>CAMRHE010000108.1:85000-1517271 GCA_947044405.1 Leptodactylus fallax | reverse complement strand
AGAGGCTTATCAGCCCCCCTTAACACATTTTTAAAATGTCAGACTACAGAGATAATAATAATAATAATAATAAATGGAAGAAAACATTAGAAAATGTCAGAATACCACTTAAAATAATAATAATGAAATATGAATGTATTTTGCAATAACACACAAATGATGATTCTCAATCTGCCTACTCCATCTGTAGCTGCAGTCTCCGTACTCCTTGCTTTGTGTGATTACAGAGTTGTCGTACTTGTAGAAAATAAATAACTGCAGTCATTTTATTGTATTTTATTGCAATATCCATTATTTTTAACAGTATAGTAACTCATAAATATGAGTATATATAAACTGATATGCTACGCTTGTTATATATCATCCTTGTCCATATGATGTACATATAGATTTACACATATTATGACCTACTTACTTGGCAACATCTTTGATTGTCACATAACATATTTTTGCTTTATATAGCTACATTTCATACAATCAACATTGGCTGCAGAATGAAAGGCTCCCAGATGCTATGATATTGATTTAAATAGTCCTGCGGGATTGCTGCCAAATGTTTAACATGCATCCTTTATTGATGGATAGGACACGTCTGAATATTACTATTATCGTTTTTTTTATGTGCAGCTTAGCCCTTTGGGAATAAAGCATAAAATATTAAAGAATTGCTTATATAGGAATTCAGGTTCTTTGAGGTTCTCTGACACATTTCTGCAGACTAAAGACTGTTTTGTGATAGTGGATAGTCGGAAGTCCATTCACAATTTTAGACATTTGCTTTGCAGGGACCTGGACACAAGAAAAGTAAAAAAAAAAAAAGTCTTCATGGCAGAATCATAAGACATGGATATCTTACCTGTATTAAACATTTAAGCCTATTTTGCATATATTTTAATGAAAAAAATACACCTGTAATTTCCTCATGTGAAATTTCATGTGTTTGTAAGATAAAGCAGGAGTAGGTCCAAAATACAGAAGAGGTGCAAATCTTTCCATTATAATTTTTCATTGCTTATGGCCACTACTGGTTTTTACTTAAAAATAGTGATGAAAAATACTCATCAAAATAGTAACTTGTGAAAGTGGCAATAACTGTGACCACATCACATTTGTGAATTACATATGACATATGCCCTAGCAAAGCTCCATAGAGCCTACTCATTGACCCAGCATATGCTTTATGGTTGTCCTACTGGCATAGAATAATGTATTAGACTAAGCAGAGGAATACAATAATAAAAAATGTATGCCATGCAGTTTACATTTTTAACAATGGGAGTGTATTGGTGATAGTTGCCACAGGTACCACTGACTGATGGCTCAAGCACAGAGTGAACAGAACCTAACTCTTAAATAAATCCAAAGTAGAAATGAAGAGGCAAACAAATTCCAGGGATAAAAGGAATCATGGTAAGAGACCATCAGATTACAGTCTCTGAAGCTGTACACTGTGGCTACACTCTTCTTTTGAAGTGAGGATAGTTTTCACACCTATAAGCAATTGATCCCGATAGAAACTTATTTCCAACTTCTCTGTCCAGACAAAAGATGGGCAGTCATCAGTCTTGCTCACCTCTACTGGACTTCCCTTTTCCGGCCTGCAATTGGACCTCAGTGATCCTATGGGGTGAACTGATGTCATGATGCTTAGATGCAAGCGTCATGACATTAGTTGTGGTAACCAGGGGCAACGGGTAGTGTAGTGTCACTTGGCTCGAGGGGTAGTCCCGGTGTAGTCCCTGATTCTCCACTCCCTTTCACTCATCTGTGTTACCCAGGTGCAGTGTGCAGGAACATCGACCACACAGAGTTAGGATAACCAGGTAAAGTCTTTACTTAGTGCAAAAGTCAGTTTACAACAATACAGTGCTTCAGCAGCTGGTCAAGTAGTGCAAAATCTTATGCAGTTCAAGGCACGTTCAAGTATGTGATTCACCAATGCACCAAGTCTATAATTCCCCTTAAGGCAGATGTTGGGGGCAGTAGTTGGATGGTTGCCAATAGCAACAACAGAGTTGAGAGTCTATTAGGAGATTGAAAATAGAAGAAAAACAGAGTTCCAGCCCTTGTGGGTTACAACAAGCGTGAGGCTTCGTGGTTTGGCTCGCAACGGGAAAATGGACTTACGGTTTTGCGCAGAGTCCTTGGGGTGCGGTAGCTGAGTGACTCATTAAAGGCTACCAGCTTGCAGGGAGGCCCAGAAGAAGTAGTGTAATCCTCTCTGTCTGCAGAAGGAAACCTTTGGAAGGCAGGTAGAAGGTTCTGGAAGAGATAATCCTCAGCTTGCGGGGCTAGAGTAGATACTTGGCTGGACAGACCCTTGGTGGAGTGCAGGCACTTCAGTACGGTTGCCCTGGCGGGATACAGCTTCCTGGCCCAAGGTACAACTGGAAACCAGACCTCAACTGAGACCTGGAAGGGACCTGCAGCTTCTGGATCGAAGAAGAACGCTCAGAAAGGATGATGAGAGCAGTAGTAGTAGTTCTGGGGCCTGTACAGGCCTGAGAGCAGAGTACAGGATCTGTCCTCCTTGGACTCTAGGTCCACACACACTGAACAACAGGGGGAGACTAGCTCCTCCCTACGGGTGGAGATAGACTGGTGATTGGTGGAACCAACTTAAGGTAGCAATGTACAATATCACATGTGAAATTCTTAAGGAGGAAATGCAGTATTAACCATTTAGTACATGTAATACACAATATACTTCAGAACCCAGAAAATGACAGAGAAACATAGGGGAAGTGCTGTTGGCAGCGCCCAGGTGGAAGTCCATGGCCACAGGAGCAGGAGGGCCCTAGATTAACCCTCAGTGGCCGCTCTGGGTCACTGCATAGTGCACCCAATGTGACCGCTGAGGCCCAATCACAGGCTTTGATGATCCCCTAGGTCCACTGATAACATTCAGGAGGCCAAAAAAAGCCTAAAGATGATGTGAACCCATACTGGATGCAGTGTTTACTCCTATGGACCTTTGCTATTTTACTCTGGGGTCTAAAGAGACCCCAGAGTATTATAGTGGTTTCAGGGTGGTAAATCCCTAAAATTTTGGGTTCAGTCAAAACCCAGTTTTGGAAAAATCATAATGAACCTTTAATCACTTCTAGTAAATATATATATATATATACGTGTGTGTTTGTATAAAAGGCGTCAAGGGACAATGTATGATATGACAATGTATAGCTATATGATGCAGCCTTGTGTAGGAAGTATATGTCAAGAAATACTTCTGGCATGTACCTCCAACGAAAGGAAAAAAAAATTATATATGAACAGAGCCTTTCTGATATGACTACAGCAAGGAAAAAGAAAAATCTTTCCTTGCAGACAATGTGTTAACAACACAATAGCACAATAAGAATAGATGCATGTTTTAGTGGAATATCAATGCTGTTTCATCACCAACATTCTTGATATTGTCTGTATGTTTTCATTCTGTCTCCTGAGTTCTGCATAACAGCCAGCGGGGAAATGTTCATACCTATCAGACGCCCAACTGTAGTCTTGAAACTGAGAGTAGGTGTTGGATATAAAGCTAGATACATTTCATACAGAAAGCTGTCAGAATGCTTCTTATCTGCATGTAACACTACACTACAGAAAAGACTGGTGCCCGAAAGCTCAATTTGGAGAACTCACTATACCCCCTGGTTTCTCTCCAATCTTTAAATTCTCTTTGAATCCTCTGACTTGCTTAAAACCATTACTGATGTGTATGTTCTCCTTCTTTCTGTGCCCCTTTTTTGTTTAATTTTCTACATGACCATTTTGATTTCCCCAGAATCCTTACTCCACACTTTAGTTATGGCATGGAAATCCACCTACGTGCCAAAGTATGATCCTTTTTTTTCCTTTGTAAAACTCTATATATGAAAAGGAATTGGTCACATAAATTTGAAAAAGTCTGGCAACACTGGTTGGAGATGGAGGAGACAGCAATTTAGCTTCCAAATTTCATCATGGGGGGTTGGAGACAGTTGGGGACATGTCTGTGGGCATGAGTGAGTGCCTGTTGTGGTTGCCTAATTCATTGTTCCGACTTCTGAGATCCCGACCAATCCTGAAAAAGGGGAGTGTTTTATTCCCATTGAGTAGGTAGCCAGATGCAGACTCGATCCCGACCCATTCATTTCATTGGAAGCTTTGGAAATAACTATCTCTGGTGCTCCCATTGAAAAGAATGAAGCAAGAGCTCATCTGCATCTACATTCTCAATAGGAGTAAAACACAACCCATTCTTAAGATCGGTGGGGGCATAACCTCTATAATGAGTATCAACATATAGTCACATTTTGTGAAAAGTTAAATAAGGAATACATTATTCTAAGTGCTAATTTATCAATTTTATGGGCAAAAGAGGTAATAAAGAGAAAGAGATGCTAAATTCAGACTTGAAATTGCTTAAATGTCTAACAGAGTATTCCCCTATGTACTATAATGGCCTCCTTTTGTCTGATAATTGGCCTTAAATATTTCTTTCTAATTGGCCTTGTAGCACTCTGCGGACGTTTAGTTTCTAGACATATTGTACTGTACTTTGACTATCCAGGCCTATTTGTTAGCAGGTTTTGGCAGTAGCAGCTTAAGGCGGATTTTGCAAAGAGGATGACTTACAGGCCAGTTAAAGCAGGAAATATGTGCCGGATTACTGTAATTAATCACTCTGGAAATAGGGATAGACGAGAGGAAGGGACATGTGTTGGGGGTGGTAATTCTGTTTGTATACATACATGCTTATGCTGACTGCTACCCAGCTACTATAAACAATCTTATAAGGTCTTGCTCCAGTTTGGCTGGGGTGCAGATAGGACTCTACTCTTTCCAATCTGGATGCCTTCATTGTGTAATGATTTGAGCAGCTTCTGTAGAAATGCCCTATCAATTAATTATGACGTAAAAAGCTTTAGACGGGCTTGGTAACAATCTGCTTACATGACAAACCTCTGTGAATCAACACAATGGGCTGATTAGGGGGCCAGAGACTGGGCCAGATTGACGCATGTCGATTGTCTGTCCTACTACTGAATTATTTCTGGAGGAACTCAGCTGAACTCATGTGGAATTTCTATAAATGGAATAATATCATTAAACAAAGATATTAAAAAATAAAATAGATTTGCTAAATTAAACTTTGTACTTCTTGCCACGGTATGTATATCCTGATCCAAACTTATCACTTCACTTGATTTGGGTATTTGCAGTTATACGTTGGCATGCAGGTACCCACATGCCAGAAAGTGTACCAATTTTACCTTGATTTATTTAAGACACAATTCCTTACATACTGTATATAAATATATGTATGGTCAGTACAAAGAACTAGCATGTAAACAGGGGCGTAACTACCGGGTTAGCAGTGGTAGCGACTGCCACAGGGCCCGGAACATTATGGGGCCAGGAGCCCTGTGGCAGTCGCTACCGCGAACCCCACAATCACTGCTATCGTTATACTCCGGGGTCTTTTGAGACCCCGGAGTATAACGATCGGGGGCCCTGGGGAGGTGAGCGAACATAAAAAACACTGTAACTCACCTCTCTGCCGCTCCGCAGGCTTCGGGCCTGTTTGGTGACGTCCCAGACGTCAGCCGACGTCATTATGCGTCGCGACACCGGCCTGGATCGCGCGAGATCCGGTCCGACATTGAAGATGGCCGAAGTAGCGCACGGGAGTGCACCGGAGCGAGGAAGAGGTAAGTTGCAGTGTTTTCTATGTTTCTATCCTCCCCTGGGTCTCCGATCATTATACTCTGGGGTCTGAAAAGACCCCAGAGTATAATAATCGTTCATGGGTGGTCCACTATGGGGCATAATACTAAGTGCAGGGGCCACTATGAAGCATAATACTGTGTGCAGGGGCCACTATGGGGCAAACTACTGTGTGCAGGGGCCACTATGGGGCAAACTACTGTGTGTCGGGGCCACTATGGGGCAAACTACTGTGTGCTGGGGCCACTATGGGGCAAACTACTGTGTGCAGGGGCCACTATGGGGCATAATATTGTGTGCAGGAGCCACTATGCTGCATAATACCGTGTCCAGGGGCCACTATGGGGCATAATACCTTGTGCAGGGGACACTATGGGGCATAATACCGTGTGCAGGGGCCACTATAGGACATAATACCGTGTGCAGGGGCCACTATGGGGCATAATAGTGTGCGCAGGAATGCGGTTTGTATGTGGGGGGGGGTTGGGGGCGGCAGCTTGGGGGGGTTGGGGGCGGCGGCTTGGGGGGGGGACCCCATGTCAAATGTTCGCCTTGGGGCCCAGCCATTCCTAGTTACGCCACTGAATGTAAATTATTCTGTTCAAGGAGGAGGAAATTCAATTTAGGTATCAATATAGGAAGGGGCTCTTTAAAGTTAGAGTACTAATCCAATGGAATGCCCTGTCCCAAGAGGTAGTAATGGCAGATGTCATATTAGCAGTTACAAAAGGCTAGACGATTATCTAATAACAATTCAAATCGATGTTACAATTACTCTAACAATAAATTAGAGGAACTTTATTTTTTAAGATGAGATGCCAGTATTTATTGTGACGTGACAAATCTGGAGTTGGAAAAAGAATTTGTATCCTAATAAGTTGTAATTTATGGTCCTGTGTCTTCATTCATTACCGTAGTTATATAACTATTAAATATGTAAATAATTTAAGAAAAATCTTTGATGTAATAATAGAGTGATTCTTATGTGCTGGTATGAACAACTGTAATGCTCTCATTTGGATATGCAACCTTGGTTAAAAATAAGGGGTCACGTGACATGGTTAAAAAATAAGGTGTCGTGCCTACCTACTCTATTAGGGGTTGTTAGGCCCAGAATGGAATAACAAAACTAAAAACAATACCAATTTCCTGATGTTCCCATTGCAACTCTGCTCAGGTGCCCCACTAGTCTCACCTCCCCATCCATGCACTGGCCATAGTGGTTATCTGCCAGAGCCAGGGGTTGGCAAACAGCATTTCCTGATTGCAAAAGGGACTTGGAAGCAGAGACTGGCAGAAGACCGGGGAAATGTTGTAACAGGATCTGTGACGTATGATTTTATTTTTCATTTTGTTATATGATTTTGAGCCTTTTGAATAAAATATCCACTAGACAACCCCTTTAAGCTGGCCAGACACATTACATTAATGTTGTCCAAATCTGACAACTTCAGCGGACTGGCAGACCATCTACTGTGTTTGGGGACCTCCTGACTTTGTCATGTTGATATTGAGGGGGCAAAATTTCAGGCTATCTGATTTCATCATGTGCATTCCTTTTTTTCTCAGGGGTATCTGGCATGTATATGTGGGAGGAGCAGAAGTAATATAGGGGGTCAAGATCACAAATAGTATATGGTCAGCTGTAGAAATTGGAGTACTTTAAGTATGTCTATAGGATATAACCTCCTGAGTTGTCTTAAAGAGTGCAGGAAAGAATATAGTTTAGAGGTAGAGTACATGGTAAGTGTCAGCTCCTTGACTAAGTATTGAACCCATAACTTACATCTATTAGGGTATCTAAATTACTAGGATCTCTCCAATATAGCAATAGTCTCTAAACAGTAGTACTTCCACTGCTATGTGATACATCCCATACAACCCATTGTGTACAGTCATGGCCAAAAGTTTTGAGAATGATACAAATATTAATTTTTACAAAGTCTACTGCTTCAGTTTTTCTAATGGCAATTTGCATATACTCCAGAATGTTATAAAGAGTGATCAGCTTAACAGCAATTACTTGCAAAGTCAATATTTGCCTAGAAAATGAACTTTATCCCCCAAAACACATTTCAACATCATTGCAGCCCTGCCTTAAAAGGACCACCTAACATCGTTTCAGTGATTGCTCCATTAACACAGGTGTGGTGTTGATGAGGACAGGGCTGGAGATCAATCTGTCATGATTAAGTAAGAATGACACCACTGGACACTTTAAAAGGAGGCTGGTGCTTGCCATCATTGTTTCTCTTCTGTTAACCATGGTTATCTCTAAAGAAACACGTGCAGTCATCATTGCACTGCACAAAAATGGCCTAACTGGGAAGAGTATTGCAGCTAGAAAGATTGCACCTCAGTCAACAATCTATCACATCATCAAGAACTTCAAGGAGAGAGGTTCCATTGGTGCCAAAAAGGCTCCAGGGCGCCCAAGAAAGACCAGTAAGCGGCAGGACCGTCTCTTAAAAGTGTTTCAGCTGCGGGATCGGGCTACCAGCAGTGCAGAGCTTGCTGAGGAATGGCAGCAGGCAGGTGTGAGTGCATCTGCACGCACTGTGAGGCGGAGACTCTTGGAGCAAGGCCTGGTCTCAAGGAGGGCAGCAAAGAAGCCACTTCTCTCCAGAAAAAACATCAGGGACAGAATGATATTCTGCAAAAGGTACAGGGAGTGGATTGCTGAGGACTGGGGTAAAGTCATTTTCTCTGATGAATCCCCTTTTCGATTGTTTGGAACATCTGGAAAACAGCTTATTCGGAGAAGAAGAGGTGAGCGCTACCACCAGTCTTGTCTCATGCCAACTGTAAAGCATCCTGAAACCATTCATGTGTGGGGTTGCTTCTCAGGCAAGGGAATCGGCTCTCTCACAGTCTTGCCTAAAAACACAGCCATGAATAAAGAATGGTACCAGAATGTCCTCCAAGAGCAACTTCTCCCAACCGTCCAAGAGCAGTTTGGCGCTCAACAATGCCTTTTCCAGCATGATGGAGCACCTTGCCATAAAGCAATAAATGGCTCAGGGAACAAAACATAGAGATTTTGGGTCCATGGCCTGGAAACTCCCCAGATCTTAATCCCATTGAGAACTTGTGGTCAATCATCAAGAGACGGGTGGACAAACAAAAATCAACAAATTCAGACAAAATTAAAGCATTGACTCTGCAAGAATGGACTGCTATCAGTCAGGATTTGGTCCAGAAGTTGATTGAGAGCATGCCAGGGAGAATTGCAGAGGTCCTGAAAAAGAAGGGTCAACACTGCAAATATTGACTTGCTGCATTAACTCATTCTAACTGTCAATATAAGCTTCTGTTACTCATAATATGAATGCAATTATATTTCTGTATGTGATAAAAACATCTGACAAACACACATAAAAACCAGAGGGCAGCAGATCATGTGAAAATATAATATTTGTGTCATTCTCAAAACTTTTGGCCATGACTGTAGCTTCTGCAGTCAAAGGTCACAAGCTATAATGATATTTTTATTGCATGTTGTGGTTGCTTAGTCCATACGTCACTCAATATGCATAACTTTCACTCTCATCAAGATGTAATACTAGTTCCAATTTACCATGTTGTAGTTAATATTTGATGAATTGCTCCCATACACTACTCAGAGAAATGTCTCACGAGAGAATAAACAGCTTGATGGATTTGCTATATCGTTTAGTGAAGCAAAATGTATCCATTTGGTTAACACATACAGCTATTTATGTTATTTTGTGTTAAAAATGTCCATAATAATTGCATTCCAGCTTGATCTTTCATGGTTGATGGAGAATCTGCGCACGGAAAGCCTCAAACATTTACAAGCTTCAAAACTATGTGTGGCATGTTTAATACAACTGGCATATAATGATGTGTCAGAGCGCTCTGTGGTTATTCCTGTGCCATTTCATCATGTTCATATTTCATTTATCTGCTTTCCTCAAACATTGCGCTCCTAACCTTCACTGCGGCCTGACTGGAGTGTGCCTTGAAGGTCATTCCAATATTTAATTAAATTAACACTTTATTCTATCTCCGTCAGCTTTAACGTGAATGCCCATTCTTCTACACCATTGATTTTTTTTTTTTTCACCCTAAGTAGTTCTAAATTTCTGCACTTACAATTTAACAATCTTTTATAGAGCAGATTCATTTTTTTCTAAAACAGAGCTCCAAATTCCCTGTGTAGAGCTAAAGAGACCGTCAGAAAATTTTGGCCCAGCGGTTTATGGAGAGATTAACAAGGGCGGCACTCAACAGTTGAGTGCCGCAATTGCTTGAGGCATCACCTTATAAGCCCACCGAACATCTCCCAGCTATTATTAGCATTCATGTCACTGGTATCTTAAACTAAATATTGTACATGTGCCTTTTGTCCTGCAACTAGTACATGTGTGAAGTTTAATGCTTAAGATCTCAGTGATGTGAATAATAGGCTGATAGACCACCTCTTGTGGCCCCAGGACCTCCACTTCAGTTGTGGTTCTGACACAGGCAGGGAGTATATTCCTCTGTGTCGGGAAAGTGCTTGAAGAGGGTAATTCTCAATGTGATTGTAAAACCTCAGCTCACTGCGCTGCCTCTAGTTGTGGACCCAAATAACCATGATGTGGTCATACATAGTGTAGGCCAAAGAACGCACACTTATTTACTGCAAGAAACCAGTATTTTTACTCACACGTGTTTCAGCAATACAACAGTGACGGGGAAAGGTTTGCAAAAAAAACAGTCTTCCTCTTTAAGACAGTAGATACATAGATTTATTCAATGCATGTAGAAAAACTTTAAGCAAATGTCCTTCAGAAATTCTATTTAGGTGGAGGTCTCCTGCATAGTCTTTTAGCGAGGCACGGTAGCAGAGTTCTCTATGGTAAACAAAGCTAATGGCTGTCAGTAGGAGCAATGGAGGTAGCATATACAGACAGTCTCAAACTCTTTTGGGCCAGTCCGACCCTGTATACAGAAGTAGTTACTTGTTTTATACACGTGAGATGCATCTTCTGCACAGCGGGTTGTCAAATGTATATGCAAGTACTCCTACTTCTAGAGTACCACAGAGCATGCTCAGCAAAACTGCCTGTGGCACAATGCCCAGATATCACATAAGTTCCACTTCACAGAACACCTAAAGGTAAAAAGCTCCAACAAGTATGTGATATGACATGGCAGGGTTAATTGGACAAAATTGGTATAAAATACAGTGTACAAGCAACCATTTGACCACAACATCATATATAACATACTTGGCAAAATATATATTGTCCTAAACATATATGTATATATCAAATGTGCTATTACAGACATACTTATCTGGAGCAAATAAATTGTCTATCTTAAGTCACAGGGCTACCTACCTCAGGCAAACATAAGGGGTTGGTTTCACCACCTTACATGGTCATAATAAATTTACTTCACAATCATGTCTAAAATCTATGTCCATGTTTGCAACCATTTCTTTCTAATGCTGCAATGCATCTAAAATGAAAACTGCAGCAACTTTGCTAGTCTTCATTATCAATTTCCAGCCATTTTGTGCTTAAAGCTGACCTAACCCTACAGTCCAACTCTCCTCCACTTGATCCCTACATCTTATTAACACATTTGGTATATAAGCAAGAAATAGAGGAACAATAGAAAGAAGTATGATGAAATCAGGCGATACTCAGTTAGCCTCTAAAAGGTATCGCCTGATTTCTTCATTCTTCCACTACTTTCAATGGCTAACACGGTACAACATTATACTACTAAAGAAGTATGATGGCAGGATCAGACTACACAGAATATGTACCATTGAGATACATATGTATGAAGAAGTGCTGTGGACACAAAACAATAGGAAATGTATAATGCAAACTCTTTTCATAGTTTTATTTTTTCATTTTCGATGGCTGTGGAAGTTATTAAATTAGGTTGGAAAAGTAGACCTAGTCTTAAAGAGGACCTGTCACCCAGTTTTAAAAGCCCCATGACATACATCATCTGATAGGTGCTGTCACCCTGATCCTTTTCGTGTTTTGTTTATCCAAATCCATTGAGCCATTTCAGAGATATAAACCCTGTTAGTGTTGAGGCAAATTTGGGTATGCTAGCCAAGTAGGTGGTAACATTGCATGACATACAGCACACAGAGACCCCACCCCAGTGAGAAAGTCTTACAGACCTCTTGGCTAGTATACCATTATTTATTTAGTTCACTTGTATAGCGCCATCATATTCCGCATCACTTTACAGACATTGACAGTCACTGTCCCATATAGGGCTCACAATCTACATTCCCTATCAGTATGTCTTTGGAGTGTGGGAGGAAACCGGAGTACCTGGAGGAAACCCACACAAACACAGAGAACATACAAACTCCTTGCAGATGTTGTCCTTGCCAGGATTTGAACCCAGGACTCCAGCGCTGCAAGGCTAATTTGCATCAATAATAAAAGGGCTTACATCTTTATAATGGCGGAACAGATTTCGACAAACAAAACACCAAAATGCTCAGGGTGACAGCGCCTATCTGAAGAGGTATAGCATTGGATTTTTCAGACATGGTGACGCATCCTCTTTAAACATCTATCAATAGGCATATCTGCTTTCTTACAGCCACTCTGTAGTCACCGTAGCACTGTTTAGGTGTATTTGTCATTTTCAGAAACCATCTGTATACCATCCAGCTGATGCAGCACATGCACACAAAAACAAACAAAAAGGCTTGCATTGTTCTTTTATTGTAGTGAATTCTAGTTTGTGCTTATTCCAGATGATATTTTCCATGGAATGCTTTCACAGCCTCTATTTTTCATTTTGTGGCAGACTGAAGTACCTCAGACAGATGTTTCCTTAAATAGCAGCCTAGTTCTAATAAGGGAAATTGGTTGGTTTACCATATTGTATAATGGCTTACTAAATACACACTGCCTTTGCATCCTGTGCTCATAACTCTCAGTATCAGATTTAGGCTGGTTACATTGTGGCATGTGGGATGTCTTAATAGTCATGAGGATTTAGGTAATGTAGAAATCTACACAGCTAAAGCTTGCAGGGATGGAAATAATTTTACTGTGTTCCTACTATATTAAACTAAATTCTTGACATTCTCATTAAAACCCACTAAATGCAAGCCAAGTCTTAGATACATAAGTGTATATCTCTCCAATGGACTGAGCAGCTATAAGTGTCACTGTATAGTGAAAAACTTAAAATTAGCACTGCTGCCCTTCATTCTCAATATGGTGGGGGTCCTGGTATTTGAACCCCACCAATCAAAAAGTGATAGCAATATTCCTTTAAGATGTAGTCCTACGAATCGGAGCTCAGAACTACAGTATAAATGTCCATTCCAGATGACTGGAAATTTCCTCTTCCCAGTAGAAACTCTTGTAAGATCCTCATGGAGATCTCTAAAGTCTGCTTATGACACAGCTTATTGTCTGGCTCATCTGAGAACCTGTTTGAGTCAGCAAGAAGTGAGGTGCCAGGAAGATCAGTTTTCAACACTTAGTGTGCCCAATAAATGAGTCTTTTGTACATTTATGATAAAGACTCCTTTGCAGATGGTTTGCCAGCGCTGAAGTTATCTATTGTTATTGCAAAGGATTTTGGTTGTTACTTAACGAAATGCAACAAATCCAAGAGAAAAGAATTAAGGATATTTCTTTAACAGAAAAACCTGTACTATCTCTCTGTCTGTCCGTCTGTCTATCTATCTTTGGCATAACTAAGAAATACGCAATGCCGGCCATACACATGAGGTACGGAGTCACTCAATATTATAAATCATTTCTTTGAATCATTTATTCCAGGGAAATGAAAATTTACTCACCTCTAACCTACAAGGTCCTGACACTACCTGGCCCCCTGCTGGTCTCTACTTCCTGGTGTCCAACACACATAGTGAATTCTTGGAGGTACCTGCTAAGCCAGTCACTGAGGTGGATCTCCACTGTGACATTTCCTAGGTGTCTAGAGATACCAGGAATTGGAGAGTAGCGGGGACCCAGGCAGTGCTAGAACTAGAGCAGCGGAGAATCAGTGAGAGGTGAGTATATATTTTTTTTATGTTAGGACCCTGTGTTTAGCTCTTTTAAAACTAAGGCCCAATGGAGCAAAACAAAGCAAAAAAAAATTTTTGCCTCATTTCCCTCTGCGTTTTTTTTCTCCTTTATTAAATCTATAGGGAAAATGCTCACTATTCTGTAAATAAAATTAACACGTTGCAATTTTACGGCTTTTTTTCCCCACAGCATGTGGATGAGATTAAATGAGCAGCCAAAAACACTGTTTCCGCAATGTGAGGCCTTAGCATTAAGTACACTTGAATATAATCTTTGACAAATCTATATTATTTTCATATATCTCAATTGTGAAATGTTTAATGTATACTGTACAAGCTATTGTGCTGGAGATATGTGGAATTCACCTCTATTACATTACTTTGTGAGGTTGCCGTAGCATGAAATATTAATGGACTATCATGTCATACAGTTTTGCGTGGTCGTATTTGAAAGTTCACCATGATTTAGGGTTTGTGGACCAATAAATACAAAATATATCTTTGGGTGTTTTATTACTTTAATATAGTAGCTTTATTAGTAAGAATAGTCACAAATACTTCACTGAAATTAGGTGCCATTATTTTCTTTGTACTGAAAGATTGTATTGAAATACACATTACATACAAAGCTAACAATTCTTAGAATCTGACTTCATCTTTGATTTTTGCTCAATACCCTGCAACAATAAGACGTTTATCTGAATTGTCCTGAGCCTTTTAACTGCTCTTTGTGTGTAATGACTGTTTTTCTGCGTGGCTTCTAGTTTTGATAAGTAATTATAGCAATGTGAATGCCTCAGGGAAGCTGTGTACCGGTAAACATCCAGTTCTCAGTGACAAGGGGACCGCTATAGGTTCAGACCATGAAACGCCAGTTTTAATTACAGATCATGTAGACGTGGACATCTCCAACCAGCCTAAGGCTATGCTGACTATGTTGACTACAACAACAATTTTCCTTAAATAAAGTAGAAAGCCTTTATGTATGGGCAGCATTTTTTTCACACATGCACATAAACTCAAGATGTGGAGTTAGAGTCGGAGACATTGTATAATTAATTATATGCACAGTTTGTGGCATTATTTGTTTTCATAGGAATTCAATCACTGGCTTTTTATTGAATTAAAGGATCTTTACTTCTTCTGACCGACCAAATCATAGTGCACCAATATAGTACAGCGCATGCGCAATTTAAAATGACACTACAGGTAGTAGGGTTATGGGTAAAAGGGTTGTCTGGCGGTGAAATTCCATTAAAAAAATACACCTGTTAGCAACTCACATGTTCAAATAGGGTCATCCACTGTTCTAGATCTTCATCTTTTAGCTGGAGGGGAAAACTAATGCAAAGAACATCACTTCCTCTAGAGGAACTGGCATGTCCATCCATTACATGGGCCATCCATTCATTCCTGCTGTTCCTGCCCTACATCCTATGGTAGCTCTTCAGAAAAGTTGAGTACCTGCTGCTGGGTTCCCCTACTATTTATAGCAGATCACTGGAGGCCAGCCTGTGATCACATTATTGTCATGGGACTCTTGTGGCACAGACCCCTTTGCACATGATCTAATACTGTATTTTAGGCGTAATAAACTTTTTTTTTTCATAAATAAATAGTGCCAATAATGGGAACAAACTTTACTAAAGAAGAGTGCCTGTGCCTTTAAGTAGTTCTCCTGTCTTCACTTCTTATCTGATTAACTTTTCAGTTTACAGTGGGCTCTATAAGTGAGGGGGGGGGGGGAGATAGACAGAGATATGAGGCTGTCTACAGCATTAAATGATCGAGTTCTGTCAGAAGGCTGAATACTACTTATTAACAACCCAGTTGTCTTGTGGAGAAGAACTGGCTCTATATATTGCTGATATCTATTTGTTTGAGGAGCTTTCTCTCTTTTCCTTTCCCTCCCTTCTCCATAGAGTTCTATTGTACAAATTTGATAAGTGACAGAAAGAGGGAAATAATTGAAGAAACAAACAATTTTCTTATATTAGGTATATAACGTTTATTATCTTCACCTGAACTACGAATTTATGAAAGAAATAAAAGTTTAGTTATTCTTTAAAGAGTCATTTCACCACCTCCACCAATTCCAACTCTTTGCATCATTGAATAAGTACAGCTCCACTGATTCTGGCTCAGTTGGAATTGTTTCTGTAGTCCCTACTGTTTCTGAGAAATCCTTGCTCAATTGTTTTAGCACCTAATATGCTAAGTAGGCCCTCTACTGTCAGGTGGGCGGTCCTGGACAGGAACAAACAGTTTGGAAAACTAACAGCACCATTTGCTTAGGAATGGTGGGGGCTACAGAAGAAAATTCCAACTGCAGCAGAATCAGTAGAGCAACATCTAATGAATGATGCAAAGTACTGCAGCTGGAGTAGGTGGTGAAAGGTCCTCTTTAAAAAAGATAGTGGCTTCACACCACAAACCAGTCACCAGTCATTGCCAATCCAACAATGGATAAGTATAAAATCACAGCTATATATTTAGAGTGTAATACATCTTGCATATTTGTCATTCGGTCTGCCGTTTTCTTCCTTTTAGATATAACAGCTAGAAACATAAGCCGGGTATAGCTCTGAGACATTAGATATCTCATAGGAGAATAGGACCAGACCAGCCCCAGACACCTAATTAAAACTGTAGAACATGTTTCATGGGGGAAGATGTATTGGAAGAGACATCAGGGAATAACAGAGCAATTATAAAGCCTATGACCGGACTGTGCTGTAACTGTTCATAGTTTGTGCAGATATCAGGAACAAGCCATCATGTCACTACCGTGAACTCATCTATGGCTATATTTAGTTATAATGGAGCTTATGGTAAGACAAGCTTTGTTCATCCCTCCATCACTGTTAGAATTATAACCCATAAATACATACGGTATTACAACTAAAACACAGACAGTTGACATATTAACATTTTTCCATGATTGCAAAATATGCAGTTGTGCATCCATATTAGGTTACTGTCAGCTTATCTTGTTGATATTGGTGGGGCTGGACGATTATCTGATGTGTATGACGGATAAGGTTGGGACAAAGAAGGATCAGGCATGTTGAGTTTTACATGTACGACCCTTTTAACTCAGGGGAATTTCAACTTAATATGCAGCAGTTTGTTTATGCTGCATATAAAATCACATTACTGACTGTGTTTTAAACTAATGATATGTTATAGAGAGTCTCAGCTTTCTTATGATACCAGAACCATTTTATGTGCTATAAAACCAAAGATACAGCCATTTTAAGGGACCATACCCCCTTTGGTAAATGCTCTAGTACTACATTGAATACAGGTGTACAGACAGAGTCTTTGGCATTACTTAGTTAGATCCTTGCTAATGGGAACTTTACAACCTGTTTTCTATTAAAAGGAAGTTTGATAGATTATTAAAGTATATTTTACAGTGCTGGCCAAAAGTATTGGCACCCCTGCAATTCTGTCAGATAATTCATTGCTTGCAATGAAAAAACACAAAAGAGAATGAAAAAAAAAGTCAAATCATTGATCATTTTACACAAAACTCCAAAAATGGGCCGGTCAAAAGTTTTGGCGCCCTCAGTCTAATACTTGGTAGCACAACCTTTAGACAAAATAACTGCGAACAACCGCTTCCGGTAACCATCAATGAGTTTCTTACAATGCTCTGCTGGAATTTTAGACCATTCTTCTTTGGCAAATTTCTCCAGGTCCCTGAGATTTGAAGGGTGCCTTCTCCAAACTGCCATTTTGAGATCTCTCCACAGGTGTTCTATGGGATTCAGGTCTGGACTCATTGCTGGCCACTTTAGAAGTCTCCAGTGCTTTCTCTCAAACCATTTTCTAGTGCTTTTTGAAGTGTGTTTTGGGTCATTGTCCTGCTGGAAGACCCATGACCTCTGAGGGAGACCCAGCTTTCTCACACTGGGCCCTACATTATGCTGCAAAATTTGTTGGTAATCTTCAGACTTCATAATGCCATGCACACGGTCAAGCAGTCCAGTGCCAGAGGCAGCAAAGCAACCCCAAAACATCAGGGAACCTCCGCCATGTTTGACTGTAGGGACCGTGTTCTTTTCTTTGAAGGCCTCTTTTTTTTCCTGTAAACTCTATGTTGATGCCTTTTCCCAAAAAGCTCTACTTTTGTCTCATCTGACCAGAGAACATTCTTCCAAAAAGTTTTTGGATTTCTCAGGTAAGTTTTGGCAAACTCCAGCCTGGCTTTTTTATGTCTCTGGGTCAGAAGTGGGGTCTTCCTGGGTATCCTACCATAGAGTCCCTTTTCATTCAGACGCCGACAGATAGTACGGGTTGACACTGTTGTACCTTCGGACTGCAGGGCAGCTAGAACTTGTTTGGATGTTAGTCGAGGTTCTTTAGCCACCATCCGCACAATCTTTTGTTGAAATCTCTCGTCAATTTTTCTTTTCCATCCACATCTAGGGAGGTTAGCCACAGTGCCATGGGCTTTAAACTTCTTGATGACACTGCGCACGGTAGACACAGGAACATTCAGGTCTTTGGAGATGGACTTGTAGCCTTGAGATTGCTCATGCTTCCTCACAATTTTGCTTCTCAAGTCCTCAGACAGTTCTTTGGTCTTCTTTCTTTTCTCCATGCTCAATGTGGTACACACAAGGAAACAGGACAGAGGTTGAGTCAACTTTAATCCATTTCAACTGGCTGCAAGTGTGATTTAGTTATTGCCACCACCTGTTATGTGCCACAGGTAAGTAACAGGTGCTGTTAATTACACAAATTAGAGAAGCATCACCAGATTTTTCAAAGGGTGCCAATACTTTTGTCCACCCCCTTTTTTTATGTTTGGTGTGGAATTATATCCAATTTGGCTTTTTGACAATTCTTTTTGTGGTTTTCCATTGAAGACAAATTAAATGAAGATATTATTACCAAAGCATTTGTGACTGCAATCATTTTCTGGAAGAAATTGAGTATTATCTTACAGAATTGCAGGGGTGCCAATACTTTTGGCCAGCACTGTAAAAATGTTAACCACTAACCCCCCCCCCCCGACACAAAAGCGAAAAAAAAAAGTCAATGAAATGGGAGTTACATTTTAAGTAGTTTTGGAAGTTGATAGGAGTCATAATTCATGGTCTACACTGACTTCCTGATTTATGATTGGATTCCTCTATTTTTAAGCATAATTGAAGGGGGAAAAAATCAACAGGCTGAAATAAAAGAAGTGGTACTCGCCTCACCAGTCATTCTCTGCTATTGTCCCTGCTAGTCTCTACTTCCTGGTCTCATCCCACAGCAAATGCCTGGACATGCTCACTAAGGGTGGGTTCACACTTTCGCCGGCACTCCGTCTGCTGCGAATATGACCTAAATGTCGGAAAACTGGATAGGGAAAGGTTTGCGATGTGCGGGTGTGCGCTTTCACCCTCTGCACCGCAAAGCCGTTTTTTTCATCAGAAATAAAGTCGGACATGCAGGACTTTGTTTCCGACAAAAAAAAAACGGCTTCGCTGCGCAGAGGGTGTAAGCACACACCCGCGCATTGCTTTAAAGACCCATTCAAGCGAATGGGTTTTTAAGCAAAGCGTCGTAAACCTTTCCCTATCCAGTCTCTATCCAGTTTTCCAACATTTAGGTCGGATTCGCGGCGTACGGAGTGCCGGCGCAAGTGTGAACCCACACTAAGCCAGACATGCTCACTGATATGAAATCTATCACTGAACAGATAACTCTAAAGCTAGAGGATCAGTTTTTGTCAGTGTATTAGCTGTGATGGAGAAGGGGCTGGTTTATGTAATGAGTCAGTCAGTACCTTCATCAAAGCAACATAATTGGAGCTTCCAGGACTGTTAGATGGGATCAAGGGAGTAGTATTCATAATTATGGCTAGGTTCACACTAGCGTTCGGTCTCCGCTTGGGGATTCCGTTCCCCATTCCACTTTAAAGCAAGGACTTCTCTCTCCGCATTTTTCTGGACAGAAACCCGGCGGACCCCATTATAGTCTATGGGGTAACCGCTTTTTGAGTGGATTAGGTTTCCATTTTTGTTCGGAGACCCAAACGCAGGTGTGAACCTAGCGTAAACTATTTTCGTAAGTTATAATAATTTATATTTGCAAAACAACAAAAGAACTTTGTATGTCCCTTAACAGCCCCTGTAACCCTCTGGGGCAGTCAGCATTGTCGAGAGGGCTCATATGTCAGTTTCTTCTGAATATATACAGTAGCACCATTTGCTTCTACACCATACTCCAAACATGATCATTGTAGGACTTCTTATAATTAGTGACAGATGCCTTTAAAGGCCTCAGGAAATTGTCTTTGATGCTCTCGCCAAATGCTGGAGACTAAAATTTTATTGAAAATGAGTTTATCTGTCTGTAGTTGAGTTGCCCAAAGCCAAACGACGGAAATTAGTAAAAGTTCTCTCATTTTGTATCATAAATCACATGTATCACTGTATATCTATCATCAAAAGGGTTAAGCTGTAGATTTCGGCATTGTAATCGAGGCGCTCTGGCCCATCCCTGTTGCCCTCTTTCCTTCCCATCAGGGATATTTCTAATGCTTGTTTACATTAGTGGATTAAATGCTGTAATAAGCTTCTCTTTATCCTTTTACGCTACTTCTGAGCACATGGTAGATTGCTGTGTAAATGAGCTGACAAATCAAAGCGTATTTCAGGTTAATAGATCTAAAACCATCATTTCCCTTCATGTTTAGATGGACTAGTAATAATGGAATACAGTAGGCTTTTGTTGCTGCCTCTGTCCTCATCTATTCCCGCGTCCCTGTCTCCTCTCTCTGGTGATCATCATCTTTTTCTGTGTCTCTGGGGAGTCTGGCAATGGCTGGTAGGGACAACTCAGAGTTCCTTAGCAACAAAGGGCTAGTAAATATGTCACTTTGGCAAAATACAATAAAATAAATATAAACAGTGAAATCTCTAGAAACATAAGCAATTTTATTTCATCATTATATTGTTGACATAGAAAGGTAATCATTGGTTTTTATTATTATTATTATTATTATTATTATTATTATTATTATTATTATTCAGGTGCATCTCAATAAATTAGAATATCTTTGACACGTTTATTTATTTCAGTAATTAAATTAAAAAAGTGACCTCCTATATTTTCTAGATTCTTTACACACAGAGTGTTCTATTTCAAGTGTTTTATTTCTGTAAATGTTGATTATGGATTACAGGTAATGAAAACCCAAATCTAAGAAAATCTGAATATTGTAAAAAAGTTCAGTATTGTAAATTCAGTGTGTCACCTGCCAAAGTTTCCTAAGCCTTTAAATGGTCCCTCAGTCTGGTTCAGTAGGACACACAATCATGGAAGACGCTGATTATGAATTGTATTACTGAATTACTGAAATGAAAGATATTCTAATTTATTGAAATGCACCTGTATTATCCTTGTGGTTCACAATACCTGACAAAAATATTAACTGAAACAAGCACATATACCTTTTTAACATAAAATCTATGCACAGAGACTTTAGTTTTAAAGGGGTTGTCCAACCAGGGGATACGTTGTTCGTTGTTTGGTTGGACAACCCCTTAAGGTCTAAACCCTAAGGTGGATAAATCCTAAAGTCCATTTACATGAACAGATATTTTTAGTCATCTTCATTACAATTGTTGAATTCTTTAACAAACCACGTCTCAGCTATTGGTCAGCAATTCGTATCACAATAATATGATTATTATTTTTACAAAGCACAGTGTACATCCACTTCTCTCCCTTTTTTATACTGTAATATATTGCACTTGATGTACAATAAATATATGTACTATTTATATTATGTGTACTGTCATTTATTAACATTATAATCTGACACTGTGAATTGGCTTTTAGTCTTATGCTTTGAGATGACCATACATGTTAAATAAATGTTGGCCGAAATATTGGCAGCAGGACAGACCAACCTTCTAACATGTATGGGAATCTCTTGACTCTACCCTGACAGCAGATGTCAACTGCCTGATGGGTTTCAAGAACCTGATACTTGTGTTCTTGGCTAAATAAGCTGCTTACCCGCCTCTATTGACTGAGAACACATACGTGCACACCAGTGTTGAACATGTATATGTATAAGGGGTTGGAAGAGATAGCCGTCAGCTATGTATGTGTTTATCAATGTGTACAGTATGCTCAGTTTTAGGAAACACGATTACGAATATGTACGTGTCGCCAGGTCGTAATTGAACGGCACGGACATTCGTGTGCACCTGTTCACCGCCCGTGCTTCCACGGCCCCATTCATTGAGGCCAGTGAGCAAGGTTCGCAAAACGGACAGGAATAGGAGCTGTCCTGAGTTGCTTACAGCTCACAGCCCCATACACCAGATCGTGAAAATACACGGTCGTGTGTATAGGGCCATAGAAATGAATGGGTCAGTGTGCTAGCTGTGAAGAATACGGCTAGGACACTGACTGTGCACACAGGGTGTCAGCCTCATATTGAAATTAAATATTTATGGCTGTATTGTGACTGTCGAGACAGTGATACTGTGGCTTTCTTTACATGGCGTCTGTGGCTGTCCTTATGTAGGGACTGTGTTGTCATTATGCCGACACTGTTTGTCTTATTATGGACATGTAGCACTGGCGTCTTGAGTTTGAATCTGACCAAGGACAAAATCTGCAAGGAGTTTGTATGTTCTCCCCCGTGTTTGTTTCCTCCCGGTACTCTGGTTTCCTCTCACACTCCAAAGACAGGGAATTTAGATTGTGAGCCCTACTTGGGATAGTGAGACAATATCTGTAAAGCACTGAGAAATATGCTGGCTGTTATTATGTGGGGACTGTGTTGTCACTGTGATAACACTTTGTTATAATAACAGAGTCCTTTGACTGTCATTATGGGGACACTGTAGCTGTTATCATGTGGGGACTGTGTTTAAATGTGAGAGCCATTTGACTGTCATTATGGGGGCACTGTAGCTGTTATCATGTGGGGACTGTGTTAAATATGAGAGCCCTTTGACTGTCATTATGTGGGCACTGTGGTTGTCAGGGCAATTACTTCTGTTATGAGACACATTGGCTGATAGTCAGGCTGGCTGTCCTATGGGTAACAGTATCTGACTTTTTTATGTAGGCACATGGTAGGTTATGAAAGTACTGTATATATGCAGTACCTCTTCACTTGTTCAGTTATCCTAGAGAATGTCTAAGAAACTTTCTGGAATTAAAAAGCAACTCAGCAAGATGCATTATTGCGTGGGTACTTTGAGGGGGAAATGCTTTGTGATAGAGCATAACTAAAGTCAGTAGGCTTGTGTTTCTAGTCTGAGACTTAGTATTGTCAGTTTGGTGTGAAGAGAGTTTTTAAAAGGGTTAAAAAAGCAAAAACAGCAGCATATCTGATCAAATAAAAAAAAAAAATACATACTCACTTCTCCAATCCCATGGCAATTGTATGTTCTCCTTCTGTTTGCCTGAATTTCATCTGTGAATTCCAAATATATAATGATATATTATTTAGCTTCCAAGGGACTTGTGTATGTATGTATGCAGGTGAGAGATGAGAAAATCAGATTATGAGCCCCACTAGGGGGGGCTGATGTGAATTATTACAATCTATAACAGTGTGAAAAATTATACTGAGGGGCAGAGATAAAGCACTTGGTATGTTAAATGCATTTCCCTGTTCCATCGGTGACACACTTTTGTCCACAATTGTACTTTGAAATAGACAGTGTTTTGTAATATTACCTGCACGTGCCAATAAACCACACCCCTATTGGGAAACCACACCCCTTACTATAGCAGTGGACAGCTATAAGAAAAGTTCATGCATAAAACTAGTGCAGATTGGTTATAAATATGATCATTTTTCTGGTTAAAATTTGCATTGTAAATTTATATGGATAGAAATCAGCATAAATTTCCATTCCATGTGTAAAAGCAATTTAGTCTGCTAGGTTCCTGGTCGAGAGATGTGACATGAAATGAAGTGTGTAACCGTATAATTTACAATCTGGAACCTGTTCCCATATTTACAATTGCATAATAGTAAGTGGCACGCAGAACCAGTTCTATGTAACATACTGAGGCATTAGCATTGGCATCAACCTGTCTGCACTAATTTGAGACGTGAAATAAGGTCATATTATGAGTGTCATGCCAAATGTCAGATTTTTTTTTTGTGAAAGTCCTTCTGGAATTTAAAGGCAGGTGCTGGCAGGCTGTGAACGGAATGGTATAGGGTAAAGGAATATCCTATATAACTGCCATTGACTGTTATTGCGGCCCCTGAAGGGAATAGCAGGTCAGAACAACATATCTATGGCTGAAAACCCAGGAGCAGCAGAGCAAGTCTGTGCAGTGTCTGAAAAGGTTATCTAGATGTAACTGATGTGAGGAGCCTGAATAGGCGGCTTTCAGCGAGCATCTGCCTTCAGATCATCATGCTCACATTCATACCATCAAACCTCTTAGTGAACTGCTGCGTGGCTCTGAGCATCTCCGGAGCCTACACTGGAGAATGTTGTCATCGGATTGAAGGAATGTTAGAAGACAGTTTCTCAGTTCTATTGTATTCTCCAGAATTAAAAGCTGCTTATTTTAAGGTTGGTTTCACACGTAGCATTTGAAAAAATGCCACTGCAGTTTTTTTTTAGCCAAAGCCAGAAGTAGATCTTGCTGGTAGAAGAAATGTACAGCCTTCCTTTATATGTCCCATTCCTCTTTAATCCACTTCTGGCTGTAGCTCAAATACTCAAGGAAAAACTGAGACAGACTGAATGGCACTGGGGCAGATTTACTAATTATATCAAAAAGTAAATGCAAACTTAGACTAGACAGTCTTAAAGAGTCTGACGTGTCCTCCAAGCATATTCAGTTGCTACCACCACATTACAGTGATACATAATATACTTCTGTTATGTATATTACGTTTGTATATTTGGAGAAAAACAACTTTAAAGTTTATGTAAATTAGGCATTTGGTGCACTGGGGGCGGGCCTTCAGCTCTCTGGAGCACTGCTTTTGCTGTGAGTAATGGGGATGTAATAGCAGTGAGAGGGGTGGTACAGGCAGGAGATGGTAGGGGTCTGAGTGGCAAGAGCAGTACTCCAGAAAGCTGAAGGCCTGCCCCAGTGCACCAATTGCCTCATTTACATAAAACTTTAAAGTTGCCTTTCTCCAAATCTAGTACAGTGACATATATAACAAAAGTATGTTGCTTATCACTGTAATGTGCTCTGTAGCACGGTGGTGGACTGGTGGCAGTTCATTATGCTTGGGAGAGGTGGCAGACTCCCTTTAAACTGTGACAGATTTATCAGTGTGTAATGCTGGATGAGAAATCTGGCACACCTTTAGGCTCCATGCCCATGACTATGTTCTTTGTCAGTATGCTAACAATGTTTTTTAATAACTAGCACACTGACCCATTAGTTTCTTATGGTCACATACACACACCTGTAGCAAAACTCCACACAGGTCCTATTACTTGCCATTTTGCATCCCGGTGCCAGTCATGTCCCTTTCCCAACAAGCCACACCCTTTTCCATATAAGCAAACAATTTCACGGCCTTTTTTTCAGCCTAATATATGGAATTGTTCCCCTTGATAACGTTTACGTCAAGTACTGTCATGTACACATTCCATCTAGATTGTAAGTTTTCATGGGCAGGGACCGCTCTTTTTTTGTCTCATTGTTTATTCATTTGTCATATTGTTTGTTCCTCAGTCTTAAAGCGCTGCGTAATATGTTGCCGACTATATAAAGATTATTATTGAAACTATTATTACTGAGTTCCTAATGGTCAGAGAGAGATTGTGTGACTATGCAGCACCAGAAAGTCCTCTCTCCAGCTGCCTGATCGGCACTTTGGGGGCTGTTTAGTGAATGTAACTACACTCGGTAGGATCGCTCTATTAGGGGATCACACTGATGCCCTAAATTAAACAGCTCTGTCATAGTGACAAGTTCTCATTTACAGGGTGTAAAGAAACTTGTTAAATAGAATAATAAAATAATAATAAAATTGTCACATTATGCCAGTAGAAAAGAGAATTTCCATATTCATGTTGATAGTTTATTGATTATTTATTGAACAAGTCATATTGTTGTTTTTTTATTGTTTTGTTGGTGGTGGTGACAACAGGATATGCCGCCATATTGATGTTTCAATCTTTCAGATTACTTTTAATTCTTACTATGAAATTAACCCTTGTATTTGTGCGTGACACTGGTAAATTAGATTTTGAGTCCTAGAACAGAGACTGATGTAAGGAGCATGCGAGTGATATATAAGATACAGAAATTAATAAATACATTGGTCTCAGATGCCTGTTATATCCTTATTGGAATCAGCACTGTAAAACAAAGAGAAAAGAAGCAGAATGTAATAAGTCTTCTTTATGTCTTCTTTTCAGCAATGCCCTACCCGCATAACTCATACAGTTCATCAGGGAGCTCCGGACCGATCCAATGCTACCGGTGTGGAGAGACGTGTAAAGGAGAAGTAGTGAGAGTGCAGACCAACCACTTCCATATCCGATGCTTCACCTGTCAAGGTACTACTTGGCCATCTATGTGCACGTCACTTACAAACAAGCTGAAGAAGTATCTGGCATGTGATTGAGATGTCAATATCCATATTTGTTAGGGTTTATCACTTTTCATAACAACTGCCCCTTTTCCTGAAAAAAATGCACTCTACTTTTTCCCGTAATAGCTCTTCTTACTAGATTCTTTGCTATTAAAGGGAGTCGGTCAGGGTCAGAATTCCTCTCAAACCAATAATTCTACCATACAGAGGTCTTTAATGGCAGCAGAAACATACCTTTGTGGCCACAAACCAAGGAAGCAATGCAAAAAAATCATCTTTTAGTGGGTATACAAATCAGTCTGCAAGTGCACAGGGGGCAGGGCCTTATTTGCCATATTTGCTTACATCCATCTGCAAATGCTACCGCTCTTCTGTGGAATCTATTAATATTTATTTATTTATTTATTTTGCTTACTTATATAGCACCTTGATATTTCACAACGCTTTACAGGCTTTTATTCATGAATTCACAGCCAAGGCTGTGAGTCATTTATGAAAGAGTCGGAGTAGGAGTCGTAATTGGAGTCAGACTCAGAGTCATTGTTTTGGCCTACCAACTCCACTGCCCCGGCAACAAGGGATAACATACTGGTAGTTTAGGGTAGTGAAGGCATTAATGTTAACATCAATTGTAAGCTAGGACACTAACATGTGTTAAAGGGGTTGTCCAGAAAAAAACTGTTTTAATTTTTTTCATGGAGGCTTGGAATCTTTGATGCTGTGAATAGGTGCATTCTAGTCACATGTTGCATTTTTATATTGTGAACTATATATCTGTTACATTGACCTGTGCATTATGTTGTATGTGTTGTGATTAGCATATGCATGTGTGATGTTGCTTTAAGACGTGTAGGTCATCGCACATTCAGTCATTCTGCTGGTTTCTGGAGACTGTATTATGTGATGTCTCCTTAGAGGTGAGACAAAGTTATGCCCATGGGTTGCCCCACGGAAGAAGCTGTTTGTTACTCTGTGGTCTGACCCACTGACGTCAGGTGTTGCCCAAACTATCCAAGGTGATATATGGCTCCAGGTTTAAGGGTCCATTCATGTGCTTGAGGGAGGCAGATGGCTGGCAGGAACAGCAGGATAGTTGCAAGGGGTCATCTTGAGAGGCCAAGCAAGCTAGCTGAGCAAAGTGTATATCTTGGTGGAGAAGAGAGGGACACAGCCATAAGCTGGTTCAGAGAATACACTGTGACTTTATGTGTTACTAAAGCAGACAGCGAACCTTGTACCTGGCAGTCAGAAAGCCGTTAATGAAATGTCTATAATGCACCTTTATTACAGTATAAATATTATGCCGTGTCATCTGTCAATGCAAGGCGGCCTGCACAAAGTTGATCTGCCTGGCTTTACAGACTTCATTTCATGGGCAAGAGATGGATTTTATGAAAAAAGACTCCTAGATAATCACTTGTATGGATGGAGCCAGTAGACAAGCTTATGATAAAGCTACTGCAAGATATTTGTATTTGTGCTATATTCTTCATTTTAACCTGTTCAAGGTTTCAGAATTACAGAAAAAATGCGTATTCCTGTCCAAGTGTATAGTGACCCATTTTCAGTCAAGGTTAGCTTTTAAATCCTATCTTACATGTAATGGGGCGTTTGACATGGCGTATAGTAGAAATGCACTACAACTGGAGACACAACTTTTACTAGTAAATATTATAAAAAGGGGAAAGATATATACAAAGCACTGCACTACCAACAATAACAACGATGGGCTCACAGTGGCTACAGTCAGCTTGACCAACCCTCCAGCACTTCTCAGGGCTGGTGCAGTAAAGAGGGGGCCTTCAGTGTGGAAGATTGTGGTAGTAGTGTGACATAGGGCACTCCCCTGTAGAAAGCCTTCCATGAGCCAGATGATGGTTGGCGTGCCCTTGATGGTGAAGACAGGAGAGAGGACTCTGGATACAATGTTTAACGATGTAAGAACTCACAAAGTCACAGTTCTAAGGAACACCACAAGGCTGGAGCTGAGGATGGGTGATGGTACTCCCTGTGGTCAGTCAGTATCTCCTTCGCTAGGGTAGACTTCTAGTAAAGTGACAGTAAACAATGCAACTTGTGTTCCAGTGGGACGTTACATATTAGTTCATAACACTCTGCCTACACAGAGCACCTACCCTCTATACAATGATCTCAATCTCGTTTGCCTCTGTATGCGCCTAATTTAGCCCTGGATGATAGGTAGCAGTGACAAATTGGACAGGAAACAGTCACAGAACTGCATGGGATAGAAAGGAAAAATAACAACCACCAGAAATTATTATATATTTGTGAAAACTGCATAAATAAAGAATTTATAAAAAAAAAAAGTACAAACATAGCTTGTGTGCTGTCTAGGATGGATGGATGGAGAGATAGACAGACATAGCACAAACAAGATGTGGAAAGTGGCAGCTGAATATAAAATATATAGTTTTTTGTGCATTTTCTCCAAAAGATTAATATCCAGGTTAATCAGGGAAGCTGAACACAAGTTGCTGCAACAGCAAAAGAGTAAATCCAACCACAATGTGAAAAAGTGGCACCAAAATCATAGACAATAGGCAAACATATCATAAACAGTCATAAAGACATAATGATGTGAAATACAGTTCATGACCAAATAAAAAAGACCAAGCGAGATGGCAAATAAAATAGTAAGTCAATGTCAATGCCCCCATCAGATCACTGGTTTTCATTTATAGCTCAGGCAAGGCGCAGGCAGTCTACCAAGACATAGAGAAGACTCATGTTGGGGACTCCCACTATCAGCTGACTGAATGGGCCCTTCATGGTTTACCAGGCACAGTACTGAAAATTTTGCAGCTCCTGCTAAATGAACGGCACTATGCTTAGTATACAAGGAAGGGTACACAGTGCTTGGCAGGGACACTAGGAATCAGACCTGCGCAATAGAGTCTGAAGGAAGTGACGTTTCGTGCCCAGAAGATCCGGACACGAATACAGGTGAGTATGAAGAGGTGGGGGGGGGGGGTGTAGTATTGGTGACGTTCTGTTTCCGGAATCGGGAAAACGGAACGTCACCAGAAAATCAGAAAATGTGCTTGGAGCGGTCACATGACCACCCTGGTGATTATATTTTTTTGATAAAGTAAGTAAGTTAGAAGTTAGGCGGGGGGGAGGGTGTTTAGTTTAGTGTAAAAGCCCTTTAAGCGTTTTGTATGGTGTACATCACTTGTTCCTATATACTGTTATTTTCCCTGCACAGTCGCTTGTCCACAGATTAGTAATGATCTAAGCCTCACCATCAGTAAAATACATTAAATGCTCATCCCTGGATAACAGTGACCTGTCAGTTAGACGTGAGATCAGTTCCATTACTGTATGAAGATCTATGTGTGAAGTTCCACCTTGAAGTCAATGGACATTCCGTCCTGTTTCTACGATACACACTATTTTCCTGTTATTACACTGCACTTTTCTATTCTTCTAGTAATTGTTAGATTATAAATGTATCATTATGTGTTAATTGAAATGACGATGCATTGACTGACTATAAAGTAAAGGAAGTCAACTTCTCATTTCAAGAGAGCGTCGCGACTTAGGATCAATAAGACGAGTAATTACAAGCAATACCGTTGTGATTTACAATCAATGGCATAACTTTATTTTACTAATCTCTTACACAAGATGTTTGTGCAGTGTTTTCTGGGGTCTATTTTATTACTACAATGCAAATGTAGAGAAAAAAATTGCATAAAATTCCCAGATATCCACTACATTTTGTTTGCTGTGAGTTTGTAGAAAATCTATATCATAATTCATTCACATTTTTAATTCTATTAAAGTCATTACACTTGGTCAGACACAGGAATTTGCAGGAAAGGAAACTTACAACCATATTTGTATAGTAAATGCATACACAATATATATGCACTGTGACACACATCTATACATGCCTTCACATTATAAAATTACACATATACAAATTCACACACAAACACACACACACATATATACAGTATACACATATACAGTATACTGTGGCATATACACTTACCATTTCTGTTGGATTTTTCGTACAGAGAATGCTGGGTACAGAAGGACATAAATGCTTCAGCCAAAAGTGATGTGCAGATGTTGGAGCCATTGAAAAGCCTTCCTCTGCTTTTCGCTCTTTGCTTAGATTCCACTGCTGTTTATGCCATTGCTGGTGAAAAGTGAATATCTCCCATGTAATGTTCATCTTTCTCCTTTCAAGATAGAGAATATTGTATACAGACTGTTAACTGACAACAGCCTTAGGAGGAGAGGAGTCAGGAGAAGTGATGGTAAAAGGGGGAGATATTAACTCCTTAATCTGTGGTATATGCTCTTTTGGATCTACAATATCTCAGACTGCATTATTTAGGAAGACATTCTACTATGTAGGAAGTCATAAGTGAACTGCAGCACATTTATAACTTCCTTTCTGAAGTAGAAGAAACAGAAGTGTGGAAAGTTAACTATTGTGGTTATTTATGGGAATTGTGGCAGTTACTGGGGACAACAAGGCTAGAACTGAGGGGATTGTGGATATGCCTGAGGCACTTTATAGATGATGTTCTAGTCTAGAGAACTGGCCACATACAAAATATGGATACAAAGAGTTGTTGCAAGTTGAACTGATGTATGCAATGTGCAAGTAGTGGTGCACATGTACTAGTATTCTGTATTCCAGTCCAGGTCTATATATGCTGTATATATATATATATATATAATATATATATATATATATATGTGTAATTTATTAAATTTTTTAGCAGTGGCTTAGGGTGGGTTCACACTGCCATTGTTTAATGTCTGTTACTCTCATCTGTCACTGGATGAGAGCAATGGACATTAAAAGACTGATGCTGATGGAGCCCCAGCCATAAGGTGTTAAACATACCCAAGAGCCGTGGTGAGCAAGCGAACAGTATGACTGGGCTCTCTGTCACTATTTTGCATATGACTTTTTCTGCTTTAAACATTTATAACTTCACTAATGCTAGGTTCTACTAGCATTCAGGTTTCCGTTCTTCGGGTCCGCTTGGGGACCCAAAAAACAGAAACCCTATACACTTAAAAAGCGGTAACTTGGGTCCGCCCAAAATCGGTGGAGAGAAACGTCCTGCTCGCATATCTCAAGCAGAATGGGGGACGGAGTCCCCAAATGGTCACACAACACTAATATGACCGTAGCCTTAGCTGTAACAGAAAGATTACAAAGGGGCACAGATGGAAAGGTCATTACGTCATCCTGCACATAATGGGGTCAGTTTATGGTGGAAAAACCACCTGACAGGTTACTTTTAAGGTATTATGCTGCTTGTATCAGGACAGCAGTTGTGTGCAGACTGGCGGCAGAATGAGGAGTACTTTGTACTGTACCAGAATTTAAATTTTTTTAGGATATTTTTAACCCTGAAATGTGAGAAATTCCCCCTTGCATAAATCCCCACCTTTTTCACAGTTTGGCTAATGTGCCATACAGACCAGGACAGTTGGCAAATATTGTTACATCTGCACTACTGGTGACATGATGAACTCATAAAGAAATATCCATGAATGTATCAGTCATTATTACAGTAATGGTGAATTAAAAGTGTTATCATTTTATCTCTAACATTATGATCATAGTCGGCAACATCACAATGATTTTTCCACTAAAGGAATTACATTACAAGTGAGATGGATTAAATTACACTCAGAGCGGAATTGATCGAGAGCAAAAACCTAATGAGTCGACTTGCTGTGGAGCCAGGTTTCATGGCTTGTGTGAAGCAGGCAGCACATGCTAGAGTGATGGAGTATGAATATAGTTAGGAATTACAGTGACCCCATCATACCACGGTAAGCACTAAATCTTAAGATCTGTACCACATAGTTTCCTCATTTTATAGCCTCATAGACGTGCTCTTTGAGCTGTAATCTTTCATATACATCACTAGGCATTCTTGGCCTTATAGGTTTTTATTGATTTTATAGCACATTTTCTGTTAACCCTTTGAGATTTGCACTTCTCTACATAACAAGTAATAACAGGTGGCATTGAATAGTGAAGGGAAATTATGTCCTTTCAATCATTCCGAAATAATATTTTGCCATTGTAATACATCAATGCCACATAGTGCCAACATAAGTACTGTCATGACCTGCCTCTACAAAGTATAATTCAGCTCCATACACTTATAATGTCATAATACTACATTATTTGTTGCTGCATACTTTGGTGTCACTATAATATTACTATGGACTAACAGGGTAAGGTCCTGATCATATATCACCTTTGTGATCTATGATTAGGGTGTTCACTAAGAAAACCTCCCTGTTACATGCTAAGTGTATTCATGGAGGCCAAAAGAGTGTAATTTTGTCAGGATGGTATATATATATATATTGAGATACCTTTTTTTTATAATAGGACCCTATGGTCGACATATGGCTATACAGTGGAATATGTGACAGTCCTCCATAGTATACGTACAGAGCTATATATAATAGTATACAAACAGAGAATCAAATTTTGATGTTGACCGGTGAAATTGAGGTGAAATTTTAGTCTCACATAAAACAAGTGCTGGACTTATTAATCAATGCATGACATCTGCAAATGTAATGCATGTGGGTGATATGTACAGATGTCCTCATGGATGTAGAGATCTGCATATGTCACCTGCAGGTGGCGCTAGAACGCCCTTCTCATTGAGATTCTTAGCTTTCCCCTGGATAATATGTCCTAATGCACCATGAGCAAATTATTCTTATCATTCTCTATAATGTAGCGCTTATTCTTTGCTGTAATTGTAAAATGACATGAGTCTGCTATATTCACTGTTTTGATTGGAATGCTTGTATTGCATTAGTCTAGCCAGCACAGTCAATATATCATGCATATTTCATGCATGTTAAAGACCCAGATAAATCATTTCCTGGAAGTGAATTATGATTGGGGCAGAACATGTGCGATGACTGCTTTTATCGATTGGTTACAGACTCCAAGGAAGATTCATTTTCTTTTTGTGAAAGAGATTTGCTAATCGTAGTGGAACTTGGTTCAATGAATATATTTCCCAGGTTTACATTGCGGCTTTTGTTAAGCATTCTAAGCTCTGTACTTTTTGTTACAGTGTGTGGCTGCGATCTGGCCCAGTCTGGCTTCTTCTTTAAAAATGGGGAATATATCTGCACACGCGATTACCAGCAACTCTATGGGACCCGGTGCGACAGCTGCAGAGATTTCATTACAGGAGAAGTCATTTCAGCACTTGGACGAACATATCATCCAAAATGTTTTGTATGCAGCATGTGCAGGTAAATGACATACATTGTTACATGCACACCTACAAAGCGCATTGTCCACATAAGGACTGCTACAGCATAAAAATGTCAAGAAAACTGATATTAGCACTCTGAAACTAGACTGAGATTATTTTTCCTGTTCTTACATGTTGGTAACATATTGCATGCAGTCTTGGGGGACATCCGCACTACTGTTATAAATGTCCCTTGTTCTCATCCATCATAGGACTTTAATAGACACGGATACTTTCTTCCATCATCAAAATAACTGAAGTAAAAGTCCTGCATGCAAAAACATGACGGAAGAAGTCTTACATCATGTTTTTTTATTGTAGAGTGAATGCAGGCAGGACACCAGAAATCTGATGATAGATTCCCTTTAATCTTCATAAATCCTACCACTTCAGCAAATATTAGGCTATATTAGACCGTGAATAAAAACAGCTGTGAAAAATAGATGAAATGTCCACATTTTCATGGCCATTTTGCAACCATATGGGACCCGTTTCGCAGATCCTTCTAGACCTGAGCCTATAGACAGATCTGTGAAAACAAGCAAAAATAGGACAGGTTCTATTTTTTGACAGTCCCTCAAAACAGATGGTCAAAAAAACGACATGTGAACAGCCACATTGTACTGAATGTGTCCTAAAAAAGGGTTTGTGACAGCCGTTCAAAAACACCCATCGCTGGCCGTCTTTGGCGTTCATGTGAATAAAGCCTTAGTGTCCATATCCCTTGCACTAGATATAGTCAGAGAACAACTGCATTTGATGTATTGCACTGCCTGATAGTACTGAAGGATTTTGGCATACACAACAAAAATCCAATGGGAAGCTACAGAAATCATGACTGTATAAATACTACTGTATTATGAGGTCAAGATAATATGAACAGGAATGTTTCTTACACTTAATTTGATGGCTTCAGATGTATTCTGCAAACTGTACATTAACATTTACTTAACTTTTTGGTCCAAAATGATTGTGTGCTACCATAAGACTGGTTATGTTTTATATTGTAGTCAATGGGGCATATTTATTAATAGGAGTCTGACACTTTTAGGTCTACATTTACGCCAGAATTTATGGTGCATGAAATTTGCAACATATCTATGTGCGCCAGAAACAACAGAAAAATACGACTGGCTCGATACTTTTGAAAAATGTTCATCAGAATGAGCAAGGATGAAAATTGTCAAACTTTACAGTACATTTATGAAAGAGAAAAGTATGAATATGGCGCAAAATTTCTTGCACAATGTATACCAACTTTAAAATTTTGTTGAGGCTGAATTTTGGCACAGACAATGAAGACAGATTTTTTTGGTGCTTTGGAAAAATGGGGCAGAATTTTGTTACATCAGAAAGTGATACAAATTCATGGAGGTCCGTACGACAGATTTATAAATATGTATAAAGCTATGAATGGAATTCGTGGTGCGGAAACGTAGCATTTTTCCTGCTGTGGAAATGCAGCAGAAAAAAATGTTGTATTTTACAGTGCCAGCAAAGTGAAAGAGATTCTAGCTAATCCCATCCACGCATTGTGGGGAAAAAGTTTGCAGAAAAGCTGCTTTTTGAGAAAACACAGTATGTCTATTTTATCTGCGTAAACGCTCGCGTTTTCCCTATAGATTTAATAAGGGAAGAAAACCGCAGCAAAAATGCATGCAATGCGTTTCCACTGCGTTTTTTAGGCTAAGGCCTCAAGTAGTGAGCCGCAGGCGAAAAACCCTGCAGAAAAGACCGTGGTGGAAACACATTGTGTTTTTTTTCTGCAGTGCTTTTCAAAGAAAGTCTGCAGAGTTTTCCTCTGCAGACTTTCTGCTTCTTTTATGCCTATACTGAAAATGCCAGCGTATCTGTAGGTGTAATTGATATGCTGCGATTTACAAAAACGCTACAGTTTTTGAAATCACATTTTCAGCTGCAGGTTTTTCTGCAATGTGCGTATAGTATTAGCCAGAATGCCATCCCTTTTTCAGGTACTGTAAAACACCGCAGTTTTTGCCGTGGCGTTTCCACCGCGCCCAATTCGCGGCATTTATGCTACGTGGGGCTCTGGCCTTAGCTAAGACACTGAAAAAAACACTGCATTTTACAGTACCAGCAAAGTGAATGAGATTCTGGTTAATCTCATCTACACACTGTGGAAAAAAGAGCTGTGGAAAAGCTGGATTTTCAAAAATGAAAAATGCAGCATGTCAATTTTAGCTGCAGAAACACAGGTGTTTTCCTTATAGATTTAATAAGGGAAGAAAAACACAGCAAAAAACGCAATGAAAAATGCTGTGGAAAAAAACGCAATGTTTTCGCTGCGTTTTTTAGCTGCAGTTCGCTATGTAGGACGTTAGCATTAGGCAGGTTTAACAAGGGAATTTTTGGCATTTTATTAAGCTAAGGCCCCATGTAGGGGACCGCAGCAAAAAAGTGCTGCCGGTAAAAAAGCGGTTGAAACGCATTGCAGTTTTTTATGCAGCGCTTTCCACATTATGCCTCAATTATACCTAGAGGGAAACCACCGGTCTTTTCTTAGGTATAATTGACATGTCGCAATTTCCAAAACCGCAACGGTTTTGGAAATCACAGCGTTTCCGCTGTGCGTATTTTTCTGCAATGCAAATCCCATCCACCTTGAAGTGACTGTAAAACGCTGCGCATTTACGCCACATGGGGCCACGGCCTCAATGGCATTTTTTACCATGAAAACACTGTGGCCAAATGGTACAGATTATTCCATAAGAAGTTGTGAATAACCTTACGTACATGGCATTTTTGTCTTTGGCTTTTTTTGTTTACATTTCATGACTTTGTTTCCGCTCTTCATTGTTTTTCCAAACTCAGCATGCTCTGGGTATGACTTTTTTCAGGTCTTTACCTATTGATTTCCTTATAGAAAAAAAATGTAGTGAAGGCAGCTTCAGGATACATTCACACGGCATAGTTGTGGTGCGCTTAAAACTGCACTGAAAAAAATTGCATGCAATTTTGCTTAAGTCTTGATTTTATAAGTGAAACATACTAGATAAATGTGTTTCACCTGTAAAAATAAACCTGCTGCACCAAAAACTGCGTGCATTTTTTTCAATACAGTTTTGATGCAATTGTAACTGCTTACAACTGCACTATGTGAATGCACCCTTAGGCTGGGGCCCCACGTGGCAGAGACACCGCGGCAAAAACTGCAGTGTTTTACAGTCACTGCAAAATGGATGGGATTCTAGCGAATCCCTTCTACACATCGCAGTAAAATACGCGCAGCGTAAATGCAGCGATTTTCAAAACCATTGCGTGTCAATTATACCTACAGAAACACCGACGGTTTCCCTATAGTTTCCCCATGTGAATAGCGCTGCGGGAAAAAACGTGATGTGTTTCTGCCATGGTTCCCCCCTGTGCAAAACGCTGCGGGAAAAAATGCAATGTGTTTCCACCACGGTTTTCCGCCTTGCTTTTTTGGCCGCGGCCCGCTACATGGGGTTTTAGCCTTAGGGTTTTCTACAGTTTCAAAAAACAAAGCCTGCCCTGTGTGACACAGTTTTGCTGCATTTTTCCCCATTATTCATGTACTTTGTACAATGGGTATGATAGACCAAAATCTGTCAGATGTTCTAACTGGTCATGGCACAATGTTATTATGTCTGTCACTTGCAGAATCCAGAGCTTTCTTGAGATCTGTTGACATTTACTGAGTGAAATAACTGACAGCTGCCTCTAAATTCATGCCAACTTCTAGATGGAGATTTGCTGATGAGCTCAGAGGCTATAGATTTCTTGTGCCCTTTACACTTACATACGGTATATGTATAGTAGTAAAGAGATGCACATACTATCACCCTACTAAACACCATTAATGGCTTGGAGGACTGACATGGTGAGTGGCGCAGACAGATACACGCAGTCTAACACCGCCACTTGCCACCCATGTGTGTACAGGCATCTAACTGTAATTTGTAGCTCAGCAGTTCACAAAGTGCTCTTCACATGACTTGGGAGCAGCAAGTTCTGAAAGACAGAATTGGGTGAGGCTGGGAATGCAGCTGTGCTCCGTCTATTTTAAGCGTCTCTGTGGAACAGCTGTGCATACATTCAGCTCTCATAAAAGAAATCAAACCCCGATAACATCCATGGAACACCGTTCAGCTGTCAAGACCCCCTGGGTTGTCCTAGATACTCCAGAGAACCTGTACTGAAACATGAAAGCTTTCTGTAACCCCCTACAAGCCTCTTGCAAAACCTGGATGTTTAACTGTAAGGAGATGAAGGGAAAAGGAACTCTTTTTGTAGAAATTTACATTAGTTTCCAATTACAGTAGTGAAGACATAAGTTCACTGGAAGGTTTGACATTGCTCCTGGTTTCTGAAGTTTTGAGGATAGCCCACGATGTATGTTCTTTAAATAGATCGGCTGCCCTACTATAAGAGGTGAATATAGACAGAGAATATTGATTTTTATACCATGAAAGGCAGTAAGAAAGAAATGTTATATACTTGTGTGAATATTAAACAAAAAAAAAACCTTTTTTTCTGTTAATTTAATGAAATAAAATAATATAGAATACTACTTTGTATGCTTGATAGAGGGGTTTTCCTATAACAGCTATCCACAGGGTAGGTAATAAATGTCTGATCTCACCGATCACTGGTGAAGGGTCCTGAGCCCCCACTTCCTCCACACTGCATGACCACAATGAGGAGAACTTGGAATGAAACAGCGGCTGACCATATGCTCAATGGTACTGACATGAGTTCCATCATCTTTCTAGATGAACTGGTAGGGCACAGGCTCAGCTACCACTCAGTTCAGACCCTTCTTCACTATGCTCGTGCTGTGAGGAGGAACAAGGGACTCATATGCCTGATATGGAAGAACCCATTTAATTTTACAATATGGTAATTCAGGGAAGTTATTGGTTTACATGCTTTATGCAGAAGTGTGCAAATGTAGCCTATTTCAATTTAGCAGGAAAGATGGTAGGAAAGTACACCAAAAGCGTCTAAGCATGGATATATCAGTATACAAGTTATATCATAATGGCAATGCTCATTGACACACCATTTCCAAGAAGAATAATGGTAAAATATATCATGATAAGTATTAAAATGAGTCACACACAAGATGACACCAACACCACCAAGGTGACCAGTGCATGGTAGGTATAATATAATAAGGACACTACCGAAGATAATTTTTCCCCTTGTTTTTGGGACCAACAAGATCTGGGATATTGACTCTCACGGCTCATAAAACAATAGCGTACCCTAATGATACATCAATTCATGGGATGGAAATACCTTTTATTTAGACAATGATAGCAAAAGCATAAAGTTATTTCATCATGCACAGATGACCCATAGATCCACAGTTCTACAAGGACTCTCAGCAGCAGAAACAATGACGAAAGGATTCGAAGGAGCAGCAACAATAGGACAGAAATAAGTGGTTAAAGTAAAAATGAAACCTTACTCACCTGTCCTTCACTACTGCTCCAGCCGCAGTTCCCCAATCCTCAGTGCTGGTCTTTTGTTCCTGCAGCGATAACATGCCAACTACTGTATGTGACCATTAAGGCCAATAATGGTCTGTAGCAGCCACATGAGGTGTGAGTGACGTCCTTGCTGGAGCGCCTGAACTGAAAGCCAGCACAGAGGAGTGGGGGAGCTGTGGCTGGAACAGTAGTGTGAAGGACAGATGAATATGACTTCTTTTTATTTTAACCACTTCCCCCGCTCCCTTGCGACTTTTGTTTAGGAGCCTGGAAACCCCATAAAGTTCTCTGTAGTGGAAACAAACTTAAAACAATCCTCAATACTACTACTTGACCAATGTGATATTCAATGGCAATACAATTTTAGTAGACTCATTTTGGATATGATTTGCAACTTTTATTTTAATTCTAGATGAAACATTTTGTTCTTACAGGAAACCTTTTCCTATTGGAGACAAGGTGACGTTTAGGGGTAAAGACTGTGTCTGCCAGAATTGTTCCCAGGCTTTAGTAAGTGACAAGCCAATCAAGATCCATGGACCAAGCCGTAAGTATTTCATTCTAATAGAAGATATTCAAAAAGATATACATTGGTGTGTTCTTATGTCTATCTACTTGAAGCTTCTGCTTCAATAATACTGGCCCTATTTTTTTTTTCTTTTACCACTACCAATCGCCTACAGTTGGTGCCATTAGTTTGGGCACCCAATGTTAGTGAATTGTCAGTTGGACAGTTTCCATTGCTCATTGTCTATGGTGCATCATTTTCAGGAGGCCACCGACTTGACTGTGCACTAGTATCAGGCATCAAAACGAATTGCAGGCAAAAGGGAGAGGTTAGAAGGGCTCTGCCCACTGGGGGATGGCATGTAAAATATCTCTCCGCTGGTACAGGACTCCCACACAGTTGGCACATATAGACTCTACCTATTCAAACTTATGTTAGACGGGTTGTGGTGAACTGGGCACCTTTATACATATGTGGTGGGAATGCCTTCCGGTACTTGCTTTTTGGTCTGCCACATTTCAATTGATGTCCTCTTTAGCGGGTGTAAATGTCCTGTTATCCCCAGGCCTAGCACTCAGTTTTCTTGATATTGATCTCTTCCCAAGTGGCATGGAGGTAGTGTTGGGACAGATTATCTTAACCACCAGAGCTATGATCCCACGTCAGTAGAATGGTGTGCCTTGCTTAATGGTGGCAGAACTTATACAACGCGTCAACCTGGCCAATACTCTGGAGAAGTTGCGTGTAAGAGCCACCGTTACCCCAGCTTTCTCTCCAACTGGGTTCTATGGTCTGATTATGTTGATCGGACAAGAGGCCTTCTCAGTGACCGCTCTGACCTCCCCTCGTAACATCTTTCTGAGTTATGTTCCTAGACTTATACTGGTATGAACCCTCAGACTACTTTATCCTGTCAGTCTTACTGAGCTATGTGTTGTTTTGTTTTCCTCCCCCACCCCCTACATTGGTACCGGCTCTGAATCTTGATTTTTTTTTTTTATGCCTTCCTGTCCCCCATTTGTACAGGTCATACCTGAGTCTTTACCACTTGTAATGCTTATTCTTTACTGTCATAGATTCTCTACAGTTAGCACTTTCCCCCATGTTAATTAAGGGTTATAAATCTGCCATGCTCTGTCTCTGTACATTGTGATAGTGGAATGTTGGAACATGTTTATCCTTGTTTTTTCCTTATTATCAAAAATTTCTTCTCAATAAAAATTTAAATTTGAAAAGAAAGGGAGTGGTTAGAAGAAAATGAAAGTTCTGGTATCATTGAAGTAATGGTTGCAAAGATATACCAACAGTTTTATTTCCTGACATGACAGGTTCTCCTCAAAGGAAACGTGTCACCAGAAAATGGGCCTATTTTTTTTAAATGAAGTTTTTATGTTAAACATCTTTTTTAAGAATTTCTCTTATTTTTTTAAATTTAGCAACACTATTTGTATTTAAAAAAATGTATTATATTCTGCATTTTTCACTGTGGCCACTAAGCCTTAATGATAGCTTGAAACTTACCAATCCGGTATTCTGTACGGGTCTTTGTAGCAGTCACCTTCTTTAGACATTAGATGATGTCTACCCCCCCCCCCTTCCCTGCAGTATGCATGCCTAGAAAACTCCCCTATAGACCTCAATGAGTCAGCTCAAGTGTCGGTGAGCAACACAGTGTATCTGTGTGTTTTCGATAAGTCGGTTCTTACTGCTACCTTGTGAGTATAATAAATCCTTGTTTACCCCGTACTTGGGAGAATGTACACTATATTGAGGTGTGTTTTAAGTTGCTAAGGATCACCTATTGCCATGTAGAGGATTGTTTGAGGTGGATGGTACAATATTAAAATGTTAAATTGCTGTTCCAACCCCTTTTAATCAGAGGGTGAAAATTTTGTGTGTCTTATGTATCTGGATGATGTTGAGCAGTGGATTGTGTTGCCTAAAGACTCCAGACTGGGTCTGCCTATAGCCATGAGACTGCTGTAAAGCATATCACTTAACTGCTATTGACAGACCAGAGGAGAAGCTCAGGAAAGATGACAGCCTCCATAATCATGTACAGAAAAAAAGAATAAAAAGTCAGATTAGTAAAATGTGATCTAGTTTAAATAAATAAATGAAAATAAAATTGGTGATATATTCCTTTTACGCAACCATTGATCTTATAGAAACCTGTCACATGAAGAATGCAGTCTGGAGGAGCTGAGCAGATTGATATATCGTTTTGTGGGAAAAGATTCAGTATAACCTGCCATTAATTTATTTATATGTTTGCTTATTCAATGCTAAATCCAGGGGGCAGTCCTGTTCAGTGATTGACAGCTATCTGTGCATAAAGAGTCAACCACCAGTGCTGACCAGGACTGCCCACTGGACATAGAACAGAATAGGAAGAGATATAAATCAATGTGTGTGTGTGTGTGTGTGTGTGTGTGTGTGTGTGTGTGTGTGTATATATATATATATATATATATAATCTTTTAATCTGCTCAGCAGTTTCTGCTCTCCTGCATAATAGATTGGCATGATCAACATGACAGGTTCACAGCAGTTCTGCCTGGCAATAGCATATTATAAAGCATAATTTTAGTAGGAGGAACATCAGCAATAAGTTTTATTCAGGAGAACTCACAATCATTAAAATAATTAAAATTCACTCATTGCTAAATTTGATATCTGAGACTTTGCTCTGTGATGTCATAAGGACTAAGATTAAGCTCATATCTCTTATATATATAAAATGAGTTTCTGTCTGTCCTCACCAAATTTGGCACACAGGTACATCAGGTGTCCGGGAATATTTTAGACTGGGTCTCAGCTCTAAAGGATGTACCGTTCCTGAGATACAGTTTTTCCAAAAAATGACCAGCATTAGCTAATACAAGCCTGCAAGTCTTTCATTCATATTCCAACTGCCATACACATGGTCACATGTCCCTTATCAGCCAATAGAAGCTCGCAGGCGCTTACTCTCCTGAGGCAAACAGGTTTCCATAGCAACCAAGCTATTTATGACCTGTATTAGTCAATAGCAGTTCACAGGTCCTTAAATATTCAGTCATATCACGTGTATCAGCCAATATAAATTCACATTTAATTTACCAGGTTTCCATAACAACACAGCCATAAATAGACTGTACCTATACTGGACTCAGTGGCGTAACTAGGAATGGCTGGGCCCCAAGGCGAACATTTGACATGGGACCCCCCGCACAAACTGCATTCCTACACACACTATTATGCCCCATAGTGGCCCCTGCACACACTATTATGCCCCATAGTGGCCCTTGCACACAGTATTCTGCCCCATAGTGGCCCCTTCATATAGTATTATGCGCACTTCCCGCTATCTCTTCAATGTTGGACCAGATGTCACGTGAGCCAGGCATGCATTGCAACGCATAATGACATTGGAGTGGCCCACTGACATCTGGGACATCACCAAGGAGGCCCGAAGCCTGCTGGAGTGCAGGAGAGGTAAGTAACAGTGTTTTTTATGTTCCCTCAACTCCTTGGGGCCTCCGATCATTATACTCTGGGGTCTGAAAAGACCCTAGAGTATAATGATAGCAGTGTTTGTGGGGTTCACGGCCCGCAGGCCTTAGTTACCGATCCCCGCTCCTGCTCACAGTCGCCTCCACAGAAGGTGAAGCACAGACTGCCGTGAGCAGGAGCGGGGATCGGTAAGTAAATAGGGCCCGTTACCTGCTGGTGTTACACCAACAGGTAACAGCCTATTAAAAAAAAAAAAAAACATCAGGGGCCTGCCGGGACCCCTAATGTCCCGGGCCCTGTGACAGCCGCTACCGCTGCTACTTCGGTATTTACGCCACTGTCTGGACTGCCATACTGGATTTCAGCATTCTTATAAATTGAAATGTTTTTAAACTACTCATGCCCACTGCAGCGAAACACAAGGCTACTGCTTGAGCTAATGAAAACTTTCAGCAGACCCAAGCCTGTCTCCAATCTGAAAAGGTATGTTACAGACAACAGCGAGCTGCTGAAACAACCCAGCAGACCCAAGCCCGTCTCCAATCTGACAAGGCATTGTCAGCCACATGCACACAGCTGCACTCCATGTTTCCATAACAACCCAGCCATTTTTCTTCACTGCTGTGGGTCAGCTTTAAAGGGGCAGGGCACTGTGGATAACACTGTTACACAAGGTCACATACACACAGCTTTATTCCAGGTTTTCCATAACAATCGATCGCATGTCTTTCACTGATATCCAAACTGAGATACACATGATCACATGACGCTTATGGACCATTGGAAAATCGCAGGTTCTTCAGGCTTGACATACACACAGCTTTACACCAGGTTTCCATAGAAACCAAGCTATTTATGACCTGTATGAGTCAATAGCAGTTCGCAGGTCCTTAAATATTCAGTCATATGATGAGCATCAGCCAATATTAGTTCACATTTCATTTACCAGGTTTCCATAGCAACACAGCCATAAATAGACTATACCTATACTGGACTGTCATACTGGATGTCAAGTGCAAAACTGGCCAATTCTTATGGGGACACTACACAAACAAAAAATGAAATGTACTCATGCGAAGCTGGGTCCTTCTGCTAGTAAACAGATAAAGTGGACCCACGACACTCCTGACTTGTTTGTCGTACTAAATAATTACATTTCTCATGAAAAACAATGCTAAAACATCTTTTTTATAACTTTGTGTTGTCAAAGGGGTTTGTCCGTAAACAGTCTGATACTGCAAGCACTGATTGGGCCATGGCAAATAGTGCAGGTACACGCCCCCAACTGGTAACACCCAGCTGTCAATTTATTCATAAATTTCTAGGAGGAATAACAGCAACAGCTCAACATAGAGTTGTAAGAAAAGATGCTTCAGACTTGGAGAATTATGGAAAGTACCATGCCAGGAGTGGAGATGTAACCTCTTTAAAAACACCTTTTGTGTCCTCTAACAACAGCTGTGTTATATACCGCTGGAAAGCTGACATTGCACACTTTCAGTTTTTCCGGTATCTTCCTCCTTTGCAGAGATATCGGAGCTGTTAGTTTCGGCACCATCAGAGGGGCCAGCCTTACAGCTCAGCGTATTCACTGGTCTGATCCCCTGACAGTACAACACTATAGAAGTGTACTGTCAGGGGGCGTTCCTCACTGCTTAGTGGTGACGCTGAACTTTGAGGTCGGCCCCTCTGACAGTGTGGTGATATTGGTACCGAAACTGACCTCATCAATATCTCTGCAACCTGGGAATATACCAGCAAAGCTGAATTCTAACACAGTCCGCTTTTCAGCGTTATACAATACCACCAATGTTAGAGGACATGAAAGGTACTCTTTAAATGCCAATGATATTTATATTGCAGCAGATTTTAGGAAGTTTACTACGCCCTTGACGCCTTTGGTATGAACCTTCACTGTAATAATTTTACATTAAAAAGAAAAGTGTCAAAAAGAGGAAGTACTGACAAACTGATCTAAGTACTCTGTCACAGATATGTTCTTCAGGTGTTCACAAAAACTCTGTCCAGCATAAGCCTAAAGTGGACTGCAAAGAAGTCAGGACCATGGACAGCAGCCACTTCACACCTAGCGGCACCTTCACCACATATAATGATGCTGCCCAGCTGTTGTACAAGTCGACCGAGCCATGTAACATTGTGCTCATACACGGCACTGATTTGCATATAGGGCAGTGGAGTAAATGTTTCTCATGATAAGAGCTGTCAGAATTTTGTTTCTTTTAAAAATCAAATTTACAGAGAGTGAATAACTCATAAGACACCCTGCATTTTTACCTATACAATCTGATCCTTCTTAATGCAGCCTTTTTGTTTTGAATTCCTTTCTTAAGCTGTTATTGTATACAAAATGTCTCCATATCCTCAGCGGTCTGAGTGTGATAAGTGTGATTCACTTATACAGTAGATACACACCACAGCTCTGAGCAAATTTACAAAGAAAATCTATTTAAGCTACACAGTGTTAATAGGAGCCATCAAAAGACTTCAGAAACTGATCAAAAGAAGTTATGAAGAAAGTCTTTAGATTCTTTAGTTTTCCCCCATAGACAGTTGGGCAGTTGAAATCCTTATCTCCACGTCATATCAGGTGTTTGGGGAACTTGTGCGGTTTCCACACATATTAAATGGTTGGCCAAACCAGTCAAAATCAGTTTGGCTGATACACACCTAATGCGTATGACCAGCTTTACAGAGCAATACAATAATAAATTCTTATGAGACTTTCTGACATGACTGCCAGTTTTAAGTATGAAGATGCCTAATATTAGACTGCAGTTTGTATCTGTCCTACATATACTTTTTTCACGTTTGTTTAGCATCTCACACCATATTCAGACTATGCCAGGTTTAGACAAAAGTTAAGAACAGACACATCGCTATATACCAGACCGTATCCTGAGCCAACAATTTCATAAGTCTTTAGGTGTATGTTATGCTTATAGGTGTGCAGAATTGAGCACTTTACCTAATCAGGACATTGTTAATACATTATATACTTACCCAGATTTACTGTACTTTATAGGCCAGTTTTCTGGCATACAAGGCCCCATAAAAATTTATAATTTTTGCCCTGCCTTTGCCGCTTTTTAGAAAATAGGGCATGGTGAAGGAGTTATTTATTCCAGAAGCTGGCGTACATTTTCCCCTGGTGCACAGCCTGGTGGAGGGCGCACCTCATTTATGAGTCTCTATAAATCTGCCCTTTTGTTTTTACTGAAAACCAACTTGTATACTGTATTTGGGTCTCCATATTTGAGATTGTATCCTCTGTTTGCTTATGTATGGATGAGAACTAATAATAGTTTATGTATTTTTTCAATTTTGTAGAGTCAGTATTTATTATCTTTATTACCATCAGTTAGGACTGGGTGATGTTGCCTAAACTTATAGGCGATTCTTGATTTTAATCTCGATTCTCATGTTTTTGATTAAAGAAATTAAAAAATGAAGGAGGAGTCAGATATATTTGACACAGGCTTTCTCGTCCTACCGCCCAGCTACTGACTACAGTGAAAAAACTGGTGATCGTAATTTGTAACTGGGACAGACAAAGCCTGAATGGACTCTGACGTAGGGCTAATCGTAATATCACTATTGGGATTAAAAATTAGAATCACAATTTATTGAAAAGGCGAATTAATTGAATTATTTTGATTAATTGCACAGCCCTACCATCAGCTGTCACCCACTATCATCTTTGTGGCCATTTCACTTAGGATGAAACAGATTTGAAAGGTGACAATACTTGTAATATTTCTTATTCAACTGTAATTTAAAAAAAATAAACATAAAAAGCATATACAATTTTTGCCACAAAAAGTGCCAAACAAACCCCCCTAAAACCAGAGGAATGTGTCATAAAATACTTTTCCATACATTTTCTTAGTTCTAAGTTTCTTGTGGAAAAGGATCAAAAATTTGAACCTAAACCTGTCTGAAACAGCAGAAGTCGATGTGCAACCTGATCTCTACTGTTTGCATGACTGCCAGATATATGGAATTTCTCATTGCTTTGCTGGAATTGGAAAGAGAAAACCTCGGGGCATTCAGCCTTGAGAACATATTTGTCTTTTAGCGGAAGGGAGTGGAGAAAAAACACTTCATATCCTTGTCAGAAAGACTTGTGTTTCTGCAGAAGAAGCAGATCCAAAAAATATTTTGTGAATCAACATTTAGTGGTTCAGTGAGGAATCAGTATCTGTATTTTCTGGAAAGCTATATTTCATTTCCATCTGGAAATGGAACACATATTGGCTAGAATATATATATTATGCTGGGTATATGGCTAGAATGCACTGTATTAATGTGGAGCAGTTAAAGCATTAATATGAATCATTTGTTATCATATAGCAGTGTCACTTCGCTGTACAATTTGGGAGCAAGCAGTGAAAGGATAATACATCACTGTCAATGGTCTGCCAGTGCCCAAAATACTGCATTAGGAAAGCACATCTCGAAGGCTTGCAGTGATGGGCTCTGTAATGTGAATAATTAAAGCTTGCATGATAGTGTAGTGGCGGCCATGCTCATAAATCATATCTGTTCTTTCCTGTGAAACCAAGGCCTGGACGCAGTTTTAGAATCACAATTTTTTCTTTGTTTTTAAAATACAGATTGTGCCGGGTGTAAGGAAGAGATCAAACATGGACAGTCACTATTGGCACTGGAGAAACAGTGGCACGTCAGCTGCTTCAAGTGTCAGACATGCGGCATTATCCTGACTGGGGAGTATATCAGCAAGTGAGTAATGATCAAACAGTGTATGAAAGGGCAGAGCGACAGATGCCAGTGACTTTAACTTGTCCAACTGGGAGAACATTAAAGAAGACCTACCAAAGGCAATTTGTAAAAGGTCCTGAAAGTACTTTAAATCTGTTAAAAAAGCAGATAAATAATAGATGGGTTCAAGTCCAAAGCCTGAGGCTACAGTACTGAGAGAGTCTGATGTGAATATGATCTAGGTGCAGTTTTTTGTTGAAACTGTTTGAAACAATTTTACAGATTTATCACTCTAAAGCCTCATTCACACGTCTGCATCAGTGGATGTGTGAAGTCGGTGTTATTCACAGACAGCAACCCACCCTGGTCATGTGCTGGCGATGTGCTATCTGTTATTGATCCACTTTTCACGTTTGTGCAAAGCAGATTCTTTTTTTTTTTGTTTCGTTTTGTATGTCTATGGGTCCATGAAAAATGGATGACACATGGATGTCATCTGTTTTTTTTTTGCGGACCCATAGACTTTCATTGGTATGATGCATCCATTTAATAAAAACACACATTGTTTTTTTGTGGAACAGAGTTAAGCTAAGGTCCCACGTAGCGAAGCGCAACGAAAGAAATGCTGTTGAAAAAGACCATGGTGGACACACATCACATTTTTTTCCACAGCGTTTTTCACAGAAAGTGAAAAATGGGCTTTCTGCCCCTACTATACCTATACGGAAAATGCCAGTGTTTCCACAGGTATAATTGACATGCTGTAATTTTCAAAAACGCGGGTGTTTATGAAAACATAGCTTTTCTACTGCAAATTTTTTTCCCAGTCCTTAAAAGCACTGATGTCTGAATTAATACATTGAAATTAATGGGTATGTATGACGTTCGCGATAAAATGTGCACGCCATGTTGAAATTTGAATAAGGCCTATGATCCATTTGGCCTTCAGGAGGCTTCATATGTTTTTTTGCTTTTCAATCCCCAAGAGCCATTTTTTTTTTTCCATCTATGGCCAATGAGGCTTGTTTTTTTGCAAGACAAGTTGTATTATTCAGATTCATATAAGACATATTTGCGGGTTCATATAATGCATTGAAAAACATTTTTGGGGAGGATTTTTGTTTTTTTTCGGGAGGGTTTCATTAATATGTTAAATGTTATTCTGCAGGTCCGTACAGAATAGGTATAGAAATATCCTATTTATAAAATGGGTTTTATTTAGGTTTTAATACTATTGCACAATAAAATCACTTTTAAAAAATATATATTTTTGCATTGTTGTATTTTGTGAACCATAATTTTTTAAATTTTCAAAAGCTTCTATTGATGCCTCCTACCTTTTATGTTTTACCATATAGTGCCCAAATACAATCATACAGTGTACTGTACATATGGTTGTTCTTCCTGTATCATGTCGTATATTTATGACACAGAAAGTTATATGAAAATAGTTTGTTATATAAAAAACATTAAAAAAAAAATCCATATTTGGTATTACCTCAACTGTACTGACCAGTACTATAGAACTAATATACCATGATTCTCCAAAAATAAGCCCTACACCGAAAATAAGCACTAGCATGATTTTTCAAGATTTTTGGAGTATGCTTGAAATATAAACCCTAGTTATAGTTCATTTAAAAAAAAGTGTCCAGGCAGCTATACATGTAAAAAAGTAAATAGAATACAGCACAACAGATACAGTAGACGCTTCCTCAACCAAAGCAGACACCCTCAAAAGAAAGCAGACACCCCCAAAAGAATTGCATCCCCAAAAGAATCGGACATTGGTGCTATCTGTACAAGATGGCACTAGATAGTTCTCCACAGCAATAAGGGTTGACTACTGGTAGTGCTGGTTTCTCACACAGAGATCGGGTAGTCCCGCTCGCATCACTCTGTTGTGGCTGCTTCTGGTCACCAATTGGAGCCAACTGCTACACTTAGCTGCAGTGAAATGCTGCTGCAATGGCAAGGGACCTGACAATGACACGCCTTTGACAGGAGTGATGCAGATCTGTGTGTGAGAGCCCATTCACCATTTGCACTTGCAAACTCTAATTGTTATGGATCTAAGGGGGTCTGGTGAGTAGATTGTTGTTCATGGAAAAAAATAAGACATCCCCCTGAACCCATCTTTCGGAGCAAAAAATAATAAATATAAAACCCTGTCTTATTTTCGGAGAAACACAGTATTATATATTCTGCGGTATTATAAAAAAACTAAATATCAGAAATGCTGCTTTTTGGTCAACTTGCCTCCAAAAAAATCGAATACAAGTAATCAAATTGTTGTACAAACTGCAGAATGATACCAATAAAAAGCACCACTTGTCCTTCTAGGATGTCTCCTACACAGTGCATAAAGAAAAGAGAAGAAATCCTGCTCCTCCACTAACTCTCTGTAGTGTACTCATGTGCATGTAGCAGAAGCATCCAACAGTATGGAGGTTATTATACAGCAGAACAGAGTGGTATAACTGTAAATCCAGTGGGATTAAATCCTTACAGAGCCTGCAGCAGTGTTTCTCTTTGTGTCCATGTCTTTCTTACCTTACAGTTACTCCCTCTTCCCTCCTACCCTCTTCACAGACTTTTACAGGCAGGATGTTAATTGATATATCTCTGAGCTGAACATCCATCTTGTCTCTCCAGATGTATTTTGGTGTAAATTCAGAGCGAGTCACAGTTTAGGAAGCTGGAGAATATCAAGGCCAGAGTTGTGGACCAACTATGCTACCAAACTGGCTTAGCTATGGAACACTAGGGGCATTGTCTAAACATCAATGTGGGCAACAGACAAGACCAGCATAGCAGACAGGTGTAAGGTCAGGAACTAGATAAAGGTCAAATCAGGGGTCATGTCAGGTTAGATAAAGGAACACCTTACGACAGGTCATTGCTCAGGGCAGAGGGGTGAGGAGAGGTCCACAAGAATTGGCTGGCCCCTTGCAGGCACCCTACAATCAGTTTTGATATCATAGGAAGAAAAGGAGGATGCCATTTGGGAGCGGGGAATAGCAAGGGGTCAGGAGACTGTGAGATAGGTGAGCTGGCAGGTGCAGGAGGCGAGTGAGACAGGATGCTTGCAGCAGAGAACCACCAGCTTTACAGGGGGAGGAGAAGAAATGGGTGATAATTGAAGAAAGAGATTTTTCTTTGAGATAGATTAGTTTCTTCTTTAGTGACACCACAACAATGAGCATGACTGCAGTGTCAGACACTGCTGAAAAGGTGTAGGGAAAGCCTTGCGTCTGTGCGCTTCGGCAGTGCCTACCACTTCACAGACCTGCTATCAGATGTCATTATACAGTCTCTAATTAGTGGGAGCTGTCACGTTAATAACCCAGCCATAATGAATATCTCAGATTAGACTGTGACCGTAACCAGATTACTCTATCTGCTCTCACAAACAAGCTTATCTTAATATATCCAGAACTTGGCTCATCTGTTTTTACAATATTTAATATGGCAGTGTATTATGCCGTATATCCGGATCTCTGCCAAACCGTCAGGAACAAGAGATTCCCGGGTCTAGTCCTGGTTCTTATAATAACTCTACCACATCCCCATGCTTGTATTCTGCTGTGTGGCAATGGTTCTGGATGTTGAGTGTATTATATAGAATACAATGTCATGAAATGTTAAGCTGTCCCTAGAGCTTGATGTCCCCTCACCACAGCATGTAACCAGTAGACTGTAATTTGACTTTATGAAACCTGTTCTATCATATACGGCTTCCTTGTCTTGCAGAGATGGCGTGCCTTACTGCGAGTCCGATTACCATGCTCAGTTTGGGATTAAATGTGAAACATGCAACAAATACATCAGCGGCAGAGTCCTGGAGGTATGAGAGTTATGACAGGCCAAAGCCCAGCCACTTAGTGCAGCTGAACGGTCTCCAGTAACTAATCCTGACATGAAATGAGCACTTGTCCAGTGTGTGCTGGATGATATGTCATCCCTGGACTTTATACTGCTCACTGCTTCCCAGCCATCTCCTTCACATTGCTTTGTAGTCATCAAAGGGTGTCCATTGATTTCACTGGATACTGACAGCTCTCCAAAGCCAAGAAGCATGTGGCTATGTTTTGCTTGCCACTTTTTCCGCTAATGGGCAATAAGAAATCTAAATCTTCTTCCAGTCGTATATGCTTGTTTTACAGTCATCTGTTTGGCTTGACTTTCTAAATTTTCATAATAATATAATTTTGTGTCATGGTCTAAAATTGATATCCTTGTTGCAAGGACCTGGGTGGTACAATAAACATTGATGGAATAGCATTAAGATATGCGATCAATGTCTTATCTGTGAAGGTCAGTCCAACCACTTAGACCCCACTGCAGATCCTCTGTTTTTTTCACAAATTATAACTGCATTTATAATGTGAATTCACAGTGTAATCCATTGTTACAGCTGTATTACACAGCCAGATCTTGGCTACAAGAAGTGCCGACCAAAAGCCAATGCAAACTGAATGGGAAGGAAACATCTCTGCGGAGAACATTCTCCCCTTCAGCTGTATGGATTATTGGCAGCGCCGTCCTGATCACAGAGCGATGTGCTGCCCATAACCTGCATCTTTTATTCTACATATCTTGTTCCTAGGAGCACTTGTTGCCAATAATGCCCTGAATATCACATTCTCTAATAGGGCCCTAAAATGTTCTTTCTGGGAGTATTTTATAGGTCATAATACTGACTAGGAATCTTATGTCTTCAGGCAGGTGGCAAGCATTATCACCCCACATGTGCCCGGTGTGTACGCTGCCAACAAATGTTTTCAGAGGGAGAGGAAATGTACCTGACAGGTAAGATGTGTGTCTGTCATTAAGATGAAACTCCACCATTGATTAATATTGGATAGACTAGTGACTGGCTTCAGCTCCTGCCCTCACATTATGTTTTCATCTGTATCTGCCAATGTATTTGTTGTTTTGTTGTGTTGGATAACCAGAACTATGGACACATGGGCAGCTAAAATAGCGGACATTAACAGTACTCGGCAGACCCCATTGACTATAATGGGATCCGTCGGGTGTCTGTTCTTTTCAACTGAAACCACTGGATGAAAAAGTCAGACTTGCAGTGCAGAGACTCTGATGCAGATGTGAACCCAGCCTTAGATGGGATGTCATTGCTGACATGAGTCAGTACCTGAAAGTAGAAGAAAGTTGCAGCTGACCTTGGAAACGGGGGACCTGGGAGAACTGGGAGATTTTATTGTCGCTATTCTCAGTACATGGGGAACTTTTAAAAAGAAATGGACAATCCCTTTAAGAACTGCATGTGTTTAAATTCAGTAATGAATAGCACATTGTTGTATGCATTTCATCTGTAAGCTAATGGCTAATGAATTGAAAACCAGGAGTGAAAATAAGTAAAAACAGAATACAGGGGTAAAGACAGTATATTATTTACAAATGGTACATTTATATTATACAGGCAGCATGTTATAGGACAGGAGGGAACTATACATATAGTTTTGTGGGAAAAGATTATAGGACTGATTTATGAAGACTGGCGTTACGCTAGTCTTCATAGCTTCAGAGCCGGACTCAGAAGACGCACCCTCTGCTGGGCTGTGCATCTCAGGGGAAATGTAGCTGGTGTACATTTTTCCCCTTCATTTACGCCAGATTTCTGGAGAGGCAATAAATCTGGCAAGGCCAATGGACCCACCCCCTGCCTGCCCTCACATTTTCAGGGAAATGGCGAACGTGGTGAAGAAGTAAAAAAGTCTCAAAACGCAGGTCCTATTTGTGTGTGCATGTAGTCTTATACTGTATCATTTCCCACAAAATGATATATCACTGTGCTCAGCTCCTCTTGCTCTATACCATGCTGCCTGTTAAGCCCCTTGCAGACGACCGTGTATGAATGGTCAGTGTGCTATTTGGGTTTTTCACACTTACCCATTCATTTCTATGGGCCCGTACACACGACCGTGAATTACACGGTCCCGTGTGTGGGCTGACAGTCCGGTGTGCATTCGGCATAACACTGCATTTTTAATGTGGTAGGATCCCTTAAAGTTTTTCCTGCAGTAGAGCTTCATTGTCACACTGGTACAATACTGGCACAATATTATGCAGTCCTTCATTTTTATAGGTCTTTTCCGCTGTCCAACTCAGATTATTAGGTTTGCTAATTTTTTTCCTTAGATATACCGATATTGGATACAAATATCTAGAAATATTTCCCTACTTGTTTTCTTGCACCAGGAGTTTAAATGATTGAAAAAATGTGGAGAAATATATACTGAATTATTTAATACAAATAAACATCCAGTGTTACCCTGGTCCAGTACTATAACTACCACTACACACAGCACCCGGGGCTTCTAAATTTCATTAGAAATATAGCATTTGACATGAGTTCAGCATTACAAGCACTATATGAGTTTATCATTGTACGAGCGTCATCAGATCCTGTAGTCATAGTGACGACAGAAAAGCCCCAGAAGGTCCCTGATATGTATGGTAACTGGAGTCATCATTCAGCCCCAGCCATAAAGTGAGTATGATCATTCAATACATATTACATCTTACTACAAAGCTCCAGAGGGTGAAGGTTATCAAAGTTAGGGCTCCACAGCAAAATATGTAACCTGTGAGTCATGGTGAAAGAGTGGGTGTGCTGCAATTACAGCGTGGCCTCCATGTTTCCCTATAGGAAAAAAGGCTGCAAGTGACCTTATGATTTTGTATAAAAAATGTTCCTTTTTTTTTTTTTTTTTAAATTTATTACTTTGATACAAAATGGGAATTATACCGTAATTCACAAGTAAAGCTGGAAAAAAAAATGTTACAACATTGCAAATTTTTTTACTGAAAATTATTTGCACAATAGGTAAAAATGACAAAAATGTTGAATACATTTATCAGCAGCTAATATATGTGTTTTCTTAAAGGGTGTGCACATGTGGGCTTGTCACTGAGACATGGATAAAATAGGGGCTTGAGGGTTTTGGTAGCTGGATCCACCATCCATGGTTAGAACTATGGGTCCCTTGCCACTTAGGGAGACAATTATAGGGCATGGCACTGAGATGACTGCAGACACCTCTGCTCTAGTGCTCAGTGGTTCACCCTGTTCCTGGGCTCCATTACTTCTACCGCTAAGACATGGGTAAAAGCTAGCAAATTGTGCACAAAGGTATACATCTCCTTTAACATCACACCTCGTGCTGAACAATATATTTCAGATTACATCACCTCACATCATTTCCCAACCCTATTGAAAAGGGTATCTTTGGTGCCCTCTAGTGGCCTGCAATGATTTCATAGCTGTAGCAATATTTGGGATACTGCCTTGCAAAGTTTACTTCTCACAACCTTTATGATACGTACCTGAGAATATGGCACTTATTAAATGATTAGCTAGTAGGTCATTTCTAGGACCCAATATTTATTTCAGACATGCTGATTTTATAGCAGTAATATAAGCTAATGACCCGAATGTGGCCATAACATGTGTTATAGAGCTCTAGCCTGAAAGCTGCTCTAGTCTATAAATCTGCTTATCATATTCTGAATTCCCCATACTCTGGCGTGGGTTGGTCACCTTTGGCTGCACCCCTCATTCCCTCCATCTGCAGGCTGTGATGTATGCCAGATTTCTATTAACTCAGCTTTCACATTAGTGAAGCCTACTGCAGCACCTTTTACTGTACCGTAGTTGCAGTGCACCGTATCCCCTCAGTGCTTTTTAGAAATGTAAATCCCCATCTTGCCTTGAGTGCCAGAAGAACAAAGAATTCAGACAGAGCTATTATCAAGGATTCCCAAGAGAGCCTCCGTCATGCTGAAGGTGACCTTCAAATACTGCTGTGTGTACCGAATATCCCATTAAGTACCAGTGATCTGTGGAAATGTGTTTTCAGTGTGTGGATCAAGGATAGCGCGGAGAGCAGCGTCTGATTGTACGTTCCACTTCATCTCATTTGCTGTCATCTCATTTCTTGGGTTCCTTTTTTTTGACCCTTTTAATAAATTGCATTTAATTATGTGGCATTATTCCTATTAAGTAGCAATTTCTGTTTTCTCCAGGCTCTGAAGTATGGCATCCAATCTGTAAGCAGGCTGCCCGCGCAGAAAAGAAGCTAAAAGTGAGTGGACTGGACACTGGAATAATTGGAATTGTTCACCTTTTTTAAGGCAAAAGATTCTTCTTATGACCTGGACATTATTTTTTTTATTTTTTTTAAACGGTAAAAAATGACTTATATTGTTTTCTCCTTAAGGTTATATCCAAACGACCAAGGTGAGACACGGCCATGTGACTGCAGGATCCGTAGGGCACTGTGTTTTTACACTGACCCATTCACCTCAATGAGTGAATCGGTTCTGTGAAAATAGTCCCGATAGCCTGATCCATGAAAAAGTAGGGCATGCACACGTGCTCAGTACCACATGGCCAATGAACTCGTCATCTGAATAAGCCCTTACATAGTTTGTTTTTTTTCAATTCAATACAATGCTGAAGCCTAAAATCATACAGATTTGTATATTCTAAGCACCAGCCCTAAGGTGCAGCAGCCAATAAGGACTATAAATGGACTCATAATTCACACTTTTCTAAAGCAAGATGCCCTGGCAGTCAGCTGTCAGAGGGCATACGGGGAGAGTTAATAAAACACATTTCCCATTCAGATGACTATGTTGCAGAGGCTCTGCTCTTGCTAATCCAGTGACCCAGGACTCTGGCCCCACTTCCTCTTATAGGCCCCAAGCCAGCACAGTGATAAGGTTGTTGCACTGAGGTAATGGTGCAGGTATTCCCCCAAGTACTCCTTGATGCTTGTTTCAAGACGCCTTTGATACGCATGTCAACTCATCTGGCTTTTTGCCCCCCTCACCCAGTCACCCGAGGAGCAATCACTTTCACCAGGCTACCATCTCATTAGTATTCATTGCACTTGTGACATCACCTGCGGGGGATCCCACCAATCTATTTACGGTTTTATTATTTTAATAAGTGTGAGCTAGGTTTTCAATCCAGTCGCAACCATAATCATGATGTATGGAAGGCAGCCACTCTACTGCTTGAGCCACTGCCTCCAAGATTTTTCTCTTACTAAGAGAAAAAAAGCCCCCATTAACAGCAATCAAGGCAGTGGCTCAAGCCATTAGATATGATCCTGGATTCAAAACACCAAATGGAAAATGTACAAAAATACTTTAAATAGATGGGAGAGGGGATACCCTCTGTAATTTTATTTAAGTAATGTTTTTTTATAAAGCAACATGGAGACACTTTACATGGACAAGAGTGGCTGTTGCTCTTCACCCCTTTCTCAGTTCTCTTTTTCTACCCTTGTAATCTGGGGTGACCCCTGGGACCTGGTCCTCCTTACCAACCACTTTTGGAGGAATGCAAGGCATATTTTGGCTGTGATCATCTAGGTTGCCTCATTCAGCAGTAGAGATGATCAGACATTTGCAAGTTCAAGAAGTCTTCTGTGAGACTGTGGTCCGTTGATATGGGACTGCCTGGTAACCCTATCTGCCACTAGCTAGCCACTAGCAAACAGCCAGTAATCAATGGTATAAAACAATGCAAAACTTAAAACATATTGGGTTATTAAAATGGTGTAAAAGCAAAGTTGTCTTAGTTGCCAACCAAACTGAATACAAAATGAAAGCTGTGTTGTGATTGGCTGCTCTGGGCAGCTAAGACAGTTTTGCTTTTAGAACATTTTAATAATTCTGCCCCACAGTGCTTAGCAGTGGCCCTTCAGGATGACTCTGCACTAATATACAAGGAACATACACTACCCCCATCCTACTTGCACCCTTATAGAGCAAATGAACAGGTGTTATTTAGTTGCACAGGCCATCAATGTAAGATCAGTGAGCTTCGCACCTAACAGTCTGAAGAATGACCTGACACAGTGACGTCCATATCTGTAACTGTGTCTAAGACTAAAGATCTCCCCATTCACTGTATTCATTGTAAAGCTGCAAGCCAATAGCGATCCTCTGTTTTGTCTACAGATATCTTCACTGTCTCTTTCTAGACTTTTATTCCATTTGTACAGTATGTCCATAGATAGCAATTACTGCTATGCAACAAAGCAGATGAGCTGCATCTATTTCAGCAAAGTCAGAAACAGGAAAGAAACGTATAGTGAAACCCTATAGAAGTGTACACTGGAAACATTACCGGCTCAGCACTAATTGCAAATATAAGCAGATTGTAGGATGACACAACAAAACAGGCTGGGAAGAAGGACGGTGATGAAGGACGGTTACCTCTGCTACTCTGCTCCTGCATGCTCCATGATCTGCTGCAGCACTGTAGGTCTAGATGAAGGCTACTACTGCAGTATATATGTAAACGTATTGTTCCATAATACATACAATATGTATGAGAAATCTTCATGAACCTTTACTTTAGGAATATTTTCTTTTTTCTTCATCTAGGCTCCATTTTTCCTTTTTTTTTTTTTTTTTTTTTTTTGTTAAAAGCAGAATTAAATTAGAAAGAACCCCTCAATGGCAGGAGAAGAAAGCGCCTTCTGACAGCAAGTCCCAAGGACACCTTGGTTGTTTGGTGCAAGTAGAGGAGAAAGTCACATCTCATTTAGTTCTTCTTGCTATGTGTTTGGTGTAATTGGATTCTGGTCATGTTGATCAGTTCTTGGCCTCGGCAGCCTCATTAACCAAAACCTGAAGAAAATAATTTCATGTCTTCATTTCAGGATGATGTCGGTTTCTCACATCCTGTACCAGGGTTTTTTAGAAATAGCTCAAAGCACCGTGGGTGACTCATGACTATGAAAAGCAACTCACACCAACCCTTATGTAGGAAACGCAATGTTCCTGAGCTGATTATCTCAGCAGCCAAAGTCATTATTGCGTGGATGTCTGTAGATCTTTCTGTTCTGTCAAAGCAGGGTCATGCCATTAGAGGTGTAATGAGGATCCTAAAAACAGCAATGGGTCTGTATACAGACAGTACAGTACCGCCGTGCTTTCCGTGAAGGGAGAAAATTATTAAAGGGAAAAGAAATATCTTGTCTGGCAGCAGCTGAGATTTCTAGAACAAAGAGAATCCTTATCAAGGGAACCAGACTGGATATTATACACTTCAGTGGTAAACACTAATGAATCATTTCAACACACGGATCCTCATGAAGTTAATAGTTTGCTCATTTATATGTTCGGAAAGGAAGGCCAGCTTCCTAGGATGGGTTTTATATCATGTTTCCATTTAGAAATGCACCAAGAAACAGAAGGAAACCATGGTGATTTAAAATGGAGAGACTTTTACTACTGACCCTGGCCATCATATTTGTACTGACAATATACATAGGACTGAATTTTTAGGTTGGGTTCCCTGCGGACATTTATGTTGCCGCTGCAGGGTATTACAGTAATGGGCATGTTTCCATTGTTAGTGAATTGAAATTTATGAGCCCAGATTTGCCATCTCATAATGTGTCTGATGTGTCAGGTTTATTATATATTTTTTTTGCTTGTGTTCACAGTACAGAAGAGCTTCTGAGACCTCGATTTCCCCACCGGGATCAAGCATTGGCTCTCCCAATCGGGTTATCTGTGTAAGTGACATTACATCACAGATATGTAAGCTCTTTATCTATCAGCCACACATGTGTAAATCAAACATATGTTACATGCCCAGTTTATCAGGTTTATCATGTTTTTTGTGCATATTAATGACTAGAGCAGGGCATGGTCATATTTAGAAGATTGGACTGGGTTTATATGGGCTGAGTTCTTTTCACCCCATGATCATATGGATGATCAGTCATCATTACTGCGGCCTGACCTTTACATTTTGATATAATGGGGAAAAAGGGAAAAAAAATCCTTACTTCTTACCCTAGAAAACAAATCCCTGCTATTCCCCATAATAGGTTACTGTCTAGCCTTAAACAGGACCTTTCATGAAAAGCTGACAGTGTGCTGAATTCAGTTCAGTTTTGCAGGTATGTGCCCCATGTACCAGAGATATCGATGCCGACATCACTGCAATGCCGGAGGGGCTGGCCTCACAGACCAGCATCATCGCTGGGCACTGAGGAACACCCCTCTTTACAACACAAGTCTATAGAAGTGTGCCATCACTGCCAGCGATGACAGTGTAGGGATATCGGTAGTCGAAACTAACGACATTGATATCTCTGGAACCAGGGCATGTACCAGCAAGACTGAAAGTGCATAGAATTCAGTGCACGGTCAGCTTTGCAGTGGTATATAACATTCCACATCTCAGAGGACATGAAAGATATCCCACATATTAGGAAAAAAATGCTCTGAAGTGATGCACACCATTATATTAAGATAAAAAAAAATACAAATAAAGAAGCATGCAGCACTCAGCAGGGACCTACATAACAAGTAAGCAGAGGGGTGGAAACCAAGTGTGTCCACCATCTCCCAGCTGCCAGTGGTCATTACTATGACAACCAAATAGAGGAAGAACTTCATATCGTGCAGAAATAGGTGAGCATAGATCTTGATCCTGTTGTGTTTTTAATAATAAAGATCTGATGCACATATTAATAACTTTTTAAACTGTATGTTTTGAGGCATATTTCTTTTAGGCTAAGTCCCCACGTAGTGGGCCACAGCAAAAAAGCACTGTGGGAAAAAACGTGGCGGCAACGCTTCACGTTTTTTCCCGCAGCATTTTTCACAGAAAGTCTTTTGGAAATCGCAGTGTTTCTGCTGTATTTTTCTGCAATCCCATTCACTTTGCAGTGACTGTAAAATGGCGCGTTTATGCCACGTGGGGCCCCAGCCTTATTGTGGGTACTCCTTCAAATGCCCCAGCAGGCATGCATGCTGCTCACTGTATGGCTCATTGGGGTGGTATACACAACTTTCGCTGTCCTAATGGATTGTATAGCAGTGCAACACACACTAAGCGGCAGGGCAGCACATCCTAAGAAGAGACCTACCAGTCAGTCAGCATCACCTACAGTACTCTCGTGACAATGCACTGGTCATAAACATAGCAGTGCTGCCACTACTCTCCTATTAACATACAATTTTATTTGCTTGAACATGCACGTTATTGCTATAAAGATTAAAGGGGTTGGCCACTTTCAGACCAATATTGAGAGAAAAATTTTATTGTTTGTATAATAAAAAGTTGTACAATTCTGCAATATACTTTCTGTATCAGTTCCTCAAGGTTTTCTAGATCTCTGCTTGCTGTCATTCATTCTGCTTACTCCCAGTGAATAAAAATCAGTCCATGGTCATGTGATGTACGGTCCATGGTCATGTGATATACAGTAATCAGACATCTGCCTGGTAATGAGCTGTGCATCTGTGTGTCCATCACATGACCATGGACTGTATATCACATGACTATGAACCGTATATCACATGACCATGGACTGATTGTTATCCACTGGGATTAAGCAGAATGAATGACAGTAAGCAGAGATCTAGAAAACTGTAAGGAATTGATACAGAAAGTATATAGGAAAATTGTACAACTTTTTGATATACAAACAATAACATTTGTCTCTCAATATTGGTCTGAAAGTGGACAACCCCTTTAATAAGCAATTGCTTACAGTCACCTTTCCTACCACTTTTCTCAGGGGTGAATCTAAAGAGTGAGCAAAAAAAAAATCAATTTGTCCCACCATTGCTTGTCTTAGTGACAAATAAGGATCTGCCAGGCCCGTAGACTGATGTTTGGCAGATCCCACCTGAATCTGCAGGATCAGCCACCAAAAGTCTATTGTCTATGGCCAGCTGTAGCCAACAACTATATAGGAATGTGATATACAGATGACTGTAATTCTCTCTTGCAGATCTTTAAGTCTAACCTAAGAAAAGTCGATATGTGACGCGATGTTATATAGATTCCAATAGGAATAATATTTCTTTACGCATGCTTCCCTGGTTATGTGTAACGCGCATTGTTAACCCTTTCAGCCATATTTGTGAGCTGTGTTCTTCCATAAAGCATCTTCATGACTCATGGGAGGAAATGGGTCATGCGGTGTGGGGAGAATAATCCTCTCAATAAATATGGGCTCTTGTCACCTGTTCTTTTTCTCCCTTCTCTTCCTCCTTTTCTCTCAGGCTAAAGTAAACAATGAGATACTAAATTACAAGGACTTAGCTGCTCTCCCTAAGATTAAAGCAATCTACGCAGTGCAGCGCCCTGACCTCATTTCTTACGAGCCTTATAGCAGATACACGTCGGATGAGATGCTGGAGAGATACAGCTATGGGGAGGTACAATAACATTATTACTTAGCCTGCTGATACAGCTCACTGCCAACAAAATCCCTCCTGAACATCACTGTCACTAGCAACTTTTTTGAATCTTTACATGAACTACAACTCTCAGCATGTACTGAAGCCATGGCTTCAATATAGAAGTATGTTGGTTTTAGTTAAACATAAACTAGAAAAGTAATGTGTATGAAGCCCTACTGTTGTCATTGATAATATGGGTAATGTTCAATACTGCTGCTGTGTGACGGTAAGGAATATCTTTCAGGTTTTTTTATGCAGTTTCTGAAACCAAAATGAGATGTGGATCATAAAAGGTGAGAACCTATAAGGTGCAGGTGACACAGCAACTTTGGTCCCTCCTGCCACATGGCCAAAGATTGCCACATTGCCCACTGTCTCCTTCACTAATGCACCTGTGACATCTGTGACTTTCTGCGACTCAGAGTTGCAGCCACAGCGTCCTCAGGGTTACAGTGCAACTCCACTCACATTAATGATGGTACTTCCCTTTGTTTTTTCAATCCACTCATTGTTTTAGCTTCAAAAACTGCATAAAAAAAGCCTGACTGTATTTCCTTACTCTTAAAGAGGTATTCCCATGAGCAGAATCATATCTATATTTGTAGATAACTAAAAGTTAAACATTTTTGTAAATATAAGTAGTTAAAAATTCTGCAGCGTTTTAAAGATTTCCTCTAACTATCTTAGTGGTGACAGTCTTTAGTCTTGATCAGTTGTCAATGGATACGACCACGAATGGAGAAACTTTCTATGGCCTGGGACTTGTCAGGAATCCAGCCTTGATTTTCTAATTCTAGCTGTGTTATCAGGCAGGGACTCTACATGTATCAAAAAATATCCCGGCCACTATAAGGAAATCATGGCTGATTTTCTGACATTAGAAAGGTCCTGCATTCATGGTCGTATCCACTGGCAACCTATCAAGACAACAAGACTGTGACCACAAGATATTTAGAGAAAATCTTTAAAACTATGCAAAATGTTTAATTACTTATATTTGCAAAAATGTTGAACTTTTAATTATCTACAAATTTAAAAATGGTTATGTTCGTGGTTATACCCCTTTAAGGTGAATTTTCACATAGCAGATTTGTCACAAAAATTTCTGCAGCTGTCTCAATAATCTAAGAATCTGTGCATGCTCTCAAAACAACCCCATTAAGATGAATATAAGTTATTTTAAGTTTTTAATAATAATTTTTGCAATAAATCTGCAACATGTGAATATTCCCTAACAGTAATGTTGTGTTTAGATAAGGTATGGTTATATATTCTTGTCACTTTGAATATATAGACTGCATGTTACCTATTGCCCAATACATATGAAAGGGTTGTCTAATATATGACTGTATTTAATTACAATTTCTCTATATGGGAAGCCCAGCTGATGAAATTGATGTCCCTTCTTCATATCCAGCATACATCTCTATCTCTGTCAAGCTGATAATCACTTTTTCATGCTTTGTGAAGGATATCTATGAAGGAATGGATCTCCGGCAGAGAAGGTCATCAAGCCCAGGATATATTGATTCTCCTCTCTACAGCCATCGAGACATCTCTCTCACCATGCCACGTTCTCCCCAGCATTACTATATGTCAGGTAAGCCATTCCCTCTCCATATATTGTATTCTCATTGACTGCTAAACTATTTGTTCTAGTTTCACCACTAGATGATCACTTCATTTTCTTAGCTGTCCCTCTGCTGCATCTTTATCTGTATTATCTCTAGTTGATAGATGATCCTGGGACCTTTTTGTGGAGATGCCAAGGTTTCCCTTATGATAACACTAGAGGGTGGTAAAGTCTACTGTTCACCTTCTTTAGCTGAAAATAAATCTATACCAGATGTGGCCTTAGATATTAGAATTCACATTGTAAAACTCTGGGGCAACATATGTGGGCTTAGCAAATCACACTTTTGATAACATTTACTCCAAAATTCAGTAGTGTATTCTCCATGAGCAGTGATTTTAATACTAATATATTTCATTGTTGGTATACTGAACAGTACTATATCCATAGACCATCCCTCATTTCTTACTATCGATATCATGTATCACTATACCTCTATAATTTTATAGAGACATAATACCCTACACACATATTATATACCTCCATAGTATATGGAGTCAACAGAGCCATCCCATCTTGACTATGACGTCCCACTGATTCTCAGCATCTCACTATTTCTGCTTTGTCTTTTTTCTTCTCTTATTCTTCACTGTGTGTCCTCTCTCTTCTTGCTTTTTCACTTCTCTCGTTGCCCTTTGACGCTTATCCATTCTTTCTGCCTTTCAATCCACATTCACCAAACTTTTTCCAGGCACAGAGAGTGGTCGTAACTCTCCTTACTATAGCCAGGTAGATGTACGTTGTTCTACACCAACTCTTTACCAAGCTCCTCGACATTTCCACATACCAGGTAGGAAGCAAAGGGGCTAGCTGAAAAATAAAGAGATAGTCAACTATAAATATGGTATACTGTAGTAGTTTTAAGTAAAAGTAGAAGTAATAGTTTTTATTAATAGCATACAATAGATACATACCTAGAATGGATTAGTAATAGAATAGTAATAGAAACAAAATATTAATAAAAATACTCAATCTGTGCCATTCTTGTCCATGGTCTGTTACTGATATTGCAGCTCAGCCTCACTCACATGAATTGGGCCGAACTGCAATAGCAGACACAACCCATGGATAAGAGTGTCACTGTTTTTGGTAAATAAACATACTTTTTATCTCTTACAGCCTCCATAAGAATAGATATCACATTTGCTTGTAGTTTCCTTCTAGCACACTGCCACTTCCTTCACAGCTTCCTCACTATTACCTTCACAGTAGCACTATCACATCCTCCCTGTAACTTTATGATCAGACAGACAAGCATTGACTGAACATTGTTCTTGTCTCATCTTACTCCTGTTTTTCCTCTGACTCATCTTGGCTTCTCCCTGTTGTCATGTCACACCTCTGTCTCTTGTGATCGGTGTCTCCTGAACTTCCCCTCTATTCTGTACACTCCCTCTTTCACTTTTCCTCCTGTCTTTTTCCTCCCTCTTTCCGTCTACCTTTTCCTCTCTCCTCACAGCTGCCGCAGAAAGTAACATATATCGGAAGCCACCCATCTATAAGCGTCATGGTACTACTGTTTAGTCCTTACCGCATGCTCCACCTTGCCGTATCCCATGCATTGCAGTGCTTAGTCATTGATGTGCTGTCTACACAGATGTCAATAAAGCATGTGTGTTGATATTCATACTCCATATTTTGTATGGTTACCATGGGTTTAGTAGTGCATGTTTTGCAGGATAGAGGCATGATCTTTGTAACTAAAAGGTAAACCCATGTGATTAACCATGTAATGCTTTATTCTTGTGCCCGCCATTAGTTTGCACATTAGTGAATAACTGTATCGTAATCTGTAAGTAAAGAGTAAAGCTTAGATAGGTATGTTACTGTAGTAATGTATGTTTAGGGTAATTCTGGACTGCTTTCATGGATTATTAGACAACTGGGTTAAGGAGTGCTAAACCATAATACCTATAAAATGACGTACCTTATTCTAGCACAGCCTCTTTATATGTATTATTTCTGTAAAATGTCTTCAAGAGGTGTCAAAAAAATATCAAGTGAACTGGGCTAGATAGCAATACATCACTCATAGAAGTGCCGCTGTAATATGGAGAAAACAGCAGACCCATTTTTTGTACTTCCTTACAACCCTATTAATAATGCTGAAGTAATGGGGACAGTGACTTCAATAGAACTACCCCAAGGTGCTAATCAGACAGTGGTAAAATTACTTTTTACGATTATTTGCCACTTTCAACAAGACTTGATTGACTAGTTCAGTCTTAGGTGTTGCTGGTGCGATTATTCCTATGAATAATCCCATGGAATACTGATCAGCATCATTGTGGACGGTCAGTATGTTATGTGTATGGTTGGCGTAAGGCAAAGTACTGCATCACTACCTTTGGTGACTTAGGCAATGATAATTCAAAGCGCCACATACACTAGATAGTTCTGCCAAGCAGTGAGTTACTAAGGACTGGGCATATTACAGTCCAACAGCCTGAATCTTCTTTCCCCTAATATCATAATGGGAAAGTTTCGATATCGCCATGCACATTAGATGGCAGACTGGGCTGTTGAAATTGGTGTGCACCACTGACATACATCTGATGTGCACCTTTATTTTATTACCTTTTATTATATAAGAATTGCTTGTATATCTGTGAAATATGTATTCATATTCCTAGAGGTTCTCACAATAAGAGATAGGGGACATAAAATACCGTCCATAGAGGCAGACATTTAAGAATGGTTAGAATATCTGATAACAAGGAACAATAGATTGTTAGTGGCTCTAGTGTCCCTTTAACCGTCTGTACCCATATAGCCATGTCTTAATCACATCACATCTGAGCTTGTCCTCCTTGTACCAGTTTCTTCTACATACCTCCAGTAATACGGCTGATGTTATCAGGGAGGATTTATAGTGGCTGACAGCCAGTGTATCAGAACCTTACAATGGGCTCCTTCATTGGGAAAAGAAAATCTATGCAAAAAAATGAAACAGCAAATTCCTGCAAAGCCTATGAAATATTTAGAATGCCTTGCGGTGTGTCATGGTTTAGAACTGCTTGCCAGCCTGGTGTCCTAGGTGAAAGATAAGTTATGTGTCTTTATTGCCTGTGGGTGGCCGTGATGAAGGTGTTGTCATGAATAAAACACATAACTGTGACCATTGACAGATCTCTAAAAGCTGTGTTGCTGTCTCTTCTCTCCCACCTCTTCCCTTGTCTCTGATGGGCCGGCTCTGTGTCATGGTGTAAGTAAGAGCTTTATTCTTTTTCTCTGTTGGACGCATGGCTTCTGTCCAGCCACTTACTTACAAATGTGCTGACCTCTGCAAACTATAACCACTTCCTCAGCATTCTCCTGCTGCATGAATTTTATGTCTGCGTATACTGGACATACCTGCAAGTCTTCAACATACAGTGGGGAAAAAAGTATTTAGTCATCCACCAATTGTGCAAGTTATCCCACTTAAAAGATGAGGCCGGCCTGTAATTGTCATCATAGGTAGACCTCAACTATGAGAGACAAAATGAGAAAACATATCTAGAAAATCACATTGTCTGATTTTTTAAGAATTTATTTGCAAATTATGGTGGAAAATAAGTATTTGGTCAATAACAAAAGTTCATCTCAATACTTTGTTATATATCCTTTGTTGGCAATGACAGAGGTCAAATGTTTTCTGTAAGTCTTCACAAGGTTGGCACACACTGTTGCTAGTATGTTGGCCCATTCCTCCATGCAGATCTCCTCTAGAGCAGTGATGTTTTGCGGCTGTCGCTGGGCAACATGGACTTTCAACTCCCTCCAAAGGTTTTCTATGGGGTTGAGATCTGGAGACTGGCTAGGCCACTCCAGGACCTTGAAATGCTTCTTACGAAGCCACTCCTTCGTTGCCCTGGCGATGTGCTTGGAATCATTGTCATGCTGAAAGACCCAGCCACGTTTCATCTTCAATGCCTTTGTTGATGGAAGGAAGTTTGCACTCAAAATCTCACGATACATGGCCCCATTCATTCTTTCATGTACACGGATCAGTCGTCCTGGTCCCTTTGCAGACAAACAGCCCCAAAGCATGATGTTGCCACCCCCATGCTTCACAGTAGGTATGGTGTTCTTTGGATGCAACTCAGCATTCACTCTCCTCCAAACACGACTAGTTGTGTTTCTACCAAACAGTTCTACATTGGTGTCATGTGACCATATGGCATTCTCCCAATACTGGAACATCCAAATGCTCTCTAGCAAACTTCAGACGGGCCCGGATACAGTATGTAGTGGCTTAAGCAGGGGGACACGTCTGGCATTGCAGGATCTGAGTCCCTGGCGGTGTAGTGTGTTACTGACAGTAGCCTTTGTTACGTTAGTCCCAGCTTTCTGCAGGTCATTCACTAGGTCCCCCGTGTGGTTCTGTGATTGTTGCTCACTGTTCTTGTGATCATTTTGACCCCACATGGTGAGATTTTGCATGGAGCCCCTGATCGAGGGAGATTATCAGTGGTCTTGTATGTCTTCCATTTTCTAATTATTGCTCCCACAGTTGATTTCTTCACACCAAGCTGCTTGCCTATTGCAGATTCAGTCTTCCCAGCCTGGTGCAGGTCTACAATTTTGTTTCTGGTGTCCTTCCACAGCTCTTTGGTCTTCACCATAGTGGAGCTGGAGTGTGACTGTTTGAGGTTGTGGACAGGTGTCTTTTATACTGATAACAATGTCAAACAGGTGCCATTACTACAGGTAATGAGTGGAGGACAGAGGAGCCTCTTAAAGAAGAAGTTACAGGTCTGTGAGAGCCAGAAATCTTGGTTGTTTGTAGGTGACCAAATACTTATTTTCCACCATAATTTGCAAATAAATTCTTAAAAAATCAGACAATGTGATTTTCTGGATTTGTTTTCTCATTTTGTCACTCATAGTTGAGGTCTACCTATGATGACAATTACAGGCCTCTCATCTATTTAAGTGGGAGAACTTGCACAATAGGTGGCTGACTAAATACTTTTTTTTTTCCCTACTGTATGTGTCGTCTTCTTCATCTGTCTTTGTTGTCAGTGTCTCTACCATTATATACTGTATATGTTTCAGATTTATTATGCATTAGCATAGGGTAAAAGCTGGTATAGTATAAACCCTGGGTGTTGCCAATAAGGCATTGTTTCTGGGCAAGTGATTTAGATACAGGTCTAAGGCAACCAACTGAGTCTTTGCCCTGGGTAAAGGAAAGCCTTGTTTTATTGTATATATTTTGTAGGACATGCATCATTTGCTTTAGGCATGCTTTAACTGGGAACTTATGTCAAACATTGCTTTGTGTAGTGTGTGACAAAGTTGAAAGATGTGACTTTCTTTTTATGGAGTCTAAATCTAATAAAGACTGACACTGTTATGGCTATGGTCATGGTTATGCAAGGTTTACATTGATTTCTATTGGAATGCCATACAAGGCACTGGACAGAAAAATTGCTACATGCATATTGTACAGCCTAGAGGAACCTATGGGCAAGACAATGGGTAACTCCTTTTCAGTATTTTTCCTGAAGACGTCATCTAGTAAGGGGACTGACTTATACATTATATCACCAAAATATGTGGGCAGCTGACCATTGTACCAATGGGATCTTGTTGGATAGCCCATTTCAAATGCATGGGCAATAATATGGAGTTAGACCTACCTTGGTGACTATAATAATCTCCACTCTTCTGGGAAGGTTTTCAATAGGATTTTGGAGTGTGTTTGTGGGATTTTGTATTCATTTAGTCATAAAAACATTTGTGTGGTCAGTGTGGATAGATGGATGATGGATGGGTGAGTAAATGCATGGATGGATGTGTGGGTGGATGGTTTAGTGGGGTGGGTGGATGTATGGTTTAGTGGGGTGGGCGAATGGGTGGTCTCAATTGCAGATGAGAAATAAAAAGGAAAATTACATTTTGTGCTGTATGGCATGTATGCTACATACAGGATATGTGATTGTGTTGTATGTACAGTACAGACCAAAAGTTTGGACACACCTTCTCATTCCAAGAGTTTTCTGTATTTTCATGACTATAAAAATTGTAGATTCACACTGAAGGCATCAAAACTATGAATTAACACATGTGGAATTATATACTTAACAAAAAAGTGGGAAACAACTGAAAATATGTCTTATATTCTAAGTTCTTCAAAGTAGCCACCTTTTGCTTTGATTACTGCTTTGCACACTCTTGGCATTCTTTTGATGAGCTTCAAGAGGTAATCACCTGAAATGGTTTTCACTTCACAGGTGTGCCCTGTCAGGTTTAATAAGTGGGATTTCTTGCCTTATAAATGGGGTTGGGACCATCAGTTGTGTTCAGAAGTCAGGTGGATACACAGCTGATAGTTCTACTGAATGGAGTGTTAGAATTTGTATTATGGCAAGAAAAAAGCATCTAAGTAAAGAAAAACGAGTGGCCATCATTACTTTAAGAAATGAAGGTCAGTCAGTCCGAAAAATTGGGAAAACTTTGAAAGTGTTCCCAAGTGCAGTGGCCAAAACCATCAAGCGCTACAAAGAAACTGGCTCACATGAGGACCGCCCCAGGAAAGGAAGACCAAGAGTCACCTCTGCTGCGGAGGATAAGTTCATCCGAGTCACCAGCCTCAGAAATCGCAGGTTAACAGCAGCTCAGATTAGAGAGCAGGTCAATGCCACACAGAGTTCTAGCAGCAGACACATCTCTACAACAACTGTTAAGAGGAGACTGTGTTCAGCAGGCCTTCATGGTAAAATAGCTGCTAGGAAACCACTGCTAAGGACAGGCAACAAGCAGAAGAGACTTGTTTGGGCTAAAGAACACAAGGAATGGACATTAGACCTGTGGAAATCTGTGCTTTGGTCTGATGAGTCCAAATTTGAGATCTTTGTGCGACGCAGAAAAGGTGAACGAATGGACTCTACATGCCTGGTTCCCACCGTGAAGCATGGAGGAGGAGGTGTGATGGTGTGGGGGTGCTTTTCTGGTGACACTGTTGGGGATTTATTCAAAATTGAAGGAATACTGAACCAGCATGGTTACCACAGCATCTTGCAGCGGCATGCTATTCCATCTAGTTTGCGTTTAGTTGGACCATCATTTATTTTTCAACAGGACAATGAGCACAAACACACCTCCAGACTGTGTAAGGGCTATTTGACCAAGAAGGAGAGTGATGGGGTGCTACGCCAGATGACCTGGCCTCCACAGTCACCAGACCTGAACCCAATCGAGATGGTTTGGGGTGAGCTGGGCCGCAGAGTGAAGGCAAAAGGGCCAACAAGTGCTAAGCATCTCTGGGAACTCCTTCAAGACTGTTGGAAGACCATTTCAGGTGACTACCTCTTGAAGCTCATCAAGAGAATGCCAAGAGTGTGCAAAGCAGTAATCAAAGCAAAAGGTGGCTACTTTGAAGAACCTAGAATATAAGACATATTTTCAGTTGTTTCACACTTTTTTGTTAAGTATATAATTCCACATGTGTTAATTGATAGTTTTGATGCCTTCAGTGTGAATCTACAATTTTTATAGTCATGAAAATACAGAAAACTCTTGGAATGAGAAGGTGTGTCCAAACTTTTGGTCTGTACTGTATTTATGTTATACAAGCTGGACCTTCTTGGTCTTTTTTTACTTTATGTACCTTTCCAGTCTGGAGAGAAGATTGCTTTTGTGTTATTACATTGGCTTGAGCAGTTTAAGAAAAGTAAAGCTCCATCTGAATATTTACTGTGTTTTCAGATGATCTCATTGAAGCAACAAAAAGCAAAACAAGTGACGACCTTGTACAGTCATCAAAATATCTGCCGTCATATTCTCCTGATCCTTATTACCAGTCAGAGCCTGAGTATTGGATGTACTCGCCAAAGAGTAAGTCTCCAGCATCTTACTAGACTGCAGATAGTACAGTTCTAGTGTTGGTCTTCTATACAGAACTTGTATAGAAATAGTTTATTAATATTATTATTATTATTGGTATTATTATTCATTGTATTGGAATCCAGTTGAATAATTATCAGTATACTCTTACAGCATGTCAACAAACCTAAGAAGCCAAATAAACCCTATTAGATCACTAGTGATTGAAGTATCTGCAGATTGATAGGCAACATGTAGGCATTTCTTATTTTGAATGAGCAACGTGTCAGCAATGTAATATTTATAATGTGATAACTAGTTCAGAAACTAGCATATAGAGAATGGACCATTATATAAACCCCCTACAATAGACTTTCTATAAACCAACTCAGTGCTTAGAACCCCTGTTATATTTGTTGTGATAGGAACAGCTCGGAGCCGTTGTTTCCTACATGGCATGTACAAAACACAATTCATTCCATTGTTTTACTACTTACAAAACAAGTCTGCAATAAAAGAGTGTATTTGACTTTTTGTCATCTGTCCCTGCAGTGCCTCGGGCGAGGAGATTCTCCTCAGGAGGAGAAGAGGATGGATTTGATCGAAGCATGCACAAGGTAGTGTTGGTGTAAAGCTGCCAGATCCTTTATATAAAATAGTGTAGATCCTGTATCAGTAAAGCTGGTTTGGTCATAGCTTTATTTTCTCCTTGATTGCCCATGCTGCCATTTGTTGTGTTGATCACTGGCTATGCCATGCCAAAACACTAAGGCCTCATGCACACAATGGTGAAAAACTGCCAAGTGATAATCATGTTTTTTTAATGGCCGTCACACATACTTTTTCAGATCAATGAAAGCCTATGGGTATATTTTAACATCTGTTTTTTAATGGTTAGTGAGTAAGGTCAATCAAAAAATAGGACATATCCAAAGTCTGTTGTCACAGCCTGATGGACCCATGAGTGATGTTCCTTAAAAATGGACCAATGGATTGGTTAAAAACCAAAACAAAACATTGAAGTTCATCTGTTAAAATCTGATGACAAACGGATATTAAAAATGGTCAGACAGCCAGGAAATGGATGACAAATATGTGACAGATGGATGAAAACAGTCGCCAAAACGTCATTTGTGTGCATGTAGCGTAATTATACTTTATTCTTCAATGGTCACTAACTTTTCAGACAGCTTAGTCTAATTTAATAGAGCATGATATTCTGGACCAAAATGTAATTCACTTTAATTAAAAATGCTTGAAAACCTCTCTAAAGTTTCTGCCATTAGGTGTCTACCTTCTAGTTAATTTGCAGTTCACTGCCTGTTGCTAGCCAAGGTTCATATATAGATACATTAGATAAGCGAGATGGAATCACAGTGAGTGAAGGTGGAGATTCTTTTCTGTTTTCAAACAGTGAAAGCAGATGGAGGGGTTGTTTCTCCTCAGTCTCCATATACACGTCTACAAACTGTTGCTGTGAGCAAATGTCACATCTTGCAATGTTAAAAAAGTCTTGAATGTGCTTGTATTTACTTCTGGCTGCTTGTGAGATTACATATGGGATATTATGCACAAACAGCAAGCAGCTTTCCTGAATGTGCTCATACATTGTTTTTTATTCCTGTGTTTTATCTGCTTGTCTGAGTGTATTTTCCATGTATTTGCCCGGTACTTGCAATCCAATGTTCCTGGACATCCATTGTACAGTTACTGCTGGCAATTTGGCAATGCAGTGTCAGCATTGGATAGGGTAAGGGAGCAGACTGCTCCTTATTGTACACATTCCCTGCCTGAGAGAGAAATGTAAACTGTGCTGCAACCATAATGGGGGTATTAGCAGCAGAAAAACTGATAGGACATCATGTATGAAGTCATATACAGTCATAGAACAGACTGCCAAGCAAGACTTCATAAAAACTCAGGTACCCTTTGAGTGGTGTTACTAGATACAGTTTTCTCCATTTTGACCAAAAGCTATTTACTTTATTTAGCACCGGGGACAGGTTAGTATGTATATTTTTTTTAATTTTTCACCTTCCCCCCACCACCAGGAAAAAAAAGTGTTTCCTGGGCAACCCCTTTAATGGTGTGATGGGGCTGTCCCACCTGACCCTGTAGGACTAAAGAAGTTTTGCTACCATATTATTGTTTATATTTAGAGGACAGGTCATAAAACATTAATTTATAGGGAGCCTGCTGCTGGGACCTTCATAGATCCCAATCACTGTAAAGTTTAAAGCAACCTGTCAAGTGACTTATGCTACCCTCTCTGAGAGTGGAATATGATAGACAGATATCAGATATATTGGTTTATATGATTTGGAACAGGAAGTTTGAGTCTAAAGCAGGACTTTCCCTGTATGTGTACCTAGAAGACTGTCAATCATCTTATATGGGTGGATCACAAACCACAGATTCTCTCCCCCTATCATTTCCCGCTGTCAGATAGGGCAGCAAAAATCACCTGACAGGTTCATGTTTACTGGGGGAGAGTAAGGAGATGTGCAGTCTCTCTGTAATGAAATCTTATCTCTACTGAATTTCATACTACAGCTTTCTGGCAAAGTGTATTTATGTAATTCTAGCCAGAACTGTCTTCTGCTATTGGGTATAACCAAACAAAATCTACCTTGTTTCCTAGCTCCAGGGAGGGATAGGCCGAATGATCCTAAAGGAGGAAATGAAGGCTCGGTCGTATGGCGATCCCTGGACCCCTCCTCGAAGTTCGACAGGCAGTAAAGAAGCTCTACACAACGTTGGCTATGATAATGGATGTAAGAGAAGACTTTCTTAAAAGGATTATGTCACAAAGTTTACAAGTTGTAACTCATGGGCATTTCTTATTCAAAAAGTATGGAGAAATTTTACTTCTGACAGATTAAAGATACACCATATCATCCAGCATTGATCACTTTCATATGTCTGGCACATTTATAGACTGTCAAGGCTAAGTTTACAGTGACTAGTGTAAAAGGATTTGTAAATCTATCCTATTGTTTTGATATTATAATATATATATATATATATATATATATAAACAGTACAGACCAAAAGTTTGGACACACCTTCTCATTCCAAAAGTTTTCTGTATTTTCATGACTATAAAAATTGTAGATTCACACTGAAGGCATCAAAACTATGAATTAACACATGTGGAATTATATACTTAACAAAAAAGTGTGCAACAACTGAAAATATGTCTTATATTCTAGGTTCTTCAAAGTAGCCACCTTTTGCTTTGATTACTGCTTTGCACACTCTTGGCATTCTCTTGATGAGCTTCAAGAGGTAGTCACCTGAAATGGTCTTCCAACAGTCTTGAAGGAGTTCCCAGAGATGCTTAGCACTTGTTGGCCCTTTTGCCTTCACTCTGCGGTCCAGCTCACCCCAAACCATCTTGATTGGGTTCAGGTCTGGTGACTGTGGAGGCCAGGTCATCTGGAGTAGCACCCCATCACTCTCCTTCTTGGTCAGATAGCCCTTACACAGTCTGGAGGTGTGTTTGGGGTCATTGTCCTGTGGAAAAATAAATGATGGTCCAACTAAACGCAAACCGGATGGAATAGCATGCCGCTGCAAGATGCTGTGGTAACCATGCTGGTTCAGTATTCCTTCAATTTTGAATAAATCCCCAACAGTGTCACCAGCAAAGCACCCCCACACCATAACACCTCCTCCTCCATGCTTCACGGTGGGAACCAGGCATGTAGAGTCCATTCGTTCACCCTTTCTGCGTCGCACAAAGACACGGTGGTTGGAACCAAAGATCTCAAATTTGGACTCATCAGACCAAAGCACAGATTTCCACAGGTCTAATGTCCATTCCTTGTGTTCTTTAGCCCAAACAAGTCTCTTCTGCTTGTTGCCTGTCCTTAGCAGTGGTTTCCTAGCAGCTATTTTACCATGAAGGCCTGCTGCACACAATCTCCTCTTAACAGTTGTTGTAGAGATGTGTCTGCTGCTAGAACTCTGTGTGGCATTGACCTACTCTCTAATCTGAGCTGCTGTTAACCTGCGATTTCTGAGGCTGGTGACTCGGATGAACTTATCCTCCACAGCAGAGGTGACTCTTGCTCTTCCTTTCTTGGGGCGGTCCTCATGTGAGCCAGTTTCTTTGTAGCGCTTGATGGTTTTGGCCACTGCACTTGGGGACACTTTCAAAGTTTTCCCAATTTTTCGGACTGACTGACCTTCATTTCTTAAAGTAATGATGGCCACTCATTTTTCTTTACTTAGCTGCTTTTTTCTTGCCATAATACAAATTCTAACACTCCATTCAGTAGGACTATCAGCTGTGTATCCACCTGACTTCTGAACAACACAACTGATGGTCCCAACCCCATTTATAAGGCAAGAAATCCCACTTATTAAACCTGACAGGGCACACCTGTGAAGTGAAAACCATTTCAGGTGACTACCTCTTGAAGCTCATCAAGAGAATGCCAAGAGAGTGCAAAGCAGTAATCAAAGCAAAAGGTGGCTACTTTGAAGAACCTAGAATATAAGACATATTTTCAGTTGTTTCACACTTTTTTGTTAAGTATATAATTCCACATGTGTTAATTCATAGTTTTGATGCCTTCAGTGTGAATCTACAATTTTTATAGTCATGAAAATACAGAAAACTCTTGGAATGAGAAGGTGTGTCCAAACTTTTGGTTTGTACTGTATATATATATATATATATATATATATATATATATAATATTAAATTATATATTATACAGGAAGGTATTTATATATCAAAACTAACAAGCAAACTATATGGCCAAAAGTATGGGAACCCCCTTCTACTTCTACTTAGAATGTCTCAACAAGTACATAGAAATGAATATATAGCCGTGCAATTTCTAAAGACATATATAAACTGTAGAATGCAGAGCTTTTGACTTTCATCCAGGGGCGTGTTAAAGACTCATGGTCCCTGGTGCGAAAGTTCAGCTTGGGTCCTCTTCTTACAACTTCATTCATGGCTGCCGTCCCTTTCTGTAAGATTAGGGCTACAGAGCGACTTTGGCCACGACGTACTTTGCACGAGCAAAGATTGCCATGACACTCTGTGACTCCTTCACTAATTTAAGTAAATGGAATCGCATTGCAACCTAGAGGATGTTTTCGACTTTGACTTCTAGTTGCAAAAGAGCAGTTCATATGTACTCTCTGCCACTTACATGACTTAAACTTGGTTTATACAATGTAAAAGAACACTCTGTCCAAATGTGTAAAGTGAAGTTTGATGGAGGAAGTATTATTATACCAGTATAATAGAATTATTATATAGCCTGTGTTTACCATTGAGTGACAACGGAGGGGCAGGTGAGAGAGCAGGAATAGAATAATAGCAGAACAGAGAATTCATGATAAGAAACATATACGATTGAAGGCAAAGAAGCAGAGCAGTCATTGCTTAGAGAGAACTTGACACTAGGTTTGGGATCCCTAAAACCATCACCATGTCCTTATGCTGCTGTGGTTTAAGGCCCAAACCTGGTAAACTGGTGCCCATTTGTGTCTCTATTTAGTAGTTTAACAAGTTTTTATATGCCAGAGCAGCTCCTGGCAAAGACACACAGCACCGGTGAGGACACTATACCTCACTTCACTGCACATATAGACATGTTAAACTACTATAGAGGCATGAATGCTCCTCTAGGGAACCAGATCTGGCAACAGATTCCCTTTAAGAAAGTTGACATAACTTATGTATCATTACTGTATGTTATCTAGAAAAATCAGCTGTATATACTTTGTTCACCTACAGGAATCTAAAGCTCCAATTTTGTCTTACAGCTCCCAGCAAGTGTTACCTTGCAGACAGTGGTAAGTGTTCTCCTCAAATGAAACTCCTTATATTCATGTAAAAAAAACTACATGTCTAGAATTAAAGGGGTTTTCTCATGTCAGAAATGTATTGCATATCTGCAGGTATGCCATAAATGTCTTATAGATAAATGTACCACCCAGAGCCATAACATAAAGTTCCTGGATCCCTATGCAAAACCTGTAGCAGGTCCCTACAAATATATTTTATCTATTATAGTACTGTTCTACTCATATTGAGAAGCGACACCATATGGGCCCCCAGGCCCAAATGTAACCACATCCTCTGCACCCTAGTTCCACTTCTTGGACCTGCACCCACAACCTCAGTCAATAGAGAAGTGGCCGCACATGCACAGCTCTCTCCACTCACTTCTATGAAAGTTCTAAACATACATGTTACTTGGCTGTTGGTAGAGAATACTGGAAGGGAGTCCTCCAAGACCTACACCCATAAAATATTTATGGCATATCCTATAGATATACTGGTGTATACAACTTAAATACCAACCCACAACTAGCTACTGTAACATTTCTTAATAAAATCAGTTTACCTGTAATTATTTATTATTCTCATTGTTATTATTTTTTAACTTTTGATGCTTTTACACATTTCTAATACCTTGAAGGGGTTTTCTAGGTTTATTAATTGGTAACCTATTCTCAAGATAGGTCATCAATAAAAGATTGATGGGAGTCCGAGCTGCGATATCAAGCACAGCTGCTGTACAATCTCCGGCGCTGTGCTTGGTTTTCTGTGAAAAAGCTGCAGCGCTTGTTCAAATCCTGCAGCTCCTTCAGATAGCTGATCCTTGGAAGTCCTGAGTGTTGGACCCTCGCCAATTTTCAGTTGATGACCTATTCTAAAGATAGGTCATCACTTAATAAGCCTGGGAAACCCCCTTAAATGCTGCTACTACAGACTACTTAAAGGAGTTGTCCACTTTCAGACCAATATTTAGAGACAATTGTTATTGTTTGTATACTGAAAAGTTGTACAATTTTCCAGTATACTTTCTGTATCAATTCCTTATGGTTTCCTAGATCTCTGCTTGCTGTCATTCATTCTGCTTACTTCTAGTGGATAAAAATCAGTCCATGGTCATGTGATGGACACACAGGTGCACAGTTAGTTACAGTCACAGCACAGTAATCATACATCTGCCTGGTAACGAGCTGTGCACCTGTGTCCCCATCACATGACCATGGACTGATTTTTATCCACTGGGAGTAAGCAGAATGAATGACAGCAAGCAGAGATCTAGGAAACCGGGGAATTGATACAGAAAGTATATTGAGAAATTATAGAACTTTTCATTATACAAACAATAATATTTGTCTCTCACTATTGGTCTGAAAGTGGACAACCCCTTTAAGTAAGTATAAGCTGATATAAACATTCTGTTTTTCAGATCCCCTGATCTCAAAATCTGCCTCGCTGCCTGCATACCGAAGGAATGGGCTTCACAGGGTACAGTATCTATTGGGAGAATGAAATCACTGAAGCTTGCAGCTGAGCCTAAACACATTCATTGAAATTGATCAATAGTGTCTTAAGATGCATTCATTTACAAGGCATCAAAACTGGTACAGCCTGTGCCAAAATTTGAGATGGATGGGAGGGGGCCCATGCTTAACTACTGTACCAGAGGCCATGAGCATTGAGCTACTTCTCTGCACACCTTGCTTGCCATAAAGACATACATTTGCACGATTATTGTGTGCCACAAAATAGTGTACATCTTGAATAAATCTGATGCATTATGCATATTTGCACTCCACGTTTTTGCATTTATTGCAGTTTGTTAACTAGGCATGTATTTCTTACAGCCACCCAGCACTGACCTTTTCCATTACGATAGTGCCAACGCTGTCAACTGGGGCATGAGAGGTAATGATCATTTTATTATATATGCTTCATGCGTGATGGCTTCTCTCATCTGCCAGAAGCAGAATATACATGGGTGAGGTGATAGGAAGAGGTTCATGTTAGGACATATAGAGCCAATGCAGGCTTATAATATTGTAATATGAGGTAGATAAAGGTTACCAAGGTAAAAGCTACATTTGCTATAATGCAGACAATACTGTAAACGTGAGTGAAGGTCACATTACTATTCTCTTCATGACAGTGAATGGACACATATACCACTTACCTATGTAATGTTAATCATTGTGTCTGCTTGTACGGCAGCCATTTACCCATCTCACTCTTCTTTATTGCAGAGTACAAGGTGAGAAGACCTACAATTTCATGGTGGATAGAGCTGTTACCATGGCACTGAGCCATTACACATCACCAGATGAATCTGACGTCCTGTTTCTTCATGTCCACTCATTGACCTTCATTTCCTAAATAGAAATCAATACCATTTTAGCTGCCCACCTCAATTTGCTTTGTGGTTGACCTGTACATTGAATCTGGACCAGGAGATTAACCCTATATCTTATATCTAGTAAAGCATAGAGGCTTTTCTCTTTTTTGTTTCTGTGACTCTCATTATATCTATTTTTGTTATTATGTGAATATTATTGGAAATAGCTCAACCAACCATTGTCCTAGAGGAATATAATGACTGTCTACCTTAAAGGGAGTCTGTCACCAGAACTCTATCAATCCATACTCACGGATAGATAGGTCAGGGTTGCCTGAATCAAATCACCATTTTGTCAATATGCACATGCACACTTGAAGCAACAAGGGTGTTGCCATTACTCCAGAGAGGTAATGTTTCCACCATTCTGTGCCACTCTGCTCCCCTACCTGCCAGACAGAGTATACCTAATGTCCCCTGGCCCTGAGTTCTGCACTCACCACTGCTCATATTCTTGGAGCATACCCAGTATTGCTGTGATGCTTGCCTAGTTCGAGTCACATGTATTGTGCATGCTCCAAGAATACGAGCAGCAGCGAATACGACAGAATTCAGGGCCAGGCAAGATTAGGCATACACTGCCTGGCCCTATTAGTCAGAAGAAGGAGGGAGAGATGAGACGTGGCACAGAGTAGTAGAAGATGTACCTCCTTAGAGCAACAGCAACGCCCTTGTTGTTCCAAATGCTCTCAAAGATGTTATGTCAGGATTGTGTCTGAGATACATGTAACTGTTTACCTGCCAAAGAGCTTCTCTATAGAAGCGGCCATATGCTATCAAACTACCCTGAGGACCATACAGCTTCTCACCTCACCACCTCTTCTACTGTAAAGGTGGTGCTACACATTATATAGAAGTAGGTTGATGGGTGAACAACAGTGGATCAACCGATCATCTGGTCAATGATCATTACACAGTCATACACATTTTGGTTCATTTGCCATTACAGCAGTTGACTATACAGTCTTGCCATGTCTGTCATTGGTCAAATAAAATAATTATTCACTTCCAAATTTCACCTGTTGAATGATCATTTAGGCCGAAATTGTCCGTGTTGATGAACTCCAGACTAATATGTATGGCCCCTACAACTAGAAGACTTTCTAGATACTAGGAGCTATGATATAGTACTTTGGATGTATACTTAAATATGGAGAACAGGAGAACATATTGCATACTATTTTGTTTTTAAGGTCATTCTATGTTGGATCACTTGCCTGGTGCCATTATGCTTAGGGCATAACAACTTAAAAGGCATATAATACTGTTCTGCACCCACCCTCGTCAGTCCAATCCATATGGTCCACTGGAAATATAGTTAAAGTGGGGGAATTGGTGGGCAGCACTGCTCAATGGAAGATTTGTCAGTCGTGGAGTTATTATAAATTCAATAAAGTTATATATTTGATGCAACAAATTGTGCGATACCCCCACTTCAGCAATGCACCAGCCATTTATGGCACCCTTTGCTTCCCAGTTGCTCATGATTGTGTTTGTTTGCAATTCCAGAGTGTTCTATAGCTATGTCATTGAGTATGAAGAATGGCTATTCTTACTGTGTGGATTATCTGTTAGAAGCAAATCTACTACTGTAATAAAGTGATCTCTTGTCTGTACAGATCTATCCATATGAATTACTGATGGTGACCACTAGAGGGAGGAGTAGACTACCCAAAGATGCAGACAGAACTCGACTGGAGGTGAGTTATGTGAAGATCGTAAGGCAATACTTTGATATACCTTCTCACAGAGAACGATACAACAACAGTTTTATAACAATTTGTATTTCCACAAGAAATTACCTAAAGGATGGTTATTTCATTGTATCATATCATATTATCTAGATGGTACTTCCTACAGTATAATGCCAGGAGACTGTATTGCTGCACACTGTTCTGCCAAATTGTTACCTCACACACAAAAGTACTACATGTCATATTGTAATGCTGTGATGTACGGTACCTATACCTACCCTACTGCCATATAGCACATTACCCCAACACTATTGTACCGGTTGAGAAATTTAGTTAAACCCCACATACCGCATAATACCTACATAACAAGTGCACATTTTACAATCATGTTGCCCCATTAATATCTCCATATCATATTTCCAGATAGTGTCTCCATAACATAGTGCCGTATAAGAAATTGCTCCAATACTATTATATACCATATTGCATATTGCTCTGCACTCAGTGTCGTAGTCCTGTCTTTCTTCATGCCTTACAGCCTCTTTTGTATAATGGTTTTATATCATATGGCCATATTGTTTGCATATAGTTCAAAAGAGCCTATTTTCATGGTACACCCCTCTGTCCGCTGTGTAGGGACCATAGGCCCTAAATTGCAGTAACCCAGCTCTGTACACAACTCTGTTGCCAACCAACTTATATCATATATCCATCAGCAAGACATCTTGAGATCTCCTCATTGTTAGGTGACAGTTCTAAAATAAATGGATTGTTTCACCCTTATCTCAAGGAAGACTCCTCAAGCTCTGTCCTGCATCTGACAGAACTTAACAGGGATTCCATACTTTTAATATTGATTCCTAGCCTTTGGATCAGTAAAAATCTGACACCTGGCATCCCCACCGATCAGCACCAGCATCAAAACTATACAATAGACAGATTAGAAGATGAGAGCTCTGTCCGTTGTGTAGTTGTCATTCATGATTACTGTAGCTCAGCTGCTAGTGAAGTGAATGGAAGTAGAGCTGCAGTAACCCAACATTGCCACAACATAGTGGGCAGAGCCAGATCTCCACCAATTTGATATCTGACACCCTATGGATTGGTCATGAATATAAAAAAAAACCCAGAAAACCCTCTTAAACACCTGAATATTTAAGGGGGTACCCCAGGTGTCTATTTGCGAGGGTGGAAAGAAGCTATAAGAGCTACTTCTGCTTTGGAAAACTATTCATGAACAATCCATTGATTTTAGTGGAAACTGTAAGTCACCACTTGTGGTGGTGCTGCAATAGTTAAACGGGTTTTCCAGGATTTAGATACTGATAACCTGACCTATCCTTGTGGTAGGTCATCAGTGTTAGGCTACATGCACATGACCTTGTAAATTTGCACAGACGCCACATGGATGATATTCATGTGCCGCCCATACCTCCGCGGACCCATTCACTTCAAAACATGGGCTCATGATAATACATGGATATAGACTATAATGGGGTCCGCCAGGTTTCCGTCCAGTTTCCACCCAAAAGATGCATTTTTCAAGCGAAATGGGGCATGGAATTCGCGAATGTTCTTCGAATGCAGGTGCGAACTTAGCCTTATGCAGAAATTTAAATGTATAGGGTGAGGTTATAGGAAAGCCCAGATCTACATGGAAGGGTACAATCCTAAACACATCAGCCAAGATTCTCTGTATGATAACTCCATCTAGTTGTGTATAGAATATAAACATTCCTTTCTTCATATCCCTTTTTTCTTTCATGGACATGTCTGTAATCTTTGTCTCTCCTTAGCGCCACCTATCACCAGAAGAGTTCTATCAAGTGTTTGGAATGACCATATCAGAGTTTGACCGCCTGGCACTGTGGAAAAGAAATGAGCTGAAGAAACAAGCCAGGCTTTTCTAATTCACTCCACCATGTGCCTCAATATGTACACCTCTATAAATATATTTATAAATATATATATATAGAACTTATGTATAACTACTACACATAATATATATATTGTATTATAGGAAGATCTCCACCAGAATTGGCTTTATACCTTTATCAGGAGGGATAGGGACTACAGCTTATTTCTATGCAATGTGTTGTAATCCCTTTCACTGCTGCCGAGGTTATTCTATGGAGAGAGATATTTTCAACTCTTGGTTATATTTTTTAAACGCAGTTTTTTATGCGCCGCTGTTTTGGAGAGTTTAAAGACTTCAATGAACCTGCAACCTTAACATTGTTACAACGCATCTTCAAAACTCTTGAAATTCCCCGTGGTGAAAACTTGGCAGGTATGCTCAATGTACGATGGTCATGTTAGCCAGAACCCAGCGATGTCACTCCAGGTTGTTTCAGTACAAAGCCAAGTGCTAACTAAGGGTGGAAATATGATGTTACTACTAGAAGTAACTTGCTCACGACATTCCTCTCAAGCTGTTTTCAGTCATTGATATAAGTTATATATAAAAGCCTTTTAGCTTATGGTGTAAGCCAGTTTTTACCATAAAATGCCTGCAGTAGAACCCAAAATGCACCTTGTGACCAATGTTGGACTAGAGCTACATGCAAATATTTCCTGACCCACATTTGCAAAATTCCTAAACTGCACTGACACATTCTTTCAGTAGTAGCTTGCTGTCTAAACTGTTTCTGTCCGGGGGGCCTGTCAGTAGCCTGCAGAATGGCTCTTGCCTTGGACTAGAGCCCTTCTTAGTTCTGTAAGATGGGAACATGTGCCCACACAGCAGCAGACCTCAGGCAGTAGTACTTAAAGGGAGTCTGTCACCAGGATAAAGCTTATTAAACTAGCATCATAGTTAGATAGATCAGACTCACCTGAATGTAATTCCTTTTTGCCCATGAAAATTTGTGTCTCCATTGCCAAGATATTCATTTATTTCACAATATGCAAACGAGCGATCTGGAGCATCAAGGGCAGTTTTGTTGCCCCAAACACAGGACCAGGCGAAGTGTAGAGTAGTGTGGGGCATAGCAATTTGGAGCAAAGGAGCCACCCCCTGTGCTCCAGACGGCTCATTTGCATATTGTGAAATGAATATTTTGGCAACAGAGGCACGAATTCTCATGCGGAAAAAGGGGTTACATTCCGGTGAGCCTGACCTATCTAACTATGTTGCTGGTTTAATATGTTTCATCCTGGTGACAGGCTCCCTTTAAAAGGTGGGGCCCAGAAAGGGATCATACTAGTGGGTCTTAATTTGTGTCTAGATGTCATCTCAGCTCTCTGATGCAAATACAGGTATATAATAATAATAAACTGGGTAGTATGTTAAATAATCTACCCAGTTTATTATATGGATGCATAGTTGTAATGAGATGCTGTATGCTACCTATATATACATAGAACAGAGAGTGTACTGTGCTGTGCACTGCTTGTATAGAAGTTGGGGGGGGGGGACAAGAGTCCCACCACAGCACAGGGGGTCATGGGAGGATTCACCCAGTCATCTGTGAGCCAGTCCGAGCCTGCATGTAACCTTTGGCAGATGCATGTAAAAGTCATGACATACAAGAATACCAGTCACCTGGAGCATATGGAACCTGCCATGTTGTCACAAATCCAAGCTGAGATGATGCAGCTGAGAAACGTAAGGAAGCCATGTAGCTCAGTATTATGCAAGATCAAGCAGGCGGTTTCTTTTCATAAGTGCACTGAAAAAAGAAACATCCGTCACTGCCTCCCGCTGAAAACAATGGGAAGCAGATTCTGTCCAGATTTTGGAGAGCATTTTGAAGCAAAAGACCGTCTCAAATTCCTCTCTAAATTATGCTGTGTGAACATACCCTTATATTTTAACATGCCCAGTCCTTTAGTTGTCAAAAGTGACAAGACACTGCAGTGACCAGAGATTTCTGGCCTCACCTTATTTCCCTTTCCCTATTTAGGACACATGCAAGCTGAGTTCAGTGCATGTATATGGGGGATATATCCAGGAGGAATAATAATAATAATAATAATAATAGTCCTTTAATAGTCCCACAGTGGGGAAATTCAGTGTGTTACAGCAGCAAAGATAAGATAAGATAAGCAGATACAAATACAAATACAACATGTACAGGAATGTTCCAAGGTGAGAGGCATTACATTAATAGCAGACAGACAGATAGGACGTAGCAAGGGGGGGGGGGGGGGATTTAACAGGCAGAGAGATATTTCAGTTCTCTGTATGTAATGATCTCCGCTTAGGTCGGTGTTGGTTGTACAGCCTAACCGCGGTGGGGAGGAAAGACTTCCGATAGCGCTCCTTCTCACACCTAGGGTGGAGCAGTCGGTCACTGACAGTACTGCTCAGCGCGATCACAGTCTCATGCATGGGATGGGACTTCTTCTTCTGCATGGAGCTCACCACGGACAGTATCCTTCTGTCACCCACCACCTGCACTGGGTCCAGTGGGCTCCCCAGGACAGAGCTGGCCCTTCTAATCAGCTTGTCAAGTTTATTTCTGTCCCTGGTTGACATACTGCTCCCCCAGCAGGCCACTCCAAAGAAGATGGCTGATGCCACTACCGAGTTGAAGAAAGTCCTAAGAAGTGCCCCCCGGATTCCAAAGGCTCTCAGCTTCCTAAGCAGGTAGAGCCTGCTGTGGCCCTTCCTGTACAGGGCCTCCATATGATCTGCCCAGTCCAGCTTATTATTAAGGAGCAGACCCAGGTACTTATAGGTGTTCACAATCTCGATGCCCGTCCCCAGCTGTTGACCAAGATCTTAATGCCATTCAGAAATGCTATAAGAGTTCAAGTGATTTTATAAGGCATTTATTTGGTGACTTAGCCATACAAGCAGGACTGGCTGACCATCTGATATGAGCCTTACGACTCTTCCCAGTAGCACATGGAGGGACAAATAAGGACTGGAAAGTTGGATTTCAATGGCCTGACCCTTTTGTTCTTGGATAGATAAGCAGCGGCATTGGCTTTCTCCCCACTCCTTATTCAGAACATCCACAACTAAGTCAAGCCAAACTTCACAACATAGCAACCTGTCTTGTTACTAGTTTGGACTAATCCATATATATCTGAAAAATGAATAGGTTCATCCACCTTCTCCTGTCCCCATAGTCCTAAAAGTCAACTCTAGGGCTATGAGAACACAAACGTGTGCAGCAACAGGTCTGTGGGAAAATGGCATATGGATGATATCCATGTGAATTCCTGCAGTGAGCCCGGCCACAAAACAGACAGGAATAGGACTTGAGTTTTGCCCCAGGTTCACGTCCCCATACATAGACATGTGGTAATACACAGGCATGTGTATGGGGCCCAAAGTAAATAATGGGTCCGTGTACTAGCCAGTAAAAAAAACAGCTAGCACACTAACCTATTTAATATGCATGGAGCATATGACTGAGTTATGACACAATTCACACTGAAAGTTTTGGGAGCTTCATGTGCTTATTTGAAGTTCCCCCAAATTTACAAATCGGTTGAATTGTAAAAGGAGAAGTTATCATGTTCTCTGGAGCACTTGGACTTGTTAAACATTGTTCTTCGGTGTGACAACTAGCGCGTGGCTGTCTTGCAGGCTTGTCATACTAACTGGTGAAGCACTGGGTAATTTGTAAAGCACATGTTCATTTTACAATTCACTGTCATGTATACACAGGCCATTAGATGGCGCTCTTCTCTTACAACTGGGGGGAGGAAGTGCTTTGCAAATGTTTAGTCCATTCCAGTACTTAGCCCTGCATTGTACCAGAGAGGGCCATGGAGTACAACTACAGTACAAGAAATAGTAGCAATAGCTGCTCCTCACTTATAGCGGCCAGACAAATGTCCCTGGTGACAGCTCCCAATGTGTGTTACAGGTACCCATCTCTCTTTTCTATGTTCACTTGTGAGGAGTCACAATTCACTTCCCCCTAGAATCACCCCTGGTTTATATTTAATACATGTATATATTAAAGTGCAGCCTATTCATACGACATTCCTATGGGAATAGTGCAGGTGTCCAAGACAGAAAACTGCAATAACCCAGCATCATATTATTGTGGTTGCATCAGTAACAACCTGCAGTGACATCCTGACCGTACAGCATACACGCCTTAGTGAGCCCCGAAAACAGCACGACCTATGAGCCTCTTCTCATGTTTTCTTGAGAAACACCTAAGGCAAGGAAAACACTTGGACTCTACTGCCAGTGCAGCAGAAGTTTTTCTCTCTGAAACATTTCTTATCTCTGTTTGCCTTGGATTTGGATTCCAGATTTGTTAACTATTAAAAAAAACATTTGCCTCTATGAGGTCGCCTCTTTGTGTCTTTTCATACAGTGAAGTACTCAACATCCATGCACATGTTTTTTTCAACATGTATGTGAGCCCTCGAGACCTCTTTTTTTTTTTTTTGCTCTGTTTTATCTGTGGTCCAAAAACAACAACCTGCCAACATCAACAGTGCTAAAATGAGTAAAGTGTCCCCTGTAGAGATTATGAAAGAGGCGCATTTCAAAGAAATATTGGATTTCATAGCAGAGCAGCTCTGATGTCATTTACTTTTGTCCTCCTGGGATGTTATGTTGGCTTTCTACACAATGTCAGACATTATCATTACAGAGTATCACAGGGAGACATGACAGAAGCATCTATTTTATCATATGTGACATATGTCATCAGGGCTATCATGTCCCTGATAGGGACGTCTCCTTCAGGCGGTTAAGATTTTTATTTTTATGGGTTGCACTAATTTAAAGAGGTTTTCTAACATTTTCTTACATGTCTCTTCAATCTGATAGAAAAAATATTAATGGGAGTTCAAGAACAGGAACATATGGCCTAGAGCCATATGGCCCATGCCATAGAGATAGGTGCAGACATAGACAGTTGAGGGCCCCTGTGCAAGAACAAATATGGACCACTTGTTATGCAATATCTCAGCCTAGAGCACCCCTCTATGTCTTTATAGCAATCCACCAGTAATTGCCATCCATTGGTATCCAGTGTAATAGAATGAACCCTCTGCTCTGTGGAGTCCAAGTACTGTAGTTATCAAAATATCTGGCCACTAATGCTAGGTTCACATCTGCACTGGGCGTACCACTAAAACAGCAGCTACACATGCACACTGGTGGACCCCATTGACTAAATGGTGTCCGCCATTTTCAAACTGAAAGCAACGGAGAGAAAAATCCTCTGTGCAGGACTTTTCTCTTCGCTGATTCCAGCGCAGATGTGAATTTAGCCTAAGGGGTTACGATGCACATTAAGGACACGCTGGGATATGGGGAATTACAAAATATCAAGTGGCAGATGCAGAGAATGGATGAACATGGGAAAAAAAGCAAAAAGAATGATTTTGTAGCTGAAATATCTTGGGTAGACAGTACAAAATGTTTTCTAGATTGGGGATTTGCCTAAAAAGCAGAAATGCTGGTGTAAATACAGCAGTGCTCCTGGCAATACATTATTATGACTAGACTGGTTCATCAGCACACAATGGACTGCTGTCTAAGGCAAGGTGGCAGAAGGTCACCCGAATATAAAATTCTCAATGCAGCATGCTGTCGCTGCATGATCTGAACGCTTACAGAAGATTCTGATAAGATACTAGTAAGGAATTGCTATTTATGGAGTTTACTTGCATGTGCTAAAATTAAAGTAGTATTTTTTAGAATGTTGGAATAAAAAGTAGCTACTGCCAAATCTGGCCACATGACATCTAATATCCAAGACCTGCACAATCTCAGTACTACAGTGCTCACGGTAGGTGGTCTTGATATCACTGCAGTTTCTTTCTCCTCTTTCAAGGCTCATATGCAGAGTATTCTGGTCAGTACAGAGGTCATATACAGAGTACTCTGCGTTTGCATATGTCATCAATATGTTTGAACATCAGGCCTGCACTATGGGGGGAAGTTATCATACATTTTATGGCATTTCTGCATAAAATTTATGATAAAAGTTGCAAATTTTGGTAGACAGAAAAAGTGGCATGTCAGAGAGGGGCTTAGCACGATAGGCTATGGCCTCCTATGACCTTACAGATTTACTATAATTTACACCAGAAACTAGTATAAATCCCCCCGATATAGATTTCAGTGTCTGGCGCATGGGGGGCATGAGATGTCCCTAATTCATTAAACAATGTATGCCTCCTAATATATTTGAAGCATCTACAAGAGGATGTTTCACCACCTACACCAAATCCATTTCTTAGCATCTGTTAATAAGTGTGACTCCACTGATTCCAGCACAGTTGGAATTTCTTCTCTAGCTCCCACCACTCCCGAACAATAAGTGCAGTTAGTCTTGGTGCATGATATGTTCATTAGGTTTCTACTGTCAGGTGGGCAGTGTCAGACAGGGGCAGGAAAGGCGCGTGATTCAGAGGCAACCAGTATCACAGTTTAGAATCACACACCTTGCCTGCTCCTGTCTGACACCGCCCTCCTAAATAGCATATCAGGCACCAAAACTAACAGCAATTGTTGCTTGCGAACGGTGGGGGGTAGATGAAAAAATTCCAACTGTGCCAGAATCAGTGGAGCAGCGCCTATTATATGATGTAAAGAACTTGGTCTGGCAGAGATGGTGAAAGGTCCCTTGAACTCTGACACACAGTGGATCAAGACTGGCATGTAAAACGCCAATCTTGTTAAATCTCCCCCATAGTTTTCATTGTAAGGTATAACACATATTATCAATAAAAATATTTGGCTATTTACAATTGTTGGCTAGGGAGAGGGTCTTAAATATACAATAAGTATGGGAACTCCACATTCAATATGTTGGTTTAAATATTTCAGCCATTCTCATTGTATACAGTGCATAAATAAAAGCTTACAGCTAGACAATGTCTATAGACAGACATTAACAATACACTGGGTTGTATTATAGAACTCAATGGCCCACTTTTACTACTGAGCAACTGAGTCACTTCAGCTGTAAAATATGAAACCTTACTCACCAAATTTGGAAGAGACAATAAAAATGGTTGTCGTCTACAAAAGAGACCTAGTTTGGGATTGCTGTATTAGTTAGAATAGGTGGTAATGGTAATCACTCAAACTACATCCTTTACTTAAATCAGTCTTAGTAAATGTGGGCCAGCTGACTTCTAAAGTGACATATAATATGATGCCAATTTTCCAACTTTTACTGGTATTATTGTGAATTGCAAAAAGCAGCAACAGCACATACATTCAATGCCAGGAGCTTCATGGACTGGATTTCCACTGCCATGCTGCTACAAGTCTATGATTTCCATCCATGATACAAATCTTTGGCTGGAGCAATGGATTAAGAAGAACACTTCTACTGGATTTTTATATAAAGTAGGAAAGATCTCAGACTCATTGGATACCTGTACTTCTAGTACTGCTGTATATAAATATTTGAGGTCCGCAGTAATAGACAATAAAAACAGTAGAAAGCTATGTCGTAAATGTTAATATTAGTCTACACATAATTCTGCTTTGCTGGACAATACAGTAGGTTATTGTTCAATAGGAATTCCTAATCTTGCAATGCAAAATTATATGAAGTCATTATCTTACCACTGACATGAAAACCACAATACATCTGTAGGGCACTGGCAGTATGTGGGCAGATCAACCACATTGGTCTGATGAATGACCAGCCATCTGCTCTGTTGCATATACTATTCCTATTCTTCCTGGCTTTCTGTATGTCTCAGCAGATCACCTCATACACAGCCAACTTTGTATACATTGGCCATTCTACTGCACAATTCCTATTTTCTAACATTGATCCACAACACCTTGCAGTATTAGATGTTATATTATTGTGTATGGACCACTGAGATAAACTGGAACAAAATGTATTGTACACATTCCCATCAAAGGTTAAATGCTTGGGGCAATGGGGCATGCATGACCCAGTATATGGCTAAGGCCCCACGTGGCGTCCCACAGCAAAAAAGCACTGCGGGAAAAACCGCGCTGGGAGCGCATTGTGGTTCTTCCTGCAGCACTTTAGACAGCCTAAAGCACGGTTTTTAACGTAAAGTGGGCATGGGATTCCCTAGAATCCCATCCACTTTGCTCTGACTGTAAAACACCGCAATTTTTTCCACGGCGTTTCCACCATGGGCAAATCACGGCGTTTACGCCACGTGGGGCCCCAGCCTATGTCAGTATCTGCAAGTATGCATGAAAAAAAAAAAAAAATCAAAGAACTCTCCATGGTATTCCATATCCAGTAACAGATTTTTTTTTCCTATATACACCAATGTGGGTTTGTATTGTGCACTATATTACGGGTCAAAATAGACATGATCTTGTGCATGAGGCCCATTCACTGGAAACTAAACTGATGCTTCTGTGCTTCAGCTAGTCAGGGCCAGTAGTAAAAGGACTACACAGTACTGTATGAATAAATGTGCATTCCTATGTCTGTGGGTTATCATTTGCATTATTAGACAGGAGCCGTGCCAGTGCTGCACAGCGAGATTACATGACACATTCCCACTCCTACAATCTACATCTCTGCTATCTTCCCTCTTATTTCTCAACAGAATCCTGTGGATTTACATTAATCCCATACCACATCCTTCACATTTACATATTAACCCATTCTTACAGAGTGTCTGACAAGAATTCTACCATAGTTTATTTTGCCAAACACTAGCTATAAGCAATGTTTGTCTCCACATTGGTCATGCTCTATTATATCCTTACACCTTTTTAACTACCTGCTGGGCAGAAATGTTAAAACTTTTTGGATTTAATTACTTTCGGCATTTTGAGTGGATTTCTAAAGTGCTGCCCTATCAATGGGAATGTGCAAAAGGTAATTCCCCTTACGTCCGACAGCAGCACAATATGGGGTATCTCTGCCCCTGTGTGTTGTTTAGGACAGTGGAACCTTTAATTAGCACCAAAATTAAGGTGCCTCCTCCTGGCCCTATAAGAGGGCACCAGAGACCTCCCTCCACTGTGTTTTTTTCTGTCCTGTGTGGGACAGGTGGATGGAGGTCTCTGGTGAACTCCCGTTGCTAGGGGTTTTTCCTAAAAAAAAAGCTCCTGGCTTACCTTTTGGGGGTACCTCGGTCCTTTCTGACGTTCCAAAGATCCTCCGGTCCTTCGGGCCTTCCGCTCCGCAGCGCAGCGTTACCCGGCTCATCGCACTGCAGGCAGCGCGATCCCGGAAGTAAGCGGGGAACCTCTTCGGCCGGAACCTTTTCTTCGGTCCCGTGTTCCCCCGGGTAAGGAAGCCTTTGCGCACCACCGCGGCCTACTTCCGGTTTTCTCGGAAAAGTGCGGTAAGTTTGAAATTTGAAAATTTAAAGGCAAAATATAGAATTGTTTTTTGCTGCTTGTATTTTGAGCCTCTGGCTTAGGCTTATGCTCCTTTATGTTCCAATATGGCAAGTGACCGATTTAAAAAAGTAAGGTACCCCTTGGTTTTTTTTCTTCTTGTGCGATGCTTGGCAATCTTCCATTCTACATTGTCATGTGGCTTTTGATGTTTCAGATGTCATCTTCTGCATCAGGTAACGGCGATGGGCTTAGGAGGAAAAAGTCCTCTAAACGTAAACACCTAATGTGTTTGGATTGCAATACTCCTTTACCAGACGGCTATGATTTTACCCGCTGTCGCCAATGCCGCGGACCTCCTTCAGAAGAACCTTCTATAAGAGAGGTTGTCACTTGGGTAAAGGACTATATGGAGGAGTCTCTTAAGGAGATCTGTTCTTCCATCGCCCAGATTGCCAAGAGACCGCAGGTTGAGACACAGTCTTCCCTAGGCATTGCTGACGAAGATTATCAGATAGTGGGCGAGACACTCTCATCTGACGATTCCACTGAAGATTCCAGCAGACCGTGCTTCCCACTCGAAAAACTAAGCCGGCTGCTGAAGTCCATCCGGTCTAAGGATTGTGATCTTGACGGGGAAGCCTCCACGTCCACCTATAGAGGGCCTAGGGTCTTCCAAGTGGACGAGACATTACAAAAATTAATGTCTTCAGAGTGGAAATGTCCTGAAAAACCTCTTGTGGTTTCTAGGAGGTTCAAGGCTTTATTCCCAGTTGCTCAATGGGATCAATGGGGTCCTCCTCCCAAGGTGGATATGGCGGTGTCCAAACTGTCCCTCCGCACTATGGTACCATCAGATGATGGATCACATTTGCACGACGCCATGGACAGGCGCATCGACAATACCCTCAAGAAGGCGTATTCAGTTGCCTCGGCCCAGACCGCTGTGGCGGTTGCGTCTTGTGAAGTGTCAGCCAAATTACGCACTGACCTGGTCCACCTCGAGAGGGACATTGACTCTGGAGTCTCCAGAGACGAGCTGCTCGGGTTTCTAGGCTCGGTTTCCCTGGCAGCTGAATATTTAGCGGAGGCCTCCCACCATCAATTAAGGCTGGCGGCCAAATCCCTGGCACTTACCACTGCAGCAAGAAGACCTCTATGGTTAAAACCCTGGAGAGCTGATTTCCCCTCAAAATATAATTTGTGCGCATTACCCTTTGAGCCAGGTAGAGTCTTTGGCAGTGCCCTAGACGAGATCCTGGAGGGCTTGGCCGATAGGAAGGGTAAAACTTTACCCCAGGCCTTTAGAGGTAGATCTGACTCTGGCCGTGGTAGAGGCTATCCGCCTTGTCGTGGACGGCAGTCCCAAAGAGGCTCTAGATATTCCTCTAGAGGCGCCGTCCGGAGATTCCCGAAGTCTGATGATAAAAAGGAGAAGCCTAGCTTTTGACATCAGGAGCAGTCTTCCTGTGGTCGAGATTCCTGTTGGGGGTCGTCTCTCCCATTTTTTCAACTGCTGGCAGGAAAAAATTCGAGACCCATGGGTCCTGCAGGTAATCCAAAAAGGATATGCAATCGAGTTCCTCCATCCTCCACAGGATCGGTTTGTGTTAACTCGCAGCCTCCCTACAATGCAGCAGACTACATTGGAATGCTCCATCCGAGAGTACATTCACAAGGGAGCCCTGGAGGAAGTCCCTTCTCTAAAAAAAGGATCCGGTGTCTATTCTCCCATCTTCCTGGTACCAAAACCGGCAGACAAGTGGAGAATGATCATAGACTTAAGGTACCTCAACTGCTTCATCAAAAAGAAGCACTTTCGTATGGAAACCATAAAATCTGTCACCACTTTTCACCTCCAAGGCGATGTTTTCGTGACTTTGGATCTAAAAGACGCTTATTTGCATATTCCTATTTATCCTCCACACAGAAGGTTTCTAAGGATTGCCGTAGTAGTTTCCGGCCACAGGAAGCATTTTCAATTCACAGCACTACCTTTCGGGATCTCCTCTGCTCCCCACACCTTTACAAAGGTAGTGGCTCCTATAGCGGCCTCCCTCAGACTTCAGGGGATATTTGTGGTGCCTTATCTAGACGACTGGTTGGTAAAAGCCCAGTCAGAGTCTGTTCTGCTCCAGCATCTACAGACAGCCATTTCCCTGTTTCAGAGTCTGGGATGGCTTATAAACTGGGAGAAGTCAGTAACGATCCCTTCAACCCGAAGGAAGTTCCTCGGCTACTTCCTGGATTCAGTCCGCCTGCAGGTCTCCTTGACACCAGCAAGGAAGGAGAAACTGGTCGGTGCAGTCCGGCACCTCTTCAAAAAGCCGATAGCCTCCATCAGAACATTGATGAGGATCCTGGGCTTGATGTCTTCCTCAGTGGAGGCAGTCCCATGGGCTTTGTGGCACTTACGTCCCCTCCAGAAGGAATTACTAGAGGCTTGGGATCGCTCCCTTCTTACACTCAGCAAGAAGATTCGACTCTCCCCCAGGACCCGTCTTTCCCTCAAGTGGTGGTTGCACCTAAAAGACGGAAGGTCTACGGTCCAACCTTCTTGGACCCTGTTGACTACAGATGCATCCCTCTCGGGATGGGGAGCCCATTTGGACGAAAACTCCATAAAGGGAGTCTGGAGCGCTCCAGAAAGAAGGACCTCGTCCAACTGGAAGGAGCTCAGAGCTGTATATCGTGCCTTACTCCATTTCTCGCCTCTTCTCAAGGGAAGAGCAGTCAAAATCCGGTCAGACAACATGACCACAGTGCTGTACATGAACAGACAGGGAGGCACCAGATCACCAACCCTCCTCAGGGAGGCAGATCTGATATTTACATGGGCAGAGAAAAATCTAACCCATTTATCCGCAGTTCACATCAAGGGCTCCCTGAACATAGTAGCGGATCGGTTGAGTCGGGGTCATGCCGTATCAGGAGAATGGTCAGTCAATCCAGAAGTCTTTCATCAGATTACCCTGAAGTGGGGTCTTCCAGAAATAGACCTCATGGCAACCCGACTCAACACCAAGGTGGAGACGTTCTGTTCCCTTTACCAGGAGGACAATCCCTTGGCAGTGGATGCCCTGTCCATCCCTTGGAGGTCCAGGCTGGCATACATCTTCCCTCCAATTCCAATAATACCGAAGGTGTTGATGAAAATCAGACAGGACCAAGTCTCTGTGATAGCCATCATTCCATTCTGGCCAAAAAGAGCTTGGCTTTCCCAACTCATGGAGATGAGTCGAGGGATATATTGGAGGCTTCCCCCCATCTAGAACCTGGTTTCCCAAGGATCTCTGAAGTGCCAGGATCTCTGGAGATTCAACCTGACAGCCTGGAGGTTGAGCAGTCCCTACAGCAGGATAGAGGACTGTCAGCGGCCGTCCTGAAGACCCTTTCTTCTGCAAGAGCAGACTCTACCAATAAGAACTACCAGGGGACAGCCAAGATTTTCATGGAGTGGTGCTCCAAGAAGGGTATTAATAATCTAGAACCTTCAACGGCTGATATTTTAAATTTTCTTCAGGACGGTTTGGATAAGGGCCTTGCCCCTGCCACTTTGAAAGTGCAGATTGCGGCCCTCTCCGCTCATTTGAACAGACGACTGCCTCAGGATCCTCTGGTTGCAAGGTTCCTTAAAGGGGCAATGAGGCTAAAGCCCTCAGTATCATCTCCAGTTCCCCAGTGGGACCTTGCGGTAGTCCTTACAGGTCTGTGCGGTCCTCCATTTGAACCCTTGGAGACTACGGAGCTAAAATATTTAGCCTACAAAACCACTTTTTTGTTGGCTATTACATCTGCCAAAAGAGTAGGGGAACTCCAAGCTCTCTCTTCTAGAGAACCGTACATTTTGTTTTTTGCAGATAGGGTGCACCTTAGGTTTTTGCTTGGGTTTAACCCTAAGGTCCCCTCATGCTATAATAGCAATCAGCTAATTTCGCTACCTGTGTTTTTCCCCACTCCAACCTCTGAGGAGGAAGAAAAGCTCCACACCTTAGATGTGATAAGGTGTCTGCGGATTTACCTATCCCGCACTCAACCGTTTAGGAAGGCCGAAAACCTACTAATTAACATGCAGGGTAAAAACAAAGGCCTCAAGGCTTCCAAGCCTACTCTATCCACATGGATCAAGGAGACAATTAAGTCTTCCTTCCTTATTCAGGAGTTACTCCCTCCAGTATTTTCTACGGCCCACTCAACCAGGGCTGTGTCGACTTCTTGGGCTGAGTACCGGTCCTTACCATTGGACCAGATTTGTGCGGCTGCATCATGGTCATCTCAGTTGACCTTTGTTAAACATTATCGTTTAGACGTCCGCAGTTCCCAGACAACTGCCTTTGGTCAGACAGTCCTTGACGTTGTAAGGCGAGGAAACCCTCCCTAGGGGAATTACTTGCTATCTCCCCATATTGTGCTGCTGTCGGACGTAAGGGGAATCGTTGATTGTAATGTCAATCTGTATTCCCTTAGTCCTGACAGCAGCACAAGGCTTCCCTCCCTAGAAGCTTGTTTCCTTTTACTTTATAATTTACACAGTGGAGGGAGGTCTCTGGTGCCCTCTTATAGGGCCAGTAGGAGGCACCTTAATTTTGGTGCTAATTAAAGGTTCCACTGTCCTAAACAACACACAGGGGCAGAGATACCCCATATTGTGCTGCTGTCAGGACTAAGGGAATACAGATTGACATTACAATCAACGAAAATGTCTGTGCACTTATGCAATTGAGGCTAAGGAAGACTGAATAAGACCAGAGGAAAACATTGCAGAAAAGCTGCGTTTTTTTGTAGAAGATTTTGCCGCAGTTTATTGAGTCAAAGCCAAGAGAGACTTGAAACGAAATAGGAAATATAAAGGAAGGACTTATACTGTACTTCTCCCTCCTGCTGAATCCACTCCTGGCTGAGACTCAAAAAGACACAGAAAAATCTGCAACAAAAATGTAGCAACATGTGGCCTCAGCCTAAGGCTTAACATACAGTAGAAAGGGTCATACTTGCACTTGCCTGACAGCCTATATCTAGATCATGAGGGTGCAATCAGACATTTTGCAAAACTGCAGCTTTTTTTTTTTTTCAAAAAGAAATGCTAAAAAATGGTCTTGTGAATACACCCTTACATCTAATCTAGTAATCTTTGTATGGATGGATTTAATTAGGGAGAATTTATTAAGACTGGTGTTTTCTACGGCATTCTAAATAAAGGCCTCAGCTGGAACGAGGCACACCTGAATTATTAAGAAGCTCTGGCCCATTATGAGGGTCATGAAGACCAGGCACTTTTTCATACTGGGCTGCCCACGGGTACACGTACAGAGTCAACAAAAAAACCTTTGACCCTGAGGAGAAGGCATACTTTTTCAATAGAGTGGACCATACTGGTCTCTTGTGCAGAATGAAATATAGTGGAAATGTCAATGCTCCAAATAATTGCTGTGTGTACAAGATGCAAGTATCTATAATTATTTTTTTATTATTCTTATTATTATTGTTTATTTATATAGCTCCATTAATTCCATGGTGCTTTACATTTGAGGGTTTACATACGGTACACAAAATATACAAAACAAATATAATACTAACAGTGACCAACTGGCACAGTGGGATAGAGGGCCCTGCCCGCAAGGGCTTACAATCTATGAGGGAAGAGGGATAGAGACAGAAGGTGGGGGTAGAGGCTGCACAGATGGTGGTGTGGTGACAATAGCGTTATTGCAGGTTGTAGGCCTTCCTGAATAGGTGAGTCTTCAGGACCTTCTTGAAGCTTGTGACTGTGGGGGACAGTCTTATGTGTCTTGATAATGAGTTCCAGAGTATGGGGGATGCACGGGAGAAATCTTGGAGACGGTTGTGTGAAGAGCAGAGAAGAGCAGAGCGGAGTAGGAGATCTTTGGAGGATCGGCTGTTACGTGTGGGCAGGTAGCGGGAGATTAGGTCAGAGATATATGGACGGGACAGGTTGTGGATGGCTTTGTATGTCAGTGTTAGTAGTTTGAACTCTATTCGCTGGGCAACGGGTAGCCAGTGAAGGGATTGGCAGGGGGGGGTGGCCGATGAAGAACGGGGGGAGAGGTGTATTACGCGAGCAGCATAGTTTAAGGTGGACTGCAAACAGTGATCATAGTGAAAAGCCCCATAATAAAGAGCAGCAGGCTTTTTACTTACCATTAATATCTACAGTGCCTTGCGAAAGTATTCGGCCCCCTTGAACTTTTCAACCTTTTGCCACATTTCAGGCTTCAAACATAAAGATATAAAATTTTAATTTTTGGTGAAGAATCAACAAGTGGGACACAATTGTGAAGTGGAACGAAATTTATTGGTTATTTTAAACTTTTGTAAAAAATAAAAAACTGAAAAGTGGGGCGTGCAATATTATTTGGCCCCTTTACTTTCAGTGCAGCAAACTCACTCCAGAAGTTCAGTGAGGATCTCTTAATTAATTCAATGTTGTCCTAAATGACTGATGATGATAAATATAATCCACCTGTGTGTAATCAAGTCTCCGTATAAATGCACCTGCTCTGTGATAGTCTCAGGGTTCTGTTTAAAGCGCAGAGAGCATCATGAAGACCAAGGAACACACCAGGCAGGTCCGTGATACTGTTGTGGAGAAGTTTAAAGCTGGATTTGGATACAAAAAGATTTCCCAAACTTCAAACATCCCAAGGAGCACTGTGCAAGCGATCATATTGAAATGGAAGGAGTATCAGACCACTGCAAATCTACCAAGACCCGGCCGTCCCTCTAAACTTTCATCTCAAACAAGGAGAAGACTGATCAGAGATGCAGCCAAGAGGCCCATGATCACTCTGGATGAACTGCAGAGATCTACAGCTGAGGTGGGAGAGTCTGTCCATCGGACAACAATCAGTCGTACACTGCACAAATCTGGCCTTTATGGAAGCGTGGCAAGAAGAAAGCCATTTCTCAAAGATATCCATAAAAAGTCTTGTTTAAAGTTTGCCACAAGCCACCTGGGAGACACACCAAACATGTGGAAGAAGGTGCCCTGGTCAGATGAAACCAAAATCGAACTTTTTGGCCACAATGCAAAACGATATGTTTGGCGTAAAAGCAACACAGCTCATCACCCTGAACACACCATCCCCACTGTCAAACATGGTGGTGGCAGCATCATGGTTTGGGCCTGCTTTTCTTCAGCAGGGACAGGGAAGATGGTTAAAATTGATGGGAAGATGGATGGAGCCAAATACAGGACCATTCTGGAAGAAAACCTGTTGGAGTCTGCAAAAGACCTGAGAATGGGACGGAGATTTATCTTCCAACAAGACAATGATCCAAAACATAAAGCTAAATCTACAATGGAATGGTTCACAAATAAACGTATCCAGGTGTTAGAATGGCCAAGTCAAAGTCCAGACCTGAATCCAATCGAGAATCTGTGGAAAGAGCTGAAAACTGCTGTTCACAAACGCTCTCCATCCAACCTCACCGAGCTCGAGATGTTTTCCAACGAAGAATGGGCAAGAATTTCAGTCTCTCGATGTGCAAAACTGATAGAGACATACCCCAAGCGACTTGCAGCTGTAATCGCAGCAAAAGGTGGCGCTACAAAGTATTAACTTAAGGGCGCCGAATAATATTGCACGGCCCACTTTTCAGTTTTTTATTTTTTGCAAAAGTTTAAAATATCCAATAAATTTCGTTCCACTTCACAATTGTGTCCCACTTGTTGATTCTTCACAAAAAAAATTTTAATTTTATATCTTTAAGTTTGACGCCTGAAATGTGGCAAAAGGTTGAAGAGTTCAAGGGGGCCGAATACTTTCGCAAGGCACTATATATAAATATCCATGTTGCCTGATAACCCAACAATACATTAACGACAGAGGTGTAAGTTGAGGCCCCTGGGGTCCAATGCAAAATATGTAATGGAGCCCCTACTTACCTTGTTCCATTAAAAATAGTGGTATATTTTATGTAGCAGAGATACCTTTGGGTCCCCCACAGGGTCCAAGGCCAAGCAGAGCTGCCTGCTATCTCTGCACCCTCTATAGCTATGCCCCTGATTAACAGAAGGACCATGTGAGGTTAAAATCATAAAGTGTGAATTCAGCTTGTGAGCCATGGTAGTCATTTAATGACTGGTGTAGTCACAATATAGTGACTGACAGAGCGATTGGTATAGTGACTGGTGTGATTGGTGTAGTGCTTGATATAGTAACTAGTACAGTATAGTGATTAATAAATTGATTGATACAATATAGTGATTGGTAGAGTCATTTTTGTAGTTACTGGTTTTTATAGTCATTGGTACAGTGATTGATGTAGTGACTGGCATAATATAGTGATTGGTATAGTGACTGGTATGGTATAGTGATTGGTAGAGTGATAGTCTGGTAAAGTATAGTTATTTGTAAAGTGATTTGTGCAGTGACTGGTATGATATACAGTAGTGTCTGGTAGTGTATAGTGATTGATATAGTGACTGGTAGGGTATATTGAATGGTAGAGTGATTGGTATGGTAACTGCCTGGTAAAGTATAGTTATTTATAGAATTATCGGTGTAGTGACTGGTATGGTATAGTGATTGGCGTAGTGACTGGTACAGTATAGTGATTGGTATAGGTGACTGGTACGGTAGAGTGATTGGTATGATAACTACCTGGTAAAGTATAGTTATTTATAGAGTGATCGGTGTAGTGACTGGTACAGTATAGCGATTGGTATAGGAGATTGGTACGGTAGAGTGATTGGTAAGGTAACTGCCTGGTAAAGTATAGTTATTTATAGAATGATCGGTGTAGTGACTGGTACAGTATAGCGATTGGTATAGGTGACTGGTACAGTAGAGTGAATGGTATGGTAACTGCCTGGTAAAGTATAGTTATTCATAGAATGATCGGTGTAGTGACTGGTATGGTATAGTGATTAGTGATTGGCGTAGTGACTGGTACAGTATAGCGATTGGTATAGGTGACTGGTACGGTAGAGTGATTGGTATGGTAACTGCCTGGTAAAGTATAGTTATTTATAGAGTGATCGTAGTGTAGTGACTGGTACAGTATAGCGATTGAGTAACTTTTGTTATACCACTGGAATATTATGGGGGGGGATTCTGCTTCAGTGCTACAATGTAACAAAGTGTAGCTGTGCAAGCCATCAGTCCTTATATCTTAGGTCAAGAGAAGTCCATGTAGAGTAGTAAATGGTTCCTTTCTATGCATCTGCTGGGAACTGCACACCTGTCTCTTACACACTCAATGTTACAAGGGGTATATTTTTGGAAAGCAATCCCCAAGCTCCCAATGGGATAGTATGTGAGAAACTATTGGAGTGGAACATTTTCCCTCTCCTAGAGAAGGGTGAGGCAGGGCACTCCTCAAATGCAGACCCTCCCTGGAAAAGCTTGTCAGCAATGTGTGGGTTATAGAGTAGAGGGGGTGGGGAAGCAGTAAGACCCTCTGATCAAGGGGCAGAGGAGGAGACACAGGACAGGACACAGGAAAAACGTTACATGTTCCTTCAAACTTCTAGCCTGCTTGTCAAGAGAGGAGAGGAGGGGGTGGAAGCACAGTGGACTCAGGCAGGCACCTCAGCAGCTCACATCCAGGAGGACTTCTGGCAGATAGCACTGCTCAGATCAAACTCATAGGGAAACAATTAGGAAGGGTGAAATGTTCAGATGCTGGACCTGGAGGAGGATCTCTGGGTATTCACAATGATCAGATAAGGGGCTGATGCAGGAGATCTCTTTGACATTGCTCAGAGGCAGAACACTTAGAGAAAGCATCAGCTTACAGGAGAGTAAGTGCAAGAGGGCATCTTACTGCAAGAGCAGAGAGGAGTAGTAAGAAAGTCCAGAGCACTGGTGCTGACCAGTGACCCAATTCACATCTGGGAATGCAGCACTGAGCAACGACATGGAACGCATTAAAGGTCAGTGCATTCATTTTCCTTCATGTATTGTTTTTATTAGAGATGAGTAAGTCTTCACCCTGACATTTCTAACTTTTTTTAGATTATAAATCTTTTTGTTGATTCTACAATTTGCAGATCCACTTGACTTACTGTAAATCTTAAGCCTGGTGAATCACCTCGACTGTCTCAGGTTATGATGTATTGAATTTCATGAATATAATGTGTTATTAGAGAGTTAAGAAAAGTGGTGTACCTGCAAACCTCTGTACACCCAGCACCAAGAACCAGGGAGAGACAGGGTTCCTGGCACTGCAGTGCAGCACCAACTACCTAACCCTATAACTTCCAAAATTCTAAAAATAATTGTCATAAATATTTTCTGAGGATATTCACTCAACACCCAATAAACTATGGTGCATTCTGATTCCAGAAAAAGACCTAACCTGCAAAATTAAGGAAGCTGACACCAATGTTGGCTCGGTAAATATTGGCATGCTCCTGATACTTTGCTAGTCTAAACCTCAGCTTGTCTTAGGTGCAGCCGCTCTGTGAGTCTTAACCTACAACCTCTTTTAATTATCCTTTTGCCAGACAATGGCTGTAACCCCACCCGCCGCAATCCTTCAGTCTCATATTACACTGTGTCAGCTGAGTCTGTTCAGGTGCCCCCCATACATACACAATGAAAGGGCTATGGTTATGGACAAACTATTACCATATAAACATGTGTATGGGAGCAGAGGATGTTGGTTACCTTGTGTCATTTTCTACTTTAAACATATCCTTATAGTGCTGACATAAACCAAACTAAAACTGTGCGCATACGGGTTTTTTCTACGATTCTTCTAACTTACAAAATGCATGCAATAGGTAATAACCTAGCGGGCCTTTAAATGTTATGTTCTATGCATAAAAATCCAGTTTTTATTATTCTAGATCTAAACTGCTATTCCATATACCTTTGTAGATGTAGATCCCATAATGCCTGCCTTGAGAAAGGAACTTTCAACTCCTGAACACTGGTTCATGCAAAACTATAAGCAATGGCAGCATTTTGACATTTCTGATGTAATTTCTTCTCCTGTCTACATGCTACTAGGATATCTTGTACCTTTGCCATATGTATAATACACAATAATAGCATGAATGCAATGTAAATGCACAGGAATGTGCCCTACACATGCCTACCTGCACTGTACATGGCATGTGTTTAAAGGGGACCTGTACCTGGGTTGTAGTGCACTAGACCAGCAGTGTAACATTAAACTGTAGGGGTTTTGCATCCTAAACATGTCCCTTTCAGAACAGTCTGTGTTTGACATTTTGTGGGAAAAAAGTGAATCGCTGTATGTAAATTACCAGGGGTGTCCTGAGATGAGTCCACTAACTTCCAGTGCATGCGCAGTAAAGTGCACTGGCCTATACTTTATATGTGCATATTGCTGGACTCATGCTCATTTTCTGCTCATGCCCAAATATACAGTTAAGTAAAAGCATATACAATTTTGTAAAAGCATACAAACAATGCAGTAGAGTTTACAGAAACATACAACATGGTGGAAGAAGTGGCAGTATATGACATGGAATCGTGGAACACCAAAAAAGATCTTTGTATCATGTACTTTCTCCGCGAACTCTGCAGTAGGCATAACTCACTGGGCAGAATTTATCATTCCCTGCATGCAAAATTTTGGCAACATAAGTTTTGAAATGCAAAATTTGGCTTAAAGCAAAAAAAAATTACATTTTACATTGTTATGCAGCACACACCTCTTTTGAAACGTGGGTGGGAAAATAGGAATGGCTAGCCTGTCAAGCTTTTATATGCCAGATTTATCGACTGCAAATGTTCTGCACCATCCAGTAAGAGGATGGCAAAGAAAATGGAGGAATGCCAATTATGATGGTTTCCACCGCCCATCTAATGCATATGAAGGTTCCCTGACAAACCCCAAACAGCACTTGTCAGGGAAGATAAGGTTTGGCCACTTGGATTTCAACTGCCCTATCCTTTTGTTCGTCACTCTTTCTGTTCAGTATACATGCGCCACTTCACTGAGCCAAGTGTACATGTGCAGAGATATCAGGTAAGATAGCTTTTGGTTAAACTCTAAAGTATGCCAGGTTTTCAGTCAGCATTAGAAAATCTGGTGTCCAACTTTGCACTGTCTAAAAGATAGACAGTATGGGGCAGATAAAGTAAGACAGTCAAAAGTTGGACTAGATGGTCTTAAACTGCATTAGATTTTCTACAGTGTCTACTGATGTTTGAAAATCTGGCATATTCTTAGACCGTATAGACTACATTTACATCACTTATTGGTTGGCTTAGTTTCCAACATCATTTTGGTGCAAAATTTGTCACATTGTCCTGAATTTTGGTGTAATCTCCAGATGTTTGGCGCATTGACTGGTGCACAGTTTAAATATTAGTTCCCTTTTCATCAAGCCCCACCCACCTGTTGGACAGGGCAAATAAATTGTTATAAAGTATCTAAAACAAATAGAAAATGAGGTGTAAAGCATGAAGTTGGCTTAGTGTCTGACTAAATTTTGGTGGAACAATGGCTGAAATTTTGGAGTCTGAAGTTCTGGAGTAGCATATTAAGCCATACCCCCTTTTCAACAAGCCCCATCCGCATATTGTAAAAGGTGTTAGAAAGTGTCTAAACACATAGAAAATGAGGCGTAAAGCATGTACACTATTTTTTTGTTGAACATTACACCAAAATTCTGTTGCATTATTAGTTTATCTGCCCCGCTGTATACTAAAACTGATGGAATAAAGTGTACCTTGCATTTAAGATAAAAGGTTGTGTGTCTTCTACCTGAACAGTATACACATTTCATCCGCCATAATGATGTTATAGCTAGAGGCTAAGCTGACTCAGAATAGTACATGAGAGGTAAGCCGACTCCTGTGGTGTCACAGCCATTGTGTCACAGACAGGGAAATAATCAGCATGTCATTGTGTGTGTCACATTCTTTGAAGCTGTAACAGTGGGGGCATTTACTGGCATAATTGATGGCACATGCCGCCATTGATGTCAGGGGACTGAACAGGCCCTCTGATCCTGGACTGACACTATTCCAAGTACTTTGCAGAAGTAATAGCATTGGAACTTGTGCTACTAAAACTAAAGTCATAGCCTGACTTCAACCTTACAGCAATGATAGTGACATGACTGTGGTACGGTCGTATATAGTCTTATAGAAATTCCTACACCACAACTTATTAATATATGCAGTTTGGTCAACACCTTTCATGCGTTTGGAAATAAATAGTGACAATCTAACACCAAATGAGTATTCTGATGAACATGCCATGGAATCAGCCATGAAAAAGTACTTTTTTCATGGCTCCGTATACACCTGAGGGCACCCAATTTTCATGGATCTCTCATGAACTATAGTCTATTTAAAGATCTGTGAAAATGGCCCAGGAAATGGCAAGCTCTATTGTTTAACTGATCGGTCACATGGACCGCTAAGAAAACGGTTGTGTAAATAGATCCATTAATCTCTATGAGGACCATGTGCAGGCTATTAATACAGTAGCTAGCACACAGCCAGAAAACACTGCTGTGTGAATATGCACTAAGGAAAAGTGTGACTGCAACTGTGTATCATCTGGTCAATATAATAAAAAATATTGAAGCAACAAAAATACTCACAAGCAATGTAAACAGTTGTCATGACCCTTACCATCTGTTTTCCACTTGTACATATCGCAGAGGCAACATAGTGACCCTGTGCATAAAAACGTGTGATATCAAGAGGCAGCCAGATACCAGCTATATATGTTTTGACGTGGCAGTGCAGTTAAGCTCATGGCAGTGCAAGGCATGCTAATACTTGCTGTACACATCACCAACAATGAACTACAATGCTTGTTGTGAGCAGTTTAACCTCAGTCAACCTGTCAGTCAACTTGAGTTTGCCATGAACTAGAACATCTCCTCTGAAATGTACAACATTCACTTATTCTGTATAACTTTACTGATCACCCCCTTTTCTAGCCAGAACCACTACAAAGAGAATCTCTCACTTGGGGAGACTATATTACACTACACCATCACAGATGAAAGCATTTGGCCAATATTTCCACTGCTCAAACATAAAGGGTTGTCCAATTTGTCCTATATTGTAATGAGGACCTGCTGGCTATCAGCTGATCAATACAGGTCCAGCTACTAAAACACCCAGATATTATCACCATAGGATGGTGGCTCTCAGTCACTGTAGGAGAAATGTGGTGCTGAAATGTGGCTATTCAAATGAATGGGTAACCAATATAATACAAGGTTGTATGGAGACCTCCAGAACAGAAGCTGTTCTGTGCTGTGGCTAATAGAGGAGGATCTCTGAACAGAAGTGGTGATAGAGGGCCCTGTCATCATCCTCCTTCAGCCACCTGGACGGTGTACCATGTAAATTTTGTTGAACTGCTCTCTTGTCACAGAGTCTATTGTCATAAAGTCCTCTGGTATGGGCTCTTCCGTGCTCCAGTGTTCAGCCTTCTCTAAGTCCACTTTTCTGGTCTGCTGGGAGAGCCTTGCTCTCTGAAGCAACAGCAACGTTATAAGCGCCAAAACCCTAGTCTTCAACCTCCCTCAGTCTGACAGAGATTCAACATCACACCTCCACTTATGATGTCCACATACTCTAAAAGGATATTTTAACAGTGAACACATTATTCCTCATGGAATAATGCCCTTAAATTACCAGTTTAAAGTAGGTTGGTATTAACGTTCACAAAAGATACACTTTTTTAGAAAATGATAAATCCATGCATCTAAAACACCCTCTAAGAAAAAAGTAAGTGCCTCAGCTTAGGTCCCACCACTGTTGTGTTAGGTCTGCTTATGTTCACATATAAAACTGACAATTCCATGTGTTTCTGAGCTCTAACACAAACACTTGTCTCCTCCACTGGCCAGTTGTGACATGTAGGAACAGAACAGGTTATTAATACTATCACCAGCTGTGGGTGGCCTTTATCCGCAGATATGTGGTGGTTAGCTAAGAGGACAACAGCATGTTGCTCGAATTCAGGCATTGGAATCTGGTACTGGCATTCCCCTAAAATAAACTGTAAAGATCTTAATTCTCTTTTCCTGCTGTGATGGGTTTAATGACATTAACCCTAAGTCCCAGGCACACTTTAGATACTTCTGGACAGCAATGGCTGCTTAGTATACAGGGGATGTAACGTTTCCAGAGAAGATCAGTGCTATATTGGTAAATCCGAATGGGAAATCTTAGAATTCACAGCTGAGAATAGACATAGTGTTTCTTTAAATGCCCCTCTATTGAGTTATCTGATGCTGTTGATGTGATGCTGATCTCAGTTTTTAGTAATACAAAGGATCATTGTTGGACACCACACAGTTAACAGCGCTCTGCACATAACAAATATGGAGCTTTGTTTCAGCTTGTTGGGTTCTAACAGTAACTAACCACTGAGACAACTGAAAATATCATACAGACTGGTAGCAGCAACACATATAAAGGCTTGGGACGTTTTAGTGGCTGTTATCACTGTTTGTGGTCAATATAGTGATACCAATTACTGTATATAAAAACAAAACCAAGGGAATGCTATCTTCAAAGAATAAGCACATTTGTAAAGTATTGTGCCGCAGAAGTTTTTGGTTCTTTTTGTAATTTAAGCCAATTAATTGTAATTAAGCAAGAAAAACATTAAAGAGGACCTTTCACCATTTCTACCATCTTCAACTCTCTGCATTATCTAATAGTATTCAGCCCGCTGACTCCAGTGCTATTAGAATTCTTTATCTAGCCCCCGTCGTTCCTGAGCAATCATTCCTGTTAATTTCAGTGCTCAATATACTGACTAGGCTGTCTACAGTCAGGTGGGTGGTCCGAGATTATCTGCTCCAGCCCAGGAACGCCCACGGTACAGTAGAGTGACAATAGAGAGCTAAAAGGGGTTTCCAGGCTTAAGTTATTTATCACCTATCCTCACATAGTTACATAGTAGATGAGGTTAGATGAAGACACAGGTGCATCAAATACAACCTGTAACCCTACAGTGTTGACCTATAGAAAGGAAAAAAAAAAAACCTTGAGGATGATGCCGATTGGCCCATGTCAGGTCAAAAAATTTCTTCCCAACTCCAAATCTGGCCATCGGTATAAAACTCTGGATCGACTTGTCCTTACCAAAATCATGTTAGGCCATAAATACCTGATCAGTGTGGAGCCAACAGTTAGTCCCGCCTGATCTGCTGTATAGAGCCACTTCTGTCGCCTGTCCTATACACTATACAGGATTGGAAGCAGAAAGCTCTGTCCCCTGTACACCATTAATGCAGATCACTTCCCATTGAAGTCTGTGGGAGGTGAGCTGCAGTGACAACACCCAAACACTAAACTGGGGACAGAGCTTTCTGCCTCCAGCCCTGTATAGTGTATAGGACAGGCCCCCACAGCAGCTCCGTACAGCTGATTGGTCAGGGGGCCAGTTGTTGGCCCCACACCTATGAGATATTTATGGTCTATCCTGAGGATAGTCCACAAAAAACTTAAGCCTTTAAGCATATTGGGTGATGAAACTAAGAGTACTTATTGCTCAGGAATGGTGGTGTTAGAGAAAAAGTTCCAACTGTTCCGGAATCAGTGGAGCAGCAACTATTGAAAGGTACAAACAGTTGGAGTTGGTGGTGAAAGGTCCTCTTTAATGGGGTTTTCCCATCTAAGCAAGTTATCCCATATCCATAAGATAGAGGACAACTTGCAGATCAGTTGGGGTCTGACTGCTCAAACCCCCACTTGCTTTGACTGCTCAGACCCCCATTGAAAAGAGGACTTTTGTACCTCATTCAGATTGGCGGTGTGGTTGGACAGTGTGCTCACTACTTTCTATTCATTTCAATGGGAGCGCCAGGAACAGCTGTACTTTGGCTAGCTTCAGGGCTCCCTATTCTCCTGATCAGTGGGTGTCTGAGCAGTCAATCCCCCACAAATCTGCATCACTAAGTTATTCCCTATACTTTCCAACTGAGGACAAATCTCAGGGGAATTAAAGATCAGGAAGGTTGGCTTTCAAGATGCCAAGCCTTTGGTCATGCAGAAGATAAACCAATATCAAAGAAGTCTGGAAATGGTTTATTCCCTGTTTCCAACTGACATAGATTTGCACATGTATGCAAGATGAACGTTGCTAGAGAGTATAGGCAGCTCCCAGCAGAACTTGCCAGGTTGTGTATTACTTGGTCACATTTTCATATCAAATTTGATATTTGACCAAAACTTCCCCTGGCAGTCAGCTGATATCTGAGGGTCTCAAGAGTCAGATTGAGGTAATCCAGGACGAAGCTTCCAATCTGAAGACCAAAATACTTCAAGGCACATCTCTGTGGCCTTGTCATATCCAGTTTGCCCAAAAATGAAAGACAAAAAATAATTGATGAGAGGACACTACAGGGTAGACCATCTCTACATCCCCTGCTGGAACATAGAATCAGTCTGAAATCTTCCAGGAAATTGAAATAGTTTGCCAGAGTCTGCAATAGTCTGCTCTATCTTGAAAAGGTTTTTTTTTTTTTTTTTGGGGGGGGGGGGTTTCAATTACAATCGCTGCTAAATCCATATAAGCCTTGGCAACCCAGTCCTATATACATCATTTTGTAGTGCTCTTGGTCTTCACAGTGTCTTTTCCTAGATCAAAACTTATGCAGTGGCAAACTACCAAGCAACTTGTATGCAGATCATGAGAAATTCTCTCTTACACAGTCCTAGTTAACACTAAAAGGTGACGAGACAGATGCAGTCTGGTTATTATCTGCCATCAGCTTCTATCACTGAGTTCTGCTAATATACATTCATGAGCGTACACTGAGATGGAATATTCCCACCCTCAGCACCTCCACCTCCACCCTGGTTTTTGATTCTACAGGATAGGAGCATTTCCTTGTTTTCCGGCCCTGTCTTCCCCCTCTGTAAGCAAGGACTGACTACGACACAGGATGCTGCTTGCACAGGAAACTTCTGAGTTGAAATCTCTGACCTTGGAGCTGCACCTGATCTATCCCCTCTTGTATAGCAAGGGAAGGGTAGGGCTGACTAGCTGCAGGAACAGCACATTCAGTAAGTATGGTGTGAACTCACTAAGAATGTGCTTAGAAAATACTTAGATTGTGGATGATCGAGAACAATGTCTTATAAGACTTTCTTATCATCTCAAAGGAAAAAGTGTAAAACTAATCTGAATGATACATAGATACACCAAATCTGGGAATATCTTCAATCAAACCCCTCTATCACTCTTTTCTCTAAAATGTTTGCTAGTGTTTTTTGGATTGATTGACAGAGCATATCATGGCTCTACAAAACTTCTGAATTGTCCAACAATATGGACTTTTACTGTACCCCTTTATGCAAAGTCATATGGAGTTTTTTTGTTGTTGGATTCCTTATAAAGAAAAAAAATGGTGCTCTGCTTTATTGGATTCCTTTAATACAGAGATGTTCTCTCTTGAAACCATTGCTTGTAGGGAAAAATACCTTCATACATAATGCACCCAATAGAGCCTGTAAGGCCATACTGTGCACATGACTACTATGTCCCTAAAATTCATTAGCCTGAGCCAGAAAGTAGTCTCAGACAAATTGCTACATTACTTTCTTCAACTGGCAGTATAGGGCAGCTACTACTCCTAGTTGGTGAGAAAGACTTGTCTGTGGTACACAAAGTGAATTCTATGGTACCTATATACTTGTACTAGAATGGAGATTGCAACATCAGTGTCCAACAATCTCATCCAACATCACTGTCTGACCTCATAAGTGTTCTTCTGGATGAATGGGCTTTCCCAGAAGAATGGAAGCTGTTTTGGCTGCAAATGGGGATCAACGCCGTATTAATGACTATTGAATTAGAATGTGATATCATAAAAGCCCCTGTTGGTGTAACGTGCAGGTGTCCCAATACTTTTGTCCATATAGTGCATATATCACACATGGGCAAAATATATAATCTATATAAAGGTTAAGTAATTTAGTGAATACATTGCAATACTTTCATTGCACTCATCCTGAGGTACAGTCTTATATGATACTGCAGGGCTTCATAAGTGTCCTAGATACTATTGGAACCAGTAAAGGACACAAAACTGTTTAGATGAATCAATGTAATAAAGAGTAACTACATTTCTTTGAATGCAAATTACCAGAGCAAGTTCTTCTACAGTCCAAGAACCAGCATGTGAGATTTCAACGCTAAAGGCAGCAGAATTGTGAATGCAGCTCTGGGCTATAATACAGGCTGTACATGATTTGTGCAAGATAAGTAATGCAAGTAATTTACAAAACTAGTCAACTTTGTTATAGATTGCTTCTATATGTAAACTGGTGCTCACAGTGGAATATACACTATAACTGTCTGAATTTCTTTGTACACTACATAAACTTGTCATGAGTCTAGACGTTAAAATGTTGAAGACTACAGCAGGCAGAGAGGTTGTATATCACAGATGACTTGTGTTTTATACTGTCAACCACTCAGAACAGCACCATCTGCGATCTCCAAACAAAGTGCACTTGCGGTGACCAGATGGAAGGTAACGCTGCAGTTGGGATTGCGGGGTGCAAACAGCGCAGACTTGTCACGGTCTCTGGGCACGAGGGCGCAGCGCTGGTGCTGTCCCACGTTACCACCACTGGTACCGGTGATGAGGGGGCTGCACAAATGTTGGTGGTGATTGTTCCCCCGGGGCGCTTCCCCTATACTGTGCCGACTGGTGGTGTTTGGGGCGCCCTGATGTTGTCGGTGCAGAGTCAGACACAGAAACGGTTGTAAAGTTGAACTTTTACTTCCATGGGTGTGGAGGCACAAATGCTTAAACAGTTTCTTCAATACAAAACAACGGGGTACGCCTGGTGACACAGCAAAGTCCTGGGGTGCAGGGTAGACTTGATGAAAGGTGTTCCTAGCCCCTTATACTTCAGTGTTACAGCCCTAAGGTGCGTCTGGGCTCCTATTTGGCTCATAGGAGGATGCCCACCATGATACTAGTACATAATATTCCCCACTCACGTTATGTGGTCCTGATAGCTCAGAGTTTCGGGGTGCAATAGTCAGGGTGGCAGGATATTCCACAGGTCTGGCCTTGGCCCCTGGATCCTGTGATACTTGCTATGGAGCACGTGTTCCAGAATGTTCTCTCCACAGTCTCATGCTGACAAGATAATGATGCTTGACTTCCTTCAGGGCGATGGCTAGGCAGACAGGGGACAGGATCTTCTGAATAGCTGGAGTATGTCAGCTCTCCAACCTTCCTGGGCCTGTCTAGGACTTGAGATTCCTGCACTAAACTCACTGCTTTCTTCACAGGACATCACACTTATCTCCTCACCTCCTCCTCCTAACACTCCACACTTCTAACTTCTCACACGCAGGACCTTCCTGCAGGGGTGTTACCATGGGGACCCAGTGATCAGCTGACTCCTCCCCTTTTCCCAGGCAATGTCCTCCCATTGGACATTTGGTTACTATTCAATCCTATGGGAGGTGTAATGCATGTGTGAGGCTCACTAGGTGGCGCTGTGTTGTGTGAGACTCAGGACCCCCTGCTATGTCACACAGGCTATGAAGCAACAGGAAATAATACAATGCACAGAGATCACCCTCAGCCCAGCCATAGCCAGCTCTGGGATGCCACATACTCCCCCTCTTTCACTGAGCCGACCTCGGCGACGGGCTGGGGTGAAGGTGAGAAATGTAACATATCGTTAATAAATACGAATAAAGTGCAATTGTCACTAACAATTTAGAAAAATATAATACTTAGAAACTTGAGGTAAGACCTCCCGGCATAGTCCTGGAATGTCCATGAGAAGTCTGAAGGGTAACGGAGAGATAATTAAACTCAGACTTATGGAACCTTTTGGCGGTACCATCAGACAGTCCATATAGAAACAACAGTAGTGCAAATGGGTCCAGAGGCTCTCTGGCACAAATTTTGTGAGTGTCCATTATCATGAGAGTCTCTCTTAGAAACAATAAACAGTCCTTTCTGTAAGGAAGAGTAGGCACTCTAGCACGAATGCCCATACCGCAATGGGGTAACAGAACTTCCTTGGCTCGGTGAGCCAGGCACTATGGCTTGGATTGTTGCATATAAATGTAAATACTATATTACATGGCAAGATATTATATATATACTGTATATACACACAGGAAAAACATTAATGTAATCAGAGCAGGAATAACATATATACAGAAGCAGAGACAGTTAACCTCTTTTACTCAAGGACAGCCATGGCATCACTATAGCGTGTTGGAGGTATGCCTTTTGTGGTACGCTCAGAACGCCTAAGTGGAACGAGATTTGAATCAGGAACAGAGTCACTGAAATCAATTAAATCATCTGTCGAAGGGTTCTCTTGCACTAGAGCAATTGGTGGATAACAGCTAAATGGTAGTAGTTTAGGCGCCCACATAAGCTCAGTTAACGTTGGGGGTCTCTCTTTCGCTTCAGAAGGTGACAAGATCTCTGTACTCGTCGTCTCAGCTGGGGTCACCTCCGTGGGTAGTCCTTCTTTAAGGCACAGCTTCAGACGGTTTCGGTGTACTACTTGGGGCTGTCTCCCAGGTTTAGAGATCTCATACACGTCGGATTCAGGATATGGTATGGAGATGACACTGTATGGTTCTTTCTCCCAGAATGGATCCAATTTCCCATTCCGATGGTTATTCCTTAACCATACACGGTCGCCAACTTTCAGGGCGCTCAGGGCGTGATGGTTGTAATCCTCCTGTTGTCTCCTACGAACCTCATCCATCCGTTTCAACTATCTCTTTAGCTTCCTCCATACGTCGCGGTGTTCAACAACCCAGTCTGTTATGGGTAGTGGATTGATGGTGTCAGGGACCTTCACACCAAGGGTTAAGTCTGAAGGAAGTTGACCTTGTCTTCCAAACATTAGATAAAATGGTGCGTATCCCGTAGATGTTTGGGGTGTGTTGTTGTAAATATAGGCCAAGTCCTTGATACACTCAGGCCACTCAACACCAGTGTAACTGCGGCTGTTCTTAGTATGCCATGATCACTTGATTTGCCTTCTCGCACATACCATTCCCTTGAGGGTGATACGCGTGGTTCCAACTTCTTGCAGCTTGGAACTGACACAGCTCACGGAACAATTGGGATTCAAACGCCATCCACGTCGTGAGGATATGCTCAGGACAACCGTAATGCGGACAAACTCGCGTAGAAGGTCTCAGCCGTAGTTCTTGCTGTAAGATCTCTGACAGGCACGATGACAAGGAACTTGGAGTAATGATCCACCATTGTCAGAGCGTAGCTGTAGCCGAACGTGTGGGACCCAACTTCACATGGTCCAGAGCAACAATTTCACACGGCTTTTGAGTCTTAATTGGATGTAGAGGGGCCTTCTGATCTCTTCGACCTTCCTTGGTGATACTACAGGCGGACACTCTCGGCACCAACTCTCAATGTCACTCCTCATCCCAACCCAATAGAAGCGACGACGGATGGTAGCTTCGGTCTTTGTACCCCGAAGTGACCGGACGTCATGATACGCCCAAGTATCATCTGTGCGTCTCTTCTTGGTACGAGGATCTGATGAAGCCTTTCACCTGTGACAGGATCAAGAGTGTTTCTAAGTAGAAGACCTCGTTGGACAAACAGGCGCTTCCTCTGTCGCCAAAGCGTTTTAATTCCACGTCATGAAGACCTCTCTTTACACGGGTTGGTATTCTTCCTGTAAGCAGGAAATCTGACAATTCTCCTAAAACTCTGCTCTCTTCTTGGAACGTTTTCCACAGCGATGGCTCCTGGAGGGATTCCAGCTGTTTTCGTCAAATTCTCCTTCTACAGGGACACCAATAGCAACCGCAAACTTGTTGTAGAATGGTGGCATCTCCACCTTTCCCAATGTCTTCTGGTTCTTCTCCCACAGGCAACCTTGAGAGTGCATCAGCGTTAGCGTTGGACTTGCTACTGCGATACTTGACAAGAACTTGTAATTCGCAGTCTTGAGGCCCACCTTGTTCAAGGGCCCCATCGAGCAGTGTCCAACGCCAATATTGTTATCTGTGTAACGGTAAAGTGTGGCAGCCAGGTAGTCTTTAAACTTCTCTGTCCGCAACAAGCGCCAAATTCTTGAAAGAACTATAGTCTGTCGTTCTTCTCCGCACCTCTCAGACTCCTGCTGGCGTAGGCGATGACTCTCTTTGTTGTCCTGAACCTGGGACAACACTGCACCCAAACCTTGGTGACTTGCATCTGTGTACAAGCGGAATGGCTGACTGTAGTCGGGATAGGCTAGAATTGGTGGTTGCGTCAGAAGTGCTTTAAGCGCTTGAAAGGCTTCCTCTTGACGCGCTGTCCAGTCTACCGAAGCTTTCGGTTGTAGTTTTCTCTGGGACAACCGCCAACAACTCGTTCAGAGGCTCGGCTACTTGGCGAAGTGTGGTATGAAACGCCGTAGTAACCTGCGAATCCAAGAAGCTTCGGACTTCTTTGACGGTAGTTGGTCTTCGCCAGTTCTGGACTGCAGTGATCTTTTCAGGATCAGGTTGGACGCCTTGTGTGCTCACGACATGCCCAAGGTAGTGAACTTGGGGTTTCAACAGGTAGCACTTGGAGGGCTTCACCTTTAGGCCGGCTGTATAAGTACCTTGAATACCTCGGACAGGTGACGAAGATGTTCTTGGTATGTCCGGGAGAATACAATAACATCGTCCAGGTACAGTAGCACACTCTGGAAATTCTCATGGCCGAGGCACCTCTCCATAAGGTGAATGTGGCTGGGGCATTACATAGCCCAAATGGCATACTATTGAATTCAAAGAGTCCCATCGGGGTCGTAAACGCAGTCTTTTCACGATCTTCAGGCGCCATAGGGACTTGCCAGTATCCACTGGTTAAGTCCAGGGTCGAGAAATAGGTAGCTGATCCCAAAGCCGTTAGAGATTCCTCAATCCGCTGCAATGGGTATGCGTCTTTGTGCGTGACTTGTTGAGTTTACGATAGTCCACACAAAATCGTAGGGTTCCGCTTTCTTCTTGGACAAGGACTAGCGGGGCTGCCCAGGGGCTGTTACTCTCCCGGATGACATCAGCATCTCATCTCTTGGATCAATTTTTCACCGGTTGGTACATCGCTGGTGGTATTGGACGGTGGCCCTTGATTGGATGGTGTCGCCAGTCAAATACGATGTTGTATGGTCGTGGTCTTACCAAAGTCCAATGGGTGTTTGCTGAATGCCTGTTGGTAACGCTTGGCCACATTGCGAACCCCATTGATGTGCTCTATAGGGGTATTGGCGTCTCCCACGTTCAATTCATCCCACCAGGACTTCGTGGCTCCATTCTGAATGTTCTCAGCAGCTTGGGTGGAACGCTGTGTGGCGGTAGAATCACCAGAGAGAATGTCTTCTGGTGCAACCGTGTAGCAGCCCAGTGGAACTTGTGGAGGTTCACGGGAGCATCGCCCAAGTTGACTAAGCGGACAGGAACACGTCCATTGGAAACTGTGACAAGGCTGCGGGGCCAGCAGTGGTTGGCCATCTACCTGTAGTTGTAGCAAGCCTCGAGTCCTGATTTTCTATGCCCGGACGGGCAGCACCACACCATATTTCTGTTCCAGGCTGTAGGGTTACTGGACGGTACTTGGATCCGGACTCGACCAATTTCACCTTGTTTGTTGGCGAACTTGTGCTGGGCATTGAGTACACGAATGGCCCGCTGAATGGTCTGCTGTCACTGGGAGAAGCTGTAAGGAGAGAGGCATGCAAGGCATCCAACACTTCTGCAAAGCAATGGCGTAAAACATTCATGCCTAATATTACAACTGCAAACCTATCATCCTCTACATCAGTGACAATTACACCCTGTCTAGGCAGTTTAAGTCCCCAATCTGGATAGTGGGTTCCCAATAACCCTGCTGTGTATGGGCTGTCCATTGCTGGCACACAATTTACCATGTGTCAGGTGTTCTATTCAACACATCTAAGTCCCAATGTTCAAGGAACACCTGCTGCGCAGGTTGTTACCTGAGATCCAGTGTCCACCAACGCTTCAGAGGGACGCCGTTCACCCGATTGTGATGTGTGGGCAGGCTGAGATGAAGCGTGACAATGGCACTGAAGATTCACCTGGGCCCTTCTTCTTCCTCCCGAGGGCGGCCCGCTGCCTCGGGGGGGCCCGACTGAAAACACTGGGCCTGTGTTCCATACTATGCAAGCTACAGTATGGCCCTCACTCGCGGAGGTTTCACTGAAGACGGATGTCTGGGTGGAGACTCAGGTGAGACTTCGCAAAGGATCACTGGATGATGAAGACGGCTGGGTCAGACGATCTAGACGACGTGATCTGTTCCATGACACGTCAGATGATCCACTCGGGCCGTCATCTCTGGAGTCTGCTGGTGTAGTCTGCGCAGTTTGGGCAGCAGGTGAGGTACCCAGAGGTAGTGGCAGGACAACTGGAGCAATGCTTGTTGAGGGTCCAGGTGAGGGAGCACAGATGACTGGGCTCGGCTGGGGCTGCCCTGTCCCAAGACCTGATGGCAAGGGCCTTGAAGTCAGCAAACGTATGCTGGGATGTTGTGCAGCAAGCATTCGCAACTGACTCTGGAGCAATGTGGTACCCGCCCCGCTATGAAGCGGTCAAGCAAGATTTTATCAGAGTCCACATTTTCACGTGGATCCACTTGCACCACAGCTCTGAATGCCTCTTGGAGGGATAAAGCATAGTCCCGCAGGGTCTCACCAGGTAGTTGTCGTCTGGAAAAGAAGCGCATCTTTACCTCGGAGACAGATCGCACGTCAAAGTTCACCTGGAGTTTGTCCAGAATTGGCCAGGGGTTCTTTGTCAGAGGCAGGCCAGGATTTGACCTCCCTAGCTGCAGCACCTCAAGCTGGCCAGAGGATCTGTATCTGCTGTTCTGTATTCAGAGGATAGAACTGGAAGAGAGACAGCATCTTCTCACGAAAGTCCCTGAGGGTATGCGCTCCCCTTTGAGCGCGCGCCATGGTGCGCCAGGGTAAAATGGCATGGAGAATGGTAGGCTGCTCGCCATGGGCACTGCTGGATCACTAGAAACAGATGGCACAATGTCACTTTGCTCAGTCATGTTGTTTGCAGGTATGACTGAAATTAGGTCGCCGTATCTTTAAGAAACTCAACTGCTTGCTGGCAGGGAATGGAGACTACAACTTGGAATGCTGTCCCTTTAAGAATGCTGTAGCTATTAACAGGGTCACTGTGATGCAGGCTGACGGTGTGCTCCCCCTCTTTAATGGTGGCACTCCCCACGGACACGGAAAACACTCGCGGGGCCGTGGGAGGACTGAAGACAAGGACAGGGAGGCACAGTACTCACTGACAGCAACTGCAGCGTGGACCAGAGACAGCGGTGCACAGCAGGGATGGTGATGCGGCACCGGAGAGTCAGAAATGGCGCTGGCACGTTCGCCTTTCACTTTCTTGTATGGGTGCGCTGGAGCATTGCGCTCAGCATTCTGGGCTCTCCTAAGATGGCGGCAGATGGGTCTCCTGGCCTCATGGGCAGTGCTAAAAATCTCCCGCACTTTTGCAAGGTACAGTTAACCCTTTGTGGGCGTTCTTACACAGCGATGTGGCGCAGCAAACAAGTCCTGGTCGTTTTAACTCTTCCAGGGCGGTAACACACTGAGAGGACAGTCTTTAGGGCTTACTTCAGGGGTTTAGGGCTCCCCCTCTTTGTGGCAAGCACTCTCAGGGAATAAACTTGATCTTAGCAAAGTCCACAATAAAGACCGATGCTCTGGAGACAATTTGGCGCACTTTTCGTGGCGACTTTCTCAAAATGGCACACACCCGTATCCTGTTCGTGACGCCAGTTTTTCTTGCGGTGACCAGATGGAAGGTAACGCTGCAGTTGGGATTGCGGGGTGCAAACAGCGCAGACTTGTCACGGTCTCTGGGCACGAGGGCGCAGCGCTGGTGCTGTCCCACGTTACCACCACTGGTACCGGTGATGAGGGGGCTGCACAAATGTTGGTGGTGATTGTTCCCCCGGGGCGCTTCCCCTATACTGTGCCGACTGGTGGTGTTTGGGGCGCCCTGATGTTGTCGGTGCAGAGTCAGACACAGAAACGGTTGTAAAGTTGAACTTTTACTTCCATGGGTGTGGAGGCACAAATGCTTAAACAGTTTCTTCAATACAAAACAACGGGGTACGCCTGGTGACACAGCAAAGTCCTGGGGTGCAGGGTAGACTTGATGAAAGGTGTTCCTAGCCCCTTATACTTCAGTGTTACAGCCCTAAGGTGCGTCTGGGCTCCTATTTGGCTCATAGGAGGATGCCCACCATGATACTAGTACATAATATTCCCCACTCACGTTATGTGGTCCTGATAGCTCAGAGTTTCGGGGTGCAATAGTCAGGGTGGCAGGATATTCCACAGGTCTGGCCTTGGCCCCTGGATCCTGTGATACTTGCTATGGAGCACGTGTTCCAGAATGTTCTCTCCACAGTCTCATGCTGACAAGATAATGATGTTGACTTCCTTCAGGGCGATGGCTAGGCAGACAGGGGACAGGATCTTCTGAATAGCTGGAGTATGTCAGCTCTCCAACCTTCCTGGGCCTGTCTAGGACTTGAGATTCCTGCACTAAACTCACTGCTTTCTTCACAGGACATCACACTTATCTCCTCACCTCCTCCTCCTAACACTCCACACTTCTAACTCCTCACACGCAGGACCTTCCTGCAGGGGTGTTACCATGGGGACCCAGTGATCAGCTGACTCCTCCCCTTTCCCAGGCGATGTCCTCCCATTGGACATTTGGTTACTATTCAATCCTATGGGAGGTGTAATGCATGTGTGAGGCTCACTAGGTGGCGCTGTGTTGTGTGAGACTCAGGACCCCCTGCTATGTCACACAGGCTATGAAGCAACAGGAAATAATACAATGCACAGAGATCACCCTCAGCCCAGCCATAGCCAGCTCTGGGATGCCACACACTGTATGGCACATGGGGCATATTATGATGGGTTGCAGCACATGGAACAGCTATATGAATAACTCCACATTCAAGCTGATGGCTGTTCCCTCCTTATGCTCATTCTGAGAGCCGTCCAGTGTTGTATTCACAATGGCACATTCACTGACCTGCTACCATCCCCCAGGTGTCCTGTGCATGGCCACGCTAAATGTCCAAAGCTTTAGCCAATATTTAGCAGTTATGAACACTGCCTGTAAGTGTAAAGGGTTAGAAATGTGAATACCAAGCAATGCCTTCCTAATGTGAATAATGCCTGTAAGTGTAAAGGGTTAGAAAGGTGAATACCATCCCATGCCCCCCCTCTCGTATGAATACTACTTGTAAGTGTAAAAGGTTAGAAACGTGAATACCAAGCAATTCCCCCCAGTATAAATGTATAAATACTACTTGTAAATGTAAGGGGTTAGAAACATGAATGAAAGCCCATGCCCCCCCCACACAGAATCAATACTGCTTGTAAGTGTATAGGGTTGGAAACATGAATACCAGCTGATGTCTTCCCAAAGTCTCTTTAATATTTTGTATATGAAACTATTTTTGTTTATTCAGAACTTTACTACATAGATTCTGTGCATGTCAGTAATACTCACCCCATATCACAAAGTGTTTGTATCTAAGTATTACACATCTACTTTTGTTAATGTGACCACAGTGTTATTTCAGTGGTGAGCTTCTTTTTACACACATTATCCCTAAATTCGTCCAATATACTATGATTTATTCCATAGTACTTGTTTATAGGAATAGGTATTATATTTTTCTCCAATTTCTCAGCTTCTCTTTATGTAGTCACGGATTTTAAAGATACAATTCCGGTTACCTATACCTACACTTTGGGGCTTTCTGAAAATGGATTTATTATTGAGTTCAGTGGAGTAAATGGATTTGTAAACCTGGCTTTAGCACATTACATCTCGTGGCAACTGCATGCAGTATTTTATCAGTTAACTGTATGGAATAGCAGAAAATTTGGCATCCAACATATAAAGATATATAATATAATAAACAGAATGAAATTTTATACCTTTATATTTAAAGGCAGCATTTTTTTTCTCTATCCTCCAATGTTCTTCATCCTTCAGTGCTGTGAGTTTTGCTGTCTGATATGCTAATTAGGTTTCTACTGTCAAGTTGGTGGTCTTAGGGAGCAGCAGACAAGGGGGCATGATTCAGAGCTCTCTGACACTATCCAGTTGGAGGTGTATAGTGCCAGAGCCCGGAATCCTGCCTCCTTGTTTGCTCTGACAATGAGGCAGTAGAAGCCTAATTACCATACCAGACACCAAAACTAGCAGCACTTATTGCTCTGGAATGGTGGGGGCTAGAGAATTTCTACTGCACCAGAATCAGTGGAATGTTATCTATTAGAGGAAGTTTACCACCTCCCCCAAGCACACTTAACTGTTACCAACGTGCCACAAAGCACATTATCGTGATAATATACTTTTGCTATATATAACACATTTAGAGAAAAATAACTTTAAATTTACATGTAAATGAGGCAGTTGGTACACTGGGGTGGGCCTTCAGTTCTCTGGAAGACCGCCATTGCCACTCAGATCCCTACCATCTCCTGCGTGTGGGAGTAAATCTTTCCAATAATATGATGTTACCCAACATACATGAGCAGTAGGAGTATTGCTCCCAGCGCTGAAGGACCACCCCCAGTGCATTAACTGCCTCATGTGCATATTTATCTCCAAATCTACAAAAGTGGCATACATAACTGGGGTATGTTGTTTAGCACTTTAATGTGGTGTGTAATGTGGTGGTGACAGTTGAATATACATGGGGAAGGTTGTAGACTCCCTTTAAAGTAATTGTTGGAGTTGGTGGAGATGCAGTTGACTATTATGGGCACGGTGTACTATATGCTGGTTACATACATAATAAATATATACATTGAAGTAGCATTTCTAATGTTTTACACCTGGAAAACACTAACACAAAAGCAAACAGCTTCAAGGGTCAACAATTAAAGAAACCTAACACTATTTATGAATTCTTATTTAGATCTTGCCTCTTGTATATGGATCACTACTATGTAACTAAATATTTTTTCAGGTATTACATGTAACCCTTGGGCCTCTTTATAGAGCCACATATTATATTACTTCAAAAGGAACCATTGTAAAAATACACAAAGCCTTGCTTTCTGACACTAAACAATGAAGAAGCCTTTATACGCCACAGTGACCTCCAAGGATGCTATTGAGGATTTTTCTTGGGACAACATTATACAGTGAGAAGTATTCAACACTTTTTAAGATAAGATTGCATTAGTAAAATTACACTGAAAAGGTGAGGTTTCTTGTGATCCTGTGTGGTACAGAAGTGCCAGATACCAAAACTGATCTCATTGTTTTCTATGGGATCATTTCTAGCAGCTGATGAACAATTGTGATGCCGGAAGTCTACTTGTACTGGACAGATATCATTGTCATCACTGTTATCAGATGTGTCTAACTCAGGCATAAAACAACTGGCTAGACACAATTGATATTGTATACATGAATCCAGCTAAGGCCCGGTTCACATCTGCATTTGGGTTTCTGTTCGGGGAGTCCGCTTGGGTACCCCCCGAACGGAAACCTATATGCATAAAAAAGCGGTTTACCTGGGAAACCAGCGGACCCCATAGACCAGGCATGTCAAACATGCGTCCCGCGGGCCGCATGCGGCCCTTTACAGGCATATCTGTGGCCCGCACAAAAGTCTCAAACTTTGTCTCTAAAGTTTAGAGACAAAGTTTGAGACTTTTGTGCGGGCCGCAGATGTACAAAACTCACGATCAGCACTTCCGGCTCTTCATTCATTGGCCCATATCCCTGCATATGACCTGCTTACGTGATCAATGAATGACGACCCAGAAGTGCTGATCGTGAGTTTTGTACATCTGCGGCTCGCGTGGCTGCTGATCACCTAAGTCAGTTTGTTGTGAGCGGAGGAAGAGTCGTGGCTGAGAGTGACTGGGATACTGTGACCGTGCTGAGGAAGAAGGGACCCACTGCCGCACAGGCAAAGTCCAAGCAAGTGAGTGGCCCTCCTGTATGTAACCATTAAAAACTAAAGAGAGGGGTGAGCACTCAGATTATAAATAATTGTGATGCAAAAAACAGTGGTGCTGATTGGATGAAAAATGCAATCGAACACAAAGGAGAAACAGCATCCAATATAAAGCACACACAAAATTTCTTTATTAAATAACACAGCAAACAAGGAAAAATTAAAAGCAATTAAAATACATGTGCACCCTTGGAGGCAAATACCAGGGGTGAACACCAAAAAGAACAAATCCTACAGACGCCCATTAAATAAATATAAAGTAAATAAATACATATTGAAAATTCATAATAATAATATAAATAATAATATAATAATATAATATAATGAATAGGCCTATTAGCACAAAGCACAAAGAGGTGTCAAGCCTCAGGACAAAACACTAAAAATGATTGAAAAAAATGATAGCAAATAAATGTTTAGTTTTTAATTGCTGTATTTTTGTTAAATATATTAGTTGCTGTTGCGCACTGCAAATATATGTTGCTGTTACATATTACTACTTCATATCTTGTTTTCATGACTGCTGTTAAAATACGTGTGTGACATTAGCTGCTGTGTGCGGCCCTCGCAACAACCTCTTGTTACTCATGTGGCCCTCGGGGTACCCTGAGTTTGACATGCCTGCCATAGACTATAATGGGGTCCCTGTGGTCTCCGCATGTTTCGTGCGGAAATCGAGCGGAAACCACACGGACCCCATTATAGTCTATGGGTTTCCCAGGTAAACCGCTTTTTGATACATATAGATTTCCGTTTGGGGGGGGTCCCCAATCAGACTCCCCGAACAGAAACCCGAATGCAGATGTGAACCGGGCCTTAAATAGAATATAGAAAACTCACCCAATTTTCCTCAAGTCAGCTAATATTCTATCTATGCTATCCATTACTTTCAGCTTTGTTCTGTTGACTCATATATTTTGAGGTTCACTACCAATAGTCTTGGATTAATGGATACAGTAGGTATAGAATAAAACTTTCAGGCATATGCATTGCCTGCAGCTGTTTGGCTGAACCTTATCTAGTGTGGATAATTTATTTAATACCTTATTAGAAATATCCACAAGTGTGTTTTTTATGCAGGTCAGTATATTTTAGACCTTTCTAAATATATCTATGGATTAAGCAACTGTTATACATTCTTCTTGGTAAATATGGTCTGCTTCAAAGAAACCCCCAGTAGATCTATCAGTTCTAAATGTAGTTGTATTGCATAAAGTATTTGGAACAGATCTTCATTTTTATGTATAAGTCAACTATTATAGGAATTTTGAACATTCGGATGAAGTCTTCCATATTGTAGACACACAATATTCTGGCAGCTGCAATGATACCTTGAAAGTCCCTTAGTTACATACAGATCAGGATGGAATAGCATCTAGTCCCGATACTATTAAAGTGAACCTGTTGCATTGTATATGTGGTACAATCTATGGGCAGTTTAGGAGTCCAGTGGGCGGTCTTATTCTGTGATTGACAACCTTCAGTGTATTAGTGTGCATACAAAGAAAGCTGTCAGTCACTGAGTAGAACTGCCCACTGGGCGACTAAACCAGGATCAAAAATATTAAAGTTATAGTGAAAGTTATACTGAATTTTTTTCCCACAAAACTGTATATCTGTGTATCGCCTCAGCATCTACTCTATAACATACTGTTAGCTACTGTTAGCAGATCGGACTGGTCTACCCCCTGCCTCTATTAGTAGGGTAATCCTGCCTGTCTACGTTTGAGCTATCCTCCAGTCATTACAACCCAAAAGGACATTGTACAACTAACTATATTAATACTTAGATTACTTTTATTGTGTCTCTACCAGATGATATACTGATATTACCATAAACATGGCCAACTTTGGCCAAAAATCTTTTTGTCTATAACCTACCACTTTTAAAAACTAACAGAGTTGGAACTTGTTGGTCATCCTTTGTAAAGCTATAAGTGTGTCTTTGAGCATTTAGTACTAGGTCTTCATCCAATTTCATGGGTATCTAATCTTGATGTGCCCCTGCTGGTACATTGTCACAGCAATTAACATTACTCATCTGCTGACCCCTATGTTGACCTCAGTGGTTATATAGGCTTATATAGGTAGATAAAATAACTACGGGTAACGTTGCTGACCTAGTCTAGAACCGTGAGAAGTTGACCATTGCATGGTTACAACCTGTTGCCATGTATCAGTGTCTTCTGCTACAAAGACAATAATAAAGAGTAGACTCAGGGTCTTAAATAGGTTTTCACACACATGAAACACAGGAGAATGCTAAAGGCAAAATGGGTTCCGGTTACAATGGAACTAATTTCCTTTTTCAGATATTCTAAAGTTTAGAAGTAAGGTAAATTTACAATTACGGCCAAAGCAGATGCTTAGAATGCTAAGAAACAGGATCAGCATGAGATCTGCACTTTCCTGTGGGTGGCCTCACTTTACTGTTAATAAATAATGAGAAAATACCCCTTTGAAGATACCAAACTCACTTTATATCATTATATATAATGTGATCACTGTATCATTGAGAACAATGTAGTGGGTGATGGATCTGGCACTGCCGTCATGTGAACATAGCCTTACTATTGTAAAAACTTCATAGAACAATACTTTAGTAAAAAATACATTCACCAAGTAGTACGAGGAGTTACAAGTTACCTGACAGTGTGCAATACAAATACACACCTGTCAATACTATGTTACGGGTCTTTGAAAAGTCAACTTCTGTTTCCCCGATTAGACTGGTCATATCCCCCTTTCTCCCTCTGTCTCTCCCCTGGGTTGCATTAACATTGACCGGCAATAGAATGACCTCAGAGCTTTTCCTTCCTCTGAAATAACATTTCCTCCTCCTTACAGGTGAAGACTCTAAGCCAGTCTTTCTGTCGTACACATACATACGCTCATGTCTATTGATGTCTCTGGTTATGTTTATCTGTTCCTATGTTTGTCAGCCTGTTTATTCTATTCTGGGTCATTTGTCATAATTCAAGGAGGATCACACATGCTAAGCACATATGGTCTATTTAAAAACAGCCGGCTTCCTCTTTATTAATATATGTCGCCTCCTGGAAACAAAATATACTGCAAACAAATAGGTGTGAGGTTATACTATAGTATATATATATATAGAGAGAGAGAGAGTTAACCAGAACTTTTGAAATTGGTTAAAATGTTACAGCATGATATCTTGTGACAAAAGCGAATGAAACATCATTGGAAAAAAACAGCAAATCACCAAAACAGGTCCAAGTAGGGACAAGCTGTGAACCAGTGACAGAGGTATGGCTGTCTAAGGCTCAGTGATGTGAGGGGAGCAAAGGCTAACCTGTGAAGTCTAATCCCACAGCATACAAATTGCTGAAAACATATTGCTTGCTTTTGCAGAAAGTTGCCAGAACACACATTGGACTGCAGCTTGCTGCATATTAAAATGCATACTGACCCCTATCTAGCCCTGAACGAACCCAGAGGGCTGGAGCAGGGATCAAAAATCTTTATTATGCATGAGACCTCATAAACTCAGGCAGGATTTCTTCAGAATATTAAAGTACTAACCCCTGCAGTATCACAATAGCACTGTGATAAAACAGCCGGGATTGGGGCAGAGGTTCTGAAACAGAGATCAGAAATCATAGCCAAAGCAAGAAAGGGACATCTCTGTGCAGCCTTTTGGCCCTCAGGTTTCTTCCATGTATGTATCTCTGCTTCTTGTGGACTGCGGTCCTTCTGTTGTGAATGCTTAGTCTATGGGCTTCCGCTTTTGCTATGAATGTTCAGCCAATGATCTTCTGTTATGTTAGTTCATCTGCTACTTGTGCCCTATGGGCTTATGCTATGAATGTTTGAACTTTATGTTAGTACCTCTGTAGCCTATGAGACGTCTTCAATGTAAATTGGGCCTACTGGGTCATTTGAGGTTGCTGACTTTCTTGTAGCTCCTTATTCTCTTGCAGATCAGTTTTAGGACTACATGACCTAGACCCTGCGGCCATTCAGGTAAACTAACATTAGTTACCATTACCATATAACACTATGAGTTCCCAGAGAAGAAATTGGTTTAAAAAAATGTAATCCAACTTGTACAATCCCTTTGAGTAATAAGAATAAGGTCAAGTAGATTTGTTTGTTTTGTTTTTTGACCTTTTCTGTAATGATTAAAAGCCAAAAATAATAATGTTAAGCATGTAAACTAACGCCCTCTGTTTAGAACTAAACGAGAATAGACGTGCTACTTTGAAAATGTTTTCTTTTTTGTCTGCTATTGTGTCGTCCCCAAAAGAGGAAACTGCCCCATACTCTGGTGTATACATTTTACTGTACAGTGTTTGTTGGTACATGGTGTAATGTATATTGAAATAGTTGTTTTACAATGTTACACTGCTATGGCCTATAACTAGTAATGGCAAAGCACAACTATTTGTGAAGTATAATCTAAGCAGGGTTATACATGAATTTATCAAATTGTTATGACCATCTACTCAAATCTTTCTAAGCCCCAGTATGACACCTAGGCATCGCCATTGGCCATATTTCCTGCCAAAATGACAATTATTATTTGTGCTTTGGCTTGTTTTTCCACCACACAGTTGGCAATTGGCGTAGAGTAGTTGAGAGCATCATCTGACTTTTGTTCATGTTTTTTGATTGGTTGGCAAAAAGTAGATAACCAGAAGACATCTTCAAATCCATTACAGCTTCTTATGTGATAAAGTCCCTTGGCTTTCTTTTGATTGTGACCTCATTCTTGGTTTATTTATTATTTTCATTCCTTGGGATGTTTTTGTGTTCAGCAGCTTGTCTCCATTCAAGTGTCTGCTCATCTGAGAGGAAACCTGACAATCCCAGTGTTTATAGATGAAAATAAACTTGCTTTTGCTCCTTGCACTCCCCTGGGTTCCTCTTGAAACCAACATATTTTACATTGCTGGCACAGTTCATTTCTATTGTCCTTGAAACATGACTGAATAATTTGCGGATCATACTGGTCTGAATAAAAAGAACCAGATTTCATGCATCAATTCTGTATTATTCATTCAATATTTCCATATGCACTTGAGTATGCACTCACATGAGGAATCCTCTGTCTCAGGCTGTGTGGTCAACCTAAAATCAACTTTGGCTGTTTTCAATATTGGACTTTAATACAACAACTATATAGGGTGAAAATCACATCCAGGAATACAGTGTACACAGTACTGTAAAAGGTTGGACTATTTCACCACAAAGCTAGAAGATCCTTTGGTGGGTCCAGGTTCTAACATGATGAAAATACATATCATGGCTGATCTGGCTTCTGTTATTGACATAAATATAAGGCCTGCAACAAGGACAGGGCTTAGAAGACAACCCTATCTTAAGCTATTCAGAAATAATCCATTAACCCATATTGCTCTTTGTATTATCATAACAGCAGAAGTTGGGCATGTCCATGTTTTGTATAGCTGTAGTTTTTATTATTTTTGCAATTTTCAAAGTAGGATATTCATTTCGACCTGGTGGGTACAAGTGCATCTAGGGTGAAAAGCACTGATTTATATACATGAGTACAGTGTATAGTTGGGCGATATCATCATAAAGCTGAAAGATAGTTTATGATAGACAGAAAGATACCCCACAAAGCAGTCGGAAACCTCTGTGATTCCATATAACCAAGTATATATGAAATGACCCAGAAAATGGATGACATCTCCTTCTACGTGATAGTGGGCTTTATGACTATAATGAATTTTATTCTGTATAGATAAAGAGGCGCAAAGCATTTTGGGTAACATGAGTAGGCAGCATGCCTGTGAAATTAGTTGATGTGGAGGCAGGTGGACTCGGTCCCAGGATGATAAGAATCTTGCACTGCTTTGAAGGGGAGGATTTTTATGTTTTGTATGCACTTCTCTACACCACAAACATGGAATAAATCTCCACACTGGTGAAACATAAAAGTTTGACCTCTAAGCCTAGTACAATTCTCCTTTATGTCTTAAAGAGAGATATCACTTATCAGTGCCTGAGGGAAATGAGTGGGGACTGAGCACTCCATTAATCCCCCTTCTCTCCCTCAATTAACTCCCCCCCATACTATGAGCTAAGCAGAATTGCTCACCCTTTACTTCCTTTCACAATTCCTTGATCAATTGTCAGGAATCCTTTTAGTTACGCTGGCCCACTGAAGCGATATGGCCATTTCACATCAATAACCCTGCAGAATTATTTGGTTAAACACTTAATGTTGTTCACTAGTACCGGTGAGGTCATGTCTGAAAGACAATAATATGTGGAATTTATCATGGGATATGCAAGGTATATTGATACCATTGCTGGTAGAGATACCTTGTGTACTGTCTTCATTTATTATAGGTAAAGGTTACAAAATAGAATAGATTTCTGTCTGTACAAATGGATTTCTGGGTTTTATTCTTGGTACAGGATACTTGTGTTGCACACAATAATAAAACTTGGTTTCAGTGTTTTCTGACCACTTTACAATTTATTCTTTGTGATCTTAGTTTATATTACTTACATTAACCTGTATTTTGTATAGGTTGTCCCACAAACAAACATTTGCACAATCCTCAGGTCAACTGGACAATTCCCAGCACTCCATCCTTTCTAGCAATGCTGTTCCTCTGGAGAGGGGAGTCTTTCTTAGATAACTACCAAACGGGACATGGCACGAATGAGGGCTGGGCCACCCTTTCTTTCTTTCTTTCTTTCTTTCTTTCTTTCTTTCTTCTTTCTATATACTTAGCTGGATTACAGTTCCCCTAAAGTAATTTGGCGGCCTAGGTTCAGGTTCAAGGAGAGGTAGTGTCCGTCTGTGTTTAGCCCTGTCCATAGACTTTACAGTAAAAATGGTCTAAAGGACACTAAAATTACTTTTTCATTAGGTTATACGGAGAAGTTACCTGTTGCTCAGTGTACCTAAGAATGCATAAGAATGTTTTCCCAGAGTCCTTAGCGTCATGTTTTTACAGGAAATGTAGCTTGCTATATTCCAGTCCTATGATTTATTGCTGCTTGAGTAAGTCATTTACATGGTGCATTTTCACCTTTTACAGCAGCCTTATAAGACTTTCGATACAATACTCTGAAAAAAAGTTCCTCCAAATTTTGACTACCCTCAAATAAAAAGTAGTCTAATATTGTTCTCCAATACTTTCGACAACAGTGGAATAACCAAATTTTTTATGCAAATGTACTTCATTTACCCCATACTGTAAGCTATTTTTTTTATTGTGGTGGAGTTTTTTTTTCCCAGAAGGTGACCATGCTGCTTGGTAAAAAAAAAAAAGGTCTAACTTTGGGACTGCACGTTCAGTAATATAAGTGTAAATGCATAAACTGGTATTGAAAGGTTGTATATTTCACTGTAGTCTCAGTGCTCTCATTTTCCCTGCCTCTCCACTCTCGTAGAGGTGACAGGGTCACTATGGGCTTGTGGAGTGGCTGCTCAGCTAATTTTAGTAGTGCTTAAAAAGACACACACATTCTGCTATGAGCTCAGAGGTCTACAATGTGTATGTCTATGGTAGTGAAGGATGCACATCCTCTTCAGGAAGACTGGGACTTTTGTTCTGAACTTGTCCCTTTCAACTCTAACATAGTTTTACTGTGTGTTACCACTTGTTTCTTAGGAGTCAAACCTAAGTGCCATGACTTGACCACAACCTAGATTTTATATTGTCTTGGTTTAAAATGGTCAAAGCCATAAAAAGGCCATTCACTGTATCCTAATGTGCTAAAACAATTCTAAAGGTCGATAACTGTACCTACTACCTGTTTTTTTGTTTATGGGTTTTGTTTTTTTTAATAACCTTAATTTATAGCACACCAATGTATTCAGCAGGGCTACCTTTTGGTCTTGCCGTTGTTACATCACTCTGTATTCTTGCTAACAAACTAAACCCCTTGCTTTGTACTACATACCAGCAATTTTTTTTCATATGAGCCTTTTCAGTCCCACATACAGTGCCTTGCGAAAGTATTCGGCTCCCTTGAACTTTTCAACCTTTTGCCACATTTCAGGCTTCAAACATAAGGATATAAAATTTTTATTTTTTGGTGAAGAATCAACAACAAGTGGGACACAATTGTGAAGTGGAACGAAATTTATTGGTTACTTTAAACTTTTGTAAAAAAAAAAAAAACTGAAAAGTGGGGCGTGCAATATTATTCGGCCCCTTTACTTTCAGTGCAGCAAACTCACTCCAGAAGTTCAGTGAGGATCTCTGAATGATCCAATGTTGTCCTAAATGACTGATGATGATAAATATAATCCACCTGTGTGTAATCAAGTCTCCGTATAAATGCACCTGCTCTGTGATAGTCTCAGGGTTATGTTTAAAACTTTAAACATCCCAAGGAGCACTGTGCAAGCGATCATATTGAAATGGAAGGAGTATCAGACCACTGCAAACCTACCAAGACCCGGCCATCCCTCTAAACTTTCATCTCAAACAAGGAGAAGACTGATCAGAGATGCAGCCAAGAGGCCCATGATCACTCTGGATGAACTGCAGAGATCTACAGCTGAGGCGGGAGAGTCTGTCCATAGGACAACAATCAGTCGTACACTGCACAAATCTGGCCTTTATGGAAGAGTGGCAAGAAGAAAGCCATTTCTCAAAGATATCCATAAAAAGTCTCATTTAAAGTTTGCCACAAGCCACCTGGGAGACACACCAAACATATGGAAGAAGGTGCTCTGGTCAGATGAAACCAAAATCGAACTTTTTGGCCACAATGCAAAACGATATGTTTGGCGTAAAAGCAACACAGCTCATCACCCTGAACACACCATCCCCACTGTCAAATATGGTGGTGGCAGAATCATGGTTTGGGCCTGCTTTTCTTCAGCAGGGACAGGGAAGATGGTTAAAATTGATGGGAAGATGGATAGAGCCAAATACAGGACCATTCTGGAAGAAAACCTGTTGGAGTCTGCAATAGACCTGAGACTGGGACGGAGATTTATCTTCCAACAAGACAATGATCCCAAACATAAAGCAAAATCTACAATTAAATGGTTCACAAATAAACGTATCCAGGTGTTAGAATGGCCAAGTCAAAGTCCAGACCTGAATCCAATCGAGAATCTGTGGAAAGAGCTGAAAACTGCTGTTCACAAACGCTCTCCATCCAACCTCACTGAGCTCCAGCTGTTTTCCAAGGAAGAATGGGCAAGAATTTCAGTATCTCGATGTGCAAAACTGATAGATGCATACCCCAAGCGACTTGCAGCTGTAATCGCAGCAAAAGGTGGCGCTACAAAGTATTAACTTAAGGGGGCCGAATAATTTGGCACGCCCCTTTTCAGTTCTTTATTTTTTACAAAAGTTTAAAATATCCAATAAATTTCGTTCGACTTCACGATTGTGTCCCACTTGTTGTTGATTCTTCACCAAAAAATTAAAATTTTCTATCTTTATGTTTGAAGCCTGAAATGTGGCAAAAGATTGAAAAGTACAAGGGGCCAAATACTTTTGCAAGGCACTGTATAATAATTGGGCACAGTCTGGTTTGTCTGCATAATAGGTGGGCACTGTACAAGATTACCACCTGTGATGAAATGTTAGAGCAGATTTCTCAATATAGCGTTACAAAATATAACATTCTAGCCAAACTCCACATTTATAAAACTTCAATCAGTTAGTGCAGAGAAACTGGTCATTGATGTAATTTGACCTTTTCCCCGCTTTGAAAGCAGAAGAAGAAATTCAAGTTCAGATACTTTGGACAAAAGTCAACAGAATTTTTCTTTCCACAATGGGAATGTTAATATGTAATAACCCTTGAGTCAGTGACAATCTGTATGGCATTCCGGCTTGTAACCGCCATTTGCTTAAGTTGCGCCTTTCAACAAGACTTTTTTGCAATTTCAACAATTAAAGTGTGCAAGAAGGACTGAGGGCTCTATGGTGGCCCAGTTTTCAGGAAAGGGGACACCCTGTTTCTAAAAATAAGATGATATAAATACAGGCCGGATTTCCTTTTTGACAGAGGAAAACTATTGTGAAAACAGAACTGTTTGTGACAATCTGTAGCATTTCGCTAGAAATGAATACTATGTTACCATTATATACAGCGTTATGTGCTTTTGTAGTAAACGTTGTCTTCTTGTTTCATCCTTATTCATATTTTATATGGTTAACCGAAGCTTAAATATATTTTTTGGAACGTGAAATTTTTTTTTTTTACATATGAAAATCAATGTGAGTTCTTCTCTACTTGCCATTGATCAAAGCTCACATTTAATAAAAAAAACCTGACCCTGTAGTGATATGACGTGTCATCATGGGATATCACAAGGCCAACATGTCATGGTCAATGTTCCCATTGGACACTCTATTCTGACAGTTATGGGCTTCTGGCCCCTTTGCAAACCTGTGGAACAGGGGCACTGACTTAGCAATGTCATATTTTCATATGAGAGGTGTACCGCCATTAGTGTACAGTCTTTAAATAAATAGCGCTGCAAAGTGAACAAGTAAATAGTCCACCGATAGTTCCAGCGCCACATAATGCCCAGATACATAGTGCATGCTACATTATTTAAAGTACTAGCTTGCCACATTTGTGCCATACTGTGTCCACATAGTGCCAGGAGGTACTCCAAGAGTAGCATATTTGTCTATGGGGAGCCCGCACAGAGCCACATTTTGCCAAACAGTGTGTGAAGGTCCATCTGTCAGCACCTTCAACGCTGACAGCATAAGGGAAGGGAAACATGGACAGAACCAGGACTGTCCTTCTGGATCTGGAATACTAAGGGAGCTTGTAATCTTGTACAGAATACGTCCATATAATTGTTTATAGGGACTAGTGTCTGCCAAGAAACACAGCACAAAGTCCAGACCTAAGATTCCGGAAACTAAATTTTACAGAATGCACATGAGCTCTTGAGACTATTTGGCAATATATATTAAACCTTGTAGTCTTTTGATGTCCTATGGTGCAAAGTATAGATACAGTACAGACGTATTTTATGCTAACCGGTATCGTAAATCCTCCTCAGTCATGATAGCATATATTGCTCTGTAGCACTGCGGAACATAACCTGTGAGCTGCTTTATCATATGCTCATGGGCCTGGCTATCTCTGCCTATTAATCTGCTCTTCTGCAAACAAAGGACTTCAAAGGAAGCCTGTCTTCCCTGCAGGGTAATCTGATCTTGCAGTAAGGCAAGTGAACCCCATTCCAGCAGGAAATATTTAATCCTGCCAGTGACTGCTGTGGCACCATGCTGCTGCCTAAACTCCGCTTTGCTGCTGCGCTCTTCCATCTACTCAACACTGTGTCATATTGTACTCTTTATATGCAGCATGGGTGATGATTGGAAAATCAAAGTAATCTCTTTTGCATATGGCGGTGGTTCACACACCCTTCCCTCTGAATATGAAATGTAAACTTAGTTCATGTATATCTTCTTGGCAGCCAGCAGTGAGGGCGTCGTATGACACAACGTAATAAAATTTACTGAGAGCAATAAACCAATGTTTTTACACTTAATATGGAGTATTTCTGTTTTATCTGTGACTTCAAGGTGGCAACATTTCATAAATCTGCAGGTGTTCTCTTTACAACAATAGTATATACAGTATAACAACTGAAATACTGAAGTACAACAACATAGCACTGAAAGGAGTATCAATTTAGACTGGAAAATATAATATATTAGATAAATAAAAGTCCCTTTTGGTTGACAGGCCTAAGTATACCCTAAAGATAGTTGACAACTGAACTATTGTTTGATCAACAACTATCTCACATAATATCCCCATATGCATGCATGCTTGACTGGCCAAGCAGTGCACGTGCTTAGATAAGGTAGATAAGCACCTTCAAGCAGCTTATCTACCTAAGAAAAAATGGATTGGGCATTGGACACTTCCAAAATTTTCTCCACTGACATTTGCAGTCGGAGAAGAGAAGGGAGGCGCCATACATGATGGTGAGCTGAACCCATCACAATTGAGTGCAAATCTAATGTGTCTGGACTAATGTGTCTGAAGTAATGCTTTTATATCCTCTGAAAGGAGGTCTCTGTTAGCCATTGTATTAACAGCCTGGACACAGACCCATACACATTAATGTATCTATTCCCACCACAGTTATTTTAAAGGCTCATGTGACCAATCTGGTAAATGATAGAACATGTCATTTCCCAGGCCGCTCTCCTGGACCCTTCAATAGACTCTGTTGTCTATGAGGGATCTGTGAAAATACTATTTGCACAGAACGTTCGTCTGAATATGGACTCCATATGAAGAATGCAACACCATGAACCAAAATGCTTAAAGTGGTTTCCCAGTAACAACATTTATACCCTATCCACAGGAACCCCATCGATCACAAGAATGGGGAATCCTCAAGTCCCCTGTGTGAATAAAGGAGCAGTATGCAGGTACGACCACCGCTTCATTCACTTCTATTGGCAATCTTCATCAGTCTCATAGATGTGAATAGAGCAGTCGGACACTTATCCCGTACTCATACAACTCTTTTTGTCTAACTGTGTACCATGAGCTGTGAGAGTTTTTAGCTTCAAGCATCTGTTCAGTTCTGACTGAACTGTTCACTCGTAAACTGCACATGCAAAGTAAAAAGGATGTCATACTAAAAGTAGAACTGTTTTATATCCTCTTTGAGGACATGTAAATTTCAATTTCTTTTCCAGAGGAAAAATGTACTTTGTAGAAACTTGTAATGTGTGGACAAATTGCTAGGGGTGACTTAATGTTTCTGAGTTCAATTTCATCTTTCTTTAGGAACAAAGAAAACATTTGGGTACCTATCTGATGGTTTCATTTTTACAACCTTATCCACTGCAGGTATACTACATGCGATCCACACAGCTCCCTTGTGGATCGCATATAGTACAGGATAGGTCACTTGCCCATTTTAAGGGTGATTTAAGGGCAAGTTACCTATCCTGTAGATTTTGAGGGATAACCCCTTATCATTTTCTAATATTTATCTAACATTTTCTAATGTAATATTTATTTTCTTCTTATTTATTGGATCTAATAGGGTCTGATATGTGGGACCCCTGCTGATCAGCTGCTTCAGGACAGTGCGACTCCCAGCAATGTTTACATGTTGAGAGCCGCTGACTTGCAATACAAAATGTAGAGGCAGCTTTAGGCCATGAATATTAGAAAGTGGATAACACCTTTACTATACTATTTACTTAGAATTCCATAATAGGGTATTTGAAAATTGGTTCTCTAGACAACCCTTTAACCTTGGAGCTAGGTCAAAAATAGAAAATGAGAGTTATTTTCTAGGTTGTAAATAAATAGGTGAATTATATTATCCTTTCATGCAATATCGGCCATTGAATATTGGTCAGAATTCAGCTTGAGATAACCACATGGGTAAAGAAAGTCACATAAACCATATTTATAACTATAGTCTACAGTTATCACATGAAAGTGAGCATCGTACTGTTCTGGAGTCATATTATGCACCATAAAACTAATAGGGTCACAGAATTGTCTTAGTTTCAATGTAAAAACTGTGGGATTTCTGGCCATGTGTTTGGCACACCATAACTGGTTGGCAGCCATGACCAGCTGTGTTTCTCTTGCAAACAGTTTTCCGGTTTTAATGGGAGGAAACTTTTTCATTGATAAATCTGACTATATGTCAGGCCAAGTCTAGAGTAAATTTTGGTGACTCCCCTCAGTGAAAAGTGCTGAGTTCGGCTATAGTCACTGTTTCACTTGGCTGGAAAGAGCTGGAAGGAAACAGAAGGGCTGCATAGATAGATATACATTAGCTGCTGATGTGTTTACAGCAGGAGGTGGCAGGAAGGGCAGTGGTTGTAAGGTGGGGGTGAGATGTTCAATTTACATCCAGCACAGTAGCAAATGTGGAGAGTGACCCAGATCAGGTCATCCATGGTAATTTAACATTCTGTTAAATGAGCACATAAAATGCTACAAGCAACCAGCATGTCTGACATACATCACCAGGCGTGTGCATGCAAGTGCTTGCCCATTGTTTTAAAGGGAAATGATACATATCACTAAATACCCTTTTTAGCTAATTCAATCAAGAGGCCGAGGTATTTGACATATTACAAATAGAATAGTGGAAAATACTCTGTGGTGCAATAAATCAACAAAAAATATATTAAATATAGTATTAAAAAACTCAGATGGCTGTGCACTGTGAAGCACACATATCCAATCCAATCCATGTGGCTGTCCCACAAGGAGATTTCTGCTAACCAGGCCAATTCTCTATTAATATGCTGGATAATACAGCAATGGCTACCAGGATTCAAAACTATAAAATAGATATAAAGGTAACAAAATTAGGCTGGATGCACACAACGGAGATGCAAAATGGCCGAGAAAAATAGATGTTAAACCGAGGGGCAGCGTTTTCATGGATCACCCATACATTTCAGTGTATGGAGGGATCCGTGAAAGTGGAAAAATAGAACATGACCTATATTTTGACAGTCCATGAGAACTGACAGTGAAATTAATGATGCCATGTTGACAGCAATGGATACTCAGAGAATTGAGCAGGAAGCAGACAGCTCCTTCCTTTGTGTAGAGACCAGATCAGGTTACTACATATCACCTCCCATTTATTTGAAAGGAATGTAAGGGTGGGTTCACACCTGCGCTTGAGTCCGTCTGCTGCCAATCCGAGTGAAAATCTCGGGGAACGGGATAGGCATTGGATACCGACAGGTTAGCGACGCATTGCTTAAAAACCCATTCATTTGAATGGGTTTTTAAAGCAATGCGCGGGTGTGCGCTTACACCCTCTGCGCTGCAAAGCCGTTTTTTTTCGTCGGACACGAAGTCCTGCATGTCCGACTTTGTTTCCGACGAAAAAAAAGGGATTCACAACGCAGAGGGTGTAAGCGCACACCGGCACATTGATTTAAAAACCCATTCAAATGAATGGGTTTTTAACCAATGCGTCGCTAACCTGTCGGTATCCGATGCCTATCCAGTTCCCTGAGATTTTCACTCGGATTGGCAGCGGACGGACTCAAGTGCAGGTGTGAACCCACCCTAATCTGCAATGACTCAGTTTGACCACTACACAAAACAGCTGTCGGCTTCCTGCTCCATTCTCTGTGTATCAGCTGATGATAACAGCCAACTGATGGGGGAGGTGGGTGATGGACGCCCACAGAAATCATATTAGTGACCTAACTTCAGAATAAGCCTTCAATATTTTTAGAATGGGAAACCCCTTTCAGGATAGGACATCAATTTTAAAAACCTGGAGAACTCTTTCACAAATGCTGTGGCTTGTTGTTTGGTGCCCGTGCATATAAATAGAAGATTGTCTATAAAATGCCTCTAATTTATTTTTACGTTAATATTTTCAGCTTACAAATATGAAAATATAGAGTAACATTAAAACAAAAACTACAGTGAATACAAATAAAGGAAACTGAACTTTGAAGAATGTCAGTGTAAGGAAGTAGTCACGTGTCACACACAGCAGGAATGGGAGACTGCATATTCACTGTATTCAAAGAAAGAATGAAGGAATAAAAGAAAGACTGGCTGATACACAATCATGAGAATTTTGGGAGGAAGTGGTGATAGGAGGAATAAAAGAGGGAGTGGTATGGGAAGGAAAAAAAAGACTTTCAGCAAATTCCTTTTGCTATCTACAGGTGCCTACCCCCCCTTGTCTCATTTGCTTATTGACTTTTGAGACTCTTGTGAATCTAATTTCTGGTTTCCCAGCATTGTGTGTGTGATCCCAGGGATTGTTTGCACAGGCAGAGTGTCATTTGTTGATAAGCACCCCCCATGAAATGTGGTGACACCATGAGACTTGTCAAGGTGACATTTACCACCACTGACCACTGCCATGTGATTTTTAACAGTGAATATATTTTATTAAATGATTTCTTTGATGCTAAAGCTACTGACCACAAACAATAAAGTATTTTTGTTGTAAGGACCCTAAAGCAAGTGTCATGCATAACAAAGTTTATGTGCCTTTGGAAAGAGAGATGTGAAATGGACTATGTAAAAACAGTTCATTTTTCTGAAATTTGGATTGTTCATGGGAGATACAGAACTCAACTCCTAAACAGTAGTGCTCTGTGTGGCACTATGAAATTTTCTGTGATGGAAAATCAGTGGATTCCATGTGCCCTAAAGCATACTTCCAATAAAAAAAAAAAAAAAAATCATAAATGAATAGTACAGGTGAATATAAGAAACATATTTCCTTAAAAAGAAAATCTGTTTCCTTCACTTATCAGGCTGCTTTCCTCCTCCTTCCCTTTACTCAGACTCTTATCGCTAATTGTACTTCAATTCCTATACAATTATAGATACAGAAGCCTATGGAGAGACGAGGGGATGAAGAGGCTAGTTAAAGGTGTTTTCTGGTCTCAAATTCATTTTTCATACTGATGACTTATCCACAGGATAAGTCATCAGTATCTGATCTGCGGGGGTTCAACACCCAGACCCTGCACAGATCATCTATCTGGCTGCCACAAGCCACAGCTGTGGATGGGAAGTGGAAGCAGTCTGCTCCTATTCAAGTGCTAACAGTGGAGATATAGTACACTGTATAGTGGCGGTAATGGGGAACTGCAACTCCTCTCCTATTACTAAAATAGAAGCAGACTTCTTCCGCCCCCTGTCCACTGCTGTAGCTCCTGGTGTCTGGAGGCAGCTGGATTAGCTGATCTGTTCGTCATTCGGATGCCAGTCTCCAACACATCAGATACTCATCAGTATGAAAAATGTATTTGGGGCTAGGATATATAAGTATATATATAAGTATATATTCGTAAGAGCTCTCTCTCACTCACAGTGTAACAGTGTGTGCCATTTCCAGCAGACTCCTCCCCACCCCCTATCCATAGTCTTCTATGTAAGAAGTAACTCAGTCTGATTGTGGAGAAGGTAGCATAGTTAGGCCCGGTTCACATCTACGTGAACGTGAAACCTATACGCATAAACAAGCGGTTTACCTGGGAAACCTGTGGACCCTAAAGACTATAATGGGGTCCGTGTGGTTTCCGCTCGGTTTCCGCACGAAGCAAGCGGAGAGGAAAGTGCTGCATGCAGAGAGAAAGAAACATATTACTTTAATAAGATAAAAGTTTCTTATATTTGCTTCTACGATTTGTTTATTAATAGTACATATGTTTTATAAGTGGAGGTATGCTCTAAACATGTAAGTTGGTCAGCATAAACTACTGTTGAGGACTGCTCACCACCTAGATTACCACCTTACTCCGCACACTATCTAAAAAAGTGGCGAGTGGGACCCAGAGGCTGAGATGCACCAAACTGCTCCAAAAATGCACCAAATTAAGGCGCATTTTTGGCCACTTTCATGGTGAACTCACAAGGATAAATGTGGGCCATTGCCTGACATGCAAAAAAAGCATTTCTCTATGTGGAGAGAGAACACAGATCCTTACACTGACTTATCCAGTGGTTGCTGGGCTGACTATCAGAATTCTTTGACAGGACACTGATTTATCATTGTCACCTTGGGGTGCTGTGTATTCACCGCTGGTATTTGTAGCTGATGATAACATTATAACACAGATAGTGCAGAAATAAAACATTGACAGATGTAGAAATGTGCAGACAGTTATAGCTTTGTACCTGGGTAGTGTGTGAGCCGTCTGCCTCCTGTCTTGGTATTACTCAGCCTTGATGTTCTGCCATTGTAAACAGTTGAGATAAAGCTTTTATCCATGCGCGCCTTTGTATTTCTTCACTATTCCTCTCATTGCTCACATTCCACCTGCCTCTTAAACTGCTAAGATAGGCTGAGACCTCACAAGTGCTCTTCATGTTCTCTTTATACTATGAAGCTTTACACTGAAAATTCTACAAATCAAGGTAGTTCCTAAAGAACTGCAAGTGATGTCTGCACTTTGTCAAATACTTACTATCCAACAAAAAAAGCATATTTTCCACTATTTTTATTGTAAGAATTTTTTTTTAATTATTATTATTACCATGGAGAGTGTATCATCACCATTTACGTCATGTCTTTTGTAGTAAATACTTGCATTTTGTAGCAAATAGCGTTAGAACTCTGAAGCATTCCTCTGTTATTCCTCCTGGAAATCCATGGCTAACTTAGTAATTGGGTATAACCATTGGACTTGTTAAAGAGGGCCTTTCACCACTTCCACCAACTCCAACTCTTTTCATTCTTCAATAGGTGTGGCTCCACTGATACCGACACAATGAGATCTCTTCTCTAGCCCCTACTGTTCCTGAGCACTCATTTCTGTTAGTTTCAGCACAATTATGCTATCTATTGTCAGGTGGGCGGTCATTGATGTTCTGCTCCAATCCAGGACCACCCACCTTACATAAAGAGTCTAACTGCACTTTTTGCTTGGGAACGGTGGGGACTAGAGAAAAAAATTATAACTGCATTGGAATAAGTGGAGCAGCGTCTATTGTAGGATGCAAAGAGGTGGAGGTGGTGAATGGTCATCTTTAAAGTGCCATGTCCCTACTCTGACAGTGTCCAATGATCAGTAAAAGAAAATTTTACATTTCCAGGAAGAGCTTCTTTCTGATATACTAGATAAGCTTGTAATGTTGTGCTGATTGTTTAGTAGAATACATTGCTCCTGTGTTCCCCCACACAAATCTGTTTTAGGCTACATTCACATCTGCGTTGGAGTCTCCATTCTGGCAGAAATCCCAGACGAAGAATTTTTGTCAATAGGGTCCCTCAGGATTCGTTGCTGTCCATCCTTCTTGTCCTGCAATGGACCAGAAGAATGGATGAAATGACACAGATCTGAACCTAGCATTACTGAAGTTAATAGGAGTCACATACTGTACATCTGTAAACAGATCGCCTCCTAGTGGTGAGAACCAGTAAGAAGGCTTTTTTTTTTATATAATTAGTGTGGAAACTGGGAAATTCTGCTGCGTACTATAGAGATAAATCAATGAAACCTTGTGAAATATAACAGAAAAGTACTCACTCAGCACTCAGTTATTGCAAGTGTGTGCTTTCATTGGAACATCTGATCCTGGAAACTATGTAATTAATAAGTTATCATATGCCATTCCTAATATAGTAATCTATGTGTATATTTTTATCTGCCTTAGTTCTAGACCAGCTGTTGCCAGAATTGAATGTGCTACTGAAGCTTCTAGACCACGAATTCCTGAGTGCCACCACTAGAGAAAAGCAAAGTGCTGTATGCAATATCCTGCGCCAACTGCAGCCAGCTCCTGGTATGAATCACTTATTATTATGTGAAACTAATATTAGTCACTTGATCAATATCACACATTTACTATGGTGTCCAGTGAAAGTGGGAGCCTCCTCTACTAGCCCTCTGACCAATTTGTACATGTACAGGGCATCTATATAGACCCCACATATTGGGAGCCCACAAAAGGAGGGGCAGATGGGCCTAATAGACACCCCGAACTTACCTCCTCCAAGTAAGGAGAAAAAAGAGGGTGCTGTCTCTGAACGTAGGGTGGTGTGATGGTGTTTACAGAAAATAGGATGTGGCAACCTCTCCATATCAGGTAGTGAATGACCCTCATAAAACTCAAGAGGTCACAGAAAAATTGTAACAAACCCAGTAGATTATGTCCAGAAAACGTCCACGTTAAACATCCTGCTAGGAAAACTTATATAATGTGTATGAAAAATTTGCCATGAACTGAACTTTACAATACCTAGCAAAAGGACTAATGTCATTTGGTATGACCAGTAAGAAGCCACAGGAAGAAATACAATCTCCATGTCATACGCTTATAGGTAAATAAGTATTATGTTAGAGTGGGAAACATATCTATCTTTGTTATATTAAATTATGTATTACTATGTCTGTATTATCAATGTCTACCAAGTAAAAGCCAGCGATATTTTTGGAAACCCATTAGCTAAGGGATAGTCATATATTGCATGACAAATGCTATCCTCTGGTGGAAAGTTCTGTGTCTATTTCAGATCCGGATCTCTAGTAATCCCTACATTCCTTTTCTGTGAATTCTTTAGGAGATGATTTTCAGTATATGAACACTGCAGCATACCACAATGGCACCAGCTTTGTCGAGTCCCTCTTTGAGGAGTTTGGTAAGTTATTCTTATATTGAATAGATTAAGAGATGTCATCCTGTTTGTCATGAAATTATTAACTTTGTAGGACAAACTGACAGGTTGTCCAGGATTAGAAAACATGGCTGCTTTTTTCCCCAAAAAACACTACTACACCTGCTCAAAGGCTGCATATGGTGTTCCTACAGCAGCTGAGCTCCATTCCCCTCAGTGGAGATTGAACTTAGCTGCAATACCATAAATAGCCAGTGGACAGATGGGGCACTTTTTTGAAAGAAATCAGCCATATTTTATAACTCTTGACAACCTCTTTGAGTCATTTATACTGTCTGATGGGCTTTTTAGTGTGATTTTTACTAAATTAGTTTTTAAAAGATATGAATACATTAATAGCACAGGCCTGCAAGAAGTGGTCAAAATAATACAAAATAAACTTTCATCACAGCAAAGCAGTAGAATATTCTGTATTATAAGCTTCAGACACTTAACATTTGCTCTGTGTGTCATAGCAGTATTTATTGGTCTTCCCTTTGGCAAACTGCAATGTTAACTAAGATGCCCTTTATAACATCCTATTATGGACTTCAACCCTGGCAGAAACAATGTATCAGTAAACAGAACCATTTAGTAACTTTACAACTAGACCACCCTAACACAAGCATCAATATCACTCTTGTGTGAGTCATTCCTGTTAAATCTTCATGACAGTCCACTACATTGTCCTTCACTAAATGTAAGAGCTACAGATCACTTATGTTTGGGGGAGACTCTTCTTTCCAATGTGCGTAGTTCGTCATGACTGAATACATATAAATACGTTACTGGAAAACACCCGCTTTTCATGTTAGCTTTTGTGAAGGAAACGTTGTTGAGAAAAGCCATTGACAACTCATGAATTTTTTATTTTATAGACTGTGACCTGCAAGAATTACGGGACATGCAGGATGACTACAGAGAAATAGAAGGTCAGTCCTCTCCACCCCCACCTGCACCTTGTATCCCTCCACCACCATTACCCACTACTCCACCACCAGAAGATTATTATGAAGAAGCTGTTCCACTAGGACCAGGGAAGTCAACAGAATACATTACCTCTCGCAGTAAGTTCCATTTTTATCATTAAGGGAGTTTTCCCATATAAGGCTCTCGCCTGTTCTCTCCTCTCTCCGCCGCTTCCTGATTTTATTGACAGATGGTGGTCTGGTTTATTCTGTGTGATGAACAAGTTAGGCCAGCTGTGTACTCTTGAGATTGACTGCACATAGTTATCTCTGAATTTACACATAAAGATAAGAGAAGCAAAGATCTAGTCCTTATCAGGACTCAGCAGCTAAATGCACTTTGTGAAAAGAAGGGAATAGAGGTGGCCTGGAACAGGGCTTGATCACCAGCCTGGCCACTACCGCTAGATAGCAGAGGTGGTCTGAAATCTAAGACAGATAAAGCAATGTATTGGGTAAAACACTTCTGTTAGCTTAAACTACAACTTTAAATATCATCCTGGAGATGGGAATAACCCTTTAAAATTTATTTGCACTAGTTCTGCGCTATTGATGTGCTCTTTATATACAGTTGCTGAGTGTATTTCTTGAAACCTGTATGCCAATAATTTTATGCAGTTTGGCTCCTGGTTTAGTTTAAAAGAACATAAAAGGGATCAAAACATAAAAGAATTAAATATATTAGTTTTTACGCTCCACATTTGGGTAGACAGTTGCTCAAGAAGACCTTCCTTCTCTTTCTTCCGATGAATAGCTTTGACATACAGTATGCCATTGTATATAGTAGCATATGTTGGATGTCTCTGTATAGAATGTTATAGTCAACTAAACTATCCCTTACAGCAAAATAAGATTTTAAAGTAGGCAAGTCCAAAATAGGACATAGGAGAATTGTGTTCATTATGTGAATAGGAACACAAACTTTCTTAGCACATACGATAAATGTATAACACAAAAAAGTGTGAATGTCCCCTTTAGTTAGGAAGAGGCTTCTGATTTTGTATTGTTATATCAAGCAGTCCCAATGTTGTTGTGTTATGTGTCTAGTGACCATTTCCGGTTTATCTTCCTGTTTTGTACAGATAGCTCCAGTCCTCCAAATTCCATAGAAGATGGATATTATGAAGAAGCAGATAATAATTATCCCCTGACACAGATCAATGGAGAGCAGAAACACTCCTGTAAGTGACAAGATACCTGGTGCCACTTTGCACTGTGGACCATTCTATACATAAAGTATAACTCTAATATCATGATGTAGTGGGCTGAAACAAGTCAAAAAGCTATGAGCTGAAAGTTCCCAAAAACAAGGGAGTAAGCTTGGTACACACTTTAGATGTGTATTGGCTGAACCCACCGGTTTTTACAGGTTTTGGTGGCTATCCAATATTTACGAGGGTCTCCTGACGAGACCAGGCGAGCACACATTCATTGTATGACCAAGCAGAGCGTGCATGCATATGGGGATGTCAGGCATGGGCTGCTTCATTCCCCAGTTTAGCACAGTGGCTAGTGCCATATAAATCATCCCTTATTGCCCTTGTACTTTCTTCAGATTGCGTCTATAGTGAACCATGATTATGTTATCAATATCTGAATACAGGAATTTGTTTTTATTTTTGGGCGGCAGAGAGAATCCATCAGGAAGGAGCAGTATAAGTCCTTCCTTTATATTTCTCATTCTGTCTTAACCCACTCCTGGCTTTGGCTCAAAAAAAGCAACAAAATCTGCAACAAGTAAAAGCAACAAAAAGTTGTGTGTCTTCAACGTTAAAAGTACAGGGGCACAGTGGTTGGATGTAGACTTGTTCTCATTATGCCCTCTAGTGGTGAGAATTAGTTAATATACAGAAGAAAAATGTTTATCTGGCTGAACCCTAGAGAACCAAAACTTGCATGAAGGTAGTAACTTATGCTATCATACACCACTTTTAACCTTAGTGAATTTTCAATTACAAGCAATGTTATATAGCTTTTTATCCTATGTTGGCCCATATATCTGAATAACTAGCCTGAGCACCTATTCCATTTAATATTTTTAGGTAAAACCTTTTTAGTTCAGAGACAGTTTAAAATGTTCATAAATATAGTTACAATATATTAAATCAATACAAGATATTGAAGTGCTGTGGTTATGGGTGTACTTCTTATGGTGCTTAGTGTACCCTGTATGCAAAGCAAAATATTGGGTAAGGTGGTCTGTTCCAGGTAGGGTTCTAAGCTGACCGCAGGAAATATCTGCATGGCATGTATATGTTTGTAGGGGTTTCTTTCCACACTCTAAATCTGATAGGGTCATTGACATACTATGAAACTGTTCCTAGTGTGTGTTTGAGCCTTCACTGTAACTGGGACTGATGTGTATGATGAGGATATGTCTACAGCGTGGTGGAATATGTTGGAGCCATATAAACAATAGGAAATAGGTGATAACTAAGGGACACAAGAAGTCTGGAGCATTGCTTTAAGGGGTGAAGATGGTGATTCAAGAGACTAGTGCCATTACTACACACAAATTGTCTTGTTGGGGGCCCAGAACAATACCTTTCGTCTAGTATCCACTTCCTCTTCATAGGATACAGCTGCTTACTGATTGTAACTAATAGGTAATCTACAGCAAACCAAATAATAGCTGTTTCACATGGGCGGGGAAAATGGCTTTACAGGCCTGAAAGAAGCTGAGCTGAGCTTGGTTTGTTAGTTCAGTTCAGCTTAGCTGTGTTCTAGTCAATAAATCCCGCCAATGTAAGGGCAGTATTGTATATAAATTAAATCAATAGACGTCAACACGCATGAATTTACAGATACAGTGGGGAAAAAAGTATTTAGTCAGCCGCCAATTGTGCAAGTTCTCCCACTTAAAAAGATGGGGCCAGCCCGTAATTGACATCATAGGTAGACCTCAACTATGAGAGACAAAATGAGAAAACACATCCAGAAAATCACATTGTCTGATTTTTTAAGAATTTATTTGCAAATGTTTCGGAGAAATGCTTTATTGGTGGTGCCAACACTTACAGCCATGACTGTATATATGACTAATATGATGAAGTAATAACACATACACAATAACACATACAGTGCCTTGTGAAAGTATTCGGCCCCCTTGAACTTTTCAACCTTTTGCCACATTTCAGGCTTCAAACATAAGGATATAAAATTTTAATTTTTTGGTGAAGAATCAACAACAAATGGGACACAATTGTGAAGTGGAACGAAATTTATTGGTTATTTTAAACTTTTGTAAAAAATAAAAAACTGAAAAGTGGGGCGTGCAATATTATTCGGCCCCTTTAATTTCAGTGCAGCAAACTCACTCCAGAAGTTCAGTGAGGATCTCTGAATGATCCAATGTTGTCCTAAATGACTGATGATGAGAAATATAATCCACCTGTGTGTAATCAAGTCTCCGTATAAATGCACCTGCTCTGTGATAGTCTCAGGGTTCTGTTTAAAGCGCAGAGAGCATCATGAAGACCAAGGAACACACCAGGCAGGTCCATGATACTGTTGTGGAGAAGTTTAAAGCTGGATTTGGATACAAAAAGATTTTCCAAACTTTAAACATCCCAAGGAGCACTGTGCAAGCGATCATATTGAAATGGAAGGAGTATCAGACCACTGCAAATCTACCAAGACCTGGCCGTCCCTCTAAACTTTCATCTCAAACAAGGAGAAGACTGATCAGAGATGCAGCCAAGAGGCCCATGATCACTCTGGATGAACTGCAGAGATCTACAGCTGAGGTGGGAGAGTCTGTCCATAGGACAACAATCAGTCGTACACTGCACAAATCTGGCCTTTATGGAAGAGTGGCAAGAAGAAAGCCATTTCTCAAAGATATCCATAAAAAGTCTTGTTTAAAGTTTGCCACAAGCCACCTGGGAGACACGCCAAACATGTGGAAGAAGGTGCTCTTAACTTAAGGGGGCCGAATAATTTGGCACGCCCCACTTTTCAGTTTTTTATTTTTTACAAATGTTTAAAATAACCAATAAATTTCGTTCCACTTCACAATTGTGTCCCACTTGTTGTTGATTCTTCACCAAAAAATTTAAATTTTATATCCTTATGTTTGAAGCCTGAAATGTGGCAAAAAGTTGAAAAGTTCAAGGGGGCCAAATACTTTCACAAAGCACTGTAAAATGTCAGATGGACCACTTTAACATTTTTTCAACTGTCATGTGTTATAATGCATTTTCTCTGTATACAGATAATGAATCTGATGGACTTAGCAGTTCTTATGAGTCTTATGATGAGGAAGATGAAGAGGGTAAAGCTCAGCGTCAAATGCACCAATGGCCTTCACAGGAGGCCTCCTTACATCTTGTCCGAGATAGTCGAATCTGTGCTTTTCTCCTACGGAAGAAGCGCTTTGGCCAGTGGGCCAAGCAGCTTACACTCATAAGAGACAACAAGCTATTGGTAAGAGAAATAGAGTCTTCCACTTCCGCTTGCAAGTCAAATCCTGGAGTCAGGACAGAAAAAAAACAAATAGACTGATATTGTAAGCGTAGGAAGGAAGGAAGGAGGGTATTCTCTATTACATCCCTCAGTATCAAAATATTGTGGCAGCCAGAAAGGATTTCCTGTATCCACACTTTACCGGCCACCATCATGGAAATAAACTCTAACAGTGAGTTGTGTTGGGAAGGTCATTGAACAGCCCTGGTTATTTTCCAGAACCACAGCTTAGAACACCTACTGTAATGTGTGGTGTCAGTGTTTCTGTCTGACACCGGATAAATCAAAGTCATGTTTTGTATTGGCAAAAGTTATTACTTTTTAACATATCCTTCTACAATGACTCTAAGTCAATAACATGCAAAACATTTACAGGTGGTTTTAAGTTTAACGCATTACTTAAAGGGAGTCTACCATTAAAAAAAACACTTTTAAGCTAATGGCACGTTGGAATGGCCTTTAAAAAGGCCATTCTTCTCCTACCTTTCTTTGTTGTCTTCTCCCAGCTGTTTCTGTAAAAATCCATTTCTTCAATAATGGAAATGATCCTCACGAAACACCAGGGGCGTTCCTCCTTAGCAGTGAGCACCCATTGCGTCATCGCTTGTCACCGCCCATTAGTCTGGTTTTTTTTAATGATAGATTCCCTTTAAGAGAAATTGAGAGTAAGGCTATGTTCACATCTGCATCAGAGTCATTGCAGTGCCGCCTAAAATCGATTGACGTAAAAGTCCTGTATGCATGACTTTTTCTTCCAGAGGTTTCAGTTGAAAATAATGGACAGTTGACTATAATGGGATCCATTGGGCTGCGTTCATGTCTGTGGTCCATTTCACCGTTGTTCATGTCCCCCGACAGGACAAGAACAACATACACCTGATGCTAGTGTTAAATTAATGTAATATAGTATATTATATATTTAAATTTGGTTCCAGACCCTTACATCTCAGGGACCATGGCATGCTAACCATTATATGGATATGTTCAAAAACATGGTCCCTGTATGGTCAAAATGGGAGCAGTGCAACTTTGAGTAAGACAATACAACTTCTTAAAAAATAATTTACAATAGTCTGAGTTTAGGCTGAGTTTATGGCTGTTTGCATATGCCCATAACCATACTGCATTAATGGTAATAAATGTTTCTACCTACAGTGTTACAAGAGCTCCAAAGACCAACATCCTCACTTGGAGATGCCTTTGCCCCTTTGCGGTGTCACTTACGTTCCCAAGGATGGAAGACGTAAGAAGCATGAGCTACGATTCTGTCTACCTAATTCTGAGCTGCTTGTGTTGGCGGTTCAGAGTAGGGAACAGGCTGAAGAATGGATGAGGGTAAGAGCACAGATATATAAAGCTCCTACATTGTCTTACTGTATATAGCAAATAAAATAGCATTGAATATCCCAAGACTGTCAATATACAAAGAATATATACAGTAGTTGCGATTACAAGCAGATGTTTATTACTACCAAATATTTATAAAGTGGCAATGTATTCTGTAGTGATGTAAGGAGGAGGAACTGTTCCCTGTGCACAGCAGGCTTTACTAATTTTCCTACCTTAAAGGGATTGGGCAGGACTAGAAAATATTGCCAATTTCTGTCTCTCGGGACGTGACATCACGTCATATGGCCATTCTGCAGTCTCATTCATTTTAATTTGCACATGATCAACAGACACTGTCACTTCCTGAGAAGAAAAATGCAGCCATGTTTTCTAATCCTGCTTAACCCCTTTAAGACACACATGCATGGCTGAGCAGACATATGTTCTCAGTGTGAAGAGGGGAGTATGCTACTGTTGCCACAGATTTCTTCATGAAGAACAAAGAATTTTACTTGTTGAATTTCCCAAAATGTTCTAACACCACATTTAGATGGCTGGCTTGTCTCCCGAAATTGGCGGCTTTAGCCGAACTTAGTCTAATGTATGGCCCTTCCTGAATTTTTTACCAGTGGCAACATCTTCACCATCTTAGGAATTTACTCTTCGTACACTAGTTTTAGTCTACACTTCAAAAGCATACAGACAATGCAAGTATAGCATATTGTAAGACATTGGTTGACTTCAGATGCCCGTCTATATTGTTAGTGCAGAGTGATGATACAATGGAAAAAGCATCTTCAATAAAATAAACTGTTGATATGTTCTTTTGAATGACTATAAAGTAAAGTAAATGTATGTCTTGCAATCTTTATGAAGGTCATCAGAGACGCCAGCAGCCCAAACACAGTACAGCCGTTCGCATCCCCAGCACTGAGGCATAAACTAGACCTGGACAAGGTGAGATACTCACTTCTATTATGCTTCAGCCAGACGGCAGCATATTATAGAACAGTGGGAACTGAGCAGACTGATACATTTTGTGGAAGAAAATTCAGTATAACCTGTCATTTTTCCACTTATATCACTACTCTATGCTGAGAAGTCAAGGAGGAGGTCCTATCAGTGATTGAAAGCCCCCCTTCCCCCTGAATACAGAGATCAATGTTAGTCACTGATAGAACCGCCTCCTTGACTTCACAGCATAGAAAGATCAGAGATTTCAGTGAATATGTGACAAATTCTACAGTTTTTTCCCCCAGAAAACCTTACATAATTTTTCATTGTATATTGGTTAAGCTTTCAAGATTCCTTTCTAATAATCTGTCCCCACATTATCATCTGCAGAGACTATCCCATGACAAAACCTCCGATTCAGACAGTGCTGCCAATGGAGAAAACAGCTCCCCCAGCAGTGGGAAAGAGAACAGGGACAATGGTGAGTTTTCTTCTTCAATATCGAGCCTGTTTTCTTTCAAAGCTCACAAGATGCAAATTGTAATTAAAATATGCTGTAAATCCACAAGTATCAATAAGTCATTGCTTACAATGTTTCAGCAGAAGAGTAAAGGTAATTAAATTATAATGTTTTGTTGGGACTGAGCTCGATAATCCCTGATATTCCCTATGGAGACCAATATTAACAGGCATTAATTCTCCCTCTAGCAAAGTGTCGCAGGACGGGTCTGGCCGAGCTGAAAGGTTCTATGAGTCGAGCCGCAGGGAAGAAAATTACAAGGATAATTAGTTTCTCGAAAAAGAAGCATTCGGCTGAGGAGCAGCATACCTCTTCTACAGATGAAGATGTCCCCTGTTGTGGTAAGTGGCAGTATACCAGTCTGTACACTCAGATTCTCCGACATATGGAGCCATGAAGAAGCTATTTCATGTATTTATACACATTCTCATTTTATGTAATGTTCATCCATTTGTAAGATGGTGCTGCACATAAGCTTAGGGCATGTTGGGATGAAGGACGTCTCTATGGGATATAGCCTCAGTCAATTGGTAATCTGCCTCAGGTTACCAATTGCATGAGGAATCTTCTTCAATAAGTGAAATGCCAAATCTGCCCTGAAAGTATCCAGAACTAGATAAATGAGAATCCGTGTGAAATTTCAGATGTGTGCCTTTAGCATGATATTGAAGTAGTGCTCTGCATACAATGTGGATGCGTCATTACATGTTCTTCTATTCTGTTTTCTGCCCTAGGCTTCTTGAATGTTCTCGTGAATCAGTGCTGGAAGGAGCGCTGGTGCCGATTAAAGGGACAGACTCTTTACTTCCACAAAGACCGCAATGATCTCCGGACTCATGTTAATTCTATTGCGTTGCGTGGCTGTGAAGTGTCACCAGGATTTGGGCCTCAGCATCCATTTGCTTTCCGGATACTACTTCAAAATCAAGAAATTTCTGTTTTAGAGGTATATTCCTATTTTGTACATTTATATTTTACTGCCCCTCTGCTACATAAGAAGATACCAGTATGGTGTGTGTGGTAGGTGGGAAGACCTGTTACAGATTTTGCAATGTTAGGTGATGGCCGACCCTTGTCTATAAACAAATGTTATATATAAAGAAGATCTTTCCTGTTAGATTATTATTATCATTATTGTTGTTTATTTATATAGCACCATTAATTCCATGGTGCTTTACATTTGAGGATTTACATACGGTACAAAAGATATACAAAACAGATAATACTAACAGTGACCAACTGGCACAGCGGGATAGAGGGCCCTGTCCACAAGGGCTTACAGTCTATGAGGGAAGAGGGATAGAGACAGAAGGTGAGGGGAGAGGCTGTACAGGTGGTGGTAAGGAGACAGTAGCATTATTGGATGTTGTAGGCCTTCCTGAATAGGTGAGTCTTCAGGGCCTTCTTGAAGCTTGTGATTGTGGGGGACAGTCTGATGTGTCTTGGTAATGAGTTCCAGATTATGGGGGATGCACGGGAGAAGTCTTGGAGACGTTTGTGTAAAGAGCGGATAAGAGCAGAGCGGAGTAGGAGGTCTTTGGAGGATCGGAGGTTACATGTGGGCAGGTAGTGGGAGATTAGGTCAGAGATATATGGAGGGGACAGATTGTGGATGGCTTTGCATGTCAGTGTTAGTAGTTTGAACTCTATTCGCTGGGCGATAGGTAGCCAGTGAAGGGATTGGCAGAGGGGAGCGGCCGAATGAAGAATAAGGGGAGAGGTGTATTAGCCGAGCAGCACAGTTTAAGATGGACTGGAGGGGGGTGAGAGTGTTAGCTGGGAGGCCATGGAGAAGGGTGTTACAGTAGTCTAGGCGGGAGATTATGAGGGCATGGACTAGCATCTTTGTAGTTTCTGGGGTGAGAAAGGAGCGGATTCGATGAATGTTCTTGAGTTGGAGGCGTCTGGAGGTGTTATATGGCGGCAGGAGATAGTTAAATGGATGCAGATCATATAGTTTTTAAACATAAATCCCCAGTTATGTATATTTGGGCAAACTGTAACATTTCTATGCACTATGCCCCAACTATAAAACTGGTTATCAATATTTGGTAGAATTAACATTTATCTTTAGAGAATACTTTATATGTTACATCACATACAAATGTCTTATGTCTTACTATTTATGCTTTTATAGGCCACCAGTTCTGAAGAAATGGGTCGATGGCTGGGCCTTCTACTTGCTCAGACAGGCTCTAAAACAAGGCCTGAGGCCCTGCATTATGACTATGTAGATGTGGAAACAATAGCCAATATAGTGACCGCTGTTCGCCACTCTTTTATGTGAGTTATTAACGTAAAATATAATGGAAACAAGTGTAAGGGTCCTTTTACATGGGCCAATATGAAGGCCAGAACAAGCAATGATTGACGATATAGCAAGTCGATCAGCACTAATTTAATGGACATTGATATGGACCAATGTAAACAGTATAGGAGGCAAGTGATCATTCCGTTTCCTATCTGTTTACATTATGTTGGCAGCATAGAGAGATGCACTGCCAAATATTGTTCATATATTACATGACGTAAAAGATGCGATTATGTGGTGAACGGGCTCATTCATCGGCTGACTGGTGTCATGCTGAATATTCCTACATATTGTTCATTCCAATATACTGACATGTGTAAAAGGCCTCTAAGTGTTAAGGCTAAAGTGTGTGGCTAGTGTATTTGCTGTACTAACATCATATTTCAATACTTATTTTCAGGTGGGCAAAATCCTCACACAGTGGCAGTAGTGACTCTCGAGTCTATGATGATGTGGCGTATGAAAAGGTATATACTGGGCTGAGTTGTTTACTATACAATCCATACCAACATGCTTCTGCAGCTGGCTGCATTCTCTATAGTGTCCAGTAGTAGTGGGAGCCAATTTACTTAATTTTCGTTCACTATTGTTTTCAGATTGAAGACCCACAACGCTCACAAGGAGGGACACAAGTGAAGCGCCACGCCTCATCTTGTAGTGAGAAATCCCGTAGATTGGATCCCGAAGTTAAAGTCAAACGACATGCTTCAAGTAAGAACTACGCATATTAAATATGTATTATGTTAAGCTTTATTATTAGAGCAATTACAAACAGCTACTTACTCTAGGTTCACACTTGCTCTCGGGTTTCTGTTCTTTGAGTCTCCTTGGGGACCCGAAAAATAGAAACCCAATCCGCTTACAAAGAGGTTACCCACGGAAATCCACAGACCCCATAGACTATAATGGGGTCCCCCGGGTTTCCGCCCAAAAAATGCAGAGAGAAAGGTCCTGCTTTTCAGTCGGATCTGGGACAGAATCCCAGAATGGAATCCGAGCACTGGTGCAAAACCAGCCTGAATCTAATGAAAAAGGACAAGCCTACACAGACAGGCACAGAGCCTGCAGCTGCACTACTGAGGGATTCTGGTGGCAACATATTCTCCTCTCCAGTAATGGCGGAGTGCTGTCATCGACATCTTGTATGGGTGCAGATCACCATCTCCAATATCTATACTCTATCAAACAATCATATGGCCAGTGTAATACATTGCACTTCTTTTCCACTGTCACATACTTTTTCCTTTTTTAGCCATAACTGGAGAAGAGATCCAAAATGGAGACCTGTAGATCTTTCAACTCTGTGTAAATTGTACTCTACTATTATTTTAGATTAAAATTGATACACTGTGGATCTCAATTTCAACTGCAGACTTTTTCCGCATCATATGGTTGAGATTTTGTAAAATTTCATCCACTTTGCTGGTATTGTAATATGCTTTGAATTTTCCACATGCAGTTCTGTAGAGGGAAATCCGAAGCATATCCACTATGTGTAAACATATGTTAACGCCTTAAAGGTGCAAGGCTCATTGATTTTTTTCTTATTTTCCATCTCTGAACTTTTTTATTTTCTGTCGACATAGCAATATGAGGGCTTATACTATGTGCAATGATGTATATTTTTAGTTGCCACCATTTTGGGATACAAACAATCTTTAAAAATTAGCTTTTATTAATGTTTTTGTGGAGTCCCTGTGGAAAAAACTATACCATATTTTTATGGGTTTTATTATGTTTTACTGCTTTTAATAATTAAAACACCATTTTTATAAATAAACAGTTTTTTTTACTTTTCTGTTGATGGAGCAATGTGAGGGCTCTTTTTTTGTGGGCAAGTTGTAGCTTCACATACCTAAAAATGGTACAAATATAAACTACAACTTGCCCCACAAAAAAAGAGCCCTCACATAGCTCCATCAACAGAAAAGTAAAAAAAGATACAGGTATCAAAATACAAAATACAGTGCCCCCTCTCCCTAAACAGTTTATTTTTGAAAAATAGTGATACCTAAACCGATATGTTTGCCTACTTTTTTGTTTACATGTGTTTGTTTGTTTGTTTTTTTACTTTTTATTATTTATTTAATTTTTATACTTTAAAAAAACAAACAAACACTTTTTTTAACTATACTTTTTGATTTTTTTTTCCTGTCCCACAAGGGGACTTGAACCTAGAATTGCTTACTGTGTTACAGTACACCTATCGGAACCCCACGATCTCACTACAAGGTACCTGAGCGGATAACAGGGTGCATACAGAAATGTGCCATACTATTACAGTGCTGAGTGTTAACTATACGCTCAGTGTGATATAATAGTACGGCACAGACATGGATGGGATAAAAAGTTTTTGTCAATTTTAATTTTTTTTCTGGTAGGTCTCACTGGAATAGCAATTACGAGGATTTCTGGTGTTCCATGGACATATAACTTTATTTTATAGTCTGATTTGGTGCTACGTAAAACCTCAGCTAGCCACTATTTGCACCATAATGGTTATGAAGAGAAGAGGCAACAAATAGGACAAGGAACACAACATAAGGGAAACAATTCATATCAATGTGCCATTCAGCTACATGCCTTGTATGTCTCTATGGTAAAGCGTCCTATATAAGCTCTGTCTATTTCAGATGCTAACCAGTACAAATATGGTAAAACCAGAGCTGAGGAGGACGCACGTAAGTTTGTGAAAGAGAAAGAACGTCTGGAAAAGGAGAAGGAAACAATTAGAAACAAGTTGGTGGCACTGAGGAAAGAACGAAGAGAGCTGAAGGAGATGCTGAAAAATAGCACAGGTAAAATAAGTAACAAATGTAACACAAAGCTTTACTTGTATTAAACTTCACAAAATGTTAAAATACTGCTATGAAAACTTTCTCAGACATTGTCCTGTCAATGCAAGTAAATAAGATATTTTATACTTCATTCACATGAAATAAACAGCAATCCACAACATGTTCATTACAGAATCTGCACAGAAAGATAGCGAATAATCTCCCCTGAATTACAGGAGGGCTGATCCATGTGCAGACCCACTAGAAAAACTAGCCATGGATTTCTGCTATGGTTTTTCTGCAAAATCCACAGTACTCTACTGGTGAATATGAGTGGTGGATAAATTGATGGTGTTGATCAAATGTCCTACCTATGACCCCCTGCCTCAATAGACCTCTGCCTTTGTAATTTAGCAGAAAAGTTATTTATTCCTAGTTTCTGTAAGGTGACACTGTGGCTGTTAGTAAAGCCCCTCCAATACCCTAGCGTAATGGTTATCAAGGCGATGTACGTGTACCCCTGGGTGCATCCTGCTATTACCAGGGATATGCACTGCGGTGAGAGCCCCGTCACCCACAAACTACTATTATACTCTTGAGTCTCTGCACACCCTCAGAGTATAATTAGCAAGGCCCAGGGAATATGAGCAAACAAAACAAACAGTGTTACTCACCTCCCCTGGGCTCCACCACTGCTCTCCCTTTCCTGGCCTCCAGAGTTGACATCAGGGACTGCTGAGGCCTGTGATTGGTTATGTGGTGTAATGATGCTATGCATCTTTATGCCACATGACCGCTGAGGCTCAATCACAGGCCTCAGCAGTCTGTGATGTCAACTCTGGAGGCCAGGAAAGCCCAGGGAGCAGCGGTGGAGCCCAGGGGAGCTGAGTAACAGTGTTTGTTATGGGACATTATGCCATGTGGAGGTCCACTTTGGAACATTATATTGTGTGGAGGTCCACTATGGAAAATTATACTGTTTGAGGTCCACTATGGAGAATATACTGTGTGGAGGGACCACTATGAGACATTATACTGTGTGGGGGCCGATATGGGACATTATACACAGTCACAGGGATTTTTGGCATTAATGGGGGGCCTGCTTTTTTAACAGCCGGAGGCCCATGGTACCCTTAATCCGTCCTGGTGGTAAATAATGAATGTAGCTTACCACCTTCTCCTTAAACATGGGAGGCCATTATACATGGGGGCCATTTTATTATATGTGGGGAGCACTGTGAGTGAGTCATTATTTTACATGTGGAGGCCATTATATTACATGTTGGGACTCTGTGGGGGCCATTATATTACGTGTGGGGCACTGAAGGGGCCTTTCTATTGAGTGTGAGGGCGATTATTCTACATGTGGGGCACTAATGGGGCTATTATACTACGAGGGGGCATTGAAGGGGCCATTAAATAATTTTTACCAAAGGCTCCAAAAGAAGCCTTATTTTATTAACATTTATAAGTGATCACTAATTGTGGGTACTTGGTTGGAACATTTTCCTCACTTGGGGGTACATCGTTTAAAAGGTTGGGTACCACTAGAGTATTAGCTACAAACCAAAAGTAGTTTTACTTGTGGGTAGCCTTACATCACTTCTTACTTTTCTATAAAACATGTGTTTCACTCACAAGTTCTCTTTGTCTTTAGGGAAGCAGCAGCAAGATCTAGAGGCAAGGCTAGCTTCATTAGAAGAACAGTGCAAGGACAATGAGAAGAGCCGTGTAGACTTAGAGCTACAACTTTCAGAGGTGAAGGAGAATCTGAAGAAGTCCCTAGCTGGAGGTCCTTCGCTTGGGTTAGCAGTGACAGGCAAGGCTGAGAATCCAGTAAGTATTCTGGATATTACGTTTGATATAGAAGGACTAATGGTGCCTATACATCTCCATAAATGTTCATCTCACAGATTTTCCTCATAATTCACCCATTTTCATGCTCGCATTGTTTGAATGAGCATGCATGTGTTTTCAACATGGAGAGGAGAGAAAGCTGCTCTCAGACACCTCTGGCAGCAGTTTATCTCCCAGGCGATAAGGGTGCTTTATGATGAACACAAGGCCAATATTCTATTAGTGCCTGGGGTCCCTTTGCTCTCTGTGTCCAATCCTTATCTGGGTGACCTTTTTAGTTTCCTTTGCCTTTGCATGGAAGATAAGTCTTTCTTACTTACTTTTATACTGTCCACTGGACAGAAGGGAAAGAAAACACAGTTACTACTCCACAAGGTCAGTCATAAATTTCATGGATTATAAGAACTCCATAATTCTCTTAGAAGTCATAACCTTTAATACCATTGGACTAAAAATGTCTACCATAGTTTTACAATTCTTGTTATGTCCTTAAAGAGGATATGCCACAAAAAGCATTTATTTTCTACCCAAAGGATACAGGATAAATACCTGATTAGTGGGTTAGACCACTGAGACCCCCACAATCTCGAGAATGGGGTGTCCTTTCCCCCTACTTCGCATTCAGCCTGTTCGCAGCCAGGCTATATGTAGGCATGCCTGGTGGTGGACCCATTGAAGTGAGTGGGAATGCCGGAGATAGCCAAACTACAGCACTCTCGGGATCAGTGGGAGTCTCCCCCACCAATCAGATATTTATCCTCTATTCTATAGATAAAGAATTAATACTTTTTGTGGCATAACCCCTTTAATAACTTTTCAAGGTAGGAAATCACAGTTCTTTGCAATAAAAAGCTTAATCTCAAATGCCCTGACTTTATGTGTTTTGTGACAATGTGAATGAACGTTGACTTTTGGCTTCTGCAGCCACCAAAAAGCCAGCAAGAAAGTGAGCGCCAAGTGCCTGTTAACAGTGCTGCAGAGTTGAGACACAGAACTCCATCTATAGTGACAACGAACAAAGGGAAGGTGCTCCAAAAGGCCAAGGTTAGTTATTTTCCACCCCAACATAGTTATATGCTAAATAACAAACTGTTTCATGTAACAGACCAGTCATTGAGAAACCAGTAGTGTACACTGTTCAGTTTTGGCTCCACTGGATCTCATGTAATGGCTTCAATAAGCAACCCTACTTGATAACCCCCACTTTTAGACTGAGTGGTCAGCCAATAAACAAGAGTGGCAATCACTGGACATCCATTCATTTTAATGCATTGTGGACCAGTACTTGAGTTCATTGTTGTGTTAATGTCTTTTGTAGTATACCACCAATTATAAAACAACATTTCATAAATGAATAGTACAGGTGAATATAAGAAACTTACTAAATAAATATGTTTCCTTCTCCACTTATTGGACTGCTTTTCTCCTCCTTATCCTCACTCAGACTGTTTATTTATATAGAGCCAGTCTCCGTATTCACCTCACACACAGAAGACTATGGAGAGGGTAGGCTGATAATTGAGTTATTGTCTCATTCTCAGTCTTATCCTAAAACACAGCAGTGTTAAAAGAACTTAAAAAATATTTTATAAAGTTTCTTATATTCATTCATGAAAAGTTGTTTTAAAATTGGAGGTATGCTTTAAGACTTAAAAAACAGAGAATTGTAGCTATGTATGCATTAATGTATAGGCTAATATTATGGACTTAAATATCCATGTTATAGACAGAGATCCATTCTTAAAAAAACGACACCAATGCATGAGAAGATACTGTATTGATAATTAAAAAACCAATGTCCCTTTTCATTCACCTGTATAATATTGTTATCCTGATACATTTTTATTATATTATTATACAGGAGTGGGAAATGAAGAAATCATAATGGACAATTACCTTCTGTGTGGAAAACAGTTCTGGTGAACATAAAGCCGTTGTCAAATGCATGTGCCTTATGAGAGTAAAAGTACAGCGATGGATAAACCAAAAAATGAACACTGGACTAACATGATGAGAAGTGAATTTGGTGTCATATAAATTCTGAAGGATGTATAAAATTAGTTCTTATACTAAAACAGGGTTTAATATTTAAAAAATTCATTGTTAAACTATGGTCATTGGAACATGAGCTCATCATACTACACAGCCCATTGATACAAGCTGTGACTTGGAAGTATGTACACTTAATGGTCAACGCAAGTGAAAGAATATGGATTTTGAAGATGAAAAAGAGATGGACATGTGTAAAGTAATATTATAAACTGTGCCAAGAAATATTTGGTTAGAACTATGCTCTGTTTACAGGACATAGCCTCTACTGTGAAGGTCTAACAGTGTTCTCAGAACGTATCTACTCGAAAAGTCTACTGGAAATTGTCACTTGACAGATGACTGTCCATAGATGGATAGAAACTGCAGACTGGATGGTGTCTCATTGCTTTCCTGTATCTATGTACAATTCTAAAATATGAACAATAGGAATATCATTGGAAAAACAGTCCATCATAGACAGCTATAGGGAATAAAGTATTCACGTTTTACTGTATAGGTTCTCTTCAAAAAGAACTACAGTGTCGTTTTACATGGCCTTTACATATTGACCCAATCTTCATTTGCCTCATGAATGCAGAGCCTGGTTAAGGCAATCCAACAGTCTCTTCTCACATCGTCTCTTGTTGCACAAACATGTTCACTTTCTCAGACCAATTCAGAACAGTCTTCAGATATACTAAACACTTCATGTAAAACAGCTACATTTCTGATTTAATTTTTTTATTGTAAACTTCAAGTGCCTTGAAAATATATTGGAAGATATTTGTAAAAATGAATGCGTTGTTTTATTTTTTCATTGTGACTTTGAAAGACAGGTGGACAAATCTTGATCCACTGTGTTAACGAAGTCTCTCCATCATATACTGTCATGGCATATTATTAGGATCACTAGGCTATGCCATAACAGTCTGATCAGTGAGGTTCAACCTCTGGGACCCTGATGATATGGAGAACAAAGATCTAGGTTCCTTCAATGTGTTACCTTCATGTTGGTGCTCCATGCCGCCCACTTTGCATTGAACTGCGCCACTGCACCATTAAAGTGCATGTTCCATAGACAGCAGATAGCCAGGTGAGTTGCTATATACGTAAAATGATAAGAGTTCTGGCTATATTGTTAGTATAGTGAAGGAAATCCAACAATAGAGCCCCCTTCTTTTCTGCATATTGTGCCACTATTGTACAAAGAGCTGTATGCACTTTATGAGTCCTAAATGTTTTGCAATAAAAGAATAATGTACAGAATCACTTGTTTTCATTTTCATATTTTATTTCCATGCATGATCATTTGATGTAATGAACAATAAGGATAAGGACATGTTACACGAAGGGAGTGAAAGTACAGTATAAAGGACAAGTGTCACAACGCCTTGTTTTTCAATCCTCGCTTGGTTATGGAACATTTGAACATACCCTGAAACTTAACCACTTTAGTACGGGCCAATTTCTGGTCCTCGATCAGACATATTTTCGGGTTTTTTTGTATGTGCGGTTTTGAGGGCTGTAATATTTTTATCATATGCATTATTCAACTAATTTCTGCTTCTTCTTTTTTTCGGTGACACATAGGGCTTTATTTTTGTTCTTTTTATTTTTGCATGTGTTTTCATTTTTTTTATATCCGGAAAAATATAAACAAAAGAAGAGGGAAAACGTGTCCATTTTTCACTTTTCATTTTTTTTAATTTAATAACACAAAGTGCTACTAAAAAACTTTATAAAATAGTTTTTCCTCTCCATTACGGTAATTTTTATCTTGTATGGTGTTGTCGGGGTGGGGCTATAACCTTTAATAATGGTGTTTTATTGGCGTATTATTTTATTTATTTTTTAAATTATTTTATTTACATTATTTTTTAACTTTTCTATAAATTTTTTATTTTTTTTACCTTGTGTCCCCATAAGGTCATAATAGACCTTTGGGCACATCTGAACACTTTTTTTTTTTTTTTTTGTGGGGGAGGCTGATTTCCCCTATAACTGGGGCTGGTACATTTATCCCCAGTTGCAGTAGGAATACAGCCTCCTGCACGTTACTATATAGCTTATAGAGCTGATCTGCATCCTGTAGGACCCAGCAACTCTAATAGACACTGATCCCGGCAGATCACATGACCGCCACGTCAGAGGGGAGCCGCAAGATGGCGGCGCCCATAGCACTGTATACAGTGCTCATTGAGCACTGTATATACAGTGATCGGGAAGGCAGGGAAGGTAATAAACTTTCCCTGCCTTCTGTAGGGGAGCTCCGGCTGTAGTTACAGCCCGCTCCCTGTTTCAGCAGTTGCACGATTTTGTGCAGCTGCTGAGTTCTGCTTGGATGTATTGCTACGTCCTTGCAGAACAAGGCAACCACCTTCCTGACGTAAAAACCTAATCGGTGGTCCAGAAGTGGTTAAAGAGGATCTGTAACCAAGTGCAAAATACAAAATGCCATCCATCATTTCATTCTTGATGTGCCCCTGATCAATTTAGCATTTTTATCATTAAAATCCATCCACTGGCCCCAGGAAGTTTATATGAAAACGAGTCCTTATTCACCAAGTGGGCAGAAACCCTTTATTTTCTATAAGAAAAACTATAGATTCCTACCCACTTGGTGAGTAAGAGACAATTTACTTTTACTCATTCCTTACATCCTCCACTGGTTCCAGTGCCATAGCGATGACATCACACACATCGAACACATGACCATTACAGCCAGTCACTGACCTCAGTGGTAAAGCTTGCATGTATGGCACACAGGGGGATTTAAAATGCAAGGGTAGGTTATTTCTTTACGCTATATTCTTTTGTGATTTTCATAAAATCCTAGACAAACCCTTTAACTGAAACAATTAAGTTATATAATAGTGTTTTACATATTTGTATGGATTGGAAACAAGTTGTTTTAACTATTTCATCATTTTCCACTGAGATGACTACTGGCGATGTGATCCACTTCATGATTGACAATGGACATCTGATACCATAATGTCCTTTAAAACCAATTCTCTATTCAGTTAGTGTGCACTTTAGCTCTTACATTAAATTTGATCTCCACCATGGTGTTTTGCCACGGCTATCGATCATTTGGAAATTTCTGTTAAGGGTACATTCACACTGTCATCCTTGTGAGCCATCATAGGATCAGAACAACAGACTGAAAAGCAGACTAACTAACTGATACAGAAGGAGAATTTCCCGTCATCATTCACTCTAATGTTAAAATCAAGATGCTTTCTTTGTCTTGTTGGTTAATTTTTCAATGTTGGTGGATCAGAACAACAGACTTGAATGATGGCAATATTAACTTAGCCAAAGACAAACCAAGGTCCTGCCAGTCTAAGCACTTCACTATACACTGATATGCCTTTTTGTACTAATAGAGAAATTAGTGAGGGGACTTTTTTGATGCCTATTGGTACCAAGACAATGTTAACCACTTAGACCAACCATCATTATAAAATAACATGCAATTGTTCGTAATGGTCAACAGCAGACTGTTTTCTGCCAAAAAAAGTGGTCAGTCAATGTAACGTCCTTGCCTGTCCGGGCTTTGGCGCTGTCCTCCGGGCGCACGCTGCGGCGCAGGAGGCGTGCCCGGTTGTAATTCTTTCCTTGGGTTTTTCTTGTATTGTCTGAACACTGTCCTATTCCCTCACCTCCTTAATTGATTTTCCACCACGCCCTTCTCCTTCACCTTGCTTTCCCCCGCTCCACTAAGAGTTAACTTTAGTCCTGCCTTTGTGATTGACAGCCTGTCCTCCTATCAAGTGTGGGGCGGGTTCTTTCTCCCTATTTATTGTTTGCTCACTTTACCATTGGTGCCTGCTATTGCATTTCGCTTACTGGCTATACTCCTTGTTCCTTTTTACCTGCTCTTCTGATTTTCTGACCTCTGGCTTTCCTTTGACTATTCTCTTGGATTTTGATTCTGTACTGCATTGCTCGATTGTTACCGACCCCTTGGCTAGCTGACCTCCCTTTGTTGTTTGTGCATCCTGTCTGCGTTCTGTGTTCTCACTTATTCAGAGTAGGGACAGGCTCCAAGTTGTTCCTGTCATTAGGACAGTGAGACAAGTAGGTAGGGACAGGGTCTGGGTCAACTTTAGGGCTCACTGTCTCTGTATTCCCTTCCTCTCAGGTTTTTGCTGCAGCACTGGAGAATTGCTCAACTGGCAATTCCCTTACAGTCAAGTTGGATTTATTTGGCTGAAACTACGCATGTATGGCAGATACAGCCGATCAGTTGCCACTTTGTGCAGGTCCACTGTGTTATTTTGTTTTCTAAATCTTCCTAATCTGCAATGGACAGTCACATTCTGGCTGATCATAATTATTTTCTATCTGACAATTCATGGAATCATTCTCTTCACTTGAGTCATGTGATCTCTTTGTGACCTGCTGAGAATAAAATGCCTCTCTGCTCTCCAAAAGTCACACCAGAACTTTCTGTACAATGAAACTCTAGGACTGTTCCACACAGGCTTTCTACAAGGAAGGGGAGCACAAACCCCTATCATAGTTACTTCAGATTATTGGAAAGGTTCCTGTGGTGAGGAAAATTACACTTTAACCTCATTGACTGTATAAATAGGGTGTCTTAAATAATTTAGGAAAATATAGAAATAAGGATAAATATACTAGCCTCCAGCAGGATTAGAGGATACTGTCTCTAGCTGCCCATTTGCTATGCTGAAGCATCACGGGTTTGATAGCAGAGTTCAGAGAAACCGAAATCTAAAACCCATTGTGAAGTCTGATCAGAGCAGACATCACCATAGGCAGCTATGACTAGTGACTGGGGTAACATGAAGGTCTCATAATAATAATAAAAATAATACATTGATATATATATATATATATATATATACCTATATATATATAGTGCCAACATATTCCGCAGCACTTTACAGATTGTAGTGTTCAAGTACAGACAAAAAAGATACATTACAAAGAAATAGTCAATTCACACAATGAGACTGAGGGCCCTGCTGCACACAACCGAGTGCCCTCACTGCCACTTTTAGAAGATATTATTAGCACTGTTACTTCCAATATTATTTGCAATGTCGTAGTGTGTCAGCACTGTGTCTGAGAAAACATGTGACCTCAATGGGCATCCAAACAGTGGGACCTTCATCAATAAGACAATGATGGCATATCCTATTCAGCAATATCTGTAGCAGAAACCGCTTTAAGGCTAGGTTCACACCTGCGCCTAGTTTTTGTTCTGGGATTCTGTTCCCCATTCCGCTTGAAAAATGTGGAGAAAAAAGTCCTGCAAGCAGGACTTTTTTCTCCGTATTTTTCGGGCAGAAACCTGGCGGACACCATTATAGCCTATGGGGTCCACGGGTTTCCATGGGTAACCGCTTTTTAAGTGGATTGGGTTTCCATTTTTCAGGTCCCCAAGTGCCCTGAAGGACGGAAACCCAAATGCAGGTGTAAACCTAGCGTCATATAAATACACTTACACTTTTCACACTATCAAAAAACAGTACACATGCTGAAGTAAAATCTGGGATTCACAAACTGCAAGAAAAAAAAAAATGTAAAAAATGAAATATTATTCAAATAACTACAATATAACAGAAGATCAATGCTGAATCCACACGACTCCTTCTATCGACACTGTTTACTAGATCTGGAAGAGTTACTTCATTCACGTTGAGTAAAGTGATGTAATCGGGGTGAACTGTGGAGAAAAGTTTCGTTTTACATTCAAGATTAACAGAAAATACATAGTCTGCACATTTCTGTTATGAAAACATTGTTTATGCTGGTTATGTCTTCTTGGAATTGAAAGACTCAGCACTCGACAGCTGTGAATTTTCCTAGTGGCAGCTGGAAACACTTTGCTGACAACATACATATGTAGCTCAAATAAAAAGAAACAAGTATATAACCAAGCAAAAGCAGCATGAATGCATTTCTATAGATAAAATGACACACATCTTTCAGGATGGGGTAGGTCTCCTGACACTGTTCCGATGTCAGATCTCAGAGGAAAGAAAAACTGAACATTCTACATTTCATCTGGAGCTTAGCTTGCATGTTTACGGGCTTTCAGCGGAGGTGACTTCCCTTAGCCTGTGATAGCCTGAGTGGGCATTTAGGCCAGTTGCAGATGACCATGCTGCAACCGGCCTGCCGTGATTTAAAAGCACAGGCTGCACACGGGGATGTCCCCGTGTGCCGCCTGCACACGGGACCGTGAAAATCATGGTCGTGTGTACTGGCCCATAGAAAAGAATGGGTCAGTGTGCTCTCTGTGAAATACAAAAGGAACACAAAGTGGAGCACAGTGGGCACTTGGGCACCAACAGAATGGCAGCAGCAGGCGATGGCTCTATTTTTTAAAGCCATTTACACCAATTTTTTATATGGCTGGAAAATCCCTTCAAGGCTAAGGCCCCACGTAGCGAGTCACAGCAAAAAAGCACAAAACTGAGACAACAACGTATTGTGGTTTTTCCCGCAGTGCTTTTCACAGAAAGTCCACACAGGTTTACTCTGCAGACTTTCTGCTTCCATTATACGTATAGGCAAACTGCCGGCGTTTCCATAGGAATAACTGACGGTTAACCGCGTTTTGGAAATCACAGTGTGTCCACTGTGCGTATTTTTCCACAATGTGTGGATGGGATTCACTTTGCATTGACTATAAAACGCTGCAGTGTTTGTTTACACTCCATTTTCATTGCTATTGTATGGTACAATTCTACCCAGTGAAAGAGAAGAAATAGAAATCTGATGCCCCACATACAAAAATAAAAACTAAAACACAAGAACAAGGGGACACAATCTGAAATGAGTTAGAAGTAAGATCAGAAGGAATGTTAGGAAATATCAATTCTCTTAAAGAGTAGTTGAGGTTTGGAAAAAACATCCAGCAGATGTAGTTATAATATATGCATTCCTTTTTATCACAAGATAAAATGGTAATATAAGGGCAGACTAGATGGACCATGTGGACTTTTTCTGCTATCAATCTTCTCTGTTTTTATGTAAGCTTAGCCCATAGCAATTTACAGTGATAAAATAAAAAATCTGTACAATACACACCCATAATGTGACCATGTGCATGGATATGTACTATAAGACAGCTGTCAGAAGAACAATCATTCAGCCAATAGCCGGTCTCCCTGAAAATACTTACATCAGCTAAACATGCAGGGGGATAAGCCTCTGCCAGACAAATATGCGTGCCTCCAACAGGAAAACCAACATGATCTAACCGTGTCTGCCTTCCCCTTTAAATATGATCATACACCTAAGTTAGCACCTCATCTTAGCTAGCAGGTTATAAGCATTCAGCTGAAAGCTATTCCTACCGACTGTCCCATACGCATGGGCACTATAGTCAGTTGAATTAGTTTGTGTTTAAAGTGTAACTAAACTTTCGGACAACTTTTGATTTTCTGGCAGTATTTGTGTCATTAATACATTTAGTAATATACTTTATTAAGAAATGTTGGATCCTTTCTGTGAAATCCTGCATCTCTTTACTCTCTCCCTGGCTTCTGTATTCAGAGCTGTTCCTGCCTCTCACTGAATGTTGTATGTGTTATAATGCCCCAGATATAATTGTTTGTGACCCTCCCCTACCCCCATTTTCTCTACATGTTACACAGCCCTGTACTCCCGTACAAAGTAACATTCAGTGAGAGGCAGAAATAGCTCCAATACAGAAGCAAGGGAAAGAGTGAAAAAATGCAGGATTTCACAAAAAGGATCCAAAATTTGTTAATTAGGTATATTACAAAATTTATTAATGACACAAATACTGGCAGAAAATCAAAATTTGTGTGAAAATTTAGTTATGTTTAAAATGGGCAACAGGGAATAATCCCCGTCAACAGCTTATTTCCCAAGGGAACAAAGGATCAGTGGAGTAACGATCGCAGTTGCAGGGGGTGCGACCTCAATCAGGCCCAGCAGGGTATGGGGCCCGCAACCAGCTGGAGATGGCCAGGGCCCTGGACTACTATGATAGCGGTCGGGGAAAGCCTGGTTCCGCGACCACAATACATATTGTAAATGAAATGTCACCAGGCCCCTTTCCAATCAATGCCAGCCCAGAGGGGGTGAATTAAAATAATAAATACTTATACTCACCTCTCCTGGGCTCAGCATCCTTTCCGGGGTCATTCCATCATGTGACTGAGGCCACGCTGAGGCCTGTGATTAGGCCCCAACAGTCACATAGGGCGCAGCGACGTAATGACGTCAGTGCGCCCCCACGTGATCGCTGAGGACCAATCACAGGCCTCAGCAGGGATGGCTATAGAGGGCTGAAGATGCTGAAGACAGCCAGACTGAGCCAGGATGCCCAGGAAAGATGAGGTAAGGTGAGTATCAGTGTTTGTTAATTTTAGTCACCTTTCCTGGGCCTCTGATTATTATACTCTGAGGTCTGAGGAGACCCCAGAGTATAATAATAGCACCAGAGCAGAGGGGGGCTGTTGGGAGCATATAATACTGGATGGGGGCCACTGTGGAGCATATAATACTGGGTGGGGGCCACTGTGGAGCATATAATACTGGGTGGGGGCCACTGTGGAGCATATAATACTGTGTGTGGGCCACTTCTGAGCATATAATACTGTGTGGGGGCCACTAATGAGCATATAATACTGTGTGGGGCCCCTTCACTATTCACAACACACAACATCTGTTTTATAGCAGCCGTGCACTATTATTACAGGCTGTAATAACATTGTTTGGTGATTATAAAACAGATACTGTGCAATGTAAATAGGGAAGGAGTCCTCATCATATTCTTGATAACTGCAGTTGTGAGTACTACAGCTGTATCCCTTTCAAGCATCTGAGATGCTGCTGCAGCACCCCTAACCGTAACTGTCAAGAATTTGCTGTAGGGAGGGGGGGCACCGGGGCCCACAAGACTTTAGTTACGCCACTAAAAGGATTGTGTTGAAATACAACATGTCCGATCCTTCAGCTCACAGATATTTTTACTGTATGACCACCTTCAGAGATATTTAATTTTGTTCGCATAAATGATTTTTTACATGATCATACAGCATTTCATTATTAGCCTTTGGATGCTCCTAGATGGAGCATGTACCTGTACTTTCCCATTTGAAGCAATGGTAAGTACATGTGCAGCCTAGCAAGTAGTGGGAACTGCATATTCCACAGCTATATCTGTACTAAATATTGCTCTAAATGGAAAATTACAGCTGCATCCTGGCAATAACGCTAAGTTGTAGATAACAGGCTGTGTGAGCACAAAATGAGGCAATAAATCAATTAACCAGAATCTCACCCCCCCCCCTCCATAGAGGTCTATGTGTGAGGCTGAATATAATGTATACAGTAGAATAATGTTGCACCGTGTTAGCCATAGAAATTAGTGGAAGAGTGAAGAAATCAGGCTGAGAAAAGAGGCTAAGTTTATTTGATGGTGATGTTTCGAGAGTACTAGCTCCCTTCATCAGACATGGTGTTATACAAGAAAATTCACAAACTTTTTATACACTAAAGACATGGACCTTCAAAGGATCTTAGAATCCTTAAAAAACAAAATGCAATATAAGTAGAGAAGTTATTTACAACAGGTCAAAAAATAAACAATCTGGAAACTTGTGGCGTGACGGAGGGATCAATAATTCTTGCTGTTATCTGTTTGCTATTAGGCGGTGATTTGTGACCCTCAGAGTTCATACATTATGTGACATGAAACTGGCATGAATATTAAGTCCAAATTGCAGAGTTTTACATTTTTGCATTAACTTATATTCCCATTCCTTTCTCTCCCTCTGCGTCTTAAAATGTCTCATTAAATCTACAACCCACAAATCTTCAATAGAGTGGTATTCTCCAGAGAAATGTGCGGCCACTGGGAGATCTGTTCTGCTGTTATTAATGGTGAATCTATGTGAGTCTCTGCCCTGTTTCCCCCACATAGAGGCCTGTGGTGGGACATTGCACACACATTATGAGATACACCACATTGGAAGACCTGTAGGAAAATGTCCCCCTAATTCTGTGCACCTGTTGTGACTGTGGGACAGGTACACTGTCAGCGGTGTGGATGTGCCTGCAGGTTTTGCACCTGTTTTGCAGGCAAGGTCAGGTGCCATTTTCAGTTGGGCCTTCAGGGCACCCGGACAATAATATGCCGTAGGTTTGGTGGTTGCCGAAAGGAAAGGAGAGGGGGGACTGGAAATATGTCTTTGAGTCTGTTGTCCCTAAGTAGCACAGGTTGGAGCTCCTTGGCAATCCTTCGTAGGATCTCCAGTTTGTGAATTTTCAGTTTCTTGTATGTCTGAAGAAGAGAACTAGTACTCTCGAAAGCTCACCATCAAATATACTCAGTTAGCCTCTAAAAGGTATCACCTGACTTCTTCACTCTTCCACTATAATGTATACAAGCAGTGATATTGAAGATAAGGATCAGGAGAACAGCTGAATAAGTGGAGAAGGAAACAGATCTCCGTAATAAGATATATTACAAAGTTTCTTATATTCACCTGTACGATTCATTTCTGGAGGTATGATTTAAGTCACTTTACATTAAGCAAGCCAACTTGCTTAAAACTTATTTTAGAACATTCCAAATGGGATAAGACATTGTTTGCTCATATGAAACAAGTTGCTAGCAGTTCAGTCAGTATTCTCCAGTAATTCACCTGTTTGATCCATGAAATCTGACCATGGGGACCTTGGGGACCCCCCCGAACGGAAACCTAATCCGCTTAAAAAAGCAGTTACCCGCAGAAACCCACTGACCCCATAGAGTATGATGGGGTCCACCAGGTTTCCACCAGAAAAGGGCGAAAAATGTGGAGAGAAAATTGCTTTCCTCTCCGCATTTTTCAAATGGAATGGGGAACGGAATCTCCCAGTGGAGGCGCAGGTGTGAACCTAGCCTTAGCCTAAGACTCCATTATGTAATGGAAAGTAGAATGTTTGGAAAGTATGGTGCTATTAAAGAAACCCCCACACTTGTTCTAACTGTGCAAACATGCCTAAACATATTTCATTGTTTACTGACCTTTAAAGTTCATTGTTTTCCTATTAATGTGAGTGTCTTCCTGTAATAGTCTGACCCCTGGGGATCAGTATCTTGTGACAGCTGCATATGAAGATAAGTAACAGGTTCTATTCCATCACTCTCTTTCATGTCAGCAGCATTGTATACATGTCCAGATTAATGGTTACATTGTTACAACCAAACTAGGTAAACAGATAGCAAAGGTGTTTGTATTAAAATATCCAAACTGTAAAGCCAAGTAACAAAATGCTTAAATGAATTAAACAAATGTATTAACATGCATATTAAGGTCATTAAAATGGTTCACTTAACCTTTCAAGGCCATGTCTCAGCAGCTTCTAAAGAAAAAGAACATTTTGAGAAATTATGAAATTTCAAACTATATTGACAGATATTTTACTGCAATGATACCAGTGGTATTATATTATACAGTCTAAATTGGCACTGCAGAGATTCAGATATATTTTCACTATTGCCAGTGTTTGTGTCATATTGTAACCAGTGCTTATGACTACAGTATATCTGAAGGGTTCCATGGTGAACCACACAGATGGAGTTACGAGCCACATGTGGCTCCTGAGATACTAGTTGTGGTCCACTGGTATAAGGGTTACATGTCATGACATGGCCATGACGTGGACGAACACTGGGCAGCCATGCCAACTACCACAGTATTCCAATACCACATAGCTGTTTTTTTTCATCGGAAACAAAGTTGGACATGCAGGACTTTGTGTCCAATGAAAAAAAACAGCTTCGCGGTGCAGAGGGTGTAAGCGCACACCCCGCGCATTGCTTTAAAAACCCATTCAAGTGAATGGATTTTTAAGCAAAGCGTCGCAAACCTTTCCCTATCCAGTTTTCCGACATTCAGGTCGGATTCGCGGCGGACAGAGTGCTGCCACAAGTGTGAACCCACCCTTAGGCTGAGGCCCCATGTTGCGGAAAAGTAGATTTTTTTTTTTGCAGATTTTGATGTGTTTTTTTGAGCCAAAGCCAGGAGTGGATTGAGCAGAAGGGAGAAGTATAAGAAGCTTCTTATACATTCCCAATTCCTTTTGTAGCCGTCCTTGGCTTTGGCTAAAAAAACTGCAACAAAATCTGCAACAAAAGAAGCTGCATTTCCACAATGTGGGGCCTCAGCATTATAGGGGTTTTACCCTTTATCAATTGATGACCTATCCTGAAAATATGTCATCACTTGAAGAGTGGCGGGCGTCCAACACCAACGAGCCCCACTGAGCATCTATTTGAAGAGACCACAGTCTTCGGAAGAGTACTTTGGCCTTTTCACTCAAAACCAAGCGCAGTGCTGTATATTTTACAGCAGGTGTGCTTGGTATTGCAGCTCAGCGCCATTCACTTAAATGAGACTGAGCTGCAAACAAACCATATGTCTGATGAACACGTAAAGCACTGCAGAATATGTTGGTGCTATATAAATCATCAACTGATAAGCCTGGAAAACTCATTTAAGGTAGGCCATCAATTTTAGATCAGCGAAGGTGTAACTGTTGGGACCCCTGCAGATTAATTGTTTTCATGTGACCAGTGCCACAATTAAAAAAAATGGCAAGAGAGCACTGTAGCTCTCGGCATGTAAACAATGTTGGTAGCCCATTCACGCAAAATTAGGTGATCTTCAGGGGTCCCGACATTTGTAGCCTTGCTGATCTACAATTAATGTCCTATTTTAAGGACAGGCCATTATGTTTATAATAGTGGATAACCCCTTTATGTGGAAGGCTACCTCAATGCCAATGCAAACATAGGTGTCATCACGCAGGCCCTAATGCAGTGACCCACTTCTGCTGACATCTGTGAAATTTATGTCAGACTGTGATGTTATAAAAGAACTATTTTCTTCAGATTGAAAGAGGGTGCAGTCAACAGATGTGACCCTGCCAATAGAAGTCCAGTTCAGCTAACATATCAAGGCAGAGCTTGACGAGTAATTTTTCATTACACCTTCTTACATATTGCATACAGTGACAAAAGGGAACAACAAATCATTCAAAAATATCTAGTATCCGTCAAGCTATAGTCACTAGACATAGACCTCAGTATGGTATGTTCCACTAGGTTGTCAAGGTCTGAGTCCTGCAAACATTGTTGATCCAGGTGTTTTGAACCTATCACCAATGGTACTGAAGCCCCATCCCCCAGTATTTCAGTACAATGCCCTGTCCACTGTAGTTGTAACTAGGGTGCCATACAAAAACAAAACAAAATCATAGGAGCTTGTGATGGTTAAGGTTGTTCCCACTAGAAGTTCCTCTGGTACATCAAATTGGTATCTTGTTGTGAGTTTTCTTTGACCCTCCTAAAGTTTAAGAAACACAAGTAGAAATCTTGAAGTCTTTTGTTTGTTTTCATAGTACTGTTCATGCATGTATTGTGGCTTCAGCCCATAATGGAAGCAACAATGCTGGGCTGGGTACAATGGATTCCAAAAGAGTCCATAAGGGTCACCTTCATTTTGAGGCAGGAATAGTGCAGAATCCTGTGTAATTATAGCTGATAAGGCCCCCACTACAAATGTGAACATAGCCTAAGCCTACATACAAACAACCTTTCATGGTTTTACATCCGAGGGGCGCCTGCAGTGTATGGAGGAATCAGTGAAAACGGACAAAAATAGAGCATGACCTTTATTTTAAAGGTTTGTCTAAATGTCAGTCATATGAATAGCCCCCATTCACAGACAGTCATCGTGTGATTATAGGGTTATTGTTCATTCATGCTATATTTTTTAATATTTATAGAGATACACACTAGAAATCTCATGATATCATTCCATGTTGCTTCAGAGAATAGAAACCGCACATTTCCTTTTAGCAGAACTAAAAGAGTTTGTTCTGTGTTGGATACAAGTGTGAAAGGTTGCCTGCATAATATGTCTCCTTCCCTTTGTTAGCACTTCTCCTGGTGACTCATTTTAGGGACATCTGTAACATTCCACAACTCCATATTTACTTAGCATATCAAAAAGATGCATCTTCCTGTGCAGAGCCAGGACAGTGTGGGGTTTACTCCATCAGCAGGACAATGGCGGCAGTCTGCTTATGTACACACCATTTTGGAGATCTCTCTCTCCGTTTCTGTTAACCAACAGCTGTAACAACCTAGGGCTACTCACTGAAGAAAGAAATTGGAAATGTATGGACAATTTATTCCCTATGGGCAACCCTATAGAGAATAAATGTAGCGAGAGACTTCCATTCTTGTAATCAGTGAGGGTCCCAGTGGTCAGACCCCCACATGTCAGCAAGTTACCCCTTACGTTGTTGTAACTAGAATATCCCTTTAAAGGGGCAATAGGCATAACAAGTTTCCCTTCTATCTCTGGTTCTGGAAAAATATTCATATAAAAAGGATTATGTATAGTTCAAGTGGATATACCAATTCTGGGTTCCATCTACAGTACAGACCAAAAGTTTGGACACACCTTCTCATTCCAAGAGTTTTCTGTATTTTCATGACTATAAAACTTGTAGATTCACACTGAAGGCATCAAAACTATGAATTAACAGATGTGGAATTATATACTTAACAAAAATGTGTGAAACAACTGAAAATATGTCTTATATTCTAGGTTCTTCAAAGTAGCCACCTTTTGCTTTGATTACTGCTTTGAACACTCTTGGCATTCTCTTGATGAGCTTCAAGAGGTAGTCACCTGAAATGGTCTTCCAACAGTCTTGAAGGAGTTCCCAGAGATGCTTAGCACTAGTTGGCCCTTTTGCCTTCACTCTGCGGTCCAGCTCACCCCAAACCATCTCGATTGGGTTCAGGTCTGGTGACTGTGGAGGCCAGGTCATCTGGCGTAGCACCCCATCACTCTCCTTCTTGGTCAAATAGCCCTTACACAGTCTGGAGGTGAGTTTGGGGTCATTGTCCTGTTGAAAAATAAATGATGGTCCAACTAAACGCAAACCGGATGGAATAGTATGCCGCTGCAAGATGCTGTGGTAACCATGCTGGTTCAGTATTCCTTCAATTTTGAATAAATCCCCAACAGTGTCACCAACAAAGCACCATCACACCTCCTCCTCCATGCTTCACGGTGGGAACCAGGCATGTAGAGTCCATTCGTTCACCTTTTCTGCGTCGCACAAAGACATGGTGGTTGGAACCAAAGATCTCAAATTTGGACTCATCAGACCAAAGCACAAATTTCCACAGGTCTAATGTCCATTCCTTGTGTTCTTTAGCCCAAACAAGTCTCTTCTGCTTGTTGCCTGTCCTTAGCAGTGGTTTCCTAGCAGCTATTTTACCATGAAGGCCTGCTGCACACAGTCTCCTCTTAACAGTTGTTGTAGAGATGTGTCTGCTGCTAGAACTCTGTGTGGCATTGACCTACTCTCTAATCTGAGCTGCTGTTAACCTGCGATTTCTGAGGCTGGTGACTCGGATGAACTTATCCTCCGCAGCAGAGGTGACTCTTGGTCTTCCTTTCCTGGGGCGGTCCTCATGTGAGCCAGTTTCTTTGTAGCGCTTGATGGTTTTGGCCACTGCACTTGGGGACACTTTCAAAGTTTTCCCAATTTTTCGGACTGAATGGCCTTCATTTCTTAAAGTAATGATGGCCACTAGTTTTTCTTTACTTAGCTGCTTTTTTCTTGCCATAATACAAATTCTAACACTCCATTCAGTAGGACTATCAGCTGTGTATCCACCTAACTTCTGAACAACACAACTGATGGTCCCAACCCCATTTATAAGGCAAGAAATCCCACTTATTAAACCTGACAGGGCACACCTGTGAAGTGAAAACCATTTCAGGTGACTACCTCTTGAAGCTCATCAAGAGAATGCCAAGAGTGTTCAAAGCAGTAATCAAAGCAAAAGGTGGCTACTTTGAAGAACCTAGAATATAAGACATATTTTCAGTTGTTTCACACTTTTTTGTTAAGTATATAATTCCACATGTGTTAATTCATAGTTTTGATGCCTTCAGTGTGAATCTACAATTTTTATAGTCATGAAAATACAGAAAACTCTTGGAATGAGAAGGTGTGTCCAAACTTTTGGTCTGTACTGTATGTTCATTGGAATTATATTTTTTATATGTATATTTTAGGGTAATTTCACACTACCTTACGTCTGTACATCAGAACAAAAGACATTAAAGCTTGCTAGATAGACAGATACACACTGGCCTTAGCCTAGAACTGTAGAGTGAAACTAGGCTAAGATCCACATTGTGGAAACGCAGCGAAAAAAAAAAAAAACACTGCATTTTACAGTACCAGCAAAATGAATGAGATTTTGCTTAATCTCATCCACACATTGCGAAAACACAGCATGTTAATTTTAGCTGCAGAATCACATGTATTTTCTATATATGTTTAATAGGGGAAGAAGAAACACAGAGAAAAACACAGAAAAAATTAAATGGAAAACAGTGTGGGAAAAATGCAATGTGTTTTCGCCCTCGCTTCACACCGTGGGTCCTTAGCCTAATTGTGTTTTTGCATTTTGCTTTAACCAGCCCTCAGAAGTGGAGGTTCCTGTCTTCTGTATTCAGAACGTGACTTTGTGTTGTACCTGACAAAGAGAACAGCCCACTCTGTCAGGTGGCTTTTTCACCCTAAGCTGGTCCTAATGTGTGCAACATTAAGTAATGACCTTTCCTAAGAAGCCCCTCATTAAGATTTCTATAACTGAAAAGACAGGTGACATAAGTTGTTAAACCCTTAGGGTATGTTCACACTGAGTTTTCTGCAGACTGAAAAAAAAATCTGCTTTAGGAATTAAGAAATTTTTTTTGATGTTTTTTTTTACATGATGCGTTTTTGGACGCATTTTCTGATGTGTTTTTTTGCCCCAGCGCACTGTATGTACCTGGAAACTTCACTTTAAAAAAAACGCTAGCGGTTTTTGCAAAAAGGGCCTTAAAAATCATGCCATATTTTTTCCGCCTCCCATGCATTTCAATGGGTTTTTCAAGGCAGAATCCACCTGAAGATAGGTCATATCACTTTTTTTCCTCTAGCTGAGAAAATCAGCTAGAGGAAAAAAATCCGCTACTGACTCCCATTGAAATGAATGGGAGGCCTCTTTTGAGGTGGATTCTGACTCAAAATCAGCCTGCAAGAAACTCTGTGTGAACATACCCTTAGGTTGGCATATACAAATTTACTTTTAACTAGTCGTGGGGATGGGGAGCAGCTTCATCTAGTCATTGTGCTAAATCACACCCTGTACGCCATGACATCTCCCCACTGTCAGACTTACTAACTGTTTGCCTCACAAGGTGATTCTCAACCTGTAGTACATGTAACTCAGGGGGTATGCCCTGCAGGTTCAGGGGGTACACTCTGCAACTAAAAGGAAAGACCTACACCACAGGAGCACCCTGTTAACATCACTAGTCCCCCTTCACACATATGCTGAACAGGATGAGGATAAAGCCTCCCTGTAATGTGCATGCTAGCCACAAGGACCATATCAATGTTTGCCAGCCTCAGGTGCACCCACAAGGATCCCAATTTTTTTTTAATTATTTTCATGGGGGTATTCAGGTGGAACTTTTTGTCACTAGAGGGTACTTGGCTTGAAAAGGTTGAGAAAGAGTGAAATAGCGTGATGACTCCATGACTAGATGAAGCTTCTCCTCGCTCGCCCCCTTCCATGACTAGTAAAGATAAATATGCATATGGTTTTAAAAGCCTAAGACTTTACTTTTTGGTTTTAGAAAGCTCAGTGAGGATTTCCCACCATAGGAAAGGTCATTACTTGCTGTTACACATGTTAGGACCAGTTTAGGGTGGAAAAACCACTTGACAATCACCATTTGTTACTGGATGCCCGTGTATGGTATAGAGCAGCCTGCTGTGCTACTGTGTATCGCAAGAAAGCTCCTGCACCACTTGCATTGTGCAACATCACTTGTGACTGCAACACAAAATGAAGCATATTTGGATGTTGTGGGATGTCACAGTTACAATGTGAACTCAGGCTAGGGCTACATGGTGGACTCCTGACATGCAACCAAAGATCGCAATGTTATCCTGTGCTCCTTCACCAATGCAGTCACATTATGACCCCAAGGGTTATGTGACTGCAACTTTTAGTCACAAAAAGATCAAACACTGTTTTGTTTTTTCACAACTACTATATAAGACCTTTTGCAGATGACCGTGGGCAAGATCCGTGTGCTATCCTTGTTTTTCACATATTACACACTGACCCATTCATTTCTATGGGTACATCCAGATGACCATATTTTTCACTGATCAGTGTGCGAGCCGTGTTTCCGCACTGCATCAGATAGAACATGTCCTATTCTGTTCAGTTTTTGCGGAACGGACTGGCCCATAGAAGCCTATGGGAGACTAAAAACCTAGGACGGCACACTGATGTACTCAGTGTGTCATCAGTGTGCCATCCATTTTCTAGCAAGGGATATAATTAGATGTCTCCTGTGATTTTTATGGTGGATCCACAAACTAGTATCACACACTGATGGCACACGGAAGACACCCAGTTTTTGCAGACTTACTTCACTGATGCCTAAGAAACACTGAAGACACACTGAAGACACTCTGTCCGTGAAAACTGAAGACTAATTACTAGTTTGTGGACCGCAAAATACACACAGTCGTCTGCAGCTAGCCTAAGGCCGGGGGTCCACGTGGTGTAAACTAGCGAATCTCATCCACACATTGGAGAAAAGCACCTGCAACGGAAATGTTGCAATTTCCAAAACCACTGCGATTTTGGAAATCGCAGCATGTCAATTACACCTATGGAAATGTTGCTGGTTTCCGTATAGGTATAATGGAAGCAGAAAGTCTGCGGAGAAAGGTTCTGAGGACTTTCTGTGAAAAGCACTGCGGGAAAAACCGCAATGCGTTTTCGCCATGGCTCTTCCCGTGGGTTTGCAATGTGACTAAATTCACATAGGAAACATTTTTTTTTTTACTAAGACTCCAAATACCAACTCGGCAACGCATCGTGGTTTTTCCCACACTGCTTTTCACAGAAAGTTTCCAGAGTTTTCCTCTTTGGAATTTCTGCTTCCATTATACCTAAAGGGAAACTGTCAGCGTTTCCATAGTTAGAATTGACATACTACGATGTACAAAATTGCAACGGTTTTGGAAATCGCAGCATTTCCGCGTCACACATTTTTGTGCACTGTGTCTGCAGGGACTGTAAACCACTTCAGTTTTTGCTGCGTCGTTTACGCCATGTGGGGCCCCGGCCTTATGGAGAATCATAAGAGATTTCACAGTTGTGCAACAAAAGTCTCCTTATAGCCCCAGCCTATCAGTGTATCTGCTTGGTTGCCACAGGCATCTCCTCCATTGTGTACACTACTTTCTACACGACTCCCAGATGCGGCAGCTACACTTCACATCCTTCATTAGCTCCTATTCACATGTGTCCTCCAGGCAGCCACTTGCATACTGGGAGTTGTAGTTTCACCCGCCCCCTTTATTCTATTGGCTGCTGCTCGTCCTGCCCCTTACTCTGGTTTTAGTCTTTACTGAGCGTGCGTGCAGAGGTCACTCACTAACATAAGACGACAAGTGTGAACATGGCCGGTTTGAGATTAAGAGCTGCTGCTGACCAGCTTCGTGTACTGCTGACCAACGGGGCTCGACCCAGCAGGTGAGTACTGCCTGATATACGGGAGATATAGAACTTGAGACCCCTGAGCTGTAGGTTGTGCGCTCACTGTTATGTGGCTCGTCTCCATAGTAACCGCTGCACAACCTGACCACCTAGGCTGCGGCCAGGAGGAGGGGGACAGTGGCAGCCCTTGTCAGGCTGTGGGGGCTGCTAGGCAACGGTGTAGTGGAGGAAGGTGAGGGTCCTCTGTGTATCCCCTAGATGGAGGGCCATTGCGTCCCCATATTACACTACTTATTTTAGGCGTCCTTCACACAAGTTTTGTCAAGAACATCTCATGGTGACGTATTTACTATTTTTTTTTTTTTTTTTTTTTTTTTTTTAGTAAGCAAAATCCTTTATACGTCGATATTGACTTTTATATCACAGCTAAATTGTTTCCTAAAATAGCTGGTGCGAATCGCTCCTCAGGCTTCCTTCACACTCTGTTTTGGCTTTTTAAAAAAAAAAAAAAAAAAAAAAGTGCCGTGTATTGTATGTAATGCCATGTCTGGCTTTAAAAAAAAAATCCGTGTATGCCAGAAAAATGCTGCCAGAACCGTGAATGTGAAACCTCACCTGACGTGGGCTTCTCCATAGGTGTTCATAGAGATGGGACCACTAAGGCTTTATTCACACATCTGCATTTTGCCAATGTGTGATGTCCATGTAGATGTGGCATGCACCTATTGATTGTAATGAGGACATGCTGACGTCCATACTCTATGAACAATCTGTGGAGAAAGAATAGGGACATTTTGCAGATTAGAAAGCCCCATATTGGTCTGTGGAACCCTGAAAATAATGGACAGTGCATGAACGCCATCTGTGTGTTTTTCATGGACCTAGAGACAGTATAAATGATAGTAAAATAAACTCATCCATATATATTTATTATTTTTTGAGAAATGGTTCATCCATGGACGGTGCACAACCCAAAAACAAAGCTGGATCCTGTGCAGTATGTGCTTGTGAATAAGGGCTCGTTCACATGGCGGTATTTGGCCCTTATTTTGAGGTGAATTAAGATCAGTGCCAAATTCTGGCCTGAATCTGTTACGCGTTGTTTTCAATGAGAAGCAGGACGCTAAAAGCGCCCTGCTCGATCTTGCAGCTGATTCAGCCACGCTCCGGTGACTAGGCCTGGTCATCTGAGTCTTATCAGTGGGTGAAAACAGCGGAGGAAAGTCAAAGGGGCACATATGGAAGAGGAATCTGAGGCTTCAGATTCCTCTTCCATTTTAGCTACAGTCATATGAAAAAGTTTGGGCACCCCTATTAATCTTAATCATTTTTAGTTCTAAATATTTGGGTGTTTGCAGCAGCCATTTCAATTTGATATATCTAATAACTGATGGACACAGTAATATTTCAGGATTGAAATGAGGTTTATTGTACTAACAGAAAATGTGCAATATGCATTAAACCAAAATTTGACCGGTGCAAAAGTATGGGCACCTCAATAGAAAAGTGACATTAATATTTAGTAGATCCTCCTTTTGCAAAAATAACAGCCTCTAGTCGCTTCCTGTAGCTTTTAATCAGTTCCTGGATCCTGGATGAAGGTATTTTTGACCATTACTCTTTACAAAACTATTCCAGTTCAGTAATGTTTGATGGTCGCCGAGCATGGACAGCCCGCTTCAAATTATCCCACAGATGTTCAATGATATTCAGGTCTGGGGACTGGGATGGCCATTCCAGAACATTGTAATTGTTCCTCTGCATGAATGCCTGAGTAGATTTGGAGCTGTGTTTTGGATCATTGTCTTGCTGAAATATCCATCCCCAGCGTAACTTCAAATTCGTCACTGATTCTTGTACATTATTCTCAAGAATCTGCTGATACTGAGTTGAATCCATGCGACCCTCAACTTTAACAAGATTCCCGGTGCCGGCATTGGCCACACAGCCCCAAAGCATGATGGAACCTCCACCAAATTTTACAGTGGGTAGCAAGTGTTTTTCTTGGAATGCTGTGTTTTTTTGACGCCATGCATAACGCCTTTTTGTATGACCAAACAACTCAATCTTTGTTTCATCAGTGCACAGGACCTTCTTCCAAAATGAAGCTGGCTTGTCCAAATGTGCTTTTGCATACCTCAGGCGACACTGTTTGTGGCGTGCTTTCAGAAATGGCTTCTTTCGCATCACTCTCCCATATAGCTTCTCCTTGTGCAAAGTGTGCTGTATTGTTGACCGATGCACAGTGACACCATCTGCAGCAAGATGATGCTGCAGCTCTTTGGAGGTGGTCTGTGGATTGTCCTTGACTGTTCTCACCATTCTTCTTCTCTGCCTTTCTGATATTTTTCTTGGCCTGCCACTTCTGGGCTTAACAAGAACCTGTGGTCTTCCATTTCCTTACTATGTTCCTCACAGTGGAAACTGACAGGTTAAATCTCTGAGATAACTTTTTGTATCCTTCCCCTGAACAACTATGTAGAACAATCTTTGTTTTCAGATCATTTGAGAGTTGTTTTGAGGAGCCCATGATGCCACTCTTCAGAGGAGATTCAAATAGGAGAACAACTTGCAATTGGCCACCTTAAATACCTTTTCTCATGATTGGATACACCTGGCTATGAAGTTCAAAGCTCAGTGAGGTTACAAAACCAATTTTGTGCTTCAGTAAGTCAGTAAAAAGTAGTTAGGAGTATTCAAATCAATAAAATGATAAGGGTACCCAAATTTTTGCACCGGTCAAATTTTGGTTTAATGCATATTGCACATTTTCTGTTAGTACAATAAACCTCATTTCAATCCTGAAATATTACTGTGTCCATCAGATATTAGATATATCAAATTGAAATGGCTGTTGCAAACACCCAAATATTTAGAACTAAAAATGATTAAGATTAATAGGGGTGCCCAAACTTTTTCATATGACTGTATGTGAACGTACACTCAGATACATTATGGCTCTGTTTGGTTTGACTCCATAGACACAATTGGTTAAAACAACTTTATTTAAAAGTTTATTGTGCCGTGATGAACACTGAAGTGTGGATTGGGATGCCCCAGTCCAGCTTGTAGATGAGCTGGGACCCCACACATAGTATAATGGAGCCACTTGTGTTTTCATTGGATGACAGCCTGGCTGTATGTAGCCAGCTTTCCTAACCCTGGCTCACTAAACCACACAGACAGATGTGCCTGATATTTTCAGGCCTGTGTGAACAATTGGTGACACAGCAGGCTACCCCTGGGATAACAATGGGCATTTACATTGTCATCCAGTGACCACTTAGACTATAAAGAGCTTTTAGTTACATGAGAAAAGTTTGGATTAACGGGTATTGTTCTATTACTATATGTACAGTCTGTATGGAGGGAACATTCCTATAGAAATCGTCCCATGTTTCCTCAGATCCTCATTAGATCCTTGTATTGACATAAGACAAGGTCTTTGTTGGCAGAGACATCAGCTCCCACTCCTCAGGTTAGGTTTGCTAATTGGACGGCCATCATCTAAATCCTGTTTCTCCTGACATAGACATGAGATTGTTTAGAGGATTTGACAGTCTCCTGCTTAATTCCAGTAAGAGAAGATATTGAATTAGAAGAAATCTTACAAGTTGTAGGTGCATGTGTCATCAGTCTTATTACTATACCGTAAAGGTGGCCATACACATTAGAATTCAGTAGGCAGACCAGCAGTGGTTGAACGAACCATCATTTTGCAGTCACAGCCGTACACATTTAGTCTAGATAGGCTGTTATAGCTGTTCAAACTGGCCATAAATGGTCAGTGACACCGGGCGAGAGTGAACTGGGAATGTTTTTTTTTTTTCAGGGAAAAGTTGTCTGTGCGGACAATGACAGTCTGTCATTGGTTGACTAAAACCACCATTTGTAGATAAATTCCACCAGATGAATTGCCACTTTGCTTGAACTTGTCCGTTTTGAAGCCCTTTTAGACTGGTGTGTACAGTCACCTTTAGTTATCAGACTAGCTGGACATTACCAGCCTATACCTGTTACATTCCCCAAGGGTGTCTTCTGACAGTGCAGTTAAAACCTACATCACAGAAAAACATGGTGTGTCACCTGTAAGCACACAGCATGTTTCACTCCTAAGGCAGGGTTCACACTACCGTTGGAATCCGTTATGAAGGTGTCCGTTAAAAAAAAAGAGAAACTGACACCTATCATAACAGACACTAACTGATGTTAATGTGTCTGTTTTTTTAACTGATCCAATTAATGGTTCAGTTAAAAAAACAAAGACATTAGGATAAGTTAGCATCAGTTAGTGTCTGTTTTTTAACACTGTCCAGTGTTTTTTTTTTTTTTTTCTCCTTTCTGAGCATGCGCAGGAAAAAAACAGACATAAAATAACGGACAGTAACTGATGGCTTTCAGTTACTGTCCATTATACGTCCGTTACCCATAGACTTCAATGTTAAAAAAATAACGGACGCTTGCTGTCCGTCAAGAATCCGTTTTTTCACGGATTTCTGACGGTTCAGCTAGGGTCTGATGCTACAATCTTGTAACGGACAATAGCAACGGACAGTACTGACGGTCACCAACGGTAGTGTGAACACCCCCTAAAAACATAACTGCATTAAAATGCATACAGTGTTAACTGCACTGTCTGAATACACCCTCACATGTGCAGCAGTAGAGATTTTGAAATCTTCAGCAGATGTGTACACCATCCCAGGGTGAGGTGTGTGTGTGTGTGTATATATAATATATCTATCTATATATATATATATATATATTTCTATAATTTTTAGTATACTGAATGTGTCTAGATGGAAGTGACTGGAGGCTGCACCCATACACATCAGAAGGTTACAGATCACCACTATAGAGTGTAAGCTTTTAGTGCAGGGTATATATCTGTCAATAAACACTTCCAGGAGGAATATAATTCATTTATTTTATAGTTGAACTAAAAATTTAGTAAATGCCTCCGAATATAAAGCATTCAGCTGAGTAAAGTCATGTTTAGTAATAGTTTCCACTGGCCATTGGTGTGTGCTACTGTTATAGTGTGTCCTGCTACACTGTATAACTGGTTGTGGACGTGCAGGGTTCCCTGAAATATCCCATGATTCCCTCCTCCTCATATACACCCAGTCTAGTAAAAGTGAAAATGTTTCTATCTCAGCTGAGCAGGGAGGAGATAAGAGGGACAGTGAGATTCTACTGTAGTGAAGGCACTTCTCTACACCCTTAGTGGATGTGTCACCATTTCTGAGGAATTCTGAATGTCTTGTCAGTCCAGACTGTTACTTGCCACATTTCTACTATTGCATCAGGCAGTTCTGGAAATGGGAAATAAGTGGGAGTGAGGGTTAGCTGGCTATATATAGTACAGAAAAGTGAGCAGAAGTGAGTGTAAATGAAAGTCCTGTGTATGTGACCACCCACAGACATGATATGTGTAAGCTATCTGGCTGATCATCAGCCTTGGTGGGCCATTCAAGATGTGTGACAGTAGATGGTCAGCTCACACTTGTGACAAGGGAATGTGAATGGTCAGGATATAGCACCCTGCTGCTATGTGACTGTGACCGCTGACCTGAGTGACACTATACATGTCATTAGGTCTATTAAGGTGATAGACTCTAGGGACACGGACAAAGAAGTTCTCATAGCTGTAAATATATACTATCTGTACAGCTCCTGAGATCACAACTAATTCTCTAGCATTAGCATTTCTTTTACATTACATGTGAGGTACATTCATTTTTTTTTCCCTCATAAAGACACCATGCTAAAAGCAGCGTTTTATCACATGTGTACAATTATTATACTACAATACACTAAACCCTGAGATCATCCTAGTCTCTCATACCTGCGAAGGCCTTTAGGGTGTGTGACTGTTCACATAACGGTTTTCTGGCAGATTGCTGCGGTTTTGTAGTGTGGATTCACAAGGCTTGTCTAGGTGAAGTACTCGCTTTCTGTAAACTTCATCTGTACAAGCTGCGCGGCTGAAGAATCGAGCACTTCACCCACAATTTCTGCTGCAAGTGACACACTTGTATATGGGAACTTGTAAATGATCCCATTTAGTCATTTTGCCTGTTGTAAAGCATGGCTATGTGAGACTGTACACTGGGAGACTTTCTGCTATTGCTAGTAGGTTCTCTGTGGATTGTGCTTTGGACTTTAGGCTGCTAAATGAAGGCAGGTTACTAGCTATAGCTTCAGTGCACAGCGTCCAGATCCTCACACAGGGAGGGGGTGGAGAGCTGTAACCAAGCAGTAAGCATCCATTTTACTCCTTCTCTCCTTCACGTAGTCACTTAAAGATTTAGAAGTCTGTTCCTGCTGGGGAGGGGAGGCATTCCACTGAAGAGAGGGGGAAACTTCACACATCTACTAAGTTTACATTCAGTTTCTGTAAACTGTTTGCAGGGTCAGTGGTGCACATCAATGGACAGTAGTATATAGACTATATTAGAAATGCCCACAAGTTACTATATTGGTTTAGGAGGAATACAATGTCTTATATGGGACTATACACAGACACACAGTGCCTAAAACTCTGTATTGTGTACTTGTAAGGACTCCATGAGCAGTTCAGGGATCATCATGTGTTGCCTGTAGCACTTCCATTAAAGGGGTATTCTGTGTCAGACATGACATATCCGCAGGGTATGACCCAAATGTCCAATAGACTTCAGTGAGACCCCCATCTATCTATGGAATGAAGGTCCCTCGGCTGCTGTGAATGGTACCCTGGCTGCGCATACATAGATGTCCCCGTTCCCTTTTGTGGGAACTTGTCTGAGATTTGAATGCATCTTTAACTTCGCAGTGATGACCAGAAGAATCCCATTGATCAGTAGCCATGAATCCTGTCTTGCAGACAATGCAGCAGAATCAGCTACTCATTTAGTTTACAGTAAACAAAATCTTATTGGCAAGTCACTGAAACCATTGCCATAGCTCCCAACCATCCCACATCTGGCAGGACAGTCCTGATTTTACACTGCTGTCCCGCATAGCTTACAGTTTGTCCCGCTATTCCCCTGAAGTGTTTCGCTGTTAACAAACTTTATTAGGGTAGGGTAAAGGCTAAATGGCAGATGCTAAATCATAATGGCTAAAGGACCTTTGACATCATGAACATGTGATCAGACTCTTGTGTTGGCGGAGCTATTCTGGATACTGCGGGACACACTGTGATGTTACACAGAAAGCTGGGAACAGAGACTGATCGAAGATAAGTAGGAGAGAAGAGAGCATGTGTGAGCAAGAGGGGGGGGAACTGAACGCAGATGTAGGGGGCAGTTAAACTGAAGGCAAATGAAGGGGGGCAATTAAACTGGGAGCAGATTAACGGGCTATTAAACTGAAGGCAAATTAAGGGGACATTAAGCTGGTAGCAGATAAAGGGGGACATTAAATTGGTGGTAGATGGAGGGGGCAATTAAACTGGGGCATTAAGCTGGTGACATGAAGGGGGAACATTAAATTGGTGGCAGATAAAGGGGGACGTTAAGCTAGTGGTAGATGAAGGGGGCATTAAGCTGGTGGCAGATGAAGGGGGGACGTGAAGCTGGTGGCAGATGGAGGGGGGACATTAAACTGGGGGCAACTGGAGGAGGACATTAAACCGTGGGGGGTAGCTGGAGGGGGATATGTCTGCCTCTAGCTGCCCCCAGTTTAATGTCCCCCTCGAACTACACCCACTGTTTAATGACACCCTCCAGCTTCCCCATAGTTTAATGTCCCCCTCTAGTTTCCGCCAGTTTAAACTGGGGCACGAGGAGGGGACCGTTATAATGTGGGGGCATATAATGTTAGGGTGACTGTAGGAGCATTATACTGTGTGGGGGCACATGGGAAAAATAGATGAGAATGGGCGGAGTCAACATATAAGTGGGTGGAGCTAAACTTGCCATGGTGCGTATAGCACGCTGCATATTTTGTCCCTCTTTCTGTCCTTTGAAAGTTGGGAGGTATGCATTGCTTTTAAGGGTGAATGGACATAACCCGGTCACAAAACTGCACAGTTTTCACTACAATAATGGTTTTGCAGTGTATCCTGTCGCTTCATTTCTATCACAAAGATAAATTTAATCTGTAGCAGAGGATTTAGCTAATAGGAAAGCAAATAATCCCAGTTCCCTTTCACTTGTCCTGGGGTGGGATTGTAATTACGAGTGTAGATTACAGAAGATCCCTGCGGTGCAGGGTTGAGGAGTAAGCCCATTGTTTCAGTAACTATATAGGATAATAAGGGGGGGGGGGGTTCAAGTAGAAGGCCATTCCTTGGCCCTGTGAGCACAATGGCCAGTTGTCACTGGCCCTACATCCTCTGTTTCCTAATTGAGGAAGCTCTATAATTGAGATAGATCTAGACCTATTACCCATGTACACCTCCATAACTGCATATCGGGTTAGACTGCCTGCATTGTATGAATTGTCTATGAGCTGGTTTACTAGATGGAGGGTAACATGTGATTCTGATTTTATTATTGATTTTAACTTTTTTTTTTTTTTTTTTTTTTTTTTTGGTGACAGATATTCAGTATGTGCCTATAGTACTGCTCCTCAACAGAGAAATCCTGGGGACCAGACCACAATAAGTGGTGGAAGTAGTAGTGATAATAGCAGTAGTGGTAGCAGTGGTGGTGGTGATCAGTCTTCCACTACATCACTGGAGAAGAAGACCATCAAGCTTGAGGCAGAAGTTCGGGATTTAACAGTAAGTTCCTTGTAAGATGAGATTTATAGTTGCCATAATAAGGAAGTATCATACCAGCCATGAAAAGGATCTTTTCAGCTCCCAAATCTATTGTATTGCTTCTGATAGTATATTAAGAGTTTTCTCATGAATATAATCATACTTATATTAGTAGACAATTAAGTTAAAGGGGTTGTCCGGGATGAAATAAAAATTAAACCCCCTCCCTCGCCTAACTAATAATAATAACTTTATATAGCGCCAACATATTCCGTAGCACTTTACAAATCAGAGGACACATGAACAGACAATATGAGACATTACAATGTGACAAAGAAATAAACATATCAAACAATAGGAGTGAGAGCCCTGCTTGCAAGAGCTTACATTCTATGAAGAGATAGGGGAAACAAGAGGTCAGAGAGCTTGTTTGCTTCCATGGTCCAGCCATCTTTTAATAGAAAAGGTTGTGTAACTGAAGCTGTATGACCCAGTCACCAGCCAGTATCTGTGAATAAACAGATACTAAGTGCAAGGAGTGCAGTGTAACTTCTAGATGGAGAGGACAGGGTCTGAGGAACAGAGGAGGAAGGATAAAAGGTGTTATTGTTCTACACCTTCGCACTCTACACTGTGATCAGGTCACATAAGCCTGACCATACAGATGTGATTTTAGGGCAGTTTTGAAGCTGCTGTAGTTGGGGATTAATCGTATTGTCTTGGGTAAAGCATTCCAGAGCACTGGTGCAGCTCGAGAAAAGTCCTGGAGACTGGAGTGGGATGATCGGATAACAGGGGATGTAAGTCTAAGGTTATTAGCAGAACGGAGAGGACGGTTAGGGTGGTAGACAGTGACAAGGGAGGAGATATAGGGGGGCGCAGCGCTATGGATGGATTTGTGGGTCAGTGTGATAATTTTATATTATATTCTGTGATGGATGGGCAACCAATACAGCGACTGACACAAGAAAGATGCATCTGTGTACCGGTTTGACAGAAAGATGAGTCTGGCGGCCGCATTCAGGACAGATGGTAGTGGGGAGAGTTTAGTAAGAGGAAGCCCAATTAGAAGAGAATTGCAATAGCGAAGACAAGAGAGAATCAGAGCGACAATGAGGTTTTTTGATGTTTCCACAGTGAGAAAAGGGCGAATTCTAGAGATGTTTTTAAGGTGCAAGTGTCTGAATATGTGGGGTAAAGGTGAGATCTGAATCAAATACAACCCCCAGACAGCAGGCATGCTGCCTCGGGGTAATAGTAAGTCCACAGACAGAAATGGAGATATCAGGGTTAGGTTGGTTAGTAGATGGAGGGAACACAAGAAGTTCAGTTTTTGAAAGATTCAATTTCAGATAGAGAGACAGTCACTGGTGTTCTATAGTAGTGCATGGGTGATGTCACGGGATGAGGTATATAGTTGGGTATCATCTGCATAAAGTTGGTATTAAAAGCCAAATTTGCGAATGGTTTGTCCAACTGGGGCTGTGTACAGAGAGAAGAGGGGGCCTAGGACTGAGCCTTGAGGAACCCCAACCACAAGGGGCAGAGGAGAAGAAATGGCACCAGAGAATGATACACTAAATGAGCGGTCAGAGAGATAGGAAGAAAACCAAGAGAGAGAGAGCGGTATCGCTGAGACCAGTAGAGTGGAGCATGGTGAGGAGGAGTTTGTGGTCTACAGTGTCAAATTCTAATATATATATATATATATATATATATATATATATATATATATATATATATTAAAAAAAAAAATCTATAATTACCCATATTCCTGGGGCACCCCAGGGACACTTTCTGATAATCCGGTAATGTTCCATTTTCCGGTTTTCGAACGGAACATCACCATTAAACCGTCCCCCAACCCCATCATACTTGCGTATCTTCCTCTCTGGGAACGCCTCCTCACCTCTTCCTCTCTGCAAGCATTTGCATAGTCTGGAGGTGCCTGTGGCACATGTGCAGTACAGATGGCATTCCATCTCTACTGCGCAGGAGACAGAGGAACTTCCGGTCTGTGTATGCACTTGCAGAGAGGTAGAGAAGCGTCTCCAGCCTGCGCACAGTGAAAGAAAAGGAGGAGCCATCTCCCAGAGAGGAAGACAGATAAGTATGGTGGGGTGGGGGTGCTGAGTTAGTTGGGAAGGACTAGTAGTGGGCGAGATAGCTAGGGAGATAGGGAAGGGATGTAACAGAGTGAGAGAGGAGGGGAGGTAGTATGGAAGTTACACTGGAAACTACACAGCAGGAAGCTACACCATGTAAACAAATGCAGAAGATGTCAGGAGCTCCCAGAGAAACCCAGAAATCCCTCAAAACATTGCTAAAGGTGTATGGGTGTACTTATTAACCCATTAATAGCACTAACAGACCTTTAAAAAAAAAAAAAAAAAACTAAAATTTAGCAGAGTTGTAAAGATTTTCTGTAATTATCTTAGAGGTGACAGCTTTTTGTCTTGATCGGTTGCAAATGGATATGACCAGGAGTGCAGGAACTTTCTATGGTCTGGCACTTGTCAGAAACCCAGACATGATTTCCTTATTGTGGCCGGGGTATCTTCTCGTGCAGGCACAAAGAAACGGTACATGCAGTAATCCAGTCAAATGTATTTTTGGTTATGCCATAGGTATAAATGCATATGTGATAGAAGATTGATGAAGTCTGTAACTAGAACATTCAGACACAGATTCATGGCACTACCGATAGATTTATTACCTGGCTTCACATTCTAGGCAAATAGCTGTTTAAAGGGCAGCGACATTAGAAAGGGCATACATGCATCTTTTATTTAGTTTTGGGTAACTTCCATGATCAAGGTGTAGATATTACATGTCACTGTACATCCTCCAACTGAGACCTGTGGGGAAACTACTTGTAGCAGCAGATACCAAAAGTGCACAGCTGTTACAGTGTACTGCTAGTGAATATATAATGATACTCTATATTTAGTGTGGTTTGATTTTTAGACCATGTTTGACAGGTACTTTCCTCTGGGTGATATATTCAGGGAAGGCTGGAATGACTATCCATGAAGTGTAAGACTGATCAGGAGGCGGACGATGCAGGCTGTGTAAATAAATATACACAACTGTACATGTCTTCAGTGCACTAGCTGTTTATTGATGGCACACTGACTTATTTTATTTTCACGGAGCAGTTTCTGTTGTGTGATGCCCATATCCTATGCTATGCTTACTGTAGTCGGCAAAAAAAGCTATTTCCTCAGTGATCTGTTTTTTCATTGCTATAAAAAAGGACACTCATGTGCATGAAGATGGGTCTATTCTATTCTTTGCATGTAACTTGTGTAGTAATTGTATAAGACCATTTAGGAATGACTGGAGGATTTTTGTTCACAAAATGAATGTAATATAAAACATATCTCATCTGACATTGTACCTTTTTTTTTTTTTTTTTTTTTTTTGTGCTAGGAGCGTTACAGAAGAGCTGTACAAGACTCTGAGTATGTTCTTAGAAGAACAAAGAAGTTTGTAGAAGATGCAAAAATCTTTGGTATGTATCTGGATTCTTTTTAAGTTGAATATTTCCCTGATCACTAACTTTTTAACAAACTGCATGTCAATAGTGCAAGTGTATATAAGAAACTATAAAATGCTTTTCACTTATCTGACTACCTTTCTGCTTACCTGACACTCACTTTGAAATCTCTACTTAATCCATCTTTCTACAGAAGTAGCAAGAGGTATTGTATTCCATAGGAATCAATGGAGAGGGGAGGGTGGAGGAGTGAGCCTTAAATGAGTGAGAGTAGAGCACACACAGGCTTCTGGAATAGGAAGTTTCTGTCTCACCCCAGGTCTACCCAATATATTGCAGACCTCACAGCAGCTAGTCTCCATTCACCAGCTCAGGGAGAACTGACTATTTAAAGATGGAGCTGCACAAGGAAAAAAATGGGCAAAAATTGTTAATTTGGTTCACTTTACAACCAACAGAGCAGAACTGGATATTGTTCATATACATGTGGGTGATGAGGGTAGGTTAATGAAGTGAAATACTATTGCTGCTGTAAACCATGCTTGAGTGCAGGTTTTTTTTTTTTTGTTTTTTTTTTTTTTTGAGCACAAAATAAAAAATTTACTAAGACTGGCATGTGGCCTAAACAAGGCATGTTATTATATAATGTAGTAAGACTTCTTACTAAATTTGCACCAGACACTGAAATCCTAACCCTATGGTAATATAATGTATGATTATATATATATATATATATATATATATATATATATATTAAAAAACAAAAAAACACTTTTATCTCATGCTAAAAAAAAAAAATTCATGCTTACACTCTCTTCCTTTTTTGCAGGTATTCAGAGTTTCTGTCGGGACTTGGTGGAAGTGGCAGATCTCTTAGAGTTGTCAGTGAAAGAAACAAAGGAGTGTGGCATGACTGAGGCATCAGAAATTTTAAGTTCAATTGAAGTGAAATTGCAAAGCATTTTCAAAAAACATGGACTACTGAAAATGACCCCTGTGGGAGGAGACTATGACCCTTATGACCATGAAGTAGTCGGTCATGTGCCTGCGGAGGGAAGGAAACCTGGGAGTGTGGCTACAATACAGCAAGAAGGCTACAAACTACATGGTAGAACCATACGTCATGCTCACGTTGGCATTGCGGTGCTGACAAATGCCAAGTGACAAATCCCCTTATAGGTTCCTCTGAAGAATCCCCCTTATTTATTATAACTATAGTTTAGATTACTTGTTTTTTATGTTTATTTCCTCTTTTACTTTACCTGGTGACGTTATTCAGAGCTGCTACTCCATGGCTGGAGTGCCTTAACTTGACCTCATGCTGGTACAGTTCTTGCACTGTGCTGTACAATCATCTCTGGGATTAGGGGACTATCTCTCACATCTTCTTCTTATTTATTTGTACTTTTACTTAGAACAATGAACATTCACAAATAATTGTCTATAGAAGAGACCATTTGTTTCCATAAATGGTGTATGTACCCTTTAAAAACCTGTGTGGCATGCTGGCTGGCATGTATGAACACAAAAATGGGCAAAACAGAGCAGTTGCCCATAGTAACCAGACTAGTAAATCAGATCACTTTTTTTTTTTTTTTTTTTTTTTTTTTTTTTCATTGGCACATTCAAACCCTTTAAACTGTTGTTTGCTATGTAAATTTACACTATTTACCTTGACCCTAAATAGCGTAAATTACCATTAATAGATATACCGCACCAGACTAGGCTGTGCCTAGAAAAGGGGTCATAGCTTACAGGCATCTTAAAATGTGCCAGATTTATTACTGGCATGCACCATTACTTTGCCATAAAATATAAAAGTAAGCCAACCAAGAGCTGACCTAAGGAAAAGTGTCTAACATGTCTAGAAAGATGTATCTGAGTGGTACATTTAGTGGAATTCACCTATTCGCTCTAGTTTTATGCTACATAAATTTCAGACAGTAATAACTCTCAACCATTGTGCATAAAGTAGAAGGAATAATGTTTCTTCTGCAACAACCTTGGATGTTTACAGATACCAGACTGCTAGTATGTAATATTGTCCCAACGTGTTCTTGCTCAATGAGTGGTTGGTCCCTGCGTTGTTCACACAGGGATAATATGTGAAAAAATGGATAGTAAATGACTTCTGGTGCCATGCAGGTGGGATCTCCTACCAACAGTGCGACAAATCTTCTGTTTTCTTATACACTTTTGTCTAATGTTTGTATTGTTTATATTGTAAAAGGTGTTTTTGAAGGGGTTTTATTATATAGGGGGGTTTGTAAGATCTACATTTCATGCTTGTGGAATGAAGGAGAAATGTTTCCCCACCAGGCCGTTTATAGTGTACTTCATGGTACTATATTGTACCTCATCTACCTCTGTACATAACCAGTAAGGTGGCCTTATGACTGTATATGCGTACGTACATGGTTTACTGTAAACATGCTACAACTCTTACACTCAATTCTGTGGAGCTTATGTGCAGTGTTGCTAGAGAAGCATGTGACATTGTCATTGTGTGCCTCTGTTGGTCTTGTACAGAAGTGCAGCAAAGCATGAAATGTGTCTATTCAGGGGACACTCATTGTTTTTTTTTTTTTTTTACCAATTCTGTGTTTCACCAAATAAAATGATTTCATGTGCACATTAGTTTTGTACTTTGTTGCTTTTTTGCTTAATAACACAATATCGGTCATGTCAGATTGTGACTTTGTGTCCACAGGGCTTGCTTAACCCCTTAAGGACACAGCCACTTTTCGTTTTTGCATTTTCATTTTTCCCACCCCACATTCATTTTTCAGTTCACAGACTCACATGATGGCTTATTGTTTGCGAAACAATTTGTACTTTGTAATGGCACCATTCAATATGCTGTGCAATATACTGGGAAGCTGGAAAAATAATTCAGAATGAGGTGCAATTGGAGAAAAAATGCATTTGCAACAATTTCATATGGGTTTAATTTTTACAGAGTTCACTGTGTGGTAAAAATGACATGTTACCTGTATTCTGTGGGTCAGTACGAACTCGGCGATACCAAATTTATATAGTATTTGTAATGTTTTGATACCGTTTAAAAAATGAAAAACTTTGCAAAATTGAAGAAAAAAATGTTGCAACCATATTGTGACACCTGTAACTTTTTCATATTTACATGTATGGAGCTGGGTAAGGCGTCTTTTTATGCGGGACTAGATGTTTTTACTGATACCATTTGGAGAAACATCTGATGGTTTGATCACTTTTTATTCAATTTTTTTATATGAGGAAAAGTGTTGGGAAAAAACACTTTTTTTTTTTTTTTTTTTTTTTTTTTTTTTTTGCGCCGTTCACTGTATGGGATAAATATTTTATTTCAGGCATTTTGGAGTGGGGGGGGGGATACCTAATCTGTTTGTGTTTTATTCTTTGTTTATTTTTGTGATCTAGGGAAAGGGGGGTGAATTGAACTTTATCTTTTATGATCAGACCCCCTAGGGACCTTGAAACCTAGGGGGTCTGATCGCTCATACTATTCAATGCAATAGATATAATGCAATGACAAGCCTGGGAGCCTTCAATAGGCTCCTGGCTGTCATGGCAACTAATCGCCACCCTCCGATGACATTCAGGAGGGCAGCGATCGGTGAAAAATGGCGGGTCCTGGCTGTATTACACAGCCAACATCTGCCTCTGTATGGAGAGAGCTCAGCTCCTGAGCTCTCTCCATACACCCCTTCACGTACATGTACGTGATGTAGGTTTAAGGGGTTAATGTCTATCTCTAAGCTAGGAAAGGGTAGTGCTATCCAGTGTGTCTGACAACAATCCAGTCATGAGATCTGTGAGTAAACAAATGTTGTCCTGCATGTGCCTAAGGTCAGAGCTTGGGGGCTGAATGGTGAAACGTGTACAATGCACAGTACAAGTGTGTAACCATATACACAAATTACATAATGTTGGAGAACCTTTTTAGTTTTGCCATTTGTAAGAACAAACCTGCTCAGTCCTTCACCCAATACCATCTTACACATTGGATGGTGTCCAGTTTTATTTTCAGGCACTATTTGTGTTCCTCAAGCCCAAATAAAATTCATGATTGAAATTGCAAGGGGGAACTATTATATAGGGGTAAGGTATTCATTATAAGGGGGGCTATTATTTAGAAGAGGGGGAACTATTTATAAGGGGGGGTATAATTAAGTGGGCTTATTTTTATAAAGGGGGCTATTAGTGATAATGGGGACTATTTATAAGGGTAGCTATTTATGAGGGGGCTATTATTAAGGGAACAGTATTGTTTTTACTGGGTGACTGTTACTGATACAGGGCACTATTTATCATTTATAAGGGCGCTATTACTGATAAAGGTGTAAGATTATTTATAAGCAGGGACTATTATTTATAAGGAGGCGCTATAATAACTGATGACTGGGTGCAAAAATCTATTAGGTGGTACAAAGGTGCTCATTTGAAGTGTGTGTGGTAAAATGGGGCTTGTTACACTTTTGTTGGCAGAAAGGAGGCGCTATTCTAGGGGTTGCCACTGGAAGACGATGATGTTTTTATATATCAGCATTTGGGGCCCCGCTTTGTCTAAAACCGGCCCTGCCCCGGGTAAGCTATGTACATGCACCTGGTAATCCACATGATGTAAAAACCCGTTCTCTTCTGATTTGAAAGGCACTTGGGCAGGTCTAACACTGGGCGTATTATGGCTTGTGTTTCACAATGGTGCTTGCATGAGTAGTGTCTGCACACCAGGCAGCACCTGACCCTTACCCATCACTCAAGACTGCAAGTGTCAGTAGTCCATTGATGACTCTGCAATGAGCTCCATCTAGTGGGCAGCTAGCAGCACTGCGAAGCATTTTCAGAGATGCAGAGGAAATGTTGGATCAAAAAATATTGTGTACTTTTGTGTCACCAAGCTAAAATAAGTTCATACTTGACCAACCTGTATTCATTTAGTTTGTTTATGGATTTTATCTTTAGGGAGACTTCACAGTCGGAACAATACTACACACATACCTCCCAAACGTCCCGGATTCCGGGTCCTGTCCCGCGTTCCTGGTCGGCGGAAGGTATGTCCCGATTTCAACTCATCTGTGCCATGTGGATGCAGATGATTTGAATACAAAGGTGAATTAAGCAGGAGCCGTCCGCAGACAGCTCCTGCTTCCCCACTCTGCCCCCTGTATGCTCTGGACCCGGGAGCTTAGGTGCGATGTGATGACGTCACTCACATCGCACTTGCAGCTCCCTCAACACTCTGAGAGAAGAGACTTCACAGAGCAGCTGGGGAGCGAGGAGAGGTGAGTATCAGTGTGTGTGTGGTGTGTTAAACTTTGGGGGAAAATGAAGGGGGGACATTAAACTGGGGAGAGCGACCCCCATGATTTAATGTGCCCCTCTAGCTGCCCCTAGTTTAATGTACCCTTCCAACTACCCACACAGTTTAATGTCACCCTTCAGCTGCCCCAGTTTAATGATCCCCTCTAGTTTCCCTCAGTTTAAACTGCGGCACCAGGAGAGGGACTTCACACTGTGGGGCAATTGGAGGGGAACATTATAATGTGGGCATATAATGGATGACTGTAGGAGCATTATACTGTGTGGGGGCACAAATAAAAATGGATGAGCATAGGTCAACGTAGAAGTGGATGGAGCTAAATTTGCCACATTCTGTCCCTCTTTCTATCCTTTGAAAGTTGGGAGGTATGTACACAGAGCAATGGCTGTCCTTAAGCTGTAAAGGGCTCAGAAGGGAGGGAGCACTGTGCTTTTTAGCTTCTGGAGTAAATATTTAGTGGGACTTTCGGGATGTCATGTTGTTTTTGCAGAGCTCTGGAGGTTCCAAGAACTTGGAATTCCCCAAGAAGTGACCCCATTTTGTAGGGGAAATCATCCGGTCTCTGCAAACGTGACATGTCGTCCAAAAACCAACAATCTATGCTCCAAAAGCACATATCGCTCCTTCACATCTCCACCCTGCTATTTGCCCAAACTGCAGTTTATGCCCACATGTATGACATGTGACTTGTACAGCATAAACTGTACCCAGGATAACATACGTAACAATACCATATGTGGGTATAAACTGCAGTTTGGGCACAGAAGGGAAGGAGCACTATTTTGGTTTTTGGAGCACAGTTTGCCACTTTTGCAGAGTCGCTGAATTGCCAGTAAAGTGAAACCCGCAGACACGTCACCCCATTTTGAAAACTGCACCACTTAAGTGACGTAGTGAACATTTTTAACCCTTCAGTGTTGCATTAATTTAATTTCCAGAAATGAATATGCAGCTGATAACACCATGTAACAATTTTCAAAAAAATATTTGTTCCCAGTTAAGTGTGTTTTTTTTCCTGATTGATTGTACCTTAAATGAATAGAAAAAAAGTTATTATTCCCTGTAAACTTTGCTTTTGTGGTCAGCACAATGATATTTTGAAATTGATCTATTTTTAAGGATATTCGCAATATTTCAAGATACTTAAGAAGCTTCTGGAATTGTGAGAACTATCAAGAAGTTTCTAGAACTGCCCAGAATTATCTAGAACTTTCTGGGACTGTACAGAATTGTAGGTAGCTGTATAACTACAGTTTTATATAGGGCCACTATAGCCCTTCCTGAGAGACGGAGAGACAGGATCTAATTGATTGGGATTGCATAGTAAGTGGGCAATGGCCATCACAGACAAAGGGGAATTGACTTAGACAGACAGGTGTGAATTCAATATCTATTCAGGTTCTGATAACGACAGTATTCACACTTCACCCCACACCCATTACAGGAGGAGCTTAGGAATGTAAATGTATATATTGTGTGTTATTCTGGTACCGGGTGATCAATCTTTCTCAGCTGAATCCTCAGTACACTCTTGAACTTTAATACTGCATGGCATAAAGACCATTTTTATCAAGTTTGGAGAGACATCCTTTTTCCTTACAGTTCACAGCAACTTAGTCAATTCAGATGGCATCGGTTGCATACATCCAGCAGACCCATTTTGCTACGTATGTGGCCAGTTTATAAAGACAAGAGCGAAAAAGTACTCTGTGGAAGCATCTGCTAAGATGTGTGAGGCCTACAAAGCATACTTCGGCATGCCTGTTGGTGACCAAGACAAACCATGGGCTCCTCATTTCACATGTGAGCACTGCAAGAAAACTCTTGAAGGTAAGTGGATAAATGCTACTCTCTTAAATAGCAGATTAACTGTGTTAATATTGTAAATATCACTAGTCATTAGTGTGAAATAGGCCTAAATCAAATTCTCAATACAAATATTATTTTGTTTGCCTATAGGTTGGTACAGGGGAGAGAAGAGAGCCATGCATTTTGCTATCCCAAGAATTTGGCGGGAACCAACTGATCACTCAACAAATTGCTACTTCTGCATGGTGGACCCTTCCAAACGTCGCACTGGCAAAATGCACCGCCTGTAACGTATCCTGACATTCCGTCATCTATTGCCCCAGTACCACACTGCCCTGAACTTCCTGTACCAACACCTCCAGACAGAGCTACACCACCTTCAAAAGAAAGCAGCAGGTCAGACATCGAGGAAGACGTTGAAGATCACGATTTGTCTTCATATGCAGATGAGCGGAAGCCATACTACTCTAACCAAAAAGACCTCAACGATCTGATCAGAGACCTTGGTCTCACCAAGTCCAACGCTGAGCTTCTGACATCAAGGCTCAAGCAATGGAACTTATTAGATGAAAGCGTCCAAGTCACAGATCAGAGGAAGCGTCACCAAGTTTTTTTCCATCTTCAGTCATCAAGATGGACTGTGCTTCTGCAACAATGTGGCTGGTCTATTCGAGGCTATAGGTATCACCTGTAACCCGAATGAGTGGCGCCTCTTCATAGACAGCTCATGCAAGAGCCTCAAAGCCGTGCTGCTTCACAATGGGAACAAGTATCCGTCTCTTCCTGTAGCTCACTCGGTGCTCCTGAAAGAGGAATACACCAGTGTCAAGATGTTGCTAGGTGCCTTGAAGTATGATGAGTACGGCTGGGAAGTTATCGGAGATTTCAAAATGGTGTCATTCCTGATGGGCCTCCAAGGTGGTTTTACTAAGTATCCTTGCTTTATTTGCCTTTGGGACAGCCGGGATACTGAAGCGCACTACCAAAGGCGGGACTGGCCTCAGCGGACAGAGTTCACTGTGGGGAAGAACAATGTAACGTGGGAGCCACTGGTGGACCCACGCAAGGTGCTGATGCCACCACTACACATCAAGTTGGGGCTCATAAAACAATTTGTCAGGGCTCTAGATAAGGAGTCGAGAGCTTTCAATTACCTCCAAGATCTTTTACCTAAGCTGTCTGAAGCAAAGATCAAAGCTGGTGTCTTTGTCGGACCACAAATCAAGAAGATCATAGAGTGCAGTGAATTTCCCAAGAAGCTGAATAGGAAGGAGAGAGCAGCTTGGAACAGTTTTGTCGCAGTGGTTCGCGGCTTCCTAGGCAATCATAAAGATGAAAACTATGTACAACTGGTTCAGACTCTGATAAAGAACTATGCTGCAATGGGCTGCAGGATGTCACTCAAAATCCATATCCTTGATGCTCATCTTGATAAGTTCAAAGAGAACATGGGAGCTTATTCAGAGGAGCAAGGCGAGCGCTTTCACCAGGACATTATGAACTTTGAACGCCGTTATCAAGGACAATATAACGAAAACATGATGGGCGACTATATTTGGGGATTGATTCGTGAAACTGATTTGCAGTATAGTCGTAAATCTCGGAAAACCGCACACTTCTGAACAGTTTTTGGTAATCTGTGTAAATTTGCAATGCATATAGTGTTCTTAGTCTGACTGTATAAATGAGAAGATGCAAAATCATCTGTTTCTATAGTAAAAATGCATAATTTTCGTTGCCGTGGTCACAAAAGCGAAGTTTATGATGAATGTAAGCAATTTTTAATTTGTTTTAGACATAAGCAATTGGAATATAACATTTAAAAGCTGGGAACAAAATTTGTGTTACATAGTGTAATGCAAAGTGAAAATTGCAATTTTTCCAGAGATTCGCCATTTCAGTGCCTGATCTGTTGTGCCCAGCTTGTGTCAGCAGAGACACACACAAGTGGGTATCACAGGCAAAACAGCTTATGGAGTGTTCATCTCTGATACAAGCCGGGCACAACATATTACGCACCGAAATAACGTATTCCTGGAAAAATTTTCACCTTTCTTCGTCATCTGCGTTTTCATTTCTGGAAAATAAAGTATAGCAACGCTTGGGGGTTACAAATGCTCACTGTACCCCTGGATTAATTCCTTCAGGGGTTTAGTTTCCAAAATGGGGTCACATGTCAGGGTTTCCACTTTAGTGGCATTTCAGGAGTTCTGCAAAAGTGTCAGGGGGTCCAAAAAACAAACTGTCTAAAGCTGTGCTCCAAAAACCAATAGCCCGCCTGGCTGTGCCCCGTTTATACCCACATATGGATAATAGACAATAGATATAGTTGGTAGGTCACTTCAATCTCTAAACCGTTGAAGTAATAATTGTCAAGTAGACTAAAAATTAACATTTATTTAATCTAAAATAGATATGAAAAGAAGTAAATTGCACAAAGTGCTGTGATTGGACTAAAAGTACATGAGATGGAGCCTCCTAATCAACCTCATAGGTGTAAATGTTTAATACTGGGAGTACAGTTCAATTCCTCAAATTTGTATTTAAACCCCCAATAAATAACCCGGGTCTAATGTGTCGGCTCCTACTATCTCATTTGTAAGATTAAGGACACAGTATCCACATCGGATCTAAACTATCCTAGTGTTGCACAGATAGTATATCTTTAAGGTCTGCCTTCTAGGTATGTAAATAACTGATGGAGACTGCCCAAATGTTGTTGAGGAGCTACTTGACCCACTAGTGTTTCACAGACATACCTGCAGATTATTATGGTGCTGTTACTGTGTTACTGTTACTGAGCCTAAGTTCAGCGGGAGTATCATTCCCAAATGTAGCGGTAGGTCACAAATGTTTCACCATTACTCATTCTGCTCAAATAAGCCCATATCGTACGGCTTGTATTTGTGCATGAGCTAGCAACATAGACTCAGCGCTGCAAGTGAAAAGTATCCCTGTGCGACTGGTATCAACTGACAGTCTACTTGTTTTTACCCTGCCTATTATGATTGTTATATCTAAAAGGCTATCCCTATAACATCCATAATAGGCAGGGCAAATTATCTGTATCTATTTTAGATTAAATAATAAATGTTAATTTTTAGTCTACTTCACTATTATTATTTCGATGATATACCCACATATGACATTAAGTACGTTACCCTGGGTACAGCAGTGTCATACATGTGGGCATAAACTGCAGTTTGGGCACACAGCAGGGAGCAGGTGTGAAGTAACGCTATGTGGCTTTTTGAGCGCAGATTCAGATATTTGCTATCTACAGTAGACGACATGTCGTGTGCAAACCCTTTAAGATGCCAGAAAAGTGGCATACCCTAAGGAGTGTCTCCATTTTAAAAACTGCACTCCTCAAAGAATTTATCAAGGGGTGTAGTGAGCATTCATATACCAGGCGGATGGTGAAGAGTGAATATGTAAGCTGTGGGGAGTACATAAGTGTAATGATGAGAGGTCCCCAAAATGTATTTCTATTTGTCATATTGGGATGTTCCTGACTGCTCTCAGCTATTTGGTCATAAGCGTGAGGAATGCAATAGGGCTACTCTGTAACCAACTCTTTGTTGTCTGTCCTTGGTCCAGTTTGCATACCCTTGCTAATCTCATTATCCCAGCAGGAGGTTCCTACAAACCTATGGCTGGAAGGGCATCGGAATACACAAAACTTAGACTCCATGTCTCCAGGCCACAAATCAGAAGGGATATGGTTTTATGACAATATCTGGGGAAACCTCTTACAGTCGCCCCCATCAATTCCCCAGATGCGCTTGGCCCAGGTGCACGTTTAGAGCCCACACAAGGGGGCTTCAAAGCCCGGAAAAGGTCCAGACACTGATCTCCTTACCCAAAGGGGATTTGGGTGTCATTCTTGGTGTCTACATGATGGGGATCTTGCCATGAACCCTATCATACCTCTTTCCCGACTCTACGGTCATCGGGTGGGGAAATACCATGATATATGGTTATGAGACTGTCAGGATGGAGGGCGGGGCTCCTCTCCTCCTAGTGACATCACACAGGGAGGAGACTGGGGATAGTTATACAGTCTCACCTGGGGGGGGGGGGAAACGACAAAGGTCTTTGTTATGCTGGAGAAGATGTGACTGCATGTAGGAGACACATGCTCTGTAACTTGCTTAAGGAAGAACCCTGCGGTCCACCACATGGGGGCTCAGAAAAACTGACTACAAACTTGCTCTGGTATTTTTCTATCTTTTATTTCCTTTTTTTAGTTGCTGTACTGTACTTTGCTTTTACCTGTATTTGCTTGATAATTGATATGTATTTCTGTATATGTTAGTGCTTAGGACCGATCCACTGGGGTTAATAAATATATAAAACTTATAAAACTCGTTTTATATTATCCTATGATCCCCGTCCGCCCACGGTGTGTGAGTGGGAGGTTAAGAAAGAAGGTTGATCGCAGGTGTGTCAGGTAGCGTGGCAAGGCAATATCCTTCACAATAGGGAACACCAATTTCCCTACTATAATCCCAGCATTTCCTATGATTGTGGGTGGTCACTCTGGGTTGTCACTTCTGGTTTCTTTTCCCTCGTAAACTCTAAATCTGGTTTGTACCCTTATATACACTCGCACAGCTTATACATTCTCTTCTTGCCGCAGCCAGATTTGTTCTAATGATTTGGCGATTTTTGGGTTTTTTGTCTTCACATTTTGCAAGCTATATTTTCTTTATTTTTCTGGTGATGTAGCCATATGAAGGCTGCTTTTAGTGGGATGAGATGCATTTTGTAATGACACCATTTTTGGGTGCCTATAATTTATAGAATAAATTTTATTACCTCTTTTTTTTGGTGAATTAAAAAAAAAAAATTCTGGCAAGCTTTTTACCTTTTAAATGTTTTCCCATGCTGCGAACAGCATAAGGAACATGTTACCTTTATTCTGTGGGTTGGTATGATTATGGCGATACCTCATTTATATTGTATTTTTACGCGATACTAATTTTGCAGAACAAAAACCCATTTCGGGACATAAATCAGTTTTTTGCATTGCCATCTTCTGAGATGTGTAACACTTTTATTTTTCGGTTGACAGAGTTGGTTTAGGGCTTAATTTTTGCAGGACAACCTGTGCTTTTTATTGGTACTGTTTTGGGGTAATATGACTTTATCACTTTTTATAGGATATTTTGTGAGATGGCAAAAGATCGTTATTTCCAGTGGTTTTGTTCTGTTTTTTTTTTTTTTTTTTTTTCCAACGTTCACCGTGTAGGTTAAATAATGTTTTAGTTTTATTGTACAGGTTGTTACGGATGCGACTGGAGTATACACATGTATTGCAGTGTATAGAGGAAGTCAGCCGATGCAGACGTATAGGCTGACTTCCTCCAATCTCGGCAGGATCAACCAGGTACTGGGGGCTCCTAGCATCCTGGGGTCACTGGCCAGACCATGGGCTGCCAAAAATGCATAACGGCACCCCTTGATCTTGCCGAGGGGTGGTCATTATTATTGCGCAACTGGGGGTTAATGGGGCAGCTGCTCCGGGCTGTCTAACACAGCCAAGAGCTGGGAGTAATGCCTGCGGTATTACAGCTAAGTACTATTACTGAGCTGAGCGTAAAGTATATACATGTCTCGACGTACTATTACGTCACGGAGCAGGAAGGGGTTAATGTATCTATGGTTAAGCAGGTAATGTCTCAATGTAATTAATATTAAACATTATAATACAGCAAAAGTAAATACTTTTCCTTCTCCCTCTCCTCTCCCTCATTATTAGCTAGCTCCCTTGTCCCTTAGTTCGCTCTATTACTCTTTTTATTTCGCCTTCACCTTTCTCTATTCAAGCTTACCTCCTTCAGACTATCCTAACCCCTCCCCCTTTCTTCTACATGTAATCCAGTTGATTTTCATTATTATCTACAATTACTCTCACTCACCATTACATTAATCACTCCAGTAATACTCTCTGTTATTGCTACTTCTAACATCTATTACCCACACTCCTATTTCCTATGTACAGCATTGCTATTCTGACAAGCTGTTCCCATATCTAGTACTGGCAGATTGCTCTGCACAGTGATGCACTTCTGCCCACACTCTGACCACTTCCGGACAGGAAGTGGCAAGGATACAGCATCAGCACCTGAGCACTCACACTGAGAAGCCAGTCTCAACAAGCAGGGATACTGCTGCTGGGCATCTGATATACCTAGAGTGGCGGATACTGCTCCAATCTGCCACCAGTCCCCCAGTACTGCAATAGGTAAGAACTCTCTGACCCATATGGTCTTCTGGACACCAGGAATGACGCTTGGATCTGGATAGTAATTACTTGCCTGCCATCTCTGGACCTAGTATCCCTAATAACATGTGACCTACGCTACTGCGATAACTATCCGTGTTCCTTTACAGCACTATAAGGGTGATGGGTAATGAATTTGTTATACGCTTCCTGCATGAGAACTAATGAGACTATAATTTATTACCTTTTATATTTATGGTGTTAGGGCCGGTTCACATCTGCGTTCGGCTTTCCGTTCATGGAGTCCGCTTGGGGACCCCCCCCCCGAATGGAAACCTATACGCATAAAAAGCGGTTTTCACCTGTGAAACCATGGACCCCATAGACTATAATGGGGTCCGTGTGGTTTCTGCTCGATTTCTGCACGAAACATGCGGAGAAAAACGTGCTGCTTTCAGCACGTTTCTCTCCGCTTGCTTCGTGCGGAGACCTTAGGTAACTGCTTTTTATGCGTATAGGTTTCTGTTCGGGGGTCCCCAAGCGGACTTCCCGAATGGAAAGCCGGACGCAGATGTGAATTGGGCCTTACTAGTGATATTATGCAAATATTACTATACAGGACCTCTTCGCCTTATTCACCCTATTACGTACCTAATTTCAGCATGCTACTTGAGATCACCCCCACATAGTGGATTTTGTGAATCAAGATTGGATCATCTAATATTGACTGGACTGTTACCTATCGTATTCTATCTTATAACTATTTATACTTTTGTACCATAGGTGAGTCTGAATTGATTTCTGCTGTATATCTCGGATAGTTTATTTACTTTAGCTGTATTAATATGTATATCTAATATGAATTACATGAGACATTACCTGCTTAACCTTAGATGCATTAATATGATTAATTTAATACTAATGACATCTTGAGATTCATTATGCTTAGATATTACACTACTGATGTCATTTTCGATAGATACTTTTGCGATTTTGTACCTTCATCCGTATGTGTATTTCAGAATAGATTGAGTTCTATTGTTTGTTCGCTTTTTCATCTGTATGTTAAACTATATTTATATGATGTTATATATCACAACCTGCAGAGTCTGAACGCAGCACTGCCGAAAACGTTTACTGCTCTGTAAGAATCTTCTTTTGATTAAATCATCTCTTCAACTCAACGTAAGGAGTGCTTGAATTCTTTATACTCTCTACATATTGGAGTTGGGACCCTATTGAAGCACCTGCCGAAAAATTGAAAACTTGAGTGCTGCATACAAATCATACTATGATCGGTCATCTGGAGCACAGTGTTATTCTCCTCTCACTTCACATCCTAAGCGTGGCTCCATTTCTGCTGCTGATTGTTGTGGTCAGCCCGCCATGCGCCGGACAGCCGGGGCCCCCCGATCCGCCTGGCAGAATAGGTAAATGCACCTGCATGTAGTACAGACACCAGTACAGCCTGTGCATCCCGGCTGACCTCAGCCAGGATGTGTGCACAGCACTGTGACTGCATCGAACAGGTGTAATGTTAGAATACATGAGATCCAGCCGTATATGCAGTGCTGATCGTCCAGCACAGGCTGACTGGTTATGACAGCTGGTAGCTTATTCCATCTTGTATAGGTTTATGCTAGAAAATGGGGGCAGTCTGTAGTTAAAGGGCAGATCTGGATTTCTGATCCTTTACCTACTGTATTAGGAAATCACATACACACGTGGACAAAATTGTTGGTACCCCTCGTTTAATGAAAAAAAAAACCCACAATGGTCACAGAAATAACTTGAATCTGACAAAAGTAATAATATAAAAAATTCTATGAAAATGAACAAATGAAAGTCAGACATTGCTTTTCAACCATGCTTCAACAGAATTTTTTAAAAAAGAAAACTCATGAAACAAGCCTGGACAGAAATGATGGTTCCCTTAACTTAATATTTTGTTGCACAACCTTTTGAGGCAATCACTGCAATCAAACAATTCCTGTAACTGTCAATGAGACTTCTGCACCTCTCAACAGGTATTTTGGCCCACTCCTCATGAGCAAACTGCTCCAGTTGTCTCGGGTTTGAAGGGTGCCTTTTCCAGACGGCATGTTTCAGCTCCTTCCAAAGATGCTCAATAGGATTTAGGTCAGGCCTCATAGAAGGCCACTTCAGAATAGTCCAAAGTTTTCCTCTTAGCCATTCTTGGGTGTTTTTAGCAGTGTGTTTTGGGTGATTATCCTGTTGCAAGACCCATGTCCTGCGACTGAGACCAAGCTTTCTGACACTGGGCAGCACATTTCTCTCTAGAATCCCTTGATAGTCTTGAGATTTCATTATACCCTGCACAGATTCAAGACACGCTGTGCCAGATGCAGCAAAGCAGCCCCAAAACATAACAGAGCCTCCTCCATGTTTCACAGTAGGGACAGTGTTCTTTTCATGATATGCTTCATTTTTCCGTTTTCGATTTTTGTCTCATCTGTCCATAGGACATTCTCCCAGAAGCTTTGTGGCTTGTCAACATGTAGTTTGGAAAATTCCAGTCTGGCTTTTTTAAGTTATTTCTGTGACCATTGTGGGTTTTTCTTTCATTAAACGAGGGGTACCAACAGTTTTGTCCACGTTTGTAAATAGCACTGCCCTTATATAGTTGTATGGACAGGTGTATTATGATTTAGAGTAGAAATGGTTGTATACTTTGAGCCATTGACCATAATTTCGCCATCATGGATAGGAATGTTATTCTACTTGAAGTTTGCGCTGCATTAAACCTTGTTTTCAGAAGTTGAGATTGACGACGGCCTTTGCTGGTGATGGAGTTGGTGATGTAATGTAATTTTGCTGGTGATGGAGTTGGTGATGTAATGTAATTTTGTGTCTTGCCTATACATGTCTTTGCTGGTAAACTATGCCACTCCTCCAGCCTTCATCACTTGGTTTCATCTTTAAGTAAGGGTATGTCCATCTTCTCAATTGTCCTTTAAAATCAGTTCTTGCTTCTACAGCTCCTCTACAGATTTATGTATCTCCTTGGTGACAGACTAAACACTTTGTGTAGTCTGATCCTGCAGTCATATTGCATCAACTATTAGGGCTGTGGAGGCGGTAGGCCAAACCTCCAACTCCAACTTTTCTGTTTTCCATAGCCAGACTCCAAGTCCTGCTCTGACTCTGACTCCTTCATAAATGGCCTTGGTCAGTCAAAAGCAGTAAAAAATTGATGTAACACTGCATTAGCATGTAGCATGTGGAATTAGTTGTTTGTTTTTTTTAATGCAAATTTGCGATACCAGAAAAGGAAACCCCGAACAAAGTTCAAACGCTGGTGTGAATCCAGCCTTATGATAAATAGGGAGAAGGGATCCATTTAATTATGCTCCAGCGGTTTTACTAACCATACACTACAAACATAATGCGACAAGAGTCTAATATGCCAAATATATGTTGGATGTAGGGACAGTTGGAGGAATCAGAGTTTGTAGTCTGTTACCATGGAAACTCATAGATCTGTATAGATGCTGTGAACACAAAAAGGATAGGCTATTTTTTTTTTTGTCTGTGATTCCCATTTACGCTTTACACCTGCGTTCGGGTTTTTGTTCGTGGCGTCTGCTTGGGGACCCCACGAAAGGAAACCTAATCCACTTAAAAAAAGCAGTTACCTGCGGACCCCATAGACTATAATGGGGTCCGCCTAGTCTCTGTTCGAAAAATGCGGAGAAGAAAGTTCTGTTTGTAGGACTTTTCTCTCCACATTTTTTAAGCGGAACGATTGACAGAATGCCCGAACAACGAGCGCAGGTGTGAATCCAGCCTGAGCGACCAGAGAATGCTGTGTCACCCTGTGACTCCTTCACTAATGTAAGTGAATGGAGCCGCATTGTGACCCCATAGCGTGCTGCGACTGTGACTTCTAAACACAAATAAGTTCGAACATTGCACATTAGTGAAGGAGACGCAAGGCAACCCAGCTATCTCTGGTTTTGTGATGTAGCCTTGCCTCTAAAATGAAAAATGGTTGCAAAGCTAGACAGTATATTTAGTGCTTTTTGTGATTGTCTGTGTTAAAATCCTAATAATCTAATAATTGATAATTCTGTATTACACTTGCATTCTATACATTTCTTTTTATGTTTTGCAGCTGTAATTGGTGCTGGAATTGGGGGCTCAGCAGTCACATACTTTCTTCATCAGCAGTTTGGACCCCAAGTGCAGATTGATGTTTATGAGGCCGATCGTGTTGGTGGACGACTGGCCACCCTAACTGTGAATAGCCAACAGTATGAGTGTGGCAGCCCATCCATTAACTCATTAAACATGCATATGCAAGATTTTGTCAAACTTTTGGGTGAGTTTTTGCGTGCATACTCTTCTACCCTATGATTTATATAGTTTTTTAATTAGATACAGTTTCCTTGGCATCTTCTGTTGAAATTTGACATGACAAATATCCCTTTCTCTCATCTTGTATAATCTGGAGTCCCTCATAAACATTAGATCATCAGCCAATCCTTCCAAATTCAGAGTACTTTTTTTTTTTTTTTTAAGTACTTTCTCAAGATCTCTACTCTAGTGGAAACAAGATAGTCACCTGCTGTACTGAAAAATTAATGGTGGCTGGTTGAGGTGAGCCATAATGGTAGACAGCCACATATATATAAAATTTTTTGTAGACTAGAATTTTTTGTGTAACTACAAAATAATATAAAATTGAGAGGATATGTGGCAGATTTAGGGGTATAATACTAGTTTTTGCTTAATTTAGCCAAATAGGTATTGTAACTCTCTGCTAACAACTGCTGCATGGTTTTGCTATTGAACATGTGCACTGGCTTAATACATTTTGAGCAAAGTTTGAAGCTCTATGAATATTTACACCAAAACATTTTTTTTTACTTTAATTTTTATTGAAGAAAAAATGTGCACAATAAAACATGGAAGTGTTAAGCAGACTAAAAGATAATTGAAGTCCAGTAGGTTAGGAGAGAAGCAAGTTAGTCCTGTAGTGCTAACAAAGAAAATAATACTGGAGATGGAAAGTAACATAGTTATGTAGGAAACTTTGGAGTATGACCCCATAGACTATAATGGGGTCCATGTGGTTTCCGCGCAAAACATGCGGAGAGAAAAGTCCTTCAAGCAGCACTTTTCTCTCCGCATGTTTCGTCCGGAAACCACATGGACCCCATTATATTCTATGGGTTCGCGGGTTTCCCAAGTAAACCGCTTTTTATGCGTATAGGTTTCCATTCGGGGGGGTCCCCAAGCGGACTCCCCAAACAGAAACCCAAACGCAGATGTGAATCGGGGTTGAGGTTGTACTTGTGGGTAGAGAGAAATATCACTCTAGGGCACCATATCTGATAAAACATTTTCTAGGTATCAGCTGGTATCGTTTCTCTGTAACCATATTCCAAGAAGCCACATTTTTTATTTCAGCACAAACTAGAAATGGTTGTTTCCAGACCTTGGCAAACACCAGTTTGGTGTCGATGCACACTGTTTCCTTCCTGCTGTCGGTTTTCCTTAGAGGGGTTTTCCAGGGGTTACCCCACATTTACACAACATACTGTCTTGTACTATAATTAGTATGTGACAGTTTGGCAATGGGAGGCAAGTACTGCTAGCATCACATATAACTATAATGCTACGAGTCCCTCTCCCCATACTGGTGAGGCTGGTAAATCCGGCCAACACTCGGACCAAATTTTACGGGTGAAACTCAGTCGTGTGAATGCAGAGTTAGATATTGATGAGCTATAGTCACTATCATTAGTACCTATACTCTGGTCATAAGTATCAGATAGGTAGTGGTGCGACACTCAGAACCCCCATCAGTCAGCAGTTTGAAGAGACCCCAGCATTCTGGTGTGTGTTGTGACCTCTTCACTGAATACCTAGCACAGTTCTGAACATTTTATAGAGGCTTTGCTTGGTATTGCAGCTCATCCCCGTCTACTTTAATGAGACTGAGCCTGCACTGTACCGTGTAACAGATGAACGTGACATTGTCACAGCAGCTTGTCACTGCGGCCTCTTCAAACTGATGGGTGTCACAGTTTTCTCAATAGTGAAGAGTATCAGAACCCCGGTTAGATCATATTTAATGTATATGGTTGATCAGTCAGGCAGTTTTCCATCTATGGCCACCTATACTGACAGTTTTTTTTTCCTCTAATAAGGTCTAAAGCATCGTAAAGAGGTGGCAGGGAAGAGTGCTATTTTCAATGGAGAACATTTGGTTCTGGAGGAGACAGATTGGTATCTCTTAAATCTTTTCCGGCTCTGGTGGCACTATGGAATCAGTTTCTTGAGACTGCAGATGTGGGTGGAAGAAGTCATGGAAAAATTTATGAGGTTAGTCTATTAGAAATATTTTCTATGTGTATGTCTAAAATCTGCTGTGAGAGACGATTTTACATAAACAGCTTTCTTCATTCTTGTTTTTTACTTTTCTGACAGTAAATATTGCTTCTGATACAAATGTAACCAAACATGACAGAAAACAGTCTGTCTGTCATGTTGTTTACATTAGAGTCAGTGGGAACGGACAGAAGGGGATCTATCTGTGTCCGTTACTCTTCTACAATTAATGTCTGTTGCTGTGAAACTATGATGGGCATCAGCAATGGATATTAATAATAGCCTGATATGTGTTTCACATGATTGTAAACACCTAAGTTTCATGGCCCCACAGAACCAGTTTAAGCGTCTTAAAGGGATTGGTTTATAAAACCCATTTCCACCGTATAATGGTGTTGCCAACCCATTGGTGGTGTAATACACTATGTATTCTAAGTTTTCACAATCTAAATCTTTAGGATAAGTAATTCTGCCCTGATATTGTGTTTGTGCATTACATGGACAGCCCTTTGATTTCAATGAGCTGCTTGTGATGTTTCATTTGCCTTGTAGTGGCATTTCCTGCTGGATTCTTTTGATTCTCAGTAGTGGGACAACATGTGATCAGCTTATTTCAGAAGAAATTGTATAAAACTGACATCCCTTTTAAGGTATAACACATGTAATTTCTTGCTTGTCATCCTGATTAGCCATTAGGTTGTTGATAACAATCTTTTATCTTCTCCATCAGTTGTTCTTTGTGGTACGTGTACCCCGGCGGGTACTCTATGCAGTCTCGGGGTGTACACGATGTGTTTGGGAACCACTGCTCTGGAAGTGGCAGATTTAGTGAGAACTCCAGTTCTGAGGATCCTGGGGATCTAGTGCCACCCAAACCACCTACCAAGCAGAGGCAGGCATCAAAATCCATCAAGTCAGGGATAATGGGTTCAGTCTCCTTTACAGCAGAGAGTAGTCTGAATAGATAAATAGCTTTTGATCTATGATCTGATGAGTGAAAAGCTGGTAATAAGCTAACAGACCCTCAAAATGTTTAGTGTGTCTGCCACAAGTGCTCCCACAAGCAAAAAGGGTTTGTTTTGTTTTTGAGTGTTTTTCTTTCCCACTTGAGATCGGCACCAGAATCTGTCTCATGACAGACACCGTTTGGGAGTAATTATTTGTAACTTTTTTTCAGGAGGGGGTACTGAACTTGGAAAGGTTGAGAAACACTATTCTAGGTATCTGGTGTAGTTATGTGTTTAGGGTCTCTTCGTCTCTATTGTTGAGTATCTTGTTTACAATGTTGTTATCTTTTTACAACTAATGATCATAGCGTACCAAAAAAAAAAACATTTTACGTCTGGGTTCACACTGCCATTTTTTAAGTCCGTTGTTTTGATCCTTCATAAAATCAGAACAACAGACTCAAACATTGACAGAATGACAGATGCAGCTGGAGCACCTTCTTTGTCATCATTAATTCTAATGTTAAAACTAAAAACTAAAGGAAACTTTCTTCCGTCTTGGTTGTTCATTTTTGCATGCAGGACTTTACCTTTCATTCAAAACCACACTGGACAAAATGGAAAAAAGCTTAGTAAGAGTGAATGGTGACAAATGCAGTTTTTCAGTCTGTTGTTCTAAACCTATGACAGATCAAAACAACAGACTGAAGACTGGTCTTAGTTTTTGGAGAGCATAGTAAATGCAATTGTGTTTTTTTTTTTTTGTTTTTATATAGAGTGTATAAATATCAAGCTCATGAATACGCTTTCTCAACAATAGAAGGGCTCCTTCGGTCACTAGGAGGAGATCACTTTGTAAATATGACTCAGAAATCAGTTGGGGAATCTCTGCAAGGTATTGGAGTGTCACAACGCTTCATTGATGATGTCATCAGTGCTGTGATGAAAGCCAGCTATGGACAGTCTGTGTCAATTCCAGCATTAGTTGGTAAGTTTTTTTTTTTTTTTTTTTTTTTTTTATAGTTTTGTTTATATTCCTGAAAAGAAATAATAGAAAAATAAAGTAAAATAAAAATAAAGGCCATGCAATCTGTCTCCTTGAGTATTTGCTGTGATACTGCATGCTGTGATAGAGGAGGGGGAGCCAAGTGATGGGCTCTGTATTCAGGTTTCTGTACTATTGTGTACTTACCTACTGCATCTTTTCTAACTGCCACCCTACTTACTGTACTTTTGGTTCTCATCCACATTGTTCATGGAGGCATATGTTCTTATATTTAATGCAGGGTGGACATATTCATATAAGCAATAGGAACGAGTTAGACAAGTCTTGGAGCCAAAATGTTGTGTGTTAAGTAAATTTGCATGTATGCTTAACACTAACAAGTGTGCATGATTTTTTGCAATGTGGAGACAAGCATCTTATTTCCCACAGGCACAAGGTTTGTGCATGGTCAAATCCAGTATATATTTAGTCTTTCTTTACCCTGACATTTGCCCTGATATTATTGGTGCCACCAGATTTGTACACAAGATGTGTCGAAAGTCAGGAGTCTTCTTCGGCAGTCGGAGGAGGAACCTGGGTCACCATGGTTGGGGCTTTGACCCCACTAGCATAAGGATAGGCTGCTGGTGATTGGACCCCAAACCCGGTATCAGGTTCCCTTTAATGTTTCAATGTCATCAAGGACCTGTTGTGAAATACTGAAATGCTATAGTTCTTTCTGCTGTTGCTGAAAATGTGGTATATTGTGAATGCTTTTTACTGTTTATGTAATTACACAGGCTGTTTCTCTTTCTTAGGCGCTATGTCTCTGGCAGGGGCTCAGGGAAATATGTGGTCTGTAGAAGGTGGTAATAAGTTGCTTTGTTCAGGTTTGCTGAAGCTGACAAAAGCTAATGTGATCCATGCAAGGGTGACGGCAGTGTCTCTACACAACACAGGTATGACCATGACTTTAGAAATGTGTAAATCTTAATACTTTCATACAGTGCCAAAATTGAAAATGAGCAAAACTAGACTGTAGACTCTAATATGAGCATCTGTATTAAAGTATTTCAACATCTGTTTACTTGTATGAGGGCATTTATTAGTACTTTAGCTAAACTCTGACAACGCAAGTTTTCACAATTTTCTTATCTCTAGTGGCATTCAGATAATTCTGGGATTCACTGCAGTAGCATGTAGGAGCTCATACCACCTTATTTTGTGTTATTCTGTCATTGTGAACATTTTTTTAAATTATGCTCATGAATAACAATAAAATAGACATAACAATTATGTTAGAACTCTGCCTTGTGCCATTGCTCTTTTAATCCTCCTGGAAATGTACTAATAAGTTGACAGCTGAGTATAGATTATGTTATAGAAAGACAAAGTCCCAGTTACAATTAAAGGCGGTGTCTGGTCACATTGACTTTACTTTAAATGGTGCACAATTCTATAAAATAACCCAAGTAGTAATACTCACTTTACCCATACCACTCTTCTGCTGATACTTCCTGGGCCCCCCAGTCTCTCTGTTCACCTGACTCCAGTCATTGTGGACAGTGATTGACTGTACATGTTGTCAGCGGAGGAGGGGGGACTTGTGAAGTTTGGAAACTGACACAAATTTTGGTTTTCATAGTGTTTGCTGTTGCAGTGTTGTGAGCCAATTCTTGCCTAATCAGTGCTTGGAGTTTTGAGGATTGACCACAAGTTCTCAACGGAATTGAGATCTGGGAACTTTTTGGCCAAAATTTCCATATTATGTTCACTGAGTCACTTAGTCCTCACTTTTGCCTTGTGACATGGTGCTCCATCATCCTGGAAAAAGCATTGCTCATCACCAAATTCCTCCTGTCTCGTAGGGAGAGGTTGCTGTTGGAAGATGTTTAGATACCACTCTTTATTCATGGCCATGTTATTAGGCAAAAGAACACTCCTTTGGATGAAATGCAGCCCCACACATGAATGGTCTCAGGATGTTTTACTGTTGGCATGACACCGGACTCACGGTCACGCTATCCCTTTCTTTTCCATTCTTCCTGACATTCCAAACAGTCTGAAGAGGCCTTCAACAGAAAACATAATTTTACCTCAGTCCTCTGCAGTCCAATCCTTATACTTACTGCAGAAAGTGGCTGTAAATGAGAGAAATAGTTTCTTGGAAGAATGATTGTCCGGAGAAGAAAAGGTGGGCACTACCATGTGACCTTTGTCATTCCAAACAGTAGAGCATCCTGAGACCATTCATGTGTGGGTTTGCTTTCCATCCAAGGAAATGGGTTCACTCACAATTTTGCCTAAGAGCACTTCCTTGAATAAAGAATGGTATCTAAATATCCTCCAACTTCTCCCAACCATCCAGGAGCATTTTGGTGATGAACAATGCTTTTTCCAGCATGGTGGGTCACAAGGGAAAAGTGGCTCAGTGAACAAAACATTGATATGGCCAGGAAACTCCCTAGATCGTAATCCTATTGAGAACTTGTGGTCAGTCCTCAAAAAGTGGGTGGACAAACAAAAACACAGACATTGTGATAAACTCCAAGCACTAAATAGCAGGAATGAATTGTCTGTCAGGATTTGGCCCAGAAACTGATATCCAGCATGACAGTGTGCATTGCCTTGAAACATAAGGGTCAACACTGTAAATACCTGAAGTATTTGTCAATGAAAGTGTCAAAACTTATGACATGCTTATAATGGTACTTATGATTGAAAGATCTAAAAACACAATCAAAACCAAAATTTGTGTTAGACTCAATACTTTTGATCATGACTGTACTTCATATTGCTTATATATATATATATATATATATATATATATATAACATAGAAATAAGATAAATATACACACGTGGACAAAATTGTTGGTACCCCTCGTTTAATGAAAGAAAAACCCACAATGGTTACAGAAATAACTTGAATCTGACAAAAGTAATAATATATAAAAATTCTATGAAAATGAACAAATAAAAGTCAGACATTGCTTTTCAACCATGATTCAACAGAATTTAAAAAAAAAAGAAAACTCATGAAACAGGCCTGGACAGAAATGATGGTTCCCTTAACTTAATATTTTGTTGCACAACCTTTTGAGGCAATCACTGCAATCAAACGATTCCTGTAACTGTCAATGAGACTTCTGCACCTCTCAACAGGTATTTTGGCCACTCCTCATGAGCAAACTGCTCCAGTTGTCTCGGGTTTGAAGGGTGCCTTTTCCAGACGGCATGTTTCAGCTCCTTCCAAAGATGCTCAATAGGATTTAGGTCAGGGCTCATAGAAGGCCACTTCAGAATAGTCCAATGTTTTCCTTTTAGCCATTCTTGGGTGTTTTTAGCTGCGTGTTTTGGGTGATTATCCTGTTGCAAAACCCATGACCTGCGACTGAGACCAAGCTTTCTGACACTGGGCAGCACATTTCTCTCTAGAATCCCTTGATAGTCTTGAGATTTCGTTGTACCCTGCACAGATTCAAGACACCCTGTGCCAGATGCAGCAATGCAGCCCCAGAACATAACAGAGCCTCCTCCATGTTTAACAGTAGGGACAGTGTTCTTTTCAAGATATGCTTCATTTTTCCATCTGTGAACATAGAGCTGATGTACCTTGCCAAAAATTTAGATTTTTGTCTCATCTGTCCATAGGACATTCTCCAAGAAGCTTTGTGGCTTGTCAACATGTAGTTTGGCAAATTCCAGTTTTGTCAGATTCAAGTTATTTCTGTGACCATTGTGGGTTTTTCTTTCATTAAACGAGGGGTACCAACACTTTTATCCACGTGTGTGTGTGTGTGTGTGTGTGTATATACAGTACAGACCAAAAGTTTGGACACACCTTCTCATTCCAAGAGTTTTCTGTATTTTCATGACTATAAAAATTGTAGATTCACACTGAAGGCATCAAAACTATGAATTAACACATGTGGAATTATATACTTAACAAAAAAGTGTGAAACAACTGAAAATATGTCTTATATTCTAGGCTCTTCAAAGTAGCCACCTTTTGCTTTGATTACTGCTTTGCACACTCTTGGCATTCTCTTGATGAGCTTCAAGAGGTAGTCACCTGAAATGGTCTTCCAACAGTCTTGAAGGAGTTCCCAGAGATGCTTAGCACTTGTTGGCCCTTTTGCCTTCACTCTGCGGTCCAGCTCACCCCAAACCATCTCGATTGGGTTCAGGTCTGGTGACTGTGGAGGCCAGGTTATCTGGCGTAGAACCCCATCACTCTCCTTCTTGGTCAAATAGCCCTTACACAGTCTGGAGGTGTGTTTGGGGTCATTGTCCTGTTGAAAAATAAATGATGGTCCAACTAAATGCAAACCGGATGGAATAGCATGCCGCTGCAAGATGCTGTGGTAACCATGCTGGTTCAGTATTCCTTCAATTTTGAATAAATCCCCAACAGTGTCACCAGCAAAGCACCCCCACACCATCACACCTCCTCCTCCATGATTCACGGTGGGAACCAGGCATGTAGAGTCCATTCGTTCACCTTTTCTGCGACGCACAAAGACACGGTGGTTGGAGCCAAAGATCTCAAATTTGGACTCATCAGACCAAAGTACAGATTTCCACAGGTCTAATGTCCATTCCGTGTGTTCTTTAGCCCAAACAAGTCTCTTCTGCTTGTTGCCTGTCCTTAGCAGTGGTTTCCTAGCAGCTATTTTACCATGAAGGCCTGCTGCACACAGTCTCCTCTTAACAGTTGTTGTAGAGATGTGTCTGCTGCTAGAATTCTGTGTGGCATTGACCTGGTCTCTAATCTGAGCTGCTGTTAACCTGCGATTTCTGAGGCTGGTGACTTGGATGAACTTATCCTCCGCAGCAGAGGTGACTCTTGGTCTTCCTTTCCTGGGGCGGTCCTCATGTGAGCCAGTTTCTTTGTCGCGCTTGATGGTTTTGGCCACTGCACTTGGGGACACTTTCAAAGTTTTCCCAATTTTTCAGACTGACTGACCTTCATTTCTTAAAGTAATGATGGCCACTCGTTTTTTTTTTACTTAGCTGCTTTTTTCTTGTCATAATACAAATTCTAACACTCCATTCAGTAGGACTATCAGCTGTGTATCCACCTGACTTCTGAACAACACAACTGATGGTCCCAACCCCATTTATAAGGCAAGAAATCCCACTTATTAAACCTGACAGGGCACACCTGTGAAGTGAAAACCATTTCAGGTGACTACCTCTTGAAGCTCATCAAGAGAATGCCAAGAGTGTGCAAAGCAGTAATCAAAGCAAAAGGTGGCTACTTTGAATAGCCTAGAATATAAGACATATTTTCAGTTGTTTCACACTTTTTTGTTAAGTATATAATTCCACATGTGTTATTTCATAGTTTTGATGCCTTCAGTGTGAATCTACAATTTTTATAGTCATGAAAATACAGAAAACTCTTGGAATGAGAATGTGTGTCCAAACTTTTGGTCTGTACTGTGTATATATATATATATATATATATATATATATATATATATATATCAGTGCTGGCCAAAAGTATTGGCACCCCTGCAATTCTGTCAGATAATACTCAATTTCTTCCAGAAAATGATTGCAATCACAAATGCTTTGGTAATAAGATCTTCATTTAATTTGTCTTCAATGGAAAACCACAAAAAGAATTGTCAAAAAGCCAAATTGGATATAATTCCACACCAAACATAAAAAAGGGGGTGGACAAAAGTATTGGCACCCTTTGAAAAATCAGGTGATGCTTCTCTAATTTGTGTAATTAACAGCACCTGTTACTTACCTGTGGCACATAACAGGTGGTGGCAATAACTAAATCACACTTGCAGCCAGTTGAAATGGATTAAAGTTGACTCAACCTCTGTCCTGTGTCCTTGTGTGTACCACATTGAGCATGGAGAAAAGAAAGAAGACCAAAGAACTGTCTGAGGACTTGAGAAGCAAAATTGTGAGGAAGCATGAGCAATCTCAAGGCTACAAGTCCATCTCCAAAGACCTGAATGTTCCTGTGTCTACCGTGCGCAGTGTCATCAAGAAGTTTAAAGCCCATGGCACTGTGGCTAACCTCCCTAGATGTGGACGGAAAAGAAAAATTGACGAGAGATTTCAACGAAAGATTGTGCGGATGGTGGCTAAAGAACCTCGACTAACATCCAAACAAGTTCTAGCTGCCCTGCAGTCCGAGGGTACAACAGTGTCAACACGTACTATCCGTCGACGTCTGAATGAAAAGGGACTCTATGGTAGGATACCCAGGAAGACCCCACTTCTGACCCAGAGACATAAAAAAGCCAGGCTGGAGTTTGCCAAAACTTACCTGAGAAAGCCAAAAACTTTTTGGAAGAATGTTCTCTGGTCAGATGAGACAAAAGTAGAGCTTTTTGGGAAAAGACATCAACATAGAGTTTACAGGAAAAAAAAAGAGGCCTTCAAAGAAAAGAACACGGTCCCTACAGTCAAACATGGCGGAGGTTCCCTGATGTTTTGGGGTTGCTTTGCTGCCTCTGGCACTGGACTGCTTGACCGTGTGCATGGCATTATGAAGTCTGAAGACTACCAACAAATTTTGCAGCATAATGTAGGGCCCAGTGTGAGAAAGCTGGGTCTCCCTCAGAGGTCATGGATCTTCCAGCAGGACAATGACCCAAAACATACTTCAAAAAGCACTAGAAAATGGTTTGAGAGAAAGCACTGGAGACTTCTAAAGTGGCCAGCAATGAGTCCAGACCTGAATCCCATAGAACACCTGTGGAGAGATCTCAAAATGGCAGTTTGGAGAAGGCACCCTTCAAATCTCAGGGACCTGGAGAAATTTGCCAAAGAAGAATGGTCTAAAATTCCAGCAGAGCATTGTAAGAAACTCATTGATGGTTACCGGAAGCGGTTGTTCGCAGTTATTTTGTCTAAAGGTTGTGCTACCAAGTATTAGGCTGAGGGTGCCAATACTTTTGTCCGGCCCATTTTTGGAGTTTTGTGTAAATGATCAATGATTTGACTTTTTTTTCATTCTCTTTTGTGTTTTTTCATTGCAAGCAAAATAAATGAAGATATTATTACCAAAGCATTTGTGATTGCAATCATTTTCTGGAAGAAATTGAGTATTATCTGACAGAATTGCAGAGGTGCCAATACTTTTGGCCAGCACTGTGTGTATATATATATATATATATATATATATATATATATATATATATACAGTCATGGCCAAAAGTTTTGAGAATGATAAAATATTAATTTTTACAAAGTCTACTGCTTAGTTTTTCTAATGGCAATTTGCATATACTCCAGAATGTTATAGAGTGATCAGCTTAACAGCAATTACTTGAAGTCATATTTGCTAGAATGAACTTTATCCCCCAAACACATTTCAACATCTTGCGCCCTGCCTTGGACCCCTAACTCGTTTCAGTGTTGCTCCATTAGGTGTGGGTGTTATGAGGACAGGGCTGGAGATAATCTGTCATGTTGTAGATGACTCTTTTGGTCTTTTGGTGGTGTTGCTTGTTGCTTTTCTTGTGTGTTCTCTGGGGGTTTTGATTGCACCTCGTCCAATCTTCGCATCATCAAGAACTTGGGGGGGTTCTTGGTCGGCTCCGGGGCCCCCAAGAAAGACCAGCAAGCGGCGGACCGTCTCTTGTGTTTGCTGCGGTGGTTTGGTGGTGCGGTGTGGTGCATCTGCAGCACTGTGGGCCAATACTTTTGGGTGTGGGGGGGGCTTTTCGAAAAACATCAGGGACGACTGATTTCTGCATCTGTGTGTGTATATATATATATATATATATATATATATATATATGGGGTGGGGTGGGTTTTGATATATGTGGTGAATTCTCCAAGAGCACTTCTCCCGTCATTTAGTCAGCCACCAATTGTGCAAGTTTTTGGGTCCTCCCAGATCTTAACCCATTGAGAACTTGTGGTCAATCATCGACGGGGGCCAACAAAAACCAACAAATTCAGACAAAATGAGTTGTCCGGCCTGGGGGTTGGGTGGGGGAGGTGGGGGGGGGGGGGGCGGGGGGGGGAGCGGGGGGGCCGGAGGAGGGGGCAACACCCAAAATTTAATTTCCTTTTAATTTTTTTTTATTTTAATTATAATTTTTTTTTTTATAATAATAATAATTTTTTTTTTTTGTATGTGAAAAAAACACCCCCCACACACCCAAAAAAACCGGGGGGGGGGCGGGTGAGGGAAAAAATATATTTTTTTTCTTTTTCTCAACTTTTGGCCATGAGTGTATATATATGGGGGGAAAAGTTTTTGGTGACCCCCCCATTGGGCAGGTCCCCCCCCTTAAAAAGATGAGGCCGGCCTGTAATTGTCATCATAGGTAGACCTCAACTGTGAGAGACAAAATGAGAAAACAAATCCAGAAAATCACATTGTCTGATTTTTAAAGAATTTATTTGCAAATTATGGTGGAAAATAAGTATTTGGTCAATAACAAAAGTTCATCTCCACACTTTGTTATATATCCTTTGTTGGCAATGACAGAGGTCAAACGTTTTCTGTAAGTCTTCACAAGGTTGGCACACACTGTTGCTGGTATGTTGGCCCATTCCTCCATGCAGATCTCCTCTAGAGCAGTGATGTTTTGGGGCTGTCGCTGGGCAACATGGACTTTCAACTCCCTCCAAAGGTTTTCTATGGGGTTGAGATCTGGAGATTGGCTAGGCCACTCCAGTACCTTGAAATGCTTCTTACGAAGCCACTCCTTCAATGCCCGGGCGGTGTGCTTGGGATCATTGTCATGCTGAAAGACCCAGCCAAGTTTCATCTTCAATGTCCTTGCTGATGGAAGGAGGTTTGCACTCAAAATCTCACGATACATGGCCCCATTCATTCTTTCATGTACACGGATCAGTTGTCCTGGTCCCTTTGCAGAGAAACAGCCCCAAAGCATGATGTTGCCACCCCCATGCTTCACAGTAGGTATGGTGTACTTTGGATGCAACTCAGCATTCACTCTCCTCCAAACACGATGAGTTGTGTTTCTACCAAACAGTTCTACTTTGGTTTCATCTGACCATATGACATTCTCCCAATACTCTTCTGGAACATCCAAATGCTCTCTAGCAAACTTCAGACGGGCCCGGATATGTACTGGCTTAAGCAGGGGGACATGTTTGGCACTGCAGGATCGGAGTCCCTGGCGGCATAGTGTGTTACTGACGGTAGCCTTTGTTACGTTAGTCCCAGCTTTCTGCAGGTCATTCACTAGGTCCCCCTGTGTGGTTCTGGGATTTTTGCTCACCGTTCTTGTGATCATTTTGACCCCACGGGGTGAGATCTTGCGTAGAGCCCCTGATCGAGGGAGATTATCTGTTGTCTTGTATGTCTTCCATTTTCTAATTATTGCACCCACAGATGATTTCTTCACACCAAGCTGCTTGCCTATTGCAGATTCAGTCTTCCCAGCCTGGTGCAGGTCTACAATTTTGTTTCTGGTGTCCTTCCACAGCTCTTTGGTCTTCACCATAGTGGAGTTTGGAGTGTGACTGTTTGAGGTTGTGGACAGGTGTCTTTTATACTGATAATGTCAAACAGGTGCCATTACTACAGGTAATGAGTGGAGGACAGAGGAGCCTCTTAAAGAAGTTGTTACAGGTCTGTGAGAGCCAGAAATCTTGCTTGTTTGTAGGTGACCAAATACTTATTTTCCACCATAATTTGCAAATAAATTATTAAAAAATCAGACAATGTGATTTTCTAGATATGTTTTTTTTTTTATTTTGTCTCTCATAGTTGAGGTCTACCTATGATGTCAATTACAGGCCAGCCTCATATTTTTAAGTTCGAGAACTTGCACAATTGGTGGCTGACTAAATACTTTTTTCCCCCACTGTATATATATATATTATATATTGTTTCAATGAGTTCTGCAATTTCCAAGTCTTCTGGGATTGCATCTATTTAGCTGAGTGTTATGAAATGCTTTATATTGTCCACCAGAGGGAGCCACAGCATTGCATTGTTCTTGTACTGTACTGTATGTTCCATGGAAGTGCCCAGTAACGTGTTGTGTTTCCTGGGTAGCAGCTACATCCAGAACGAATATTTACTAAAAAATGGAAATATAAAGCTGAAATCCTACTCTAATATGTTTTGTCTCTGCAATATTCAATCTAATAGGCAGAAAACAGAACTTGATCCCTAAAATGTATAGCAGGTATATTATGTGTAATTTATGAATAATAATTTTATTTATATAGCACTTTACACATCAGAGGACACATGTGCAGACAGTATTAGACATTACAATGTGACACAATAATTAACATATCAAACAATAGGAGTGAGGGCCCTGCTCACAAGAGCTTACATTCTATAATTTGTGAAGCTGAGATATACACAGATGCTGTGCCATGATGTAATCTTACTGCACTTTTCACTGCTCCATTTATTCTGTCTGATCTCTTTACAGAGAAGAAGCGACTCTATGAAGTTCAGTATGAACAGGAGGGAACTCTTGGTTCAGATTACTATGACTTGGTCATTGTGGCTGCACCTTTGCACAAAGCTGGTTACCCCATCTCCTTTCTGAACCTTCAGCCTCCTCTTCCTGAGCCTATGGGATCTTACCATCGGGTAGTTACTTCCATTGTCCATGGCTACCTAAATTCCTCCTACTTTGGTTTTGTGGATCCCAAACTTTTTCCATTCTCAAGTATCCTCTCCATGGACACGCCAGATGCAATATTCCATAGCCTGGAAAGCCTATGCCCGGTAAATGTATCAGTTGGCTTCCGCCGCAAGCCTCCACAGGAAGCTGCAGTGTGGCGAGTGCTGTCTCAAAGGCCTCTAGACAGAAAGGAACTAAAAACTGTGTTTAAGTCTTACTATTCTGTTCAAGTAATCGAGTGGCAGGCTTTTCCGAACTATGCCACCGCCGGTTCTTCAAAGTCCTTGCCTCCCATTATTCTTGATGATGGTCTCTATTACCTTAGTGGCGTAGAGTGGGCTGCTAGCTCTGTGGAGATGAGCGCAGTTGCGGCAAAAAATGTGGCTCTTTTGGCTTTCAATCGCTGGTTTGGACTCAATGAGAAAATAGACCAGCAGGACCTAATGCACAAACTGAAGACTGAACTGTAGGGTAGATGTTACACAGCACATTTACTTGACTCTTTATCATGGCATTATGCATTTAACACTGGACTTCATGGTGCGGCATATCCTCTATTACAGCTGGATGTCCTGTACTTGACAGCTTGATAAGCTTTCTTATTCGATATGATGATGATATTTAAAATTTGCTTGAAATAACTGGAAGTGATATATATATATATATATTTTTTTTTTTATTAGGGACTACATCTCACATAGGAATGAGCAAACATTGTGATCTGTGACCCTTTTTTACTCAGCATTTTACACTGTGACACTGACTCAGCATTGGACATGAATCATTGTAATATAAAACTGGATTGATACATTAAGCACCTAGTAATAGTGGGTTGTTATAAACCACTTAAAGGGAATCTGTCCCCAGAGCCCAGCATATCACCCCATCCCCACATATACAGTCATATGAAAAAGTTTGGGCACCCCTATTAATCTTAATCATTTTTAGTTCTAAATATTTGGGTGTTTGCAACAGCCATTTCCATTTGATATATCTAATAACTGATGGACACAGTAATATTTCAGGATTGAAATGAGGTTTATTGTACTAACAGAAAATGTGCAATATGCATTAAACCAAAATTTGACTGGTGCAAAAATTTGGGTACCCTTATCATTTTATTGATTTGAATACTCCTAACTACTTTTTACTGACTTACTGAAGCACAAAATTGGGTTTGTAACCTCACTGAGCTTTGAACTTCATAGCCAGGTGTATCCAATCATGAGAAAAGGTATTTAAGGTGGCCAATTGCAAGTTGTTCTCCTATTTGAATCTCCTCTGAAGAGTGGCATCATGGGCTCCTCAAAACAACTCTCAAATGATCTGAAAACAAAGATTGTTCAACATAGTTGTTCAGGGAGGGAAAAGTTGTTTTAGGGTTTTTACCTGTTAGTTTCCACTGTGAGGAACATAGGAAGGAAATGGAAGAGGGGGTAACAAATGTTTTTTCGGGGTTTTAACCTGTCAGTTTCCACTGTGGGGAACATAGTAAGGAAATGGAAGACCATAGGGACAGTTCTTGTTAAACCCAGAAGTGGCAGGCCAAGAAAAATATCAGAAAGGCAGAGAAGAAGAATGGTGAGAACAGTCAAGGACAATCCACAGACCACCTCCAAAGAGCTGGAGCAGCATCTTGCTGCAGATGGTGTCACTGTGCATCGGTCAACAATACAGCACACTTTGCACAAGGAGAAGCTGTATGGGAGAGTGATGAGAAAGAAGCCATTTCTGAAAGCACGCCACAAACAGAGTCGCCTGAGGTATGCAAAAACACATTTGGACAAGCCAGCTTCATTTTGGAAGAAGGTCCTGTGGACTGATGAAACAAAGATTGAGTTGTTTGGTCATACAAAAAGGCGTTATGCATGGCGTCAAAAAAACACAGCATTCCAAGAAGAACACTTGCTACCCACTGTAAAATTTGGTGGAGGTTCCATCATGCTTTGGGGCTGTGTGGCCAATGCCAGCACCGGGAATCTTGTTAAAGTTGAGGGTCGCATGGATTCAACTCAGTATCAGCAGATTCTTGAGAATAATGTACAAGAATCAGTGACGAATTTGAAGTAACGCTGGGGATGGATATTTCAGCAAGACAATGATCCTAAACACAGCTCCAAATCTACTCAGGCATTCATGCAGAGGAACAATTACAATGTTCTGGAATGGCCATCCCAGTCCCCAGACCTGAATATCATTGAACATCTGTGGGATAATTTGAAGCGGGCTGTCCATGCTCGGCGACCATCAAACTTAACTGAACTGGAATTGTTTTGTAAAGAGGAATGGTCAAAAATACCTTCATCCAGGATCCAGGAACTGATTAAAAGCTACAGGAAGCGACTAGAGGCTGTTATTTTTGCAAAAGGAGGATCTACTAAATATTAATGTCACTTTTCTGTTGAGGTGCCCATACTTTTGCACCGGTCAAATTTTGGTTTAATGCATATTGCACATTTTCTGTTAGTACAATAAACCTCATTTCAATCCTGAAATATTACTGTGTCCATCAGTTATTAGATATATCAAATTGAAATGGCTGTTGCAAACACCCAAATATTTAGAACTAAAAATGATTAAGATTAATAGAGGTGCCCAAACTTTTTCATATGACTGTAGATAGGTTACAATCCCCTTGTGAACCGGTGCCTCTGTTTCTAAGTTATCGTTTTTGTGAAAATGCAAATGAGCTCTGGAGCAACAACACCCTCCTATCTGGAACGATGGCCATGCCCTGATTGCACCAAAGTACTCATTTGCATATTGACATAAAAAAGGCAATATCTTGGCAATGGAGGCGCCGAATCACAAAGGGAATACACTGTTTGATTCAGGTGAGCCTAACCTATCTATCAATGGGATTAGGTTCTGGTGACTCTCCGTTTTAACACTATAAAATCAAGACTGAACATCTCAAAGGGAATGGACTATGTATTTTATCTTCCAACTCAACATTATTTATGTATGATATTTAGACTTTGGGTTGCAGAGAAATGCCAGTAGCCAATTTAAAGGGGTTTTCCAGGTTGACAGATATTGATCTTAAGCTGAGGTCTTCAATATCAGATCAGTTGGGTCCAAAACCTGGCACCCCCATCAATCAGCTGTACTGGTACAGGAACGGAGCCGAAATCACAGCTTTATTCTCCGTTAGTTGGCTGTAGCAGCCCAGCTCCTATTCACTATTCACTTGAATGGGTACTGACCTGCAGTAGCCTGGTGTACTACACAGAGAGCAGAGCTATGTTTTCAGCTCTATTCTCTCTGTTTATTCTGGCTTCTGAAAACAGCTGCTCGGTGGAGTTTCTCGGTGTTGGACCCCCTCATTTGATACTGATCTTGTTATAAGGATAGGTCATCAACATCTTTTAACCAGGAAATTCCCTTTAAGGGGAACTGTGGTCTGTGATTGTAGATGGGATTAAAGAAGGACTGATTCGGCACTCTTTGCTAGGGAATAGAGTATTGGGAAAAAGGATGCAGAATGAAAAGTTCTCATGCTTTGTAGTGCTGATAATAACATAAGTAAATAAAAGTCTTGTCCACTTTTTCACTTGGTATTTGTTTCCTTGTGTTTCTAGATCGGTATGACAGTGGTTTCTGCCTTTTAATGTACCGTATAGCACAAGATGACTATACAGTGTAGCTTTCACAAAAAGTGGAACATTTTTCCCTACTCTTTTCATTCATTAGAAATTGAGCTATTGTCGAGAGACATTGATACGTCTGTACATTTTCTATAGGATGTGATTGACATACAACCTGCTGTTGTGGTTGCATCAGTTCTGCATCTTAAACATAACCCGGAACCTTTCACTTTTCTTGTTCATGTTACATCTTCACCCTTCACATAAAGTTTCAAAAGAAGGGTTTGTAATGATGTATTTCCCTATGATACTGGCAGGAAAGTGCATTAGAGAATAGTAGTATAATATACATACGGGTTTTAGTATTACATTCTGTAATAGTAGAATGGCTGCATATATAAATTGGAAAAAAATCAATGAAGGGAAATGATTAGTATTTGTCACTCTTTTATTGTTATTCCACTTGCAACATAAATAGTCACAAGTGCCATTTTTGTGCCTGACTTGCCACTTTCTGAAAGTGAGTGGAGCCATCACCCATCTCTCATATATAAAAGCAAAATCTACACAAACAAGGAGATTTACAGTGGGGAAAAAAAAGTATTTAGTCAGCCACCAATTGTGCAAGTTCTCCCACTTAAAAAGATGAGAGAGGCCTGTAATTGTCATCATAGGTAGACCTCAACTATGAAGACAAAATGAGAAAACATATCTAGAAAATCACATTGTCTGATTTTTAAAGAATTTATTTGCAAATTATGGTGGAAAATAAGTATTTGGTCAATAACAAAAGTTCATCTCAATACTTTGTTATATATCCTTTGTTGGCAATGACAGAGGTCAAACGTTTTCTGCAAGTCTTCACAAGGTTGGCACACACTGTTGCTGGTATGTTGGCCCATTCCTCCATGCAGATCTCCTCTAGAGCAGTGATGTTTTGGGGCTGTCGCTGGGCAACATGGACTTTCAACTCCCTCCAAAGGTTTTCTATGGGGTTGAGATCTGGAGACTGGCTAGGCCGCTCCAGGACCTTGAAATGCTTTTTACGAAGCCACTCCTTCGTTGCCCTGGCGGTGTGCTTGGGATCATTGTCATGCTGAAAGACCCACCCATGTTTCATCTTCAATGCCCTTGCTGATGGAAGGAGGTTTGCACTCAAAATCTCACGATACATGGCCCCATTCATTCTTTCATGTACACGGATCAGTCATCCTGGTCCCTTTGCAGAGAAACAGCCCCAAAGCATGATGTTGCCACCCCCATGCTTCACAGTAGGTATGGTGTTCTTTGGATGCAATTCAGCATTCACTCTCCTCCAAACACGATGAGTTGTGTTTCTACCAAACATTTCTACTTTGGTTTCTTCTGACCATATGACATTCTCCGAATACTCTTCTGGAACATCCAAATGCTCTCTAGCAAACTTCAGACCGGCCCGGATATGTACTGGCTTAAGCAGGGGGACACATCTGGCACTGCAGGATCTGAGTCCTTGGCAGCGTTGTATGTTACTGACGGTAGCCTTTGTTATGTTAGTCCCAGCTTTCTGCAGGTCATTCACTAGGTCCCCCCCGTGTGGTTCTGGGATTTTTGCTCACCGTTCTTGTGATCATTTTGACCCCACGGGGGGAGATCTTGCGTGGAGCCCCTGATCGAGGGAGATTATCAGTGGTCTTGTATGTCTTCCATTTTCTAATTATTGCTCCCACAGTTGATTTCTTCACACCAAGCTGCTTGCCTATTGCAGATTCAGTCTTCCCAGCCTGGTGCAGGTCTACAATTTTGTTTCTGGTGTCCTTCCACAGCTCTTTGGTCTTCACCATAGTGGAGTTTGGAGTGTGATTGTTTGAGGTTATGGACAGGTGTCTTTTATACTGAGAACAATGTCAAACTGGTGCCGTTACTACAGGTAATGAGTGGAGGACAGAGGAGCCTCTTAAAGAAGAAGTTACAGGTCTGTGAGAGCCAGAAATCTTGCTTGTTTGTAGGTGACCAAATACTTATTTTTCACCATAATTTGCAAATAAATTCTTAAAAAATCAGACAATGTGATTTTCTGGATATGTTTTCTCATTTTGTCTGTTATAGTTGAGGTCTACCTATGATGACAATTACAGGCCTCTCTCATCTTTTTAAGTGGGAGAACTTGCACAATTGGTGGCTGACTAAATACTTTTTTTCCCCACTGTACATATGTTGATGAGGCGCATAAAGACCGGAGTGTAATATGCTAGTCTGGATGAATATTCCATTATATATTCTGTGCTGGCCATGGCTACATTATCCTCTTTGTGATATGGTAAGCAGATCACTGTGTAAACAGTCCTATTAGGTCTCTGACAGGGTATGTGACCTAATAACCGCGTGTAATTGACAGTTCACTGTACTCTTTTAGAGGAAGTACAAAACCATTAGCACTGTAGAGCATCATTTCTATACACAACAAAATGTATGTACAGTCATGGCTGTAAGTGTTGGCACCACTGAAATTTTTCCAGAAAATGAAGTACTTCTCCCAGAAAATTATTGCAGTTACACATGTTTTGTTATACACATGTTTATTTCCTTTGTGTGCATTGAAACAACACAAAAAAAAAAAACAAAGGAAAAAAAAAAGCCAAAAGTTACATAATTTCACACAAAACTACAAAAATTGACAAAATTAATGACACCTTTAACTTAATATTTGGTTGCACACCCTTTGGAAAATATAACTGAAATCAGTCGCTTCCTATAACCATCAACAAGCTTCTTACACCTCTCAACCGGAATTTTGGACCACTCTTCTTTTGCAAACTGCTCCAGGTCTCTCATATTTGAAGGGTGTCTTCTCCGAACAGCAATTTTAAGATCTCTCTACTGGTGTTCAATGGGATTTAGATCCAGACTCATTGCTGGCCACTTCAGAACTCTCCAGTGCTTTGTTCCCATCCATTTCTGGGTGCTTTTTGAAGTATGTTGGGGTCATTGTCCTGCTGGAAGACCCATGACCTAGGATGCAAACCCAGCTTTCTGACCCTGGGCCCTACATTGAGACCCGTAATCCTTTGGCAATCTTCAGATTTTATGATGCCTTGCACACAGTGAAGGCACCCAGTGCCAGAGGCAACAAAACATCTTTGAACCTCCACCATATTTGTGTTCTTTTCTTTGTAGGCCTCATTCCGTTTTCAGTAAACAGTAGAATGATGTGCTTTACTAAAAAGCTCTATCTTGGTCTCATCTGTCCACAAGACATTTTCCCAGAAGGATTTTGGATTACTTACCTACATTTTGGTAAACTGCAAACTAGCTTTTTTATGTCTTTGTCAGCAGTGGGGTCCTCCTGGGTCTCCTGCCCTAGCATTTCATTTCATTCAAATGTCAGCAGATAGTTCGCGCTGACACTGATGTACCCTGAGCCTGCAGGACAGCTTGAATTTTTTTAGAACTCTATTGGGGCTGCTTATCCACCATCCGGACTATCCTGCATTGCAACCTTTCATCAATTTTTCTGTTCCATCCACATCCAGGGAGATTAGCTACAGTGTCTTGGGTTGAAACTTCTTGATTATGTTGTGCACCGTGGACAAAGGAACATCAAGATTTCTGGAAATAGACTTGTAACATTGAGATGGTTGAGATTTCCTCAGACAGTTCTCTTCTCCTCTTTCTGTTATCCATGCTTAGTATGTCACACACAATGTAAAGATTGAACTTCTCGCCTTTTTATCTGTTTTCAGGTGTGATTTTTATTTTTTTTATATTGCCCACACCTGTTACTTTCCACAGGTGAGTTTGAATGAGCATCACATGCTTGAAACAAAGTTATTGACCCACAATTTTGAAAAGGTGCCGACAATTTTGTCTGGCCCATTTTTGGAGTTAGAATTATGTATAATTTGCCTTTTTTTTTTTCTCTCTTTTTTTGTTTGTTTTTTGCATTGTTCCAATACACACAAAGGAAATAAACATGTGTATAACAAAACATGTAAGTGCAATAATTTTCTGGGAGAAATACTTCATTTTCTGGAAAACTTCAGGGGTGCTAACACTTATGGCCATGACTGTATCCAGGGTATGTGTAGCAAACTGCATGCTGACTTCTTCTGCTTTGCCACACTTATATGGATGCCACGAACAGGATAAAAAGGTTAATTATTATTTGTATCACTAGGTATTATGATCGGCCATCAAATAATGTAGCAATGGACTATAGAGATATAGTGAGGGTGTAAACCTAGAGGGCACTGGTGATCGACCCAAAAACAGGGTTGAAAAGGTCCTCAACCACACCCATACCTGGGGCTTCACTCCAGAGGGAGTGGCACACAGCAGGAGAGTGCTACTGGTGACCTGCAGGGAGCAGGTGGATGGTGGACCAGTTCGAGATAGACAGGTGATCTGTCCCAAGAGGACTGGATTCCAGAAACGGACTTGGTTAAGCTCAGTGTGAGCCAGACTGCTGAGGAGAAACCTCAGTAAAGCTTTTTGCCCCAGAAGTTAGTCAGGTTGAAGAAGTGAGATATTGCCCTGTGTGTGGGCTAGGCTGTTTTTGTTTTGTTTTTTTGTCCATGTTATCACTTGAATAAAGCTGAATAAAACCATTTCTTTTGGATAGCGGTTACCTGCTGTGCTGTTTATTTGGCACCCAGCGCCGCCAACACCTCTGTAAAGTCCAGGAAGCTGCTACCTTTGATGCTAAACTACCCCCAATTGTCACAATATATATATACACACCCCCTTTTTTTTTTTCTTTTTTTTTTTAAATACACTTGAGGTCAGAAGAGTTTGTAATTTCCTGAATGTATTGTATATTATTATATTATATAGTGTATACAAGCTATGTACAAGAACTTCTAGTCCACTACCTGACCAGTGCTTGAAACCAAGGGATCCTGTCCAGATGACTACTTTTAATTCCAGCCTGTCTCTGTGAATTGTCACCAGGTTCTGGTTCCTGTGCTTGCATTTATGTATACACCGGAACAATCCCAAGGATATTCCCTTACTCCCGGTGCCAGACTCACTTTTATACAGTAAGAGTCATGATTTAGTCACAGGAAGCCTGGGTCCTCTGCAGTTTTCTTGGACATGGCTCTCATGATTGAGGTAATGTTCTTCTATATTAGTGAAATGTAAAATAAATCCCATGAACCCACAGCTGGAAAACAAACATACTGTCCTGCTATATCTGTAGTGTCTCTTTGGTTTCGGAATTCCCACCTGGCTTACCCAGCCTATCCATGAATTACCTGGTTGGCTAGTAATCCGATGGCTGGATTGTGATACTACATTTCCACCGCAGTGGCATGTGTGGTCAGCAGCAGCTATGGCCAGCTATAATGGTTAAATGTCAAGCATGCTAGGATTAGACTGGTGGCTATTACTTGATCACAAGGGTTGCTGGTTTAGAAAATAGTCCTGTTAGAATAATTGCAATTTTGACTCTTATAAACTAGCATAAGACTTTGTTGTCTTCTATCAGTTTATTTGCATGTTTGGTTATGAGACACGTGGTAACAGTTAATGAGAGCTGTGCTCTTACTGCTCCTGTGATGTTTGCTTCCGTGACACAGAACAATACAGCAGGGTTCTGAAACCTAGTGCTATCAGAGATGATGAATAATCTGCTACACGTGTGAGTGTGAGAGTAACCAATGCTGATAACTAGATCCGGATAAAAGAACTCATTATATTTGCCATGTCAAGTATCTGATTACAATTGCATGCTCCCTGATTGTAGACTTACATAGAAGAATTTCATAAGAAGCATATTTTCTACAAATGTATTCTATGTACAATTATTGTAAAAAAAAATAACGCTCACAGAAGGACTTGTTGGAAACAAATTCAACTTTTATATGTGTGAATATAATGTGAGTGATTATAATATTACAGGAAAAGGATATGTTTTTTGGGAAAAACTGTACAATTGAAAGGAGTCTCTAGTACCCTGTTGGACCACCTCTAGTCTGGATACAAAATGGTTTCGTATGGTGCCCAGAGGCATATTTGCCCATAGAGTTGGCAGCTGGGCTTGTGGAACCTGTACTCGTGTAGGTAGCTGAAGCTGGCAAAAGTAGCCTTTGAAAGGCTTTATTGGGCAGCAGAGGAAGCACTTTTATGCTCTTGTAGCAAAACCAAGTGTCTGATCTTTTCATACCTGTAATAATTTACATATCTACCTCAGACATAACAGTATTTTGATTTTTGCAGCAACCCAACCTTTTTATCTGCGTGCCTTTTTATATATATTTTTTTTTTTTGTCCATGGTTATATAATATATCCCACCCCTACATATAAGGCTATGTTCACACTTCTGTTATTACAGTCTTCTGTCATAGTAGACTCAGTATTACCTCTACTGTATGACAATAAAGAACAATTGTAAAGCTCACCATTGGCAACCTATTTGTCTACAAGCTGGATCATACATGTGCTTCAAATGACTATAACTCTCAATGCATATCTGTTCTGCAGCCGTCTGAGTAAATTGCCCACAACTTATGGCAAAAGAAAAGAAAAAAAAAAAAGAAAATTCTTCAGAGAGATACACAACCTTAGTCTGTGGCATCATCTGACTGCACAGCATAGAACTGCGAGCTGGAAGTGAGTCAGCTAAACTGAAGAAATTATCCAGAATTACCAGAATCCGTATAGTTTCCTGCCCTTCTGTGTGTGTCTATCATACTATATTCATGACTTAGCTAGATCTTACCCATAGAACCAATATTATTGAAACGAGAGCTGCAACCCCATAGATAACATACTGTAGTGTTAAATATGGAAGTACTTCCTTTACAGATAGCAAGACTCCCAGTAAATGGTTGTAAAATGCTCAGGTTGTATAAATGCTGAACCCCATCCCTTTATTTGTATTAGACACAAGCTACAACCATATTCAGACACGATTCAGTACATGAAGATTATATGTACAGCGTGCTCTTAAAAGGTGGAAATGAAATGTGAGTATTGTGTTGGATAGCAAATCTTTATCTAGTGTCAGCTTGTTCAGAAAGGTTCATTAATATTAAAAACATAATAATTTGATGTACTGATCCAAATAATTTTTCTCCATTTTGAGATCTCCTAAACCAGTGGACATCCTGGGGACGGGCATCGAGATTGTGAACACCTATAAGTACCTGGGTTTGCTCCTTAATAATAAGCTGGACTGGGCAGATCATATGGAGGCCCTGTACAGGAAGGGCCACAGCAGGCTCTACCTGCTTAGGAAGCTGAGAGCCTTTGGAATCCGGGGGGCACTTCTTAGGACTTTCTTCAACTCGGTAGTGGCATCAGCCATCTTCTTTGGAGTGGCCTGCTGGGGGAGCAGTATATCAACCAGGGACAGAAATAAACTTGACAAGCTGATTAGAAGGGCCAGCTCTGTCCTGGGGAGCCCACTGGACCCTGTACAGGTGGTGGGTGACAGAAGGATACTGTCCGTGGTGAGCTCCATGCGGGAGAATAACTCCCATCCCATGCATGAGACTGTGATTGCGCTGGGCAGTACTGTCAGTGACCGACTGCTCCACCCTAGGTGTGAGAAGGAGCGCTATCGGAAATATTTCCTCCCCACCGCGGTTAGGCTGTACAACCAACACCGACCTAAGCGGAGATCATTACATACAGAGAACTGAAATATCTTTCTGCCTGTTAAATCCCCCCCCCCCCCTCTGCTACGTCCTATCTGTCTGTCTGCTATTAATGTAATGCCTCTCACCTTGGAACATTCCTGTACATGTTGTATTTGTATTTGTATCTGCTTATCTTATCTTATCTTTGCTGCTGTAACACACTAAATTTCCCCACTGTGGGACTATTAAAGGACTATTATTATTATTATTATTATTATTATAATATGGATCATGATAGAGCTCCCATTGCATGCCTTTCTCCTCATACTGTGCCCTAAGTTTTATATGGAAGCACAAAGATGTTTTTATTTTCATATAGAATCATTGCTGTCTAGATTGCGGCATGTACCATGGAGGTATTCTCTACATAAGTATCTCATATGGCTCTGCAATATGGCGTAAAGTTAGAATCCCTAGTATGTGCAGTTTTCTAGTGGAAATTTGCACCTCATTGCATGCATGTTTGCTGTTTTAGCCTTTTAAAGGGGACCTTTCATGTCACTGTCAGTTTAACAGGTATGTAGCTAGGATTCAGCGTCAGGGGCCCAGCCCCTCTGATATTGGTATCAAAACTAATGACAACTAATCTCTTTACAATTGGAGCAGATACTGATGGCAAAACTGAGTGTCCTGAATTTGCAGGGATATGAAACACTCACAATGTGAAAGGTCGTCTTTAAGCATGTTGTGCCTTTAAGGTTGAGGCCCCACATAGTGTAAAGGATGGTGTAATCCTAGGCACATTGTGATTAAGGAGTAAACTTGCTGTAAAGACATTGAACTATTAGCTGTGAGCATGAGACCTTTCTATCTACCAAGGGAACTATCAGATGTCATCGTATAGCTGCATATGTCCCCCCCCCTCTGCGAAAGCTGATGCTGCCTGCGAGGTCCTACAAGCCATGGTGAGCCAGCTGCAGTTGCGACACCCCAAGGCCCTCCTTCTTGTGGCTGGAGACTTCAACCATGTCTCTCCATCATCCACACTGCCCAGTTTCACACAGTATGTAACCTGCCACACAAGAGACAATAAAACACTGAACTTTCTCTTTGCCATGCGAGGGAGGCATATAACTCATCAGCCCTACTGCCCCTGGGAAGATCGGATCACAACCTAGTGCATCTCCGACCTGTGTACAAGTCACTTGTACGTAGAGAACCAGCTGTCACCCGCACAGTGAGGATATGGTCCCAGGAGAGTGATGAGGCTCTGAGGGATTGTTTTGACACAACCGCATGGGAAGCTCTACAGGATTCTTATGGAGAAGATATAGAAGGACTCACACACTGCATAATGGACTACATTAATTTTTGTGTGGACAACACAGTACCCAAAAAAGTGGTGAGGTGCTTTTCCAACAACAAACCATGAATTAATTCTGATATAAAAACACTACTTAAGGAGAAAAAGATGGCTTTCAGGACAAGAGATAAGGAGGGGCTGAGGGAAGTACAAAAGGAGCTGAGGCGTCAAATCAGGCAGGGAAAAGCCAGTTATAAGGAAAAAATAAAAAAGCAAATGGAAAGAAAAGACATAAGGGAGGTCTGGGAGGGGCTTAAGTCAATTTCGGGTCATAGACAGTTTGTCTACCAAATTGAGGCAGATGTTAATTGGATTAACGAACTAAACCTATTCTTCAATAGATTTGATCACACACCAGCTCCTCCCACCCCAGCATGTCCTTCAGTTCCCCCCACCACAATGACTTCACCCCATGCGGCTACTTCCCACCAGACCAGTAAATCCAGAAATCTGTCTTTATCTGACCACAGTCTGACCTTCACACGGGCCCAGGTGAGGAAGGAGATGAAAAAGATCAAGGCGAGGAAAGCCGCAGGGCCAGATGACATCAGTGCAAGGCTAATTAAGACTTGTGGGGATTAGCTGTGTAGTATTATTACATATATGTTTAATATGAGCCTGAGGCAGGAAATAGTCCCTGAATTATGGAAATCTTCTTGTGTGGTACCAGTTCCAAAGAAACCTTACCCTATGGACCTCAACGACTACAGACCTGTAGCACTGACATCCCATGTGATGAAGATCTTAGAGAGATTGGTTCTCACACATCTCCGCCCTCTAGTGAGCCCCGCTATGGACCCTCTCCTGTTTGCTTATCGGCCGGGCATTGGGGTAGATGATGCCATCACCCACCTTCTGCACAGGGCTCTTTTTCACCTTGAGAAACCAGGGAACATGGTGAGAATAATGTTCTTTGATTTCTCCAGTGCTTATAACACCATACAGCCGGTGATACTGAGAGACAACCTGGGCCTTGCTGGAGTGGACCACCACCTCTCCAACTGGATCCTAGACTACCTCACAAATCGACCTCAATACGTGAGAGCCCGGGACTGTGTGTCAGATACTGTGATCTGTAATATGGGGGCACCCCAGGGAACAGTTCTTGCCCCTTTCCTCTTCACACTGTAAACTGCAGATTTTAGGTGCAACTCCTCTAGCTGTTACTTACAGAAGTATTCTGACAACTCTGCAATAGTAGGTCTCATCACAGACGATGATGACAGGGAGTACAGAGAACTGAACCGGGATATTGTGGACTGGTGCCAACGGAACCACCTGAAGATTAACGCTGGGAAGACCAAGGAGATGGTGGTGGACTTCCGTAAATGTAGATGCCCTCCTAAACCAGTGGACATCCTGGGGACGGGCATCGAGATTGTGAACACCTATAAGTACCTGGGTTTGCTCCTTAATAATAAGCTGGACTGGGCAGATCACATGGAGGTCCTGTACAGGAAGGGCCACAGCAGGCTCTACCTGCTTAGGAGGCTGAGAGCCTTTGTAATCCGGGGGGCACTTCTTAGGACTTTCTTCAACCCAGTAGTGTCATCAGCCATCTTCTTCGGAGTGTCCGTCTGGGGGAGCAGTATATCAACCAGGGATAGAAATAAACTTGACAAGCTGATTAGAAGGGCCAACTCTGTATTGGGGAGCCCACTGGACCCAGTGCAGGTGGTGGGCGACAGAAGGATACTGTCCGTGGTGAGCTTCATGCGGGAGAATAACTCCCATCCCATGCATGAGACTGTGATTGCGCTGGGCAGTACTGTCAGTGACCGACTACTCCACCCTAAGTGTGAGAAGGAGCGCTATCGGAAGTCCTTCCTCCTCACTGCGGTTAGGCTGTACAACCAACACCAACCTAAGCGGAGATCATTACACACAGAGAACTGAAATATCTGTCTGCCTGTTTAATCCCCCCCCCCCTCCTCTGCTACTTCTCATCTGTCTGTCTACAATCAATGAAATGCCTCTTACCTTGGAACATTCCTGTACATGTTGTATTTGTATCTGCTTATCTTTGCTGCTGTATTTCCCCATTGTGGGACTATTATTATTATTATTATTATTATTATTATTATTATTAAAAAGGCGCAATTTGACCATGGTGGAAACCGTGGCGTTATTCCCATCCACACATTGCAGAAAAAAAAAATCTGCAGTGGAAAAGCTCCGATTTCAAAAACGCATGCATTTTTGTAAATTGCAGAATGTCAATTATACCTATGGAAACACTGGTGTTTTCCATATAGGTATAATAGGGACAGAAAGTCTGCAGAGGTGAAAACTGTGGACTTTCTGTGAAAAGCACTGCCGGAAAAACTGCAATGCGTTAATGCCACGGTTTCTCCCGCAGCACTTTTTTGCTGCTGCTCGCTACATGGGACCTTGGCCTAAGATAGACTGTACCAATAAGGCTGGAGGAGGCTAGATGGAGCATCCCTTTGACTTTGACTGTCTCTTTCCCCTGACTAGAAAGTTCTGTCTCCTCTCTCCTAGGACAGGTGAGAGCAAGCTATAGGTTGTACCCTAAGCCTGGTAAGTCAGTTTTTAGTGCCCTTAAAGGCCTTAGCAGCATTATTATACTGCTGTAGGTGATGAACAGAAGGGGGCACCTATTCAGGTAATAGGCACAAACAGGGGCGTAACTATTGGGGTAGCGGCTGCCACAGGGCCCAGGACATTGGGGGGCCCGGAGCCCTGTGGCAGCCGCTACCGTGAACTCCACAAACCAGTAACGATCGGGAGTGCGACCGCGAACGGACCCGGCAGGGTACGGAGCCCGCGGCCAGCTAGAGATGCCCGGGCCCCGGACCATTATGATAGCGGTCGGGGAAAGCCTGGTTCCCCGACCACTATACATACTGTTATTGGAAAGGAGTCCTGGCATATTGCAGGCCCCTTTCCAATAGATGGCAGCCCAGGGAAGGTAACTGAAAATAATAAACACATATTCTCACCTCTCCTGGGCAGAGCGTTCTCTCCAGCGCTCTTCCATCATGACTGAGGCCTGTGATTAGGCCCCAGCGGTCACATGGGGCGTGGCCGCGTAATGACGTCAGTGCGCCCCCATGTGACCGCTGAGGCCCAATCACAGGCCTCGGCAGCGACGTCAGAAAAGGGCCTGAAGACGCTGAAGACGGCAGGATGGAGCGAGGATGCCAAGGAAAGGTAAGGCAAGGTGAGTATGAATGTTTGTTATTTTTAATCACCTTCCCTGGGCCTCCAATTGTTATACTCTGGGGTCTGAGGAGACCCCAAAGTATACTAATAGCACCGAAGCGGAGGGGGACGTTTGGGCGCATATAATACTGGGGGGCCCGGGCTTACGGGGGGGCCGCATATAATACTGGGTAGGGGCCACTGTAGAGCATATAATACTGGGTGGGGGGCATATAATCCTGGGTAGGGACCACTGTGGGGAGCATATAATACTGTGTGGGGGCCACTGTAGGGAGCATATAATACTGGGTGGGGCCCACTATGGGGGGCATATAATACTGGGTGGGGACCACTGTGGGGAGCATATAATACTGTGTGGGGGCCACTGTAGGGAGCATATAATACTGGGTGGGGCCCACTATGGGGTGCATATAATACTGGGTGGGGCCCACTGTGTGGAGCATATTATACTGTGTGGGGCCACTGTTGGTAGCATATTTTACTGTGTATGGGGGGAGCAATGTAGAGCATATAATGCTGTATGGGGGCCACTGTGGAGCATATAATGCTGTGTGGGGGCCACTGTTGAGCATATAATACTATCTGGGGCCACTGTTGAGCATATTTTACTGTTTGGGGACCCGTAACCGGTTTGGGGGGGCCCCATGTCAAATGTTCGCCTTGGGGCCCAGCCATTCCTAGTGACGCCACTGGGCACAAAGTTGCAGTAACCTGGTGCAATATAGAGTGGATGGGGTTGCAGCTCTGCATCCATTACTTGGTTGTCTTAAAGAGGTGGTCTTTTTGGGGATGCTTGTGTATTTACACACTACAGGCCCCACTATGAACGTATTTAGCATTTTATCTCCTGGTGTACAGAAGACTTCTATGGGATTGTTGGAACATAGATTACTGTTGTGCAGCCTACTCTCTTTATCGAGGTTCCCATAGAGAACATGTTTATACATCATTGATCTGCTCAGTAGTTCTAGTTGGTCACATTGGCTTTGAACAATCAAATACAATGATACATGACTGCAGCTGGAACAGAAAAACCACATGGACAGAGGCTGCAGACCTGACATAATGGTGCATATACGAAGCACATTATACCATACTATACAATATGCTATTCATATTAATCATATCGAGTAATAATATATAGCATAAGGCTATCAAAGGTGCTGTGCAAGATTAGATAGTGGTATTGATATGTAAAGGGATATTAATAAACCATGCTTCATTTACAATTGAATTATTAATTTTATTAGCATATATGTTGTCCCAAGTTCTATTAAAGACAAGTATACTTTGTGATAAGAATTGGTGGTGTGGAGTGAAATAAATAGAAAAACAGTTATACATTGTGCAGAGCGAAGGCTACAGCGTGCATATGTGTTCTGCCATTGAGTGACTGCCTTTAGTTTCACACTGCTATGGTATTATGTGTACAGGAATGAAGATTTGAGCAGATAAGAGAAAGCAGCACTGTCTTCAGAAGATACAGGTACAGCCGACAGCTATATTCTCCATGACTGCAGTGTATTCTTTGTGGCACTTCTTTCTTCTCCTTCCCCTTAGTCCTGGTGAGCTGTTCTCGCAAAATCGCCTGCGTACAGGGATCTTGCTGTAGATGGGAATACTGGACATGCTCAGGTCTTCCTGCATGGTAAAAGGGTTGATGCAGCCGGAGCAAAGACAGCGAGCTTCTGGTATGTCGACTGGGATGCGGTTCTCATCATGGTTTATACTGGAAGGAGACAAACCCATATACTATGAATACTGATGACACCTAATGACGATGACAAGTGCTCAAAGCGTAAAAGAGACTGAGCTGCAACACCCAACATAGTCCTTGTATTGTTTCTGGGGTAAAGCAAGCAGTCAGGCAGGAACATTTTACTAATTTCATAAGCCTTATATACTTTTCAAGAAAGCATAAATATAGATTTGCCATCTTGTCATATATTTCATTAAGAGGTATAATCCAGTAGCGAATGGTGCCTACACCGATTGCAGCTGTTAACCTTTTAGATGCTGTGGCCACTTGTGACTGTGGCATTTAAACCGTGGCAGGACATGGGTCCTCCCCCCAAATATCATCAGGGAGCACTGATCTTTTGCTATGACAGCTGGAATCCTATTGAAGGCCCCCAGGCTTGTTATTAGAGAGGGTATAATAGAAATGCAGAAATTTTACAATATATTCTGCAATATATGTTAATAGTATTATAATATATTGTATGAGAAATCAGATAATCTAGTACTCAAACCCCATAGGGGGTCTAAAAATAAAGGTTAAAGAAAAAAAAGATTTAAAAAATGCAAAAAGATCACATATAAAAAAAATTACATTAAATATCCCCACATCCACAAATTGCTCAAACTATGAAAATATAAAAAAATTTATCCCACATGGTGAACACAGTAGCAGGGAAAAAAAAAATCAATATGGCCACCTTTTTTGCCGTTTGGCCCCAACGCAAAAAAAATTGAATTAAAAAGTTTTTAACTATATAAATTTGGTATCCCTGTGATCATGCTGAGCCACAGAATATAGGTAACATAATATTTACTGCATAGTGAAAACAGAACAAATTAAAAATTGAGTTTTTGGTTGCACGAAACTGTGGGGACAAGAGAAAAAAAGTCCACCTGTACTGGAATCAGTGGAGCAGTGTCTATTAAATGATGCAAAGACTGGATTTGGAGAAGGTAGTGAAAGGTTTTCTTTAAAGGTGTTATCTAGCTTCCTGCTGTTAGTACTGCAGCAGTTATCAAAAGTACAGCAACTGAACACTGCAGCTCACACTGATACAGGGAAGCAACTGATCTGCAGGGTATAGGTCATCAATTTTGAAAAGCTGATTAACCCCTTTTACAATAGTCTAGGGAGAGGGAGGAGTTGCTGCTGGTTGGAGACAGAGGGAAAGTGTTAGTGAACTGAGTAAACCAATAGCATCCTGATCCTGCTCAATCTTACTGCAGATTCCTCGGCTCAATATTCCCCCCTGATAAGGCCCATTCATCTGGAAAGCGGAAAGGTGCGATGGAATGTCAATGCTCTTCCCCTCTTGATTTCTGGCTGACAGCTCCCTACGGCCTTCTGCCACTGACTAGACCCATTCATCTTGGTCTAATCAGGGAAGAGTCTCAAGCCACAGACTTCACGGCTAAATCAGCCATGGTAAGATCAAGCAGGGAGCTTATTTTTTCAGCATCCTGTTACAAATCTGGGCGAAATCTGCAGCTGATATGGGGACGGAATCAGTGCCCAAATGAGAGTCCTATGTGTGAACAGCCCATTACTTTGGAATATATACACTATATAAGTTCGGTCCACAATGGTATCGCTGAAATTACAAGACGGGAATGATTGGGCTTGTTTATGTATATCAGGTTTTCTGCCATGTGAGCAAACAATCTCCCCTCCATTTTACCTGGCAGTCATTGCCCCCCTCAGGGTATGAGCCTATAAATTACAAAGATGGAGCATGTCTTGTGTTCTTTTATGTTTGTGTATGAGGTATCTAACCCCTGTAATAAATAATGTACTAAGAGCTACAAGATGACATAATGTCTTTGCTGGTCTGTAACAACAACCTTCAGCTATTAGACTCCTGATTTATGTTCACTACAATACGTCATTCTCCTGAAGTAGCTTTATATTCTATACTTGTGTTTGTTTGTCATTTACTTCAATAGTGGAAGACCACAGTTAGCAAATAAAGTTGGTGAGACAGCACTCGAAGCAGACAAACGGATTTCTAAAGTACAAAGTACATTATCTTGCTCTTGCTCAGACTGAAGCTGAGGGTTTCCAAGCACCTCATTTAGTAACTGACCTGGCTACTTGAAAAATGAATGTGAGGAAAGTCCTGACATGTTCTGTGCCGGCTGGCAAAAGATAAAGGGCATAGAGAATAGAGGAAAAGTGTGTGTGAAACTTGGAGAGAGAAGAAAGTGACTAAAATAACCCAAGGTGGTGAAAAGCATCTGAGAGGGATTTTAGATTGTTGGATTGATAAGAAAAATGAGTACACCGCAAGGTCGATGGTGGAGATATTAAATGGCACCTATAATGAACTATTATTAAGAGGATGGCTGTACTTACAACAGGTATATAATATATATACTGTATCTAGGACAAGCTTTCTGTAAATTAAATCTATATAACATACTTGGCATGGAGACAGGCAAAGCACTACAAATCCCAGACAAAAATAGGATTTCTGTGGAAGGTAAAGAAGGTTGAGAATCAACATTTTTCTCTGTTAGTTACAGATCACTTGGGATTTGTAGATGAATATTAATATACCAAGAATTTTTACTGTTTGTGTTCTAAAGCTGGCCATACACTTTCAGTAGTAGTCAGCCGACAGCTATTCCAAACAAACTCTTCATACATAAGATACATAACGGTAGGCTCACACGAGCATTCAGGTTTCTGTCCTATCCGCTTATAAAGCAGTTACCCATGGAAATCCATGGACCCCGTAAACTATAATGGGGTCCTCCTAGTCTCCTCCCAGTTTCCACCGAAAACAAAAGTCCTCCTTGCAGGACTTTTCTCTCCGCTGATATTAAGTGGAATGTGGAATGGAGTCTCGTACAGAGACTTGAACTCTAGTGGGAACCTAGCGTAAGATAGACCATCGATATCAGATCAGGTGGATCAAGCTCTCAGCGCCCCCACTGATCTGATATTGATGGAACAAATGAATGATATTAAAGCTCTAAACCGCAATAGCATAGATATGTCCCACCAAACAATTGATCAGAAGGAATACTGAGAGCTGGATACAAACTAATCTGATCTTAGTATTTTGAACTTGGAAAGAGAACTTGTCACATGAAAAATGCTGTTCAGTCTGTAGGTAACCTAGACCAGGAGGAGATGAGCAGATTGATATATAGTATTGTGTGAAAGGTATAACCTGTCATTTATCCATTGAAAACTTTGTTCTTTCTATATTGTGAAGTCAAGGAGGCGGTCCTATCAGTGACTGACAGATTCTCTCTCCTATAGCTGTCAATCGCTGATAGTACCGCCTCCTTGACTTCTCAGCATTGATAGAGCAGAGATTTCTATAAATAAATGACAGGTTATTATGAATCTTTATATCAATCTGCTCAGTTCCTTCTGCTCTGTAACATACTGCCTTCAAATTGAACAGCATTTTCCATGTTGCGGGTTCCCTTTAAGGTTAATTCACTTGGTGAGGTTGATAAACCAGCTTTAAAGGGGTTTTCTGGGCAAAAAATGTTTTTTTTTTTTTTGTTTTTTTTTAAGTCTATTAGTGCTATTAAAGGGTCAATAAACGCACCCATATACCTTTAGCCGTGTTTTGAGTGATTTCTGGGTGTCTCTGGGAGCTCCTGGTATCTTCTGCATTTGTTTACATGGTTCAGCTTCCTGCTATGTAACTTCCACACTAACCCCTCTCACCTTACTCCCCCTCCTACCTCCCTTCCTTCTCTCTCTCTCTCTCTCTCTCTCTCTCTCTCTCTCCCCAATACACCCCCTCCCTGTCTGTCTAGCTATCCCACCCGCTACTAGTCCTTCCCTACCTACTCAGCCCAACCCCCAATCCCATTATATAGTTACCTCTCTTCCTTCCATAGCTTCTTCCTGCGGGGCGGCCCCTCTTTCTTTACTGATACCACAGGCACACACTTCTCCCAGCGCTGCTCTGTAGCGAAAATTCACCTCTACTGCACATGAGTGGGAGCTGCTCAGTAGAGATGGATTGTCGGCAGCAGCGCGCAGAGCAGCGATGGGAGAAGCGGCAGCAGTCAGAAAAGAAGGAGGAGCCGTCCTGCAGGAAGAAACCTCAAAGGTAAGTATGATGGAGTGGATGGGGGGGGGGATAGTAGTGACGATCCGTTTCCGGAAATGGTCAAACAGATTGTCACTGGATAATCAGAAAATGTCCCTGGGACCGCCCCAGCAATATGGGTAAATATACTTTTTTGATTATATTATTTAGAAAGTAGGGCGGAGGGTGTTTAGATTAGTGTAGGGATTTCAATTTATCCCAGACAACCTCTTTAATAAATGTTTAATATGCTCTAATATGTTCAGGGAGGCTAGCTATTGGCTGTGCAACTTGTAAAGTTTCCTCTTATGCAATTTTATGTTAATAATATATCTAATATGAGGAGATTGGAAGAACAAGCAGTTATAGACTGCAGCTTATAATGTTGCCATTTATTAATTAAAATAAAATAATCAAAATAATAAAAGTAAAAGCCATATGTATGAATGGAATATGTTAGAAACTTCTATACAACACAGTTTTCTTCTGCAATTTTTAAAGGCAATAATAATGATATCACATGGGATGTGTATGGAGGTGCTTGTCCATATCTATTACACTTCATTAGCAATTGTGGCAACATATTGGTTAGTAATGGGAAACATTACCTGTAAGCCCAAGGGGATAAACTTCTTCTATTAGAAAGCCAAAGCCTCAAGTTCACTTCACATTTTCCACCAGAAGATTCTGAGCCATTCCGTAGCTGGTGCACCATCTCCATTAAACTTTGTTCATATTCCTCCACTAAACTGAAAATCAGTGAAGGAGCAAAAGAATTTACTCCCAGCACAGGGTCTGGAGATGTCTTCCCATGGGCTTTGTCTTGAGCAGGGCTCTCCTTTCCTTTGGCTTTTTTCCTGTTTTTAGAAGACTTTGGTGTGTCTGAGCTGAGGACATGGACAAGGAGGAGAGAACTGGCATACAAAAGCAGCTACGAAGGTAGACAAACGTTCATCAGTATATACGTAATACAGCAACATTTTCCAGTATTCACATGTTAACATATTTGGCTTTACTAGACTGTTAAAACTTACTTAACCTTTCTACAGACTTTACATAATTAAGAACTATTTCTGTCCATTATATGAATTATGCTTTATATTTTTTGCTGCTTTTGTTCATCTGCAGGCCCTGTCTCTAATTGTCAGTTCTTGCTGAGATGATGAGTGAGGATTAGCGATGACTCCTATAGACTGCACACAGAAAGTAGAGGAGAATCTGCTCTTTTCGCTCTCTCTCTCTCTCTCTCTCTCTCTCTAGGACATTGTAGAGGATCACTGAAGTGTATTGATGTAAATAAGCCACTTGTGGTCCCTTCTCTGTTCCCTCCGTTCTCCCTAGACTTCTATGTAAAGCTGCTATATGACACCTCTCTGAGCATCAGTCCATCTTGCCCTAACAAAGCAGATTAAGTAAAAATTTCATAGTGAATTTCAGTTTGGCAGGGAGGGGGAGAGAAGCAAAAGAGCCAAGTAAGTGAATTATAAAACATTTTTCAACGATTAATGTAAAGTTTGTTGAAAAGTTAGTAACCCTTTAGATAAAATCTAATTAGAATATTACATTGGCTGGGGTTTGGGGCCATAGAGCTTGCTTTTCTATTGAATTGCTACATTTATAATACAAATAATAGTATGGTGCCCCTTTTTATATTAAGAAATTAGTTTGCACAAAATTTTAAATAAAGACTGGTTAAAAACAGAAAACTAAATGGTATAAAGTGGAAGGCCACATTTTATACAATACAATGAGCAGGGCTGTGGACTCCTTCACAAATGGCTGACTGTTGTGGTCAGTTAGAATTAATAAAAAAATAGTTATTGAAATCTTATGAAAGTAAATATGTAACAAACTATACATATAATTAATTATACAATATTAATAATTGTATAATGGAATTAAAAATAATTATTCATTTTATTTTGAAGCCAGAGTCAGTAACTTTTTCCAACTCCAGCTAAAATTGCTCCCAACCTGAATCCAGGCAGTGAAGCAGTTACAGATCCAATACTAGTAGATGTTCTTTGGCTCCTTCTGACTATAAGAGTAAGATGGCAGTAAAATGATTTTTAACAGCTGTTGGTCACTAGAAGGAGTATAAGAGCAGTTGCAACACAGGTAGTTTATATGATAGTCTATTTAGCTGCATTAGATGACCTACCATTGGTTCGGAAGAATCAATGAATATGATGGATAAATCATTTATTGATCAAAGGGTTTTCTGCCATTTACCAACACAGGAAATGGTAAATATATTTTTCTAAACATTAAATTTTGATGGTAAAAATTTTTTTTAAGTTTTTTAAACCATTGTGTATTCACTTTATTAGTTTAGTGCTAAGAAAAGCTGAATTGCCATACAAACACTCCTGATACACCATATTTGGAGCTGACAAGGGGGTAATGGTCCAATTTTTATCCTTTCCTGCACTCAGGTGTTAGTGAATATCACAGGGTAGGAAAAAGGACAGACTAGCAGACCTCAAGGTACGATAAACTAACAAGTGACATTTTCCTATAAACATCCTCCAGATATGAACAGCTGAAAAACACAACACACAGCATTTCTTAGTCTTGTCAGACTCACTGCTGTCTGAGTACTTCCATATGACTGCTTGAACATACTAGAAGTCAAGAATGACTTCCAGTTGATGACTTCAGTAAGGTTTAAAGGGCTTACCTGAGACATATGGGTAATGTATACAGATGACCTATCCACAGGATAAGTTATCAGTATCAGATTGGTGGGGGTCTAACCCCTGGACCCCACACTGATCAGCTGATTTGGCTACCAGAAACCACATACAAGGTATACTGCCAGAAGCAGCTCTGCTCCTATTCATGTGAGGAGCTACAGTTTCTCAAAGCCACCTCTACAGTGTACAGAGCCAGAAGCTGTATACAGCTGTATGCAAATAATTTGCTCTATACTCTAATATATTATAGTGAATAAATCAACAGCAGGAAGTTTATATATAATGTCCAAACCTAACAAATTAAACAATATGTTGTATTATTTAGTTACATGTTACATTGCATATGTTGTAGGTATTACATTTGTCATCTTGTAATTACAGGTAACAATTGGTAGCAATATTATTAGCATTAGAGGCTACTATAAAGTTTTTTTTTATGCTGCAATTAAATATATATATTTCTGAATATGGTGTGACATATTATAGGCTATACTTGGCAGTGCATTATGTATTACATACTGCAATTATGTTTTTTTAGCTGTTACTTCCTAAAATCAAATCTACCATATGTATTAGAGGCTAAGAACATGTAAGTATTACAGGCTATAAATTGTACATATGGATTTATTTATTAAGACTATAGTTGGATGCATTATTGATTTTAGAAGCACTGTCAGATATATCATACTAGTTACAGCCCACATAATATGATGCTTCAATAGCATGTATATACTGTATGAATAATCATATCTGTATATATGTATTACAGGCTGCTATCAGATGTATTGTCTGTAGTACATGCTACAGTCATATATATGTTTACAGGATACTCTCATTGTATTATGTATTATGTGTACCATAAAGTGCAGTTGAATATATCATATGTCTTATAAGTACGAATATACATTGTGTTATATTTATTATAGCCTACAGCAACATGTATATCTGCATTACATTCTGCTGTGAGATATATCCACCGGTAAAGGATATATCTTATTAGTTTGTTGAATTCAGAAATATAAACCATTTCCAATAGGGAAAAAGACTTGGAAATGTATGTTTCAAATGTATACGGGAAAAAAGGTCATAGGAAAAACAAAGTCCTACATATTATAGCTAAAGCACAATTCATTTCTACTGCTAACATACAAAGCATCTATCAAGTGCTCCACGGTATCTGTTCATACACAAGGCTAGAAATGTAACATACGTTACAGCATGCAGATATCCTCAATGACATGCTAAATTTCACTTTTGGTTAACAGCATATGACTATGTTAATGGACAAACAAAAGACCTCAGAAACAAACCTTATACCCACTGGCTGCCCAATGCATACAAACAGTTTATGCCCACTGAGTACCCATATTATCTAAGCACATCTTATGCTCTTTGTCTGTCTAGAACACATAGAAGCACCCAAGCAGTGTGATCACATAGTGCTGATATATGTGTTTGTCTGTTGGAGAACTTACCAGTCTATTTGAGCCAAGCATTGTGTGGCGAGGAGTAGCAAATGCAGCTGCAGCCTTAACAAACCTCAGGGACTATCCCCAGTGTCAGTGGGGCACAGGCTGCACCTACTCTGAGTGTCTCCAGTGGGGCTGGGCCCAATCCAATGTACAGTTAGATTTCTAAAGGTGCTGAGTACAATGTTAACAAAGGCCCAGCTTGTCCCTTTCGCCTTCTGTTCTGTGCCTCTCGTTTTGTGTCCCTGACTCCACATGCAGGGACTGTGTTTGCAGACTGGGAACACGGTGCACAGCGGCTCTGTTCTCACACTCGGCACACAGACCTGGCTGATATGTGCTGTTTGTTTGCTTGTTCTTTAAACTTCTTTTGGAATGGAATCCCCTATTTAATAGATCAATGGAGAATTGTGAAAATGTAATATTACCAGCTGCAGAAAAGGGCAGAGTATCCCTTTTCACCCTCTGTACGGCTGTGGCTAATTTAGGAATAGGCATGAACTTACTGGTTGGCCTGTAAATGGTCTATGTGAGAATGTAGTGTTGTATTTGCTCAATATTGGTAGTGGGTGTATAGCATGTGCATCACTCAGTAGTTGATACTACCACAGCTGGTACCCTACAATGTGTTAGTGCTTACACACAAGTTCATTAAATGCACTTTTAACAACATTTCTAACAATACCTAACTTCAGGATGACTTTTCAGGATAAACTGCTATGTGTGAGTACATGAAGCACAGCCCTATTTCTTGCATTCTGCATTTTTACCAGTTTCTCCTCTGCAGGCTCTATTCTTAGTTGTAACTGAGCATGTAGATGGAGACTAGCTGCTATGGTGTCTCCTATGGAGAGCCCATAGAGAGAAAACAGGACATTCTGCTCCCTAGCACTTTTGCTCTATCAGAAGCAACAGCATCATCACCATCATATTGGACTTTATAGAAAGTGACATAAAAAAATTAGCTCTGCTTCTTTTTTTACCTGGTCCTTCTTCACTCCTCCACCCTAATATATAGCACATGCAGTTTAATACGTCAGTGAGCAGATTTCAAGTTAATGGCCATCTAAATACATAAAATACCTACAGTGTATGTCTAGTTGTGGTTGTGCTGTTCAGCAGTGTTTCTGTTTTATTTTCAGGTGTTGACTAGTGATATCTAGTCATCGCAGCCACCATGTCTGTTTGTCAAGTGGAATCTGAATGGTATAAAAATATGGATTTTTTTTTTACACCCATTTACAATTTGACACTCCTCTACGAATGTCATGCCTTATAAGTGTCAAAGAAATATTGGAAGAAGCTATGTCATTCTGGCATTATACCAAGAGGTACAGGATTAACAGAGACATGGATGGACCAGTACTGTACCTCCCAGTAACTTTTTTTTAACAGAGGCATTCTGATTTTTTTTTTCTGTGGGATTCATATATGTTATTACTGGAATTCTAATATACAGTATTATGAAGATATTCCCATATAGTGCTGAGGTAACATTTGACGGCACATGCAGTGTCTATATGAGGCCTATATCTTATTATTTTCCCTGCATAAAAGCAAAATTCCCCAGGTGAATAGGGTATACACTACCCATAACACAATTGGCTGCCAGGGTATAGCTAAGAAATGCTATATGCTGCAGATATGAGACAGATAGACTAAATGTAATGATATGAAACAGTCAAAGTTAGTCCTCATGCAGTCAGTGTTACTATCCAGCAGCTTGAACATATTTTGGATGCTGCTTGTGGCGCAAAAACAGTTAATTGAAATTTAGCTAAATTGGTAAAAGACATCTTATGTCTTATATGTTATTAGTTAATATGGTGGTTTTACATGAACTTGAGACTACACTGAAATGCCTTGAAAGTTAAGAATAGGAAAGATATACTGCAGCTTCTTGTAGAGCCCAAAGAACTAAAATTCCTATAACACCAACTTAGGGAATTGGTCAGAATTAATATACTAAGCAAAGGGTGCTTAAAGGTGGAATCACTTTTACATAGTAGCCGTCCGTTCTGGCTCATAGAATGGTGTCTTAAGTGTGGGACTCCCCACTAGGATATCCACGAGTGCTAAGAAGTCATATGGTTAGACTCTGTCTTGAGGAATCTCCCTTAAACTTTCCATCACGTTACCTGGAAAACAGGACAGTCTTTTTACAATATGAGCACTTTAACCCGGGCTGCATACTACAAAATCCACTTCACAATATACATGTATATTTTGTGAGGCGGTCAGTATATTATTCGTCAAATTACAGTCAGATCTTCAGACTACAGAGACCTAAATTTCCTCCAGTTCCCATATCTTGTGAAGACAGTTTGTGTTCAGTTAAGGCAGGGCTGATGTTTCCTTAAAGTTGTTGAAGACAAGTAAATTACTATTACCATTGCCAAGAGTCTTTTTTCTGGGGAATATCTCTGAGAAGCACTTGTGTTTGACCTTCCCTGTACTGTTTTAGGAAAGGAAGTAGAGATAAATGTTTGGCTGCTTGCAGTTCATCTGTTCCTCTTTTTCTTCCATACAAGTCATTTCTCAGTGATCTGGTGCTGCACAAGTGATGCATCTGCTACATCCTGAACAGAAGATCCCTGTTGTATGCAAGAGACTGAACATCCCATCATTCTACCCGCGGATGTGTTTATACAGCAGACACAGACAGGTGAGTTAGGGCTGAAACAGGTGTCCATAATCTAAACATCACCTTAGACATGTGAAAGATAGTGGGGGAGAAATGGGGCAAAAATTGTGCAAATTGCTCCAAATCAGATACATTTGGCGCAGTGCACTAGGTGTGTTAGACACACTGATCATCTCTACACCACCATATGGCTGCCATAGATGTACACCAATATTTTACATCTTTAACAAATTTGGTGCTTTTCACAGCTTATCTTTTCATTCACTTTTTGACAAATTTCTGTAACTTTACAACCTGTTAATAAAAACTATTTTGCTAATTCTTTTCATTATGTTTTTCTTCTGCTTTAATCTTATGGGTTGTCAACTAGCGTAGCTGCCTCACCAACTTTTTGTAGGTGTATGGGTAAAATGCTAAAACTAATCTTTAAAGGGAGTCTGTCACCAGAACCCAGAATATCAACACAGCCCCGCAGATAGATAGGTTAAGGTCACCTGAATCAAATAGCATGTTCCCCTTGTGAATTGGCTCCTGTGTTGCCGAGATGTCCCTGCTCTTATCAATATGCAAATTATCTCTTTGGGTCAATGAAGGTTGTTTTTCTCCAAAGAGGTAAGCAGTAATGCCCTCATTGCTCTAAATAGCTAATTTGGATATCGACAGAAAAGGCTATATCTGAGCAACAGAGGGTAACACCCTGTTTAATCCAGGTAACCCTAACCTATCTGTCTGTGAGGTTGGTTGGTATGCTGGGTTCTGGTGATTCCTTTTAAAATTGTTGTAGTTGTTTATGGTATGGTTTTGATTTTTCAATGTTATAGCAATAGTTACAACACATATATTGTATAGTGTTGGTGCTGGGGAACTGCAGCTCTGCTGCTATTACTTGAATAAGGGCAAAGATGCTACTGCTCCCCATCCACTGCTGTAACATCTGGTACCTGGAGGGATCCAGATCAGTAGATCTGTGCAGAGTTCGGGTTTCGCACTCCCACAGATCAGATACTGATGATCTATGATATGGATAGGTCATCAGTATCAAAAACACATTTTAGAAATGCATTTAATACTTAAAGAGGATGGCCCAAGTTTTAATGTTGTTCCCTATCCATAGGATTGGTATTTATTCGGCAAGGGTCAGACTACTGAGATCTCCACTTATCATGAAAACAGGGGTCCCATTCCCCATCCAAATGGAGCTGCAGGCTGAGCATGGCAACAGCCACTGCATTCATTCTCTACAGCACCACTGGGGATAACTGAGCTCAGCCCCATAGACAGTGAATAGAATGGCAGTGCGCATGCGTGGCCTGCTGCTCCAATCGGATACAGGAACAGGAACTTGGGCCTACCCTTTTAACAATATTTAATAGGGTATTTAATGACTTTCATTTTCATGATCTATCCGTGTGATAGGTTATTAATATCAAATCTGCAGCGGTCCAACTCCAGGCACGCAACTATTTGCAAAGGCATTGGTGAACCAGAAGTGTTATAGCTCCTTACATCTACAAGTGCCTGTTTACTACATGTTGGTAGAGCGCAGTGAAAGGGGGAAGAGTCTCCAAGGCCCAGTTGATTTCCTATAAATTATACCAGAAATTTTCTTAAATTATGGTGCTGCCTATGAGCTAACTTGGATTTGACCTTCTACTGCACAGACAGCCAGAGATGTGCCATATTTATTGAAAGCCATGTAAATTAGCTACATTTTACTCCAAAACACATTGGATTAAGGGCTCATTCAGATGGCAGAAAATGAAGAGAAATTCAAGCGTACTTTTGCCTCAGATTCCTCTTCATTCTCTGGCCTTCTGGATTTCCGCAGTGGCTTTCACTTGCTGATCAGCCTTGAAATCTCCAACAAGCTTAAGCAGGAGGCTTATTTTTTTCTGTGTCCTGCTTCAGGCTAAGGCCCCACATATCAACACAGTGGAAAAAAACACAGTGAAAATGCATAGCATTTTTTTTTTTCTGCTGCGTTTTCTCTGCTTTTTTCCCTTCCCTTACTAAATCTATAGGGAAAATACTTGCGATTCTGCAGATAAAATTAACATGATGTGTTTTTCCACGGTTCATTTTTCCTGCAATCTGTAGATGAGAGTAAAACCAAAATCTCATTCACTTTGCTGATGCTGTAAAACGTAACATTTTTTTCTGCTGCGTTTTCGCGGCAGTCCATAATGTTGCGTTTCTGCAATGTGAGGCCTTAATCTCTGCATCCCAATGAAAGTTATTTATCCTCTTTGTGTTCTTAAAGTTGAAATATATTGAGGGAAATTGGCAAAGACTGGAATTTCATACTACAGTCAAAGGTTAGGGCTACAAGGAGACTTTGACCCCGACAGTCATTTCTTAGACAAGATCTCTGAGCCACCCTGCAACACCACAACTAATGTAAGTGAATGAATGGGGGTTTAGCTTGCTGTAACTTCGGAGTTGCAATGTTGCAACAAATTGGATTAAAATTCAAGGTATTCCATTTAATACATTTGGTCCATATTCGCCTGTACAGAAGTCAGAAATAGAAATCTGCACTTGCTATGGTTAAGCGTAGATTTGTGCTATAGCTTACACCAATTTCTGTCATAAATTATAGTAAGTCTGTCAGATGGACCCATCTAACCTTGCCCACTTTTCTCACCACTTTCAAAAGTAGCAAGAGAGGTAAAAAGTCGTAATTTCGCATCTGCTAATATTTGAAACTTTTATACGCCAGAAAAGTGGAGTAAAAAATTTAATACATTTCTCCCATTATCTTATGAAAACCATTATTATTTATTTATTATGCTTACTGGTATAGCGCCATCATATTCCGCAGCACTTTACAAATATTGCCAGTCACTGTCCCATATAGGGCTCACAATCTACATTCCCTATCAGTATGTCTTTGGAGTGTTGATGGAAACCAGAGTACCTGGAGGAAACCTACACAAACATGGGGAGAACATATCAAATCCTTTCAGCAAAATTTCTTAAGTAACATTTTAATCAATAATGATCAGTTTGTATTATAGCCACTCATAATACCTTTTACCACAGCACCACGTGAACAGTTCACAAACTGCACTGTTTCAGAAATACTGCCACCCTTAGCTCAAAAGCCAATAATAATACATTTTATTTATATAGCACCAACATATTCCGCAGCACTTTACAAATTGTAGATAATTAAAAGTTAAAGATTTTTGTAAATATAAGTAGCTAAAAATTCTGCAGAGTTTTAAAGATTTACTCTAACCATCTTAGTGGTGACATCTGTTGATCTGTTGTCTTGATCGGTTGCCAATGGATACGACCATGAATGCAGAAATATTCTATGGTCTGGGACTTTTCAGAAATGCAGCCATGATTTTCTGATTGTAGCTGGTTTATCAGGCAGGGACACTACATGTATCAGAAAATATCCCAGCCACAATAAGGAAATCATGGCTGACTTTCTGACCTTAGAAAGGTCCTGCATTCATGGTCGTATCCACTGGCAACCGATCAAGACAACAAGACTGTGACCACAAGATATTTCGAGAAAATATTTAAAACTCTGCAAAATGTTAAATTACTTATATTTGCAAAAATGTTTAACTTTTAATTTCCTACAAATTTAAAAATTTTTGTGGTTGTGGGAATACCCCTTTAAGTACTGACAAAAAGAGACAATACAGAATAATAATCAATTCACAGAATGGGACTGAGTGCCCTGCTCGCAAGAGCTTACAATCTATGAGGTAAAGGGGGTGACACAAGAGGTAGCAGGGGCGGCATTGGAGGTAGCATTGCAAAATAATCATCTCTTTTTGCAACTGTGATAAATCGCCCCTTTTGCCCATGACAACAAGTGTTCAGACTAGTGGTGTAATTAGGAATGGCTGGGCCCCAAGGTGAACATTTGACATGGGGCTCCCCCCCCCACACAAACCACATTCCTGCACACAGTATTATGCCCCATAGTGACCCCTGCACACAGTATTATGCCCCATAGATCAGACCCCAGAGTATAATGATCAGAGACCCAGGGGAGGATACAAACAAAAAAATCAATGTTACTTACCTCTTCTTGGCTCCGGTGCACTCCCCGCTACTTCAGCCATCTTCAATGTTGGACCAGATCTTGTGTGAGACCGGGTGGCGTCGCAATGCATAGTGACGTCGGCTGACATCTGGTATGTCACCAAGGAGGCCCAAAGCCTGCGGAGTGCAGGAAAGGTAAGTAACAGTGTTTTTTTATGTTCCCTCACCTCCCTTGGGCCTCCGATCATTATACTCGGGGGTCTGAAAAGACCCCGAGTATAATGATAGCAGTGTTTGTGGGGTTCACGACCCACGGCTTTACTTACCAATCCCTGCTCCTGCTCACAGCCACCTCCGCAGAATGGGAAGCGCAGGCAGCCGTGAGCAGGAGCGGTAAGTAAATAGGGCCCGTTTCCTGCTGGGGTTACTCCAGCAGGTAATGGCCTATTAAATAAAAAAAAAAAAAAGCATTAGGGGCCCTCATGGCCCCCTAATGTCCCGGACCCTGTGGCAGCCGCTACCACTGCTACCCCGGTATTTACGCCCCTGGTACAGACAGCCTATTGCACAACTTATATACCCACCAAGCCAGCCCACAACACGTCACTTCCTTCATGGACTACACGCTGCTGACGTGGAAAGTAGGAGGTGGTCATAATGATGTGACTCCATTGTGTTTATATTACAGAATATATTATAGGGTTTATTGCTTGGCTACTTGGGCTACATGCACGTGTTGTGTTGTTAACTCAATGAGATTTTCTCAAAGTGGACATTGACATGTGGTGTGGATTCTAAAATGTCCATCATGTTTATTCTTTGTGCAGATTTGTATTGCAGCTTTCAATCCACAATAAAACCCACATGTGGATTTGTCACAGATTTTGATGCAGAAAATCTGCAGCAAACGTTTGTACATGGACATGTAGCTTCAAACATCAGATCAGGATCCTGGATTGGTGTGACTGCAGAGAAAATGTGCAGAAGTTTGACATTGTGAACATATAATTTATAAAAACTAAATCTTTAGCAATGTTGAAGAATTTAATACGCTGTTATCTGTGGGAGATCACTAACTCCAGCTAGATTTGTCAAGTAAACCTTATAAAACTATGTAAAATCCCCTTGCTGACTGATGGCTTCATTGCAGTAAATTAATAGTCATGTTGAATGCTTGCAGCTGTTCATATGTACAGATTCCTAGAGCATCTACATAGGAAGCATATGCAGATAGGTTCAAATAAAAAATAGTAAACTTGTTGTTGCAATACCGTGAATGCAATGTCAAAACTCTTTTTTTTTTTCTTTTCCTGTGGCAAGGTATCTTTTAGAGTATAAATAATATCACATATGACTACCTCAAAACCCTTCCCATAAACATGGCTGGTTAAAAAAAAAAAAGGAGAAATAAAAACCCTTAAATGCCATGATATAGTTTCTAACACTCTAAGACTCATCTAAAGATCATAGGATAGACAATAAATTGCTGATCACGACGGTCTGACTGCTGAGAACCCTACCGATCCTGAGAACAGGGGTGTTTAACCCCCATTGAAATTGAAATCACAGGAAAAGTGGTCAAACCCCCTGCTGTATGGAAACCTAAACCTGCTCCCATTCTGAAGAATGAATCTGGAACCCCCACAGAACTGCTGCTTAAGGAGCCTTGCTGCTCAGTTGCTGTACATTGAAGTCTACAGGGCAGCATTGCAGTACGTAAAGTCGCCACTACACTTTGTACAGTGAGTGAGCAGCCCAGTACCCAGCATGTAAACATTACTGGGAGCTACACTTTCCCAGATTAGCTGATTTGCAGGGGTCCCAGTTGTCAGACCCTCGCAGATGACCTATGATGAGGATAGGCCATCAATATTAGAAAGTGGTTAAACCCTTTAATGAATTCCTGCCTTAGACTAGGCAGTCTTAAAGAGGACCCATTACCAGTTCCGAAAAGCCCAATGACTTATGGCACTGGATTTTTTGTTTGATCCAGATCCATTCAGCCATTCCAAAGTTATAAGCCCTTTTAGTGTTGATTCAAATTAGGGTATACTAGCCCAGTGGGTTTTATCACACATGACATATAGCACACAGAGACCCTGCTCCTAGAGATAGCACAGTGTTACCACCCACTCGACTTGTATACTCTAATCTGCATCAACACTAAAAAGGCTTATATCATAGGAGTGAATGAATGGATTTGGATAAAGAAAACACCACAATGTGCAGGGTCACTGCACCTGCCAAATGATGTATGCTACTTGGTTTTTCAGACTTGATGACAAGCCCTCTTTAGTCTTCACCATATGTATTAAAATGTCTAATGCTGAATGATACATCTGGTAAATTTGTAGACTGTCTAGTCTAACTTTACACTGCCTAGAAGTTGGCATGGTTTCTGACAAAACCCCCCCCCCAAAAAAAACAACTAAATTTGGTGCATATTTGCATCTTAAAGGGAGTCTACCACCTCCCCTGGTGTATTCAACTGCTATCACTGTGTTATAGAGCACATTACACTGATAAACAACCTCTGTGATAATACCTCTGTTATGTATGTCACTTTTGTAGATTTGGAGCAAAACAACTTTAGGCTAAGGCAACATGTAGTGGTCCACAGCAAAAAAAGAACTGCGGCAAAAATCACATTTTTTCCCACAGCGTTTTCAAAGGAAACCTCTGCAGACTTTCTGCTTCAATTATACCTATAGGGAAACCGCTGGCATTTCCATAGGTATAATTGACATGCTACAGATTTCGAAATCGCAGCGTGTCCGCTGCACCTATTTTTTTTCGCAAGGTGTGGATGGGATTCGGTAGAATCCATCCAGTTTGCAGTGACTGTAAAACGCTGCAGTTTTTTCCACGCCGCTTCGACCATGGTGTTTATGCCACGTGGGGCCCCAGCCTCAAAGTCTTAAGCAAATGAGGCACTTGGTGCACTGGGGGCGGACTTTCAGCTTCCTGGAGCACTGTTCTTGTTTCTCAAATAGGATGGCCGATGTCAAAACAGTGGGTGGGGGGGAGGGATCACCTCTCTCTGCATGGGGTGGCGCATGCAAGAGATGGTAGGGTTCTTAGTGGCCCTTGAAATAAAATCAGTATAATGTAGTGTAGAAAATCGCAAAAGTCTGTTAGGTCTACTTCTGTGTTATTGTGCTATGGTAGAAATCTCTGTCCTGTAGTGCTTTGTACCTGGAAGACAGGAGGAGAAGCTACAGAATGCTGTGCCAATAATAACCTCATGATTATTATAGTGACAGTACTGTTCATTCACATTGTCATTTCTTTCCATCAGGCTTCTTGAACATTTTTCACAGCGTCCATCCATACATCATGTTGCTAGGTGTCTTCTGTTCTTGTCCCTTGAATTCTTCATTGTGCTTTCCTAAGAGTTGTATCTTCTTCATTCTGGTCATTATGGGTTATTTTAATAGAAAAATTCACAGTGAATGGGGCCTGCAGAAAGTGCCAAATAAGTATAATTTCTATAGAGAGGAACATACTTGTCCTGCTATCTGACCAAGAATGGGGATTTTGTTGCTCTCTTGTTTGATGGATGGGCAATAAAAGTAAAAAATGGGTCACCATGACACAATCCGTTTAATAATACAGGATCATATTATTAGATAAGTAATATTTTCTGCTCTAGCTAAAAGTAGTAATAACTGATATGATTTTTGGATAGCTGGCTGTCTAGCAAGCCTACAAAATAAAAGTGTTACATACATGTTACAGTATTACATACATGTACTAATAAACAGTCTTCATAGCTGCATTCTTGTCTTCTACCAGCAGGGAGCAGTGTTCTCCTCTTATTCACTCATGACATAACAAATCTTCAGTTTTTCCCTATCATAAATATGTAGTAACACCCATTGGATCTGAGTGATTATATTTGTGTAGAAAGTACTTGGCAGGGATTGTGAGCATTGAGCAACTAATAAATGATTTCTGCAGGATAACTGCTTTTCCATTAGAGACGATCATAATATTTTGTCAGATTTTGTTGACTGTGACATGTTGAGATTGTGAATATAATATGTCAGCCATTCACATTTATATGGATCCAGTGCAGTGTTTTCTTAAAATACAGTTTTCTTCCAGTGCCTTATATAGCTCCATAGTATTTCCTAGAACAATACAGAGATATTGTTTCTCTCCCCAGTGGGGTTCACCATCTAGTTTGCTTATATACGCATTTATACATTAAATCCAATTTCACTGGAAACCAACTAATCAGAATGTTTTATATAGGAAAACCAAGACTAAAATGTGTGGGGTATCAGAACTTCATCTCTGCCTTATTACACCAAGACAGGGTGGTAAAGGGGAGTCCTCTTTCCTTTGTCTAACCACTTAAAGACCACAGTCACTATTGACCAGGCATAGAAATTCAGTGAACGGGATTGGATTATCTCATAAACCCACAACATGCATGTCCAGCAATTTATTGAAAGTAGTGGATGTTGCATATATGTGCTATTTCAGTAGGAAGATAACTATATAGGAGATGCTGCAATGAGATAAAGAGGGTGATCACTTGAGACTCCCACTGATTAGTTTGCATTGGTACTTAAAATGGTTGTCCAGGATTAAAGGGAGTCTATCAGCAGGAAAATTGATAGGAAACTATTGATAGTACCATGTAGAGCAGCTTCTACACTTTCCAAAGATGCCTTTCTTATGCTGTATTCCAGCTTTATGTTCATGAAAATTGGTGTTTTATTTTTATGTAAATTAGCTGAAGATGGCTTTGGGGGCGTTTCTTCTTCTGCTGGGGCTTCGCTCTCTGCTCTAGATAGCAGACCCTAACTGCAGACAAACTGTGAAAAAGTCGAAGATGTCACTAAAACAATCTGGGGGAGAGTTGGGCGGCAGCTATGGGGTGATTATCTACAGCAGAGAGTGAAGCCCCAGCAGGAAAAGAAACACCCCTAAAGCCATTTTCAGCTAATTTGCATAAGCCAGTGGCATAACTAGGAATGGCTGGGCCCCAAGGCGAACATTTGACATGGGACCTCCTCCCGAACCGCTGCCCCCAACCATAGTGGCCCCTGCACACAGTATTATGCGCCATAGTGGCCCGTGCACACAGTATTATGCCCCATATTGGCCCCTGCACACAGTGTTATGCCCTATAGTGGCCCCTGCACACAGTATTATGTCTCATAGTGGCCCCTGCACACAATATTATGCAGCATAGTGGCCCCTGCACACAGTATTATGCCCCATAGTGGCCCCTGCACACAGTATTATGCCCCATAGTGGCCCCTGCACACAGTATTATGCCCCATATTGGCCCCTGCACACAGTGTTATGCCCTATAGTGGCCCCTGCACACAGTATTATGTCTCATAGTGGCCCCTGCACACAATATTATGCAGCATAGTGGCCCCTGCACACAGTATTATGCCCCATAGTGGCCCCTGCACACAGTATTATGCCCCATAGTGGCCCCTGCACACAGTATTATGCCCCATAGTGGCGCCCTTCACACAGTATTATGCAGCATAGTGGCCCCTTCACACAGTATTATGCACCATAGTGGCCCCTGCACACAGTATTATGCCCCATAGTGGCCCCTGACCACAGTATTATGCCCCATAGTGGCCCCAGCACACAGTATTATGCCCCATAGTGGCCCCTTCACACAGTATTATGCAGCATAGTGGCCCCTTCACACAGTATTATGCCCCATAGTGGCCCCTGCACACAGTGTTATGCCCCATAGTGGCCCCTGCACACAGTATTATGCAGCATAGTGGCCCCTGCACACAGTATTATGCCCCATAGTGGCCCCTGTACACAGTATTATGTCCCATTGTGGACCACCCATGAACAATTATTATACTCTGGAGTCTTTTCAGACCCCAAAGTATAATGATTGGAGACCCAGGGGAGGATACAAACATAAAAAAAACAATGCTACTTACCTGTTCCTCTCTCCGGTCCACTCCCTGCTACTTCGGCCTTCTTCAATGTTGGACCAGGCCGGCGTCACGTGATGCGGGCCGGCGTCGCGACGCAAAATGACGTCGGCTGACATCTGGGACGTTACCAAACAGGCCCGAAGCCTGGAGAAGCATAGGAGAGGTAAGTACATTGTTTTTTTTTGTTCCCTCATCTCCCCTGGGCCCCTGATTTTTATATTCCGGGGTCTGAAAAGACCCCGGAGTATAATGATGGCAGTCATTGTGGTGTTCGGCCCGCGGCCTTACCTACCGATCCCTGCTACTGCTCACAGCCGCCTCCGCAGAATGGGAAGTGCAGAATCCCGGGGAACGGTAAGTATATAGGGCCCGTTACCTGATGGGGTAACTCCAGCAGGTAACGACCTATTTAAAAAAAAAAAACATCGAGGGCTCGCGGGGCCCCATAATGTCCCGGGCCCTGTGGCAGCCACTACCGCTGCTAACCCGGTAGTTACGCCCCTGGCATAAGCGTAAAATCCTGATTTTTCATGTTAATGGAGCTGAAATACCGAATAAAAAAAGACATCTTTGGAAATGGAAAACGCAGCTCTACAAGGTGCTGTTATTAGTCTGATACCAATTTTCCTGGTGACAGACTCCCTTTTAAGGTTTTTATGGCTTATCCTTAGGATAGGACATAAATAACTGATTGATAGAGGCTGACAGATGGCCCCCACATTGAAATACTGTACTGGGCCGCTTCCAGCACTTCTACTATACACAACGTACAGTACAGACCAAAAGTTTGGACACACCTTCTCATTCCAAGAGTTTTCTGTATTTTCATGACTATAAAAATTGTAGATTCACACTGAAGGCACCATGAAGGCCTGCTGCACACAGTCTCCTCTTAACAGTTGTTGTAGAGATGTGTCTGCTGCTAGAACTCTGTGTGGCATTGACCTGGTCTCTAATCTGAGCTGCTGTTAACCTGCAATTTCTGAGGCTGGTGACTCGGATGAACTTATCCTCCGCAGCAGAGGTGACTCTTGGTCTTCCTTTCCTGGGGCGGTCCTCATGTGAGCCAGTTTCTTTGTAGCGCTTGATGGTTTTGACCACTGCACTTGGGGACACTTTCAAAGTTTTCCCAATTTTTCAGACTGACTGACCTTCATTTCTTAAAGTAATGATGGCCACTCGTTTTTCTTTACTTAGCTGCTTTTTTCTTGCCATAATACAAATTCTAACACTCCATTCAGTAGGACTATCAGCTATGTATCCACCTGACTTCCGAACAACACAACTGATGGTCCCAACCCCATTTATAAGGCAAGAAATCCGACTTATTAAACCTGACAGGGCACACCTGTGAAGTGAAAACCATTTCAGGTGACTACCTCTTGAAGCTCCTCAAGAGAATGCCAAGAGTGTGCAAAGCAGTAATCAAAGCAAAAAGGTGGCTACTTTGAAGAACCTAGAATATAAGACATATTTTCAGTTGTTTCACACTTTTTTGTTAAGTATATAATTCCACATGTGTTAATTCATAGTTTTGATGCCTTCAGTGTGAATCTACAATTTTTATAGTCATGAAAATACAGAAAACTCTTGGAATGAGAAAGTGTGTCCAAACTTTTGGTCTGTACTGTAGGTCTGGAAGCAGATGGCTTCACTACCCTTATAGTGGCTGGGGGTGCTGGTACTGCATCTCAGTTCCCCTTAACTTCAATGGAAGCTGAGTTGCAGTACCATCACCCGACAATATACAGTGCATGAATCAAATGGATGCTGGAAGCGGCCCTGTATCCATCATTGGTGTGGTGGCCTGGTCCATTTATGGTCCATCCTTCACACAATGCAGAAAAAAATTTCAGCATGTCAATTATATTCCTTTATCTGTATAGGTATAATAAGGGCAGAAAGTCTGCAAAGGAAAACTGCATCGTTTTTTTTTTTTTTTTTTTTTTGCTACGTTTCACTACGTGGGCCCTTAGCCTAAAGGGTTTTCCCATGAACATAACCATATTTAGAGTGGACAGTGTTAAACACTGAGCAAATATAAATAAAGAACAATTTACAAGAGATTTTCTCTAACCATCTTAGTAGTGACAGTCTATTGTCTTGATCAGCTGGCAGCAGATACGACCATGAATGCAAGAAATTTCTATGGTCTGGCACTTGTCAGAAAACCAGCCTTATTGTGGTAAACTGGATAAACTGGACAAAATAAGGAAATTGTGGCTGGTTTTCTGCCAGACCATAGAAAGATCTAGTATTCATGGTTGTATCCATTGGCAACTGATCAAGACAAAAGACTGTCACCATAAGATGGTTTACAGAATGAAGAGATTTTAATGGTGATAATTGTCACTGTATTGGGGCTGGTTGCATTATAACAGAATTGTATAAAGTAAGACAATTCTTCCCTGGGAAGAACAGAATATAAAAATGAACTCAGAATTGCATATAATTTGGAAGTGTTATCTTAAAGGGGTTATTCCATGGAAAATACTGTATGTATACTTGATAGGTGAGGGTCTGACCGCTGAGACCCCCATTGATCCTGAAAACAATTCAGGCTAAATGCGCAACTGGGAAAAAAACAACCCCTGTTCTCAGGATTGGGGGCGTCTCAGCGGTTAGACAATTGTATCACAATGTATCACAATTAATGGTAAGCAATGCCAGATAAGATTTCTATTTTCGTTTAACATTATAGGATTACCATGATAATTAAGTAGAATTAAAAAAAAATGTATTTTTTTTTAATTTTAAAAAATATAAATCTAATAATTCTAAAAAAGGAGTAACTTCATGTATTAAAATTGGGGAAAAAGAAAACAAGATTATATCATTGGTCACAAAAAAAAAAAACACAAAAAACTTTATTGGCCCAAGAAAAAAAAAGTTTAAAATTATTGATATGCTAAAAAACAGCTAAACTGTATCTGGTCCTCAATAGTCAAAATACATTTAAAGGATTGTTTTATGAAAGCAACCTTTTTTTTTATATGCCCTATAATATTATATGGACATTGACATCATATAGGGATTATACCTACCTAATTATACCTACTGAAACGCCGGCGGTTTCCCTATCAGTATAATAGAAGCTGAAAGTCCGCAGAGGAACCCTCTGTGGACTTTGTGTGAAAAGTGATGCGGGAAAAACTGTGATGCATTGCCGCTCCGGTTTTTCCTGCAGCGCTTTTTTGCTGCGGGACGCTACGTGGGGCCTTAGCCTTAAAGGGTTTTCTAAGATTTTCATCCCTAAAATCTCCCTAAGATCTCCCTTTTGAGCCCTGCTGGTTTGGTCTCTGCTGGACCGTAAATGATATTGTCACAGCGGCCAGTCACTGGCCTCAGCGGTTATGTATGCTTGAAATGAAATGCGACCATTGACCATGACTGCAGCAGCACATGAGTGATAAATGTGATGTAATCTCTTTCAGTCCAACTGGAACCACAAATGCCGGACCAATCTGATGGCTCTGAATGCAAGGACATTTCTGGGGTGAGTAGTTTTTTAAATTATTATGACCTTTTCTGCCAATATCTATTTAAAAAAAATCTTGGAAAACTCCTTTATGCGAAGGCTCCACATAGCGAGCCACAGTCAAAAAGTGCTGCCAAAAAAACCGCAGCAGAAATTCATTGTGTTTTTTCCCCACAGTGCTTTTCACAGAAAGTCTGTAGAGTTCTCCAGTATCCCATCCACTTTGCAGGTACTGTAAAATGCCACGGTTTTTTTGCCACGGTGTTTCCTCCGTGTCCAAATTGTGGCGTTTCTGCTATGTGGAGCCCCAGCCTTTATGCACACTTGTGTTAAATATGCAATATCTATTTCTGCTCTGCCTTATGCTATTTTGAGGCCTAAGGCAGGTAAAGTTGGGTGAGCGAATTCTGTTTTTCATAGCAGGGCTAAGCAGCGGCAGTCTGAGGTGGCATCGCATCACTACTGCCTACTAATGTCAGGGAAGTAGACCAACAGACTGCACTTTAGAGCCACCGTGAGAGAAGGCTCATTTGATGTCTGCAGCTTTCTCAGATCAGACAGCACTTTTCCATAAAGGTCTATGAGGGAGATATAAATATATACAGTATATATAATACATATAAATACATATAAATCTCCCCCTACAGGATTTCTTGAATGGTACCACTTGCTGTCCTCTAAATTTTATGAGAATTGGATAGAGAAGAAGTCGCATTGGCTACTGCATTGCTCAAATGTGCTCTTAGCATAAGAAGATGCATTTATATTGCTAGGCATAATATTGCAGGAAGCTGAAATGGGGAAGAGAATGGCAAATTTTCCAATTTATTTAGCTAACCATTTCTAGCAATGACAATTGCATTTGACTGATCCAAAACCAATATTCAATAGTTGGTTCAGTGACAAGCCATGCACTTACAATGGCCTATACATTTTTTGCCCAACTAACCAGCTGTCGAATGGCTTGAGTAGACAGCAGCCAAAGATCAAAAATAGCTTCAAAGGCCATTCTAGTATAGATGTTACAAACATGTAGCAGCAGGTACAAACTTTGTAAAGATTCTGCAACCAGCATTTTCTATCCATTACAAACTGCAGCTGGTGTGTACATAAGAATAATAGCAACAATAAGGTGGCCAGTGTGCCATACTAGTGAATACAAGTCCCATTGTGCTACAATAATGTCACTGAACTTATGGCCATGTGTCTGCTCTACTTCACGGAAGTGATGAGTGTATACATTTTGTATCAGCCATTTATAGTTGTTTGTACTTAGATCAGCATACATAGTGTGAGTTGGTACTGTATATGCCTGGCTTTCTGAACTAAATCTATTCAAGCATGTCCACCATACTAACAAAAGCAACCTCTCCTTTTATTTCCTATTGTGTTTCCTGACCCTTCAAGTACTGATTCCCATTATAATCTACCAGCCCTTGTTACCTCTATGGTTGGGGTATTTTCACTGACCTCACATAAAAGCCCTTCTGGAGAGGACAGGGTAATGTCTGGATACTTCATTTAGTAAAGCTAAAGGATCACTAAGCTCCCTAATTTCACTTTCCCCTTGTCACTTTTGTTAGTATTTCTAATAAAACACAACATGAATCCTAGAAACATGCGAGTTAAAAGTACATTCCCTGAGCTTAAACATGAATTTATATGAACAGTAAGCCTGAATAGGAGAGGTAAGTGTCAGGGAACGCTGCTGCAGACAGCAATCCCTATTAACTGTGGCAACCCCACCAATGCTCCCAATCTCTATGGCAGTGTTTCCTAACCAGTGTTCAGTGGGCACTAGTATTTCCTTGCTGAAAGTTTCACTATTAAAGAGAACATATCACCACCCCTGGCATGTATTTTAGCATATACTTGTATTGGCCACGAAGTGATCGTTTCTGTGTTGTGCTGTCCCTCTGTTACCACTTCTCTTGTCAAAGGCAGTTGTCCCTACACAGTCTCATCCTGTCAGCACTGATTGGACAGTGATTGACTTTATATTGATACATCCCCTACTGGTAACACCCAGTTGTCAATTTATTCATTACTCCATAATTGTTATATTTTGGAGAATAACATTTTTACAAAAATAGACATGTCAAGAGAAGAGACCTTTATAAATGTAGGGAATGGAGTGCTGTCAGATTGTTCAAAGAATCTGCAACAGTTCTTGCTTCAGCATAGCCTCTGCGCAAAGAAGACCAAACTCATGAAGACATCTATATTTTTTTTGTTTATTTGGGCTATTTTGGAGTGGAACTATGTATTCCTGTTATTGTGCCTTCACAAATATGTTAATGCAGTGTGATAATACATGTTTCTAAATATGGCTAACTGCTTATCTACTATTGGGGAACAACATTGATACTGTCTCTACTAACCTAAGCTGTAATTTTTGTCACATGGATTTGCATTTTATGCACTTATGATTTATCGCCTTTCTTGGTTTTTTGATTGATGTGTGTGGTTTTCTTTGTAAATTGTTTAAAACTTTAATACAACCTATTGAAATACAACAAGTAGGCAACAATCTAGACTTATTTAATGATTTTTAGCCCTCAGGCTAAAGCCCCACATAATGTTTAATTGACATGCTGCAATTGACACACTGCACATATTTTTCCGCAGCATTTATGCCACATGGGGCCCTGGCCTCACAGTGTCTCTGATCTGAGATAGGTGAAATGCACATATTGTAAATTTGGCCTAATATTATATCATTCAGCAGACCCATATGTCAGACTCCTGGAAGAGCAGACAAGACTCCTGGGCCTATTGGAATACTCCCACATCCATCATTTTTTACATGATGTGGACACTTTACATGCTGTATACATGCCGAAAAGGGAGTGTGACCAGCACATGTCATGTTCACATCACGAAAAGGGGGCATGGCATGTCTTTGCAGAAAAGGGGATGTGGCCTATATGGTATACATGTCTGCGAGCATACCGTTTTGTGCAGTGGGTTCTATTACCATGGTAATAGCAGTATCTCCTCCATGTTACGCTAGGTTCACATTAGTGTTCGGCTTTCTTTTCTTCAGGTCTGCTTGGGGACCCGAAAAATGGAAAATTAACCCGCTTAGAAAGCGGTTACCCATGGAAACCCACGGACCATAGACTTTTCTCTCTGCATTTTTTAAGCAGATTCGGGGATGGAAACCCCGAATGGAGACTGAGCGCTACTGTGAATCTAGCCCAAGTAGGGATTCCACTGGTTCCAAAAATATTTTCCAAGGGTACCCTCTTATATAAAAAGGTTGGGAATCGTTGTCCTAAGATATGAAGGAGACCACCTTCATTTAATTTAATTGTGAGACCACCCATAAAGTGGTGTAGATTGTGATCTTGCTATGGAGCCCTCTCCCTAAATGTGTGCTCATGCTCTCATCTCTATATTTTAGTGATATTATTAACCTGGCCTGTTAGTGGCACTAAAAGTCTGGAGTTTACTATTGCTAATCTGGGAGATTGTATATTTTCTGCGCAGCCAGCAGTTACTTGGCGGGTTCTCTTGGCCTCCTGCCTTCATAATATCAACATTTAGAAGTAATGTTTAGACATGAGGGGAAGGAAAGATAGTCTGTGGCCACAACCAATTACAGAGTTTTGATCTTTTTTGGTGAGATGGAAACTCACCCTCTTAATCCATGCCAAATTTGATAAGGCCCAAGGAAAGAGCAAGCGGCAATAGCGAGTCAAATAGAAATATGGTAGGGGAAGAAAGGTTTATATAAACCTTGTTTCTAGCTAGTTATTGTTTTTTCCTGTGGCAATAAAAATAAACACAAAATACATATTTGTCTATTTTATATACTCTTTCGCCTACTGGTTGAATGTAGCAAGTACATGATTCTGCCAGTGTGTTACCTGCATGCCAGCAGATATGCCCACATGTGCTGTACCCCTGTATTTCAGCGCAGTGCAATAAATAACATCTCAGCCATATACCTTCATACCAGCCAATTCCATACATGTATCTTAATCACATATATGTACAGTCACTCAGCCCTACATGTATGTCTGCATATAATCCCATATTAATGCATATTCTATATCTGATGACATTTACCCAGCTATACAGCTGCAAATCAGCCCAGTGTATACCAAGCCATATATATACTGTATGTAATCCTAATACAAACAGACAGCATAAAATGTGAAGAGATACTGGAATGATCTTAAAACAATGAATGCTGCACAATATGCCCAACCACATCAAACATCTCTGTTCTAAAGATATACAGAATTTTTCTCTGTTCCATCTTGACAAACACCCAGTGACATTCTGTGTCTGCCTTCCCCTTAGCTTGCACCATTGCAAGTATTTATAATCAAGTGCAACATAAACCACATTTCCTTGTAGGGTAAGAGGCAAGCATTTTGTATGGATCTGGATCGCTAGTAGATAAATAATTTCTTATTCTTAAAAATGAGAGAAGGAGGGGTTATACTCCTAAAAATAACACAGATATTTATGCAAAGCCATCTAAACAATGCACATTGATGGAAATGCTACTAGTGAAACTTTGTAAAAGGAGGATATTCATTGCAGCTTCCCTGCAGGAGCCATCAAAAGACTGCATGAACTGTTGTAAAGGACTGTGGGAAAAGGGGTCACGGGAATAAGCCAATACAGGGTCAACTCAAAGATCTTGTAATATTTACAGCATATACAGGTGCATCTCAATAAATTAGAATATCTTTGAAATGTTTATTTCTTTCAGTAATATTTTCTAGATTAATAATAATAATACATTTTATTTATATAGCGCCAACATATTCCACAGCACTGTACAACTTGTAGGGTTCAAGTACTAACAAAAAAGATACATTACAAAGAAATAGTCAATTCACATACTGGGACTGAGGGCCCTGCTCGCAAGTGCTTACAGTACAATCTATGAGGATTCTTTACACACAGAGTGTTCAAGTGTTTTTTATTTCTGTAAATGTTGATTATGGATTACAGGTAATGAAAACCCAAATCTAAGAAAATTAGAATATTGTAAAAAAGTTCAGTATTGTAAATTCAGTGTGTCACCTGCCAAGGTTTCCTAAGCCTTTAAATAGTCCCTCAGTCTGGTTCAGTAGGACACACAATCATGGAAGACGCTGATTATGTATTGTATTACTGAAATGAATGAACATTTCAAAGATATTCTAATTTATTAAGATGCACCTGTATGTAGGCATAGTACCAAGTACATCAATCGTAAAATAATTTCCATATTTCCATTTCCAACCAGGTTCACATGTGTCAACCTTGCAGTTTATTTATTTTAAGATGCCATTAACCATGGAAATATACACATGGAATATACAGGGGTTTAATACATAACACAAATATACAATAAAGTACAATAAACAAGAACCTACTGATTGATAGACAGGTATGAAGGATGTAAAGGCTTACAAGCTATAAGGAAAAGAGACTGAAGGTGAGATATGTAGTATAAATCTGCATGTGACTTTATTCCATTATTTATGTTGCACTTATTCTATTTTACAGGCGGTATTACATCCTAAAGCTGGGTGTAGCTACTGGGGCAGGTGGGGAACTTACTCAAGGCGCTGTCAGGTAGCAATGTGGAGGGGGCACAGAATGGGATTTACTGATAGTCTTGCCTGTCCCGTTCCTTTTCTGTTTCCACTGCAGAAAGTAACAGCATCTGAAGCTTCTGGAATGTGAAATCTCTGCAAGAGAGGTAAGTATGTGTAATGTGAGTAAATATATACATATTTTACTTGTAGTCCTGTGTCCCGGAATGCATGTAAAGACTTTAAGGTAACATTGCATTACCACTTAAAAGGAATCTGCCACATGGAAAATGCTACACACGGATGTCATCTTTTTTTTTTTCATGGACATATAGACTTTAATTGGTGTCATTCATCAGGGAAAAAAAAGGATTCTTCCTCTGTTGTAATCATCATATACACATTGAATGAATGGGTACGCATGATATCCGCAAAGAATTGTGGACACTACACATACTTGATGTGAGGACTTGTGAATATGGCCTAACCTGTCATTTATTCATTGAATTCAAATATAAGGAGAATTTCTCCAGGAAGAAAAAAAGAGGGTCAGAAGCGCTGGTCCAGATGATTGGCTTTTATTGACATACACACAACGCGTTTTGGGCTAACACAGACCCTTTGTCAAGTATAAAAATGACACTTGGAAAAGGGCCTGTGTTAGCTAGAAACGCGTTGTGTGTATGTCAATAAAAGCCAATCTTCTGGACCAGTGCAATCGCCCCTCGTTTTTTCTTCCTGGAGAAATTCTCCTTATATTTGGATTCTGACGACGTGTGATCTTTTCATCGCTTACCGAAGAGGTGTCCAGCTGTTATCTGAAGCCCAGTCCAACAGGATTATACTACATGCATTTATAGTAGTTGTGAGCTATCTTCACAACTACAAAAGGTGAGAACCTCTCCACTTGTTTATTTTCTATTATTTACTTAGTCAACAGTATTACAATATTTGGCGCTTGGCGCTGCTTATGTTTTTTCTTCCAGCTGCTATTTACCCATTGAAATCTCTATTGTTTCTACATTGAGAAGTCAAGGAGGTGGTCCTATCAGTGACTGACATGACTGTACATACAGAGATAGCTGTCAATCACTGCTATACCTGCAAAGCAAAGATTTCAATATATAAATGACAGGTTATACTGATTTTTTCCCCACAAAACTATATCAGTCCTCTCAGCTCCTCCTGATCTATAACTCGATGCCTGCAGATGAAACAACATTTCCCATGTGATAGGATTTCCTCTTTACTAACTGCAGCAGAGAAATGTTACATGACATAGCTCCTATTCATTGGCCTTCTATAGGAACCATTCATGGGCAGGGTCCTTCACAGCAGCTGTCTGTTCTAGCTCATGGAGGAGGATCCCAAGGATGGGAAACCCCTAAATGACGTCCATATGCTCTAACAGAGCATATAGACAAGGGTTGTCTCGCAAAGCTTATTTACCTACATTAGATTACTGTACAGTACTGGACTGCAACCCTAATAATGCAAGTCCCAACAACAAGGTCTGTGCTGACAAAGGGGATTCTGGGAGATTTTAGCTTTGAAGCCTACTTATCTATGAATGCAATGCTGTATGATACTTTGCATCACTTATGTCATATTGAACCTATGTGCATACATTTCAATCTGCCAATGTATATATCAGATAGTCTACTCCAGTCAATGATGACAATGTTTCTTAATAGCTTGCAATGGTAATGTTTCTATGTATCTATCTATCCAAATATATATTGCATGCAAAAAGAAAACGTTGATAATCCTGCTACTAAAGTGTTAACACCACCGAAAATATGTCATGTTTATCATCAGAAATAGGATTAAGTGCAGCTGGCTGGCACTTTGCTGAGCTCGATTGGGAGGGGAGTATGTGACTTTATTTTGCTGTCTTTATTGACTAGACTAGAGAAAAAAAAAATCCAAATTTGGGCACATGTACTCTATTTAGATGTCTGGAGGTCTGTAAGGAAAATACTGGGTGATGGGGGAGGGTACTGGGATAGCTGCATTTAGATATGGTTTCCTGCAGAGATCTAGCCTGTGATCCTGATGTAACTATGCCTGGCATTGACTAGTTAATAATAGACCGATATTAAATAGGCATTGTATACATTCAGATATTTTATCATCGTAATCCCAATATCTATGTGGGATCTATGGACATCGACATTGGCTCCAAATCTGTACACATCAATTGATGTGTATAAATTGACAATACATTTGACTGAAATCTGTCTCATGTGCCCCAAAATGTAACTAACTTAAGTAAAGTGAATGTGACATCAAAAAATGACCTATTTTGTAAATCAAATCTTTGTTAAACATATTTTTAAGATTTTCTTCGTGATTTATTACATACAGTATCTTTAGGCATGGAATATCCATGTCAATATCTATATTTCAAACAAAAAAAATGCTAAAATCCTTAAATTTTTCACTTTTAGGCCTAATAATAAGCTGACACTTTTTGTTGTGTAGGAGATTTCTTTGCAGCAATCACCTCATTTTCACAGGCAGCATTGCAGTGAGTGATGGCATCTATAACACATAGACCACCATTAACAATAGTTGGTGGACAAAGCTCATTTCTCCCCCAATCCCTGCATAATGACCTCTGCACGGATCACAGACTATGTGTAGAAAACTCTCCCACAGAACTCAATGAAAATCTCCAGTCTATTATATCTATAGCCTCTATGGCTGCTGTAAAGCATATCTCTAAATTCTGTTAACAACAGCTTAGGCAAGATGGCTGTTCCAGTAAATATGTACAGAAAATGGAATAAAAAAAAAAACTATAATCAGGAAATAAAAACAGAAACAATTAAAATGTTTTGCTATCTGGTTTTATTAGAAAGCAATATATTTCCTTTAAGTGTTGACCATTGAAAACCATGGTCAACAGTGTTAAACAGAATGGGGAAGATTTATTAAGATTGGTGTTTAGTACGCCAGTCTTAATAAAGGGTCTGACAGGTGCAAGGAATGGCTGATTTATTGAGAGGCTCCAGCCTGTGCGCCAGTTGGAGATCAACGTCAGACAGGAACCTTGTGTAGATTTCCTGTATAACTCACCTCAGGAACTAATAACTATGCCCTGCTCTCTGTCCACATTCACCTAAAGTGGTGACTGAAGTGCAGAATGGGGAATGTGGCGCACATTTGGCATAAGAAAGGGCCTTGCACCCTATATGTGCCACAATATCACCCATCTATGCCATAAAACTTCAATAGAGGGGTTGATAACTCCCCACACCCCCAATGAATCTATATTATAACCCAGAACAAATTGTGCAGGGTTCAGAGCTAAAATTTTCCTGCATTCCGGACTGGCACAGTGTTTATTCTGGTGATTTTTGGTAGTATAGCCTTAATACAGTACTATACTGTAATCTTAGGTGTTAGACTATCTGCTCCTCTGCATTTTAGCGCTGCTATCTCTATAACTAGCAGAATAGTGAATGCAGCCCTGGGTTATAATACAGGATATATTCAGGACCATGTAAGCATATCGATCATTATTATCCATATTATTGTAGTATGTCACTATGATCTGAAAGGAATCCTCAGGATCCCCAGTTGAAGATATTTCTATGTAAATAGGCAACTCAGACTGACAGTCAGCTCAGTAATCGCTCTCATGTCTTATTCCCACTGGGGTTCAGTAGGGCTTTCAGAAGACACACTTAGGCTGAGGCCCCACGTTATGGAAAAACTGCTTTTTTTGTTGCAGATTTTGCTGCTTTTTTATTAACCAAACCCAGGAGTGACTAGAAAAGGAATGGGAAATATATATGAATTTCTTATACTTCTCGCATCTGCTCAATCCACTTCTGGCTTTGTCTCAAAAAAACGCAGCAAAATCTGCAACAAAAAGCAGCAGCTTTTCAGTAACGTGAGGTCATATCCTTATACTGACAATAAAATACTTGCTTCCTATGACTTCTATTTTGAGGGTTGTTGTAGTTCTATACTGCTTCAGGTACAGTATGTGTGTGATGTGTTATGTGGGTCTTATGTTAGCATTTTGTATGTTGCAGATGGTTTGTGTGCTTTGAGTATGTACAGTCATATGAAAAAGTTTGGGCACCCCTATTAATCTTAATCATTTTTAGTTCTAAATATTTGGGTGTTTGCAACAGCCATTTCAATTTGATATATCTAATAACTGATGGACACAGTAATATTTCAGGATTGAAATAAGGTTTATTGTACTAACAGAAAATGTGCAATATGCATTAAACCAAAATTTGACCGATGCAAAAGTATGGGCACCTCAACAGAAAAGTGACATTAATATTTAGTAGATCCTCCTTTTGCAAAAATAACAGCCTCTAGTCGCTTCCTGTAGCTTTTAATCAGTTCCTGGATCCTGGATGAAGGTATTTTTGACCATTCCTCTTTACAAAACAATTCCAGTTCAGTTAAGTTTGATGGTCGCCGAGCATGGACAGCCCGCTTCAAATTATCCCACAGATGTTCAATGATATTCAGGTCTGGGGACTGGGATGGCCATTCCAGAACATTGTAATTGTTCCTCTGCATGAATGCCTGAGTAGATTTGGAGCTGTGTTTTGGATCATTGTCTTGCTGAAATATTCATCCCCGGCGTAACTTCAAATTCGTCACTGATTCTTGTACATTATTCTCAAGAATCTGCTGATACTGAGTTGAATCCATGCGACCCTCAACTTTAACAAGATTCCAGGTGCCAGCATTGGCCACACAGCCCCAAAGCATGATGGAACCTCCACCAAATTTTACAGTGGGTAGCAAGTGTTTTTCTTGGAATGCTGTGTTTTTTTGACGCCATGCATAACGCCTTTTTGTATGACCAAACAACTCAATCTTTGTTTCATCAGTCCACAGGACCTTCTTCCAAAATGAAGCTGGCTTGTCCAAATGTGCTTTTGCATACCTCAGGCGACTCTGTTTGTGGCGTGCTTTCAGAATCGGCTTCTTTCGCATCACTCTCCCATACAGCTTCTCCTTGTGCAAAGTGTGCTGTATTGTTGACCGATGCACAGTGACACCATCTGCAGCAAGATGCTGCTGCAGCTCTTTGGAGGTGGTCTGTGGATTGTCCTTGACTGTTCTCACCATTCTTCTTCTCTGCCTTTCTGATATTTTTCTTGGCCTGCCACTTCTGGGCTTAACAAGAACTGTCCCTGTGGTCTTCCATTTCCTTACTATGTTCCTCACAGTGGAAACTGACAGGTTAAATCTCTGAGACAACTTTTTGTATCCTTCCCCTGAACAACTATGTTGAACAATCTTTGTTTTCAGATTATTTGAGAGTTGTTTTGAGGAGCCCATGATGCCACTCTTCAGAGGAGATTCAAATAGGAGAACAACTTGCAATTGGCCACCTTAAATACCTTTTCTCATGATTGGATACACCTGGCTATGAAGTTCAAAGCTCAGTGAGGTTACAAAACCAATTTTGTGCTTCAATAAGTCAGTAAAAAGTAGTTAGGAGTATTCAAATCAATAAAATGATAAGGGTACCCAAACTTTTGCACCGGTCAAATTTTGGTTTAATGCATATTGCACATTTTCTGTTAGTACAATAAACCTCATTTCAATCCTGAAATATTACTGTGTCCATCAGTTATTAGATATATCAAATTGAAATGGCTGTTGCAAACACCCAAATATTTAGAACTAAAAATGATTAAGATTAATAGGGGTGCCCAAACTTTTTCATATGACTGTATGTCAACCACCCCTTCACAATCTTTCTTGCTCTATAGACATGACATACTGAATATACATATTGATGGTGCCATTAAAAGCTATTTGTTATTCTAGCCAGTAATCTAATACATGTCCTGATTTTCACATTTTTTGCTGCATATACCAAGTGCTTCATAAGAACATTGCAATTTAAGACTTTATAATAAATAGTTCTTTTGTTACAGTATGTGGGATATGTCTGACCTTATTATATACTATGATGGCACCAAACTATTTTCCTGAAGCATTAATAACATTCCCTGTATGTAATACTGATGGTAAAGCATTAGGAAAAGTAAGATAACATACAATAAAGTTGCAAGCACAGAGTAATGGATGTCAGTGCAATATTATCAGTGCCACTTTGTATTATCCGCACAGGACGAGGCCTCTCATTGCAACTGAGAAATGAGTCTGGCAGGGTTATTCTCACACTTTTCTCGTGCTCTCCCGCCTGCTCAGACTTTACTCTCTTGGGATGATATATTTTCCCATCTCCAAGTTTCCCTCCAAACCATATTTGCACAAACCCACAAGCTTGGGTTGGGGTCAGCCAGCAAATGTATTTTAAGTCTCTTGAACTTAAAGTGCAGGCTGTTTTCTTGTGCTGGAGGAAACGTGAACCCATTCAGTCACTTGTGCCAAAGAAAACAAGAGAAAACTTCTCCCTTTTCCCGCAGAGCACTCATAATTGCAAATCATTAATATCCAGTGACGTATGCAGTTTCTTAGTAAGTTCTGGATTCAGGTCTCCATACAAGCTTTTGTAGTGCACTGAAGAACATTACCTGCTATTGGGATGTGAACAAATAAAATAGTCCTCATGTAGTAATGTAATGAGGCTGCAGTTACCATGCCTCCTGTCATGCCAGTTAACCCAGTGGAATGGATCAGGGCAGCTAGTGTCTCACTTACCCTAAGTGCTTCTTTAGTGAGTTGGTGTTAAAAAAGCAGAATTCTGATTCAGTGGGCATTTTACTTGAGATAGTTGCATTGACAAGACAAGTGCACAATGAGTTCACAACAGTTGCAATAGACAGCTAGTCAATGACAGTGTCCAAAACGCAAAGTCCACCAAAATGTCAGCCACAGACCTGTTCACTAGAGATGGGCGAACCTCCCACTTTTTGTTTTGTTTCATGTTTGGATGGCTCAGATCCCTGATTCGTTTTGAGTCGAACAAGTTCAACACGAGCCGGAAGTGAAGATACATGACATGGGAACGGCCATGTGACCACTGTGGCCCAATCACAGGCCTCGGTGGTGACCCGGGGACGCATGACGTCACCGAGGAGACTGAGAGAGCACTGGACGCTGCGAGGAGGGAAGAGTATAAATGTTTTTTTTTTTTCACCTCCCCTAAGCCTCTACTTATTATACTCTGGGGTCTGAAGAGACCCGAGAGTGTAATAATTTCTCATAATGTATGTCATGGCAGCCATTTTAGTTTCCTCAAGAAAATCCAAAATTGTTCCGTTTCATTAAAAACCAAACTATTTGAGATTATCCCATCTTTACTGTTCGCACAGGGGGCTGCACACCAAGCTCACATGGACTCTGCTACTCAGAACTATTGCTCAGTTCACTCTGCTAGCTTCTGATACTCCAACCTGGACATGGACATGGCTTCCACCAAACTGTTTTCAGACTCACTCTTTTAAGAAGTGCGAACACTACTATTTATAGTGAGTACTCCCACCCCAGCATGTACAATTTTTTTTTTACAATGGGAGCCCATGGGAAGCATACAGTGGGGAAAAAAAAGTATTTAGTCAGCCACCAATTGTGCAAGTTCTCCCACTTAAAAAGATGAGGCCGGCCTGTAATTGACATCATAGGTAGACCTCAACTATGAGAGACAAAATGAGAAAACAAATCCAGAAAATCACATTGTCTGATTTTTAAAGAATTTGCAAATTATGGTGGAAAATAAGTATTTGGTCAATAACAAAAGTTCATCTCAATACTTTGTTAATACTCTTCTGGAACATCCAAATGCTCTCTAGCAAACTTCAGACGGGCCCGTATATGTACTGGCTTAAGCAGGGGTACACGTCTGGCACTGCAGGATCTGAGTCCCTGGCGGCGTAGTGTGTTACTGACGGTAGCCTTTGTTACGTTAGTCCCAGCTTTCTGCAGGTCATTCACTAGGTCCCCCCGTGTGGTTCTGGGATTTTTGCTCACTGTTCTTGTGATCATTTTGACCCCACGGGGTGAGATCTTGCATGGAGCCCCTGATCGATGGAGATTATCAGTGATCTTGTACAGGGTCGGACTGGCCCTCCGGGGAACCGGTGAATCCACCGGTGGGCCCCGAGCCCCGACTATTAGTCCTCATGTCATGGGGGCCCGATCGAGATCCTGACCATCCCGATCGGGCCCCTGACCATTGGCGTAACGATCGCAGTTGCAGGGGGTGCGACCGCGACCGGGCTCGGCGGGGTATGGTGCCTGTGGCCAGCTGGAGATGGCCGGGCCCCGGACCACTATTATAGAGGTCGGGGAAAGCCTGGTTCCCCGACCGCTATACATACTGTTATTGGAGAGGGGCCCTGGCATATTGCAGGCCCCTTTCCAATAGATGGCAGCCCAGGGGAGGTGACTGAAAACAATAAACACATATTCTCACCTCTCCTGGGCACAGCGTTCTCTCCGGAGCTCTTCCGTCATGTGACTGAGGCCTGTGATTAGGCCCCAGCGGTCACATGGGGCGCGGCCGCGTAATGACGTCAGTGCGCCCCCACGTAACCGCTGAGGCCCAATCACAGGCCTCAGCAGCGACGTCGGAAGTGGGCCTGAAGATGCTGAAAACAGCAGGATGGAGCGAGGATGCCAAGGAAAGGTAAGGCAAGGTGAGCATGAGAGTTTGTTATTTTTAATCACCTTCCCTGAGCCTCCGATTATTATACTTTGGGGTCTGAGGAGACCCCAAAGTATAATAATAGCACCGAAGCAGAGGGGGCTGTTGGGAGCATATATTACTGTGTGGGGGCCACTGTGGAGCTTATAATACTGGGTGGGGGCCCCTGTGGAGCTTATAATACTGGGTGGAGGCCCCTGTGGAGCTTATAATACTGGGTGGGGGCCACTGTGGAGCTTATAATACTGGGTGGGGGCCACTGTGGAGCTTATACTCCATACAGTGGCTCCTTCATTTTTTTTTTTTTAAATTACGCCGGGTCAGGTGAAAAAACAAAACAACCCCCCCCCCCACACCAAACTTTCTTTCCTGTCCCCAGTGTCTCCCAGCGCGGTTCGGTCCTGCAGTTCTGTTGTTTTCTTCCAGCTGAAGTTCCCTCTGCACATGACTATCTGTGATGTCACGTGACCCCTGAGGCCAATCAGCGGCCTAAGGGAAGGGACCTGCGACGTCACAGCCAGTGAGGAATTCCGGCAAAAAGAAGACAGCGGAGCTGCAGGACCGGACTGTGCTGGGAGGACACCGGGTACAGGTGAGTATGTTTAGTATGTTTTTTTTTTGGGGGAGGGATTCACCTTCCCCGGACTAATTATAAAAAAGAAAAAAATTATACTGGACAACCTCTTTAAAATGTGGCACATTAGGGGGGTATATTAAAGGGGTTGTCCAGGCATAATTTGTTATGGTTTATCCTCAGGATAGGCCATAGATACCTGATCTGTAGTGGGCTGACCCCGGACCGATCAGCTGTACGGAGCCACTTCTGATGCCCGTACTGTACACAATACAGGGCCAGAAGCAGAAAGCTCTGTCCGATGTATAGGGGCTGGGCACCTTCATTGTATCTCAGCACTTATTGAAGTCAGTAGGAGCTGAGCTGCAGTGAAGGCATAAGGCTGTTGTACAGAGGATGGAGCTTTCTGCTTCCGGCCCTGTGTTGTGTACAGAACGGGCGCCGGAAGTGGCTCCGAGCAGCTGATGGGGCCGTGTGTCAGCCCCTTACCGATCAGGTATTTATGGCCTATCCTGAGCATAGGCCATAAAAATGATTAACCCAGGACAACCCCTTTAATATGCCCCACACAGTTTAATGTCCCCCCCACAGGATGTTAGCCCCCATCACTGCTCCCACACAATATAATGACCCCATCACTGTTCCCCATACAGTATGGGGGACCAGTGAAGAGGCCACTATGTGGGGGGACCAGTGAAGTGACCATAGAAAAATTTGGTCCAGACAACCCCTTAAAAGAGGTTGTCCATAAACTGTAGTGACCACTGTGTCGGCCGCCAGAGAGGTGTAAAAATAAGAAAATTAAAAAAAAAAAAGCATACTCACCTGCCCCCAGCACCCCGTTGTCCCCTGCCTGTGTCTGTTCGGTCTCATGGCGGCGCCTCATTTCTGGAAATCCTGTACCTAATTGGTCTTATCGATCACATGAGGTGCAGGACTCCCAGCAAGGAGTTGCCGGCATGAGACTGAATGGACACTGGCAGCGGACAACGGAGCGCCGGGGACAGGTGAGTATGCTTTTTAATTTACTTATTTTTTACTTTACACCTCCCGCCAGCTACATGGGTTGCTCCAATTCCTGGACAACCTTTTTAAAGGATTTATCCATCTTTCTAATATTGATGGCCTGTCCTTAGGATAGGCCATCAATATTACATCTGCGATGATACAACAGCCAGGACCTCTGCAGATCAGCTTTTCCAGGACAGTGCGGCTACAGGTAAAGGTAACAATTCTTGGAGCCACGCTGTTCACTTGCTATACAAGGTGTAGCAGTAGGTTTAGGTAGTGCAGTGGTGCACATGCTATAGTGGGTGAGCAGCATGGCTCCCGGCATGTTATTACCTTTAGCCGCCCTGTCTCGGTACCGCTGATCTGCAGGGGTCCTGGTGGTGGGCCCCTAGAAACAATTCCACTGGTGGGCCCTAGACATCTCAGTCCAACACTGATCTTGTATTGGAAGAGTGAAGAAATCAGGCGATACCTTTTAGAGGCTAACTGAGTATATTTACTGAGTAAATATACTCAGTTAGCCTCTAAAAGGTATCGCCTGATTTCTTCACTCTTCCACTACTTTCAATGGCTAACACGGTACAACATCATACTGATCTTGTATGTCTTCCATTTTCTAATTATTGCTCCCACAGTTGATTTCTTCACACCAAGCTGCTTGCCTATTGCAGATTCAGTCTTCCCAGCCTGGTGCAGGTCTACAATTTTGTTTCTGGTGTCCTTCCACAGCTCTTTGGTCTTCACCATAGTGGAGTTTGGAGTGTGACTGTTTGAGGTTGTGGACAGGTGTCTTTTATACTGATAACAATGTCAAATAGGTGCCATTACTACAGGTAATGAGTGGAGGACAGAGGAGCCTCTTAAAGAAGAAGTTACAGGTCTGTGAGAGCCAGAAATCTTGCTTGTTTGTAGGTGACCAAATACTTATTTTCCACCATAATTTGCAAATAAATTCTTAAAAAAAATCAGACAATGTGATTTTCTAGATATGTTTTCACATTTTGTCTCTCATAGTTGAGGTCTACCTATGATGACAATTACAGGCCTCTCTCATCTTTTTAAGTGGGAGAACTTGCACAATTGGTGGCTGACTAAATAGTTTTTTTCCCCACGGTATCCCAATGAAGACCTATATAAAATAGGTTACTGTCACAGGAAAAAGGTAACAGCTTTTCCAACATACAAAAAGGCTACAAAAAGTGAACCAAACCTTTATGCTTTACATTTTATAACACATATTCATGGAGAGCCCCTTTATTAAGTCTACTCTAAGATGTTTTACTATAGACTTTTGTCTGGAATCCATAGAGAAATTCTATTTTGCAAATTCATTCCTGCCTTTCAAAATAACATACCCCAGACCATCAGAGGCGAAACTTGAAGCTTTTGGGCCTCAATGAAAAAAAATAATGGGGCCCCTACCTTGTTTCTTTTATAGTAGTGACATATTTTATGTTGCAGAGGAACTTTTGGGGTCCAACACATAGTTCAAGGCCCAGTAGCAACGGCTGCTGCACCCCCTATAGCTACACCCTTGAGTACAATATAGTGAAGTGATAACTGGATTAGCTTTCATTTGCACTGTGCACTCTAAAATGCAAAATTAAAGGGTTATTCCACTATTAACACCTCTCCCCTGTCCACAGGACTCTGCAGTTGGTCACCCAGCAGTCACAAGAACAGGGGGCCCAAGTGTCCTGTGCGAATGGAACAGTGGTGCGCATGTGTGACCACCACTTATTCACTTCCTTGAGAGTGCTAAAGATTGCCATTCCAGAAGCCCCATAGAATCAAAAGGCGCAGAGGTCATGGATGTGCAACACTGCTACACACACGGCACACTCAGGACCCCACTGTCTCTTTGCAAAGAGTGGGATAACCCTTTTAAATAAAAAATGGAGTGTTGCTCATTCCTTCTTGCAACCCCACCATTGGAGAAACATGTGGCTGGTAAGAAGTTAACTAGGACTAATCAAGTCATGTAAGTGAAAACACTGATGGCCCAGTTCAATGTATATCCAGCGTCTCATTGTGTCAATTCACCCTATGGCTGCTATATGACAGCAATTTTTTCTAATGTAATAAGCGGTGGTGAACAGCTGCAGTATAACTAAGCTTCTCTGTAGTATGAAAGAACACAGAAGCTATTAGGACTTCATTTATTTAACCCGACTTTAGCAAGAACTGCATTTTATGAATATCTGTCTAACAAATGACATATTGAGATTTCATGACTCAAATCAGACAGAAATGACACTGAGCCTGCTTAAAGGGATTTTCCACTGTTGTGTTAATAATGCTTCACTGCAGAATAGAACACTTTTACAACTTGTGATATACTTTATGTTTTGATCTCTCTCCATTTTCACTATATTCATTTGCTGTATGCGGACACTGTTCTTTCCTTTTGCTTGCGTTTTTGAAATCCCAGCATTTCTGCTGTAGATTTTTTTCTGCAATGTGTGGATGGGATTAGCCAGAATCCCATCCACTTTGCAGGCAATGGAAAACACAGCATTTTTTGCAATGTGGGGCCCTGGCCTTAGGATCACTTTCACATGGTCAATATTTGGTCAGAATTTTGCATCAGTATTTATAAGCCAAAACCAGGAGTGGAACCTACTCAGAAAAAACTGTAAGACCTTCTGAATACAGACATATCTTTATCCACAATTACAGGTCAGCAATTGCGGATAAGAGTAGGGACTCTTACATTTCAATGAGCCCATACACACAGCTGTAGTTTTTGCGGCTGTGTGTCCAGGCCAAATTGAAGAGCCGCAAATTATGGAGCAGATCCTATACATGTTCGTACTTGCCACTCTGTCAGTTCATTTTCAATGTATGGGCCAGTGAAAACCACGGTAACACGGATACCAATCCATTTATCACCCGGAGACTGCACATGGTTGTGTCCAGGAGGCCTTATCGAAAGATTTGCACCTTTACTGTGTTTTGGACTCATTCCTGGTTTTGGTTTACAAATTCTCATGCAGAATATTGACTGTATGAAAGTGGCCTTATGGTTTACAGTGAGTTTATCCTTTTATGAGTAGTGGTGGGCATACTAGGTGGTTTGTTCTGCTTCTCAACTAAACACAGCATCTGGATTTTACATGTTTGTGTAAGTGGGAATATTTATTTATTCTTTTTACCATTTTTGTGATTCTAACAGCTTGGCATTTTATCATGTTTTCTGTTCTTTTGTAACAATTCTGTTGATCAGGTTTTCATTAGTTTAGCATTGAATGCAGTACAGTGGAGACCTAATGCACACAATCCTGTAATGGATTTGTAATGTATGAATCAGTTATGGGGTTCTAATGGAATTCTATAAGCACATACAATATTATATGGCTCCAATTTTATATAGGGGAACAGAGAGGTTTTTTTTTTCTGATGGATTACAGGTGCATCTCAATAAATTAGAATATCTTTGAAACGTTCATTCATTTCAGTAATTCAGTAATACAATCCATAATCAGCGTCTTCCATGACTGTGTGTCCTACTGAACCAGACTGAGGGACCCTTTAAAGGCTTAGGAAACCTTGGCAGGTGACACACTGAATTTACAATACTGAACTTTTTTACAATATTCTAATTTTCTTAGATTTGGGTTTTCATTACCTGTAATCCATAATCAACATTTACAGAAATAAAACACTTGAAATAGAACTCTCTGTGTGTAAAGAATCTAGAAAATATAGGAGGTCACGTTTTTAATTTAATTACTGAAAGAAATAAATGTTTCAAAGATATTCTAATTTATTGAGATGCACCTGTAGATATGATTTCTTAGTAATATAAAGCATAGAGTGTACATTCAAATGCTGTATTACAGAGGTATTCCTCCATCTAACATTGCTCACCAGGCACCATATAGCAGCTCACAGAGTACGTATGAGTCTGTAATATGGACTTTAACCATGACATGCCCTGTCTGTGTGGGTGCAGGTTTGCCTAGTGACATGTGGCACTTCAACAACATATTCGCCAGAAACAATTCGAGGAGTTTTTTTTTTTTTTTTTTTTTTTGTTTTTTTAAAAATCTGCAAGCCAGGGGCATAAAATCAGTTTTTGTGGTGCAGTTGTTGTATGACTTTGTGGTGTACCACGCTACTATGAATGAACTGGCTGGCCCAGGGATTTTGCTGCAGATTTTACACTTCCATTGAAATAGGTAAAATCCACAGCAATTTCTAATGAGAATCCACACAGATCAGAAAGTGATGGTATATTCTAACACCATAGGTAAAAATAAAAGTAACACCCAAGTGAATATTGTAGCAAGTGGATATTTATTCACCCATCATGGTGTAAAGGTACAATGTTTAAGCTGAACTGTTGCACATTTGTACCAGAATTGGTCAATAAACCACTTTTTGCTACAATATTCCCTGGAGTGTTTCCTCTACTTTTTCCTCTGGACAGATAAGTAACCTTGGCGTCTGACTGCTTTGAAGCTTTTGCACCCAGAAGGGTCTGTTGAACCTTGAGACATAATGCTGCTGCACATTTTCTGGTTTGTTTCCTAACAATATAGGATATGTGATAGTAAGAATAATTACTTACAATGCAGTGACTCTCCATCCCCTGTGTCACAACCACGGAATGGAAATTTACCAACATGCTTATAAACTATTTTAACAGATGTGTAACGCTTTGGTTGGTTAAAATGCATGTATACACAATTTCAAGTATGCAGTTGTTTCTGTTTCATGTATGTCCAGCTTATAGGGGCTTTCCGAAATGTAAAAAGAAATTGGCCACAGGAGGAAATGCTATAATATACCAAAAAAAACATTAATCACTTAATAAATTCCTTTTTTCTTCAAAGCCGCTGCTCAACTGGTGCCCTTCAGGTCTTGTTGAAAACTGCAATGGTCATCTGCCGGTATGGCATGTCACCAATACAGGAAGGTCAAGAAGCAAGACTGGCATGGCCTACCGGAGCAGCAGATTTATCAGGTGAGTGATGGTGCTCTGGTTTTATGATTTTGCCTTTCTTTGATCAGGTTTTTACTGTCTCATAAAAACCCATTCTGGTTAAGACCGCACGGTGTGAGTCCATAGCAGGTTAACTATGGCGGGTCTGCAATGGACATCCCTCTACAATCTCACAGCATGTGGCCATAGTCTAAAATTGTTGTCCAAGTATTTAATGTTGACCATCTATCCCTTGCCTGACTTTGAGCAACCCTGCCATTTAGCTGAATGAAGGGATCACAGGGATTCCCTAAATGATACATCTCTCTCAGTGTTTATATAGGCACGTCAGCACACATACAGGTGTGGGTGTGCCTGATACTATAGATCAACCTTCAGCGGGCTAATCCATGGTGCCAAGAGTTAGACCCTTACCAATCAAATATCGATGGCCTAGTCATAGGACAAGTCATTGGTTCTAAAGTTCCAGAAAACTCTTTACAATGAATTGATTTGGCTCTTCTCCATATGAAATGTAAATTGTAAAGCTTGCTGCAAATGTATACATTTTTTTGGGCTTGCCTTACGATTTGTGTAATGAATGGTGCAAACAAGGCTCCATCAATGCCAAAAATCTTTACAGTTGGGTGAAAGAATTTAGCAGCAGGATAAAAAAAAAATGATGTCGTCTGATGACAAGTGTTGAGTCTGCAGCAACTGAGACACGTAAATGGAAAGTGACTGAGTCGGTGAAAGAATTGTTTCACTGCTCGGCTATTTGCAAATAATTATAACGTAAAAATGTAGATAAGACCTAAAATATGTCTCTAAAACTATGTGCCGAAAAAGGTGCCAAGTCTGAATATATCTAGTGTGAAGCAACTGAGCAGAAAAAAATATATATACAGAATGATAGTCTCTATAACAGAGATTGTATTTGGTAATCTATTGTGGTATTTGGGTTGGCATGATAGTATTATTTTGACACTATTTAAGTGTACTGTTTGGGCTCTGTATGGCACTATTGTAAGGACACTGCATGGAGGTATTGTATTGGCACAGTATGATAGCATTATTTGGTCACTATATAGAGCAGGGGTCTTCAACATGTGGTCCGCGGCCGTCTCCGCAGTTCTGATGATTCAGCTGGATTGGCAGAACCTTGGGGACAAGAACCTCTAACTCGGTTCTGTAGCTTCCCAAACTTGTAGGCCACAACACTGAGCAGCTTCAGTGTATATACTTACCTCTCCACTCTATGTCATCTCCCGCTCACAACATTGTGCCTGGAACAGGGGAAGAGAGCCTGACCGGGAGAACAGAGGTAAGTACTGGGGCGGACATTAAAATTTGTGGGGCCACTCTGAGGGGACATTAAATTGTGTGGGCCCACTGTTGGAGGGGCATTATAGTATATGGGGCCACAGCTGGGGGTACATTAAACTGTATGGACCCACTGCAGTGTGGACATTAACCTTTATGGGGCCACTGCTGGGGAACATTACAGTGTATGGGCCCACTGCTGGGTGACATTAGCGTGTATGGTGCTACTGCTGGGGGACATTACACTGTGTGGACCCACTATTGGGGGAGCAATATACTGTATAGTGCTATTACTGGGGGGGGCATTAAATGGTATGGGCCCACTGCTGGGGGACATTACCATGCAAGGTGCTACTGCTGGGGGACATTACACTATATATAAACACTGCTGGGGGACATTAAACTGTATTGTGCTACTACTGGGGGACATGAAACTATATGGAGCCACTGCTGGGAGACATTACACTGTATGGGGTTTATCAATAAATTTGTATTGTATAGAATCTGTAAGGAATGCAGCCCCTCAGCTTCAAATTTTTTGTGCAACCCATTTGCCTGGCCAAGTTTGAGACCCCTGATTTAGAGGTATAATTGAACACTATATAGCAGAATAATTTGAGCATTGTATGCTGGTATTGTTTGCATACTGACAGCTATGCATATAGTAGTATAATGTTGTACCGTGTTAGCCATAGAAAGTAGTGGAAGAGTGAAGAAATGAGAGAGGCTAACTGAGTATATTTAACGGTAAACTTAATTTGCTATCACAAATCACCACCTGATAGCAAACAGATAACATCAAGAATTACTGATCCCTCCATCATGCCCCACAAGTTTCCAGATTGTTTATTTCTTGACCTGTTGTAAATAACTTCTCTACTTATGTTGCATTTTGTTATTTTTAAAGATTCTAAGATCTTTTGAATGTCCAAGTCTTTTGAGTATAAAAAATCTGTGAATTTTCAGTTTCTTTTATAACACCATGTGTGAAGAAGAGAGCTAGTACTCTCGAAAGTTTACTGTCAAATATACTCAGTTAGCCTCTAAGTATCGCTTGATTTCTTCACTCTTTCACAGCTATGCATATAGTAACGCTATTCCTGCAGTCCAGAGAATGGAGTGCCCTATTCATTCATCACTCTCTGCTTACAGAAGACTTTAATACTCAGTGTGTTCTCTCTCTTCCTCAGAGCAGTATGTAACTGCCCTTGCTACAAGGGGTGTCATTTCTACTGTATGCATTTCACAGTAGACACATTCACCAAGCTGCTGAATACACACTTTACAATGAACCTCACCTAAGGTTTGTCCAGCCCTTGTCTATTGTCCAGTGTGCAGATTATGTATTGCTAAACATGGATGTGTTCAGTTTGATGGTTGGATCTCAGGATGACCCTAGATCACTGCCAAGAGGAACAATTTCATTAATAATGTTATATAGTATTACTATTATTATTCTTATTACTAGTATTATTATTTACTATGTAGAGTAGAACAGAATATGATAGCGCTACATAAACATTAATAATAACATAGTTAATGCTTTTTATGCTATTTCTGAATATTTTATTAAGAACCTTTTTAGGAATCTTTACTCTGTAGCTTTCTATGTACTGATCCTCCTGACACTTTCCATACTGTACATTGTTGATAACCAGAGCTTCTTTCTGCCCTGCTCAGGACTTCTCTCCTGAGTCTGTATATATATATATGGTTGACAATTCTGTCTTTTGTATATAACAGTCCCCCACCTTCCTGTACCTTTTCAGCTCTGGTGACTAGCTGGAGGGTTTTTTCCGGAGAGACAGATTGCCTGTTAATACTTGTTAATGTAAATAATGTCTCTGTTTAGAAAGGATGTAGCATGTTAGGCTTGTGGGGAGAGGGGTCACAGGCAGATCCGTAAATGGCAACGGAGTTGTAATACTGCACATGAAAGCTTATAGCAAAATGAAGACATAAACAAGGAGACGTGATTGCCATGATTAAGGAAGTGTACCAATATAGGAACAAATGATGGATAGCCAATATCAGAAAAGTGACAGGCGTGCATGCCAGATGCATGAATGGCCGGTAATTACAAGGAGCAAGTGCCATGAATGGAAGGTAATTGCAGAGAGCAACTGTTAAATGCAGTACGCACAGTGATGTCGAATAATTACATGTATAATATATTCCATACATATAAAACACAGACAGCCTCAAGTATCATAGCTGTCTGATGGAAAAAGGTCTTTCAAGAGTTTTATTCATTTTAGAATGATTAGAATGGAACAAAATATACCACTCCATGAAATGTAAAACACCAGGAAACGCACCGCACCATGAAATGTACAACACCAGGAAACGCACCGCACCATGAAATGTACAACACCAGGAAACGCACCGCACCATGAAATGTACAACACCAGAACACATACCGCACCATGAAATTTACAACACCAGGAAACATACCGCACCATGAAATGTACAACATCAGAAAACATACCGCGTCATGAAATGTACCACACCAGGAAACGTACCACACCATGAAATTTACAACACCAGAAAGCATACTGCGCCACGAAACGTACAACACCAGGAAACATACCGCACCATGAAATGTACAAAGACCAGGAAACGTACCGCACCATGAAATGTACAACACCAGGAAACGTACCGCACCATGAAATGTACAACACCAGAAAACATACCGCGCCATGAGATGTACAACACCAGGAAACGTACCACACCATGAAATGTACAACACCAGGAAACATACCGCACCATGAAATGTACAACACCAGAAAACATACCGTACCATGAAATTTACAACACCAGGAAATGTACCGCACCATGAAATGTACAACACCAGGAAACGTAACGCACCATGAAATGTACCGCAACAGGAAACGTACCGCATCATGAAACGTACCGCACCATGAAATGTACAACACCAGGAAACATACCTCACCATGAAATGTACCATACCATGAAATGTACCACACCAGAAAACATACCGCACCATGAAATGTACCACACCAGGAAATTTACCGCAACAGGAAACATACCATGCCATGAAATGTACAACACCAGGAAACATACTGCACCATGAAATGTACCGCACCAGGAAAAACATACCACACCAGGAAACGTACTGCATCATAAAATTTACCACATAATGAAATGTACCACACCAGGAAACTTACCGCACCAGGAAACATATCGCACCACGAAATGTACCGCAACAGGAAACGTACCGCATCATGAAACATACTACACCATGAAATGTACCGCACCATGAAATGTACAACTCCAGGAAACATACCGCACCATGAAATGTATCGTACCACGAAATGTACCACACCAGAAAACATACCGCGCCATGAAATGTACCACACCAGGAAACGTACCACAGCATAAAATGTACAACACCAGGAAACGTACCGCACCATGAAATATACCGCACCAGGAAAAATGTACCACACCAAGAAACGTACTGCGTCATGAAATTTACCACACCATGAAATGTATCAAGCCAAGAAACGTATCGCACCATGAAATGTACCACACCAGGAAACATACCGCACCAAGAAATGTACTGCACCATGAAAGGCAGCAGACCAGGAAATGTACCGCACCATGAAATGTACCACACCTAGAAAACATACCGAACTATGAAATGTACCACACCAGGAAACGTACTGCATCATAAAATTTACCACACAATGAAATGTACCACACCAGGAAACTTACCGCACCAGGAAACATATCGCACCACGAAATGTACCGCAACAGGAAACGTACCGCATCATGAAACATACTACACCATGAAACGTACCGCACCATGAAATGTACAACTCCAGGAAACATACCGCACCATGAAATGTATCGTACCACGAAATGTACCACACCAGAAAACATACCGCACCTTGAAATGTACCACACCAGGAAACATACCACAGCATAAAATGTACAACACCAGGAAACGTACCGCACCATGAAATATACCGCACCAGGAAAAATGTACCACACCAAGAAACGTACTGCGTCATGAAATTTACCACACCATGAAATGTATCAAGCCAAGAAACGTATCGCACCATGAAATGTACAACACCAGGAAACATATCGCACCAAGAAATGTACTGCACCATGAAAGGCAGCAGACCAGGAAATGTACCGCACCATGAAATGTACCACACCTAGAAAACATACCGAACTATGAAATGTACCACACCAGGAAACTTGCTGCATCATGAAACGTATCGCACCATGAAACGTACCGCACCAGGAAATGTACAACTCCAGGAAAAACGTACCACACCAGGGAACGTACAGTACTGCGTCATGAAATGTACCACACCAGGAAACGTTTCGCACCATGAAATGTACCGCACCAAGAAATGTACCGCACCATGAAATGTAGGTCTTTCAAGAGTTTTATTCATTTTAGAATGATTAGAATGGAACTCCAAAATATATCACTCCATGAAATGTACAACACCAGGAAACGTACCACACCATGAAATGTAAAACACCAGAAAACATACCGCACCATGAAATTTACAACACCAGGAAACGTAACGCGCCATGAAATGTACCACACCAGGAAATGTACCGCACCATGAAATGTACCACACCAGGAAACGTACCACACCATCAAAATGTACCACACCAGGAAACATACCGCACCATGAAATGTACCACACCAGGAAACGTACTGCATCATCAAAATGTACCACACCAGGAAACATACCGCACCATGAAATGTACCACACCAGGAAACGTACCACACCATCAAAATGTACCACACCAGGAAACATACCGCACCATGAAATGTACCACACCAGGAAACGTACTGCATCATCAAAATGTACCACACCAGGAAACTTACCGCACCATGAAATGTACCACACCAGGAAACGTACCACACCATCAAAATGTACCACACCAGGAAACATACCGCACCATGAAATGTACCACACCAGGAAACGTACTGCATCATCAAAATGTACCACACCAGGAAACATACCGCACCATGAAATGTACAACACCAGAAAACATACCGCACCAGGAAATGTACCGCATCATGCGCACTTAATGAGGTGTTCAATGTGAAATTAGCCTCCATTATTCACTTAAAGGCTAAGGCCTCACATTGTGGAAATGCATCGTTTTTGGCTGCTGCAGAAACAGTGGAAAAAATGCTGCATTTTACAGTAACAGCAAAGTGAATGAGATTTCATTTCATCTCATCCACAGATTGTAGGACAAAAAAAAAATAAAAAATCATTGGAAAAGCATACACATGTATTTTTGAAACTCACAGCATGTTAATTCTAGCTACGGAATCGCAAGTGTTTTCGAAATAGATTTAATTGGGGGGATAAAAAACGCAGAGGAAAATGCAGCAAAAAAAAATTAAATGCGTTTTTGCTGTATTTTTTTTCCTTAGCATTTTTTAAGCTGCGTTTGGCTACATGGGGCCTAAAGCCGAAGTGAAACTCCTTTCTGAGATTCACGACACTGAGACAAAATTGCAAATATTAAATCAGATTTTTTTTCCCATGAAATCCTTTTTTATTTGCTATCTCCCAGGCGGGCAACAGATTCCCACTGCAGATGTAGATGTGGCCTGGGATCGGGTGACTGCATCTTTTACAAAGAAAACAAAATAAGGGCAGGGATATGATGAGCGCAGCGTTGAAGAGACAACATAGTCTTCATAAATATTTGGCATCTACATGTTCCTAAACATATCAAATCTTGAAAATGTAAGTTGTATATTTGTGTTTGGGACATCATATTAGAGTGAAGAACTGATGGGGCAAAGTGTAACCGGACACTTCTGAGCAGTTTGGCAAAGATGTTATAGATGATCATGTCTTGTCTATGTTGTCATGTCAGCCATACCACGGAAATCTGATGTATATGGAGGTGTACCAAAGGATAGGGCATGCTGCGGGACTCCTTTGGAAAGGCCCCCATCTTTCCTCTTAATTCCTTTACAGAGACATAGATGTAAAGCAAATAACCTGCTGCCTCTAGATGGAGCTTACGAGCTTTCTGCCTACCATAAATTGGTTCAGTGTATATAGTGTATACAGTGGGGAAAAAAGTATTTAGTCAGCCACCAATTGTGCAAGTTCTCCCACTTAAAAATATGAGAGAGGCCTGTAATTGTCATCATAGGTAGACCTCAACTATGAGAGACAAAATGAGAAAACAAATCTAGAAAATCACATTGTCTGATTTTTTAAGAATTTATTTGCAAATGATGGTGGAAAATAAGTATTTGGTCACCTACAAACAAGCAAGATTTCTGGCTCTCACAGACCTGTAACTTCTTCTTTAAGGGGCCCCTCTGCCCTCCACTCATTACCTGTAGTAATGGCACCTGTTTGACATTGTTATCAGTATAAAAGACACCTGTCCACAACCTCAAACAGTCACACTCCAAACTCCACTATGGTGAAGACCAAAGAGCTGTGGAAGGACACCAGAAACAAAATTGTAGACCTGCACCAGGCTGGGAAGACTGAATCTGCAATAGGCAAGCAGCTTGGTGTGAAGAAATCAACTATGGGAGCAATAATTAGAAAATGGAAGACATACAAGACCACTGATAATCTCCCTCGATCAGGGGCTCCACGCAAGATCTCACCCCGTGAGGTCAAAATGATCACAAGAACGGTGAGCAAAAATCCCAGAACCACATGGGGGCACCTAGGGAATGAACTGCAGAAAGCTGGGACTAACATAACAAAGGCTACCGTCAGTAACACACTACGCCGCCAGGGACTCAGATCCTGCAGTGCCAGACATGTCCCCCTGCTTAAGCCAGTACATATCCGGGCCCATCTGAAGTTTGCTAGAGAGCATTTGGATGTTCCAGAAGAGTATTGGGAGAATGTCATATGGTCAGATGAAACCAAAGTAGAACTGTTTGTTAGAAACACAACTCGTTGTGTTTGGAGGAGAGTGATTGTTGAGTTGCATCCAAAGAACACCATACCTACTGTGAAGCATGGGGGTGGCAACATCATGCTTTGGGGCTGTTTCTCTGCAAAAGGACCAGGACGACTGATCCGTGTACATGAAAGAATGAATGGGGCCATGTATCGTAAGATTTTGAGTGCAAACCTCCTTCCATCAGCAAGGGCACTGAAGATGAAACGTGGCTGGGTCTTTCAGCATGACAATGATCCCAAGCACACCGCCAGGGCAACGAAGGAGTGGCTTCGTAAGAAGCATTTCAAGGTCCTGGAGTGGCCTAGCCAGTCTCCAGATCTCAACCCCATAGAAAACCTTCGGAGGGAGTTGAAAGTCCGTGTTGCCCAGCGACAGCCGCAAAACATCACTGCTCTAGAAGAGATCTGCATGGAGGAATGGGCCAACATACCAGCAACAGTGTGTGCCAACCTTGTGAAGACTTACAGAAAACATTTGACCTCTGTCATTGCCAACAAAGGATATATAACAAAGTATTGAGATGAACTTTTGTTATTGACCAAATACTTATTTTCCACCATAATTTGCAAATAAATTCTTTAAAAATCAGACAATGTGATTTTCTAGATATGTTTTCTCATTTTGTCTCTCATAGTTGAGGTCTACCTATGATGACAATTACAGGCCTCTCTCATCTTTTTAAGTGGGAGAACTTGCACAATTGGTGGCTGACTAAATACTTTTTTTCCCCCACTGTAGTTAGGTCGTAATTTCTGTTGCAGGCAGTCAGCATGATAGCTTTCAATTAAAGGGGTTATCCAGCTTCCAAAAATTATCTGCAAATACATCCACAACAGTGCTAAATACTCACTGTTCCCTTGTGCAGCTCTTTCTTGACTTTATTTTACTTACTGCTCCTTGTATTACTGTTTTACATGCAGTGAATCTGTGAAAAAACTACAGGGTCACCTGAGTAAAATGGTGTTTTCCCCTTGTGAATCGGTGCCTCAAGGTGGGTTCACACTTGCGCCAGCACTCCGTCCGCCGCGAATCCGACCTAAATGTCAGAAAACTGGATAGGGAAAGGTTTGCGACGTTTTGCTTAAAAACCCATTCACTTGAATGGATTTTTAAAGCAATGCGCGGGTGTGCGCTTACACCCTCTGCGCCGCAAAGCCGTTTTTTTTTGTCGGACATGCAAGACTTTGTGTCTGACGAAAAAAAACGGCTTCTCGCCGCATAGAAGTGAATGAGTTTTTAAGCAAAGGGTCGCAAACCTTTCCTTATCCAGTTTTCCGACATTTAGGTCAGATTCGCGGTGGACGGAGTGCTGGCGCAAGTGTGAACCCACCCTCAGTTGCCAAGATGTCACTGTTTTTGTCAATGAGCAAATGAGCTCTTTGGAGCGATGAGTACGATGCCAATGCTCCAAAGGGGCAAGTGGCAAAGCCCAAAATAACTGTTTTGCATATTGACAAAAACAGCAATATTTCAGTAAGTGAGGCACTACTTCATAAGGGAAGACACAATTTGATTCAGATGACTAACTTATCTATCTGTGGGGCTGGGTTGATATGCTGGGTTCTGGTGACAGACTATTATACATGCAGTTTTACTAGTTAGATTGCATTTTTTTTAAGGACTCTAAAATGCTTTGAAAATCATGTGTATAAAAATCTGTGAATTTTCAGTTCTTGTATCACACCATGTCTGATGAAGGGAGCTAGCTAGTACTCCTGAAAGCTTACTTATAAATATACTCAGTTAGCCTCTAAAAGGTATCGCCTGATTTCTTCACTCTTCCACTACTTTCAATGGCTAACACAGTACAACATTATACTACTATTTACTAGTGTTAGCACATGCAGGTTTTGAAACCTCACATGTGTTTTGCAATTTTGATAAGTGTTAATCATTTTCATTGGTGTAGAATACACAGCACGTGTTAATATTTGTATAAACAGCACATGTAATAGCACCCTAAATGTCAGCTCAAACACTATGTCGTATTTTTTTACTTATATTTGTCTTATGATGATTATACACTGTATTCTGCAAGGGAATGAATTCAGCAAGTGAATACAGATTAGAGGACTGTCAACCAGACTTGTCAGGGTCACTGGTCAACCATCAGTTTGTATAGTGGTGTATACATACTATAGTACTACTATATATAGCCTTATAGTACTACTCTCTCCAGACAAAAGATGTTGGGGGGAAAGAAGGGCAATTATATTGGATTTCAAAATACCCGATTGCTTTGTTCTCAAGGAAGATTATGGTGGTGGTTTATTACCCAAAGTTGTAAATTGTAGCTCCTAAGCCCCAGTGCAGAATCTGTAATGGGGCCCGTACCTACATTGTGCAGTAGTGCCTTCTCCCTATTGAGACCACATGCACACTTGGCAGAGCATGAATATGTATAGGGGAGGATTGAAGGGAAAACTATCTAAGATCTTGTGCCACCTTGCTTGTATCTTTTATCTAGGTCACATTATAATGCTGGTGATACATATATCTCCTCAAAACTGCAATGTGGTGCCCACTCCTGGTTCTAGAAAAAATAATTTCTAGCCAGCTATTAGATGTTGCCAACTAAACTGGATGCCAGACTTAAAGGGATTCTATCATTGGGGAAATGTTGTTTTTAACTGAAGCAATGTTGGAATAGCCTTTATAAAGGCTATTCTACTCCTACCATTACTTTTCTTCTCCTTGCCGCCGTTTGTCCAAAAAAACATTTTATTCTCATATGTAAATTAAGCTCAGGGAGCACCGGGGGTGTTCCCCCTGTGCTCCAAGCACTCCGCGTCATCGCCGCAACCCGCCTCCAGCGCTGCTTTTCACGCCCCCTGCATCTTCTTCTGTTCATCTTGCATCTGCTTTCTCCGTCGGCCATTTTTCTGAAGTACACTGGTGTAAGAAACTAAACAAAAATGGCCGACGGAGCATGCTCAGTCAGCTCTGCCTGAACTCTAAGTGGCTCCGGCGGCCATTTTTGTTTAGTTTCTTACACCAGTGTACTCCAGAAAAATGGCTGATGGAGCAAGAAGCAGATGCAAGATGAACAGAAGAAGATGCAGGGGGCGTGAAAAAGCAGCGCTGGAGGCGGTGCTCCCTGAGCTTAATTTACATATGAGAATAAAATGTTTTTTCGTACAAACGGCGGCGATGAGAAGAAAAGTAAAGGTAGGAGTAGAATAGCCTTTATAAAGGCTATTCCAACATTGCTTCAGTTAAAAACATGTTTCCCCAATGATATACTCCCTTTAATACTGACTTTAACATCTGTTTGGATTTCTGTACCTTATAATTTGAAATAACTTTTATGAAAGACTATGGAAGAGAAACTCATTTAGAAGCTTTATTCTTACCAAGTCTGTTCAGCTATATTTTGCCACAATTAAATATATTACCTTTTGTACATTGCAGGTTTCCATACATTCCTTGGTAACAGTCAGATGCATTGTCAGCACTGCCATCATTCCTTTGCACCTAGTGTCCCATGCTGTTTTGGGGAATGAAAGTAAGCTCTGGCTGCATGCCACAACATAGGCTTTAGTAGCCAAGATCAGTAAACCTCTGTTCACACCGTGTTTGCATTGTATATTCAGCATATGGACAAGAAAAGCTCCCAGTGCTCAATATATCCTTAGGGCCCCACTGCTGTGGTAGATGCCAAAAGTATGTCCATTTGGCACCAACCTGGCCATTATGCTTTTTCATACTTTTTTTTACTGTATTAAATAGGGGCATCCAGTAGGAAAACAGAAATGCTACAGCATACATGGAAAAGGGGTAACTGTGAAGTTTTTATAGACATTCTGTAAAACTGATCCGTGAAAATGACTTATAAGTATGTTTTTATCACACTTTGTGACGCTTTAGATGGTACAGAACAGGTTGTAAAAGAAAATAAAAACAATTTATCAAAGGTGAAACTTAGCTAAACAAAGGCAGAGAAGCATTTACATTATTAAATGTGGCTCCTCTGCCATATAAACACTCCGGACTGGCACCAGTGTATTTATTGTAACTTCACTATCATACAATGTATTTAATGTATTCATAGAATGCCTAGCTGAGTTAATACCCTGGCATAGTAGATTGCAGGCTTATAGGCACATTGTCTTCATAAAGATCACCTCCAGTGCTGGCAGGTTTTGTGTCACTTTCTTTGCACCACTTGTCTATTACTGGTGGAATAGTTGGAAAATGGCTGTTGAAAATAAAAGTTCATTGCAAGTGTTTATGTGACAGGACAGGAGCAGAGACGCTGGGCTACATCTAAACATTGCCTTATTAAGTCAGCTCTGTAAGGTGGGGTCACGCCCGCTGGGTCATGAAACATGATTTTACCATCCCAAGAACAAACAAAGGCTGACATTAGGATTTTCATCTCATAAAGACTAGTGCTCTATTTATAAGACTGAATCTAGAAGAGGTTTCTAAGTGTCTCGAAAACCTTAGTGGGCAAGAAAGTTTATGAATAAGGCAGAAAAAAAAGTATATTTAATAGCTAAACTTTGTAAATAAAGATTTTGTACAATGTGTCATTTGGATTCAAAGACTATGATTCTTGATTGAAAATGTGTTTTATTTGAGCAGTGCCAGCATCTAACTAGAATGCAGAGTATGGTGCCAACTTCAGATGAGTGAATCAATTTCTACAAAATTGACCCAAACTTTGCAAAAATTTTGTATTCAACTGAATCCAAACTTTTGAGGTTCGATTTGGAGGGACCAGCTAAAATAGCAGCTGCCATGTGAAAGTATGGAGAAAGCAGAGAAGAAGGATTACATGACCTGGTGAATCAAGGGACTTCCCCCAAATTACCTTGCAAGTATCCCTCATGGCAGGAGACATCCGATCATAAGGGACTATAGGTGTGAGGTCAATGATGAGTCAGTAATAAGTCATCATAGCCTCATACACATTACAAAAAACCCAAGCAGGAAGTGGAGGGGATAATACAGATACAGATACCCAGATAATACAGCGTGAAGAAGTGTAGTGTCTGTGTTAAGAAGGAAGGAGAGGGGAAGACTTAGTTTAATTGATAGTAAGAGATATAGGAGGCTGGAGTCACTCTGTCTTTGTCTCTGTCTTATACTGACCAATAACGCAGGCTGTATGTATCTGAGTGACTATGTTACTGTATTACAACAGCTGCATCAATCAATTTCAATTTTAAGAGTCAAAACGCTCAATTTCAATCTGAACTGTTTTTGTAAATCCAACATAATTTGGCCTGTTTTTTGCTTGCCTAGCACCAGAAAAACATTGAAATTATATACACTACACTAATACTTCTCCAATTAAGTTCTAGTAGTAGCAACACACCACAATTGGCAATAGCCAATGGCAAAATTATGGAGGAAGTAATTAGATTGTAGAGTATATGGCTCACTCATCATCTCAAAGAAGGATGATGATAACAGTGACACATTGACTTTAAGCCAGGGTTCAGCAACTTTGGCACATTCCTCCACCTGTGTCCCTGTCACTGTAATAAAATAAAAAAAGATATTGTTTCTTCATTTTCCAAGCACCAAACTTTTTGCTCTTCCCCAAAAAGGGATATGTTTGGAGCACTTATAAAAGCCATTGCTTGTTCCAATAGCACCACGTGCGTAGAAACACCCACAGGCATATATATATAGGAATATTTTTTTGGTATCCTTTTGGGATTCTGATGCAGTGCAGTGCGTTTTTAAACAGGCTGTTTATAACAACTGGTTACCATCCATTTACCTATTGCTATATCTGTTGCTGTTACTTTGACAATGCTAAGGTTACGTTTGTGTTAAAAAGCAAGAAAAGTTTTAGATAAAGTCCTAGGAGCCATGAGATTGGCATACATGACTTTTTAAGTCTATTTGCACTTATGGTTAGGAACAAACTGGTTCAGACCGAGTCAAGCTTTTGGTCGAATCTGGTGAAGTCAACACACATTTTACAAGGTTCGCTCATCTCTACTGCCAACTAGGATCTGGCTGTACGAAACAATCTATAAAAGTTTATGAGACCAGCAATGTCGCCACATTATAAATACATATTAATACAACATTAAGGCCCGGTTCACATCTGCGTTTAGGTTTCCATTCGGGGAGTCCTCTTGGTTACCTGGGAAGCACGCGGACCCCATAGACTATACTGGGGTCTGTGTGGTTTCCGCTCGGTTTCTGCATGAAACATGCGGAGAGAAAAGTGTCCTATCACACAGGTCCAGCGCTATGGAAATGCTGTGTAAACAATGGGAGATATAATTTCACATAGCAGGAAAACAAAGCAGCATTTCTAAAGCAATATATTTAGGAAAAGTCTTCAATTTATATAAGCAAGCAGTATAGATAGGATCCTTGGGATGGGAATACCCCTTTAAGTGGTGCTACAAGGAAAGTGAACACTTCCTGCCAGGTTTCTCCACAAATCAATTTGCGATTAGTTTATTTTTAAGGTACCCTTCTAATATATAGGAACTGTCGAAAGCAGATGTCCCCTTTGATGAGAGTTTTGGCTAACAATATGGACCCCTGATTCCAAGAAAAAGAAACAAAACAATCCAGCAGTCACCTTGAAACACATCTGCTGTCAGCGTGAGGACCATAACTATTAACACACCAAGCAATCTTAGCAGTAACAAATACTATTTCCACTAAGACGCTTCCTTGGAGCTGCAAACAAAAAATATGTGAGGTATTTTGAGTTGTCTCACTAAAGTTATAATTTCTAACTCAAATTTCCATGAAAGGATCAGAACAACAGACATTTCCACTGCCAGATTGACAGGTACACATTGAACACTTTCTGTTTGGGCCCATCATCATAAACAACAGTGTTAAAATAAAAATGGAAAGCATGTCGTACCTTTTTCCCCCTTGCAATGCCAATGTAAGGGGATTCTATTTTTATTTTAACATTACAATTTATGACGATCAATGGGCATTATAACGCCAGTGTAAAACCAGCCCTAGATTTCCTAGAGATTGTACAAGACACCCTTCTGAGAAGTAGTATGCCAATCTACAACGGCATGTGATGTATTCTTAACTGTACAGATGCCCAAGGGCATATAGGCCATACATGCAAATGCAGAATAGGGGAAATATTTTCTCCCTAATGGGTGCCAAGATCCTAAGCAGGCTCTCCATCTTAAAGGGCAATAAAACATTTAGGTGGAGTATGGTTTTCTGAACCATTTTTGTCGTGTGGCCCTTTTGTAAACCTGTGAGCAAACTGTGGCATACAAATCATTCTTTTTTATGAAATTACACCAAAATTTGCTCACAAATGGGGTTCCATGCTATTGACCAAAAATATTAAAATGATTCTTTCACTATTCTTTTAAATTGAATGCCCAGATTACAATAAAATATAAGGGCCGGTTCACATCTGCGTTGAGTTTCCGTTCAGAGAGTCCGCTTGGGGACCCCCCCGAACAGAAACCTATATACATAGAAAAGCGTTTTACCTAAGGAAACCTGCGGACCCCATAGACTATAATGGGGTCCGTGTGGCGTCTCATAGACTATAATGAGGTCCGTGTGGTTTCTGCTCGGTTTCCGCACAAAACATGCGGAGAGAAAAGTGCTGCTTGCAGCACTTTTCTCTCCGTTTGCTTCGTGCGGAAACCAAGCGGAAACCACACGGATCCCATTTTAGCGGACTCCCCAAACGGAAAACGAACACAGATGTGAACCGGCCCTTAGTCACATAATGTTACCTATTATTTCTGGGACAATCCATCATTATAGAACCTTTGCCCCTGGAACAAGAGAAGACTTGTTTTTATGTCACATTTTCCCTTTTTTAAAATGTTTGTGTCTTCTCTTTTGTAATTCTACATTAACAACATTTTATGCACATATTATTTGGATGTATAAATGAAAAAAAATGTGTCCCATCATTAGGCACTTAATGCTTTGACAACTGTGATGTTTGTGGGAACTTGTCTATTTTGGATCCGACAGAGGAGGGCAAAGTGAGTGGTTCAGACGCAGCCCCCCATCTTCATTTCTCATACTAACTGGGAACTGAAAAAATTCCCACACTGTTCAGAAGAAACAAGCAGGAAGTCCCATTAACCTATTGTATGCCACAAGGGATGCTTGGAAAGGAACTGGTTAATAGAAGCAAGACCCTTTTAGTTTGGTTCATTAGTGTTCCCAGACAACTTGCTGGCACGGAGTTGGTCTCACTCTCTCTCCTCTGTTTCTCTCTGTTTTTGTCCCTCCCCCCCCCCACTGCTCTGTTTCACCCCCCCCTTCTCTTTCAACCCTAATGATTCCCACATGGTTCTTGGTATCTCAGCCAAGCCTCCTAGCATTGTCTGAAAACTCCAAATTTAGAAGAAATATGAAAATTGTCAAACAGTCAGTCCTTAGTGGGTAAAACTGAAAACCTCCTAAACTGTCACAGGTCAAGGCAAGAAAAGGAGGGGGTGTCACGTGAGTACACCCCCAACCAATGGCATCCTACAACGACCTGACAGATGTGCCTTATAACAGCCTGGCCTCTCTTCCCTCCAGCTCATATAAGGTAAAAGAAAAAAAGGTCTTTTCCCCCAGATGGTTAGAATCTAGTGCAGGAAACCCCTCATCTCTTACATAGACTCATGCTTGTGCAACCCAGGGGGATCAAAATCTCAAGAATGTCTGGAGAAGGTAAGTCATGATTTTCATAACTTGTAGCCGTAAACCCGTTTAGCGCACTAGAGAGACAATCCATACGTATTATTTCACCATGTATGTAAATTACGCCTCTTGACTTACAATGTGTATTAGAGATAAGACTATATTGTTCATCAAGTTTATTCTTTATAATGTAACAAATAACTGTTCACAACTATATATAACTTTGTAGGAACATGTAAGTGCATCCTTCAATGGTCCTATAAATTAACCAGCAACATTTATTATGTAGAGTCTAGCAAACTGAATGCATAAAGTTATGTCACTTTGTTATATACTTCCACTCAAACATTGGCCCCTGAGTGGAAACCTTGGGGACCACCACTTCAGGATTGTGGTGTATGGTCACTCATGTGCGTCCTCAAAGCAGTTTTTATGGATTTGCTTAGTCCATAACATTTGCTGCACTCAGCAGATTCACAGCTTTTGCATAGTCATCTATAGCCTCCTAGTTATCTGCCATTATCACTTATAACCTGTCCTCATAGTCATCTATAGTCTCCTAGTTATCTGCCATTATCATCTATAACCTATCTTCATAGATATCTCTGTCATTTTTCACCTAGTCTCAGTCATCTCTTATAGTCAACTATAATCTAGTCTACTAGTCACTTCATAGTCATTTCTAATCCATTCTCCTAGTCATCTGTCATAGTCCTCTATAACCTAATCTAATGTTCATCTCTAATAGTCATATAAAACCTAATCTCATAGACATTTTTTATAGCCATCTCTAATCTAGTCTCATGTTCATCTATAACCTATTCTCAAAGACATCTCTAATAATCATCTATAACCTAGTCTTGTATTAATTTCTTATAGTTGTCTATAACTTAGTTCAGGAGTCAGCAACCTTCGGCACTCCAGCTGTTGTGAAACTGCAATTTCCAACATACACTTAGAAGTGAGTTGAGCATGAGGGAGCTGGAGTGCCGAAGGTTGCTGACCCCTGACATGGTCTCATAGTCATCTCATTATTATCGATAACCTAAACTCATAGTCATTTCTTACAGTTATATATAATTTAGCTTCATAATCATTTCTTATAGTCATCTATAGCCTAGTCTCATGTTCAACTCTAATTGTTATCTATAATCAATTCTCATAAACATCTCTTATAGTTATCTATAGCCTAAACTCAGAGTAATTTGTAATAGTTAACTAGAACCTAGTTATATGTCATCTAGAACATAGTCTTGTGTACGTCTATGATTATCATCTATAACCTAGTCTCACAGTCATCTCTCATTACCATGTATAACCTAGTCTCATAGTAATGTATCATTATCATCTATACCCTAGTCATCTCTCATTACCATGTATAACCTAGACTCATAGTAATGTATCATTATCATCTATACCCTAGTCTCATAGTCATCTCTCATTATCATGTATAACTAGTCTCATAGCCATCGTTTATTATCATTTATAACCTACTCTTATGGTCATTCTTCATTGTCATTGATAGCCTAGTATCTAAATTCCTGTTTAGTTGCCCTTCTCATTGCTCCAGGATAATATTCTCGCAGGTCCCTGACTGTATATAACATAAAATCTTCCTTTTCTGTCTGTTCGAACCACAAGTCTCTTCTTCTTTCTTGCTTCCCAAGCATTGTCTAGACTTCAGCATCACCACAGCCCCTCAGCTGCAGCTGTCTGTAAGCCATGAAGTGGTTGTGTTTATATCTGGAGTTTCCAAAGTATGTTAAGACGTCCAATGTGTCTTTATAGCTGAAATTCACATTATACAACCCAAAGGGCCCACTAGTCCTCAAAATGGAGTACTCTCAATGTATCTGGTAGAAGGTAGAAGATACTTTTAGACATGAAATCTATATTCTCCAAAAGTACATCAAAATAAAAGTCTGTGCTACGTTGGTATTAAAGTATTCTCAAACTTTGTAAAGTATTCCTCCACGACGTGATTAATAAAGCTGATTTAAGAGAACATTGTACGTGTATGTACAGCTAGTTCTAACTCGTGAGTAGCTGCAGAATATATATTACCAGTCCATTATGTGTAAATTCTGCAGAGTACATAGGTGCTGCATCGCACACAGCAGGTCTCTATCGCCATAAGAAATATTGCATTACTACACACTGCATAGTAAGACCTCCTAGCTGCCAAGCATGATCATATTTCCTCTCCTGTAATTTATGGGGAATTACACAATGACATTTATGACCGCACAGATGATAAGCCTGAATGCATTTCCTTAAAGTGAGTGGGACTTTCTTTAGGCGTCTGTGACCTGCCAAACCTTGCAGCAACTTCCTGACAGGAGTGGGACATAGTCTTGGCAGCAAAAGACCTGGGCAGCTGCTCCAGATGTGACCACTTTAACCGCTGGAAAAACCCTGAGGCTCTCACCATCGTGCTTAGACTGGCGTAGCCTAGAGATTTCCCCAACACTTTATAATGATAATCCTCTGAACAGCAGAGCGTGTGGGTGTCCTAGGTGCCCGTCTGTTACTAGAGTACTGTTTAATGGAAAAAGTATTGATTCTTAAACTATGAGTAACTGATGATAAAGTCTATCTTATCTGTCTGTCTATCTATCTGTGCTATGTTTACTACTTATTGCCGATCCAAAGGATAGGTGATAAGTGTCTGATCAGTAGCGGTATGACCATTGTGATCCTCACTGATCATGACAATGGTGGTCTCTTGTACACCTGTCGGAATGGAGAAGGTTGTGCAGGTGTTCTTCCTGAGCCACTAGAAACATAGAAGATTGATGGCAGAACAAGTCTACATGGTCCATCTAGTCCGCCCTTATATTATTTCCATTGTGCTTAACCCAGGCATGCTTATAGGGGTTTCCCATTGAAAGCAGGTCAGTGGGGGTCCAATTGCTCAGACCCCCTACAGATCAGGAGAATAAGGGATTTTCATCCCCTGTTCTAAATAGTGGTGGTCAGGCAGCTTGCTCATTGCTCAATTCATTTCAATGGGAGCGCCAGAGATGAATGAAGCAGTAGCCCTCTCGTTCTCATGATCTGATCATGGGGAGTCCCAGTGATTGGACCCCACAAATCTAATATTAATCACCTATCCTGTGACTAGATGATAAGTTGTGTACTTGGAATAACCCCTTTAACGTGTGGCAGATAGATATTTGGTTTCTTATTTAGTCTAGGCATCGTATCTGCAATCCCATACAAACTCTGTAGAAAAGCAGAGACTGAGATGACTGATAATAGATTATAGTAACCTGACTAGACCTGTTACATTGAAGGATACAGCATTTTCTATTCTGTTTAAGAATACTCATATGTCCTAATTCCTAAGGACAAATATCTTAACTATAACCTTGCCTTTATTATGTATTGGTCAGTGCTAATTTATTTCATATACTACTAGTCTAAAAGGGTTGTCCAGGATTAATAAAAAATGTCAGCTTTCTCTCAGGAACAGCGCCACACCTGTCCATGTTGTCTTTGGTATTGCAGCTCAGCTCTCTTGAAGAAACCTGTTAACAGATGTGGTACTGTTTTCAGAACACAGCAGCCATATTTCTTTAATCTTGTACATCCCCTTTAAACCTGGAGAATCAGTTCTGGATTGGTTTTCTTAGAACTCTGCTTTGTGCCGTTTTTCTGTTACTCTTCTTGTAAATGTATTATTGAATGAACCGTGGGTGGCTGACCAATCCGATTAGCACTGAATGTCAAGCTATTGACATGGGGAATAGTAACAGCCAAGTGTCTAAATTATTTAGTCATATTCAGGAGGAGAGTACAATGCAAAGTTCTTAGAAAATATGCTGAAGATTTGTTATTGCATTGGTAATACGGGAATTTACCTTGCCCCACCATATTTGACAGTCATGGGTGACAACATGCAGACTGTCAGCTTTTCTTTATTGGAGGTCATAGGATTCTATGGTAAGGAAGTCATTGGACTGAGAGAGATATAAAGCCTAATACATAGTAAAGGGAAGTAACTGCTTGTGGCAACCAACAAGGTTGGTGCTTTTATTTTCCAAAGTGGTTGTGAAAAACAAAGCTGGAATCTGATTGGTTGCCAAAGGCAAATACTCCACTTTTTTTCTTTGCACCAGTTTTCATAAATGTGCACCGGCTCTGTTTTAAATGATTTGTAAAAATTTATACCAATATTTTTGGTATGAAATTTGGTATAAATGTCTGTGACTAGTTTCAGCAGGGCATATATAAGCAACCAATTTACAATATACACAGACCCTCCTCTGATTCAGCCAACTATATAGGTGACCATACACCTAGACAGCTGTCGGAGGAACATTTATTTAGCCAACAGCTATCTCTCATGACTCCCACTTATACACTTGGTTTGGCTAAGTGTGCACATGTTTGCATTGGAGAGAGGGGAGAACAAAGGTTCGGGGCATGAGGAGGTTCATGACAGAGGACATTTAGGACCCAAACACTCATAGTTGGGGGGGTCATTCCAAAATCACAGGTACAGCCTACTTTTCTCTTGTGTGTATGAGGACCTCCTATTGTATTCTATATATGTACTGGTCATCCCAAGCACGGTGACCAAATCTAAAACTCTTTTAGGTTAAGGCCCCACGTGGCGTCCCGCAGCAAAAAAGCACTGCAGGAAAAGCTGTGGCAGCATCGCATTGCGGTTCTTCCCGCAGCACTTTGCAAAGAAAGTTTGCAGACTTTCTGCTTCAATTATACCTATAGGGAAACCACCGTCATTTCCATAGCTATAATTGACATGCTGCGATTTCCAAACCCGTGACGGTTAATGCTTGGATCTATCTGCTGTCTTCTATGGCTTTCTTCCGTTTAATGCAGTCTTCCTGTTATGACTTGAGGGTGAGAGTTACTCCTATGAGGCCTCTACCATTTTATATATTCAGTTATGTCATTGGTTCTCATGGACACTAATATGAAGTTATTGCATTTAGACTTATTGACATCACAGCTAACGGATTTGTTCAGCGTATATATCAGTGAATGCTCTAAGCACCTACGCAGAACATTTTGGCATAGGTTGCGTTGGGCATGTGCAGACATACCTTGTTTTTTCTGCTGTAGTGAACATCTTAGTTGAGTATTATTTTCAATAGAGGCTAATCCCACAAAGGATCCTTTATGACGAAGTATACATTTTAGGAGATTAGGTGTATACACTGAACATTGCCACTAGATTTGATGGGAAGAGAACCTTAGCTGAAGTCCTCTCTGCAACAAGCGTTAATGGCTCTGACTAAGCATTAGTTCACATGCAGCAAGTTTCTACACCTGTTTCATTCATCTGAATCAATAATGTAGCGTCTGGTTTGAGTCTTATGTGATATGGAGGTATATAGATAAGTAGACCCTGCCCATATATAAAGCTGTCTATACACAATAGATTAAATGGGTTTTCCTGGCAGGGCTCATTTTTGATGATCAAAAATAAGTGACGGTATGTATCAAAACCTATAGTAGAGACCTACAGTAGAAGACCAATATCAATGAGGAGAATAAAACCCTGAACTACACAGCTGCAGACTTCAGGCCTGCTCCTCTCATATAGCACTTATGGCAGAACATTTCTGTGTCAGCAAGGAAAAGTCTATGGAGTTTTCAAAGATGACATAGTAAATACTTTGGCACAATATAACATACATACCATGTTCCCACAAACTCATGTTTGGGGTCTGTGGTTTGGATTACTCCATCACTTCCTGCCGCTCTCATCGGTGACCCTCCATTCCACAACATGCGAAGCGTCCTCTCTCACATGCTCCCTGACCTCTCATGTCTTTTCAGTTGTTTTTATCCCATAAAGAATGTTACTTGTAAACAAGACAGTGAAGTGTCCGTGTCACACGCTCCCCATTTCCTTCACAAACTAATTAACCCCATACTAGGAGCCCCATGCTGGAACGTGGTCACGTGTGTTCCTTTCCAGCATCAGTAAGTGTCTGCATATATCTGTTCCTAGGCGCTACCGCTCAGGGAAAGTGTGGCCAAATTCATTTTCACAATTAATCTGAGCACTTCAGTTATATATACTGTATATGTGTGTGTGCATATTATATGATATGTACAGATGTAGCAAAGTTTAACTTGACTGGTCCAAGGTTGTGCAGCATCAAGTAATGACATTTCCTATGGTGCCCCTCACTAACATTTCTGTTGCTGAAAATTCAAGTTATAAGCTTGTAAAACGTTACATTGGCATATGCAAATTTGCTTTAACTAGTCACAGGGGGTGAGGAGCAGCTTCATCTAGTCATGTAGTCATGTGCATGTAATTGACATGCCCCTCACTGTCAGACGTCAGTCTAATACGCTACCTAACTGCTGGCTTCACAGGATGGGATTTAGCTTGAATGGTTCCCTTAAACACATTACCAACACTGTGGCACAGAGTGTTAGCTTGACCCTTTCAATGGGTATCAGTGGCATTTGCAATGTTCTGTGATAATATATTGTGGCACAGAAAGTTATTTTGCTGCAGAAGTCAAGTTAAACACTGCTACATCTATATATACAGATGTAGCAGACTTAACCCAAACTTCTGCAATTGGATAAACTGCTGCAGCGTGATATTTTATCACAGAAGACAACGGAAACCAATGAAAAGTCATTGGAAAAACATTTTTCAGACATGACAGATTCAGTAGGACAGCAGGAGAGAATCCTGCCATACAGAAATATAGACAAGGCATTGACCTAGCTGCATTTAGTGTTAGCAGGCACCTTATTAGGTAATAGGCACAGTAAAGCAGACCTGATATGGTTGACCATAAAAGGTTGCCATTAAAGGGCATATTCCTCTTTTCCTAAATGCAGTTTGCACATCATCCATTTCTTTATTCGGTCACCAATCCATATAGACTGCCCCTTGCTGTAAACAGGGCTTTCTTCAGCTGTTTTTTGTCACTGTTACATTTAAAGTCGACTTATTGCACTGTGTAGCCCCATCTTGTACTGCACCACAGAATAGGAGGGTGCTAGGTACTCAAATAATATTACCAGTACAGATGCAGCAAACATTAAATGGACATTTAGCACATAATATTACCATTCATATCAATAATGTTAAATGGTCATTTAAAGTTTGCTACATCTGTACATTAATACTGCACATTAAGGAAGATGCACAAATCTGTCCTACTAAAAGTCTTGCCAAACATTAGCTCTTATGGATAATCAATGAAACTGTCAAAATGGTTTCCATTGTCACTTTTCCTGTATCTACAGTCCTAAATATTTACAGAGCGACCTCAAACTGCTTTAGTTAGACTGATGCCCTCTTCACATCACTGTTGAGCCTTCCATTAGAGATACATGTTGAGAGAATTTCCTGATGTATACCTTTAATATATGAAACTGAATAGGCAGTGGCGTAAGCTGCCCATAATAATAATAATAATAATAATAATAATAATAATAATAGTCCTTTAATAGTCCCACAGTGGGGAAATTCAGTGTGTTACAGCAGCAAAGATAAGATAAGCAGATACAAATACAAATACAACATGTACAGGAATGTTCCAAGGTGAGAGGCATTACATTAATAGCAGACAGACAGATAGGGTGTTGGGGGGGGGGGGGGGGGGGGGGGGGGGATTTAACAGGCAGAGAGATATTTCAGTTCTCTGTGTGTAATGATCTCCGCTTAGGTCGGTGTTGGTTGTACAGCCTAACCGCGGTGGGGAGGAAAGACTTCCGATAGCGCTCCTTCTCACACCTAGGGTGGAGCAGTCGGTCACTGACAGTACTGCCCAGCGCGATCACAGTCTCATGCATGGGATGGGACTTCTTCTTCTTCATGGAGCTCACCACGGACAGTATCCTTCTGTCACCCACCACCTGCACTGGGTCCAGGGGGCTCCCCAGGACAGAGCTGGCCCTTCTAATCAGCTTGTCAAGTTTATTTCTGTCCCTGGTTGATATACTGCTCCCCCAGCAGGCCACTCCAAAGAAGATGGCTGATGCCACTACTGAGTTGAAGAAAGTCCTAAGAGGTGCCCCCCGGATTCCAAAGGCTCTCAGCTTCCTAAGCAGGTAGAGCCTGCTGTGGCCCTTCCTGTACAGGGCCTCCATATGATCTGCCCAGTCCAGCTTATTATTAAGGAGCAGACCCAGGTACTTATAGGTGTTCACAATCTCGATGCCCGTCCCCAGGATGTCCACTGGTTTTGGAGGGCATCTGCCTTTGCGGAAGTCCACCACCATCTCCTTGGTCTTCCCCGCGTTAATCTTCAGGTGGTTCTGGTGGCACCAGTCCACAAAAAACCGGTTCAGTTCTCTGTACTCCTTGTCATCATCGTCTGTGATGAGGCCTACTATTGCAGAGTCGTCAGAATACTTCTGTAGGTAGCAGCTGGATGAGTTGCACCTAAAATCAGCAGTGTACAGTGTGAAGAGGAAAGGGGCGAGAACCGTACCCTGAGGTGCCCCCGTATTACAGATCACGGTACCTGACACACAGTCTTGGGCTCTCACGTATTGAGGTCGATTTGTGAGGTAGTCTAGGATCCAGTTGGAGAGGTGGTGGTCCACTCCAGCAAGGCCCAGCTTGTCTCTCAATAACCTGGGCTGTATGGTGTTAAAAGCACTGGAGAAATCAAAGAACATTATTCTCACCGTGTTCCCTGGTTTTTCCAGGTGAGACAGAGCCCTGTGCAGAAGGTGGATGATGGCATAGCCCTTCATGTTAACCCCATAGCCTTTCATGTTAAAAAAGTTTGTACAGCACAGTATCCACTTTGTGTGGGATGCCTCTGAATAGAATAGTGTTGTTTACTACGCTATTGTTTCTAGCATGAATAGCATTGTATGGATATCTTTGCCATATATATTAGTATAATGTTGTACCGTGTTAGCCATTGAAAGTAGTGGAAGAGTGAAGAAATCAGGCGATACCTTTTAGAGGCTGAGTATATTTGATATTTCAAGAGTCTAGCTCTCTTCTTCAGACATGGTGTTATACAAGAAATCTGTGAATTTTCAGTTCTTGTATAACACCATGTCTGAAGAAGAGAGCTAGACTCTTGAAAGCTTACTTATCAAATATACACAGTTAGCCTCTAAAAGGTATCGCCTGATTTCTTCACTCTGCCATATATATTGGGAGATTTCTTGGCATATACAACAAACTTAGGGCTCTAACTTAACAAGATCCTGAGAAGGTTGGTTATACATCATTTGCAATATATCCTTTATCCTATAGATCTTGAATTTACATTCTCACATTATTACAAGTCTAAATTTCTATCTGTTAGGCTACATGTACACGACTCTGTGCATGTGCCGAATCCATGGTTAAACAACAAGGGTAGCCATAGCTGATATCCGTGTACCACCCATGCCTCCACAGACCCATTATTATAATTCTGTGAGCCCAGGGCGCAACTCAGACAGGTATAGGACTGTAAGTTTTTCCCTGAGTTCATGGCCCCATACCCAGACCTGTGATAATACATGGGCGTATGTATTACAATATAATGGGTTAGTATGCTAGCCGAGAAAAACACATCTTGCACACTGACAATACACACGTTTGTATATATGGATCCTTAGAGATCACAAACACAGGGAAACCCTTGACTGTAATACACTGTACAGTAGCAAATAAAGTCAATCTCTAAAAGAATCTAGAATGTAACTGAGAATCATGCACATTGAATATCACACTAGCATAGCGTGTACTAGGTGTAGATAGTCCTCATAATGGATAGTCATGAGATTAGGTAAGCATCACAACATCCACAACATATTCTGGATCCTGCATTTTATGTACATGACACCGGGAACTGACATACGAGAAATCGCTTCACACTATAGAGATGCATTAGCTGTCCATCAAGCTGCCTGTGAATGGATGGAGTGGTATAGTTAGCACTGATATTCTTTATACTGACTAACAAAATATCTGGAGCCACAAGATATATATTTTTGTCTTCTTGACCCTGCCAAGCTGCTTTTATGCACAGAAATGAAAATCAAGGTGACCACAGTGTTCCCTCTGTATTACTGGCATGCAGCTCAACATGCTGAGGACCCTACAAGCATATCTCAGCTTCCTAGACCCTTTAAGCATGACCTGGGTGTGTGGGATATGGGGATTAATTGCAGTCACAGCTTAACGTCTATGTTTTCAGTGAGGTTATGGTTAAAAGGCTTAGTTTAGATGGCTGAATTAGCACAATGCCATACTCCACAGCACCTTGAATTAATGTATTGACACATTAGATAGCAAGTTACATTGTCTCTTCCCGTAAATAATATATAACATGTAGATAATATGTTATAAAGATGACATACACTCAGTAGCTTTAGTTCATGCCAATAGTTCATACCTGCTTCACATTTTTGTTCTATCCCCAAAAAACCCACACAAGAAAAGTAAAAAAAAATGAAATAACATGTGCCCCCAGCAGACTGGCTCAGTGCCCAAGGGGGATTTGAAGTGTTTGAAGTAGCAAGAAACTGCCTCTGACCATAAAAGGAAGAGAGATTTTTCTTCAGTCCAGATCATGGAAAAAGAAAAGGCTATTTTTAGCTAGAGGTCTGGCAGCATCAGAGGAGCTGCATAGTGTGATAATGATCTAGAGCCAGTGCATGACACTTTAATACACTCATATACATCAAGAAAGTACACAAACGTCACCAAAGGATCAGAGAACCTCTGGAATGGAAGTTATCCCTGGAAAATATTGCTTTATTATCTAATAGATGAAATTACTTGTCATTTGTGCTTAGAAAGAGCACAGTATATAGTCTAAAGCAGTAGATTATATGGACTACGGCAACAAGAACGATATACGGTATAAAAAGTGCATGAAGACCAAATGTGACTGTAGATCACGTATGAAGATATAATATCAAACAAATATATATATATATATATATATAGACATTAGAGACGTCAATAGCCTATGTTTTTAGACCAGTCTGTATCCTCATTCCATTTAAGTCACTGGCCCTTGTATTAAAAAATAGTGCCAGCCCATGTTATCTGCATTAATACACCTGGTCCCATGCTAGCCAGCAAATGCCATGTTTCTTATGCAGTGCCAGTCTAGACTGTGCTTAGTTCTCTCTCTCTCTCTTTGTTATGAAGTATCAAGGCTCAGGGGCTAGGTCTCTGGATGGAAGCCTAAGCTGCAAAACTTATAATGCAACCGTTTCACTTTTTCTCAGTTCATTCCGAGATATATTTGTAGACACTTTTGCAGGTTTTCAGTAGTTCCATTTTGGCTACTAAATGGATATACCGCAATAATAATCATTCTAAAACCAAGTTTTGTTTCCTGTTTTATGTAGACGTATATCACAATGTATCCATCAGTTTTATATCTGAAATATTACACATACTCCTCTCTTATATAAATTGAAGTAAAATAAAATAAACCTAGAACTGTAGCAGTGTCACTAAATGTTAAGTCAGTTCCAAGTGATAGAATTTACAAATCTGATCTGTTTAAAGGAATTTTCCCACTAAAACAACAATATTTAAATTTGTGGACAATTGAAAGTTAAACATTTTTGGAAATATCAATATAAATTTTGCTGAATTTTAAAGATTTTCTTTAACCATCTTAGTGGTGACAGTCTTTTGTCTTGCCAGTAGATATGACCATGATACAAGAACTTTCTATGTTCTGGCACTTGTCAGAAATCCAGCCATGATTTCCTCATTGTGGACAGGTTATCAGACAAGAATACTGCATGCATGAGAAGATAACCTGGAGACAATAAGGAAATCATGATTGGGTTTCTGACAAATGCCAGACCAGAGAAAGTTCCTATATTCATGGTTGTGTCTATTGAAAACCTATCAAGCCAACAGACTGTCACCAGTGAGATGATTCGAGAAAATCTTTAAAACTCTGCAAAATGTTTAACTTTAATTGTCTAAACATGTAAATATAGATATGTTCATGGGAAAACCCCTTTAAATTAGGGAGATATGAGACTTGTTGCAGGGAATTATGGGAAATGCTGAAGGGATGTGGCAGCAGCAGAGTTTAATGTCACAGTAAAAATGTGGTAGCTGAATATCTAATGATGATCCTTTTCCCCAGAGGGAGAACAGACATGAACCAGCTGTTGCCCATCTGCTCAGAAATTTTTCCCAAAAACTTTAGAGTTTGAAGACACATGAGATTCAGCCTTTTCGCCCCCCCCCCCCCCTTTTATCCATAATAACAGCAATGACCAAGGGGTCAAATCTCCAGGAAAACACTCATCATCTCTAGAGACAAGATTTGGACAACCTCCAAATTTCAGAGGGAACCTATTTCAATGTCAACAAGGCAATAAAGCCAGATTTGGTCACTCCTACAAATAGCACTCATATCATGAAACAGTTTGGCCTAGTTCGAATTTTAGGACAAAGATGATGTATATAGAGTTGTTTGAGATGTCTGAAAAATAGCTAACTCAGACCAGCTAGGGTGCTTCCAATTCTTGAAGCAGATGTGAAGAGAGAGATGGAGAGAAGCCAGTTATTCAGCAAAGAATGTTCTCTTGATTTCTTCCAGATCCAGATGAGGCTGAATCCCTAGACCACTACTCAGCCAGGGAACCTTTATCAGGGATTATGCATTTATGTGTGATTACGTTTTTATGTACTATGGAAATCCAGTATTTTTTTTACCATAGTACTCACTCTGAGACACTTCGACAACATCTTCTAAACAAACTCCTTCAGCTGAATGTAGTTGGGCCAGAAGGCCCAGGACACTAAGCCAGTGTTAGACTCTGTTCACAATAGTGTGACAAACATTTCTAGTAATTTCTCTTTTGATTTACGCTGTTTCTGATGGCAAATATCAACAGTTAAGACCCCCATACACACAAGAAAAAATTTGGCTGAACTTGCAGATTTTGGCAGGACCAGCTGACTCTCTTATGTATATAGGGGTCTAGCAGACTCTTTCCCAGCAGATGACGTCAAGAATAGCTTGTTCAGCTGCCAGCTATTAAAGAGAGTCCGTCAGCAGTGAAGTGGTGTTAAACCTAAACCTTGTAGGGGTGATTGCAGAGTTTCCAAATATGTCTCTCATTCAGTTTTGGAACCCAATTTTCATGTAAATTGCCATTTTATTTATATGTATATTTGAGGGGAAAATGCTTTGCTTGGGAATCTAGAGCTGACTGGAGCCCAGACAGGCTAAGGTACAACCGCAAAGCACTTTTATCCTCATTTCCATGTGAATAAAACAACTACTTACATGAAACCGGGCTCCAAAACTGAATAACAGAGAGATACAGTGCCTTGCGAAAGTATTCGGCCCCCTTGAACTTTTCAACCTTTTGCCACATTTCAGGCTTCAAACATAAAGATATAAAATTTTAATTTTTTGGTGAAGAATCAACAACAAGTGGGACACAATTGTGAAGTGGAAGGAAATTTATTGGTTATTTTAAACTTTTGTAAAAAATAAAAAACTGAAAAGTGGGGCGTGCAATATTATTCGGCCCCTTTACTTTCAGTGCAGCAAACTCACTCCAGAAGTTCAGTGAGAATCTCTGAATGATCCAATGTTGTCCTAAATGACTGACCAAAAAATTAAAATTTTATATCCTTATGTTTGAAGCCTGAAGAGTCACCTCTACAAGGTACTGAGATTAGGTTTATAACCAGTTTACTGCTGACAGACTCCCTTTAAAGTTGTTTGGAGACCTTTAGGGTCTTTTTGTTATTTCCTAGTTGCCCATCACGTTCTCAGTTTTTATTACACAGGGCATATATATAATGTCTGCCAAGTCATCATGTAAAGATGGGCATTATTACATCTTTATTGTAGAACATGATTTTGATTAGTGAATCATTTGTCACACTTTTTCATGATGCATCATAAAACGCATCTATCATACAGTGTATGGTATGAAGTAGATTATCTTATCACCATATAATAAAGGGCAGACATTTATATATCCAGCCATTTAGGATACAAGTCAGTCTTAATGACGTCATTTGGAATTGACTCATGTAGGCTTAAACAGAGATGCCCTTTGACTCAAGCATATTATGGGTTGTTTAAGGACTGGATTGAGAAGGACTGCTACGGATCAATGGCATCATTCACAAATAAATCTTACTGCACATCCTAGCATTGCTGAACAATCCACATCCTTTTCAAGCCATTTTATTACAAGAGGCTAATTGTGCTTAGATTATGCAACTTATCCTCATTTTTTTGCAGGCGTGATTCCAGATCATGTCCCCAGCAATGATGGAGATGGAACAAAGCAACAGCCATACTAGCTCAATTAGAAAGATGAGACGTGGGTTTGGCCCAGACAGAATATAGAATTCCGATGCTGTGGTAAGACGGGGGCCAGGTGAAGGGTTTGGGGGTGGGGGGTTCTTGCAATTGGCTTTTATGGTTTTGAAGAATTTCCAAAGATTTTGTCCAAACCTCATATTAACAGCTGGCTAGAGAGAGAGGAAATACCTTACACAGTTGTATATAAAAGTATCTGTCAGAAAGAGCAGCCGATATAACTCAAGGCTAGCATAAACTGCCAAGTTTTCTCTGTGCAGATATAGCACTTTCTAACGTTTTCTTAATATTGAATCTTTAATGCTACTTATTACTTTATCAGTTCATCATTTTAAGTGATTTTCCTGAATTAAAATAAAAGGCTCTTTTTTTTTTAGTTTTTATTTCTTCAGAAACAGTGCCACTCATGTCCATGGGCTGTGTCTAGTACCCAGTCACTGTTCTGATCCCGGGCAACTCCTGAAAATACTGCAATGTAACAGGTTCATTGCATTGTAGAAATGCTGTTGAGGATATAGCAAGTTTTCTAGTGAGGTGAATAGTAGGTTATGCTTTTCTGGTCTTGTCACATTTTACTTCCTTTAGCAAAATGTCTACATACCAAACACACTGTACATGAGCTAACAATGACATCCCCTCCTCCAGGTGTGTTCTAGTCGTGGTGATCCTTTCTTCTTGAAAGGGGTTATGTGGGGAGAAAAAAAATTCTGCAGCAAAGGAGTCAGCTTACCAAAATAAATGACGTTCACACGGTGCACTGATGCCAAGTTTCAAAGGACTACTGGAGGACTGGAGGTCTTCTATTTCAGTCTGGCTGTCGACACTCTGACTCTGTCACATGACTGACTCCACTCTACTCCCACTGCTTGTACTCAGAGTAGAGCATGGTTGGTCATGTGACGAACAGACAGCATCAGCAGAGCAGGCTGAAAATAGCAGACTTCTAGTACCTCTGGCAGTGCTGTGAAAAGATCAGTATTGGTGCAAGAGGGACCAACATCTATAATAGAAAGCTAATCCTTCTGCTGTATAGTATATACTGGCCAAAATTTGCCTCCCCATGTTACCCCTTTAAGGGAAACCAACTATTGGCACCCTCGTCATTCAGATGTTTAAAGGGGCTTCATTGTTCTGAAAAGTGCTGCCACCTCTTCATTGTTACACTACATCATAAACCACCAAGACTTACATTAAGTAGTGTCTGTGTTGCAAATTGCAGGTTTGCCTCATTCACTTGAAACGAACAAAGCTGCAATAATCAACAATACCGTTGCTAAATGTACTGCATGGTGATGGACAAAGCAATGTAAGCAATGAAGAGGCCAGCTTCATCATACAGCTGACTAGTGGGGTACCTGAGACAGACCCCACTGATAGGATATCCCATCAATATCATAAGAACCTGAAAATGCCTATAAGTTTCCCATAAACAGAACTGTCTGCTGCTCAGCACTACAGTGCAACAAACAAGACGCCGTATGAAAGTAGCCTCTTTATATGGTGGCTGGTATATACCGTATTTTTGGACTATAAGACGCACTTTTTTCCCCCAAATTTGTGAGGAAAATGGGGGTGCGTCTTATAGTCCAAATGTGGGTGTTGGGGGGGGGGGTCAGAGGAGTGGGGTCGCAGAATTGCCCCACTCCTGCCGCCGCCGGCTTCCTGTAGTGGGAGGAGTAGGACGATGTTCGGGCTCTGGGCTTGGGGGAGAGGGTGTCCCAGCGACATAGCTACCGGATCTCCGCTGTAATGTACAGCGCAGACTCGGAGCTAATGCCCGCAATCAGAGTCCACTCTGATCGCGGGCATTACTACTTGAAAGCCCCCCTAAAGTATAAAAGTAGCCCTGTGGGGGGCTAATAAAATAGTAAAAAAAAAAAAAAAAAAAAAATATATAAAAAAAAAAAATTTAAACACGAAAAGTTCTAAATCACCCCCTTTCCCTAGAATACATATAAAAGTAGAAATTTACTGTGAAACACATACACATTAAGTATCCCTGTGTCCAAAAATGCCCGGTCTACAAACTTATGAAGATATTTTTCCTGTACGGTGAACGTTGTAGCGGGGAAAAAAAAATCAAAAGCCATCGTTTTTTTCGCTGTTTCACCTCTGATTTCAATAAAAAGTAGAGGGATACCAGTAGCGGACCTGTATCTGAATCCACACCAAGGGACAAGGAACAGGAAGGCTTGTTATAAGACACAGCGCTTCACCACGGATGGTACGTCAAAATCACACTTTAATCCAGACACGAATAAAAAACACACGACGCCGGGATTGGCGTTTCGGGGCAATACCCCTTTTTCAAGTGTATGACTAATAAAACAGAAAATACAAACATCACAAATCTCATTCAGGGAAATACACATTTAAAAATTATATACATAATATCCACATAAAAAATGTACACATGATGCCATTGTATGTATATAAGCTCAATGGCATCATGTGTACATTTTTTATGTGGATATTATGTATATAATTTTTAAATGTGTATTTCCCTGAATGAGATTTGTGGTGTTTGCATTTTCTGTTTTATTAGTCATACACTTGAAAAAGGGGTATTGGCCCCGAAACGCCAATCCCGGCGTCGTGTGTTTTTTATTCGTGTCTGGATTAAAGTGTGATTTTGACGTACCATCCGTGGTGAAGCGCTGTCTTTCTACAAGCCTTCCTGTTCCTTGTCCCTTGGTGTGGATTCGGATACAGGTCCGCTACTGGTATCCCTCTATCTCATCTCGGATGTCGCCTAAGTGACGTGCGGTTGTGACTTTAGCTGCTTCTACCTTCTCCAACTTGGTTGAGAAGGTACTGTACGGATATAGGCTGTTGCCAACCACTGCACAGCCTAGGAAAGTGAGGAGGTTTCCATCTATACACCTCCGGACTCTATTGGACTATATCTCAGTGTGGGCAGCTCGGTGCCACCCCCATATTCTTTCTTTTCAATAAAAAGTAGACATTCCCCAAAAAGGTATAACTAAAATGTACATCTGGCCCCGCAAAAAAAGATGCCCTATGCAGCTGCAATGTGGCCTTGCAGCTGTTGCAAAACTACAACTCCCATATATTAAATATTTTACCATTTTTTGCTTCAAAATTTTTTTCCCTATTTTCCTCCTCTAAAACCTAGGTGCATCTTATAGTCTGAAAAATACAGTATTTTATCTGATCACCTATATCTGCAAGGTAAAAGATCTCTACGCTTTGAAGGACATTTCCCACCCCAAGTAGGTACACAAAGGGATACCAGTTTCTATTGGCACAAATGTCCTACTACTTAGCTCAAAAACCAAGAAAATTGTAAAGTAGGTGGCATTAGCTTGTAGATGGTCACTATCAAGTAAAGTCATGACATATCTCCAGAAATTAGGTCATAGGGGTTCCCATTTACTATAGTGTTATAAAGGAGGTTCCAGCAGAGGGTACTCCCTGACTTTGTTAGTGGGTTTGACAATAGTTTTCGTGTGACCACATTTTGTGGCATGGTGGGTAATGAGCAAGGGTTCTGGTCACTTTCAGCCCATTCACTGCTTGAAGAAGATCTGTCATGAAGTAGAAAATGCTAAATATCATACATCATTTGGTTCTTGCGGTTCCCCTGATCAATTTCGTATTTTTCTTAAAATCCTTCCACAAATTCAATAGATTTGGCCCCTGGAAGATTATCTGTAAACCAGCTATGATTCTACATGTGAACGGAAACCTTTTATTTTCTCATAGAAAAACACAAGGTTCCCGCCCACTTGGAGAATCAGAGCTAGTTTACATATAATCTTCTAGGGGCCAAATCTTTTGAATGGGTGGACAAATTTTTAAGAGAAACACACCAAAGTGATCAGGGGAACCACAAGAATCACCTCCAGTGATAATCTGTTCTATACTAAAACGTGTCATGATAATATTCATTATGTTGTAGTCCTTACAAATCTACCTCTCTCTATAATGGATGTTTGCTACTCCAGATTGTCCAGTGTCTTCCAGCCCGAGGTGCAGTGCTGCATCTCTGGTCAGTTGTGAGTCTGAGATGAAGCACTGTAGCTCGGGAAGGCGGAAATCTGCTGCGATGATGAAGAGGATTGAAAAATGATATCTAAAAGTTTGTAAGGGTTCAGGAAATCTATTCAAGAGAAATATGCATCTGGTGTGTATTACAAGCTAACTATCACTCTTGTTTATAGGAGGCCTCCGTATGCCATTAATCTTTTTCCAGTTGTTTACAGGTCACCTGTCGTGAACAGACACACATATTCCTGCCGCAGCTGTAGTCTATGTTCATTCATTGTGATTCTTTTCTTCAGTGGAAATAGATCTACTTGCCGCAATGCTGTGAAGCTAAGATGTTGTACCTGTCAGGAAGATGCATTAACCACTTCTGTGTCCTAGTCCTCACGGTCCAGTTTTCCCAGGAATCCCTTGGGTGCTGTGGTGGGGATTCCTGGAAATACTGTTCTTGGGGTCTAGGGTTTTCAGCCAGAAGCATCAACATCATCAGTATCCATGGAATTATTATTGTAGTACTACTACATGTTTTTTTAATATGCGTGTTCTTCTATAATCTTATGTTCTGTTTAGACTTTTAGTACTTGTATATCTTTATACAGGAGCAACATATGAGATAAATAAAGAAACGAAGAAATTGTATTTCAGCTATATAAATATATACAAAACCAAATGAAAACATTAAAAAGGGTCCATTACCTGTTAAGTGCCATCCCCCATGTACTCAGTAGATTGTCTTACAATGTGATTGAGATATGCATGTGTATTTCTGCTTGATGTTATAGAAAGGAAGTATATATTTAATATATTTTGACTATTGCATTTATATCATTCTTCAACTCAATGAGAAGAAAAATTTCTTGCATTCCTAAATAAAATATTTCTTCTTATTAGAAAGTTGTGTTATTCCTTGTCTCTTACTAAACTTGCAGCCATGAATTAAAGCTCTGTAAAACCATTATCAGTTATTACTTCTATAGTATTCTATAAGGGAATAACTAAGTAAAACGTAACTTTTAATAGACTTTGATAAAAGCATGTAAAATTGTACCCTAAAATGTTGACACTACCGGATGACATCACTACAGCCTATCTCGTAGCCCATTCACAGGGGGGTACATGTTCAAATAATGAGGTCAATCAATAGTATTGTATTGCTGTCTTGATAAACCAAAGGCCCCAATATAGTCCACAAAAAGATGCCTAGAGCGGACTGCTCTCATCTTCCTTTATTCATGTAGGTCCATGTTCTTCATCAGACTACAAAGACCAGGGCACAGTATCCCTTCTGTGACACGAAATCCAGTCGAGATAAGGAACCGCGCTCACTCCAAGTTCATATTACACGTAACTTTATTAGAGGACAACAACAAACCATCACACTGTGGAATTATCCATCCTCTTTAAGAGGAAACGGAGGATTCTGCAGCTCAAAAACACTCTCCATTGGTTTCAGCTTACAAGGACAAGCTCAAGTGGCTTTACATTCTTCTACATATGTCTTTCATGATCATGCTACCACAAAAATGAACTGACCACCCCAATGTACAAGCCTAACAATAAATAATCAGATGATATACACTGTGGCTGTTATCTGGGAATAGTAGCCAACTCCTACGAACTACAGACAGAAGGCTTGTGGTTGGCTAACAGGAAAACAGTTTTGTCTACAGTATAGTCAAAAATAAATCCAATGGTTTGACTTTAAGCCAAGATTTGTCGGCTGGTACACAAGATGGCATCAAATTTTCAATTTACAGACTTTAAGGAGGATAGAGACATAACAAATCCTCTTTGCCAGAAATGTACTGAAATGTTAATGTGTGGCAGGTGTTTTGATCTTTTATACTTTTCATAGGGATTGAAGAATTGATAGTAAAACTAATTTTACTTTTACTGAATTTCACAAATCATTCTGAAATTATAAAATTCTGTCTTCCAGCAGATGCCACTAGGGCAAAGCCTAGTATATAGGGTTTATCTGTCAAGTTCAGTGGGAGCTGTACAGATGCAGTGAACTCACTCTAGTGTTGGTTATTCTGAAGTTATAAACTAGCATTTGAAATCCAAAATTGGGGCAATTTAAAGGGGTTTATGGTAAAAGTTAAAAAAAATTAAACTAATGACTAATTAATTTTAAACACAGTCACTCACTTTTTATACTCCCTGCGACACTAGTGTTTTTGTTTCTGTGGTCTTTGTTGATTTTCCTATATTGGTGATGTGCCCTAAGACCACGTGACTGCCTGATGATACCTGCATGTGTGGCACAAGACTCCTGAGGTCAGTGATTGGCAGCAGAGGACACGTGGGTGCACAGTACATGTCTGCTGAAGACAAAATCGACCAAGACAGGCAGGGACTACTGGAGTGGTGGTCCTGGAGTGGTGGGCCTGGGGCTGTGAAGACTTAATAGGTGAATAATGTTCTTTTTTCCATATCCTGTAATTTTTCCACCACAAAACCCCCTTTAAGCCATATCTTGCTCTGTTAAAGTACTACCCATTTTTATATCACCTTTTGGAATTAGAAATGAATGCCACTGGCAGTATATGTCATACCTTCCACATACTAAACCCTAATTCTGACAAAGAGACAATTCAGGAGTGAATAGCTGCAATACCACCATTTTTTTTTTTTTTAAACTCGTTTTATTGAAAATTGCGTATCAGACAAAGGAAAAGAAATCAAAACAAATACATAACATGTTGCGCACCAAAAAACGAGAATTTCAATGTAAATTCACTCAACGCACCACATCCCACCTCGCCAGGTCCTCGTCCCATCCGGACCATATAACGTAGACTCGGTACAGAAAGAATATAATCAGGACATGCGTAATACTGTATACATCAGTTATCATGTACAAAACATGCAGTCAATAAGTCAAGGGTAACAACAAGGATACACTCCAAAATGAGAGGTCGTGGATACTCCTGGTGTCTCGCGCCCCTCACGGCATGAGTAAATTAATGGCAGAGCGCAATGAGGGAGCCGTATATTGGGTTACCGGAGAATTGCACCATGTTCCCCACACCTTATGGAATTTCTGAGGGCACCCTCTCCCTTTATACACAATCTGGTTATAAGGAAGAACAGTATTAACAAGTTTCTTCCACTGAGATACTGATGGGGGTTTCGGAGCCATCCATCGCAGTGCGATAGCTTTCCTAGCATAAAATAAAGACTCCCTCAAAAGGATTCTAACATGGTGTTGCCATATTTCTTCATCTAATACGCCGAAAAGGCATATCTCTGGGGTTAATGGTATAGGTTTAGCCAGAACTTCCGCCAGGAGATCCACGACCCCTTTCCAAAAACATTGTATGATCGGACATTCCCAAATCATATGCCAAAAGTCTGCCTGTGGACAAAGACACCTAAGGCATCCGGGGTTGGGCAGACGTCCCATTTTGTATAGACGGGAAGGTGTCAAGTAACATTGGTGTAGAATATACGTTTGAATCAGTTTGTTGTTAGCTGAAGGTGACACATGTTGAGGAGATTCAAGGATATCTTGAAACATCTCATCTGTGAGAGTTGGGATATTTATGCTCCATCGCGTCAAGGCCGGGGCGTCCAAAGTGGACACCTTGGCCTGTATCAGATGTGCATATAAAGTAGATATCAAACCCCCAGGGCCCTGTGAGCGAAGTATGCCGATAAGCGGATACTCAGATATATTGTCCAATCGATCCGGGAACTGAGAAGAAAGTGCATGTCTAATCTGTAGATATCTAAAGAACTGCGTTCTAGGGATGCCATAGGAGGAGCTTAGCGAGTCAAACGTTTTAAAAACCCCTTGTATGTACAGGTCACTAAGAGAGGACACGCCATACTGCGACCAGGCCCGGGCGCCAGGCAGGGCAAATAACGTCGGCAGACCAGGGTTGTGCCAAAGCGGGGTCTCCGCAGGTATATCAGAATAAGTGGACACCTTTTTCGCCTGACGCCAGACCTGTCCCGCCAGGGCATGGATGGGCAACAATTTCCCCCTAAACAAGGCCGGGTGTTCCAACACCGGCCACAGATTATGCAGACCCAGGTGGTGAGCCAGATGTGCCTCGGACCCCGGTAGGGAATCAGATGAGAGCCACTTCCTAATAAAACGGAGCTGTCCTGCTAGGTAGTAAAGAAACAGATCAGGGAGTGATGTGCCCCCGAGCTGCTTCGGTCGTTGTAGAGATGACAACCTAAGCTTAGATCTAGAGTTTCCCCATATAAAGGAGATAATGAGGGAGTCCATTTGTTTAAAAAATCTAAGGGGCACGGACACAGCAGAATGGCTTATAGCATATAGACATTTGGGTAGTACTATCATTTTAACTAGGTTGATTCTACCAGCCACCGACAAAGGCAGTGTAGCCCAAAGATTAAACTTAACCCTAAAGTGCGAGATGAGCGGAAAGATGTTCTGTTCCAAAAAACACCTATGGTCCCTAGATATAAAGATGCCCAGATATTTGCAGGTTGAGACTGTAGTCAATCCACATACCACATTCCCCTCAGCTACACTTGACGCACGGCCAATATGCATGTATGAGGACTTAGCCCAATTGGTCCGTAGGCCAGAATAATTACCAAATTCATCAATTATAGCCATGGCTCTGGGCAGAGACCGGGAGGGGTCGCTCATAAACAGGAGTAAGTCATCGGCATATAGTGCTGTTCTCTCCTCCCGGGTGCCTATCACTATGCCTTTATATATGGGGTCATTCCGAAGCAGTATTGCCAAGGGTTCCACCGCCAGAGCAAACAGTAGCGGTGACAATGGACATCCTTGTCTTGTACCCCTACCCAAAGGAAAGTAGGAAGACAACGCGCCATTAATGGACAGTGCCGCTCTAGGGGAACAGTATAGAAGGGAAATCCAGGTAACAAACCCCTCTCCAAATCCGTATCCTCGCAACACCTGCAATAGAAAAGGCCACTCGACAGAGTCGAACGCCTTTGTTGCATCTAAAGAAGCCATCGCCCAGTCATGTGAGGATGATGCCCCAATCTGAGTTATCACCTGAGCCCTTCTAAGATTATCCGATGTGGATTTTCCAGGCATAAAGCCTGTCTGATCCGGATGGACAAGGTCGAGAACAACAGAATTTAGCCTTTTCGCCAACATTTTAGTAAGGAGTTTATAATCTATATTAAGCAGTGATATAGGCCTATATGAGCCACAGTCCAGCGGATCCTTGTCGGGCTTAAGTAACAGGATAATGGTGGCGTCATAAAAGGACTCCGGGAGACTGCGACCCACAAAGGCAGCGTTATAACAGTCAAGCAACACCGGGAGAAGCAGGCCCCCATACTGGGCATAAACCTCCACCGGGATGCCGTCCGGACCCGGCGATTTGCCCCTTGCCATATCTGCCAGGGCACCCGATAGCTCCTCTAGCGTAAAAGGGGAATCTAAAAATTCACGTTGGTCTTCTGACAATGTAGGAAGGGGGATCAAGCCCAAATAGGTGGCAAGCTCTCCGTCAGTGACTCTAAGCTTGGAGAGGTATAACTCACTGTAATACCTATAAAATCTGTCACTAATGGCCAAGCTATTGGACAGTACCTCCCCCGTCTCTGAATGCACTCGTAGTATGGCAGGTGAGGCTGTGTTTTGATGTATTAGTTGAGCTAAAAAACTGCTCGACTGGTTGCCGAGTTCGTAAAACTTCTGTTTGCTAAAAAACAGAGACCTACGTGCCTTGTCATGCAGTATATGCAGATATTGTCTACCCGTCTGCAACCATTGAGACCTAGCCTCATCAGTTGGATTAGCCACGTATGCGGCTTCGAGCGAGGCACACTGGGTCGCCAAGGTGGTCTCCAACAGCGAGGATTCCCTCTTTACAAAGGAAATGGAGGACTTAATACAACCCCTAAGATATGCCTTCATAGTTTCCCATAAGAGGAGCGGAGAAGTGTTTGGGGAATTAATGGTCAAAAACGTCTGAAGTTGATCAGGTATTCGATCATGTGGTACAAATAGTTTCAACCAAAATGGGTGGATTCGCCAACCCTGTCGTGGCTTAGCAGCTGTACTACTATTTAATTGGACCAACAACGGGGAATGATCAGACACTGCCCTGGGTAAATAGGATATGGTCTGCAACAAAGAATATGCTTTAGTATTTCCAAAAGCATGGTCAATCCTGGACAGAGTATGTCTGTTGGCAGAGTGACAGGAAAAGGTGCGGGCCTCCGGAAACCGGACCCGCCACAAATCCAACCACCCCAATTCACGGATCACTCCGGCCATTGTAGTAGGGCGAGGCAGAGAGGGGGAACCTGGCTCCGCGGAGAACCGATCCAATGCAATATCCATAACTTTGTTAAAGTCACCCAAACATAATGCAATAGCCCCAGGGAATCGGGTCGCAAACTGCGCAGCCTGCTGGAGCACAGCAAGATCAGACGCCGGTGGCAAGTACACACCCAGGATAACATACAGGACAGAGTCAACCCAGGCCTGGACAAAAACGTATCGTCCCTCGGGGTCCCTTACAATGAGGCCTGGCTCCCACCTGAGTCTACGATGCACCAAGATGGACACCCCCCTGGAATAGGAAGTGTGTGTAGAGTGAGCCGCCCACTGAACCCATGGCTTCTGAAGTCGCCTGGAATTATCTGGAACCAAATGAGTTTCCTGAAGGCATATGAGGTGTGGGTCAGCCCTCCTAATCTGAGAGAAAACCAACGACCTCTTTCGTGGGCTACCCAGGCCCCTCACATTCCAAGATAGTACACTAAAGGACGCCATGGTCGTCTAAGAGTGTAATGTAATCATGGCAATTCAGGACCCCAAAAGTGACCCGCCTATGAGTGTGTAGTGCGTGGCTGAGTGAGACACAAAGTGGTGTGCAGCAACCTAAGAACAATATACAAACGAAATGAACCATTACACCCCTAAAGGGTGTGAGACATACTACTGGCATAAACAAACAATATTTGTTAAATTAACCGTGGCTACAATTAACGGGGGAAGAAGTGCACCCAAAGTGGTTGGTATACGGGGCACTGTCTTAAAGGTATGGATAATCACTAGGCTAGGAGATATACTATTCAACAGAGCCAGGTTCACATGAGTAAATGAGATACACCGGCGCCCCGGGGGTCGCCAGCCCAGGTAACTATAAGACTACAGGATACTATAATAACAGAACCGCACTTTTCATAAAACTACTTATGCAATAAACAAGAGCATCCCGTAATACATAAGTCCTTATGTATGGTCCGATCGGACCTCTCACCACACGCCGTCAGGATCATCGTCTCGGAGATCGAGGAAGAAGAGATAGCCAGTCCTCCACATCCCTCGGTGAAGTAAAGAAAAGGGACCTGCCGTCATGGACGACCCGAAGACGTGCTGGGTAAATCATGGAGTATTGTATAGCCTTTTCTCTCAACCGCCTCTTAACGGCCACGAAGGATGCTCGGGTCTTCTGGAGAGCCGCCGAGAAATCTGGAAACATGGCCACTGCTGCTCCGTTGTACTTAAGCTCGCCGGCCTGGCGCGCAGCCCGCAACGCCGTATCCCGATCCGTGCTGTTAATCAGACGGGCCAACAAGGGTCGAGGAGGTGCGCCCTGAGGCGGCGGTTTAGCCGGAACCCTATGGGCCCGTTCCACTGCAAATATTGGTGAGAAGTGAGCCTCCGGCAGGACATTTTTCAGCCACCCCCTCCACAAAGGCCCGAGGATCTTCACCCTCCGCCCGCTCCGGCAGGCCCAGGATACGGAGGTTGTTTCGTCGCAATCTATTCTCCAAGTCATCCGCACGCTGGGTCCACAAACTTGCAGCTCTCTCCAGCTCCTGGAGTTTGGCAGGAAGTGGGTTAACAGTGTCCTCTACCTGAGAGACCCGATCCTCCACCTCACACACCCTGCCTCGCAAGGTCTGAAAGTCCTGACGGAGCAGGCCCAGGTCTATTTTTACCTCCTCAATGTTCCCGGTCAGCGAGGAAGTGCCGGCATGGATCGCCTCCAGTAGCTGTCCAGTAACTTGCTTTAAAGTGGGCTCGGGGTCCTCCTCTGGAAGGGCAGGAGAGGCTGCCTCAAGCGATGGTGATGTAGAAGAGGATGCTGCCCTGGAGAACCCCCTCAGGCGATCAGAGACAGAGGTTGATTGCGGGCGACTCATTTTAGAGAGTCGGCGGCCGCTCTTCCTGCGTTCCGTACGGGTGGATATGTTGGCAGAGGAGGAGGTGTGATGGTAGCAAGACCGGGCCGGCCCCAGAGGATTATAGACAAGGTCTCTGGCTAATAGCAGTTGCACAGTAGGAGCCTCTATGTCAGGCCACAAGGGATAATAAGCCAGCCGAGGACAGACAGTAACTCAACAGTCCAATAGTATCGATGGCAACAGACTCTGGATTATGAGCGATGTCTCCAAGAGAGAGCCGTCAGCAGAGTAATGAAATAAATAGATTGCCAGGAGGAACTAAGAGGGAACGGATGACAACTCAGCGATCCAATAGTGCCGATAGCAACAGTCACTGGATTATAAGTAAGGCCTCCAAGAAGGCCAGTAGCGAAGTGATGGAGTAGATAGATTGCCAGGAGGAACTAGAGGAGGACAGATGGTAACTCAACAGTCCAGTAGCACATACAGCAACCGTCATTGGATTATAAGTAAAGCCTTCCAGAGAAGCAGTCAGCAGGACGATAAATCGTACAGAGGCACACACCTTCAATGGGTCAGAGACAGTTGATGGCTGCCACAGATATTGCCTTGCACTACTGCCCAGAGGAGCCAGGGGATGGTCCTATCGTGCCCAGCAGCAAGCAGGAGAGAGGAATGCCGGCTCCCAAACTTCCAGGCAGGGATAGAAGGAACCGTCAGAGATAGGCTCAGCTCGCCAGGAACGCCAGACTCAGCGCCCCCTCATCAGCAGATGGCCAAACCGGTCAGGGTTAAAATGGCCGCCCGCCACGTGGAGAGAGGGGAGACCGCCGTCCGGGTGCCAGCAGGACCAGCGGCCCCAGCGGTGCCTGCACAGCCCAGGCCGGCCCACGAGCGCAGCCCCAGAACGGCAGCTCCACCCCAGCTCCAGGCCACAGCAGCGCGGGACAGAGCGGCTCCGGCAGCGGCGGTGGGAGTGTATGGCCGCCGGCCACGTGTAGCGATCACCGACTACCACCCAACGGAGAAGGACACCGGCAGAACGGGAGCTCTGGAACCAGGAGGAGGGCCTCAGAAGTGCGTTCCAGCGGACAGCGAACCCGGGCACCGGTAAGCAAGGATGGATTTCAGGATGGATGAGCGGCTCTAGCCGGAGCTCCGCTCACATGCGACCGTCCATGTCGCGCGCTAGCCCCCCCCCCTCCGCAATACCACCATTTTATACAAACAGGTATCCAAGAGGGGTATCATAAGAGGGGCCATCAGAGATTTGAACACCTCTGCACAGCTATTACCGTAGGGATCGCTAAAGCTGCTTTAGAGACTTCCATATCTTCCCATAGTTCATCTTCCGAGACCCCTGTGACTATGAAAAGGGGTTAAAAGAGTTTCCCCCGTAGACACTTATGTGCTACACAGCGATCAGAAGAACAGTAAACCACAAGTTCCAATGAGTGTTGCATGTGAATGGAGCAATGGTGACCATGTGTGGCCACTGCTGCATTTTTTTCTACAGACCTGTAGAAGGGAATGGAGTGGTGGTCATACGTATGCAACAAGGGTGTATTCACATAAAGTACTCTGAAACTTGTGGCCTCTGTCCTTCTGATTGCTGTGGGCCCCTAGCAATCGTGTAGAAATAAGTTGAGAAAAAGGCTAAGGCTCCACATAGTGAAACACAGCTTAAACGCTGCAGAAAAAAAACGCAGCATAAAAAACATTTTGTTTTCTCCTGCAGCATTTTTCATTTGAGTTTTTGCTACATTCTTATATGCTTTTTTTTCCTTCCCTTAATAAAGCTATAAAGAAAACCACTTGCAATTCTGTAACTAAAAATTAACCTTCTACATTTAAAAAAATGCACATATTTATGAAAAAGCCGCTTTTCTGTAATTGAGCTTGCAGTATGTTTTTTTTGGCTGGAGCACAGTGTATTAAGCTGTGCTAATTCTAGTGCACAATGTATGGAGCCTTGCTAATTCTGGTGAAAAGTGTATTTAGGCCATGCTAATTCTGGTGCACAGCGTATGGAGCTGTGCTAATTCTGGTGTACAGTGTATGGATCCATACTAAGGCTAGGTTTACACCTGCGCTCTGTCTCTGTTTGGGGTTTTCATCCTCGAATCCGCTTAAAAAATGCGGAAACCCTGCGGACCCCGCAAACGGAAACCCGAACGCAGGTGTAAACCTAGCATAATTCTGCGGCACACCTTACGAGGCTGTGCTAATACTGGTACACAGTGTATGAAGCCATGCTAACTCTGGTGCACAGCATCTGGATCCTTGCTAAGTCTAGTGCACAGTGTATAGAGCCTTGCTAATTCTAGTGCACAGTGTATAGAGTGCGGCTAATTCTGGTACACAGCGTATGAAGCTGTGCTAATTCTGGTGCACAGTGTATAGGGCGGGGCTAATTCTGGTGCACAGCATATGGCGCGGGGCTAATTCTGGGATGCACAGTGTATGGAGCGCGGCTAATTCTGGTGCACTGCGTAAGAGGCCGAGCTAATGCTGGCCTGAACACAGCATATGAAGTTGGGCTAATTCTGGTGCACAGTGTATGAACCCTGCTAATTCTGGTACATAGCATATGAGGCTGGGCTAATTCTGGTGCACTTTGGAAACAGCAGAGTGGCAGGAGTGCATGAAGATGGATCCCTGCCAATCTAATATTGATGAATTTTCCTAATTCATAGAATAACCCCTTTCTCTGCAGTCCAAACAAAACTGTAAGAAGTTAAGGATTTGTATAAAAGTCCTAATAAATGTGACTTCAGCTAAGTGGAGAATGAGTGCAGCAGTTAGACAAACTATATAATATCTGTTAAATATTTGTCTGTGCTCTTTATAGCACATCAGTGATGTCTGAATGAAGGATGAATTGTACAATACAACTAGACAGGCTCCCATGTAAAATGTGTAACTGGACCACTGCCTGCTGTACCATGCACTATTTATAATACAGGTACCAGAACCAGGAGGAATTTCTAGTTTGTGAACCATAGACGTCTATAGCTTTACACCAGAAGTCTTGGTATAATGGGTTACAGTTTAATTATGAATAATTTGACAGATACTAAACCACTGGAATTTTTGGACTACTGAAGTTTACACTAAAAATGTGCTACTAAGGCTCTGTTCACATCCGTGTCGAAGGCTCTGCAAATTCCATTGTTTCTGACAGAAAAATATTACTGTATCCAATTATAAGTCAATGGAGTCTATCATATGACAGTTCCAGCCTGGCACTGTGGCATTTGTTCTAATCTGAAGCCACAGTGTTGATGTGAATAGTGCCCTACAGTTCCAGTCATTATTATTACCGATGATAATAATAAGATCCCTGGGCTGTACAATATATAAGCTTGATTTAGGTTTTCCCAATAGCTTTTTACCGTTTATAGTTCACTGTAATCAGAGATTTTTAGATGACATCATACATGCCTGTGAAGGGTGCACTATTCTCATAAATGAATATCTGCTGCCCCCTATAGTTCACTGCTTAAACTGCACAAAACACTTCTGTGGAGACAACACAAGTCAGTCATAGAAATACAGATCTACTGATCTGATGAATAATGGGTATTCTGAGTAATGAAGAATAGTAACAAGGAATTTCACTAATAAAAACATAGTAAATGGTTGATATCCAAAATGTATGATGTAAATAGTAGTTAGCTTATTATGTCCTAGGAAGCCTGTCATGGGAAAAATATCTGCCATTGGTGGACTGACTATTTAGGCATTAGGTTAATACCTAAGTTTCTGTAGTGAGAGGAAGCCTATAGGAGCCATTTCAGCAACTCCTAAAGTTTGGCTGCTAAAGATGAAATGCAAATTCTGAAAGCTTTTTATTACACCAACTAAAGCGCAGTTAACTACAGTAGTTAGTAAGGATCCTAAGACCTTTATTATTACCCTACATTTTGTAAAGTGCTGCAGAATATGTTGGCGCTATATAATTGTATTATGATTATTATTATTATTGGCACTCATGTTGTCAGTATAGCAGTTTTTATGGAAGGAATAGCAACTGCACTCACATGTAGTTCATAATGTATAGAGCCATCACCCATCATATGTATAATAATGTATAAAGCCATCACCCATCATACGTATAATAATGTATAAAGCCATCACCCATCATATGTATAATAATGTATAAAGCCATCACCCAACATATGTTTAATAATGTATAGGGCCATCATATGTATAATAATGTATAAAGCCATTACCCATCATATGTATAATAATGTATAGACCCATCATATGCATAATAATGTATAGACCCATCATGGATCTTAGGGGTTTAATGGGGATGTCTCCTAATCTCGCCTCCTGGGATTCACTTTGAGACAGTCCATAGAGTGGACTCAGAGTTCCTAATTTATGTTATAATATACAAAGACAATATAACAGCATAGAAACTATATTATAATATTTGTGTTAGTTTTTCTGCAGAAAAGCGTTGCCATTTTATCTTTTTAGGTCAATTGTTTATTTTTTAAATAAATTGTATTCTGGCAGCGCTTGTTTTCAGGTCCTTTTTTCCTTTATTTTGACAATATTTGTGTTAGTAACATAGAGAAGTCTATTCCATACCCACAGGCACCACAAAGCATTACGACACCATATGCCTGGTGGTATGCTGTCTAAAACAACAGAAAATGACCTATTGTTTTAATGACGGTTTTGTGTTAGATACGTTTTTAAAGAAATTTGAGTGACTTTCCATGTTACTATCTATATTTAAAAAAAAAATTCTGAAGCCAGCTGACATTTCCTGTTCTGTAGAGATCAGTTTTTAGTAGCCATTTCATTATCAACACAGGCAAGATTACAGTAAAAGGTAATATCTATCTAGAGCTATCACAGGATTAAACCATTGACAATAGGTGATGGAGTAATTTTACCTCCATGCAAAATAACCTCTGCACAGGTCATAGAGGATGTCTCCCATATAAGTCAATGGGGCATATTTATGAAGACTGACATTTTTAATGCCAGCCTTCATGTCCACTGCAGAGGGGGAGGATGTGCCTCGTTGATGACCCGGACCGTGCAGCTGAAAACACCATTTACACCAGTAAACTGGTGAAAATTAGAATTCTTTTGGGGCTGGTGGCCCTGCCCATGCCACATTCCCCTTTCCAGGAAAGTAGTGAGAAAAAAACATTTCCACAAAAATGTAGAAAACTGGCATCATCTCCAGACTACAGGTTCTTATGCTCCATGTGGCTGCTGTAAAGCAAATAACAGAATAATGTTAACTGCTCAGACAAGATGGCTGGCCCCATAATCATAGAAAAATAGAATACATTAAATAAATCTCCATCATGAAATAAAAAAGATAAAAAAATCCTTTAATATCTAATTTTAACTAGTAAAACAAAATCTATGTCAATACATTCCCTTTAAAGCATCTTGAATATTTAGGAATTCCTAATATACATGTCCGAATCTCCATGTTTAGGGTTTGCAGGGAAAATCTACAAATAAGCTATAATAAAAAATAAGAATACAGTAACTCCTTTTTAACCAATAGGACATCTAATGTATTTTATAGCATTTTCTTGCAGCCTGACTACTATATACGTCTAGACAGAGCATCTATAAGATTTTAGAAGAATAAATCTAGGACAGTAGGACACAAAGCTGAGCAATGTGTATCTGTGGTAGAAACACGCCCTACCTGACAATAAGTGATGCAGCATTTTATTTGCCTCTGAAGCTTTTAAGTATTCTTCATTCCATTCCCATGATAAGCGTGACAGGTTGACACACGGAATCTATGAGTCATAGGCTGCATCTAAGATATGTATTTACCCATGACAAGCGTTCTATGTATGCCCTACCCTTTACACTGTAATTCACAAGAAAACTTAACTCCTTGTAATTATATGGTGAAGGCTATTAGGAGCAGACATCATACTCTCCTATTGTTCCTTAAGTCTGGAGGTGATATACAAGGTGGCTAATATCGGCTGTTCTGCCCATGTAGAAACGCTAGTCAGGATCCTTCAGCATGTGAACACCCTAAAGGCAGAATCTGGGGTGTCCTCATTCTGGCGGCTGTCCTGTCTAATGTATATAAATTTACTGATTTTAATAAAATATGATCTTGTAAAGGGGTTGTACACTTTATATAGGCAACCCTATGAGTTTACTATGAAAACTGTGTAATACTTTATTTCCCCTGTGGAGGTGCTGCAAGGAAATTGAGCACTTGCTGCTAGGTTCCACTACAATCAAGCAAAACAGCTGATACGATACTGTGTCAAGAAAAATATATTACCAGCAAAGACGTATAATATAGTAAAACATAACTTTTAATAAATAGAGAATAAAAAAATTATACCACTTCTCAAAAAAATATTCAAAAGTGCCAAGTTGAATACCACCAATGACATTACATATAGACCTCTAATTCACTGGATCTTTTGTAAAAAAGTTTTAAATACCTTATATCTCATGTCTCATACCAAACAATTTAACATTAGCAGAGAATAGTGAATTTTTTAAAAAACGAATAAATCGGTTTGATCTCACCACTCCGCTGGTTCATTTAGTTCGCCTGTATATCCAATTGGTCAGACAGAATGGGTGCTGGGTCCTGTGCATACCCTAACTCACCCTTAATTCTCACCTCAAACCCCCATAACTCCCGCCCTAACAAGGGCAGTACCATGCAACTGTCCCTAAAAAAGTTGTCCCTACGTATGTTTCACGGTGGAGAAACCGTTTATCAGGGGACCTATCTCCTAAGGAACTAGTAGAAAAATCTATATAGGGTAAATCTCAATACTCCAATAGTGGATGAGAAACATATACTGTATACTGGTCATCATTACATATAGACTAATTCACAGACAAAATACAGCAGCCTCCTGATCAATACAATGGTAAGGTCAGCAGTTGAGCTACTCTAGTTCTGAAAAACGTTGGTGGTAAACTTACCTGTCATCTGACATGTTTAAATACACCCCCTTATGAATTAATTACTGTACACCTGCAGGTTCCACAGGTTAAATGGGGAGTGAGTAGCAATATCCACCCACGTGTATATGATGCCGGTGTCCATAGTTACCAATAGCGCATGCATCAATGCGTGATGACGTCAGACACATGCGTGAATGTGTAATGACGTTACCCCGTTGATCATAACATCTTGAGTGTCTGGTTAGGTATAAAAACTCCATCTATCACACTGCGCATGTCTGAATGCGCGATGACGTCAACCATTGTATCTCAAGCGTCTAGTTAGGTATAGAGACTTTATTTATCACACTGCGCATGTCTACATGACCTCCAGATTGACGTCATTGCGTCTGCGCAGTACTATCTCCAAACTACCCTTCGTATGATGCATTTCAAGGCAGCGTTCACAATAAAACTACCCCGCATGCGTTATTCAAATAAAGGTGCTTAATGTCAAGACACTATCTCTAAAGGGGGAATAAGCATCTAAAGCCATCCATGTATAAAACCCTTCCCTACCATTACCGCATATCATATATATATATTAGTTGAGCCTATGAAACACTCAATAAGCATTGACTCATCTAAGAAAGAGAAATAAGGGGGGAACTTCTCTCAATATCAGTAACGGTCGATGACACCATTCCAAAAATACCACAATTCAATATGTGCGCCGACTACATAACATGTATACACTAAAGGTGGAGTTCCTACATTATAAAATATTATTAATCTAAAAAGTTATAATGATAAAGAACCTGAAGATACTAATACAGCATCAATGCAACTCGCTGTAACAACCCTACTGGCTTATATAGCCATGATTTTAGGAATACGATATTTATCAGCCAATTTTAAAGCAGTTTAAAATTCAATGTAAAGTAAAAAAAAAAAATTCAAATTTTCATTCAGGCCAAAAGGAGACATAGTATTAAGGAGAAATATCCACTGAGTCTCACGTTGGAGCGTCAAACGTTCCCAACTACCCCCTCTAGATGGTTGTTTAACCACATCTATGCCCATAAATCTCAAACATACCAAATCATCAGGATGCTCAAGATTTACGTGTTTCGTGTTTCGTTAGTGGTGTGTCTCTGTTGTTCCTAATATCACCTAAGTGTTCACCTATCCTCCTTCTTAATTTGCGGTTCATTTTACCTACAAATTGCTTTTGACATTTACAGATCGCTCTATAAATCACTCCTTTGGAGCAACATGTAATGAACTCTTTTATAACAAATTGTGTTTTAGACATAGAGTCCATAATCACAGAACCCGATATCAAGAATGGACAGGCCACACAACCACTGCATTTAAAACAACCCTGGGGGTTTAACTAAATAGATGGTTTTGGAGACTCAAAATGGCTGTGAACCAGCCTATCCCGTAATGACCTACCCCTCCTGTATGTTATTTTGGGGTATGATCCAATCACCTGCTCTAGGTCTGGGTCAGACGTCAAAATACCCCAGTGTCTCTCCAAAAAATTTTTTAACAGCCTTAGTACCATTATCAAAGGTCGCTATTAATCTGACCTCATTTGTCTCCCCTAGATCTGTCTCCTTTTTGGCCAATAGGGTAACCCTGTATTTTCTGCAAGTTTCTTGATATGCACTCTTCAGGATGATATCTGGGTAACCCTTCTGTTGAAAACGGGATCTTAAATCATCCGCCTGTACAATAAATTCTTCATTAGAACTACAGTTTCTCTTAATCCTAAAGTATTGTCCTTTAGGTATTCCCTTTTTGAGGGGCTAGGGATGATGACTTTCCCAGCGGAGGAGGGAATTTGTCGCCGCTGGTTTTCTAAAAACTTTTGTTTTCAGATATCCTAGACCATCCCTTGAGATCAAAACATCAAGAAATGGTAAATCCTTTTCTCCAATTTCAAAGGTAAAGGATAAACCAATATCATTGGAGTTTAAACTATCGACAAATGATTTAAAAGATTCTTTATTACCTCTCCAGAGAACCAAAATATCGTCAATGTATCTCACCCACAACTCAATCCGTGATGGCCCTGGGCCCCCTGTGTCTGCAAAAACAATGACCTTCTCCCACCAGCCCAGGAGCAAGTTGGTGTATGTGGGCGCACAGGGATTCCCCATGGCCGTGCCCCTGAGCTGGTGGTAATGGCGGCCATCAAACAGGAAAAAGTTGTGGGTGAGTAAGAACTCCAATAGATCCAATATGAATCTGTTATGGGCTTGATACTGTATGCCCCGTGATCTCAAGAAATGGTCAATGGCTCTTAAACCTGCTTCATGCGGGATTGAATAATAAAGAGCCTCTACTTTTCTAAATTTCCTCCTCCACTGGGACCCCCTCTAATTTCCTCAAAAGGGCTCAATGAATATTACGCCTTAATACTATGTCTCCTTTTGGCCTGAATGAAAATTTGAATTTTCACTGCTTTATTTAAAGGTAATCGAAATGGACACATGGGAAAGAGAATGCAATTATAGTTGTGAGAGATATATATATATATATATATATATATATATATATATATATATATACAGTCATATGAAAAAGTTTGGGCACCCCTATTAATCTGAATCATTTTTAGTTCTGAATATTTGGGTGTTTGCAACAGCCATTTCAATTTGATATATCTAATAACTGATGGACACAGTAATATTTCAGGATTGAAATGAGGTTTATTGTACTAACAGAAAATGTGCAATATGTATTAAACCAAAATTTGACTGGTGCAAAAGTATGGGCACCTCAACAGAAAAGTGACATTAATATTTAGTAGATCTTCCTTTTGCAAAAATAACAGCCTCTAGTCGCTTCCTGTAGCTTTTAATGTTCCTGGATCCTGGATGAGGTATTTTTGCCATTCCTCTTTACAAAACAATTCCAGTTCAGTTAAGTTTGATGGTCGCCGAGCATGGACAGCCCACTTCAAATTATCCCACAGATGTTCAATGATATTCAGGTCTGGGGACTGGGTGGCCTTCCAGACTTGTAATTGTTCCTCTGCATGAATGCCTGAGTAGTTTGGAGCTGTGTTTTGGATCATTGTCTTGCTGAAATATCCATCCCCGGCGTACTTCTTCGTCACTGATTCTTGTACATTATTCTCAAGAATCTGCTGATACTGAGTTGAATCCATGCGACCCTCAACTTTAACAAGATTCCCAGTGCCGGCATTGGCCACACATCCCCAAAGCATGATGGAACCTCCACCAAATTTTACAGTGGGTAGCAAGTGTTTTTCTTGGAATGCTGTGTTTTTTGACGCCATGCATCGCCTTTTTGTATGACCAAACAACTCAATCTTTGTTTCATCAGTCCACAGGACCTTCTTCCAAAATGAAGCTGGCTTGTCCAAATGTGCTTTTGCATACCTCAGGCGACTCTGTTTGTGGCGTGCTTTCAGAACGGCTTCTTTCGCATCACTCTCCCATACAGCTTCTCCTTGTGCAAGTGTGCTGTATTGTTGACCGATGCACAGTGACACCATCTGCAGCAAGATGATGCTGCAGCTCTTTGGAGGTGGTCTGTGGATTGTCCTTGACTGTTCTCACCATTCTTCTTCTCTGCCTTTCTGATATTTTTCTTGGCCTGCCACTTCTGGGCTTAACAAGAACTGTCCCTGTGGTCTTCCATTTCCTTACTATGTTCCCCACAGTGGAAACTGACAGGTTAAATCTCTGAGACAACTTTTTGTATCCTTCCCCTGAACAACTATGTTGAACAATCTTTGTTTTCAGATCATTTGAGAGTAGTTTTGAGGAGCCCATGATGCCACTCTTCAGAGGAGATTCAAATAGGAGAAGAACTTGCAATTGGCCACCTTAAATACCTTTTCTCATGATTGGATACACCTGGCTATGAAGTTCAAAGCTCAGTGAGGTTACAAAACCAATTTTGTGCTTCAGTAAGTCAGTAAAAAGTAGTTAGGAGTATTCAAATCAATAAAATGATAAGGGTACCCAAATTTTTGCACCGGACAAATTTTGGTTTAATGCATATTGCACATTTTCTGTTAGTACAATAAACCTCATTTCAATCCTGAAATATTACTGTGTCCATCAGTTATTAGATATATCAAATTGAAATGGCTGTTGCAAACACCCAAATATTTAGAACTAAAAATGATTAAGATTAATAGGGGTGCCCAAACTTTTTCATATGACTGTATATATATATATATTTTTTTTTTTTTTTTTTACTTTACTTTGAATGTCACTGGTTTAAAATCGGCTGATAAATATCGTATTCCTAAAATCATGGCTATATTAGCCAGTAGGGTTGTTACAGCGAGTTGTATTGATGCTTGTATTAGTATCTTCAGATTCTTTATCATTATAACTTTTTAGATTAATAATATTTTGTAATGTAGGAATTCCACCGTTAGTGTATACATGTTATGTAGCAGGCGCACATATTGAATTGTGGTATTTTTGGAATGGTGTCATCGACCGTTACTGATATTGAGAGAAGTTCCCCCCTTATTTCTCTTTCTTAGATGAGTCAATGCTTATTGAGTGTTTCATAGGCTCAACTAATATATATATATGATATGCGGTAATGGTAGGGAAGGGTTTTATACATGGATGGCTTTAGATGCTTATTCCCCCTTTAGAGATAGTGTCTTGACATTAAGCACCTTTATTTGAATAACGCATGCGGGGTAGTTTTATTGTGAACGCTACCTTGAAATGCATCATACGAAGGTTAGTTTGGAGATAGTACTGCGCAGACGCAATGACGTCAATCTGGAGGTCATGTAGACATGCGCAGTGTGATAAATAAAGTCTCTATACCTAACTAGACGCTTGAGATACTATGGTTAACAGGATAACGTCATTACACATGAACGCATATTATTGACGACATCGCGCATTCAGACATGCACAGTGTGATACATGGAGTTTTAATACCTAACCAGACACTCAAGACATTATGATCAACGGGGTAACGTCAGTACGCATTCACGCATGCACTATTGGTAACTATGGACGCCGGCATCATATACACGTGGGTGGATATTGCTACTCACTCCCCATTTAACCTGTGGAACCTGCAGGTGTACAGTAATTAATTCATAAGGGGGTGTATTTAAACATGTCAGATGACAGGTAACGTTTTTTAGAACTAGAGTAGCTTAACTGCTGACTTTACCATTGTATTGATCAGGAGGCTGCTGTATTTTGTCTGTGAATTGGTCTATATGTAATGATGACCAGTATATACAGTATGTTTCTCCTCCACTATTGGAGTATTGAGATTTACCCTACATAGAGTTTTCTACTAGTTCCTTAGGAGATAGGTCCCCTGATGAACGGTTACTCCACCGTGAAATGTACGTAGGGTCATTTAGGAACAACTTTTTTAGGGACAGTTGCATGGTACTGCTCTTGTTAGGGCAGGAGTTATGGGGGTTAGAGGTGAGAATTAAGGGTGAGTTAGGGTATGCACGGGACCCAGCACCCATTCTGACTGACTTCCTGATACACAGGCGAACTACATGAACCAGCGGAGTGGTGAGATCAAACCGATTTATTCGTTTTTAAAAAAAATTCACTATTCTCTGCTAATGTTAAATTGTTTGGTATGAGACATGAGATCTATGGTATTTAAATATAAAACTTTTTTTTACATAAGATCCGGTGAATTAGAGGTCTATATGTAATGTCATTGGTGGTATTCATCTTGGCACTTTTGAATATTTTTTTGAGAAGTGGTATAATTTTTTATTCTCTATTTATTAAAAGTTATGTTTTAGTATATTATATTTAGTATTTATATATATATATAGGTCTTTGCTACAACAACAGAACATCCTGTATGCCAGCTAATCTTGGGGGCCCCTCTCCAGGATTTGGCTGGTCTTTAATAAACAGTATTAATTTATGATGGCCTCTTAGCTAACTATAATAAGGGTACACTCACCACAATATCAGGATGTATACAAAGCATAGCTCTTCCATACCACCTGTAGGTGCCTATCATATAAGTCAGTGCCTGACCAGTATTGCATCACAAATTGCCTGCCCAGAAAATTTAAATAAAGGGATATTCCAGCTTTAAATTTTAAATCTATTTGATTTTAGAATAGGAAACCAAACAATTTACTAACACAAATGTATTTAAAATTCTGCTTACAAACCTGAACCTGTACCAATGCCGTTGTCCTGTGTAATACATAACTGGATAGGACTAAACATGTTGTCAGTCATGTGACTCCCCCCTCCTACACGTCACTTGACATTCAGTAAGCAACACAGTCACATGCCACACATGTGCTGGGTCAATACAGAGGGCACATTCATGGGTTAATTGAATAGATTTATTAGTGCAGTGATGATTATTATTATGGTTATTGCCACAATTACTTCACTGTGCATGTATTTACTTGGCTGCATGTCATTTGGTGATGTTATTTTCTTAAAAAAAAGTTAAGGGGTTGACACAAGTTTTAATGTTGTCCAGTATTCGCAGGACTCCCACAGCTGATCGCCGGGGGTCTGACCATGAAACCAGGGTCCTGCTTACCCATCCAAGTGGAGCTGCAGGCTGAGCATGTACACTGTTGTGCCATTCACTGCCTATGGCACCATTGAAGATAGCCAAGTTCTGCACTCAGGTATCTCTGACAGTTCTATAGACAATGAAAGGAGCGGCGGTTTATGTGCTAGGCCTGCTGCTCCATAAGGAGCAGAATATTATCATCCATTCTGTGGATAGGGAATAACATTAAAACTTCAACCAACTCCGTTAAGAGGAGACAGGGAGAGGAATGTAAGAGAAACTACGGCACGGACATTGACTTTGAGATGAGATGTTAGTCTTGGGTGGAGCCTGCTGGCATCAACTGAGGGGCGGAATTTTTGTAATAGATTGGGTTATTTCAACAGGTAGCAATATTTTACCCACTGATCCCAGCTCCTGTCCAGTCTGGTCTCCATTTCTTCCTCCAGAGAGTGCTTCAGCGTTCTTGAGCATCAACACTCTGAAGGCATAAGCGGAGGCCAGACACGACAGGAGCGGGGATCGGCCATTACCTGTTGAAATAATCCAGTAAGTAGTGGCCGAATTTGATCAGCACCAGGGGAGGTGAGTAAAAAGCAACAAACAGTTATACTCACCTCTCATGGGCACCCAGCGGTCCGCACATGCTCTCTTCCAGGCTCAGGCTGCCCCACGTGACTGCTGAGGCCCAATCACAAGCCTTAGCAGAGACTCTGGAGCACATGTCATCAGACAGAGGCCTGAAGAGGACATTGGGAATCTCCAGACACTGCAAAGATTCCCAGGAGAGGTGAGGCAAAGGTGAGTATAAGTGTTTGTTATTTTTACTCACCTTCCCTGGGCCTCCCCTTATTATACTCTAGGGTCTGAGTAGACTTCAGAGTATAAAACTGCTTTATGGAAGAGAAACCCAAAAAGTTTCAGGTTCGCATCAGGCAGCAGAGAGGCTAGGTTCACTCTTGCATATAAAGGCCTTTTTTACATGGGCAGAAGACTGGGTGAACAAGCGTTCTTATACAGGTGCATCTCAATAAATTAGAATATCTTTGAAACGTTTACTTCAGTAATTAAATTAAAAAGGTGACCTCCTATATTTTCTAGATTCTTTACACACAGCATGTTCTATTTCAAGTGTTTTATTTCTGTAAATGTTGATTATGGATTACAGGTAATGAAAACCCAAATCTAAGAAAATTAGAATATTGTAAAAAAGTTCAGTATTGTAAATTCAGTGTGTCACCTGCCAAGGTTTTCCTAATGGTCCCTCAGTCTGGTTCAGTAGGACACACAATCATGGAAGACGCTGATTATGAATTGTTATTCTAATTTATTGAGATGTACCTGTAAGTGTTCCTGCCCCATCACTGCCCCATGTAGACATGGTAGTGATCACACATTTATTTAGTCCTATTCAGTTCCTCTAAGTATGTGTTACACATGGCATTTCCAGATTATACCTTTTTCTTTTGACAGAGGCTACTACTTTGATATAATAAAGATATCTAAGCGTAATTTTTCAATACATGTAATACATGTATATTAGAAATAATCTACTATTCATTAAATAAATGAAAACATAAAAACTAGTATAAGCCTTTAACGTAAGAAACTATAGGATAAGTATTGAATGTACTCTGAATGCAGTGTCGGACTGGGATTCCTGGGGCCCACCAGTGAAGTTCATCCTGGGGGTTCACTGTACTCAGGGCCGGCGTTAGGGGGGGGCAAACTGGGCAATTGCCCAGGGCCCCAACACCCATAGGGGCCCCATACTTTCCCTACTATTAGGACTCTTAATCGGCAGTAGATGAAAGCATCGGCAGATGCAGATTGTGCTGATCGCTGCTTCTACAGTTTGCCGACACTTAGAAACAGTTACTAGCTTCCCCCCTCCCCCCATGCAGTGAGACATCCAGCACATCGTAGTGTGCAGGGGGGAGTCTGCTGCGATGCTTTCACTATTCCAAGACAGAGCTGCCCATGAGCTTCATCCATTTCCAGTTCACCCAGCAATTCAGCCAAGTGTAAGGGTATGTTTTGTGTAAAATATGTATATTTAACATGTATATAATATGTGTATATTTGTTTACAGTATGTGTGTTAGCTACTGTGTGAGTACTGTATGATTGTAGACAGGTATGTGTGTGTATATTGTATATGAATGTATGTGTGTAAATATATGGTATATATAGCATATTATTGTCTATCTATCTATATTTTCTTCTGTACATGTGTACCATTATACATACTAGAATTGTATTGTATAGTGTTATGCTCAGTATATTGAGATGTTAAACAGGTTGTCCACGGGGTCTCCCACCGCTGTCCGGTCAGTGGCGCCCGGGGGGCTTGTTCTGGCAGAAGTCCTCGCTGCACGTAACTGCTGAGGCCAATCAGCGGCCTAAGGAAAGGACACAGGACACACAGGTGACTTATGTGAGTGACATCACAGGTGACTTATGTGAGTGACATCACAGGTGACTTATGTGAGTGACATCCAGGTTCCTTTCCTTAGGCTGCTGAGGCGGATGATAGGCATCAGCGGTTACGTGTGGCGAGGACTGCCGCTGGAACAAGCCCTGAGGCTCCGCTGGACCGGACAGGGGTGGGAGGACCAGGGTCAGGTGAGTGTGGGTTTTATTTTTCACCTTCCCCGGCCTCCTTGCAGAAACCTGTAATTCCTGGACAACCCCTTTAAGGATTAGGCCCAACACAGCAAAATGCAGCTAAAAAGCACAGGAGATAAAAAGCAGCAAAAACACATTGTTTTTTTCCCACAGCGTTTTTCATTGAGATTTTGATGCATTTTTCTCTGCACTTTCTTCCCCTATTACGGTAAATATCTGTGGAAATTCCCGTGACTCCACAGCTGAAATTAACCTGCTGTGGATGAGATTAAATGATGACATTTTATTCACTTTGCTCGCACATTTCTGCAGCCGCCATAAACACTGTGTTTCACATTACAGAAAAGCGATTTTTTTGTTGCAGATTTTGTTGCTGTTTTTTGAGCCAAAGCCAGGAGTGGATTAAGCAGGGACTGTAAGAAGCTTCCTAGATATTTCACAATCCATTTGTAGCCCTACTTGGCTTTGGCTCAAAAACCTGAAGCAAAATCTGCAACAAAAAAAGCTGCTTTTCCACAAAGTGGGGCCTCAGCCTTAAGGCCAGTGCCCCACGTGGTATAAACGGTCATTTGTCAGTCTCTGCAAAGTGTAGTCCTAGGAACAAACTGCTTACTGCAGCATACTATTACAGTGTAGGGCAGGAAGAGGTTAATTGCTGGCTAGCGTTATGAGGGGGCATCTGCAAATAAAAGGGGGTAGTTGTGTTCTCAAGATGGGGAATGGAGTAGCTCTGATCGTAGGGTTTGGCGCTACAAGGAGAACATTATACAGTAAAAGCCGCTATTTGTGGATTATACTAAGAGGACAGAGGGGAATCTGGCAGTAAGTGGCTGATGTAACAGTATTTAGTCCTGGTATAGCGGTCAGCGGGTGATGTGACAGTATTTAGTCCTGGTATAGTGGTCAGCGGGTGATGTGACAGTATTTAGTCCTGGTATAGCGGTCAACGGGTGACGTGACAATATTTAGTCCTGGTATAGCGGACAGCGGGTGATGTGATAGTATTTACTCCTGGTATAGTGGTCAGCGGGTGACGTGACAGTATTTAGTCCTGGTATAGCGGTAAGCGGGTGATGTGACAGTATTTAGTCCTGGTATAGCGGTCAGCGGGTGACGTGACAGTATTTAGTCCTGGTATAGTGGTCAGTGGCTGACGTGACAGTATTTAGTCCTGGTATAGCAGTAAGTGGGTGATGTGACAGTATTTAGTCCTGGTATAGTGGTCAGCGAGTGACATGACAGTATTTAGTCCTAGTATAGCGGTCAGTGGGTGATGTGACAGTATTTAGTCCTGGTATAGCGGTCAGTGGGTGACGTGACAGTATATAGACCTGGCATAGCGGTCAGCGGGTGATGTGACAGTATTTAGTCCTGGTATAGCGGTCAGCGGGTGACGTGACAGTATTTAGTCCTGGTATAGCGGTCAGCGGGTGACGTGACAGTATTTAGTCCTGGTATAGCGGTCAGTGGCTGATGTGACAGTATTTAGTCCTGGTATAACGGTCAGCGGGTGATGTGATAGTATTTACTCCTGGTATAGCGGTCAGCGGGTGATGTGACAGTATTTAGTCCTGGTATAGCAGTCAGCGGGTGACGTGACAGTATATAGACCTGGCATAGTGGTCAGCGGGTGATGTGACAGTATTTAGTCCTGGTATAGCGGTCAGCGGGTGATGTGACAGTATTTAGTCCTGGTATAGCGGTCAGTGGCTGATGTGACAGTATTTAGTCCTAGTATAGCAGTAAGTGGGTGACGTGACAGTATTTAGTCCTGGTATAGCGGTCAGCGGATGACGTGACAGTATTTAGTCCTGGTATAGCGGTCAGCGGATGACGTGACAGTATTTAGTCCTGGTATAGCGGTCAGCGGGTGACGTGACAGTATTTAGTCCTGGTATAGCGGTCAGCGGGTGACGTGACAGTATTTAGTCCTGGTATAGCAGTCAGCGGGTGACGTGACAATATTTAGTCCTGGTATAGCGGTCCTATTTGATAATTCTGTATGTATGTACATTTTTTTTATTGTGTGTAGGAAAAGACATATGCCTTGTTACTTGTGCTCTTGATTTATAAAGGGTCACAAGCAACTAGTTTGGCTATGCAAAAAAATTTACTGCGGTGGAAACGCATTGCGTTTTTTTTTTAGGAGCGTTTATCATTGCGATCTCAGAGTTTTCCTCTGTGGACATTCTGTACCTATTATATCTTTACGGAAAACACCAGCATTTATGAAGGTATAATTGACATGCTGTGAAAACGCAGCTTTTCCGCTGCAGATTTTTTTTCTGCAATGTGTGTATGGGATTAGTCAGAATCCCCTCCACTTTGCAGGTACTGTAAAACATTGCATTTTCACAACGTGGGGGCCCCGGCCTTAAAGACCTTAGGAACACCCCTGTAAGCACTGCAGCACATCAAATTAACAGAATGTGACTATGTAGTAGGTACAATATTTCAACATTTGGGGCCCCACTTTTAATTTTGCTCGGGGCCCCACTTTGTCTAAAACCAGCCCTGACTGTACTATATGTAAATATGACCTCCATTTGTAAACTCCTAAGACATGCATTTTTTTCAGTACAGTCATGGCCAAAAGTTTTGAGAATGATACAAATATTAATTTTTACAAAGTCTACTGCTTCAGTTTTTCTAATGGCAATTTGCATATACTCCAGAATGTTATAAAGAGTGATCAGCTTAACAGCAATTACTTGCAAAGTCAATATTTGCCTAGAAAATGAACTTTATCCCCCAAAACACATTTCAACATCATTGCAGCCCTGCCTTAAAAGGACCACCTAACATCGTTTCAGTGATTGCTCCATTAACACAGGTGTGGGTGTTGATGAGGACAGGGCTGGAGATCAATCTGTCATGATTAAGTAAGAATGACACCACTGGACACTTTGAAAAGAGGCTGGTGCTTGCCATCATTGTTTCTCTTCTGTTAACCATGGTTATGTCTAAAGAAACACGTGCAGTCATCATTGCACTGCACAAAAATGGCCTAACTGGGAAGAGTATTGCAGCTAGAAAGATTGCACCTCAGTCAACAATCTATCGCATCATCAAGAACTTCAAGGAGAGAGGTTCCATTGGTGCCAAAAAGGCTCCAGGGCGCCCAAGAAAGACCAGCAAGCGGCAGGACCGTCTCTTAAAAGTGTTTCAGCTGCGGGATCGGACTACCAGCAGTGCAGAGCTTGCTGAGGAATGGCAGCAGGCAGGTGTGAGTGCATCTGCACGCACTGTGAAGCGGAGACTCTTGGAGCAAGGCCTGGTCTCAAGGAGGGCAGCAAAGAAGCCACTTCTCTCCAGAAAAAACATCAGGGACAGACTGATATTCTGCAAAAGGTACAGGGAGTGGACTGCTGAGGACTGGGGTAAAGTCATTTTCTCTGATGAATCCCCTTTTCGATTGTTTGGAACATCTGGAAAACAGCTTATTCGGAGAAGAAGAGGTGAGCGCTACCACCAGTCTTGTCTCATGCCAACTGTAAAGCATCCTGAAACCATTCATGTGTGGGGTTGCTTCTCAGCCAAGGGAATCGGCTCTCTCACAGTCTTGCCTAAAAACACAGCCATGAATCAAGAATGGTACCAGAATGTCCTCCAAGAGCAACTTCTCCCAACCGTCCAAGAGCAGTTTGGCGCTCAACAATGCCTTTTCCAGCATGATGGAGCACCTTGCCATAAAGCAAAGGTGATAACTAAATGGCTCAGGGAACAAAACATAGAGATTTTTGGTCCATGGCCTGGAAACTCCCCAGATCTTAATCCCATTGAGAACTTGTGGTCAATCATCAAGAGACGGGTGGACAAACAAAAACCAACAAATTCAGACAAAATTAAAGCATTGATTCTGAAAGAATGGACTGCTATCAGTCAGGATTTGGTCCAGAAGTTGATTGAGAGCATGCCAGGGAGAATTGCAGAGGTCCTGAAGAAGAAGGGTCAACACTGCAAATATTGACTTGCTGCATTAACTCATTCTAACTGTCAATATAAGCTTCTGTTACTCATAATATGAATGCAATTATATTTCTGTATGTGATAAAAACATCTGACAAACACACATAAAAACCAGAGGGCAGCAGATCATGTGAAAATATAATATTTGTGTCATTCTCAAAACTTTTGGCCATGACTGTAGTAGCTTGCTGCCTAGTCCTTCTTGTGGGCCCCTTCGATAGTCTGCTGACTCATTCTTACTGTAGACTAGGCCCCTTATAGTTCTGTGAGCCAGTGATACATGTTTACACAGCAGTATGAAACAGGCAGCAGCAAGATGATCTAATGGGGCCCACAAAGCAACATTGAGAAGGCAGGGCCTGGGGAACAAGGATAGATGTCACCTCAGCCACCAGATGCATCACTATTATAATAAATTGGGGAGTTTTTAATAATTATCCAGTTTATTATATGGTTGCATAGGTTGGTTAAGATACTGTATGCTGTCTACTTGTATGTAGAAAAGTGAGTGTAGTGGGTGGGGGGCCCCCCTGGCTCAGGGGCCTACTGGGTGATTCACCTGTTCACCAGTAGGCCAGTCCGAGCCTGTCTGAATACCAGAATTTCTTCTGGATACTTTGATACATAAGCTCCACAGATGAGCACCACTGAAAAGGAAGTTTATATAACCACTAAAGGCATAGGCTATACCTTGTAGAAAAGCTGTGTTTTTGTTTCAGATTTTCTGCATTTTTAGAGCTAAAACCAGGAGTGGAATTAGAAGGAGATGTAGTATTAGTGTCTCCTTTATTTTTCCCATTCCTTTGAAAGCCACTCCTGACTTTGGTTATAAAAAAAAAATGCAGCAAATTCTGCAACAAAAGCTTTTCTGCAGTGTGTGATCTCTGCCTAAATGATTCCAGTCCCAGTATAATGTGGAATAGCAGGGTATATAAATGGTGTTTGTATAGAATGGGCAGCAGATAAGATTGCAGTGTTACAGACCTGCCAGCGTGTCTACATCCTATTAGGTGTGGCAGGCTCTTAAAATTGTTCAGGGAGCATCAGGTTCACACCCAGATTTTCCTTTTCATTCCATAAACCCAAGTATCAATCACACTTATCCTTCAGGCTCCACCTAAAGTCTCCCAGAACTAAGCACTGTGCAGAAACCCAGGAGGAATTTCCCTAATGGCAATGCAAAGAATGTGACCCAGTACACTCTCCTAGCAGCTGGCACTGTATGCAGCTTTACTACAACTGCCTGGTATATATAGCATAAACAACGCATGTGACGTTCTTACAGACCATCCTTGCACCATCTGCCAGAGAGACTTCATGGCGTCTCAAGGGGAACAATGACAGATAAGCGTGCAGGGATCTGCCCGTCCACATCTATGTTTGGAAAGGGAGAGGAATTTCCAGCTGTTATATAACATATTTTCATTCTTACTATCTATCTATCTATCTATCTATCTATCTATCTATCATTTAGCTATTTCATTAACATGTGGCAAATAGATATGTGGTCACTTAGACTGGCAAAAATTGTTTTTACATAGCGGTTAATAAATTCGGACAGGTTATCTATCTATCTATCTATCTATCTATCTTCTTACCTTCCTTATTTGGTTCCCATAAAATTTGGTTCCCATACAAAGAATATGAACAATAGAAAAGTTAAAAAGAGTTACATATTGGGGGCACTGTCAAATGGCAAATATAGGACGAAACATTTGAACTAATTCTGGTCATTTATTTCTAATATCTTCAATGTAATACTACAAAACATAATATATACAGAAATCTGTATGCAAATCAGGGGTTATGACCTCCATATTGAACAATGTTGCATGAACACACAAAGCAGAATGCAATGGGTGGAAATCACAAAGCGATGTATTGTAAAATTGAGATATTTATAGCTGTAGAAGAATAGAATATCTTCACGTATGTATTTTTATTTCCATACAGATGTTTGTCTATATCTGGGCAGTCTAATACTTGTCTGGTAACAGAGGTTCCCCCATCTATCTATTTACCTTCTTCAAGGGGTGTAACAAGCAACAATGGAGCTGTCGTGTTCGGAATGGGTCCCTTTTGACTAGCTTTTGTAGCAAATTTAGTAAATGGGCACAGTAAAGTTACAGCACAAGGATAATGCATACGGTGATGTCATGCTGCATAGATAACATTCATAGTGATGTCATGGTATACAGATACTGCACAATAATGGTAATTATGCCCATGGTCCTTTGTAACCATTCTGTCTTTTTGTCACCTGTAAAACTAAATGGATGGTGGCCTCCTATCTATTTAACTCATGGTTAAGGATTCATAGTAGTGACCAAGACACATTACTATCAGGGGCTGCCATTCTTATAAGCATCAACTTGGCTCCTTTAACAGCAGGATACTCCAGGGGCACATGCTCATGTCTCAGCCGGATGCATCCGAAAACCAAATCACCTGTGCTCCTCCAATAATTGCATGATTATACCCTTAGGGTGCATTCAGATGGTCAGCTTTAGTTGATGGGAAAAACATGTTAAATAAATGTGTTTCACCTGTTCTCACTTGAAAGGGAACTACATTGCAGTAACTGGGTTCAGCCACTGTACAGAAAAAAGAGCTGTCTGCTTCCTGCTCCATTTTCTGTGTATCAACTGCTAAGAACAGCTGATCAGCGAGGTTGCTGGGTGTTGGACCTCCACCAATCTCATATTGATGACCTTTCCTTAGGAAAATCCCTATAAAGCAATGCTGTCTATTGAAAAACAGTCATTAATTCATGGTTTGCACAACACAAGTAACCATTACGGCCCTCTATTTCTTCTGTTTGCAACATTGCATATGGACAGTAATATACAGTATTAGTACTGACAATTTGTGCAGCGATATTTAGGATATGCTCACACTCCACACCGTGTTAGAGCTCCATATCAACACAACCTCTCTGGGTGTCACTTTGCATTGTTAGTTACCTAGTCTTTGTGCAAGCAGAAGGCCCTCAAAAGGAATTTCACGGTTTTGGGTAGCAGCAAGTTCTTGGATTTCAGGACCAGGAAAGAGTATCTGAAACAGGTTTACATAAAACCATAGCTCAGGAGTAAGCACTGGGGTTGGAGCATGTGCTTTATAGTTTCCACTCTTGCTTTCTGCTAAAGAAAACATGGGGAAATAGGCCCTTACAATGGTGACATCATTCCTATGCATACCTCCCAACTTTCAGAGAACTGCAAATTTGCATATTATAAGCCACATCTGTAACTCTGCCCATGCCTCATTTCACTCTGCTCAATCCCACTCTGTCCCTGTGTGTCCTTACAGATTATAATGCCCCTTTATGGGCCCCCACACAGTATACTGTTCCCCTTGTGGCCCATAGTATAATGCCTCCTTATTGTGGGCCTCACATAGTATAAATAATGCCTCCTAATTGTGGCTGGTACACTATAATATTCCTTTCTTTTGACCCTCCACAGTAAAATGCACAAAAAGAAAAAAAAAAAAAAAAGGGGGATACTCACCACGTTTCCTCAGAGTCCACATTAATCTCTGCTGCCAGTGGCTTGAGATCAGCAGGCTCAATGCAGCAATGTCACTACATTGTTTTTGCCTGCATTGTCTAATTGTCTACATACCTCCCACTACGCCGGATAGTGGGGCAGCATCTGAAGCCCAGGGCAGTTCCCATGAATTTGGGATCATTGGGGGAGGGGGAGAATGCTGTCAAGCTTCCTACAGTGACATCACAATTGCAGTTGGTTAAGTAGCTAACAGCTTCTGATTCATCATGTGAAAATGTGTAAAGATGATGTAAACAGCTGTGACATCACAAGCGTGTTTCAGGCAGGTGATATACCGTGACATGACAAATGTGTATCATTCAGGTAAGATATTGTGGCATTGCAAATGTTTAACATTTAGGTTTAATGTTGGTCAGAAGGTCAGAAAAAGCAAATAAGTCCTTCTTGGTGGAAAAGAGGAACTTGCTCTAGCGCCTTTTGGGATGTTACTCCCTATAGATCAATGCATGGCTTTAAAAGAAAAAACCTAAATCGCATAATCTGGGAATAATAGCCAAGCCAGATGAGTTTAGAGGGGCAAATACCATATACCACCCACCAAACTAGTTAGCAATTAGGGGACCCATATTTTGTCTGCACACAGAAGCCCCTCTATGGTTGGTGGCCTCCCCTGGAGTCATTCTATGCCTGTGTGTACGAGGGATAAATGCTGTATTTATTCATTGAATGGCTGAATGAATAAATGAATGAACTTTTTCCGTATTTAAAATATCAAGTGAAATTATTTGTTATTTTTGTTTGCGCCTTAAAAGATAATAATTGTGTATGATGATGTAAATTGTGGTTGACTTTACATGTAATAGACCATAGATGCTAGCTTATGTTGCATAATACCATTCATGTTTCTCAAACTTCATGGGGCAGAGGCATTCTCTTAAGGACAAGCATTCATAAGGATAAACAAAAAATATGGCAGCATTATTATGATGTTTCCATGTCACATCTGCAGAGGGCGCTCAAGATATCATTTTCAGACACAGCAGAGCTGAGTTTGTAGAGGGTGGGGAGGAGCGAACACTGTAACCTCTGAACAATGACTCATCCGGAAGCCTCTCTGATTTTCCCAACTTGGAAATTACATATCCTTTCCCTTCCCTGATGAATCAATGGTGATACAATTAACCCTTCCCCCTCCTGTACGTCTTAGTCTCTCTATTCTGCATTATGCATCTTCTATGCAGCGAAATGACTGCACATGACTAGGCAAACACTGGGTTCATTTCTCTGCAGCCATATAGGAAGGCTGTCATAAAACACTTAATTCTCTTAGCAATACAACGTCATAACTTTCTAAGGCTGCATTTAATAGGGTCCAAAATATGGATAATAAACATTGATTTAGGCTAAGGCACAACATAGAAAAACTCAGCTAAAAAACACTGTAGAAAAAAAACGCAGTGTGTTTTTTCCACTGCGTTTTCTCTGTAATTTTTTTCCCTCTATTAAATATATATGGAAAATGTTCGTGATTCCACAGCTAAAATTTACATGCTGTGTTTTTTAACCTCCTCCCGCTCTGCGATGTACTATTATGTCAAGCTGAGCATATTGTTAAAGCATAGTGTCATAATAGTACGGTGCATTCATGCCGGGACATGACTTTTGAGCCTTGGCTGTATTACAAAACCAAGACCTGGGACTAGCCGCTGGAGTTGGGAAATATTCTGATTCTGGCAGCTTAACTCCTCAGATGCCATGATCAATAGCGATGATGGCATCTGGGTGGTTCCAAGAAATGACCTCCTGGCTGCCTATTGCTATTGCACAGTAAACTGTAAAAAAAAATTATGGGTGTCAGAATACAGCGGCTCCAGGAAAATGACGTTTTATTAGTAAACGCGGTAAAACATAATAAAACCAATATAAATATGGTAATGCCGTGATTGTAATAACCGCTGCACAAAGTTGCCATGTCATTTGCAGAGTGAATGCTGTAGGAACAAAATGCAAAAAATAATGATATTGAATTTTTTTTTTCACATGGACCCCCCAAAAATGTTAATATAAGTTAATCAAAACATTATATGTACCCCTAAATGGTGCCAAATAAAAGGTACAACTTGTCACAAATAAGCCACAAATAGTTATGTCGACAGAATATAAAAAAGTTATGAATTTTGGAAGAATGAAAATATGAAAAAAAGTCGCCAAGCATTAACCTACAAACTACCCTGCGTCCTTAAAGAGTTAAAAGTGCAGCTTTTTCACAAGTCTTTTTTCTGCAATATGTGGATTAGATCAATGAACTCTCATTCACTTTGCTTGTACTGTAAAACGCTATATTTTTTTTTTTTTTTCACTGCGTTTTCGCAACACTGGGCCTTAGTCTTAGGCTGCTTTCACATGAACAGTTCATTTTGAAGGCCCCTAAATCAAGAGAATTTACTTATGTCTCTGGGGTTTAGCGTCCCAGACTTGGCAATTTCAATCTCATATGCCCCTCTGTTATTGAATTTAAAAACTTTTGTGCCATTCATGCCAGCAATACATTGCACTTTATTGCCTAAGGACATGCTGGCGGTTAGGTGGCTCCACGTTTGGTGACATATTCACTTTAATGTCTGTGGATAGAACTGTGTGTCGACAAGTCAGAACTGGTGCACTCCTTTTTTTTTATAAGTAGAAATTTCTCATGAGCTGTAGACATCTCTCAAATTGCTGACAGTTTTCACAGTCTCTGAACTTATCCCTGTAACAGTTTTCATAAATCTGGCTCATAAAGAAGCCTACAAAAAATAAGTAGAAACCTATCTAGATAAATAGATATATAGATGGCCTGTCAAGATTTATTCACTGTCTTGTCTTTAGGCTGCTGCATAAAAACTATTTTTGCTAAGTGACCATATATCTATCTGCTACATGTTAATGAAATAGATAAAAAGATGGACAGATGTAAACTAGATAGATAGATACATGTAAACTACAAAGACAGAAACAGACAGATAAATCTGGAAAAATTTTACCCCATCATTGCTTGCCTGTACCACCCTATGTAGTTAGGGTTGATTCCACCACTGTTATGATATTACCCATTCAACTTCAGTAGTAAGAAAAGTGCTTCCAAGGCTGAAGGCCCGCCCCCAGTGCACCAACTGTCTCATTTGCATAAGACTTTAAAGTTTTTTTTTCTCTAAATCTACAAAAGTTAGATACATATCAAAGGTGGCAGTTGCATATGCTTGGGGGAGGTTGTAGACTTTCTACATCAATTACTAATAAACCTTATTCCGCCATAAATGACTTTCTACATCACTTGTGCCAGAATAGTGCAGGGTGTCCTGTCAGAAACGGGTGCCCTGTTGTGTACTCTCAGGCTGTGGGTGTCAGGGTTGGGTTGAGACTGGTTGTCGCAGTCTTTGTGGTTATAGTCCATAACTGAGTGAGCCTCCCTTGCACTACCTATACTTTATTAAAGATGATCTCACTCCAGAGGTGTAGCATGAAGTTCTAGGGCCCCAGTGCAAAATGTGAACTAGCCCCCCCATCAATAATGTATTCATATTCAGCACCCCCTTCCCCCCCCCAAGATTTCTGGACTCGGGTGCAACGGCACACCTCCAAGTTACATCCTTCTGTCTCTCTCCCGGGATTGTTTATGGGTTTTGGTGCTGCCCCATTTAAGTCAAGAGGATGGAGCCTCTTCGCAATTCTGGTGCTTCTTCTATCTGACAGGTACAAGAAAAGTCAGAATTACTAAGATGTTCTTGCCTCTTAATAATTCTTGCGTATGTAGGTGCACCTGAACTGAAATCTACGCCAGTTTTCTGGCATGAGTTATAGTAAATATGATCTGAACCATTCCCACCTCACTGTCGAAAGATGTTGGCACAAAAATTCGCCAAGTTGAGGCACATTTTTGGCCATTTTCAAGGTGCGGCCTATATAAATCTTGGCCTTTGCTTTCTTTGTTTTGAAGCAGCTTTTTGTGGACAGTTCAAAAAGAAGAGCTCTGACATCCTTATCAAATATAATTTCTTTCAGGACAAATGCTTTAGAAACAACTCAAGGTGTCAGGGGATCTCTGTTTCTGGGTCAAGGAGCCCAAAATGCAGTATCGGTTACTAGAGATGAAACAGAATGTCTCTCAAGAACATTAGTGAGTCTTGTAAGGAGTAAGGATAAAAGTCTTGATAACGACATCTTTACTGAATTGTGACATACCTCATTTACATCACAGATGAGTCACTTTCTGAAGTTGGTTTTCACATCTAAGATGCTTTTGAATTTTGTCTTCCAGAAGGAACGCATCTTGTTAGTCACAGCTGTGTAACATAGTTGTGAATGCCTGAAGACAAAATTCTGTCTTATGAAAGAAGCACATAGATGACACAGAGAAAAAGAAGCTCCTTAGCCTATACATGTCAGCACAGGCCTACTACTCATTCTGTAACAGTCTGTATAGTACAGACATTTATCTTGAGTCGACAGAGCTCAATGAATTACAGGTTGCATAATGCCAGTCCCATATAAGTGACATTATGGATACATGTGCCCTAATGGCTGTTATACTTTTACAGAGACCTAATCTTAATGTATGCATATACATTTCTCCTCTTCCTGTGAGATCTATTCTTATATCTCTTCACCTAAAGAAAGTAGAATCATTTCACAGCACAATAATCTATAAACCTAAAGTGAACCTGTTAATTGATTTCTGCTGCCCTATCTGCCCATCTATCAGAAGCTGAGCTATAGGATATATAGGTTTATATGAAGTGGAGCAGGATTTGCAAGAGTAAATCCAGGACAGGACACCTAGGAGAGGCAGTGAGTTCTGATTCCCCCGCACACATAGTGATTGACTGTCTCCTGTGTACATATACTAATACAGGGAGAGCTGTCAATCACAGTATGTTGGCAGGGTAAGTAGGACTCTCACATCTCTCCAAGAGTCCTTTCACAATTTACCCTCCTTTATAGTTAGAAATCTCGTTCCATATCATGTAAACCTATATACCACAGAGCTCAACGTCTCAAAAGCTGGTCATACATTTTTGATAGCTATTGGCCAAGCCAGCATTTGGCCGAAAGCTATCTCATCTGACCCCACCACCATACACATAGGGAAGTTGGGGAAGCGGTGCGTGTGTACAGAAGATGGAGAGGGAAGAAAGTCATACACCTCTGGTTGGGTCAAAATATCAATATTAGGGCCCATTACAGTACTTAGTTATTGATCGAGTGGTATTTATCCTGAAAAGCATAAGTGAATAGCGCTAAATACTGAATTGGCAGGTTGCATGAACCTTTGTATGAGCACAACTCTCACTGGCATTCTAAAAGAATTCCCAACCAAAAAAACACTCGTAAATACATTTTTGTTGTTTTCTTCCCATAGGCCCTGTTCAAAAGACTAATTTCTGCTGTTAACCCCATAAAGACAGTTGGTACTTAAAGAGGTTTTCTGGGCAAATTATATTGACCTATGCTTAGGGTTGTTCATCAATATCAAATCAACAGTGCCCTGTCACCTGGGACCCCTTTAATCTAATATTGATGACCTATCCTGAGGATATCAATATTGTTTGTCCTAAAACCCCTTTAATGCTGCAGCATTTTTTTAAATATTTTCCACAGTTCGAAAGCCAAAACTTTATTAGTTTTCTTTCTACATAACTATATTAATGCTTCATTTTTGCCAGATCAATTGTACTTTATATTGGCAACATTTTGGGGTACATATAATATATTGTTTCATTTTTTAAATCTGTCATTGATAGAAAGTTAATGCTATTTAAGAAAAAAAAAAAAAAAAACTTTACTCTGCGGGTTCACTCTATGACAGCAATACTATATATATATATACATATATATATATATATATATATATATATATATACACACATATATATATTTGTTTTTCTAATTTTGAGCAATAAAAACTGTATTTTTAGAAAATATTTTGCCTGGGTGAAAATATCTTGGTGAACAAGGAAGTCTTCTGTTTAACCACTTAGATACCGCGGTCAGCATTGTAGTGACACAGCGAGGAGTCACCTGTATAACACAGCAGGCAACTGCAAGCAATGGAGTGGATGTTCACTGCCTTCTTGGATAACATATCCTTAGCGCACAGAGTGAGAAGGGGTTAAAGTATCAATAAAAAATATTATAAGTTCATTAAGATCAATCATGGTTCATTATTGTCCATCTGATTGACGTTAACCCCACCCAATGAGTAATAAAGGGCTAGTTGGATTTTTGGTTTTCTGTTGCTATATAAAATAATGCATCATGTTACCTTGGAATTGAGTTTTCCTTTGAGTCTGATGGTAGATTAGAATTTTAAGCCATTAATATCTGACCTCTAAAAAGACCAAGATACTTAAAAATTGGCTGAATCTTCTTGGTGCGGGAAAATAGCTATATACAAGATGATTATCCTTCCAAAAATATTGTATTGTTCACCAACTATTCCTATTTCTTTTCTCAAACATATTTTTCAACAGTTACATTCTCCAATGAACAACTTTGTTTGGATTAATAAACGCCCCCGCATTGCTTTTAATACTATGACGCTGCCAAAAAGTGTAGGAGGCCTAGGTCTACCCAATCTATATCATTACCATAAAGCTGCAATTCTTGATCAAGTAAAAGTTTGGTGGAATAATTCCATAGATAAAACCTGGCTAAATATAGAAACTGCTGTATTAGAACTTAAAAATCCAAAGCCAACAGTGCACTGAATTCAGTGCTTTCCTGGTATGTGCCCCCTCACGCTGAGCTGTGAGGTACGCCCCCTCCGACACTACAAAGCTATGTTTGAGTACAGTCGGGGGAGACGTTCCTCACAGCCAAGTGACGATGCTAGGCTGTAAGGTCTGCCATTCTGACAGAGGGGACATATCTGTGCTGAAATTAATGGCACCGATATCTTCAGCACCAGGGCACATACCAGGAAAGCCGACAGTGCACTTCATTCGGCTTTCTAGCGGTATAATACCGCACATTGATGAGGAAATTAAATATTAAAATTCACCTGCAATCTCTGGAACTTTTGGTTAGATGTCTCATTTTGAATAGATCAGGGAGTATACTTTGTAGATGACCTGTTAGATGGGCATGACCTACGTTGCTTCCTAGATGTATTACAATTTGTAAAGTGCTGCGGATTACGTTGGCGCTATATAAATATAATGTATTATTATTATTACCTACCAGGTTCAACATTCATAAATTTGCTCCCAACTGAGATCACGAAAAATGACCCCATGCTGCTACCCCATCAAGTATCTGCTTTTCTCAAAAGGAAAGGACAAAATATTTTAAGATATTAGCACCTTCTATTCTGCTGTATAACTTTCTGGCAAACCCACAGAGCCCCCTGATATATCGAAATGGGAAAGGGACTTAAATACCTCTTTTCCTCTTCATAAATGGACGCTGGCTTAAAAAAAAAAAAAAATAACTGTCTAGTACATCATACATTGGCCACCATGAGTCATAAACTTCTTTCTATCACTGGTATTATACCCCCTTTAAGCTGGCAAATTGCTTCCAAGCCATTCCCCCAACTGGAGAAATTGCAGTCAGGTTGGCACTTTAGTCCACATATTTTGGGAGTGTCCGCTTTTACTCCCACTCTGGACTTCCCTTTCTAAGCTACTGTACGAAGTTACAAAAATACATTTTACCCTAACTCCAGAATTCTGTCTATTGAAACTAGGAATAGACTGCATTCCATCTTCATGTAGGATAGTGGTTTGTCATATACTGTTTGCACTCTTTCTTCGATTGCCTTACATGGGAGAGCCACAGATGTCCCCTCACTTGCCGACATCATTAGAAAGGTTAATAATTCCTAATTTTATGAACATTTGTTTGTACTCAACCAAAATGAAGGGAAAAAAATTATTTCAAAAATGGAAATGAGATCTTCAAAATATGCCACCCTCTTACATATATAATTCTGTACAGGTGAATTAATATGGATACAGAGGCACGCCTGTAATGAGGAGGCTGCCTCAGGAGGCACTATCCGTCACTGTTTGGCGGGGCGGCATTTTTACTATTTTTCTTTATTTTTTAACCTGACAGGCCGTTTTGAAAACAAAGCTGAGCGGGGCCTGTCCTGGGTTGGCTTAGGAGACGTCTGTGTCGCAGACGTCCTATGCGCGGACAAGAAGAGAATGCGGCTTTTGATAGGGAATGTAGATTGCGAGCCCTATACGGGACAGTGACTGTCAATGTCTGTAAAGCGCTGTGGAATATGATGGCGCTATATAAGTAAGCATAATAAGGCGGTGGCTCCATCAAGGGTTCACAGGTAGGATTTTTTTTTTTTTTTTTTTAATATAAATAGGCCGTTACCTGCTGGAGTAATCCCAGCAGGTAATGGCCTATTTACTTACCTATCCCCGATCCTGCTCGTGGCTGCCTTCCGCTTCCCTTTCTGCTATGTGGGATTGGTAAGTGATCCCCGGAGTATAATAATCAGAGACCCAGGGGAGGTGAGGGAACATAAAAAACAGTGTTATTCACCTCTCCTATGATCCGGTGTTACTCCCAGCAGGCTTCGTCCTGCACATGAGCCAGGCTGACGTCATTATGTTTCAACGCCGGCCTTGGCCCACGTGACGTCTGTGCGACATTGAAGAGGGCCTAAAGCAGGGAGTGCACTGGATGCCGAGGATAGGTAAGTAACAGTGGTTTTTATGTTTGTCACAACCTGGGTCTCTGATCATTATCGTTTGAGACCCCAGAGTATAATAATAGTTCATGGGTGGGCCACTGCGGGGCATAATACTGTGTGCAGGGGCCGTTGCGGGCCATCCCACCATGTAATACTGTGTGCAGGGGCCACTGTGGACCATAATACCGTGTAATACTGTGTGCAGGGGCTGCTGTGGAACATTAGTGTGGGGGCCATGAAAGGGGGTGCTATGTTGTGGGGGGCCCCAAGTCAAACGTTTGCTGGGGGGCCCAGTGTTTGCTAGTTAGTCCCCTGATAAGGGGTCGTTAGGAAGGGGCATTTTATAGAAGGGAGCTTTATGAACTTAAGAGGTGTTATTTTTATAAGTGCATTATTAATACAAGGGGGGGTTATTTATATAAGAGGCCATTAGGGAGCATTTTTCATATATATATATATATATATATATATATATATATATATATGTAGGCGTGGTCATTTATAAAAGCATTCACTAGGGGACATCAAATATAAGGGGGCATTAGGGGACTTTATGAATAGAAGGGGGCATCATTTATATAAAGGGTAATTAGGGGAGCAGTATATATGTCAGGGGCATAATATAAGGTGGCAATTAAAGGGGTGGTCCAGGATAACCACTTTATTAATATGAGACCGGGGAAAGTGATTAGCAAAAAAAAACAAAAAAAAAACACACTCACCTGTCCCTTGTGCGCCGATGTCTCCCACTGTGGTCTGGTTCTGCTGCTCCGGTGTTTTCTTCTGGCGGAAGTCCCTGCCGCACATGACCGCTGAGGTCGCTGACACGGGATGTCACAGGGCTGTGGGTAAGAAAACACTAGAGCAGCAGGACTGGAACACGCTGGGAGACACCGGAGCACCTTCCCCAGCCTCATATTAAAAAAGTGGTTATCCTGGACAACCCCTTTAAGGTGGCACTTGGGCTTTATTAAAGGGGCTTTCCAGCTCATTTTTTATTGATGATCTATCCTTAGGACAGATTATCAATAAGAGATCAGTGGACCCCTCCTCTGATCAGCTGTATGAAGCGGCTATGGCGCCTGTTTATATCATACGCTGTCTGTTTATAGTGACTTTGTGATGTACTTACAGCCTTGTCACATAGACGTGTATAGGATGAGGCTGTAGTTACATTACATGGCCGCTATGAGATGAATTACACTATGTAAACAGAGAAGCGATCACGGCGCTTACACAGGTACCATTCAAACAGCTGATCAGTGAGGGGTCCTGAGCCCCACTGATTATTTTATTAATGACTTGGAAAACCTTTTCATTAGGAAACACCTAGGGCATTGATAAGAGGCACCATTTACACAGGGTACACACGGACATTATTAATATAAAGATGCACTTGGGGGTATTTTTCATTAACGGGAGTTATATCATATATTTTATAATTGGGGGTAGCAGCAGGATGGGTGTGCAGGTGAGGACAATGTGGGTTGGATGCCTGGAAAAGTGAAGAGCCAAAGATGTCCGTGTTGCAAACTTTACAGAGACTGGAAGAAGTGGTCATGGCGGTCCAAAGGGAAGAGAAGGGAAATGTGAAGGATTAGTTAGAGACGTCACCTGTAAGTCACAAAATGTTACTGCCCTGTATTCACCTAAATGATAGAGGATAAATACCTGATTGATGGGGCTCTGTCTGCTGAGACCCCCACTGAGCCTGAGAATTGGGTTTTTTTTTCCCCCACTGGGTGGGAATTCAGCCTGGCAGCAGCCATGGATAGGGGTATAACTTGGTGGATGGACGAACCCACGTGGCTCTCATTCACTTCCATGGGAGCGCCAAAGATAGCTGAAGTACAGTACTCAGCTATCTACGACGCTCCTATTATAGAGAATGGGGGCCACGTGGGTTCATCCATCCACCAAGTAGATGTGTGAAGTTACTTTTATTGTTAATGCCGTGTTGTTGATCTCTGATACTGAAGTAATACAGGAAGAAGAATTCTTAAAAACAATTTTATAACTTTGTGTATTGTGTATGTTTATTGTGCGACAATAACAGTGTGTGAAGCTAGTAGCATGGAAACTCAATTTTATTTTTTTTGGGGTAAGGGGGCGCCTTTCTATAGTCCGCCTCAGTCAGCAAAGAGGCTAGGTTCACCACTGTATGGATATAGATAAACATCCAATGGTGATTCTGTACAGTCTACTTTCTCATCCCTTTCCCTTCCCCCAGTTTCTCACCTGCAAATTTTTGTAATTTCCTTCCTTCCTTAGTCTTACTCTAATATCACACAGATGAAAATGAAGAGGAATTCCTCTTCATTATCTGCTACAGTTTTATGACTGTGGGATACCTGCGATGGGATGCCGATGCGGCTTTCTGTTGCTGATTAGGCCCAGTTGAATGGGCCTAATCAGCAGGGAGTCTTGGGCTGTGGAATCCGTGGCTGAATCAGCCGTGGCATCTGCGCTAAGATTGCACAGGATGCTTATTTTTTCAGTGTCCTGCTGCGATCTCTGCCTCCCATTGAAAAATTGGAGGCAGAATCTGGTTGGAATCCGCCCCCAAATCTAGACCAAATTCCTCCATGTGAAATTATCCTTAGGCCGGGGCCCCACATGGCGTAAACGCAGCAGCGTTTTACAGTCCCTGTCCTGGGAAAATATGCGCAGAAGACACACTACAGTTTTGGAAATCGCAGCATGTTAATAATGCCTAAGGAAACACCGGTGATTTCCCTAGAGGTATAAAGGAAGCAGATAGTCCGCAGAGGAAACCTCTGCGGACTTTCTGTGAAAAGCACTGAGGGAAAAACCGTGATGCATTGCTGCCGTGGTTTTTCCCACAGCGCTTTTTTTTTTTTTTTTTTTTTGCAGCCCACTACGTGGGGCCTTGCTTTAGGTTCACACCCGCCCGAGATTCCGCTTAAATCAGCGGAGAAAAAAGTCCTGCAAGAGGGACTTTTCTTTCCGCCAATTTCAGTATAAAATCGTTGGAAGCCCAGTGGACCCCATTATAGTCTATGGGGTCCACAGGTTTCCGTGGGTAACCGCTTTTATAGGCGGACAGGGTTTTTTTGTCCTTTGAGTCCCCATGCAGACCAGAAGGACAAAGCGCTAGTATGAACTTAGCCTTAGCCTCAGTTTGTTTTTGTTTATTGTATGTATTATTTGGTATACTACTGTGTTTCAATACCAATAATCAATATTTTTCTTCTGACAATATATGTAAACTTTGTGGTGAACTTTATAATACTATACTACTAAAAACTATTGAAACATATACAGGTTCATCTAAATAAATTAGAATAATATCTTTGATACATTTCTTTCAGTAATTAAATTTAAAAAGTGACCTCCTATATTTTCTAGATTCTTTACACACAGAGTGTTCTATTTCAAGTGTTTTATTTCTGTAAATGTTGATTATGGATTACAGGTAATGAAAACCCAAATCTAAGAAAATTAGAATATTGTAAAAAAGTTCAGTATTGTAAATTCAGTGTGTCACCTGCCAAGGTTTCCTAAGCCTTTAAATGGTCCCTCAGTCTGGTTCAGTAGGACACACAATCATGGAAGACGCTGATTATGAATTGTATTACCGAATTACTGAAATGAATGAACGTTTCAAAGATATTCTAATTTATTGAGATGCACCTGTACTAATGCAGCATGCTACACTAAAAAGCAGAGGTAATAAAGTATAAATGTAAACATGGTTTGGGTTTATCTACTTCTTCACTCAACGGCTAATAGTGAGAATTATGGCTCCCGAGACCTCTCAATAGCCAATTCGGTAAATTCTGCATTTACACAGGTGAAGAAAATGTAGTGGTCAGAATCACACATGCTGTTTTTAGTTGGCCTTTGGTTTCAGATTTGTTTTGTTTTTGTTTTGTTTTTTGCCAAAACGCACAAGTGGATACAATGTAGTATAAGGCTAAGTCCCACACAGCGAATGCGGCTAAAAAATGCTGCTGAAAAAAGCATTGCATTTTTCCCTGCAGCATTTTTCACTGTGTTTTTGATACGTTTTTTCTTCCCATAATATAGCTATAGGGAAAATGCAACTTTTCCACAGTGTTTTTTTTTCCTGCAACGTGTAGATGGGATTAGCCAGAATCTCTGTCACTTTTCTCATACTGGAAAATGCAGCGTCTTTTTTTTTTCTGCTGCGTATCTGCGTCAAGGCGTATAAAACTCTTTAATACACTTCCCATATCATTCACTCTTGGTGGTTGTGTGTATTGTCAGTGCGGGACCTTCCAGGGGCTGGTTACCAGGCAAGTAAGACACGTGGAGAAGTGGTTGCAAGTTCACACTGGTGCTTTATTGGGAGGATTTCACAGAGTCCATAAAATAAATGGCTTTCAGCAGCATAGGGCTACACAAAACAGAATGGCTTGTTTCAGCTAAGTGGCAGAAAGTCCAGCAACACAAAATAGTCTTTAAGACAGAAACAGTCCAACAGGCTCACCAAGTTAGCAGTTTGTCTCCACTTTCTAACCTCCACACAGGCAGTGTGTTTGTAGCTCAGAGCCACCATCAGAAGAGAGACACAACTCTAACAAAACCCAGGACTAGAGCTTTGAGCCCGGGTCACACTCAAACCCTGGACATAGATTCCAGTCCATTACCTAGTGGAGAGGAGTCACCTTAGTGGGAGGTATCTTCCCCTCTGCCTGCCTACATAATGTGTGTTATATATATGTAACACCCCTTTTGCCACCCGTCTTTCCTGGGGTGTACGTGCTTGTTCTCACCTCTCTATAGCGCAGTGCCTCCACCCAAATCTTGCTTGAAGCTCTCCGGGAATGCAGGCAGTTGTAGTACTTCTGCCAGGGGCTGACTTGGGAAACCCCTGCCCGAGCTTAGTACACACTCCCCCAACTTGAGGATGACACAGGTATGCAACCAGTTTACACAAAATATTAAAGTTTAATACTAATGCAGAAATATAAACGATTATAGTGCTGATACACTCCCCCTAGTGGTCTTGCTGCAAATGACAGGCCACACTTATCGCAGAATGTCTGTAAGTGACTCACTCTCTCTCTAGCTAGCTATCTGCAGTACTGAGGGGGTGGCTACCATGTATTGTCACAGTTCAACCGTTGGGGCCCAATCGTTGGTGCACATAAACGGTATAAACGTATTACTCCTCACAGCAACAGTTCAGTCACTAATACTGGAACAACCACAACAAAGTTCCCGGGGGTACTCACTACCTTGGATCTTTAGCTCACAGGAATCCATGCAGGAGCATTCACATTAAGGAGAGGAAGGGAGCATGGAGGTGCTGGCAGTCTCCTTCTGTGTGGATGCAACTGTAGTCTCTCACAGTTCTGGTTGGTCTGCAGACAAGATGCTTGAACAGTAGTCACCTCTCTCTCCACCAGATGCACAGATGATTCTGCAGCAGGATCAGTCAGGCTCTGAAGACACACAAGCCTCTCACTTTTTTCTCTCTCTGGCCAAGATGTCTCCCCTACTACCTTCTTTTCCCTCTCCTGCTTCTCTTCCTGTGTCCGCCCCGCCTCCTCCCCCCCTTGATGTCATACAGCCTGTGCTGTGTGTTAAAGAGGAGTTCCTGTAGGCGGCACTGTTCATCTCTGGAAGATATAGAGGAATGCGTGATTGTGCTCTGTCCATAGCATCCACAACACACAAAGTGTCCCCTGTGGGGGTTACATATTATATATATATATATATATATATATATATATATATATATATATATCTACTATAGTGAAGGAAATAATTATTTGATCCCTTGCTGATTTTGTAAGTTTGCACATTGACAAAGACATGAACAGTCTATAATTTTAAGGGTAGGTTAATTTTAACAGTGAGAGAATATCAAAAATTAAATCCAGAAAATCACATTGTATAAATTTTATAAATTGATTTGCATTTTGCAGAGAGAAATAAGTATTTGATCCCCTACCAACCATTAAGAGTTCTGGCTCCTACAGACCAGTTAGACGCTCCTAATCAACTTCGTTACCTGCATTAAAGAGACAGCTCTCTTATATTGTCACCTGTATAAAAGACTCCGGTCCACAGACTCAATTCATCAGTCAGACTCTAACCTCTACTACATGGGCAAGACCAAAGAGCTTTCTAAGGATGTCAAGGACAAGATCATAGACATGCACAAGGCTGGAACGGGCTACAGAACCATAAGTAAGACGCTGGGTGAGAAGAAGACAACTGTTAGTGCAATAGTAAGAAAATGGAAGAAATACAAAATGACTCAATCGACATCAATCTGGGGCTCCATGCAAAATCACACCTCATGGGGTATCCTTGATCATGAGGAAGGTGAGACATCAGCCTAAAACTACACGGGGGGAATTTGTTAATGATCTCAAGGCAGCTGGGACCACAGTCACAAAAGAAAACCATTGGTAACACATTACGCCGTAATGGATTAAAATCCTGCAGGGCCCGCAAGGTCCCCCTACTCAAGAAGGCCCATGTGCAGGCCCGTCTGAAGTTTGCCAATGAACACCTGGATGATTCTGCGAGTGAATGGGATTAGGTACTGTGGTCAGATGAGACAAAAATTGAGCTCTTTGGCATTAACTCAACTCGCCGTGTTTGGAGGAAGAGAAATGCTGCCTATGACCCAAAGAACACTGTCCCCACTATCAAGCATGGAGGTGGAAACATATTTTGGGGATGTTTCTCTGCTAAGGGCACAGGACTACTTCACCGCATCAATAGGAGAATGGATGGAGCCATGTACCGTAAAATCCTGAGGAGACAACCTCCTTCACTCCGCCAGGACATTAAAAATGGGTCGTGGCTGGGTTTTCCAGCAGGACAATGACCTAAAACATTCAGCCAAGGCAACAAAGGAGTGGCTCAAAAAGAAGCACATTAAGGTCATGGAGTAGCCTAGCCAGTCTCCAGACCTTAATCCCATCGAAAACTTATGGAGGGAGATGAAGCTCCGAGTTGCCAAGCGACAGCCTCAAAATCTTAATGATTTAGAGATGATCTGCAAAGATGAGTGGACCAAAATTCCTCCTGACATGTGCGCAAACCTCATCATCAACTACAAAAAATGTCTGACTGCTGTGCTTCCAACAAGGGTTTTGCCAACAAGTATTAAGTCTTGTTTGCCAGAGGGATCAAATACTTATTTATCTCTGCAAAATGTAAATAAATTTATTAAATTTATACAATGTGATTTTCTGGATTTTATTTTTGATATTCTCTCACTGTTAAAATTAACCTACCCTTAAAATTATAGGCTGTTCATGTCTTTGTCAGTGGGCAAACTTACAAAATCAGCAAGGGATCAAATACTTATTTCTTTCACTGTGTATATATATATATATATATATATATATATATATATGTATATGTATAGTTGGTGTATACATATAAATTGTATATGTAAATCCAACCTAAGTGTTAACTCTTTAATATAATTAACAAAGAGGATAAATAGAAATTTCGGCAACCTGATGGAAGAGGACAGTCCAGTGATCTGCATTTACTGCTGCCTGGTGGTGATGCTCCTGACTTCCATCATCCGCCTCCATTACATATTAGTTTTTTTTTTTCTTATTTCTAAATCAAACTCCCAAAGCCGCTCAAATCCTTTGCTAAAAGAAATGATATTGTGGGTCTGCAGCTGGGTGACTGCCAGGAGCTTGAGAAATGACTTGCTGACATGGCACATCAATCCATTAAGTGTCCAATATGTTCTGTCGTCTGCCTACTCCTCAAGCCATCTCGCCTTTTAACCCTACACTCCCTCACATCTGCATATCTGACCATATTAATATTCAACTCTTTGATACTATATATGTCTAGCACTGATGTATGTGCTTGTGCCTACTCCTGCTTCCTTGGCATCGAAAATGCTTTCAAGTTCAGCTTCCCATCCTCCCACACTGACATGCTATCTGTATGTGTCCACCCACTCAACCAAGCCAGTGAACATGTGTCCACTGAAAACAGAATGGATATCTAGGGAGAATTCCTAAATCCACTTATTAAAGAGATGTTACAATACACAATTGTGCTTTAAATCAAATAAATATTTAACACTTTCATTCACAGCTCAGCGGCACACTATTCTCCAAGATTCCCATCTAATAGCATGTTATATCCCAGTAAACCACCTCTACTACAATACTATACCTCCAAAATATGCACACAGACATGAGTAAAAGGACACCCTCTTTGAATTCTTTGGTTTTACATATTAGAACATAAAAAAGACAAACATCTGGTCCCTTAGAAGATCTTAAAGGTGTTTTCCGGCCCCAAATCAATTTTTCATATTGATGACCTGTTCAAAGTACTGGTGATCAGTATGTGATCTGTGATGATCAAACACCCAGATCCCCTCATAGTTCAGCTGTTGCAGCAGCCTCTGGGTGCCAGAACCTGTTAATGGACAGGCAGCATGTGCAGCACTGCTCCTATATAAATAATAGGAGCAGCGCAGCAATCCTGTCCACTGCATAGTGGTGCTCCCAGTAAATTGCAGTAGATCATCAGTAGGGAAATCTATTTGGGGCCAGAAAACCCCTTTAAAACCAGTTAAATACAACCTAATCAGTACAATTAAAAACAACCTTAGGCCATCAATAATAGATCTGTAGGGGTCTCACAAACATTCAAGACAGTTGACAATTATCTGAGAAGTGGACATCCAAGCAAACTCACACCATGCAATGCTGGGAGAAGCTGCAGAAAAACTCAAGAGTTACATCTAAAACTCTACAAGCTTCAGTTAGCAAGGTAAATGTTCTAGCTCATGAGCGTACAAAAGGATTGAACAAGTATGGCTGGTTGGGATGGATTACCAAGAGAAGGCCCCTTCTATCTGAAAAAAATAAAAAATAACATGTCCACACATCTTAAAAGTAGCACTCTCGCATAAAAATGTATTCACTGGTCTTTTGGAAAGGTACATGATGTGAACTGTGGTGAAGGCAACCATCCAGATTTAAGGTTGTGACCAGATTTAACCTCAGAGGCCAGCAGGGATCCAACTGTTCTAGGTCATGATGAATTAGCTCATCCCCACCTCAGGGAGTAGGAGGAGGAGAGGCACCCTGGCAGGGGGCATAGCTAAGCACAAGCAAAAGGAGCTTCACCATACAAGAGACTGTGAATACATTGGAGACTGGTCACGCTGTGGAAGCTAGCGAACAAGCAGGGTGTTGGCCATACTTCTCCAAGCTTCCTGGAAACAGAGGACTCAAAGCTACCAGGTTTATAATGTATTTTCCTTCTTTTTATTTTTAAAAAGCTGTTTTGCTTGTTTGTCATATTTTATTTGCTTTTTAAATATAGCACTGAACCCCTTTGGGTATTAAATCATTAAATTTAACAGTACTTAGTGTGTGCTCTATGAACCAATTATCTTTTTAAGGTGTGCTCGTGGCTGACTCTTGGAGAGACACATGCATATGTGAGTAAGGTTTCTACTGAGACCATAGTTAGTAGTGGTGGCAGTGTGTAGTTGGGGTGTGTAGACTGTGTTGCGGTGAGACAGCTGCACCCACATCACGTGCTAGGATTGTCCGTATGTGACAATACTCACTGTAGTTTTTATCATGTACCTTTCTAACAAACCAGAGAATAAAAATTGGGGGGGTGCTGCTTTAAGTTTGCAAAGTTGTGTCTTAGACCTCCTGCACACAACATATTCAGTCCTGCATACATGGCCTCATGCGCACAACTGTATTCAAACCCACAAGTACGGCCTCATTCACACAACTGTATTCAATCCCGCAAACACGGCCATGTTCATGGAACTCCCAATTGCTACTATACTAGATTGACACATCTAGTACACAAAATGTCAGCAACAAACTGTCTGAAATAATGTCCTTTGGCCACAATGCACAGCACCGTATTTGGCAAAAGCAAACTAAACATATCAGCACAAACACCTTATGTCAACTGTCAAGCACAGTGATGAAATGGTGATAATTTGGGCTTGTTGTGCAGCCACAGATAAATTCCTCTGTAAACCAAAGTACTCTAGAGTCAAATGTGAGGCCATTTATCCAACAGCTAAAACTTGGCCTAAACTGTTATGCAACAGCTTAATGATTCCAAGTACACCACCAAATCTACAAAAGAATTTTCCAGACCACAACTCAATTAGAATACTGTGGTGGCACCTTAAGAGAGCCCACAAACCTCAATGAACTAAAGCAACATTGTAGTGGGTTAGAATTCCCCCAGAAGAATGACAGAGACTGAAAGTCATACAGAAAACAATTACTTCAAAGTTATTGCTGCTAAAGATGTTTCTGCCAGATATTCATGTGGTGAATGTCACACATATCCTTTCCATTTTGTCTATATTTTTGTTAATAAATAATGAAATGGTGGAATCTGTTGTGTGGTATTGTTCATCTGAGATTGGATTTACCTAATTCCAAGTCCTTCTAAGAACCAGATGTTTTTTTTTTTGATTATTATGTCCTGATACATAAACCCATAAAATTCAAAGAGGGTGTAGTTTGTTTTTCTCAAGACTATACGTTGCCCCACACCTGGCTATATCAGCCACCTGCAAACAGAATGATGTTCGCTAATAACCTGAATATTGTTGAACAATCTGAACATTACATTTTTTCTGTTTATCCAGTGCATTACTTTATATTTACTATTTACCATGGGACATTGTAAAAGACAGTGTATACTAATATGTCATAAGTTATATGAAGGGCCGGTTTTAGACAAAGTGGGGCCCTGGGCAAAATTAAAAGCGGGGCCCCAAATGCTGATATGCAAACAACACCATCGTCTTCCAGTGACAACCCCTATAATAACGCCTCCTTTCTGCCAACAAAAAAGTAATAACAAGCCCCATTTTACCACACACAATTCAAATGAGCACCTTTGTACCACCTAATAGATTTTTGCACCCAGTCATCAGTTATTATAGCGCCACCTTATAAATAATAAACACCTTTATCAGTAATAGCTCCCTTATAAATCCTAACTAGTGCCCTGTATCAGTAATATTCCCCCTTATCAGTAACAGACACCCCGTAAAAATAATACTGCCCCCTCATAAATAATAGTTTCTCTTATAAATAATAATCCCCATTATCACTAATAGCCCCCTTTATAAATAAGCCCCACTTAACAATTATACCCCCTTATAAATAGTTCCCCTAATAAATAATAGCTCCCCCTTATAATGGATGCCTTATATATAATAGTTCCCCCCTTATAAATAATAGCCCATCTTGTAAATAATAGTTCCCCCTTATAATAGCCCCCTCATACTTAAGTTTCCCAATTATATATAGTAACCCACCCTTATATATAATAGCTCTCTGTTATACAGTGTCGGACTGAAGGCCCTTAGGCCCACCAGAGGATCTTGTTCTGAGGCCCCACTGCGGTGACCAGATGGAAGGTAACGCTGCAGTTGGGATTGCGGGGGTGCAAACAGCGCAGACTTGTCACGGTCTCTGGGCACGAGGGCGCAGCGCTGGTGCTGTCCCACGTTACCACCACTGGTACCGGTGATGAGGGGGCTGCACAAATGTTGGTGGTGATTGTTCCCCCGGGGCGCTTCCCCTATACTGTGCCGACTGGTGGTGTTTGGGGCGCCCTGATGTTGTCGGTGCAGAGTCAGACACAGAAACGGTTGTAAAGTTGAACTTTTACTTCCATGGGTGTGGAGGCACAAATGCTTAAACAGTTTCTTCAATACAAAACAACGGGGTACGCCTGGTGACACAGCAAAGTCCTGGGGTGCAGGGTAGACTTGATGAAAGGTGTTCCTAGCCCCTTATACTTCAGTGTTACAGCCCTAAGGTGCGTCTGGGCTCCTATTTGGCTCATAGGAGGATGCCCACCCTGATACTAGTACATAATATTCCCCACTCACGTTATGTGGTCCTGATAGCTCAGAGTTTCGGGGTGCAATAGTCAGGGTGGCAGGATATTCCACAGGTCTGGCCTTGGCCCCTGGATCCTGTGATACTTGCTATGGAGCACGTGTTCCAGAATGTTCTCTCCACAGTCTCATGCTGACAAGATGATGATGCTTGACTTCCTTCAGGACGATGGCTAGGCAGACAGGGGACAGGATCTTCTGAATAGCTGGAGTATGTCAGCTCTCCAACCTTCCTGGGCCTGTCTAGGACTTGAGATTCCTGTACTAAACTCACTGCTTTCTTCACAGGACATCACACTTATCTCCTCACCTCCTCCTCCTAACACTCCACACTTCTAACTCCTCACACGCAGGACCTTCCTGCAGGGGTGTTACCATGGGGACCCAGTGATCAGCTGACTCCTCCCCTTTTCCCAGGCGATGTCCTCCCATTGGACATTTGGTTACTATTCAATCCTATGGGAGGTGTAATGCATGTGTGAGGCTCACTAGGTGGCGCTGTGTTGTGTGAGACTCAGGACCCCCTGCTATGTCACACAGGCTATGAAGCAACAGGAAATAATACAATGCACAGAGATCACCCTCAGCCCAGCCATAGCCAGCTCTGGGATGCCACATACTCCCCCTCTTTCACTGAGCCGACCTCGGCGACGGGCTGGGGTGAAGGTGAGAAATGTAACATAACATTAATAAATACGAATAAAGTACAAATGTCACTAACAGTTTAGAAAAATATAATACTTAGAAACTTGAGGTAAGACCTCCCGGCATAGTCCTGGAATGTCCATGAGAAGTCTGAAGGGTAACGGAAAGATAATTAAACTCAGACTTATGGAACCTTTTGGCGGTACCATCAGACAGTCCATATAGAAACAACAGTAGTGCAAATGGGTCCAGAGGCTCTCTGGCACAAATTTCGTGAGTGTCCATTATCATGAGAGTCTCTCTGAGAAACAATAAACAGTCCTTTCTGTAAGGAAGAGTAGGCACTCTAGCACGAATGTCCATACCGCAATGGGGTAACAGAACTTCCTTGGCTCGGTGAGCCAGGCACTATGGCTTGGATTGTTGCATATAAATGTAAATACTATATTACATGGCAAGATATTATATATATACTGTATATACACACAGGAAAAACATTAATGTAATCAGAGCAGGAATAACATATATACAGAAGCAGAGACAGTTAACCTCTTTTACCCAAGGACAGCCATGGCATCACTATAGCGTGTTGGAGGTATGCCTTTTGTGGTACGCTCAGAACGCCTAAGTGGAACGAGATTTGGATCAGGAACAGAGTCACTGAAATCAATTAAATCATCTGTCGAAGGGTTCTCTTGCACTAGAGCAATTGGTGGATAACAGCTAAATGGTAGTAGTTTAGGCGCCCACATAAGCTCAGTTAACGTTGGGGGTCTCTCTTTCGCTTCAGAAGGTGACAAGATCTCTGTACTCGTTGTCTCAGCTGGGGACACCTCTGTGGGTAGTCCTTCTTTAAGGCACAGCTTCAGACGGTTTCGGTGTACTACTTGGGGCTGTCTCCCAGGTTTAGAGATCTTATACACGTCGGATTCAGGATATGGTATGGAGATGACACTGTATGGTTCTTTCTCCCAGAATGGATCCAATTTCCCATTCCGATGGTTATTCCTTAACCATACACGGTCGCCAACTTTCAGGGGCGCTGCATGGGCGCGATGGTTGTAATCCTCCTGTTGTCTCCTACGAACCTCATCCATGCGCGTTTCAACTATCTCTTTAGCTTCCTTCATACGTCGGCGGTGTTCAACAACCCAGTCTGTTATGGGTAGTGGATTGATGGTGTCAGGGACCTTCACACCAAGGGTTAAGTCTGAAGGAAGTTGACCTTGTCTTCCAAACATTAGATAAAATGGTGCGTATCCCGTAGATGTTTGGGGTGTGTTGTTGTAAATATAGGCCAAGTCCTTGATACGCTCAGGCCACTCAACACCAGGTGTAACTGCGGCTGTTCTTAGCATGCCGATGATCACTTGATTTGCCTTCTCGCACATACCATTCCCTTGAGGGTGATACGCTGTGGTTCGCAACTTCTTGCAGTCTTGGAACTGACACAGCTCACGGAACAATTGGGATTCAAACGCCGATCCACGGTCGGTGAGGATATGCTCAGGACAACCGTAATGGCGGACAAACTCTGCGTAGAAGGTCTCAGCCGTAGTTCTTGCTGTAAGATCTCTGACAGGCACGATGACAAGGAACTTGGAGTAATGATCCACCATTGTCAGAGCGTAGCTGTAGCCGGAACGTGTGGGACCCAACTTCACATGGTCCAGAGCAACAATTTCACACGGCTTTTGAGTCTTAATTGGATGTAGAGGGGCCTTCTGATCTCTTCGACCTTCCTTGGTGATACTACAGGCGGGACACTCTCGGCACCAACTCTCAATGTCACTCCTCATCCCAACCCAATAGAAGCGACGACGGATGGTAGCTTCGGTCTTTTGTACCCCGAAGTGACCAGATCTGTCATGATACGCCTCAAGTATCATCTGTGCGTCTCTTCTTGGTACGAGGATCTGATGAAGCCTTTCACCTGTGACAGGATCAAGAGTGTTTCTATGTAGAAGGCCTCGTTGGACAAACAGGCGCTTCCTCTGTCGCCAAAGGCGTTTTAATTCCACGTCATGAAGACCTCTCTTTACACGGGTTGGTATTCTTCCTGTAAGCAGGAAATCTGACAATTCTCCTAAAACTCTGCTCTCTTCTTGGAACGTTTTCCACAGAGATGGCTCCTGGAGGGATTCGGCAGCTGTTTTCGACAGAGATTCTCCTTCTACAGGGACACCAATAGCAACCTGTTGGGCAAACTTGTTGTAGAATGGTGGCATCTCCACCTCTTCCCAGATGTCTTCTCGGGGTGGTTCTTCTCCCACAGGCAACCTTGAGAGTGCATCAGCGTTAGCGTTGGACTTGCCACTGCGATACTTGACAGAGAACTTGTAATTCGCGAGTCTTGAGGCCCACCGTTGTTCAAGGGCTCCCAGTCGAGCAGTGTCCAGATGCGCCAACGGATTGTTATCTGTGTACACGGTAAAGGGTGTGGCAGCCAGGTAGTCTTTAAACTTCTCTGTCACGGCCCAGACAAGCGCCAGAAGTTCGAGTTTGAAAGAACTATAGTTCTGGTCGTTCTTCTCCGCGCCTCTCAGACTCCTGCTGGCGTAGGCGATGACTCGCTCTTTGTTGTCCTGAACCTGGGACAACACTGCACCCAAACCTTGGTGACTTGCATCTGTGTACAAGCGGAATGGCTGACTGTAGTCGGGATAGGCTAGAATTGGTGGTTGCGTCAGAAGTGCTTTAAGCGCTTGAAAGGCTTCCTCTTGACGCGCTGTCCAGTCTACCGGAAGCTTTCGGTTGTAGTTTTCTCTGGGACAACCGCGCAACAACTCGTTCAGAGGCTCGGCTACCTGGGCGAAGTGTGGTATGAAACGCCGGTAGTAACCTGCGAATCCAAGGAAGCTTCGGACTTCTTTGACGGTAGTTGGTCTTCGCCAGTTCTGGACTGCAGTGATCTTTTCAGGATCAGGTTGGACGCCTTGTGCGCTCACGACATGCCCAAGGTAGTGAACTTGGGGTTTCAACAGGTAGCACTTGGAGGGCTTCAACTTTAGGCCGTGCTGTATAAGTACCTTGAATACCTCGGACAGGTGACGAAGGTGTTCTTGGTATGTCCGGGAGAATACAATAACATCGTCCAGGTACAGTAGCACACTCTGGAAATTCTCATGGCCGAGGCACCTCTCCATAAGCCGTTGGAATGTGGCTGGGGCATTACATAGCCCAAATGGCATACTATTAAATTCAAAGAGTCCCATCGGGGTCGTAAATGCAGTCTTTTCACGATCTTCAGGTGCCATAGGGACTTGCCAGTATCCACTGGTTAAGTCCAGGGTCGAGAAACAGGTAGCTGATCCCAAAGCCGTTAGAGATTCCTCAATCCGCGGCAATGGGTATGCGTCTTTGTGCGTGACGTTGTTGAGTTTACGATAGTCCACACAAAATCGTAGGGTTCCGTCTTTCTTCTTGACAAGGACTAGCGGGGCTGCCCAGGGGCTGTTACTCTCCCGGATGACATCAGCATCTCGCATCTCTTGGATCAACTTTTTCACCGGTTGGTACATCACGGGTGGTATTGGACGGTGACGCTCCTTGATTGGATGGTGGTCGCCAGTCAGAATGCGATGTTGTATGGTCGTGGTCTTACCAAAGTCCAATGGGTGTTTGCTGAATGCCTGTTGGTAACGCTTGGCCACATTGCGAACCCCATTGATGTGCTCTATAGGGGTATTGGCGTCTCCCACGTTCAATTCATCCCACCAGGACTTCGTGGCTCCATTCTGAATGTTCTCAGCAGTTTGGGTGGAACGCTGTGTGGCGGTAGAATCACCAGAGAGAATGTCTTCTGGTGCTAACCGGTGTAGCAGGGCCACAGAGTGGAACTTGTGGAGGTTCACGGGAGCATCGCCCAAGTTGACTAAGCGGACAGGAACACGTCCATTGGAAACTGTGACAAGGCTGCGGGCAGCCATGACAAGTGGTTGGCCATCTACCTGTATGGGTTGTAGCAAGGCCTCGTAGTCCTGATTTTCTATGCCCGGACGGGCACGGCACCACACCATAGTTTCTGTTCCAGGCTGTAGGGTTACTGGACGGGTATCTTGGATCCGGACTCGACCAATTTCACCTTGTTTGTTGGCGAACTTGTGCTGGGCATTGAGTACACGAATGGCCCGCTGAATGGTCTGCTGGTCACTGGGTGAAGCTGTAAGGAGAGAGGCACGCAAGGCATCCAACACTTCTGCAAAGCAATGGCGTAAAACATTCATGCCTAATATTACAACTGCAAACCTATCATCCTCTACATCAGTGACAATTACACCCTGTCTAGGCAGTTTCAAGTCCCCAATCTGGATAGTGGGTTCCCAATAACCCTGCTGTGGTATGGGCTGTCCATTGCTGGCACACAGATTTATCCATGTGTCAGGTGTTCTATTCAACACACCTAAGTCCCAATGTTCAAGGAACACCTGCTTGCGCAGGGTTGTTACCTGAGATCCAGTGTCCACCAACGCTGTCAGAGGGACGCCGTTCACCCGGATTGTGATGTGTGGGCAGGCTGAGACGAAGCGTGACAATGGCACTGAAGATTCACCTGGGCCCTTCTTCTTTCCTCCCGAGGGGCGGCCCGCTGCCTCGGGGGTGGCCCGTTTAACTGAAAACACTGAGGCCTGGTGTGTCCATATCTATGGCAATAGGTACAGTGTGGCCTCTCACTCTGCGGAGGTTTCACTGAAGACGGACGTCTGGGTGGCGACTCAGGTGAGATGTTGAGACTTCGCAAAGGATCACTGGACGATGAAGACGGCTGGGTCAGACGATCTAGACGGAAGGTGATCTGTTCCATGGCACGGGTCAGATGATCCACTCGGGCCAGAAGGTCATCTCTGGAGTCTGCTGGTGTAGTCTGCGCAGTTTGGGCAGCAGGTGAGGTACCCAGAGGTAGTGGCAGGACAACTGGAGTGATGCTTGTAGAAGGTCCAGGTGAGGGAGCACATATGACTGGGCTCGGCTGGGGCTGCTCCTGTCCCAAGACCTGGATGGCAAGGGCCTTGAAGTCAGCAAACGTGATGCTGGGATGTTGTGCAGCAAGCATTCGCAACTGACTCTGTAGCAATGTGGTATGCGCCCCTTCTATGAAGCGGTCAAGCAAGATTTTATCAGAGTCCACATTTTCACGTGGATCCACTTGCACCACAGCTCTGAACGCCTCTTGGAGGGATAAAGCATAGTCCCGCAGGGTCTCACCAGGTAGTTGTCGTCTGGAAAAGAAGCGCATCTTTACCTCGGAGACAGATCGCACGTCAAAGTTCACATGGAGTTTGTCCAGAATTTGCCCAGGGGTTCTTTTGTCAGAGGCAGGCCAGGATTTGACCTCCCTAGCTGCAGCACCCTGAAGCTGGCCCAGCAGGATCTGTATCTGCTGTTCTGTATTCAGAGGATAGAACTGGAAGAGAGACAGCATCTTCTCACGAAAGTCCCTGAGGGTATGCGCCTCCCCTTTGTAGCACGGCAGCCATGGTGCGCCAGGGTAAAATGGCATGGAGAATGGTAGGCTGCTCGCCATGGGCACTGCTGGATCACTAGAAACAGATGGCACAATGTCACTTTGCTCAGTCATGTTGTTTGCAGGTATGACTGAAATTAGGTCGCCGTCTCTTTAAGAAACTCAACTGCTTGCTGGCAGGGAATGGAGACTACAACTTGGAATGCTGTCCCTTTAAGAATGCTGTAGCTATTAACAGAGTCACTGTGATGCAGGCTGACGGTGTGCTCCCCCTCTTTAATGGTGGCACTCCCCACGGACACTGTACACGGAAAACACTCGCTGGGGCCGTGGGAGGACTGAAGACAAGGACAGGGAGGCACAGTACTCACTGACAGCAACTGCAGCGTGGACCAGAGATCAGCGGTGCACAGCAGGGACGGTGATGCGGCACCGGAGAGTCAGAAATGGCGCTGACACGTTCGCCTTTCACTTTCTTGTATGGGTGTGCTGGAGCATTGCGCTCAGCATTCTGGGCTCTCCTAAGATGGTGGCAGATGGGTCTCCTGGCCTCATGGGCAGTGCTAAAAATCTCCCGCACTTTTGCAAGGTACAGTTAACCCTTTGTGGGCGTTCTTACACAGCGATGTGGCGCAGCAAACAAGTCCTGGGCGTTTTAACTCTTCCAGGGCTGTAACACACTGAGAGGACAGTCTTTAGGGCTTACTTCAGGGGTATAGGGCTCCCCTCTTTGTGGCAAGCACTCTCAGGGAATAAACTTGATCTTAGCAAAGTCCACAATAAAGACCGATGCTCTGGAGACAATTTGGCGCACTTTTCGTGGAGACTTTCTCAAAATGGCACACACCCGTATCCTGTTCGTGACGCCAGTTTTTCTTGCGGTGACCAGATGGAAGGTAACGCTGCAGTTGGGATTGCGGGGTGCAAACAGCGCAGACTTGTCACGGTCTCTGGGCACGAGGGCGCAGCGCTGGTGCTGTCCCACGTTACCACCACTGGTAACGGTGATGAGGGGGCTGCACAAATGTTGGTGGTGATTGTTCCCCCGGGGCGCTTCCCCTATACTGTGCCGACTGGTGGTGTTTGGGGCGCCCTGATGTTGTCGGTGCAGAGTCAGACACAGAAACGGTTGTAAAGTTGAACTTTTACTTCCATGGGTGTGGAGGCACAAATGCTTAAACAGTTTCTTCAATACAAAACAACGGGGTACGCCTGGTGACACAGCAAAGTCCTGGGGTGCAGGGTAGACTTGATGAAAGGTGTTCCTAGCCCCTTATACTTCAGTGTTACAGCCCTAAGGTGCGTCTGGGCTCCTATTTGGCTCATAGGAGGATGCCCACCCTGATACTAGTACATAATATTCCCCACTCACGTTATGTGGTCCTGATAGCTCAGAGTTTCGGGGTGCAATAGTCAGGGTGGCAGGATATTCCACAGGTCTGGCCTTGGCCCCTGGATCCTGTGATACTTGCTATGGAGCACGTGTTCCAGAATGTTCTCTCCACAGTCTCATGCTGACAAGATGATGATGCTTGACTTCCTTCAGGACGATGGCTAGGCAGACAGGGGACAGGATCTTCTGAATAGCTGGAGTATGTCAGCTCTCCAACCTTCCTGGGCCTGTCTAGGACTTGAGATTCCTGTACTAAACTCACTGCTTTCTTCACAGGACATCACACTTATCTCCTCACCTCCTCCTCCTAACACTCCACACTTCTAACTCCTCACACGCAGGACCTTCCTGCAGGGGTGTTACCATGGGGACCCAGTGATCAGCTGACTCCTCCCCTTTTCCCAGGCGATGTCCTCCCATTGGACATTTGGTTACTATTCAATCCTATGGGAGGTGTAATGCATGTGTGAGGCTCACTAGGTGGCGCTGTGTTGTGTGAGACTCAGGACCCCCCTGCTATGTCACACAGGCTATGAAGCAACAGGAAATAATACAATGCACAGAGATCACCCTCAGCCCAGCCATAGCCAGCTCTGGGATGCCACACCACCCAACAGCTTCCTGCTAATAGCCTACACCACGGCTCCTTCACTGAAGTCTTACATATGTGCTGACTATCTGGTGTTACTCAGTATGTTCCCAGTATAGTCAGCCCCTATAGTACTGTGCTGGCCCCAATAACTCCACGGCCAGTTCATGCATAGTACTGTATGGGGAATGACATGGCCATGGGGCACTACATGTATGTGCAAGATTATAGTGAGGGAGCTGTGATGCAGACATAGCACACAGGGCTGCCAGCAGGAATTGTGAGCCCCCCCCACCCAACAGTACAGCTCCACATGGTATATAATGCTCCACAGTATAAAATGCTCTCCTGAGCCCTCCAGTTTCCCCACATGGTATATAATGCTCCACAGTGACCCCACACAGTATAAAATGCTCCCCTGAGCCCCCCATAGTGGCCCCACATGGTGTGTAAGGCTCCACACAGTATAATACTCCACAGTAGCCCACACACACAGTATACTACCCCTTAGTGGCCCCAGACAGTGCAATATGCTCCCCAGCAGCCCCACACAATATAATATGCTCCATACAGTATAATATGCACCCCACAATGCCCCCCCAGTATAATGCTCCAGTGGCCTAACACAGTATAACATGCTCCATAATGACCTCCACACAGTATAATATACTCCCCAGAGGGGTTCCCCCAGTATAATGCTCCACAGTGGCCCCACACAGTATAACAGGCTCCCCACACTGTCCCTTCCCCAGTATAAAGCTCCACAGTGGCCCATAGTATAATATGCTCCCCAGGGGGCCCCCGCTAGTATAATGCTCCACAGTGCCCCCTCCAGTATTTTGTTCCACGGTGGCCCCACGCAATATATTATGCTCCCCAGAGCGTCCCCCCAGTATAATGTTCCACAGTAGGCCCCACGCAGTATAATATGCTCCCCAGAGGGCCCCCTAGTATAATGCTCATTAGTCCCCCCTGAATAATGCCCCACAGTGGCGCCACACAATATAATATGCTCTGCTGATGGCCCCCCCCAGAATAATGCTCCACAGTGACGCCACTCAGTATAACATGCTCCAGAAATGGCCTCCACACAGTATAATATACTGCCCAGAGAGGTTTCCCCCAGTATAATACTCCACAGCGGCCCAAAACAGTATAATATGCTCTCCAGAGCCCCCCCTCCCAGTATAATGCTCCACAGTGGCCCAAAACAGTATAACATGCTCTCCAGAGCCCCCCCTCCCAGTATAATGCTCCACAGTGGCCCCACACAGTATAATATACTGGGGGGCCCCTCTGGAGAGCATATTATACTGTGTGGGGAAACCGTGGAGCATTATACTGGGGGGCCCCTCTGGAGAGCATATTAAACTGTGTGGGGCCACTGTGGAGCATTATACTGGGGGGCCCCTCTGAAGAGCATAATGCTCCAAAGTGGCCCCACATAATATAACATTATCTCCAGAGCCCCCCCATTATAATTTTTCACAGAGGCCCCACAGAATATAACATGCTATCCAGAGGGCCCCTTCCCCAGTATAATGCTCCACAGTGGCCCCAAACAGTATAATATGCTATCCAGAGGGGCCCCCCAGTATAATGCTCCACAGGGACCCTACAGTGCTATTATATTATATTATATTCTGGGGTCTCTTCATACCCCAGAGTATAATAATCGAAGGCCCGGGGGAAGTGAGGGAAAACAACAAACAGTTATACTCACCTTGCCTTACCTCTCCTGGTCCTCCTCTCGCTGCTCCGCTATCCCCGCCGGCGCTGGTTTCTTCTTCTCTGCGGCTGACGTCACGCGTTGTGGACGTCACCGCTGAGGCCTGTGATTGGGCCTCAGCGATTACGTGAGGCACGCTGTCAGCACGCCCCACGTGATCGCTAAGGCTGAGGCCTGGCCTCAGCGGTGATGTCCGGAATGCCAGAAGATGACGTCAGACGCCAGGACAGGTGAGTAAAAATGTTTGTTATTTTTACTCACCTCGGAAGGGTCCTGCGGTCACTTTCTGTTATTGATTTGGCCGGGCCTGACTCCGGGATCCGGAGTACACTGGAAAATGCCTGAATCCAAGATGGTGGAGGGTATTTATAGGGCTGTGACATGATTGGCTGCACGCATGGCATTGTGGGTGATCCCGCGTTCCCAGAGTTCCTTGCCCCATGTCCTAACATGTGCAGCAGCCATTTTAGAAAAAAATGCGATTTGTTACCACGAAGTGTGAGGAAATCCGGATTCGATGCAAATTGAATATTTCCTGAAATTTGGATCGAATTCCACTTTGTCAGCTTCGTTTCGCTCATCTCTAGTAACTATGTTTTGAACCAGTGGTGTAAGTACCGCCGTAGCAGCCGCTATGCCTGCAAACCTAGGTGGCATGGTGGGCCCTTTCCGTCTTTTTTTTTTTTTTTTTTTCAATAGGCAGTTACCTGCTGGAGTAACCCCAGCAGGTAACAGGCCCTATTTAATTACTGATCCCGTTCCTGCTCACAGCCACCTCCGCTTTCCCTTCTGTTCTCCAGAGCGCCCTGTGTGTCCCAGCAATGTGATATGGGACGTATGGGGCCCCCTGGAGGGCAGAAGGGAAAGCGGAGGTGGCCATGAGCGGTAGTGGAGATCAGTAAGGCCGCTGGCCCACGGCAAGAGTAGCTCAAATCAAGGATCAGCCATGAAGAACATTTACCACGAAAAGAGAAACTGCATCTTCCAACTCATCGATAGCAGTCTCTTGGCCAAGAAAATTGCCAAACTACATCATGAGAGTGCCATAACAGTTGGAAGAATATGAAATGAAGTCCGTACATCCATTCAAAAGCCAAGATGTGAAAATCTATGCAAAATATCGGAGTCAACAAGTCGGCTCATCACAAGGTCTATCAACTCTGGAGCAACATACCCACCAGTGGAGGTGGCTTGTAAGCTTCGTAATAGTGAGATCACAGACGTCCATGCAAGTACCGTGCAAAGCATGTTATACAAGTTTGGAATGGTGGCCCAAAAAAAAAAGGTGAAGAAGCCTCGACTCGAGTGTGTAAAATAGTATGAAAAGTGGACAGAAGAAGATTGGAAATGGGTGATTTGGAGCGATGAAACGAAAGTCAATAGACTGGGCTCTGATGGGTGCAAATGCGTCTGGAAGAAACAAGATAAAAAGGGGCTAACGGATCGAAAAATTAAAGGAACTGTCAAGTTTGGTGGATGAAGCCTGATGATATGGGATTGTTTCACAGCCAAAGATGTTGGATACTTTACCAGGATCGATGGTCGTCTCAATGCTGAGCTATACGTGAGTATCCTACAAGACGAGTTACTTAATAAACTCGAGTACTATGGGTATGAAAGGGACGACATAGTGTTCCGGCAGGACAATGACCCAAAGCATACGTCGAGATTAAAGAAGAAATGTTCAATAACAATGCAGTAGGTATGATAGATTGGCCCCTACAGTCCCCAGACCTCAACCCAATTTAACACTTGTGGGTAGAGTTGAAGAAAAAGCTGTATTCGTACCCAAATGAGTCGACCAGTATGTACCAACACTGGGAACATGTAGAAGAGACCCAGGATCAGATTTCCTCATGTACTCACCCAGCGGCTTATTTTGAAAAGTCACCCAAAACGATAGTTACATTTTGAGTAACCATTGTTTCATTTTTTTTTCTCTACATAGCCATAGTACAAGTGCAAAATATTTTATTACAAAAAAAAAAAAAAGGCTTTTTCTCCACTCGTTTCATCATTTATTAAACTCATCACCTCTTCCTCCTCCACAAAGCCTCCTGCACAGATTCACTTGCCTATTCCCATAACTCCCCTACAAATGGAGTGTAGCAAGTTTATGTGGCCCTCTCCAGTCACTTTTGGGAACAGACATGGCCCCATTGAGATGTATTTGGAACACAGAGGTGGGAGCTACATCTAACAGGTATTTATGGCATTTCCAATGGATATAGCCATAAATACTGAGATGGAAATACTCCTTAAATTTACTGCTTAAAATTCGCCTTCAGAGTGGTGAAGAGGGCTTTTCAGCTTCTCTGTTAGAACAGGTTACAGCTGCTGCCCATAGAAGTCTATGGAGATGGGAGGGAAAAAAAGGGGGGGGGGGAGCATCTGCAGAAAGAGCCAAAGAGACATTGATTTTGTTTATAGTGTTATATCTCATACCAGAGCTGAATTCATAGCAACAGTGCTCAGTACATCTCTTATAATACAATCCATTTTGCTGCTTCCTAGACTATCCAATAGAGATATGGGGGAGGAGGTTCTCCTCTTCTATACATGTGTTGTATGGGAGACATCATGGCTCTCTGCCCACTGTGGAGCTGAACACAAAGAAACACATTTATTTTATTTTTGCACCTGGGATTTCTCCTGGAAGACAACTGCATCTCCCATTCTCCTGTCTGATTGCACTAGCAGGTCGAACATGCGCACCGCCATTCCATTCATTCTCTGTGGGATTGCTGGAGGTAACTGAGTACTGTACTTGGCTATCTCTGGCAGTCCCATAGAAATGACTAGTGCTGCTGAGTATGTGCGGCCAACCGCTCCATTCATTTGGGGGTATAAGGGAACGCCTTTCGCATGATCACATCCTATGAACAAGCGGGTAATGTGTCCTAACTGGAATGCTCTTATAAAACTGCTGCTTTTAATTACAGATTTTAATTTTATTTATTAAAGTGTTACTGCCAGTTCATTTTTTTTTTTTTTTTTTTAGTATTGAGAAGGAGGGTGTTTGGAGAGATATGAGTTAGGACAATGCTTTAGTACGATAGCACTCAAAAGGGAAGTCAATTAAAGTTAGTTTAGGATTTATTATCACTAGGGGAATAAGTGCAGGGAAAGTAGAGGCGGGCTAAGGAGCTGTCTCTGCAATCAAAATATATATATTATATATATACTGGCCATACACAGTGGTGGAGATCTATTATAGTTTCTAGGTCAGTTTTCCGCTGTAAAAAAAAAAAAAAAAAAAAGGGGGGGTAGTAAACTGTGGGCTTGTGACTTTTTAAATAGCAGTTGTTGCAACTAGTATTTTTATTCTGCCCTCATCACTATACAAAAAGGGGATGTGATGAAAGCATTCTGGGGGGTGGGGTCATCATCCCTGTCAGATTTAGTGTAATTTATGAAGTGGTGTGCGCCTCCTCATAAATTCAATACAAACTTCATCAGAGTTTTCATATTTATAAAAATGCCAGTCTTTATAGATCTCCACCATTGTATATAGGACATGCTATACGCACTGTATATAGAGCAGACTCCCTGGCAATGCTTAGTTAGGGCTTTGCTAGGGATAGACGTTAACAGCCTGTTTTCTACTAAAAGGAAATAAAATAATTTTATTAAAAATGTTGCCCAAACACCCCCCCCATACTAAAAAAGTGAAAGGACAGTTCCACTTTAAAGAATGATGCTTGCTATTTATATGTATGAGGCCCTTGCTAGTAAATCAGATTTATTGTGCGACAACCATAAAATAGGCATTGCATAGGGTTATGTTGATTGTAGTAAACTAGAGGTAAGCATCTAGTACAGAAGCGTATAAAGGATCATGTTAACCCATACATGGTGCAGTAGTCATCTCATCACCAGCTTCCAGCTCACCTTCCTAGCACACTTGTTTGCACGCCTTGGGTGTGACTTAATGAAATACTTCTCATGTGTGTCACGTGGAGTAACTACATGTGCAATTTCAAATTTCATTGGAAAATTTGTATATGAAGATAATTTTAATGATTGCTTATGCTAATTAAAGTTGCATCCTGCGCCAGGTTGCATTTTAGTGATGTGAATGGGATGAGCTTATCCATAGATGTAGAGAATGGTAAGATTGTATTATGTCTGGAACATCAAAAGGGAAATATATAGGTGTTGTGTAAAAGATTCATGTACAGTCTATAGGTCACACGTGTCATGCGTTCCCTAGTATTAAGCTGTAAATATCTGTCTAGCTTTTTATATAGACTATGCTTCAACACCCGATTAGATCTTATTCATGATCTATCTAAATGTATGTCTGTATATAGGTATTTCCATCTTTTTTTTTTTTATCTTTTATCTCTATTTATATATTTCATATCAATCTCATATCTATTTATCTAAATATATTTTTCGATACATTTTCATATTTGTCTAACAATCACATTTATTGAGATTAATGGTACCCAGTGGGTAGTTTTCTCGAAGCAACCTCTGGAAGAACAGAGCTGCATAATACCGGTGTTACAGACACAAGAATACACATCCATTGATTAAACAGTCCTAGCGTTTGAGGTCACATGCATCCTGACTCACTTGTGCTTGCATGAATAATTGAAGTGGATACAATTTATAGCAGATGAATATTGAGCTGTACTGTAAAAGAAATATTTCAGCTATTGTCAAACCAAATGCGAAAATATTTAAAATAGATAATGAAAACACATTAAACTGTATCCACTGAAACTATCAATAGTCCTTGGCATCCATAATTAGATTAGTGACTATCATTATCTCTATGCAGTCTCACTTTGAAGCTGACCATAAAAACCTTCTTCATCTTGAAGCCTGCATCTCCATTTCATTGTGCATATAGTGGGTGGCTGCATATATAGATGTTGGCTTCCATGCTGTCTGTTAATCATCTCAGTAGTCATTTAGAGCTGTTAGCTGCTTGTGATACAAAAATAAATGTATCGCCACTTTGGCAAAATGGTGAACAGGAGGGCACGGTTCAACTTTCTAATTCAACTTAGCCCCTTTGCATGGATTGTGGGACTTGCACAGAAAAACAATATGCAAGCATTGTTTATCTTCATTAGTTCTTCAAAAAGTCTATGTACTGGCAGACACTGCTAACTAACCCTGATCTAAATAGTCCAGCAGGTTACACGGACTCAACACTGAGACCCAATGACCCACTGTTACTGGGCTCAGGGAAAACTGTTGCAGAGTGTGATTGCTGGATGTGTCAAAACCAGATAGACATTTGTATATAACAGGAACAGACTTTAGTGAAACATGAGTGCAGTAAGAGAAGATCACCTCACATGGTGAATAACAGATCTACTTCAGCACACACATTAACAATACAGGAAGTGTATATCAACAGCATCAAAAACAACAAAGTACAGTGTGTCTACAGATAAACATTTAGTAACAGATACATCTAGTGTCATAAATGTGAACTGCAGTCAGTCCAGCAAACATAGAGACGAAGCTGGCTGTTGTATATCTCCAACAAAAACTTCCTCAAACAACAGCACGCAATAGGTCTGGAGGGTGGGCATTTAATTCCCACCACGATTTAAGGCAAAATCTGACTGGACACAAGCAGAAATAGTGAAAAAATTCCTGGCTAGACAAACAAGATGGATGCAAAGTATGTTAATAATCCCATGTGGATCAGTGCTTAGTACAGAGGTGGGTGTCTGACTGCTGAGACCCCCACTAATCCTGAGAACAGAGGTTTTCTCCCCCTGTTGTGCATTCAGTCTGGCCACAGTCCGGCAGATTGTAGGTGTGACACTTGGTGGTTGGACAATACGCTTTCTTGTTCATCTCCATTGCTTCCACTGAAGTGAATGAGAGTACCACAACGGGGTAAATGTTTGCTTTAATGTCCATGATTTTTACATTACTGATAAGGACCCAGTTCCAAAGACTTTTCTAACAAGCACAAAATTTTGAAAACATTTCCTCTACTGGAAAACCCCCTACCACTAACCCATACCATGAGTCACCTTCTGGCAACCTCTAAGTTCCCCAAAAAAAACACTGATACCTGGGAAACACTGGGCTACAGTCATGCTTGATAAAAGATGCTCACTGGAGAGCACTCATGTCTGTTTGCTCCTCTGTTTCACTGAACAGCTTTGACATAGGGCTACTCCTAAAGGTATTGTCTAAAAGGTCCCTTGGTGTCACAATTAAATCCCTATATAGGGATCTTGTCTTCATGTCGCTCCATAGTCTTCATACAGTGACAGGTGACTCAGTCGGGTCAAAAGATACCAATGCATGGCATCAAAGGGATACACAAGAGACAGTCAATGGATGACAAAAAAAAGTGTGCACTTGCTGACAGTGCGCATGCCCTAGAGGCACTATGCTCAGTACCTAAAGGGGACAGAGCAGCGGGCAGAAATCCGTGGCAGTGAGCACAGCAGAGAGTTAAGAGATGGTGCCAGCATCTAAACCAGCTTCTTGTATCTCATACCAGGGCTGGATGAACATCTGCACTGTGCATTACTGCTACATAATGTCCTCCATGCTCCTGCTGCTACAGGGTATGCTACAGAAAGTTACTGTACTTCAGAAGATTTTCTAGATTTAAAGGGTTGTCTCTTGCCACTGAGGCCAGTGACTGACTTCAGCAGCCAATGTAATGCAGCAGTCAATGTAATGTCAGCTCCAAGCCCCATCAACAAACACCAGCAGAGTGCAGTGGAAATGCAGTGCTAACACTGCAAGGGATTGAAAAAAAAATAAGTATGGATTGGTTTGCTGTGTTAATCTATCCCTTGGCTATGGACTAATTTTCCATAGTCTTGAACAACCCCTTTAAATGAGCAGGTTTCTTTTTCTTTCCCTTTTAATAACATCTTATAGCAAGTCAGTACTTAAAGTATCAAAATAATACATATAAAACTTTTGAGAAATGTATAAAAAGGCTAAAAAATGATCAAAGACCAACCTTGAGAATAGCCCCTCTAGTCCCACTCTTTCATCCAGTATAAATAATACAAATGTCAGGACTTTAGTATACTAACATATCTTATTATTCTTATTACTATTGTTTATTTATATAGCACCATTAATTCCATGGTGCTTTACATTTGAGGAGTTACATACGGTACACAAGATATACAAAACAGATAATACTAAATGTGACCAACTGGCACAGTGGGATAGAGGGCCCTGTCTGCAAGGCCTTACAATCTATTATTGTATAGTCCTATATCACCTTATATCTTACCATATAAGGTCAATTTTAGTATATGAATGAATTCCCTTTGGCTTCACAACCCTATATGTCTGACACAGAAGCGAAGAAACGAGAAGAGAAAAATGAAAATAAAAAAAAGTTGCAAGTCTCTCTATATTCCCTCCACCCTACCACAGTTCCAGCCCAATAGGGCTTGTTATAGTCACAGCACAGAAATCAGACACCTGGTAACAAGCTGTGCACCTGTGTGTCCATCACATGACCATGGATTGTATATCACATGATTTTTAACCACTGGAAGTAAACGAAAAATTACAGCAAGCAGAGATCTAGAAAACTGTGAGGAATTGAGTGTGTATATTGGAAAATTGTACAACTTTTCATTATACAAACCCTAACATTTGCAGAAACTGGACATCCCCTTTAAGTATGAATTCATATTTTTTCCATTTCTTTAAAAATTGTAATTGTGCTGACAAATAGAAAGTATCAGATCAGGACTGGCTAGACCACCCTTATTCTCATCTGCCATTAAATGTATAAACGTAATTCATGGAGTTTGGAGACTCCAGCAGAAACCACCGTTTTACAGTCCCTGCATAGTGGATGGGATTCTAGTCAAATTTCATCCACACATTGCGGGAAAAATCTGTGCAGCGGACACGCTGTGATTTCCAAAACATTGCGGTTTTGAAAATCGCAGCATGTCAATTATACCTACCGAAACGCCGGTGGGTTTCTCTATAGGTAAAAAGCACTGCGGGAAAATAGTTATACATTGCAGCCACGGTTTTTCCTGCAGTGCTTTTTTGCTGTGGCTCGCTACATGGGACCTTAGCTGAAAGAGGTTTTCTTCCACCCAAATTGGGCTATTGACCAAGGAGTAGAGAAGTCAGGGGAGAACTATTTTAGCACGAACCACACAGTCTGCTATTGACAATGGGAGCCTAAGCCATATGCTAATGTTTTCTTTGGCTTTTTTAACCACTGTAATTATTTTGGTCTCTGGATACTATAGAATATCATTGAGATATTGAGTCATAAATATTTTAATGACTTCTCCCTCCTCAAAGACCTCACTCCTGACCAGATAAGTTATTCCACAATCTGTATAATAAAAGTATCAAGCCAGTATATTTTTAGCCCTGATATTTTACCAAATTCCTGTACCATAGATGCTACCCTAAGAAGAGTCACCTCCATATTACTGTCTGTGTACATTTTACTACTGATCATGTATCACAACCTAAAGTTGGAGATACTGTATTGTACTAGCCAGTGACATCTCTACAGACTCAGCAGTATCAAATAATCAATGATAACATGGTTCTTTATGTCACAGACGCTAGGTTGCTGAGCAGCCCTTTGACAAGCATTGATTTGTACGCTAGAACTGCTCTGTACAGTATGTTCGGTCTAAACCAACACAGGTTTAGCAAACACAGTACACTACCAATAAGCTAGCGTCCATGATAAGGGTTACTGCTGGACTATCAGCATTCAATGATTATTGTGGAAATCTCAAAGTACTCTCCTCGTAATCTTCCAATGATATTAACGTAAACCAAGTACTGGGGCCTTGTTGTTGTTTAGATCAGTGGGGGAAGAGTGGGTATAATCTTAGACTTACAGCACCTGTTTAACATCTGATGAATGTAAATTCTGGAAGGGATATTTCTTGAGACTCAAGCAATCTGTCTAGTGTTGTTTGCAATGTATGCAGCAAATAAAGAGTGTGGTGACAGGTGGAGGAGTCAAATATTGCTTGGTAAATACTCCCCTACCTACAGTACATCTATGAACAGTTTGCTTGGTGTACTCTCACTACAATGTAAAAACAAAGGAGATTAAATCCATATAACCTGGGATGGGAAAGCTTTACTGGAGCTGTAACTATGAAATGCTGCAATAAATTCATTGACTCTGAAATCCCATTATACATACATACATACAAGACTTCCTTATCTATAAAAAGAAGTTATAGGAGATACCAGGTCATTGATTCCTATGCGAGTCATTTCTCACTGTGACTCCATAGTCAGGTGATTTGAATTCTCCGTGACTGCACAGCCTAGGGAATGGAAATTTCCTTCCCTCCATTGCTTTAGATATATAACATGTGATGGGGGTGCAATCCTTATTTATTGTTCTGTCTGCTATGGAAATATTAACAATAATAAATTACAACAAGCAAAATTACCATTACACAGTGTAGCACATATGCGTGTTTACGTCCTCTCTCGGCCAGCTTATGTGTTGAGAGGAGTAGTCTCTTTATCACATTCTGATTCCCAAGTGTCAGCATTTTAATGTTATGCAGCAAATCACAGCAAAGGTGAACTTATCCTTTATTATGGTCTAGCAAAACAAAAGGGTGCTGGAGAATTGCCACCGCTGCGCACATTGTGAAATTTTTTTTGAAATTCATAGATTTATAGTTTTCCAGTGTAAATTATAGCGGGAGATTTATAAGGCAAAGCTGAAATTCTGACATAATTGTGCCGAAAAAAACTGTAACAGGCAGTGCGCCACAGTTATCAAATGTTTTTAGACATCTTATACAGACACTTTTTTTTTTTTAATAAAAGGGGCAATACCTCGGTTGTGCCACTGTGCGCCAAAAATACACAAAAACTTTGTAAGCCAATTAATAAGTGGTTTACTGGTACACAATACACCAGATTTATCAAACATCAGCCGCCACACTGATAAATCTGGCAGTCTAGGACAGGGGTCAGCAAACTTTGACACTCCAGCTGCTGTGAAACTACAACTCCCAACATGCTCCATTCACTTGCGTGGCAGTTCCAAGAAAGGAAGAGCAAGTATGCATGCTGGGAGTTGTAGTTTTACAACAGCTGGAGTGCCAAAGGTTGGCTACCCCTGGTCTAGGACTATCTAGTCTAAATTTATACTGTCTAAAACTTAGACACTACTAGTAAATCTGCCAATAGTATACCTCACAACCGTCCCGGATTCTGCGGGACAGTCCCGGATTGTGGGTCCTATCCCACGGTCCCAGTTGGTATGTGCCGGATTCAACTCATCTGCGTCCTCTCCGGACGCAGATGAGTTAAATACAGTGGTGAAGCAGGAGTAGACAGCTCCTGCCTCACCGCTGTGCTCCGGCTCTGGGAGCTGTAGGCGCAATGGATTGACGTCACTCACATCGTGCCTGCATCTCCCTTAACACTCTGGGACTGCAGATTGCGCAGCAGGGGAGCGAGGAGAGGTGAGTATCAGTGTTTTTTATGTTAAACTTTTGCAGATAGAGGGAGGACATTAAACCCGGGGGGCAGCTGGAAGAGGACATTAAACTTTGGGGTTAGCTGGTTTAATTAATGTCTCCCTCCAGTTGTCCCCATTCTAATGTCCCTCTCTAGTTGCCCCCAGTTTAAAAGTTGGGAGGTATGCAATATTGTTTAAAGAGGACCTTTCTTGTCCTCATCAATGTGCGGTATTATATACCGCTAGAAAGCCAGCTTTCCCAGTATGTGTCCCAGGGCTGGATATAACGATGCCGTTAATTTCGGCACCAATTTCTGCTCACTGTCAGAAGGGCGGGCCTTACAGCCTAGCATCATAGCAGGGCTGTGAGGAACGCCACCCCTGACTGTACTCTACCATAGTCTTGTACTGTCAATGGGGGCATTCATTATCGCCCAGAGATGATGCTGAGCTGTGAGGAACACCCCCTCTGACAGTACAAGACTATTTTAGAGTACAGTCAGGGGTGTGGTGGGGGGTTATGGGTGCTTTACTTATCCAGTGATGTTTGCTTTCTAGCGGTGTATAATACTGCACATTGATGAGGACATGAAAGGTCCTCTTTAAGGCAAAGGCCATTTTTGTGAAGCCCCTGCAAGTGCAGTAGCCTCTCGTTCTACATGTAACCAGACGTTGTTTCTCCTGCAGGATGCCACACTTTTAGTGGTGGCAGTTCACAGAATTGTGGTTTTGTCATGAGAATGAGACAAAGTTGGTAACACCCTGCAGCCACAGTAGTAACAGTATGTTGTCCTGCAGTATGAACCAAAGAAGATAATTAATAGAAGAAGAAATTGCTACCGGTTCAAGAACATATATACAGAAACTGATATATGCAGCATTATACGGTTGAGACTCATGGAAAAAAAGATTTTCAAATACAGCAATAAGAAAATTTTGGTCACATAGGAGACCCTTCATAGAATAAACGCAAACATTGCAGGAGGATTCTGCCCTTCCATTGTTTCTAGGCTTCTGCAATAAGAACAGACAGGGAGGTTTAACTGCCTCGAGGTCTCAGCCCAAATGTTCTGTAATTATAAGATAAAACAAGTCATAAAGCAATAAACTCTGAGATCTAAGGTTACCTATGCTCAAGCATAAACAAGTCAAGGCTGAAATAAAGTACTCCTGTGTGGTCTCTTCAGAAAATATTATCCACCGCTCACATTTAGTGGTTTGGACAATTTTGTCCATTTTTTCTCTTAATGGTTTTTCATTTTGAAATTATTGAACTCTCTTTTAGCTTTTGTTACTGAACAGTAATCTCTGCTCTTTTTAACCTATTTTTGGTGTTTTGTGGCCTTTATGTTGCCTTTTACTTGCTGGTGACTTAAATAGGTAACAGTGTGCCAAGGAAAAATGCAACTTACAGTATATTACAGTACATGATCACAAAAAAACCACGGCAATTGCAGGAAAAATTCCAACAACTGATTAACAATAAAAATAGCACAAAAAAAAAAAAAAGTTTAAAAAACATATGGAATTTGGTATGGTTATTAGGTGTGGAAGCTGTACAGCTTTCTGCTGCACCAATACCAAAATGATCTCAGGAGATAGTTTTATGGTGCCTGCACATGGGCAATTCTGGCCCAGAAAATACTGTCCATATATTGGCCATCCGTGGCCTAACTAAAGTCCAGTGTGTCCCGCTACAAACTTCCACTGGGGCCCCCTATCCCATTCCGCATTCCTGACAGCTAGACCCCGCCCGATCTAAAATTGATGGCCTATCTTAATGTGATAGAACAGTGCATAACCATTACACAACTGTGGGGTGGGGCAAGAGCCAGCACAATACAAATAATACACATATCAAACAATACCCAAAAATAACACAAAGGCCCAAGCGGTACACTGGATGGAAAACCCTACATGTATCACTGCTCCATTGTTGCACCCCTAAGAAAGCAGCAATGTAGTGGGTTTTTACAGCCAGTGCATCTCATGGGCCTTTGGGTATTGTTTGATATGTGGATTTTTTTGTATTGTGCAGTCGCAATTATGGTGTATTATGGAAAACTTGGAACTGATGTATTAGATTATATATATTGATTAAGTGTCCTTTTGGGCTCCATGAATCTTGCTATGGCTGGGGAGTCATCCTTATTTTGTATAGGCCCTGTATGTGTATGGTTTTATATATTTTTAGAGTCCCCATTTGCAAGTTATTAGTGTCACTAAAGATTTGTTATTTCATTCATAAGGTGTGCACTGTTTTGTTTAAGTGTCGAGAAGTTTTACTTTTATCTGAAGTTACTTTGATAATACTGCTATACTGCTTTGTCATCTTCTGCAGATTGTACCTATAACCTCAAGAAACAGACCTTTGTGCCGCTTGATCTTTTCTATCATTTGTGATTGCTGTGAAATTGCTTGGTGACCTCTCTTCGCAACTTTCTGCCCTTCACAGCATCAACAACTAATTGGCGTCTGCCTTCCAGTTAATCTTTGTAACTTTTCATTGTAATTGTTCTAGATAATATCATCTACACAGAAAATAGCCTGGATATTTGTCATTGGGCTACAATTATATGTTCTACAGCTGTTTTTAATCCCTTGTTGTAGATTCTTAAAAGGAGTCTGTCACCAGAACCCAGCCCTGCAAATGGATTCAGGTGACCCTAACCTAATAGTGTTTTCCCCCTGTATATTGGTGTCTCTGTGGTCAAGATATCGCCGATTTTGTCAATATGCGAATTAGCTCTTTGGAGCAGTGAGGCAATTGCCACTTACCTCTCGAAAAAACAAATGTTCTCATTGCTCCAAATAACTCATTTGCATATAAAAAAAAAAAATTAAAACATTTATACATCATATACTAAGTAGTCTTTTCTTTTTATGGGCATTACTGGTGACATATCATATGTCCTTGTTGTTCCTTTGTTAATTAGGGAGACAGTCCACAGGACAGTATATTTCACCTACAGGATGCCATGATACAAGATTTATCCACAGGGTTTAGGGTTGAGGTACTCATCTGGTCCCTAGATATAAAGGAGTTTTCCCATCTCAGGATTTCAGTTGCCCATCTGTCTCCTCTCCCCTCTTCCTCCTGGTCTTCCGCTAAAATCAGTAGCATGCAGCTTCTGAGATTAACTGTGTAGTTTGTTATTTGCTCAGTTATCTTAGGATTTACATCAAGAATCTGTACTAGCTCTTATCAGGACTACAGAACTGAAAGCAAGAGAGAGGGAGAGAAGGACTATAGATAGCTGGGAGCAGAGAGTCATCAGTCTGATCAGGAAATTGTTTGTAGTGTAATGTTGTACCCTGTTAGCCATAGAAAGTAGTGGAAGAGTGAAGAAATCAGGCGATACCTTTTAGAGGCTGAGTATATTTGATAGTAAGCTTTCGAGAGTCTAGCTCTCAGCTAGACTCTGAAAAGTTTACTATCAAATATACTCAGCCTCTAAAAGGTATCGTCTGATTTCTTCACTCTTCCAGGAAATTGTTTTTAACCTAGGCAACCAGCTGTAAACCCTGTGGAGGCATTTTAGCTGTATCTGGCAGACAGAGCAAGATAGGTATAGCAATATATTTGGTCCAAAACTTAAGTTAGCTTAAAGCGTACCTCAAGTTACTTAAAAAAAAAAAAAAAAAAAAAAAAAAAAAAAACTTTGCAGAAATGAATAGCACGCATTAATACAAGAAACTTTATGATCTATCTTATTAAATAAATGTTTCTCCTGCACTTTTCAGGCTGAGTTACTTTCTACATATTAGTTTATGAAGAAGGGAGGTGTAGGATGAAGAATCTGCTTGAGAACACACTACAATAATTGCTGCTGTTACACTCTACTAGTCTGTGCTCCTTTAACACTACCAAGTTGTATATAAGAGGTTACTAGTACACAGAATGAGGCAATAAAGAAATTAACTAGACAGCAGCCGTCTCCTCCTCCTCCATAGAGCTCTATGTGTGAGGCTGAATACGGAGACTGAATTATATGCAAACAAGCAGTCAGACTGAAGATAAGAAGCATAAGAATAGCTTCAAGTAGTGAACAAAACAGAACTCTTTAATAAGGTATATTACAAAATTTGTTATATTCAAATGCACTATTCATTGCTGAAAGGTGGTTTAAATGGAAATTCACTTCAAGCTTGAATATGATCCTTGAGATGGAGATACCCGTTTTAAGTGTCCTAAACTGGTCTGGTGTCATCTAGCAGAGGTGGAACTAGAATAATAAATGGCCAAATAAGAACAGGTCAAGTTCAAGATAAATAGTAACTAACATAAACCAAGTCATGGGAGTAATAACTAAAACTGGTATGGAGCCCAGTACAGGGCTGATTTAGGTCAACTTTGATTTTGCCACTTAGCTACACACGCATTTCATTCAACTAACAGCCTATATTCTGCTAATTTTGTAGGGAATTTGATTTAACAGGTTTTTTTTTTCCAGATCCCACTGTTCCTAAAATCAGTGATTCCAATAACAAAAGCATATTAGGGAATGGTTATAAATTAATTTACTGTTATATCCATACTTACCAACCCTTAAGAAATATCTGGGAAACTGTAGAAAAGAATGAGGACTCCAGGACTAAGAACAGTCTTCAGATACTGTGGGGCAAGTTTACTAATATAAAGTTTTATAAAATGCAAACTTAGGCCCCTTGCAGACGACCATGGGCGAGATCCGTGTGCTAGCCATGTTTTTTCCGAATAGCACACTGACCCATTCATTTCTATGGGCACATGCAAACGACCGTGATTTCCACAGATCAGTGTGCGGGCCGAGAGTCTGTGTCGAATAATATAGAACAGGTCCTATTGTGTTCAGTGTTTGCAGAACGGACTCGTCTATAGAAGCCTATGGAAGACTAAAAACCTAGGACGGCACACTGATGTACTTCAGTGTGCCGTCCGTTTTCGCGGACAAGCTAGGGATATCATTAGATGTCTCCTGTGTTTTTTTTTTTTTTTTGGTAGATCCACAAACTAGGATCATACACTGATGGCACACTGAAGACACTCTGTCCGTTTTTGCAGACACACTGACAGACAAGACAGACACACTGAAAGACAAGACAGACACACTGTCTGCAAAAACTGAACATGAATTACTAGTTTGCTGACCGCAAAATACCAACGGTCATCTGCAACTATCCTTAGGTTGAGTTCACACTGAGTATTTTGCGGGTGGTTTATTGAGGCAGAATCCACCAAAAGATGCCTCACAACAGACCCCATTATAGTCTATGGGGTCCGCCGGTTTCCTAAGGTAACCGCTTTTTTTATGTGGATTAGGTTTCCGTTCGGGGGTCCCCAAGCGGACTTCCCAAATGGAAACCCATGCGCAGATGTGAACCGGGCCTCAGTAGTAAATTTTTTTTTCCTCTAGCTGATCTTTCAGTTAGAGGGGAAAAAAAAGCATCATGATCTATCTTCAGGCGGATTCCGCCTTGCAAAGCCCATTGAAATGAATGGGAGGCAAAAAAAAAAAAAAAAAAAAAGTCATGCTGCTTTCCACCCCCCCCCCTCTAGCTGAAAGATCAGCAACAGGAAAATATGTTACTGACTCCCACTGAAATAAATGAGAAAGTCAGGAGGTGGATTTTGAGGTGGATTTCACTTAAAAAAACAAACAAAAAAAACCTCAGGTGTGTAAATATCCTTAGACTAGATAACTTTAAAATGCACCAGAGTTATCACAGTGTCTATGTAGGATGATACATCTGGTACATTATTAGTCTAGTGTAAGTTTACTCATCCTAACTTAGCGTATTAAAACTCATCCTTTTTCAACAAGCTCCACACCTTTTTGGTAAGCCACACCTATGTTTCGAATAAGGCACAGAAACTCAGATTTATCAGTAAATGATAAATGATAAACCAAGTACAGTTAGACTGTCTATTCTAAGTTTACTGCTCCTATTAGTTCTTCTAAATTGTCAGGAAAGGGGTGAGGTTTAATTTTCCAAATGCCACACCCATGCCTCCCAACTTTCAAAGGACAGAAAAAGGGGCAAATTTAGCTCCAGGCACTTCTATACTGACTCCGCCCATTCTGACCAATTTTACTTTGTGCCCCCACACAGTATAATGCTCCCACAGTCACCCTAACATTATATGCCCCCCCACATTATAATGTTCCCTCCAATTGCCCCACAGTATGTAGTCCCTCTATTTGTAGATGGAAGGGGACATTAAACTGGGAGCAACTAGAGGCAGACATGCTCCCCTCTAGCTACCCCCACGGTTTAATGTTCCCCTTCAGCTACCCCCACAGTTTAATGTCTTCCTCCAGTTGCCCCTAGGTTAATGTCCCCCTCCATCTGCCACCAGTTTAATGTCCTCCTTTATCTCTCCCCGGTCTAATGTCCCCCCCAAAGTTTAACATAATAAATTCACTGATGCTCACCTCTCCTCGCTCCCCTGCTGTCTCTTCTTCAGGAGTGTTCAGGGAGCTGCAGGCGCGATGTGAGTAACGTTATCACATCGCACCTACAGCTCCCAGGGCCGGAATATGCAGAGGGGGAACAGTGGTGAAGCAAGAACCGTCCACGGACGGCTCCTGCTTCACCATTGTATTCAACTCATCTGCATCCTCTCCAGATGCAGATGAGTTGAATCCGGGACATACCACCCGCCGACCGGGACAAGACCCACAATCCGGGATGTTTGGGAAGTATGGTCACACCTTTTAGATAAGCCCTGCCCACTTGTCATATAAGGTGCACAAACTGTCAGAAGGCGTATCAAACAGTTAATAAATGTGGAGTAAAGTATGTATGACATAATTCCGGCACATTTTAAATAGTAAATCTGGCCCATTGTCTGCTGCAGACCCAGGAGGAAGAGGACTTCAGGAACAGGGAGTTCAGTATCTGCAGGTGTTGTCTGAGTTCTATATTTATTTATGGTGTCAGGTCTGGGGTTTGGATTAGTTTAAGGGGTCTAGAGTAGTTTGTATCTATTAATGTGGTCTGGTTTGGGGACTAGAACAGTCTCCAGGAAGTGACCAAGTAAAATCTTTTCCTCCCTATAGAGACCAGGGAGTCACATACATAGAGAGCTTTTTTGGATGCATAATGTAGGGCTACTTAAACCTTTTCTGCTGATATCATACCGGACAGAAAATAGTGATGATACATACATACACACATACATACATACATACATACACTATATATACATATACATACATACAGTGTCAGCCTATTGCAACTACTGTTTTGCAATATATTGAGATGTTAGACTTTGTGGAAAGCCACAAACATCAATTTTCTGAAAAAAAAAAAAAAAATTAATACATGTTACCAAGAAAGTGAACTAAATAACATGCCATTTTTTGATTAGATATTTCCTTCTAAATTCAGAGTTAATATACAGAGAAAGTTTCCTTAAAGAGGTTGTCCAGGAAAAAAAATGGACAACCGTTTTAATGGTTAAATCAGCTGGAGGCAGTGAAACAAAAAAACCCCAAAATTATATTATCTCTATCTCTTCACCTGTCCCCGTTGCTCCAATGTCCTCCCGAGCATCCCAGTTCTTCTGCTCTGGCAGCGTCTCCCGGAGTTCATGTGACTTCTGAGGCCAAATCAGCAGCTTCAACGGAACGCCGGAAGAGATCTGGGAGACGCCACCGGAGCAGAAGAACCGGAATGCGCGGGACGACACTGGAGCAACGGGGACAGGCGAGTATGCATTTTTTTTTTTTTTTTTTATATTAGTTTCACTTCACCCAGCTGATTTGAAAGTTAACCCTTTCCCGACATCCGCCGTAATAGTACAGCGGATGCCGGGTGCTTAAATATGGCGGCCGCTCGGGACAAAAAAAAGTCTGCAGCAGAAATTCACAGCATGTCATACCTGAAGAAACGCTGGTGTTTTTCATATAGGTAAAGAGAAAAACCTCTGCGAAAATGTAATGAAAAACGTTGCTGAAAAAAAACCTTGACGTGTTTCCGCTGCTTTTTTTTTCAGCAGCATTTTTTTTTGCTGCATTTCACTACATGGGGGCTTAGCCTAAAATCTCAAGAGAATTACAATTGGTCTTTTCACCTCCCTTTTTAGCAATCCTCTGCAGACTGATTCAATGTTGCAGACGTTGTAGAACACAGACAAGCACAAATCTTCTAAAGACAAGAATATTCCTGCAAAATTGTGTTGCAGTAAAAACAATTTTTCTATTTCAACATTTGTTGTAAGTTTCTCTGTTTAGTACCTAAGAAATATCACCAACAAGTAGCAACTTAAAGGGAATGTATCACCTATGTTTTTTTTTTACTTTAATTCAAATTAGAAACATGTTTTATAACACTTTTCTTTAAAACAGATTACAAGTTGATTCTATTTTCTGTACATGTTTATGGGGGATGTCATCTTGCCTGAGCTGCTGCTAAAGGGAGTGGGTCATCAGAAATTGACCTATTTAAAACACATTTTTTAAGTTAAAAACTTAAAGAATGTTGGTGACTTTTATAGCTTTCCATAATCAGCATTTTTATTTATTTATTTATTTACTCAGTGGCGTAACTAGGAATGGCTGGGCCCCAAGGCGAACATTTGACATGGGGCCCCCCCCCAAGCCGCCGCCCCCAACCCCCCCCCCCCCACACACAAACCGCATTCCTCGCACACTATTATGCCCCATTCCGGCCCCGCACACGGTATTATGCCCCATAGTGGCCCCTGGGGCCCCGGCACATAGTAGTTATGCCCCATAGTGGCCCCAGCACACAGTAGTTTGCCCCATAGTGGCCCCTGCACACAGTAGTTTGCCCCATAGTGGCCCCTGCACACAGTAGTTTGCCCCATAGTGGCCCCTGCACACAGTAGTTTGCCCCATAGTGGCCCCTGCACACAGTAGTTTGCCCCATAGTGGCCCCTGCACACAGTAGTTTGCCCCATAGTGGCCCCTGCACACAGTATTATGCCCCATAGTGACCCCTGCACACAGTATTATGCCCCATAGTGGACCACCCATGAACGATTATTGTACTCTGGGGTCTTTTCAGACCCCAGAGTATAATGATCGGAGACCCAGGGGAGGATAGAAACATAGAAAACACTGCAACTTACCTCTTCCTCGCTCCGGTGCACTCCCGTGCGCTACTTCGGCCATCTTCAATGTCGGACCGGATCTCGCGCGATCCAGGCCGGCGTCGCGACGCATAATGACGTCGGCTGATGTCTGGGACGTCACCAAACAGGCCCGAAGCCTGCGGAGCGGCGGAGAGGTGAGTTACGGTGTTTTTTATGTTCACTCACCTCTCCTGGGCCCCCGATCGTTATACTCCGGGGTCTCAAAAGACCCCGGAGTATAACGATAGCAGTGATTGTGGGGTTCGCGGTAGCGACTGCCACAGGGCTCCAGGCCCCGTAATGTTCCGGGCCCTGTGGCAGTCGCCACCACTGCTACCCCGGTAGTTACGCCCCTGTATTTACTCTACTCTGTTGGTGGATAACAATGATCAAAAACTACTATTTAGTTATACACCTTGATGCGCAATGAAAGCCCCCTAACAGCCCATGTAAAGGCTCAAGCTGCTGCACTGACCCCTGCAGCTCTGTTTGTTCAGATTGGCTCCTAAATGCTAGCACAAGCTCACCAGAAAGTCAATCCTCTGAGCTCCAGTGTAGCAAAAATAGATTCATTATGCACCTCAAGAAACTAAACCACCAGTTAAAAAATAAAATAAAAAAAGCTACAGTAATTGCAGTAATTGAACAATATGCCACAGATATATAATCCAAATATATAATCTCCATTGTCTATATTCAACCTATTTTCCAGCTAATGTCTGAGATTCATTATCTGTAGCATTGTTGTAACAATGACTAGGCAGCAATCTATTGTAAAAAGGGTGTGGAGCAGATGCTACTCATTTTTATTAATCTGACCATGCATTATTGAGATGAGTAATATACATACATTATCTGATGGTGTATCATCATACCTCTGCAGAAAGAGGAAAGAGCTTATTCAGCAAGAATCAAGGGAACTTCATCCTGACAGAAAGAGCCTGCTTGGAACGTTAAATCTAACACTCTTGCCTTAAGGCAATCTGCAGAATACAGGCTACGCTTTAGCATCGGTGGTGTTCAGTTAATTGTGGAAAACAAGGGCTATACCGATTAGTATAATGGAAGGAGAGACTTGTAGCATTCTACTTGCTTTATAAAAATGAGAACTATGATCTGATTGACTATGCCAGCTAGTAGAGATTACCCTCATACATTGTGCCAGGCTCAGCCCCCCTTGCAAATCTCTTACTTTATCTCATGCTTCCTCCAGTGCAAACACAGTAAGTGGAAACGATGTGCGAGTCAGAGGTAAGACGAGCTCTCAGGCTTCATGACCCCAAGAAAGTATTCCCCATGTCACAGCTTGCTGGATCCCTGAGACTGACATAGATACAGTGGCATGCGAAAGTTTGGACACCCCTGGTCAAAATGTGAACAGTTAAGCGAATTGAGGATAAAATGATCTTCAAAAAGCATAAAACATTAAAAGATGACCACATTCCGAATGTATTTTTTGGGGAAAAAAAAAAAATATTTTCATATTTTACATTTTCAAAATAACAAAAAATGAAAATGACCCGATGCAAAAGTTTGGGCACCCTGTATGGTTAGGACCTAGTAGCACCCCCTTTGGCAAGTATCACAGCTTGTAAATGCTTTTTGTAGCCAGCCAAGAGTCTTTCAATTCTTGTTTGAGGGATTTTCATCCATTCTTCCATGGAAAAGTCTTCCAGTTCTGTGAGATTCCTGTCTCGTCTTGCATGATCTATTCTTTTGAGGTCTAGCCACAGATTTTCAATGATGTACAGATCAGGGGTCTGTGAGGGCCATGGTAAAACTTTCTGCTTGCGCCTTTTTAGGTAGTCTATGGTGGATTTTGATGCGTATTTAGGATCATTATCCATTTGTAGAAGCCATCCTCTATTCATTTTCAGCTTTTTTTACAGATGGTGTTATGTTTGCTTCAAGAATTTACTGAAATTTCATTGAATCCATTCTTCCCTCTACTCGTGAAATGTTCCCCGTGCCATTGGCGGCAACACTACTTCAAAGCATGATTGATCCACCCCCATGCTTAATGGTTGGAGAGATGTTCTTCTCCGGAAATTCTGTGCCCTTTTTTCTCCAAACATACCTTTGATCATTGTGGCCAAAGAGTTCTATTTTAACCTCATTGGTCCACAGGACTTGTTTCCAAAATGCATCAGGATTGTTTAGATGTTCTTTTGCAAACTTCTGACGGTGAATTTGATGGTGAGGACGCAGGAGAGGTTTTCTTCTGATGACTCTTCCATGAAGGCCATATTTGTGCAGGTATCACTGAACAGTAGTACAATGTACCACAACTCCAGAGTCTGCTAAATCTTCCTGAAAGTCTTTTGCAGTCAAGCGGGGATCTGATTTGCCACTCCAGCAATCCTACGAGCAACTGTCTCTGAAGTTTTTCTTGGTCTTCCAAATCTTATCTTGACCTCCACTGTTCCTGTTAACTGCCATTTCTTAATTACATTTTGAACTGAGGAAAGGGCAACTTCAAAACGCTTTGTTATCTTCTTATAGCCTTCTCCTGCTTTGTGGGCCTCCACCATTTTCAGAGTGCTAGGCAGCTGCTTAGAAGAACCCAGGACTGCTGTTTTTGGCACAAGGTTAGAGGAGGCTGGGTATTTATAAAGCTGTAAAATTTGCATCACTTGGCCTTTCCTAACGATGATAGTGAACAAGCCATAACCCTAACTGGCTAATGAAGGTCTGAGACCTTGGTCAAGTTATCTGAGCACACAAATCTACAAGGGTTCCCAAACTTTTGCAAGGTACTCCTTTCCCCTTTTCACTCTAAAATTGTACTCAAAACATAATAATACACTGATATTGCTTAAAATTATAGACAAGTGTGCTTAATCTTTAACTTCATGACTTTTAAAGATCATTTCATCTTCAACTTGCTTAACTGTTCACAATAACAGTCATTTTGACCAGGGGTGCCCAAACTTTTGCATGCCACTGTATGGAGTGGGGGACACAATGGTTAACTGCAGTCAGACATGAATTTTCAGCTTTAGGCTGGAGTTAAACTAAATACATTTCAGCTTTATACCCGAAAGAAACAACATTTAAAGTCTATCTGCACACTCATCATAATTCTGGGAAAGAACCATATAAACTATGCTATTTATCTCACGTGGGTAAAAACCACATGCGGAAATACTCTTACAACAGAGAGTACAAGGTAGCAGTACTCAAACTAATGTGTAACTTCCTTAAAGAAGCAGAATTAACATTTGTTCACACAGTCCATCTTCTCTGCTCTTACTACTGAGAAAGTCTCAATTCAGTCAATGTTTAAAGCCCATGCAATGTAGACTAGTGATCTGAGGAAGGCAATGGTACAGTTATATGGTGGAAACAGATCCTGATGGACTCCATTGATTATGAGACCACTGGTTATCAGTTATGATATGTCTTTTTGCATACATGACTTTTCATCCATGATTTTAGACAGATGCCAACTTGCATGTGGCCACCATTTTAGCATCTGTCCATATCAACTGTAAGTCTTAGGCCCCATGTAGCAGAAATGCAGCAGGAAAAAAAAACCGCTGTGTTTTATAGTACCAGCAAAGTGAATGAGATTCAGGCTAATCCCATCCACACATTTTGGAAGAAAGAAAAAAAAAAAAAAAAGCTGCGGAAAAGCTGCATTTATGGAAATTTCAACATGTCAATTTTCCCTGCAGAAACGCTTGCGTTTTCCCTATAGATTTAATAAGGGAAGAAAACGCTTGGAGAAAAACGTATCAAAAACGCAATGAAAAACTGTGGGAAAAAAAACGTGTTTTGTAGCTGTGGTTTCCTACATGGGGCCTTAGCCTAAAGTATGAATTCTCCGAGATTTGGTGTGGCAGTGTGAAGAAGCTGATATTTAACATTAGGCATCAGTAGTCTTTAGATCAGTGGTTCTCAACCTTTCTAATGCCGTGACCCCGCAATACAGTTCCTCATGTTGCGGTGACCCCAAACCAAAAAATAATTTTGGTGGCTACTTCAAAACTGTAATTTTGCTACAGTTATGATTCGGAATGTAAATACCTGATATGCATTATGTATTCTAATTGCTACAAATCAAACATAATTTAAACATAGTGATCTACCCCCTACACAGGTAATGTTATTAACTATGGGGAAATTGAGAATTATTACAGTAATAGTGCCCCCCATATGAGTAATCTTATTACCTGTATGGCGTCACTATAACTGTAATAGCCCCTCATATACAGACCAAAAACAAAATAGATGCCACACGGCCATTGTTCATATAACTATATCGCTTAACAGTGGCGATAGCCTGACTTCACATAAAGACAGAGAGCAGTAATGGCCAAGCTTCTGGTTAATATGGGCTTGAGTCATATTATAATATTTACCGTATTTTTCGGACTATAAGACGCACCGGACCATAAGACGCACCTAGGTTTTAGAGGAGGAAAATAGGGAAAAATATTTTAAGACAAAAAATGTGGTAAAATGTCTAATATATGGAAGTTGTAGTTTTGCAACAGCTGCAAGGTCACATTGACAGGTGTCCCTGCAGCTGTACGGGGAGGAAAAGGGCGTCTTTTTTTGCAGGGCCAGTTGTACTTTTTAGTTATGCCATTTTGGGGAATGTCTATTGCTTTGATCACTTTTTATTCAAATCAGAGGCGAAACAGCAAAAAATATGGTGGTTTGGCACTTTTGATTTTTTTTTCCCGCTCTGATGTTCACCCTACAAGAAAAATATTTTTATAAGGTTGTAGACTGGGCATTTTCGGACACAGGGATAGCTAATGTGTATGTGTTTCACAGTAATTTTGTACTTTTATATGTATTCTAGGGAAAGTGGGTGAGTCAGAATTTTTTTTTTTAATTTTATTTTTTTACTATTTTATTACCCCCCTCCCTTCATGGGGCTTGAACCTGCAATCGTTTGATTGCAAGTCCCATAGACTGCAATACAAGTGTATTGCAGTCTATGGGAGATTCTGTACATTACGTAGTAGTATCCCAGTGACAGGCCTGGGAGCCTTCATTAGGCTCCAGGCTGTCACCGGAACAGGTCGACTCCCGCGATCTCGCCGCGCGGGGAGTCGACCTGCAACTTAACAGGTATGGGGCCGGTGGGGACCGGGGGCAGTTTTTACAGCCCGGGGGGGGGGGGGATGCTCACAGTAGTAATGCCCGCGGTCAGACTCTGATCGCGGGCATTAGCTCCGGGACTCCGCTGTACAGCGGAGGCCCAGTTGCTATGGTGACCGCTCTGCAGCAGAGCGGCCGCCATCATTATAACAGACCCGGCATCCGCGTAACTGCACGGCGGATGCCGGGAGCTACACAGCGCGGGGCACCCTCTCAGGCATTAAGTTTGGAACGCACATCCATAACGACGTGCGTTCCAGCTGAATAGCGCGACTTCTCAGCGGCTAAAGCCATCGGAAATATGTATTCTCCGATGGCTTTAGGCGACCCCTGTGTTTTGGTCATTCGACCCCCGCCAGGGTCGCGACCCACAGGTTGAGAACCGCTGCTTTAGAGGAAGTTTTAAACTTTTACCCCTATGCAGGTAGGGTAGTCTGAAATTATAGCTCTTTGAGTATTGGAGATTTTTTTTTACTCACAGTATTATTTCCCACAGCCCCATAGTGAACCACATTAGTGGGCCACCCACAAACTATTATACTCCAGGGTCTTTTCAGAGTATAATAATTTGATGGGGTTCGTCCAACAAATACTCTTGCTGCAGGCCCACGGCCTCACTTAAATAGAGCCCGTTACTTGCTGGGGTTCCTCCGCTACAGCTACTACCATGGTACTTACGCCACTGCCCCCATTAAATGAAACATCTCTGCGAATTCAGTTTAACTAATACCAAACCTACAAGCCTTCCTGCCTCTGTTATGTTTCTAATATTTCTACACACATATAAACTCTTGAATTTTTTGTTGCAGATCTTGCTGCATATTGTTGAGCTAAAGCCAGGAATGGATTTGGTAAGAATGGGAAATATAAAAAGGAAGGTCTTATACTTTTCCTTCCTACTAAATCCATCCCCAGCTTTGGTTAAAAAAAAAAAAAAAAAAAAAAAAAAGCAGAAAAGCTGCACGTATAAAAATTCCCCTGTGGAGAATTCATGTGACGCTTCTCACCTTCAGTTTGAAACCTGGGATAGGCTTAGACCTTTCCTGGCAACAGTTCTTAGTACATTACCTGGAAAATCAGACTAGACCAGTCACATGGGTCCTTTGAGATCTGATCTTGCTGAAATCCATCTTAGCATGACAGCTGCTCCCCTGCACACCTTTCTACTAAATAGGTGTGTGTAACCATTCGTGAGAAATGTCTGATCACCTAATCTGCAAGGTGCAGATATAATTAGGGTATATTGTCTGGAATTTTGTTTTGTACTGAAAGTGTTAACCTGGCAATAAAAAGGTTAATAGTTAGGAAGCGTCTTTTCTAACCTGCTCGGCAGGTAGACGTTCACTTTTCTCTTAGGGTGTGGCTTAAAATTGCCTGCAAGGGGAATTATAACATCTTCATGCAGAAGACTTCTACCTCTGTATCTGAATGATGACATCAACACACAAAGCATGGGGGAAGGGCATGTACTTTGTAATACACGTACTGATCACATTACCACTGCATTGCAGGCCTGGCCATGGCAGCTCACTGCTTGAAGAACATGTGCCTTTCTTACTACCTGGTACAGACCGTAGCATATAAATGTATGCTGAGAAATGTGCTTCTTATTGTGGAAAAATAAAAAGTTGGATATTGTTAGAGGTAATCCTAAAGATTTCTTCATGATGCAGTAACTGGCACAGTGCTAATGCATATTATATGGTATAGTAGAGTATGTGTTTATTCACACTGTTCTCTGCTACCACATAACCTACTTACTGCTCACGCAGACTTACATTCATTTCAAGGAAAGCTAGTTAACCTTACTAACCCTATTTTGGCAATTAGAATAAATCAAAGTGCTTGTAAGAAATCCATATAACCTTTGGGGAACATATATGCAAATGAATGACCATAGGCAAATAATGCTCAGCTGGAATAAAATCAAGCTCAATAACCCATGTACAGTCCGACAGCGGCGCCAACCACCGTGTCACCGTCCTACCCACAGTATCAATGACAACTCCAGGAAAAACGTGAACTCACCCTACCGAATAAAGATATGACTAACAACTCTCTGCGTTTCAGCCTCCAGTGTAAAAGACAATGCTCGGATTGGCCATCAGTAAAGGCCTCTGTACAACAATATGGTTTAGAAAGGTCTCATGAACATGACCGAGTGTGCAGGCCAAGTGGGTGCCGATATGTTAAAAGAAGGCACTTGGATTACACTCATTATTATTATTCAGCCCCCTTAAGTTAATACTTTGTAGCGCCACCTTTTGCTGCGATTACAGCTGCAAGTCGCTCGGGGTATGTCTCTATCAGTTTTGCACATCGAGAGACTGAAATTCTTGCCCATTCTTCCTTGGAAAACAGCTGGAGCTCAGTGAGGTTGGATGGAGAACGTTTGTGAACAGCAGTTTTCAGCTCTTTCCACAGATTCTCGATTGGATTCAGGTCTGGACTTTGACTTGGCCATTCTAACACCTGGATACGTTTATTTGTGAACCATTCCATTGTAGACATTGCTTTATGTTTGGGATCATTGTCTTGTTGGAAGATAAATCTCCGTCCCAGTCTCAGGTCTTTTGCAGACTCCAACAGGTTTTCTTCCAGAATGGTCCTGTATTTGGCTCCATCCATCTTTCCATAAATTTTAACAATCTTCCCTCTCCCTGCTGAAGAAAAGCAGGCCCAAACCATGATGCTGCCACCACCATGTTTGACAGTGGGGATGGTGTGTTCAGGGTGATGAGCTGTGTTGCTTTTACGCCAAACATATCGTTTTGCATTGTGGCCAAAAAGTTCGATTTTGGTTTCACCTGACCAGAGCACCTTCTTCCACATGTTTGGTATGTCTCCCAGGTGGCTTGTGGCAAACTTTAAACGAGACTTTTTATGGATATATTTGAGAAATGGCTTTCTTCTTGCCACTCTTCCATAAAGGCCAGATTTGTGCAGTGTACGACTGATTGTTGTCCTATGGACAGACTCTCCCACCTCAGCTGTAGATCTCTGCAGTTCATCCAGAGTGATCATGGGCCTCTTGGCTGTATCTCTGATCAGTCTTCTCCTTATTTGAGATGAAAGTTTAGAGGGACGGCCGGGTCTTGGTAGATTTACAGTGGTCTGATACTCCTTCCATTTCAATATGATCGCTTGCACAGTGTTTCTTGGGATGTTTAAAGTTTGGGAAATCTTTTTGTATCCAAATCCGGCTTTAAACTTCTCCACAACATTATCACGGACCTGCCTGATGTGTTCCTTGGTCTTCATGATGCTCTCTGCGCTTTAAACAGAACCCTGAGACTATCACAGAGCAGGTGCATTTATACAGAGACTTGATTACACACAGGTGAATTATATTTATCATCATCAGTCATTTAGGACAACATTGGATCATTCAGAGATCCTCACTGAACTTCTGGAGTGAGTTTGCTGCACTGAAAGTAAAGGGGCCGAATAATATTGCACGCCCCACTTTTCAGTTTTTTATTTTTTACAAAAGTTTAAAATAACCAATAAATTTCGTTCCACTTCACAATTGTGTCCCACTTGTTGATTCTTCACCAAAAAATTTAAATTTTGTATCCTTATGTTTGAAGCCTGAAATGTGGCAAAAGGTTGAAAAGTTCAAGGGGGCCGAATACTTTCGCAAGGCACTGTATGTTTTCCCATGTGGGCATGGGTTTCTTCCCACACTCCAAAGACATACTGATAGGGAATTTAGATTGAGAGACCTATAGGGGACAGTGACTAAAGTACTGTGAAATATGATGGCGCTATACAAGAAAGCAAAATAAAAATAAATCCAAGTGCCATCCATGCTTCTTCATTTGTACAGAGGATGCCGTCCTACTTAGATCCAATTTCACGATTTTTCAAGATAAAATTTGATCCATTTATACACCAATTTTCAAAACACAGCAAAGCAGGACTTTGATCCACAAGAAATGTTTTATAGCTTATTGTTGATCTTTGAGTATTTACAGTAGACATTCATAGATTGTAAGCTCGTGAGCAGGGCCCTCACTCCTATTGTTCATTATTTTGTCACACTAATGTCTCATTTTGTTTGTTTATGTCCCCTCTTATTTGTAAAGTGCTGCAGAATATGTTGGCGCTATATAAAGTTTGTTAGAAAATAACTTATGATCCCCCAGAAAAGTGATCATTGCTACAAGGAGGCATTACTAAGGTTCCTATAAATGCAGACATCTTCAGCTGTATTAACATTAGCAAAGAAACTTCAAGTCACAATATATAGCTATGGCTAAGTAGGCAAGCATGTCTACACAAATGCCATAAACTGAAGGATACAAGGGCCAATAAGATTTATTACTATATCAGTTCACTTTGGCAGCCACTCCTTGTAGGACACGTCTTTCCCTTGAGTCCCACTGTTCAGACATTAGAGAAGAGACAAACCTGACAATCAATGCTTGTGGCTCAATGACAATATAATGTCCCTGCTGATGACTATAGAAGAAAGGGTATATACACTAGATAAAGCTGTAGAGTGTAGAATATGATCTTGTATCAGTTATTTGTCCATCAGGAATGAGTCAAACAATGCAAATCTAATATCAGAGAATCAAGAAACACTAAAGTGTAATTCATAAGTGACATCAATGGGTGAGGAAGCAGCTAGCTTCTCCTCCTATGTAAGAGCTTGAAAAGCTAAAACATGGTAACAGAACAATAAAGCTGATTTATTAAGACTATCACATCATACGCCAGTCCCCGGCCTCGTCATAAATCAGGTTCACACCCATGCATCAGAATAAAAGGCTACACCAATTTCCTGTATATATTTCGTTATAGTAAATATATAGGTCCGAAGCATATCCACCTTGGCACACCCCAATGCCTTCCCTGTTCCACCCACGTACACAGACAGAGGTGACTGAGGTACAGGACAGGGGATGGGTCACATCTTTGGAGAAAAAAAACATTAGAAAACTGACAGATGGGATAACAAATCCCCCCTCAATGTGTCAGTTTTATTATTCACCAGGAAACTGACATCCTGAATAAGAGTTTCTGCTAATCTTTAGAATATATTTGTGTCTGAATAGCTACACCACGTCTCTAGCAGCAGCTCCGATAAGCTGAATAAAATGTCTATGATCGTGTGCGGAAGAGGTGCACACATGCACTGTCAAGGTCATTCCGGGACAATGATGACAAGCTGCTATCAGCTGCCAGACAGGAGTTGGCACACAAGCTCTGCATTTTGTGACAAACACTCGCTCTGCTGTTCTAACAAAGCCATCTTTCTTTCACCTTTATTTATTATTCACAATGGAGTCTAATCTCCTGATACAAATATTGTGGAGCACCTGTATCGCTCCTCACAGCAGCACCTGCAGTACGCCTCAGTTCTGTGGAAATCATTTCCCAGACCAAAGCAATGTCACGAGGCAAGCCAACATAGCTCCGAAAACAAGGGGGAAAAAAAAAAAAAAAAAACAGAAAAAAAAAAAAACAAGCAGTCACGGAAACATGAAGAGGAAAAGTGACAAGGTTCTGGTTGCGTAACTTGTTATTTTCAGACCCTAATGAAATGTTGATGTGTTAGTATTGTGCATTAGCATTTTATGGGCTTGGTTATATAGAGGGTTTTACAGATATGTCGAGCAAAATGTTAATCATCAAAAGTGGCTATAAACAGAAAATACGTAAGCGCAAATACAAGCTGACTGCTCTTTCACATATCGTGTCATATAGTGGTGAAAAGACAACCATTGTGCATTGCAGCATGGTACATGGGTGCCTTTCCATTCAATTGCACCATAGCTTTTCCTATTACAGTCCCTCACCATCAGATTTACACTGCCTTTGTAGCAGTTAGGCATGGCCTCCTTTCTCATGGTCTATGGCCCTAGAACTAGTTTCCAGTGACTATAGTTATACAAATCCAAATCTTCTGCTACATCCTCAAAACACTTTACTTATCTTTTAGTCCTTCAGGCATCAGCGGTATCCATCACATATAAACACATTAATAAGAGTGGAGGCCAGTGGTTATGAAATTAAAAGGGGTTATGCCACAAAAAATATCTAGCCTCTATAAAACTGCTGATTGTGGGGCTCTGAACACGGAAACCTCCACCAATGCTGTGAATGTGGCCACACACCTGATGGACACATACATACTCCCGTTCCCACTAACTTCAATGGGAATGCCAGAGGGTTATGCCAAAACAGGTCTCAACGGTCAGACCCATACTGATCAGCAATTTACCCCGATCCTCTAGCTAGAGGATACATATTTTTCATGATATAACCCCCTTAATACTGGCCATACATATACAATAAATAGTAGATAAACACATACTACTACTATTTATGTCCCACTGGAACCATCTGCAGTAAGCGGTCTGTCAGTCGACTGGTAGAAGTAGAGGAAGGGGATACAATAATAATTATAGTCTCATATATTCTTACTCCTCATCCAAATAATATATCTTGCATATACACATCTCTAAATACCCCCAGCATGACTTCGCACACATCACATAAAATATAAAGACTAGTGTGCTTTGTTCATAGTTTCAGTAATATTTGAATACAAGGCCATTTAGATTACTTTTATGGACTTTAATATTTTCCTCTACTTTCTAGATATCATCGAAAAATATTTCCTTTAGACTTTGACCACCTCACAATCCTTGTTCCTGTTTTCTGATTTATTTCTCCATTTCCTTGATTATATTTCTGGTTATGACACGTTGAAAGCAGTTAAAATGTTGGATGTTAAACCTGACAAATGATCAGTGACTAATGTAGAAATAGAGCTAGAAGGGAATTGCTGCACTAAACGTAAAGGGAACGTAAAATGACCTACTAGCAAACCAAGCTTTTATGTTATTTGACAAAATCCTGTAGTTTTTACCCTGGCCACTATGGGTGGTATTGGGTTAATAGATTTTTCTGAGGATCAGCTACAAAACATGCTGATCAGCGCTTGTTCTGCACTAGCCAATTGCATAGGCTGCTGTAGAGCACGACGGAAGAATGATTACCAAAATAAGACATGAAACAAACAGCGCAGATGGCATTTGTGTGCCCTCCGTGTTCTCCACAGTCCCATATACCACTGAACAGACAGGAATAGGTCTGGTCCCAAGTTTTACCTTCAGGCTCGTGGTCACCCTCACAAACCTGTGAAAAGCATGGTTGTGTGTATGGAGCCATAGTAAAGAAGTTTAACAAAAAACAAAAAAAATCCTTTAGCACTTTGGTTAAAAACACGGTCACGTCTATGGAGCCTAAGAGCACAGCACTTTGTTACGGTTCATTCCACTTTATGTCCTGTAACCATTTGTTGTATATCATGTGGCTATGAGTGTTAATAAAGTGCAGTTTTTGTACTTCCCACTAACACATGAGGACCTGCTTGGATATGAATTCATTTTATATATAAATTTAATTTCAGATTGTATTGGATCTCTACACCAATACTTTTTGTCTAGGAAACCTTTGCTCTAAGTTAATGGTCTTTGTTAGGAATTAGGAATTGGCTAGTAGGGCAAAGAGCATTCATATAGTAACATTGAAGGTTTTCAGCAATGAATTTAAGGGAGCCAAGCAATGCAAGCATTCAGAAGAAGGAGGACACCTGTCCTCCACCAACAGATGTCTGCCTGGAGAAAGGAAAACACGATCAGGATAAGAGAATGCAAGCACAGCCCAATCTGAAACAGGCAAGCAAATAATGACCTGCAATGTCCAATACATTATTTACACTGCAAACCAACTCCCCTTTTAGTGTATTAAAAGCTGCTGGAATCATCATGAAGTCCTGGGAAAACCGCTATTGGGATCTTTTGTGTGAAGCCATGTGGAAAGTATGAATGAAAACCTATCTGCATATTAGATCTCAAAGCAAAAGCATTTGTCACTTGACCTAACATAAGACAGACCGGTTACTAAGGACACTTCCTCACAACCCCATCTAAAATGCTGCAGCTGTTATGGTCCAAATGTTAGGAGGCGGAAACCATCATCTTCCACAGAACAGCCGTAGGTGGTTAACTTTTCTAGGTCCTTACTCTAGATTGGCGTCTATAGCATTTATACATATTTGCCTGCACGTCTTATTGTACAGTCATTTTAACAGCGTTTTCTGCAGAGTCATCGCACTGTCATCAGTACGATGATTCCAACCAAATGGACAGAACCCTTTGGGCACCATCTGCAGTACAGCCTATACACACTATGGCCTGATCGCTTGTAGTCACGTCGGGCAGGAGGAAAGTTCACATACAAAAAGGTAGCTTTGTCTATGCCTTTGGCTCTACTGTCCAAAGCTCAGTAAAACCATTGTGGCTACCAGTCTTTGGAGTGCAATTCCCAGAAAAGGGCTTGACTGTATCTGAAGGCAAGTTTATCAAGAACAAGCACAACCTATAAGCGTTGCAGTCAAAGCCCTGTAAGAACTGGACAATACCTGCGTTTTGCTTTGAGACCACTACCCTCACACTAAGAGTATGCAGAGCATTTAGTGTCTGCTCCAGAGCAAACTGCTGTAGTTGTCCTTGTGTAGATCATGCTTGTCAAGGGACAAAGATGTGTACTTGGACTATAATACTTGGTGTATTTGTAGAGATGCCACAGTCCCTCACAGTTGCACGAGAGCTCAGAAAAACCAAGCATGGCCCTTACATAGTGGTACATGGAGTCCCTACAGGTTAATATTATAAACCTATATGCACACTCTAGTACAGTATTAGAGCTCATAAGATACAGGAGAAAATACTACGCTGTATTAAACATCTGTCAAGCACATGTGCCCTTATGCCCCTTGCAGACGGTCGTGGGCGAGTTCAGTGGGATATCCTGGTTTTTCCATTCATTTCTACTGGCCCACACACATGACCGTGTATTAAATGGATCAATGTGCAAGCCAAAAGTCCAGGCCGCAAAACTCAGGACAGGTCTTATTCCTTTGGATTTGCGGCGGTGCTTCTGCAGCTTATATTCATTGAATTAATGGTGCCGCAGAAGCATGGCTGGTGCACGGGCGGCACACAGGTGACATCAATCACGGCCAGCCCATGGCCGTCCGCAATGTGCCTTAGACACTGCATGCTTAACAACCAGTCTGTCTCAACACACACCCCATCCCCATGATGGATAATATGCCAGAGGGATGCTCTCGAGCACTGTACTCACTGTTTATCTAGGAACTCTCTGAGCTCTGTTGACAGTGCTGCCATAGAAATGACTAGGACTAAACAAATGATGCTGACTCTATATGCCTAAGGGTATGTTTAGAGTGGCTTAAGGCTTGGTCGACTCACATGCAAGATGCAAGCAATTTAAAGGGGTTGTTTGAGATAAGAAAATGCCACTATGCTATTTTAAGGGGCTGCATTTTCACCCCTTAAAATAGCATACCATCTTTGTCTATGGACTATCTGAGCTAATCGAGAAAACCTGTAATATCCAACACTACCCATGGACAAGTGGTGCTGTTTCCAACAAATGCCAAACTAATCGCATACTAGGCAAATCAGCTGCCAATGTTTGACAGTTTTTGATCTAAGTAGAACTTTCTAGATGGCCAAAATTAAAAGGGGTTGTGAAGATTCTTTTATTCTAGAAACAGCACCACTTCTGTCCATGGGCTGTGTCTGGTATGGCATATAACCCCCAAAGAGCTGAAGTGCCCCCCCCCCCAGACACAGTCCATGGAAAGGTGAGGCACAGTTTCTCAAATGAAAGCAGTTCCCACCCCCCCCCAAGAAGTCTTAAAACAGTACACGCCTGAAGCTGAACTTCCCTTGGTGATAGTTTATAATACAGGACATTTATATGTAATAATATTCCACCTATATAGTCAGCGACCTTTTGGAGGAATCGCTTGTGAACAATGCAGACAAAGCCTGTTTGGTGAACCAGTTCTGTCTTGCTTGGGACTGTTAATTACACACAGGAATGTGAACGGCAGCGTGGAGGAAAAGGAGGGGGACGCCAGGAGGGAGAGGTTATAAAAGCAGAATCCAAGTCACTCTATACATGACCTCTCGGAAGGGCCTTTATATAGAAACCACACTTGGTTCTCAGCACTTCATCTTAGACTTAAAATTATAGAAGTTTATTTATTTATTTTTTTTATAAAAAATGAGATGAAACTAGTGAAAGGAGAAAAACAAAAAAAAAAAAAAAAAACAAACAGCATAGGCAAAGTAGCGAATAGTCTTGTTTCTTGTATGTCTGAAGAAGAGAGCTAGACTCTCGAAAGCTTACTATCAAATATACTCAGTAAGCCTCTAAAAGGTATCGACTGATTTCTTCACTCTTCCATTGCTTATAGTAGGGGTATAGAACTGATATTGGTTAGGGTTATTTTAAGACTAAGAATCTGGGCAGGGTTCTCAGACCCTAGTTCTATTGCTGTTTGATCCAGAACTGTAAGGTGTGATCACACTGTTTTTTACAAGCTGAAAAAAAAAAAATCTGCTTCAGGAATTAGGAAACTTGACTTTTTTTTTTTTTTACATGATGCATTTTTTTGTTGCTGTTTTTTTTGCTCAAGCACACTGTATGGACCTGGAAACTTGTTTAAAAAACCGCGTAAAAAAAAAAAAAAAAATTACGTTAGCGGTTTTTCTGCTTCCCATTGATTTCAATGGGTTTTTCAAGACAGAATCCACCTGAAGATAGGTCATGTCGCTTTTTTTCCCCTCTAGGGGAAAAAAAAAAAAACTGCCACTGACTCCCATTGAAATTAATGGGAGGCATTTTTTCAGGCGATTCCACCTCAAAAATCAGCCTGCAAAAAAAAAAAAAAAAAAAACCACCACACTGAACATACCCTAAGGTGTCAGAGTCATTGTACAGTTTTTTTTTTTTTTTTTGGACAGATTTCAGACAAAAGCATGGTATGCATCATATTACATATTCAATGCTAGCAGCAGCACCTAACTCCACAATATAGCACATAAAGCAGCAGACCTACTACCCCATAGTACTATCCCAATGGGAGTCCTTGCACTGTACAGTCTTCTGGTTTGTTAAATATCTGAATTGCAAAGCACTGTGGAATGTTAGTGCTACATACATAAAGCAAAAAACATGAAAAAGATTCTTTCATATTATATACTTATCTAGAGAGAGGATAGCATTAGCATCTCACTGCTGCGACCCCACTCCAGTCATCAGTAGAATAGAGCCCACAACTTTCCCTAAGTGCTCCATGTGAATGGAGTAGTGGTTGCAAATGTGTGGCCACAGCTGCATTCACGTGTATGGGTCTGAGGAAGATTGCTGTCCCATAGAACTTCCCACAAATGGGCACCACTGCTCCATTTACATATTGTACCAGGAGCACCTGTGTGTTCTTAGAATCACTGTAGGTCTTTGAGTAGGATAAGAGAATATAGTGTGACAAACCCTTTAAAAGGTACAAGACTAACAATTCCCTAAAAGCCTTTGCCATTTTTTTCCTTTTGATCAAAAAAAAAAAAAAAAGAAATCTAAAAAGTTAAATGTCTATGGGGAAAATCCTCTTTATCATCTATCAAGATGTGGATACAAAGGACCCCCAGTATTCCTGTTAACAGGAATTCCTGTTTGTGGGAAATGCCCTGAAAATACATTGTTAAAGCACTCCTCTAGGCTCCCCTTACTAAGGCTTATTAGCGTTAGTATATATGCAGTATATTTCAGACTACCACACACTTACTGTAGCCACTACCTCTAAGCTTATGACTAGAAATGACATTTTTAACAATGGTTCACATTAGTTCACATAATGTTTAAAGTGACTAACACTATGGATAAAAAAAGGGGGTGGAGAGTCCAGCCTGACACTTACCTGCCATTCTGCGAGCTCATGTATTGCAGATATCAGGGTTTCACCTCATCTTGTTCCACGCTACAGACAAAATTGTGAGAATATTTCTGCTGTAGCAAGATGCATTTCATAAAATGGGGTTAAAAGTTACACATCCCTCCTATAATACATTGTCTTACCTTTTAACATCCAATAGCAAACCCCACAAATCTCACACATTGGGATCAGTGACAAAAGCTTTCAACAAATACAAGTTATGAAAATGGGAGCGCTATATCTCTTATATATATATAAAAATGAGTTCCTGTCTGTCTGTTCTTTATGCACGACCAAACGACTGAACCGATCCTCACCAAATTTGGCACACATGTACAGAAGATGTCCGGGAATATTATATACTGGGTCTCAGCTCTCTTGGACGTACCATTCCTGAGATACAGTATTCCCAAAAAATGACCAGCATTAGTCTATACAAGCCTGCAAGTCTTTCACTCATATTCCAACTGCCATACACACGGTCACATGTCCCTTATCAGCCAATAAGAGCTCGCAGGCGCTTACTCTTCTCAGGCACACAGGTTTCCATAGCAACCAAGCTATGTATGACCTGTATTAGTCAATAGCAGTTCACAGGACCTTAAATATTCAGTCATATCACGTGTATCAGCCAATATAAGTTCACATTTAATTTACCACGTTTCCATAACAACACAGCCATAAATAGACTGTACCTATACTGGACTCAGTGGCGTAACTAGCAATGGCAGGGCCCCAAGGCGAACATTTGACATGGGACCCCCCCCCCTGCACACACTATTATGCCCCTAGTGGCCCCTGCATACACTATTAGGCCTCATAGTGGCCCTTGCACACAGTATTCTGCCCCATAGTGGCCCCTGCACACAGTATCATAGTGGCTCCTTCATATAGTATTATGCGCACTTCCCACTACTTCTTCAATGTTGGACCAGATGTCACGTGAGCCAGGCATGTATCGCAACGCATAATGACGTCGGACTGGCCCACCGACATCTGGGACACCACCAAGGAGGCCCGAAGCCTGCTGAAAAGACCCCAGAGTATAATGATAGCAGTGTTTGTGGGGTTCACGGCCCACAGGCCTTACTTACCAATCCCCGCTCCTGCTCACAGCCACCTCTGCAGAAGGTGAAGTGCAGGCGGCCATGAGCAGGAGTGGGGATTGGTAAGTAAATAGGGCCCGTTACCTGCTGGTGTTAAAAAAAAAAAAAAAACATCAGAGGCCCGCCGGGTCCCCTAATGTCCCGGGCCCTGTGGCAGCCGCTACCACTGCTAAACCGGTATTTACGCCACTGACTGGACTGCCATACTGGCTTTCAGCATTCTTATAAAGTGAAACGTTTTTTAAACTACTCATGTCCCCTGCAGCAAAATGCATGGCTGCTGCTCGAGCTAATGAAAACTCTCAGCAGACCCAAGCCTGTCTCCAATCTGATAAAGTATGTTACAGACAACAGCGAGCTGCTGAAACTCCCCAGCAGACCCAACCCCATCTCCAATCTGACAAAGCATTGTCAGCCACATGCACACAGCTGCACTCCAGGTTTCAATAACCAGCCATTTTTCTTCACTGCTGTAGGGCAGCTTTAAAGGGGCAGGGCGCTGTGGATGACACGGTTACACAAGGTCACATACACACAGCTTTACTCCAGGTTTTCCATAACAATCGATGGCAGGTTTTTCACTGATATCCAAGCTGAAATGCACATGATACTTATGGACCAATGGAAAATCGCAGGTTCAGTCTTGACATACACACAGCTTTACACCAGGTTTCCATAGCAACCAAGCTATTTATGTCCTGCATGAGTCAATAGCAGTTCGCAGGTCCTTAAATATTCAGTCATATGACGTGCATCAGCCAATATAAGTTCACATTTCATTTACCAGGTTTCCATAGCAACACAGCCATAAATAGACTATACCTATACTGGACTACCATACTGGATGTCAAGTGCAAAACTGGCCAATTCTTATGGGGTCACTACACAAACAAAAAATGAAATATACCCGTACGAAGCCGGGTCCTTCCTCTAGTGACAATATAAATACATGCAATGGCCCAAGGTCTTGAGGCAACTTTCAGAATGACTTTTCAATACTTTAGATAAGTCATTGTGTCACTAAATAGGTCATGATGGCACCAAAATTTTACACTTTCATATACATAATTGTAACATAGGCTCTTCCAGTCAAATTGGTATTATATAAATATGTTTATGGACAGTATATACACAATGATAGGTAAAAAGGTAATATAGACAAGCAGATCTGTGTACTTTATGAGCATGCTGGCACATTAAAGGTTCACCTTGTTGGGTGTAGACCGTACTAATAATCTACCATTAGAGGAAGTCGGACAGTTTAGGACTAAAGTAAAGTGTATTTGACCAACAGGAATCACAAGTCATCACAACAAGAATTGTTTAAATTAAACATGAACCTTAAAATGTATTTTGGGTGCAGTACATCATATTGAGAGAGTTCTGACCGCACTGGCTGGGAAGTCAATGCAAATACCCCTGGGGTGTTGGTCATGTAGAGTGAATGACCAAGTTGTTCACTTTTTAATGCCCCTACCACAAGCTCTCTATGCTGAACACTCCCTGACCCCTCTGAGTGACTGTACGCTACAGCTGAAAGCTCTGTGCACGGCCATGAAGGGGAGGCCTCAGGTAACAAAAGGTGGACTTCTTCAAACAACCTGCATGACCATGACATCACGTGTTTACATGGCTTTTCCCATCCTTTATATAGCAATGTCAGCAGTTTTCACCACATTCCATTTTTCAGCATGCACTGTGTTATAGCATATACTCCCCTCCATAGTAGCTGAACTATTTATAATATTTTCTAATAAGAGTGAATTTATACATAGGGCCAGAAACTTCTGCGGCATGTCACATTCTTTCGAATGAGGCACACAAATCTTTGCACATACAGCAGAAACAACCTAAGGCTTTATGCACACAACAAGGACATTTATGATGAATCTATGGGCCATACATGTCTGTTTATAATGGCTGTTTTGCAACCATTCTGTTTTTGATGGAAGAGCGAGCACCAATTTTTAACTTAGTTAAAAGTGAGGATGAATTTCATTGGTCTATTTTTGACCCAACCCATTGATTCATAATTAACAGATGTAAAACAGATTGATGTCCATTTTACATCAGTTAAAACTGGATCCATTTGTTTCTATTGGGTCCAAGAAAATGGACGAATATAGGACGTCAGTTTTATTAACAGTTGTTAGACTTGAGAACACATTGCTTTCACATAACAGCTGTATGGTGGATGTTGCAAAAACGGCAGTCAGATGGCTGTTTTTCTCTGTTGTGTGAATAAGCACTTACTGTGATGGAATGGATTTCTAGTCACAGAAATTTCTGCATCAAATTTTCAACATATGAATATACCCCAAAGCAACTGCAACCTCTATCTTCTAGGGGTCCCAATTACAATAAATTCCTTTAGATTCACATTACAATAACTTGCTGTGGCAACACCCTACGAATACAATAGCAAGAGGTGTACTGAAAAAGCTTTAATGCATCTGATCAAGGGTTTTACCAGAGAAGATAAAGCTTGGTAATTTCAGGGAACAGTCAGTCATTTATTTCCACTTTTTAGCGCTAAACCAGGACCCACATCACCACTTGCTGCCATTAAAAGAAATAGATTACACTGTTGAGAAATAACCAGTATTTTGATCTTTATTTTTTTTTTTAGTTGGGCATAGGAACAAGTGATAGGCAGTACCAGCATACTGCTCTTCTATATATATCTATATGCGCTGTAAGTGGGCCACTTAAGTTCCAAGTGTTAGGCAGTTGCTGCAAATCACGTGAGAACTAGCTGCATGCATGCACAATGCGGCTCCCATTCCTAACATGTCTGCAGATCATCCATGTGACACATTAATATCATCCCTGCTGTGATAAACAAAAAACCTTAAAAAAAATAAATAAAAATAGCCCAGATAATTCAGATAGTACTTAGCACTGTAATAGTATGAAGTCTGCCTGCATGTGGAACCAGAATTCCCCTGCAAACATCTTAAACTCTGTAAACTCTGAAGCCAGGCAACCTTATAGCAACCACCAGTGGCCATACTAACCCCTACTAAATACCCTCTCCTCCTCAAAGTTAAAAGGAAGGATGGCAAGCGAAAGTGAGTCATGGAGTTAGTCTTGACGTGTAAACCCCTGCCACCCCAAACCAGTCGAGAGTTAGGAACATGCTTTCTTTTCAACCTTCGAAAATGAACTTCTGTAAAAGGGGTACACTCAGTCACGGGCTTTATACTCTTGGGTAGGCATTGCAGAGTCACCTGACAGAATGAGCTAAAGAAGTTTGCCCTGGTGACCAATCTTCAAACATGACCCTAAGAAAGGATTTAGAGTACTAGTTTAAAGTGATGAGACCAATAGGGGAACCCAGTGAAAAATACGTAACCACAAGTTACAAAAAGCACCACTGAAGCAGCAACACTTTAAACAAGGGTATCTATGAGGAGTGCTATACAAAGGGGGAATCAGATCGTGAAGCTGATATACAGCACATGATATTAACTAACAGGCTGGCCAAACCGGCATGGCTGAAGTGTTCAGAAAGAAAGGACCTTCCGGTCCTCCCCTACACATGCATACTAATCTTGTGCATGTGGTGTCTGGCTGTGGCTTATCGGGGGGGGGGGGGGAAAGGACAGGAAAACTAAAATCTAATCTGACCCTTCTCTCCAGACATCTGCCATTAGGGAGAACTGGGACACTTCCATACAAGATTAGATGGTTGGCTGGCCCTGACAAAATTACAGCGCTCAGTTGATATATATCTAATGTATATGGGTCAGCTTGAGGGTTACATAGCAAGTCTTTGGCATTCACCAGTTTAAGAGGATTGTTTTGTTTTTTGGTTTTAATTAAAGGGGGTGTATTCTTGAAACTTCACCTCCTCTCTTTTGCAGTGAGTCATGTGTCCTATGACATCACTACTTCACCCAGCCCCATTGACAATCTGGATACATACGATAGCAGCTAGGCCTATAACTGGTGATGTTCCGTCACAGGCATGTATAATTCTTCAGCAGGGAACACGTATGCATGGTCCCTGATGTAATCTGTACAGTAGAGTAGATCACCTGGCCAAAAGATGAGGGGAGGAGCCTTGCATGCCACATATACTTCATCATTAGGACTTGCACTCTGTATTCGGCTACAAATACTAACGAAACAAATGGTGTCATCGTTGCACGTGCAGTAATTACAGATAATAGTTAATAATGGGCTCATAAGGTTTGTGCACTATGGGAATGTGTTTCGGTCCTTTTTCTTGTAACTTCTGAAACTTCAACTAGTCATAGATGTCCTTGTTAAAAGTGCTTGTAATGGTCAAGACTGCCCAACAGTCCCCTGCACCAATAGCATGTATACTTGTGTGGGTAGCAGCTTTTCCATGCAATGACGTGTAAATACAGGCCATCTTCCAGTAAAAGGGTCATTTGATAGCTCTTTATACTGACTAGGGACATTTTTCCAAGTGTCATAGTAAACACTTTATTGACAGCAGTAGTACGTCAGGTAGCATCTACCCACCCACCTCTTCAGTGAGGTCCCATATACATTAACAGTCATTTAACCTTAAAAAAAAAAAATTATAAAATAATTAACCCTAATAAAAACCAAAAAAAGGGGGGAAAAAAAAAAAAAAAGGTCTAAGCTACATACAGAAACGTATCGATTTTTTAGTTTTTAATGAACTTGTAAACAAACAAAAATGTTGAAAATAAAAACAAAGATATCCCAGATCATGTTTACAGTGATTACATTTCCTAAGCCACTTAACAAGCTTTTAGTTGGAGGATGTTAACTAGATTGTGACAAAAGGCTGCAGTTTGCTTTGTACAAGTTATTTCCCATTTGCTAAAGACTAGAACAGCCCGGTCGTGTTTTTTAGGTCTGCACTGTAGAAGACGTCTTTTTGTTTTGCTTTAAAAACACAGAAAAGCTCGGTTAGATTATCTGCTTAAAATTGTAATCTTTGGTTACATCAGGGACATTTATTGGTTTCAGATTATCAAGAAATGGCTGACTGCTGTGGATGTACATCAAGGAAGAGAAGCTGCTATGCCAGTAGATCCTAATAACCTGGAGCCATGTGGCCACCATAATAACCATACAAGGTGACAGACAAGATCAAAAAGAAAGTTCTAGTTGCTCATTCACTGAAGGATCACCTACTTGTACAGTAAGTGGGCCTCACAATGCGACAGCTAAGAATGTTTTAAGTGTACAACTTAAAAAAAACACAGAAGTGAAGAAAAAAAAAATATATAGGAAGGAACAGCGGCGTTTTCTCTTTAGACTTAGTTTGTCACAACTGTCTCTAGGAAACCACTTCATGTTGCTCTTCTGAAGTCGTAAGCAGTGTAAGGTTCAAGAGGTTAACCATAGGAACAAAAATAAAATTGGCATATGCACAATTTCTTCCACCATTCTGTTAAACGCCAGATAACTGAACCACCCGTCCCACGCTTTCAGGGGGGAAAAAAATTGCAATCAAAAAACTGGACACCATGTTTCACTAATCTTAGTGATATTCACAATTATTAACAGCAGCTACGAGTCGGCACATCGACGCCGCAGGTAGCCAGTTTAGACTGAAATTAAGTTCCTTTTACACCAAGTAAATGGTCTCCCACAACAACTGGCAAGTGTACATATGAACTAAAAATCTCTAGGCTTTAAGGGAGTGACGGGTCCAGCTCGAGCCAGGAACTGCAATGTCTGCTCCTTGTGTATTCAAAATCCTGTTGGAGAGAGGGAAAGACAAGATTTAGCAACTCATATGGAATGCAGTGCAACAGTTTCACAGTTGAAGACCACAAGCAAGACCAGAAGACATTAAACTTAAGACGGGAGGTGTACACTAATCTAATGTCTAACAGGTGGTCTAATGGGCCAGCCAATAAAAGATGGATGAAGGTCTGACTCCCAGCACTCCCGCCAGTTGAGTGAAGAGGCTGGGATGCTCAGGTGAGCAATGTGACCTCTTGTTAACCAAACAGAACAGTCCATTTTGTAGTGGCTGCAACTGTTGGATCAGCACCAGGTAGAACTGCTACACAACACTGGTAATAAAGAGCACAGCTCTGGTCTCCTTCAATAGGTCAATCAGCAGGGATGCCAGGAGTCAGACCCTCGCCTCTCCCAACCTCTTGGAAAACATTTGATATCTGGTATAAACTGATGCTGCATCTTCATATCACAGAAACAAGATGTTTTTATCCGAATGCCTGCTTACATTTTTGTTAAGATCAGTTGTTGCTGTTAAAATCTTATTTGCAGTAATGAGATTCCCCCCCCTTTTTTAACCAATCACAAGAGTCCTGGCACTTTCTCCCAGAAAATATCACTTGCAGCTTCTATATAAAGTGCCATTCTGAGGAACCCGCCTAATGTGGCTTTCATCTATTTCTTTCAAAGGTTATGTTGAGGGGCAGATTCTGAGCCAGGGGATGTATGGTTTTCTATGACGAGTCAGTATTTTCTTGTAGAAATGGCTTGATTCTGAGTCCGCCTTCCCCACCCACAAAACTGGAAGCTTTTCATATATAAGACCTTGTGCACACAAGTGTATTCGCAGTTCACGTTTCATTGCCATAATATGTAGGCCATGTTATCCAGTAGGCTTATGAATATTTCCACAACAATGTTGCACAACTTAAAAGCTCACGATTCAATGCACTGCCGTATACCCAATGGTGAACATCTCTTTTAAGTCAAAGGACCACACAGTGAAAAAGTAACTCCCAAGGGCAGCAATACACATTTAGAAGGATCACTGGGTAACTGACGCAGTTCAGACATGACCTAAAAACACTTTCACTGTTGCTTATATAAATGTGTTCCCGTAGCGGCATTAGGACGGCCGACTAAACAGTGCTACATATCTTCTGGAGTTAGTGGGAGGGGTTGTCAGAACTTGTTTTCCATGGAAAAAGTGAATATATCAAGTAATAGAAAACTGTACTTCTATCAAAATCTACCTAGAGAGGGAAAGCTCTGGAGACATGAAAGATCTGTAAATTTATGCTACCCTATAGGATAGGGCCTGGCAACAACATGCTCAGAAACACCATAAAAAGCTGATGAAGTCTTAAGTCTCACACTGGGGCGAGCGATTTGGGAACAGACATGGAAAGGATCTATCAGTTTAGCTGAAAAAACTGCCATAAAACCTCTGAGGTTTGCATCTGCAGTTCAACAAAGTGACCATCACAGGTTGCATTGTTGTAGCCCTACACAAAATATATTTGTTGACAATTTCTATAAATCTAGTAAGACGTGCACTGGTACAAGTCCTATATCCTAAAGGAGACTAAGAGCCGGTTTGTAGGCGATTGTCCCACAATGTTGGAAGAGCCATCATTATTCTAGGCATCAATAATACAAGGCAGGCATTGTCTGCACCCATGGACACAAGGGCCAACAAAACACTGTAGCTAGGAAACCCTAACCAGCAATGGAAGACAAAAATCCATATGGTGCAACAAAAGCAGTCTAAGTAAATACATCCAGGGAGGTTTAAGGAGCACTTTTTCTTACAAAGAAACGTTACTTTAGACATCAGGTCACAGCACAAAACTCAGCTCCTTGGAAAGATTACCAACACAAAACAAGCTCAAGAACAAGTCTAGTTACCCCATCATTTTAGTATAGCTCACCCGCCTCACTGAAAACAGGCAGAACAAGTGCATGTTATTCCACCACAACCCATAGCTTGGCCACATAGGAAGGAACTTTAATGATAATGTACATCCTGAAAATTACAGGCAACAGTATTTGTGAATGTGAGTAGAACAGTGTTATAAAACAAGATAAGCACTTAAGGAAGGGCGCTCTACGTAATACTATACATCTGTCTAGCAAACAAAATCCAATTACTTGGACCTAAGCTGCAGCTATAGAAAAATAAGTGTAGACAAAAAAAAAAAAAAAAGGAGCCAAGTAATAACCAAAGTCAAGGCTTCAAAGGAGTTTGGCATCTGAAGATACTGGTTCTTAGCAGGCCTGTGGACTCAGTAGGCCAAACCACCGATTCTAAACACCAACACCTCTTTTCCACAGCTCCAACATCTTCATAAAGGGCTGACAGAAGCAGTAAATGAATTATACAATAAGCTTATATCATAGGATTATTGATTAAGTGATTATTTTATAATGACGTCAGAGTTACTGCAGGTAACCCTATTCCTGACTCCCACTCCACCCAAAACTGGCCCTGACTAACTCCACAACCCTGCCCCATGAACAAATGAGGAGCGCAAAACTGTTCAGCTTTATTTCAGTCATAGCATGCTAATGGTTTCTGAACACAATACTAATCCTGTAATGTACCAACAGATATAGTACTAAAATGAAAGACTCTGCAATAGCACAAGGCAGCAGTTGCCCAATTCTCATATGCAGAGAATATTGCCACATTGAGAACTACCCTTTAGGATTCTGGCATATTATTTGCTTCCAGGTCACTGAGTCACTGAAATTATCCCGTTCTGAATCCTGAGTGATTGGTTTTCCTCAGTCTCCTTCTGAACACTTATTTTGCATTATCCCCAGCCCTGGTCAGATTTCCACATCCTCCCTTTTCGCTGAAAGCTTCACTGAAGTTCACCGGCAGGGCAGAAGACCTGTGGACAGCAACATGTTTAATACGTGCTAGAGGCACAAATGACCGCTGACCTGACAGTGCTCAGGGTGTATTCATTTTATTTTATTTTTTTTTTTTTAATTAAGATGTACTGGTCTTGCTCAGGAATGAAAAAAAACAAAAAAAAAACAAAAACCTTGCAAGTTGACATTTTGTTAAACAAAACAATTAAGTCAATGGCGGACAGACAAGAGCTGATTGGCTTACGTGGAAAATTGCGACAGTTTATAATCTACAAGATAGAATAAAGTCATCCACACATTGCCCCAGGTGAAATGAAAACCTGTAAGACACTTTCTATGTGTTCCCCATTCAGTCACAATATATTTCTACCATGAAAACATTATCCATGATCCTGTAATTATTACTGGCTGAGGCTAAAACCCCATGTTGTGGAAATGAAGCATTTTTTTGTTGCACATTTTGTTCGGTTTTTTTAAGCCAAAGCCAAGAATGGATACAAAAGGAATGGGAAATATATAGGAAGTGCTTCTATTTCTACCTCTGCTCAATCCACTATTGGCTTTGGCTCAAAAACAATTACAGGTAGGGATAGTGGTATACTGGACATCTAGAGAGGTTTTCTGGAAATTACTGAAGTTAACATTCAATGGGTGGGCGTCTGATACCCGGGAGGCGTCCAGACCAGGTGCACAAAGCAGCAGCGCCCACAGGCCTGTCACATCACGTTCATGACAAAAGGTTGAAAGCCAGGCCAGCCGCAACTGAAAGCGGCTGTGAAAAATCAGCTGATTGTGTGTCCGCTGCAGACATCCCAAAGTGGACCCGCCCTGTGCGGCCTAAACCTAAGGCCTCTTTCACAGCAGTATTTTGGTCAGTATTCTGCAAGCCAAAGCAAGGAATGGACCCAACAAAAGGGGACCATGGAAAGATTTGCACATCTGGAAGCATTCCTGGTTTTAGCTTATAAAACATCAATGCAAAATACCAGTTGGTAAAATGGACCTGCCCAAAATTAAGGTTGCAATGCAAACGGCTTCACAAGTCTGAGTGAGGCATCATTTTCAGCAGTCCAATTCACAGACACCATAGTGTCACATTCCAAGAGCTTGAGCGAGGAGAAAACCCCCACTGTCAGTACTGATAGTATAACCCACATCCTAGGTAGGCAATACCACCACCCCAAATACTTTGTCAACTAAGCAGTAAACTGGGAACTCAAATATAGTGCCCAATTTTTAACACTTAAATTTAGAGGAAGTTTTATGGTTTTAGTTTCCTACTATAAAATATATCAGACCATGCTAAAGGGGGCTAAACGAACAAAAAGCAAAGAGTAGTATCACATTTGTACCTGGCTCAATACAGTGACACCAATTGTCTGTTCTAATGGTTAGAAGTGGCACATATACGACCCATGCAACCATATTTATATTCTACCAGTCCTTCCAAGCGTACATGCACAGTGTCTCAGGAAAATGTGCAGCTGCCAATAGCAACAAATCACGTTTGAGGGAAGCCATTCAAAGTAAACTAGTTGCTTCGGGGAGCTGCTACACTCCTTGGACAGTCTTTTCTTACCCTCAAGGTTCACATGACATTTTAAAACAGTCACAATTTTCCAGCAGTTTTTAAAGAATAGCGTCCGCCACCATATCTTACAAGCCTGATACCAAAAGGGACCTGAAGCAAGCCCCAAGTCCCCTTTGCAACAGAAAGGCTGGAAAGGAAATAACACAGATTTACAGGAACAAGGCAGAAATCTGAGCTCCCAATAATCCTTAAAGTGTTAGGTCCAGGAATGTGAACTGAGAAGGCTCCACATTCACAACACCAAGAACTGGCCCCCGCATTTGGAAAAGGGAGTTAATGCATGAGAGAGATGCAGTTAAGATGACCCCAAATCCCAGAAGATGAGAGATTTCTAGATATTGATACACAAATAAGGAAATTTGAATTTAAAGTTAGTAGTCAAATTTTCCAAGGACGTCTTTTTGGATTTTTTTTATCTTCATTTTTTTTTCCTTTTATAGGCCGAATTGGTTTTAAACCACCTCCTCGATCTAACACTCTGAATTGTGAAAATCCAAATTGTATTTTTTTTCCTCCTAATGATAATTTGATTTCCCTCAAACGTCTCTTGGTTCTTGGCTACTAACCTTTCATGTTACTCTTGGATTTGTCAGTTTGCTTGCCTGTGGGGGTTTGGGCTTGCTGGCCCTGCCCACTGGAGGAGGCCGCTTGCTGAGCTGCCTTCTGCTTCAACATTGTCCAGTCAAATGTGTAGTCATATTGGTGATTCAAAGTTCTGGAGAAGAACATAGAACATGGAATCAGAAACAAACAGTGCACAAATACAATCACATTAGAAGTTCTTCACACAGATGCCACAGATACATGATACAGTACATGAATAGGCTGCACTTCTAGCCCTCCATACAATACTATACATAATGAGATAAAGCAGCATTCACAAACCTACTAATTTCCTAAAATGCATCAAATATGCACCACCATGTGGCAGACAAGGTTTTTTTTGTCTAACTATAACTGGTAGAAATAAAATGTATATTGCACTGAACATTTTTCTTCAAACAATTTTTTTTTTATTTACAAACCTGAACAGAATTCGGAAGAGCTGCCTCAGATACATGTAGTCTGGTGCCTCCTCAAAACGCAATCCACGACAGTAATTGAGATACATAGCAAATTCTGCAGGAAATCCCTGTTAAAAATAAACATACCCGAATAGTAGTTCTATTAGCTCTAAGAGGGACGGGCTGGTCTATTGTATAAGCATATAGCAGGAAATAGAGCAGGGTAGCCCTATATACATAACCCATGAAATCTGCAAGACCTATTAGACTGTAAACCAGCACAGGGGAAGTTAGTCCTTCTGCTGTTGAGAAAGTAACAGACTCCTATGTAAAAACTTGCTATAATGACAAAAAGGTCAGGTTTCCAATTGTCTTTGTACCACACTGCCAGTCTGTTTTCTGATGTACCGTATTTAGCGTGTTATGAAGCTTACCTTACACAAAACCTCAACAGGAGTAGACATCTTCTTTTCACTGATCTTTTCGTATTTTTGTTTCTTAGTTGCTGCCTGTGGAACATGTGGTTCACAATATAAAAACGTTGTGCAATACAATATTAAACAGGATGGACACAGGTATACTCGACATAAAAAGACAAAGGAGGATGGATGAGGACAGGGTGGAGGATGACGACAGGGTGCTTAACCCACAACACAAGCTACATAATAAAAGGTCCAAAACATGGCCTACCTTCAATCCCTGCCAAGGAAGGCTGGTTCTGTTGAAATACATTAGCACATATCCTAGCGACTCCATGTCATCCCGGCGACTATAGGAAGGAAAAGATGAAAAGTCAACATGTGTATCTAGAACCAAAGTACCTGAACAAACAGTTGTTCAAGGGAGTTTTTCAGCAGATTTGCATGGTTGCTAGGTAGATGCCGTGGAGAGCTGTTAAAGGGGTATTCCAGTTAGAACAAATTACTCTCTACCGAAAGGATAGGTGGTAATTTGCTATCCTTTGGATAGAGGGTACCTCGTTCTAACTGGAATACCTCCAAGTATACATTTTTGAGTGAGTAGTGGTAATAGCCTTACTTTGAAAGGGACCTTTTATTCCAGGTTATACCACTCCATGTGCTCCCTCAGAGCTCTCTGCATTGAGCTGCTCGACAACATGCTCTCATGTGACTGCTGCAGTGTTCAACCTGGAGACTGCTACAGCCGCCACTCTGCACACAGAGAAGGGATGTGTAGCAGCTCACTTCAGAGAGATTGTCCAAGTGAGCACTTGTGGCTATGGTGAAAGCTGTAATGAAATAGCTCTCAAAATAAGGTTGCTGATACAGGAAACATATTTAACAGCTCCATGGTACCAGGGTCAAAACTGCTGAGATTCCATTTATTGCTATACTTCAAAAAACAATACCCATTGTCGATGCCATCTCATATGGTAGATATACTGTAAAATGTGTCTTCAGTGTAGTCACTGTTAAAAAGTACATGACAAAGTAGCAAATGGTGTGCCATGGACTTCTCCTAATGATATATGGTCATGACAGACTCAGTGTCACCACTCATGACAGTGTGCTGTACAAGTACGACATAAAACTAGTTTTTAGTGCAAATAAACTCAAAGATCTTTTTATCCGGAAGATCTATATGCGAGAGATTTCTACTGATCTCTGGCCACCACAGATTTCCACACTATAGGCCAGGGGTCAGCAACCCCTGGCACTAGTGCCGATTTTGGCACCCCAGGCTTATCTACGTGGCACAGTGCTCTCTGCTGTCTTAACACATGGCAGTGCTGCTCTAGGCTGCAATTTCTCTCAAAGGAAAGGATGCACTGGGGTGGAGAGCATCAGGCATGATGTACTAGTGTCTGGGCCATGGGGTTAGCCTAGTCAGAGGACAGCAACTGCATGTGCGAAATATAATATGGCAGCTAAAATTGCCTTTGTTCATTTCAACAAGGCTGAAAAGATTGGTTTGGACTTCTTCAATAAAAAGACTGGGCTGTGTGAGGGGCATCCTCTGCCCCCCACAAACCAGGCTTACTGCAGACTACTCTTAGCTCCATGTTTAGCCCAGTCTTATCCACCAGATAAGGAACATCTTTGCGAAAAAAAAAAAAAAAAAAAGTCAGGGATCCCACTGAAATGTAAGTTTAATCGATTACCAAATCAGTTGCGGTTATAGTTTGTGTTATATGACTCATGTAGGGGTCAACATCCTTTCCATTACTACATGGCACACTGACTACGTCATCTTGGATTTTTTTTTTTTTCTAAATCTGCACACCATCCAAAAAATGTTGCCGACCCCTGGTATAGGCTATTGAATGCTAAGACTTCATTTAGAACTTTTAGTTACTGAAAATCCAAGCTGTGCCAATTGGGTTTGAAAACACTACAAAAGTTTTTGATTTTTCTGGAAACCAGTGGTGGTCCAGGGTCAGACCTCAAGGCAAAAATAAACGGCCACCACATTAGTGATCTCGCCTTCGCAAACTGTCTGGTAATAAGAGAAAACTGCAGCAGGTTGACTTCAATGCAACTGTGGTAATGTATTCAGTCACAATAAAATTGTACATGCACTTCATCTACTCATGGTGTTCCGAGTAGAGCAAATGACAACAGTTTAAGCTTTACATGATGTTTCTGTCCGACATGGACCTTTTTCATGCATATTTGGAGTAGGTACACGCTTGCATTTAAATCAGTGTGTCGGAGTTTCCTTTTATGACCAAATACAGATTGAAAAAGCCTCCTGCAGTGCACCTCGCTGCATGGTATATGGTTTTTGATTTGCATTTTATGCATTTACTATTAGTTTTTAAAACATATGCAAACTATAAGAAAGGCATCATTCTTTTTCAGCTTTATGAAGAATTATTACCTCTGCTCGATTCCTAAGTGGGCATTGATACTGGCGTAGCGAGCTGTGCCAGTCAAGTTTTTGTCTTCTCTGTAAGGTATATGCTGCCTTGTTCTGTTGTCTCTGTATTTTTTGGCCAGACCAAAGTCTATAAGGAATAACTTGTGGGGAAAAAGATAAAATATCAATATAAAGACCATTGAAAAGCACAAGAGTAAATGTGTTAAAATATTCTTGTATTATTCGAAGATGTAGTTGAAGCGTACCTCCAGCTGTATATAACTTTACATAAATGAATAGTCATGTGAACATAGTCTCCAATATATCTTAATAGGACCAGGTGATTAGGACCTAAATCAAAATCGATTAATTGGGCTTTTTACCTTGACTACGATTAATGGTCAACCCTTTTAAAGTATGTGATGGGTAATTCTCGCAAGGTTCCCCTGTTGGTTACATTCGGATCAAACATGTCTGAACCGGAACTGATCTTATACTGTGGGCTGGAGTACCTTGTGCATAATAGAGTCCTTTGGGAGGTGAGCAAATAAAAAAAAAAAAAAAAAAAAAGCCGCGTGTTACTGGACCTCTCAAGCCACCTGAATAACGTCAGGGACCTCCGAGGCCTGTAATTGGGATTCAGCACAGTCATGTGAAGCATGCGTCTTTGCGTTACGATGCCACGTGACCGCTGAGCTCTAATCAGAAGCCTCAGTAGTCTGACATCATGCAGAAAGCCAGAAAAAGGATGACCAGTGCCAGAGCCCAGGTTGGTAAACAGTTTATGTTTGCTCACCTCCCACAGACTTCTGACTATACAATTACTATAGAATTTCCTGTTTGGAATAAGCCTGAATGAAAAATCTTTTAAACACTGTAATGAACCAAATTATCTGACAAAATCACATTGGTTCTCTCGACTGACGGTTGGTTTTGGACATTTTTCGATTAATTGCGCAGCCCTAAATCTTAATTACGAATACTTTACTTTCCAAAGACTTTCTATAGGTTAGTCAATGAAGAGGCTGCTACAAAAGAAACTCAATTGCTGTTGCTAAACACTAAGTCAGGTAGATCATAGCACTGCTAGGCTTGTAGATAAGAGGCTACCAATGCACAAAATGAGGCAATAAATCAGTTAACCAGCCGGCAGCCGCCTCCTTCTCCTCCCTAGCGTTCTGTGTGGGAGGCTGATCCGAGAGGTTCTCTATGTAAAAAGTCTGATTGAAAATAGGCATAGAAGAACAGCTTAAGTGAAGTTAACAGATCTCCTTAAGATATATTACAAAGTTTCCTATATTTACATGTACTATTGATTTATGAAAAACTGAATACAATTGGAGGGTATAACTTAATGTAGGAAGAGCATATAGTTCTTTGATAAAGGCCACAGCAGCTTCAATATAAGGAAGAGATTACTTCCTGGAACAGGAAAACCCCTTTAACAGCTTTGAGAAAATGTAAGTAAATGGCAAGAAATAATGTCCAGAACCCGTTCTGTCACAGATTAAACCCAAACTGCCCACAATGTCCTGTCAACCAAACCAACAGTCATTTAACCATTAATTCCCATCTTATTCAATTGTGTTAACTTCAGGTCAAGTCCTCTAAAATCTAATAGCTTCACCCTTCCAATGGCACAGAACTTCTACATCTACATACAAAAAATAAAACCATATGCCCCAATTCTTCAGCGGTGTGTGTGTTGAAAATGATAAAAATCCACAACAGAAATAGGAGTTAATTAAGATTATGTGCTATTCTGCATAGAAAATCTGCAATATTTCTGGCAAGTGTAGTATAGCACATACAATGGGCCAAAACTGTAAAATAGGATTTGTATTTTAGCATTCTCTATGACACGACCGTTTATTTCTTACACAATGTTCCATGCCATGAATATTTGGCTTACAGGTGTCTGCCAACATCACACAGAGGACATGCACGAGCATGCAAAACGCCAAGTAGTACTGGCATTGTTCTAACCCACAGAAGAGAAATCCCATGACAACAGCCTCTAACCACAGACGTTTCCAACAAGCTAGACATGACAAACCATACAAGTAAAGCAAGGATAACCAGATTCCAGGGTACTAACAAAACCATAGCAGTGTCTACTATATTATTTCATGCCAGGCCCCCACACACTGGTATGCTCGGTTCGCCTTATTCCAAAGTTGCAGCCTGATGTTATTCTATAGGCTTGGAATTTCAAATAAAACTACATCCATAGGACTCCTTAAGCCCCTTGGTGTCCATTTACAGGACTATTCTAACGCACCTTCTCAAAAGGTGTGGCAGGAGCCTTGTGCAGAGGTCCCATGCTTAGACATGTCAGACATGCTAAATAATCTCAACAACTTTATTTTCTGGCAGCATTTCTTAATATATTTTTCAATACACTTTATTAATACAATGTTCCCATTTCTCTGTTTTGCCAGCAGTACATGGTGTACAGCTCCTGTATAGCAGGAGTCGGGTCACTCCAAATAGCCTTACCAGAAACACTCTTCTAGGTGTGCAAGATGTTATATGAAAGCTACTCTAGCTGTGCAAGAAAAAACAAAAACAAAAAACAAAACAAACAAAACACATTACATTACAGCACCCATTCCTAACGGGTAATGGCTCTAGAACTGTCACATCTAGAACAGCAATCTTAGCGTAGAAATTCCACTTTCATATGAGACACGAACCATTATTGGTGACCCTGCAGCATTAACCTCTACTATACAGGAGCTGCTGACCCATACACACAGGCATCAGCAGAGAGGAAAGCTAGAATCAGGGGAGCATAAAAATGGGCCACATAGTGGGTTTCACAGAAGGGAGTAAAAAAAGTCATTAATAAAGTATAAGATTTATTAGTACCATAAATGCTGCCAGAAAATTTAGGTACGTTTTAGGACCTTTTAACCCATTAACTGCCCTATTTTGATCCTTTATTAAAAAAAAAAAAAAAAAAAAAAAAGTCATAGAACAGTGCAGAAAACAGCTAGTAATCCAAAACCACCACTCTTAACCACCAAAAACTAAACCTGCTCAAAACGTCATTATATTAAAGATTATAACGTGCAACTTTGCTATCGGATCATTCTGGCATACAAGTCCAAGGCATGCAGTAGTTCAGCGCCTAATAGGGATGTAAATTGGTTTACACGTGTCTTCTCTGAAGCATGCTCTTATGCAGGTTGCACAAAAAAAAAAAAAAAAGTTGGAAAAAAATCTATAAAAACCATTCAGCAATAAATAAAGCGTACACATTCTTAGTAATGTTGTATGTTTGCCAAGTATGTCTGAATAATGCCAACATAAGAGGTGCTTGTGCAAGGCCTGGATCGTTTGGTTAAAATAAGTAGAAGGGAAAAACCAAGGATAAAAAGCACATGAATTTGGGGTGGAAGGTGGAAAAGGAGACAGTTTTCAGACCTGGTTTAATCCTGAGAAAGATGGGTCCTGAGAAGTACTAACAGTCATGCTTCTTTTCCTCTTCCCCACTGGAGATTCGAAACACTGAACAGACAATAGAGGGTGGCAGTGCATCAAACAGTATCGCTAACATTGCAACAATGGCCGGCGCAGACAGGCAACACCGAGGCGGTAACAGGGGAGTCAAATGCCATCCTCCTTCCACCAAGTAGCTAGCTAAGGATATCCTTAATTTTTTTCCCCCCCTTCCAAATTCATCGTCTATGAATTACCCCCGCATTTCAGAAAAGGCCATTTAAGGTTATGACACTGTCCTCTTGGCAACAGCCAATTTTTCTCAAACAATTTGTGGATTCCTTCCATAGCACAGGAGCAAAGAGCTCTTCTGTTAGGGAAGGAGGCTACCAAGCAACTTCTTCATTTCCCAAAATGCCCTTCCTCAAACATCCATTCACATAATGGTAATCTTCAGTAAGGAAGAGGTGTAAGGCATTTTGTCACCTGGATTATAGTGATAAGCATGCAGGCCTTGTTACTATGTCTGGCAGTTATCAGAACCTTCCTGTATGGTATAGTGATTCTTGCACAAGATTACCAGGATGTCCGGCCGCTATAACATAAAACAAGACACTCCTGTCCATAATAAACCATGCATGTCTGGCATCATTTTGGATTTCTGCGATCTGGACTATGGATCTTAGAAATATCTGTAAACAAGCTGCATGCTTAGGGTCTACATGATATCTGCAGGAAAGAATAGGAAATGCCAGAAAAAGGGTAGGAAGGGGTTAAAAATAAAACCAGAACATCGGCATTCTTGGGTAACAGAGGAAAACCTTTCCCCTCCCCCAGAATCAAATCCCATTATGGGTTCTTAAACTGCAGTTAAGAAAACCAGTGGAGATGTCTACTTCTTTATGGGCAAGAGGCGTTCCTACAATGTGACAGTATACCACACACTTCTGATCCTCTAAGCAGTTTATACGGGGGGGCCTGGTTTTTGCTGCCCAAACGCTTAATAAGCCCCTCCCTCCTTTTGTATATGTAAAATGTCACTTTAAATGACTGACTTATTTTAGACAACTATAGGTAGAACACTTTACTCCATTAACCAGAGGGAAACCGCTACAAAAAACTGGTTTAGATGGTAGGAAGAGCTTAGATCGTATCACTCTTGCTCATAAAGCAAGGTGGGAAAAGGGCGGGGGAATTATTTTGTCACGATAGGAGCAGGAAGCAAAGACCAGCAGGCACCCAGTAAGTGGCAGAAGGGAAGCCGCAGGGGATTGGTTAGGTAAGCACTGCTTTTTAAAAGGGGAAAACCATTATACTATTCAGATTTTTTTTTTCACATCAGAAACATTGTTTTTTTATGTCTATGTAAATGAATGCCCATCCGTTAAACAGATCTGCAAAAAATATGATTTGAATAGAGGCTAGGGGGTTGCCTGGGATTATAAGTGAAAATGTACGTAGCAGAGGAGGGATAAAAAAATAAATAAAAATACCGATACTAACCTGCATTCCTTCCTCCATTGGGCCAGCTGTCACATCAACTGGACCACTGCGGCCACTCAGTATACAGAGTAGCAATTGTGTCAGCCAGCTCAGGGCAGAAAGGGAGGAGAGGAAGCAGACAAGATTCAGGGAAATTTTTTTTTTAGTTTCTACCTCTCCCCTACTGCATGCACATATTTATAAACCCAGACAAAATTTGTTTCACCTTAGGCCTGCCACTTCAAATTTTCAGTCCCGTGTTCATGAGACATAAGGACTATAATTAACAAGACCATCAGGGTCCCACAAACACATCGGTATTGTCTAGGTGTGGAACATGAAAATTATTACGTGGCAGTCAGCCACAAACACTTAGTGGAGCTAAAATTCTATATTCCCATAAAATGATTCCTCTCTTCAGTTTGAACGGATTAGAAAATCAGAAGTGTGTAAACAGGAGTCAAGAATGGGATAAGTATACTTAGGTATACCTATCCGAGCCACCCAGTCAAAAAGGAAATAGTGACCGTAAGTGTAAGATTAGATCACACCTGTTAGCCCAAAGTGAATGGCAACCATCATGAAAAATAAACCTCGTCATGTGACACCACTGGCGTTAGAGCCATCTGTAGATTGTACAGCTATGTTGTGGGACTTCACATACATAAAAATATGTACTGTGAAGTCACAAAACATCTACAAATATAAAGCAACTCTTAGCTTCCCTCATCCATATTTTAGTCTCATGGCATTTATCCAGCTTCTGGAGGAGTACAAATGCCAAGGATACTGGAATGAAAGAAGAATCCAGAGTACAATCTACAGACAATGACACCCAGTATATTGGTGCATGCATTTTATTTAGTGCCACAACCATGCTAAACATCACAATTCCTGGGAGGTTCTGGGGAGAGTCTCTTAAAAGTTGTGATTTGCTTTGGCATGGCAAATATAAGCATCACTCAACACAGCACAAAATAGCAAGACGAAATGAGCGCCATTGCGATTTTTATATAGAATCAAACTGTGTTCAAGCTTTGGAAGGTAAAACCCTGGTGTGATGCTTGACACTAATAAAATGCCTCACAAAATTAAGTTTATTTTCATCAAGATAGCTGCCCATTTTAGCCATGTTCTTTCTAGCATAAAAAAATAAATAAATAAATAATAAATAGATAAATTAAAATAAAAACAAGCCATGGCGTGTTTAGGGAGGCTACAGCACCTCTGTTGGAACCCAGTCCACTTTGCATGTTCTGGCCTCAAGTTGGCATTCATACAGGCAAACAAAGGTAAACATTATCCACAACCAGATAACAGATAGAACAATTGGCAATCTTGCTTCTTAAAAGTTGGTGTTCACATAGAATCAAACTGTCCCCAGTTGAAGGTTATGCACAGCATGCTTATTGATTTGCCAATTGCTGCCTGTCTGCCCGCTCTTAACATATTGGTACCTTCAATGAAGCATGTTATGTTAGCTCAGGAAAGTACTAGAGATGAAATATATTAAGAAAAAAAAAAAAACATGCAAAAAAAAAAAAAAAAAAAGTAGAACGAAAAAAAAAAAATTCATGATCTATAGCAGCAATCAATGGGAGAGCTGCAATTAAAATGAGGTATGCAGTGTGTATGTATATAAACCAGTGTGCAAAAACCGGCAAAAATTCACTACAACGCCAGTTCAAGAGAACAGAATATATGTGCTGAGCCCTAAACGCCAACATCAGACTAGTCAACTAAACAAAACTTGTCTGCCAATGTGGGGGAGGGGTCTTATATTGTATGCCTTTTAGGTGGACAACCCTTGTCACGTGTTCCCATATGTATGCATAACTCCTTTTAATCACAACTCCACTGATACACTGTGTTTAGTACAAATCTACCAGACAAACACATGAAGAAGGATTACGGTGAAAACCAATTTGCTTAAATTCAGATTAGACAGGATGTGAATACGATGTAGGATTATAAACAAAGCAGATCTGATGAAAAGATGACAAAACAAAGCAACTGAAAGCTGTTATAGCAGAAAGGAACGTGGCACACAATACTAACCTTATTACAATGACGTCCGATGCCCATTAGAAAGTTGTCTGGTTTGATGTCTCTGTGTATAAAATTCTTTGTGTGGACATATTCAATTCTACTGATCATCTAAGTACAAAAAATGAAAATCATTTGCAATCTATATTTTACATCATGTACAACGAGCAGAACAGAAGTGCACACATGAAGTTGAAAGATGAGATCCGTAGTAGTCAAAATATATTGAAGCAGATCATCATTTTACACCAGTTTTCTAGCATAAAAAAAAAAGGTAAATCTTGGGATTGTGTGACAGACCCTGGTCAAGGTACTGTTCTAGTCCTTAACAGGGCTTGGAAGCTGAGAGCACATTATACAGAAAGAAGAGAATATAAGTGGCCGAGAACAGGGACTAAAGCATCAGCCCGACTAGAGAGGGGGTCTGTAACCTAGACAATACACTGTACATACCAAGGAGGCAGAATGACCAGTATCTGGCAAAATACACACATCAATGTATTGGTGAAACACTTCAGTTGGCTTAAAGAGGTTTTCTGGGCTAAAATTATTGATGATCTAACCTAAGGACAGCTTATCAATATCTGATCAGTGGGGGTCAGCACCCTAGGCCCACACTGACCAGCTACTACCGAGAATGAAGCAGAAAGCAGTCTTCTTTGTTCTCTATGTGAAGAGGCCAAAGCAGGTTACTGTAGCGCATCTCCTTTTCATTTGAATAGCACACTTATTAATGTCAATGTTATGCTTTAAACGGTAACTTGTAAAAAGAATAGTTCAGGTGAATATAAGACTATATTCAGACAAATTATGCTAAAGGCAGGGTGACATTGCTTGCTGGTCAGTTGATCAACAACATTAGACAGGGCTATTACTAACAACAATAGTTATCAGTGCTTGTCGCCGATAATAGTCCTGATTATCGCCAGTCTAACAGGGTCTTCAGAGATCTGTCTTCAGAGTGTAGACTGGTAGGCCTCAAACACAGATCAGAATACATACAGGTCTATGGGAAGGAGTAGTCCAATTGAGTATCACACACATACACAAGCTGCTACAGGAAACCAAAAACAATTGTCTCTTTCATAGCACTTTTTTATACCTGTTTTTACCAGGCATTAGCAGGACTGAGCAGTATCGGTGAATAAAGCTCAGGTAAGAGTTATCTTACTGTAATTTGCTCTTCAGGATGCCTGTTTGTCTCTGCTTCACACTCACTCCCCCTCCTCACCCCATAGATATCTATGAACTGCAGCCTGTCTTCAGCATAGACAGATCTCTTCGTGAAACTGAACATTTTACTAGGCAGCAGGAGCTGACAACAGGAGCACCTTTTACACACACACACACATATATATATATATATATATATATATATATAATATAGATATAGATATATTTATATTTATTACAAAAGTTTCTACAGTACCGGGCCAATTTCTGGTCCAAGACCAGACACACTTTCAGGTTTCTTCTATGTGCGGTTTTGAGGGCTGTAACATTTTTATCATTTGGGTTATTCAACTAATTTCTGCGTCACTTTTCAGTGACACATAAGGCTTTTTATATTTTTAAATGTGTTTTAATTTTTTTATATCTGGTAAAAAATAAACAAAAGAGAAAGGAAAACGTGTCTTTTTCACTTTTTTTTTTTTTAATTTAATAACACAAAGTGCTACTAAAAAGTTTTATAAAGTAGTTTTTTTCTCTGTGTTACGATAATTTTTATTGTTGTATGGTGTCATCGGGGGTGGGGCTATAACCTTTAATAACTTCATTTTATTGGCATATTATATTTTATTTACATTTTTTTTTTTTTTACATAAGGTCATAATAGATCTTTGGGGACATCTGATCACTGTTTCTTTTGTGGGGGAGGCCGATTTCCCCTGTAACTGGGGCTGGTACATTTAGCCCCAGTTGCAGGAGGAATACAGCCTCCTGCCCGTTACTATAGAGCTGATATGGGTCCTGTAGGACCCATAGCAGCTCTTACAGATGCTGATCCCAGTGGATCATGTGACCACCAGGTCAGATGGGTGCCGCAACATGGCGGCGCCCATAGCGCTGTATACACAGCGATTGGGAAGGCAGGGAAGGTAATAAACTATCACACATACTTAGGGCTCCTTCATACTGCAGAAAATGAAGAAGAGTATGAGGGGTGACATCCGCCGCCTCTAAGTTTTCTGCCCCATGGCAACAGAATGCCAAAGCAGAGCATCTGTATTTCTCCACTATTGGGTCCAAATGAATGAGTCTAATCTGCGAGAAGTCTTGAGTTGTGTACTCTGCAGCTGAATGAACTACAGAATCCATGTCAAGACTAAGCAAGACTTATATTTTCCATGTCTCGCTGCAATATTTGCCCCTTATTGAATATAATGGGAAGCACTGAATATAAGCTGCTGATTCTGGGGGGGCAAATCTGCCTCAAAAATCAGCAGCAGATTCCACTGTGAGAACAAGTTCTTCTTGTCAAGTTATTCCATTCATAGATGTATGACAGGAAGTAGTCATGCCAACACCACAGCAAGCACAATGATCATAGTACTACAGAAGTATTCAAGTTGTATATTAGAAAGGCTGTTTTTGGATAACAGACTGAGCACCATCCTCCATGTGACTGGTTCCCTTCAAATATAATATGGAACAGAAGGAGCTGAGCTGTTCAGAAGTCAAAGAGGCGGTGCTATTAGTGGCTGACAGCTATCTGGATACACTGTCATGGAGGAGAGACTGTCGATATCTGATATGACCACCTCTGACTTCTCAACGCAGAAAAAGCACAGATTACTATGACTAAATGATAGATTATACTTAATCTATTGACACAATCCTATATAACAACCTGCTCACCACCTCCTGCTCTATAACATGCTCACTGTTGAACTGCATTTCTCGTGATACATGTTAACTTTAAGCTACATTTGCCTTCAATCACAAAACCCACCAATCCAAAATAACCAAAGCGGTTACCTGGTCTGCTAACATAAGCACAGTTTTCATAGTGAACCTGCGTGAACAAAAATTGAAGAGATCCTCTAGACTTGGCCCCAGCAAATCCATGACTAGAACATTGTAGTCTTTTTCTTGTCCGTACCACCTAAAAAAAATAAATAAAAATAAATAACTTCATTGGCTTTGTGATAGCACATTATGTGCCTTCTAATAATAATATGCTTTAATACTCAAAGGGGTTTTCTGGGGGGGGGTGGTAGAGAGAAACCAACTTCGGGATGGATTGTCAATATCCAGCCTCTATTGCTGGAACTAGAAGAAGAAGTGTATCACATGAATAGGAACTGTAGTACTCTGGCACCAATGCTATAGAATGCACTAAGACTTCTTGGAGGCTGCCTAGAACAGCTGACGTGTGTGTTTATATCGGATACTGATGACCTATCCATCTGAATAGAGGCGGCTGAGCATACAGACCACCACTCCATTCCCATGGAGCACTCTGGTGCATTAGCAGACATCAGTTTTCCAAATTGCTGGGAGCCATATAAAATAATCAAGCTACCAAAGATTTGACAATATTGAGTGAGTCTTGACAATTCCATGGATTTCAACATGCACAATCCCTCTAACAGGTAATACACTTTATTATATTGCCATATTCTAATGTCCACTGGATAATTTTTAGAAAAGGATACTCATGTATGGCAAAAAGGATTGGAAAGGGTGCATTCCTTCACCTACAAAAAGATTCTTCTGCACCATGTAGGGTTGTGGTATCATACGTGACCTAATAACCTATAAGTTATCTTTCTATCAGAAAACTCCTTTATGCCTTGGTGAGGTCATGGAATCAAGATACTGAAGCAACAAGCCTTCCCTGCTTGCTGCATTTTAATAAAACTAAAGGAGAAGATGCACAAAGTTGTATCTCACCATTAGCTTCAGTGCAATAAAACAGTGGGTGTTATTTATTATCTGTGCCTATTTTATTTTATTTTTTTTACCTATATTGTGGAGTTTATTTATGATGCAAGTGTACTTCCTTGTGTGCGTCTTTTTGACCATATGCACTGTGCTCCTAATTCTTCAAAAAGGCTATGTGACATGATGGGCTTAATAATGCTGCCGATATAATGGAGTGCGTTCGTAATAAAGTGAGAAACCACACTCAATTTAGGCCACACTCACTTTATCGAACAAAAATTTAAAAAAATTAAGAAGGTGGAAGAGAGTCTCAGGCCGGGGCCACACTTAGCGAAAAAGCCACAATTTGGAAGCGGCATTTTACAGTACCTTCAACGTGGATGGGATTAGCAAGAAAAATATCCGCAGCATGTCAATTATACCAATGGAAACACTGGTGTTTTCTGTTAAGGTATAATAGGGACAGAAAGTCTGCAGAGGAAAACTCTTCAGACTTTGTGAAAAACGCAGCAGAAAAAAAAAAAAAAAAGCAATGCGTTAATGCTGTGGTCTTTTCCGCAGTGACTGTTATGTAGGGCCTTAGCCTTTAAAAGTAAAAAAACAAACAAACCCCAAAAACAAACAAATGGCATAATGTGTGTGTACCCATGTTACATGGAACAGACCTATAACAGGGGGTTTGAACCCACTGACCATTTTGCTTCCTTCCTAGAGAGCTTTTATTTCAGCACGAAAACACCAGACCAGCCTGCATTAGGATACATAGTAACAAGTTTCCACCCGATTTAGAACAGCCAATACTCAATACATCTACAGCATATCACTGCATATGAGACAACCCAGTACTATACACGCCATTCAAAACTCCTGTCAATGATTAACATTATAAGTATTCAACCATTTACTGTTCTTTAGGGTTAATTCTGCAATATCATAAACCTGTTTTGTGCGCTTATTCATCGAAAAAAAAAAAAAACCCACTTGTGAACCACTAAATATAAATGGACCTTAAGTCTGGCCATTATCTTCAAAGTATGTGCCAGCAAAATGCTGTTTGAGAAGCATGTATAGATTATTTCCTTCATAAAACCGCTACTTTGATCCTCCTACACATCTTTCATAAGGTAGGGCTCCACCCCTGCCCAGTCCTCCTATATACTGAATGAAACTGCAGCCTGTACTCATCTACAAAAAAAAAAAAAAAAAAAAAAAAAGGGGGGGGGGGGGGGGGGAACATATTCAACCATTTGCTAAAAATGGAGAAAAACCTCTATGAGCTTAATGGATGGTTCCTTTTACAAAATTTCTGCCCCTATATTTTAGTAACCTGATATTTAAATTAAACTGCTTGCCTTGGTTGAACCTCCAGATTACAAGAGAAGCAAAGCAAATTATATACCATAACATGGAGAATACAGTATATATACTGTACCCACTACCAGGTGCCGGAGTGAAGTGGAAAGGCTTACCTGATGTGTGGTATCCCAACGCCACCTTGCAAAATCTTATATAATTTGCTCTCATACAACAGCTGAGGATGGCGAGCTTTCTGTGACTCCAACTTTACAGCAACCTCCTGGAAGATAAAAATAGGAGGTCAACTCCATGTGGCACAAGGGAGACTACACATATCCTTATATATGGAGATCCACACATTTGACTAGCACATGTCAGCGAGATACCAATGCATACAATAACTGCAAACAGGTGACGCCCCCCCAGACATTGTCTGCAGATCCCACCACATTTGTTTGTATTCAGCTTTTTTTTTTTTTTTTTTTTTTTTTTAATTTAAAGAAACATTACACATACGGTATTTGTGACAAATGAGTGAGATTACCCAAAAATTCTAAGACTAAGAAAAAAAAAAAGAAAAAAAAAAGAGATGAATTCTTCATGAAATGTGTTTACATCCAGCAAACCAAGCCCACAGATCAATGCACTTTTACAAACTGAACAGCACGGCTAAAATGGTTAATCACAACTGATAAAACAATGCTCGAGAGTACAACGTGGCGACACATTGATAAATGGGACTCAATGTGAAAGATGCCCAGTTACCAATAATCATGACCGCTGCAGGAATTGCACATAATTCCTTAGGACTGGAATACAGATTGGATAATCTAGAGATCTTGTGGTAACAGCATTTTCTGTTATGTAGTTAGGGTCTCAGGAGGGGCCGTGTCTGCCTATGCTCTATGGAAAGCCTGCAGATGATGTCATCTGGGTTTCCATAGTCACAGAGGCGCACCACAACTTATTGAACCCTGTGGTCAATAACGACTACTTTAGTAATGGAAAGTGATCAGTCTACTGTAGGCCCTGATCACATCAAGAGGCGATAACTAGAGGAGGGCTACTAAGTATCTCGCTGTATAGGAATATGTTGGTAATAGGATCTCCTTGTCAGTAAGGTATGGGGCGTTTTTTTTTTTTTTTAAAAACACAATTCTTTTTTATGGTATAATTTGGACTAATACAATATAGAGTCAACCCCAAAACGACACTTGTCCCTGTGAATAGGTTTGGTGCATCCCAGCGTACATACCAAACACATGCACACTGTGCACATAATTCTTAACATATGTTTACAAAGATATAAGGACTGGGCTGGTAACACCTCAGAAAACATCTGCACCAATCTCTATCCTGCCAAACTAGAAAAGAGGAGAGGTCTTGCCTGGGGTGTAGCAATATGGGGAGCAGAAGAAGCAGTCACCACCAGGCCCTAGGTGCTGAAGGGGCCCCCTGAAGGTGCTACTGCCACATAAATTATTCCACTAATCGAAATGACTTCTAGGATTTTAATAAGCCCCATTACAGATTTTGCATTGGGGCCCAGAAGCTTCAAGTTACGTCTCCGGGTCTCGCCTCATCAGACATGATTTCCCCGTCAAGTACAGAACCACGAAATATGTGCATTTCTCGCAGACACATTCATGGTGGCCTTATACATTAGATTTATATTGGTCAAAACCACCAGATTAAGTGGGACAGCCGACCACCTAATGTGTACAGCTCCTCCTTACACCACCCTGATGGGTCAGGCCCGATGCTTTGGTTCTCAGGAAGGTAAGGCTGACGCACATTACCAGATTTTTTTTTTTTGGCTTTTTCTTATAGAGGACTATCATAATGGTCACATAAGATGAAAGGCAGTTGTAATAAAATGACAAATAACCCCCATAACCTGGATGACTATGATGTGAGAAGACCAACTATCAGAAATATGAGCGCAAGTGGTCTAAAAAGCTTAGGTCAAGAGCAGAAAAGGAAATGACTCACTGAGACCTTGCTAGAAAGTATAAACCCAATGTTACAGGTGTTGTCCAGCCAAGGGAAAAATTGCTATGCTGGCTCAGAAAGTTGTACAAAAATACTGAAGAAGAAAAGTCACACTCACTGGTCATGAACCCATTCCCACGCTGGTCAGTATTATGCCCTGACAAAGGGATGTGTGACCACTAGTCATTGGCCGCATGTCCCTGTGTCTGTACCTCATCACTGCATCAGTAACAAAGTGCGGGACAGGGCAGTGTCCAAATGGGAACATCAGGGGGCAAGATGAATATGACTTTATATATAATATTCTGAGACAGGTTAAAATTCCTTGGCTAGACCACACCAATTCACTATTTTACCCCCCACCAAAAAATGGAACAACATACAGAGTAGTTTGGGACTCTACAATGGACTTTTTGGCTAAAAATCATCAAACAGCACAGTGGGAACTCATAGGAACTTGCAGCTAGGTAAGCAGCCGTATGAATACTGAGTCTTCATTGTGGTTGTGAAAATAAGAATGAAAATCCATAGTCATAAATATGTCATCCAGCTGACCAGATTCTGAAACTGCCAAGTGGTATGACAAGTCACCTAACAAAAGAGACAGGCAGATCAGGAAGTGAGAACTGTACAGGAAGGCTGGGTAACAAAGTGCTTGTGGTTTATACTTTTACTTTGATGGGAAAACATCACTATGCCATTAAAGCCAGTAGTTTCTCTGCCCTTTCCTGCTGTGGTCCGTATACGTTCTCCAATAACCATATACCGTGGCGCCATGATCAGCCAGCTTTCCCCAACAAGTCTATGCTGCTTCCAAAGTCACCAATATATAGCCACAGAGCAGTCCAGACTCGTGTGCGCAGCGCTGGCCATCCCCAGATTTCTGATTCACAAGTCAGACATTTTGTGACAACATAGACAAGATTATAAATCGACAACCATGGCAGGGGGACGCAAAGAAAAGGCACTGGGTAATATACCATATAACATGGCCAACTCAATCCCTGGACTAGAGGTGACACTTTAAAGAGATCGTTCACCAAAACAATGTTATTAGAAGTACCCAGTAGGCTGTACAAAGACTATATTTACTCCCCAGCCCTCCCAATCCTGATACTGCCCGCTGCTCTGTTGGCATTTACTTCCTGGTCACAACACACAGGAAATGCCAGGTCAGCCCGCTTGCAGAGAAACAGCAGGAAGTATACCTCAGCAGAGGAGTGGGCAGTGTCAGGACGGCGGGGAGCCTGTGGGTAGGCCTTTTAGCCAGACTTCTAGCTAGTGTTGCTCACAGTTTTGCTTGGCAATTCCTTAAACCTAGCAGCAGGTTTCTGCACCTAAGCAACTAAAAAAAACTATGTAAATGATATCTTGGTGCCCAGTTATGCCCTGGTATACCCATGGAGATGGGTAAAAACTTCTAACCAAGTTCTGGGACATCTAGAGCCACCCATTTTTTGGTTTTCATGTGCCGGCAGACGACTTGACATACTGAAGTTTATTTTCTATTTTTACATGAAGATTTTCTCCCATCACTCATTCCTACAATGAGAGGGAAGAAAGTGGGCGTCCACTAATCCTCCATCTCCTACGCTGATGATACATTAGGAAGGAATAGTGACCGGATCTATAAGGCCACAGCTGGTCACACCACTCAACATGACAGTGACTGTTTTAGCTGCCAGGTGATACAAATGTCTATAGGCAGAGAAGTCAGCCAAAATCTAAATGCCAGCAAACGAGGGCAAAGTGACTGGCACATATGCCATCAACACTGGTGTATAAGAGACAAGTGGACATGGCTCATCAGATCTATCATTTACCACCTTATCGATGTGCTACCTGAAGATTGTCAGGATAAAGGGGTGTCAAGGCTACCTTCTTCCAAAAACAGCAGCACTGCTCAGTCCTATTTATGTCATTATGGATGAGTTGTAAACAGGCACAAGAGGTGCTGTTTATAGGAGACAGCAGCCATGTTTATAACAAAACCATGTAAGCATTGCCGATACTGGAAACTACAGTGTTTAACCATGAAATAGCCAGAGATCGTTATAATAAATGGGGCAGCAACCCCCAGAATTCACAGGTTACTGGGCACTAACACACAAACAAGCCAGGCAATCCAACAGAACAGGACGTGACATACAGGGCTATAAGGCAAAGGACACAACATACACTTCCCTTCATGCACTGTGTGTACAATATCTAGACGCCATACAGAAAGCCGCACTAAGCTAGGGTGTATGTGACCACAAATCAGGTCAGGAGACAGGAAGGACACAGATAACTACCAGCAGATGGTAGTGCCCGCCTGGCACAGTGTAGGATGCCCTACTCTCCATCTACCACACACTAATGGATGACTAGGGCCACATCACAGCCAGCCTCACCACTCACACATTATACTGGAGGGTATAGGGCCCCAGACAGCAATCAGAGCGACCGCTAGGGGGCGGTATAGGAGCTGCAGGCCTCTCCATAGGGCCTCGTTACCTCGCCATTCGTGATGTTGATCGCCAGGTAGATGTCCCCAAAGGAGCCGGAGCCGATTTTCCGCACCAGCTTGTATTTCCCTCCGACTATAAACTCCGCTTTGGAGCCGCTGCTGCTCGCCATGGTCCGGGGAGAAAGGTGACGATAACTCCAAAGATAAAACGCACCAGTCTATACAGGGATCACGTAGATTTCAGGGGCAGAGGGGGTGATGCCTCAGGGTCCCGGAGGGCTCGGGTCTTCCCTTCTCCCTTTGTTAGATGGTGACGGGGCAGCCGTGTATTCCCGCTCCCCTGGCTCTCGCTGCCCCTTTTTCCCGAGCTGTATATGGCTCCTACCGAGCCTCCCGGACCCTTGCGCGCCGGGTTTCAGTGGTCTCCCTTCCGTTACAGCCGCAGCCCTCCGCTCTCTCCTTAGGCCGCCATCTTGTGTTCTCTTCTTCCTGCTCCCCCCAGCTTTCTCTCCCTCACCACAAAATGCCCTCCTCCGCGCCGCAGTGCACGCTGGGTAGAGGGGCGGGGCGCCAGATGTTATCGCTCGCAGCCTCCTCACAGCCTGCTTGTCATTGCCCCGCCCCTACCTGACTACAAGCGTGACGTCATGACACACCCAGAGAACCGGTCCGCCATGTCTCTTCTGGGCTGTGTGAGCCGAAAATAAGTTACGAGCACTCTTCCGCCAACCTGTGTGTATAGTCTAGGTGATACAACGGAGCTGCACTTAGTTTCACCCAGCTCGTTGGAGACTTTCCTTACGTCGATACTAGATTACGTCTATGAGATGCATGCTACTGCAATGTTTCCTAAACCACACAGAAGTGACGTATATCTGTCGCTGTGCGCACTGAATAAGCCATGGCGGGGCTGCAGTGACCAGTAGACAAAATGGCGGCTCGCACAACACGTCCCGCCAAGAGGCCTGCAGTGACCCGAGGCAAAAATGGCCGCGCTTAGGTAACAAGGGAAAGTCACGAATGAACAGACACGGCCTCTCCCCGTCCCTATGGTTACAGTATAGCCATGGGCAGGTGATGCCACACCTCAGTACATTACAGGAATTTCTAGTAACTCCACAGGAAGTCATAACGTGTTCTGACGTCATCATCTGTGTAGACGGGCACCTGGAGGGCTGTACCTCAGCAGAGCACTTATGACCTAAATCCAAATCTCGATTAGTTGGAATAATTTACATAGATTACAATTAATGAATGGTTATTTTAGCACACTCCCCTTTTTACATGCCATGTCCCCTATTTATATGGCCATGCCACTTAATTTTGGTTAGTCACATATCAGCAACCTATTTCCAATTTGATTTCTTACATTCCCATCAATTTCTCTTTGTACCCCCCACACAGTATAATACTCCTACCGTCACCCTAACATGATATGCCCCCACATCATAAAGTCCTCCTCCAGTTGCTCCCACAGAATAAATTCCCCCTCCAGCTGCCCCACAGTATAATGTCCTCTTCAGTTGCCCCCACAGTTAAATGTCCCCCTCCAGCTGCCTCCCCACAGTTTAATGTCCCCCTCCAGCTGCCCCAACAGTATAATGCCCCCCTTCAGTTGCCCCCAGTTTAATGTTCCACCTCCAGCTGCCTCCACAGTATAAATTCCCTCTGCAGTTGTCCCTACAGTATTATGTCCCTTTACTTGTTCCCCCAGAGTGTCAAACAAAAATAAAAACAACTAAAATTCATCTCTCCTCGTTCCCCTGCTGTTCTTCTGTCTCTGTCCTGGAGCCTTTAAAGCGCTGCAGTAACGATGTAAGTGACGTCACTACATCGCGTCTACTGCACCCGGAGCTAAGACAGGGCCAAATGGTGAAGCAGGAAGTAGATGGCTCCCTGCTTTACCTTTGTATGGAACTTAAAGCCGGGACATACCTCTTGCCGACCTTGACAGTGGGACAGGACCTGGAATCCGGGACTGTCCTGCTGAATCCAGGATGGTTTGGAGGTATGGTTTATCCAATGGCAGTGTAAGAGAGGGTGGTCTGGATGCAGAGTCATTGAAATAATTGATGTAAGTTCACATCGATTAATTAAGCCAACTTTCAATTTAGGTTATTTTTTGATTAATTGCCCAGCAATTTAATAATTCAGACACAGATCGGGAACTGGTGTAGATTTCAGGAATAACTCATGTCAGCTTTCTGATTTACAGGCTAAGGCATCTCCGCCCTAGTCCAACCACTTTAATAAAAGTGCAGAACCAACAATGTGGTAAATCACTGGAGCAAAAAAAGGGCAGTGTGTCAAAATGTGCCACATTTAAACCCATCTACATCAGAAAACTGGCAAAGATGGGTTAGTAAATTCTTGCCTTAGTTCACACTTTTACATCTAACATTAGTGAAGGAGTCTCAGGGTGACCCGGTTATCTTTAGCCACACAAGTGAGTATTGAGTAGATAAATAGTTTAATACCCACACTCTAACACACAACACTTCATTCACACATCACTTTATTTTTCGTCCTGTGGATATCCTCGAAATGCACAGTTGCAAGACCCATGGGTCCTTGAAAACGTGTGTCCCAGACCTCCAATTCACAGCTGCAGTGAGTGTAGAGTATACTATGCATGTGCCACTTTCTCCATTCACTTGTTTGGGACTTCTGAGAACAGCAAAACAAGGAGTCTGCTTTGGATAAGCCATAAATTTTGGAAATGGGGTTACCCAGCCACTGTTTAAGGCAGTAGCCCCACATTGCGGAAATGTTGCGTTTTTTGTTGCACAGTTTGCTGCGTTTTTTTTTAGCCAAAGTCAGGAGTGTATGTCACAGAAGGGAAACTCCTAAGAGCTTCCTTTATATTTTCCATTCTTTTTCAAGCCATCCCTGACTTCGGCTCAAACACCGGCAGCAAAATTTGCAACAAAAAATGCTGCATTTTTGCAGCATGGGGCTTTAGCCTAAAACCAGAACCAGCATCCAAGTTGATCCACGCCCTTCCTCTTCTCCCATGTTCACTGATATTTACCTGTACTGTGGGGGACTGGCAGTATTGATCACTAATAGTAAACCCAGCTATTTCACTTATACTACATGTAAAATACCTGTGAACATGGGGAAGGATGTGGATCTTCTCTGGTGCAGGTTCTGGTCACGTGTCCAAGGGTTGGAACCAGCCTGAGGTTTGGCCCTGATAGAGTCTGGGGAAGTAAGTTTTAAATGGTCCCCAGAAGTGTCAAAAGTATTAGAAATGATAGTTTGTATTCTTTTGCCCATTTTCACTCTCAGAAGAAGAACACCTAGGAAGGAGGTTTAGTAACGGTTGGGAAATTCACTCAAGTAAATGAGCAAGAAAAGCAGTGGGGCAGATTTACTAATACTGTCTAAAAGTAAGATGGTGCCGTTTTCTGGAGTAAAATGGCACATGGCTCTGTCAAGGAGGCAGTGGAGAACACCCTCTGACAGTACATATACTTGTACCATCTTATGCTACCAAGGGACATTCTCCACTCTACTACCAGTACCAATTTCTCTGCAACGGGAGCAGCTGCCTAAAAAGCACATTGGGGTGCATTTGTCAAGCCTATTTTGTTCTAATTCTGCCCCTTTTTTCAACTTTTTATACTGTGTGTGCCAGATTTATCATGTGTTTGCCCTTTCTGACAGCAGAGGAATCACAATTTCTTTCAGTTGAATTTGTGCAAGAATTAGGCTAGGTTCACATCTGCGCCGGAGTCTCTGTTGGGAAAAGTCCTGCATGGAGGACTTTTCTCTCCACTGGTTTCAGTATAAAAACGATGGACAGCGGGCAGACCCTATTATAGTTTATGTGGTCTGTTGGTAACTGCTGTTTTAGCGGTCCAGCTCTCCATGGGTCAGGTCCCCTGGCGGACCCGAACGATGGAGACCGATGCGCAGATGTGAACCTAGCCTTACGCATCTTGTGTCTTTTTAGTATATTTGATGCATTGAACTATACCTCAGAAAAGAGACATGCATCTTAATAGGGTTAAAAAAAACACCCAATCAATGGGGCAAATTTACAGATCTGTCTAAAAGAAAACTGTTCTTGTTGCCCATAGCAACTAATCACAGCTCAGCTTTTATTTTCAAGAGCACTATAAGAAATGAAAGGTGTGTTGTAATTGCTGCTACTAGTTACTACTGCCTGCTATGGGCAACAAACATAGTTTTTCTTTTAGATACTTTAATAAATCTCCCTCATGGATTCAGTGGAGGAGTGACTGTCTAAAGGTATTTCAGACTTAAAGGGAGACTGCGGAAATTTTTATTCTTACTCGTTATATTTCCTGAAAGAACATGCCCTCGACAGTAATAGTTGTCTTTCCTTATGCTGATTTCGCCTTCTTTAGTAAGTCATGTGATCACAGTATGACCTCTGTTTTCAAGCATGGATTGCTGTACAAACAGGAGGTCTCTTTGCTTGCAAATACTATTTAGAACTACCAAGTGACCTCAGATTCGTCATAGTCCCTCTCGCTGCTCTTCTCTGACTTTTCAGTGAAAACGCCTCCTGCTACTCTTTTGCCTCTCACATAATCTACTCATATAGGTACCCTCTTTCACATACTGCCCACAGTCCCCACTCTCTTACAGTCAGCTCACCATTCCCCCATTACTGTCCCCAGTATTAGCAACAAGTTCTGCTGCAGCTTGCAGAGGCTGTGGTGACATCTCATCCAGGTCTTGGAAGGTATATTTTAGTATTAACTCTGCAGTTGTTTTTTTATTCCAGAAACAGGCAATAGACATGGGTACAGGTGTTAGACAAGGGTGACAGCATCAGCAGTAGCAGATTTTGTATCTACTTCGATGAATGCATAGATAAAAAATGCTGAAGTGTGGATATGGAGGAATATAGGTTTCGTATAGTATCCTGTGGCAAATTTTGTCCACAGATGTTGCAACTGAGCCTGTAGATCCTGGTCCCATAAATGCTTGATTGGTGTAAAATGTGACTACTAGGCAGGCCAAGGACATTCCTGGGAAACCCTTGCTGAAAAATATCAGTCAGAAGCCCTGCCATTAGAGGCAATGCATGTGGCCACATAATGTCTTGCAGATATTGCAGAGCTGTGAGTATCCCTCTCATCACTATTATGGGTGACCAACTGTTGTATTCAATAGCTCCCCAGATCATCACACCAGCAGTTGAGGCAGTGTGTAGCTCCACAGCAAAAGCAGGATTGAAGAGGTCACCACAAGGCCTCCATACTCAAACCCAGCTGTTGTTGGATCCCAAACAGATCCTAGATTTGCTGCTAAAGGCAATACAGTTCCAGTCCATTGGACGAATCCAAGTTCTGTTTGGGATCCAACAACAGTCAGGTTCGAGTATGGAGGCCTTGTGGTGAGCGCTTCAATATGTGCAGGACGTCAAGGTTTCTCATTCATGACAACTACAAACAAAGATGACGGTGGCTGGCTGTTAATAGCAAGACACGTAGTGGGCACCGTGATGCCAAGTTTCCTTCTGCAATCTGCCTGGATATGGTCAGAGCCGAGACAAGGTACCACCTGTGTCTGTACAGTATACTGTGAGAGCTGTTCATACTTGTTTGTGGATTAAACAATCTCTACTGGTGATCTCTCTGGGCAGTCCAGATCCTGATCGCTGTGTGCCTACCCTCATGTAACCACTGCTTCCTACACCGAATGACCTAGCTCGTGGGTAAACTTGGCAAAATGACCATTTTGCCTCTGTCAGTCCAGTGATATGTCCCTTCTCAAAGTCTATCAACTGGACAAAATATCTTTGATTGTGTTGTAGTGGGATGTCTGGCATTCAACGATCTCTTGCCAAGAGGTACACTACCCAAAAGTAACACCTGAAAGCCTTTTATAGCTCAACAGAAGAAGCACTGTTATACCCTTTTGTGGCTAGAGACTGTGTCTATTCAGGCCACATCTGTAATCCTTTACATATCTGCCTGAGACATAGCAGAGTTAACCTGAACTTCTGCAATTGGTTAAACTGCTGCAGGGTGATATCTTATCACATAGGACAACAAAGACAATGAAAAGTCATTGAAAAATGATTTTCCAATAAGTTTTCATTGTTTTTTTTTGCACATGCAGAGTTTTACAGTTTTGCTTTTTTTTAACACTGCAGTCAATGATGGTTGATACAGAAGGTGTTATAGCTAAATGGATAAGGATAAGTCATCAGTATAAGATGGTGGGGGTCTGCTCATAGTTCAGATATTGATATAGCTCATCAATATTTTTAGCCCTGAAAACCCCTTTATGTTTGTTTCTGTCACTTGTAATGTGTCTTGTTGTGATCCTTGGATGGATTAAAATGGATTGTAAAATCCATAGTGTGAAACTAATGCTGTTTTCCTTGTGTGCTCACATTTATATGTAAACTGAGCCTAGCACCATAATAAACACTTCTAAACCCCTTACATGGTTAGGGGCTGTAAGGAGCACAATGAACATACTTTCTTTGTGTCAAAGTTCAGTCTAGCCACTGATAAAGTCAGCTTTTGGGCCAGGTTCACATGGAGCATAGTCATAGAGACTAACCTGCTGCAATATACAATACCAATGTAGTGGATGGGATTAAAACACATCCCACTGCTGAAAATACCCAGCTGCAGGAGTAAACCCAGCCAATTTCTGCTGCTATACCATTAATTTGTATGCAAATGAATGCTCTTTGTACACAGGGTGTGAGCCACAATACACATTAGGTGGTTGCCTGATCCCACTGAAACCAACAGGTTCCAACAGTAATCTCTGATGTGTGTGGCCAGTGTAAGCCCTCATGTCACCTCACCTTCATACCCTAAAACCTAAGATTTCTTTCCTACCTGGCCCATTCTTGTCTTGTATTTGCTCCCAGCTACTCCTCACCTGCATCATATCTAAAAAAAGACCCTGTCAAGTCTTGTACATCAGAGGTAAATCATGCTCACAGGGTGTTATTGACAAGTTCCTCTAGTGTCCTTTCTCAGTCACTGAAATTTTGCACAGGCACAGGTCTAGCCGATTCTCCCCCAAACTCCGACCGGGTTCAGGAGTCTCCAGCGAATACTCCCACATCAGGATCCCATCAACACAACAAATGTACTGCCCCGCCTTTGTGACTAGCTTGATCAAATGACCGCCCCCCATGACTACTTAAAGGGGTTATCCAGTTTCTACTACTGATGCCCTATCCTCAGGATCTGTGAGTGTCCAACAACCAGGATTCCTATGGGGCAGCGCTGCAGTACCAAAACCCACCCTACAAATGATACAGTGATCTTTGAGAGTCCTGGGTGTCAGACTCGCAGATCTAGTATTCATGATCTGTCCTAAGGCAGGGCCATCCATATTAGAAACAGGATAACCCCTTTATGGTACATCTGAATATGCTGAACACATTTTTAAAATGTTTTAACTTGCATTTAAGATCAGAAAGGTGAATAACTGATGCAGCACCTGCTGGGGCCCATTTGGGATCAATAAAGGTCCTGGAAGGTTCCTTCCTTAATGTAAAAGTATAGCCCCAAACATCGCTATAGCCATTTCTGGGATGACAGTCGCCTCCTTTGGCTCCTTGCCCTGAGTCGCCAGCTCTCCTTTTTATGTGATTTTTGTCTCTGATGACGGCTAATACCAATACATCTTCCCTGTCAGTGACACTCGGGGGATGTTAGTAGTAATACTATGTATTGCCATGTACACTTTTTGATACAATGCTATGTTTTCTTTACAGATTTAATGCCGGAAGATCAGACAGGGATTACCAGATGCATCGCCTTGCTTAGAAAATGCATATCTTATTGTGTGATCTGTCTTTAGTCCTCACATTTGAGTCTGGGCTACTTTACTACAAGTACATTCCCATCCTGCCTTGCTTACATCCTTAAAGAGTGGGTGGTCTTAAGGGAGTAGCTGATATCATCTTCAGGAAACATCTGTTGTGATTCCTAGAGAGCATAAACGTGGCTACCATGCTATAGTCCTAGTGACAGAATGGTGAGTGTACACGACTCTATGGGCCGTCATTAGCATGTGCAGATCAGTGACAGGCCACTGATGACTATATTTCTGAGCGTTTTCTCCTATTCAGGAAGGTCTGACAGACCACGCCCAGCCACAGCGTCTGAGCTGACCATATATGGGCATAGAGCCTGTGAACACGTTCACTGTCAGCCTTCTTTATACAATTGTATGCAACACTGACATCTTGTGGTAAAGTGTGATAACACCACATTGTACTTGTATTTAGTCTGAAATGGTCAGTTCAGATATTTCACCACAACATGCCCAATTAGAAATATTTCCTAACAGTTGATGCTAGGTTCACACTAGCGACGCCTCTCCATTGTTCCGGTCCATCGAAAGGACCAGAACAATGAAGAGGTGGACCGCTAAAATAGTGGTAACACACGGATTCCGACGGACCCCATTGACTATAATGGGCTCCATTGGGTGTCTATCGTTTTAAAACTGAAACCTCCATGCAGGACTTTTTCCCTCCACTGATTTTTAGGCAGAGCCTCGCTGCAAATTTGAATGTAGCCTTAATTTTGTGCATAACTTAGTACATATCACTGTGGACAATTGCACAGTTCTCTTTTCATTAGGTTAGCTTGCAGAATATGTTGGAGCAAAATATAAAAATCAAGACTTAGGCCTCAAGCCAAGGGGGCGTTCACACTACCGTGGTGACCGTCAGTAGTGTCCGTTGCTATTGTCCGTTACAAGATTTTAGCAACGGAACTAAACCGTCACAAATCTGTTAAAATTTCCGTTCATTTCAGTGGGATTTTATCTTGTGTCCGTTAGCTGCAGTAAATGCTGTCTATTATAATATTCACAATTGGTTCATCTGGTTCACAGTCTCGGTGATATGGGGACATCTTCCAATATGCAAGTCTCCAAAAAAGATGTACTTAAGGCCGGGGCCCCCCATTGGAAAACAATGCTAATCCCATCCACACATTGCAGAAAAGATCCCATCCTTTTTTGCTTACATTTTTCCAGATAATAAAATAAAAAACATGCAAAAATAGCATAAAAATAAAGCCCTATGTGTAACTGAAAAAAAAATGTTATAGCCCTCAAAACCACATGTACGAAAAATCCCAAAAATGTGCCCAGTCCAGAACCAGGGAAAATGGCTCGACTCTGAAGTGGTTAACATGTCATCTCCAAAATACTAATAGGAATGAGGGGATCCAAATGGAAAGTCAGGGCTACGTGCACAGGAATCCATAGCTAGCAGTACTGGACAGTACTACTGTATAACCACATTTGTTATACAGTTACACAAATGAAGAACTTGTGCTCTATACCAGTTTGTACCCAGTCTAAAAACCATGGTATGTCAGTGCCAGGCTGACAGTGTTTTTGCTGAACAGAGTGAAACATTATTTCACATCCATTAATGTTTCCTATGTTTAGTGGAAAAATGATAGCTCTGTGTGTAGCCATATCTACCCACAGGTCTTGCTCTTGATTTGATCGAGGCAATGGTGTGTATATACAGTGGGTACGGAAAGTATTCAGACCCCTTTAAATTTTTCACTCTTTGTTTCATTGCAGCCATTTGCTAAAAGCAAAAAAGTTCATTTTATTTCTCATTAATGTACACTCAGCACCCCATCTTGACAGAAAAAAAACAGAAATGTAGATATTTTTGCAAATTTATTAAAAAAGAAAAACTGAAATATCACATGGTCATAAGTATTCAGACCCTTTGCTCAGTATTGAGTAGAAGCCCCTTCCTTTTGAGCTAGTACAGCCATGAGTCTTCTTGGGAATGATGCAACAAGTTTTTCACATCTGGATTTGGGGATCCTCTGCCATTCTTCCTTGCAGATCCTCTCCAGTTCCGTCAGGTTGGATGGTGAACATTGGTGGACAGCCATTTTCAGGTCTCTCCAGAGATGCTCAATTGGGTTGAGGTCAGGGCTCTGACTGGGCCAGTCAAGAATGGTCACAGAGTTGTTCCGAAGCCGCTCCTTTGTTATTTTAGCTGTGTGCTTAGGGTCATTGTCTTGTTGGAAGGTGAACCTTCAGCCCAGTCTGAGGTCCAGAGCACTCTGGAAGAGGTTTTCTTCCAGGATATCTCTGTACTTGGCCACATTCATCTTTCCTTCAATTGCAACCAGTCGTCCTGTCCCTGCAGCTGAAAAACACCCCCATAGCATGATGCTCCCACCACCATGTTTCACTGTTGGGATTGTATTGGGCAGGTGATGAGCAGTGCCTGGTTTTCTCCACACATACCGTTTAGAATTAACGCCAAAAAGTTCAATCTTCATCTCATCAGACCAGAGAATCTTATTTCTCATAGTCTGGGAGTCCTTCATGTGTTTTTTTGGCAAACTCTATGTGGGCTTTCATACCCTGTTTCCCCCGAAAATAAGACAGCGTCTTATATTAATTTTTGCTCCCAAAGATGTGCTGTGTCTTATTTTCAGGGGATGTCTTATTTTTATTTCAATGAAGAAGAATTCACATTTATTGCTGAACAAAAAAATGAACATTTATTATATACGGTACTGTACAGTAGTTGTCATCACAAACCAGCATAAACAGACAAACTGTGAATCCTATCAAGAATTTCTTACTACTACTGTACCATTATTTCCATGTACAACAATTAACAGTATGGTACATTTACCAATATTTACGGTATAAATAGAAAGTAAAATTTATTCAATGACGGTTATGTTATCATCTTCTAGGACATCATCATAACAATCCAAACCATTAATTTCCCTGCACACAGTATCATGCCCCATAGTGGCCCCTGCACACAGTATCATGCCCCATAGTGGCCCCTGCACACAGTATCATGTCCCATAGTGGCCCCTGCACACAGTATCATGTCCCATAGTGGCCCCTGCACACAGTATCATGTCCCATAGTGGCCCCTGCACACAGTATCATTCCCCATAGTGGCCCCTTCACACAGTATTATGCCCCATAGTGGCCCCTGCACACAGTATTATGCCCCATAGTGGCCCCTGCACACAGTATCATGTCCCACAGTGGCCCCTGCACACAGTATCATTCCCCATAGTGGCCCCTGCACACAGTATTATATCCCATAGTGGCCCCTGCACACAGTATTATATCCCATAGTGGCCCCTGCACACACTATTATTCACCATAGTGGCCCCTACACTGAGTATTTTGCCCCATAGTGGCCCCTGCACACACTATTATATGTCCATTCATGAACAATTATTATACTCTGGAGTCTTTTCAGACCCCAGAGTATAATGATCGGAGACCCAGGGGAGGATACAAACATAAAAAAACAACGTTACTTACCTGTTCCTCGCTCCGGTCCACTCCCTGCAACTTCGACCTTCTTCAATTTTGGACCAGGCCGGCGTCACGTGATGCGGGACGTCACCAAACAGGCCCGAAGCCTGGAGAAGCGTAGGAGAGGTAAGTACATTGTTTTTTATGTTCCCTCACCAACTCTGGGCCTCTGATTATTATACTCCGGGGTCTTTTCAAAGACTCCGGAGTATAATGATAGCAGTGATTGTGGGGTTCGGCCCGCGGCCTCACATACCATATATACCGTATGTTCGGTTCGGGAATGCTGCGAAACGAAATGTCTCCTACGTCTTACTTTCGGGGGATGCCTTATATTGGGCAATTCTACGAAACCTCTCCTATGTCTTACTTTCGGGGGTGTCTTATTTTCGGGGGGAAACAAGGTATGTCTTGCACTGAGGAGAGGCTTCCTTCCGGCCACTCTGCCATAAAGCCCTGACTGGTGGAGGGCTGCAGTGATAGTTGACTTTGTGGAACTTTCTCCCATCTCCCTACTGCATCTCTGGAGCTCAGCCACAGTGATCTTTGGGTTCTTCTTTACCTCTCTCACCAAGGCTCTTCTCCCACGATTGCTCAGTTTGGCTGGACGGCCAGGTCTAGGAAGAGTTCTGCTCGTCACAAACGTCTTCCATTTAAGGATTATGGAGGCCACTGTGCTCTTAGGAACCTTGAGTGCTGCAGAAATTCTTTTGTAACCTTGGCCAGATCTGTGCCTTGCCACAATTCTGTCTCTGAGCTCCTTGAGCAGTTCCTTTGACCTCATGATTCTCATTTGCTCTGACATGCACTGTGAGCTGTGAGTTCTTATATAGACAGGTGTGTGCCTTTCCTAATCAAGTCCAATCAGTTTAATTAAACAAAGCTGGACTCCAATGAAGGAGTAGAACCGTCTCAAAGAGGATCAGAAGGAAATGGACAGCCTGTGAGTTAAATATGAGTGTCACAGCAAAGGGTCTGAATACTTATGACCATGTGATAGTTCAGTTTTTCTTTTTTAATAAATTTGCAAAAATATCTACATTTCTGTTTTTTTTTCTGTCAAGATGGGGTGCTGAGTGTACATTAATGAGAAATAAAATGAACTTTTTTGCTTTTAGCAAATGGCTGCAATGAAAAAAAGAGTGAAAAATTTAAAGGGGTTTGAATACTTTCCGTACCCACTGTATGTACACTTGTCTTAAATACTGGACCACTTATTGTCCATGCTACATCTCTCTCTCACATTTAAAGGGGTTCTCTGAGAATAGGCCAAAAAATAAAAAGTGTTATCATGCCTGCCCTGTTACCTACCTCCATCCTCTTAGTAATATGCAGGAGCTTATTTTGCCTCTAGGGATATGATTGCATAAAACCCATTCTGGATGGGTTCCCTGCTGCTGGAGGGTAGAGCTAAGGACCTCTATGTAAAGATAAAATTACACCAATGAGCTGCAGGTTGTCTTCTTTGGATTAGGCTGAGTTTTCAGAGTGAATGTCAGTTTAGGATGGGTGGAGAAATAATCATTTTTCTTCTCTTACAGAATTTCTTGTATATACTTGTACTGTTTCTTTATGCAGTGGTCACAAAGTTAGTGACCCTTTAAGTTTGTGAAGAGAGTTGAATCAAAGAGTGAAGGCCCTATTACACTGGCCAGTTATCGGGTACAAGTCTAAGGGCCCTGTAAATGTGCTTGTGATCATCCAACAAGTGAGCTTGTTTGCCAGGTGATGAAATCTGTTATGTGGCATATATTATCATCATTTATTGGCAGCTCTTCACCATGTGTAAGTTAGAAAGTGCTACAAGACGTACAATAAAATTGTAAGGGCGGGATGAATGAAATAACAATCGTTCCTCCCCAATGTACATTATAAAAGGCCAATGTAAACAAGGGTCGATCAATGTGTTTATGGATGATCAGGTGCATGTTCACAGCCTACATGGGTTCATGTAATAGGGCCCTATTTTATATACATTTTATTCCTAAAATATAGAATGTTATAGGTTGAATAGATTCAATGTCTTTTATCATCGAAAGCAATGTTGTGACATTTGCTAGACCTTCAAGCATGCCAGAGTTTAGTGTTGCCCCTTTTGTTGTTACTTAGGCATGTATTAATAATATTCTTCCATATTAAGATGAAATAAATTTTATACTCCCTTGAAGACTGAGGTCTATGAAGTGGTATCTCTTCTGACAGGAACAGTTGTCTATTTTAATAAAGTGGATTTCATTTGTAGATAAATTTAGCCCCTTCAAGGAAGTTTGCTGAGATCTGTAGCCATGTCAACAGTTACTATTGTTGGTGGAAGTTTCTGATAAACCACTCAAAACAAAGAACTTTGGGTTGTTCAACAGAGTGAGATTCACAGCCTTTTATGGCATAGGTGTCTCCCTCTGTCATTGCAGAGTAATAAAAAACATGTGGCAAGTTGGAACCTCGTCCTTGTGAACAGAGCCATACAATTCACATTTTGGGAACAAATATTTGTATAAATATCAGGATTACAGGCAATTCCCAAGAAGCCTTACTAGATTCATTATTACAAACAGAAATTCATGTCCATGAATGGCCGGATGTTGGATCCAGATAGTCGATGATATGTAGTACGTTTTTGAGAAGAAAAGAAAACACAATCTATGAGTTACTATATTATTTTGACTTGTGTATATACATTGACTTGCATATTATTTAGTTTACGTTTCCAGGATCCGGATGATAGCCAGGAGGGTTTTTTTGGTTTTTTTTTTTTTGTTTTTTTTTCCCCATTTTCCTTTTCATGGTCCCCCCAATTTTTGCTATGTTGTTGGGGGTGCCCCTTTTCTTGCTGTATATGGTTTGACACCATATTACCTCTTACCTCTTGTGTCTCCCTATTTCCTTATAGATTGTAAGCTCTTGCTAGCAAGGCCCTCATTCCTATTGTTTGATAAGTTAATTCTTTGTCAAATTGTAATGTCTAATATTGTCTGTTCATGTGTCCTCTGATTTGTAAAGTGCTGCGGAATATGTTGGCGCTATATAAATAAAGTTATTATTATTATTAGATAGCTGTGGGAATTTTCTAATCTATACGTTTGTAAAGTGCCCTCATATAAAGTACAAAGTCCCTGTTCTTTATTTATTGGACTAGCCTTGTTACTACAGAATGCAGAGTACCGCTGACCAGGGCCTGCAGACTTCCCAAGAGCTCAGATAGGTAAATTCTTAAATTCTTTACAGTTCTCAGAATACAGCAGCTGCAAGAGCTGTCACTTGCTAGGCTGAAGGGATGTACTGGTATCGGTATTGGATGTACAGGTTGGTGGTACAGTGTAATCTAGATAAGAAACCCTCAACAACTTGTATGCGGCAACAATACTTTACTGGTCTTTATTGTAAAATGCAAAACAAGAGTTTAACATACAATTGCAATGAATGCGATTACCTGGAGTTTACACTAGCCGAAAAGTCATAGTCCTGTTTCCACATGCGATGCTCCCACTCCAAATCACAGACTCAGTTATCTGCTGCTTTACAGGATAACATGGACTGGACAGAAATGACATCAATTTGGACTGGCAAACTCCTGAAAAAGCATGAGAACTCCCCTCATAGAGCAGTCAGTGCAGGGTCATACCAAGGGATGTGCCAAATAACTGCCCCTGTGGTATGATTTGTGCAGCTGCTGTATTCTCACAGAGCAATGGTTTAACTGTATACAGTTGTATCTACTTCTCAGGCAAGAGTAGGCCTAGGCAGGGCCGTTTTAATAGATTAGGGAGCCCTGGTCAAACTTTTTGTAAGTGGACCACTCCCCCAAATAATTTAATTTTCCCTTAGCTAGCCCCACAAAAGGCCCACTGCCCTCTCAACCACTCAGTATACACAAAAAAAACAAAACAAAGAATATTCACCTAACCCTGTTCCAATGGACTTGCAGGCTCTACAGTCATGGCCAAAAGTTTTGAGAATGATACAAATATTAATTTTTACAAAGTCTACTGCTTCAGTTTTTCTAATGGCAATTTGCATATACTCCAGAATGTTATAAAGAGTGATCAGCTTAACAGCAATTACTTGCAAAGTCAATATTTGCCTAGAAAATTAACTTTATCCCCCAAAACACATTTCAACATCATTGCAGCCCTGCCTTAAAAGGACCACCTAACATCGTTTCAGTGATTGCTCCATTAACACAGGTGTGGGTGTTGATGAGGACAGGGCTGGAGATCAATCTGTCATGATTAAGTAAGAATGACATCACTGGACACTTTAAAAGGAGGCTGGTGCTTTCCATCATTGTTTCTCTTCTGTTAACCATGGTTATCTCTAAAGAAACACGTGCAGTCATCATTGCACTGCACAAAAATGGCCTAACTGGGAAGAGTATTGCAGCTAGAAAGATTGCACCTCAGTCAACAATCTATCGCATCATCAAGAACTTCAAGGAGAGAGGTTCCATTGGTGCCAAAAAGGCTCCAGGGCGCCCAAGAAAGACCAGCAAGCGGCAGGACCGTCTTTTAAAAGTGTTTCAGCTGCGGGATCGGGCTACCAGCAGTGCAGAGCTTGCTGAGGAATGGCAGCAGGCAGGTGTGAGTGCATCTGCACGCACTGTGAGGCGGAGACTATTGGAGCAAGGCCTGGTCTCAAGGAGGGCAGCAAAGAAGCCACTTCTCTCCAGAAAAAACATCAGGGACAGACTGATATTCTGCAAAAGGTACAGGGAGTGGACTGCTGAGGACTGGGGTAAAGTCATTTTCTCTGATGAATCCCCTTTTCGATTGTTTGGAACATCTGGAAAACAGCTTATTCGGAGAAGAAGAGGTGAGCGCTACCACCAGTCTTGTCTCATGCCAACTGTAAAGCATCCTGAAACCATTCATGTGTGGGCTTGCTTCTCAGCCAAGGGAATCGGCTCTCTCACAGTCTTGCCTAAAAACACAGCCATGAATAAAGAATGGTACCAGAATGTCCTCCAAGAGCAACTTCTCCCAACCGTCCAAGAGCAGTTTGGCGCTCAACAATGCCTTTTCCAGCATGATGGAGCACCTTGCCATAAAGCAAAGGTGATAACTAAATGGCTCAGGGAACAAAACAGAGATTTTGGGTCCATGGCCTGGAAACTCCCCAGATCTTAATCCCATTGAGAACTTGTGGTCAATCATCAAGAGACGGGTGGACAAACAAAAACCAACAAATTCAGACAAAATTAAAGCATTGATTCTGCAAGAATGGACTGCTATCAGTCAGGATTTGGTCCAGAAGTTGATTGAGAGCATGCCAGGGAGAATTGCAGAGGTCCTGAAGAAGAAGGGTCAACACTGCAAATATTGACTTGCTGCATTAACTCATTCTAACTGTCAATATAAGCTTCTGTTACTCATAATATGAATGCAATTATATTTCTGTATGTGATAAAAACATCTGACAAACACACATAAAAACCAGAGGGCAGCAGATCATGTGAAAATATAATATTTGTGTCATTCTCAAAACTTTTGGCCATGACTGTAGATGTAATGATGACTGCGGCTCGGAGCTCAACACGCTTCCCTGCCGAAGGCTGAATAATGGAGCACCATCCTCCATTACTGTATTCAACCCTTTTTTGTGTCCTTAGGACACAAATAGAGTTGAAATCACTGCCTGACACCCAGAACAGCTGGACAGCACCTGAAATGTTGGACTGTCTCTTTAAAACTGAGGCAGCTGAGGGAGCCTAAGTGTGATTATTGCTGCCCGTGAAACCCTTAGGTTAAGTTCACACCTGCACTGGCCATTGGAAGACCAGAACAACAGACAGGCAGACTGGTATAATCAGCAGATGAGGGGGCCCCTGATACCATAGAGCCCAATGTGGATGCACCGTTGGCCCTATGGTTAAAGCGGCCCTGGGCTTAAGTGTGATTATTGCTGCCCCTGAAACCCTTAGGCTAAGTTCACACCTGCACTGGCCATCGGAAAACCAGAACAACAGACAAGTGAAAGAGAGAAGAAATCAGGTGATACCTTTAACAGAACAACAGACAGGCAGACTGCTATAAACAGCAGATGAAAAAGTTGTGCGTGCAATGTAATCTCCGAGTCTAAGCATGGCCATTCTCATTCACTGAGAGCAGACAAAGATCTGGAAAATGATGAGTGATTGAAACAAAAAGTAAATTAATATAAATTAATAAAACACATAGAAATATAATAATTAACCCTTTTTTGGCATCCGCCGTAATAGCCTGGCGTATGGTGGATATTTAAATATGGCGGCCACTCAGGAGCTGAGCAGCCGCCATAGCTGCCGGATCTCCACTGTAATGTGCAATGGAATGCATTAACCCTCCACAACCAAGGCACCATATTCCCACCGATCGCCGGCCCCGGGACTTAAAAAAACAAACAAACATTTTTTAAAAGGAATTCAAATTAAACCCCTTTCCCTAGAACACATATAAAAGTAGTTAAATAAAGTGAAATACATACACATTAGGTATCTCTGTGTCCGAAAACACCTGTCTATAAACTTATCAAAATATTTTTTACTAACAGCGAACACATAGCAGGAAAAAAAATTCAAAAGAGCCAAACCGCCATTTTTTCGCTAAAAACTAGGATAAAAGCAATCAAAACAGTTGAGATTCCCCAAATTGGTATAAATAAAAATTACATCTGGCCCCACAAAAAAAGATGCTTTATGCATCAGCGTACTTGGAAATAGAAAAAAAGTGCTGGGTGTCAGAATATGGCATATTGCCAAGTTAGGATTTTTTTAAGGGGTTAAAACAGAAAAATTCCTACATCTACGGAATCGTACCGACCCATATAATACAGGTGACATGTCATTTTGGATGCACTGTTAATGCCATAAAAACAAAGCCCATAAGAAAGATGCAGAAACGCAGTTTTCCTCCAATTCCAATCCATTAAAAAAATTTTTTCCAGCTTCCCAGTACATTGTATGGAATTTTAAATGGTACCACTATGAAGCACAATATGTCCCAAAAACTCTAAGCCCTCATACAGCTCTGTGAATAAAAAAGTTATGGCCTTTGTAAGACGGAGAGTTAAAAATGACTGCTGAGGGAAGGGTTTAAGTGGGTTCTGCCCCAGCTTTTTCCAGCAGTCCCCTAGTGTGCAAGCACAACTTGCTGCTCCATTTGCACAGGGAATTGGGACCCTATTGTCAGGATTGGTTGGGGTTCTGGCCAGGGCCAGATTAAAGGTTGGGCACCCGGAGCATACGCCCTGGGGCCTCCACCACTGAGCAGAAAGAGGGGGCCTCTACCAGTTGCGGTGGCTGGAGCAGATACACACATTGTTAAGAACATGCTTCATCCACCGCAACATGGCTGAGACCTTGAGAGTAATTGTTGGGCGAACCTTGAGCTCTCGTGAACTTTGCCCAGCGGTTTTGTGCGCTGAAGGAAAGAGCAGACTTTGCTGGAATAGTTTTCAGGTGCCGTGTCTTATTTGCAGAGCCTCTAAAGTACCAGTATAATAGAAGCCCTCCAAAAGTGACCCATTTTGGAAACTATACCCCTAACGGAATTTACCAAGGGGTATAGTGAGCATTTTAAAACCACAGCTGTTTTTCTTATTTTATTAACATTAGGATGTGAAAATTAAATATTTATTTATCTTACTTATATAGCGCCATCATTTTCCGCAGTGCTTTACAAACATTAACAGTCACTGTCCCCTATAGGGCTCACAATTTATATTTCCTTTCAGTATGTCTTTGGAACGTGGGAGGAAACCCATGCAAACACGGGGAGAACATACAAACTCCTTGCAGATGTTGTCCTAGGCACAATTTGAACCCAGGACTCCAGCGCTGTAAGGCTGCAGTGCTAACCACTGAGCTACCATGTTGTCTGTATATACAAGTATAAATATTACTTTTTGCCAATAAAACATCGCTTTAGCCCCAAATTTAGTGCCAATTTTTTTTTATTTTCACAAGGCGTTAAAGGAGAAAATGCACCCCACAATTTGATTCAAAATTTCTCTCGAGTATGAAAATACCCCACATGTGGATGAAAACTGCTGTTTGGATACACAAGAGACTCCTATATATCTCCAGGCTATAGAAAATTATTTGTGGTAAATGATCCAATATATAATTCTAGAAATCTTTACCAAAACAAAAATGAAAACTCAATACTACAAAAAAAAAAAATCAATATGTAAATCACTTTTATTTCAACATAATACTGGTTGTCTATTAAAAACATTGAAAATTACCCCAAAAAGAAAATGGGTGGAGATCACAGTTTACCACATGGAAAACATTACATATTACGTGTACATAAATGAATCAACAAAGTTCATACAGACATGTTAGTTGATAACAGCATTACAAGTGTGTACATATGCCATAAATAGAAAGAAAAAGTAAGAAAAAGTTCCTCGGTGCAGACTATTAAATAAGTTAATATTGATGAAAAATAAATAAATATCCTTATCAATTTCATATATTTACTATAGTTAATGCCATAAGGTGCAACTAGTATTTATAAAGTGGGATAATACAATTAGTATAACAAAAAAGAAAATATAAGTCTATTGCACATAAGTCCCCCCGATGTATATCACGAATATAGTGGCTTAAATAGCTATAGGTTAATGATATACTGCATCTCATATGATAAGTGCACAGATGACATCAGTATCAATGTTTATACAGCACAGAGAACACCAAATTACAAACATATAGCACTATAAAGCACAAAGATAAAGGTATACCGTGTATGGACTGCAACCTCCAGCTACGCTGGAGGCACGCTGTGTCCATATAAAGTGGCTTGCAAAAGTATTCATACCCCTTGAATTTTTTCACATTTTGTTACCTTACAACCACAAACTTAAATGTATTTTATTGAGATTTTAAGTGATAGACCAACACAAAGTAGCAGATAATTGTGAAGTGGAACGAAAATGATACATAGTTCTCAAAATTTTAATCAAATAAAAACAAGTGTGACGTGTGTGACTTCAGTGCCCAATATGATATCTCCAATTTTAGGCGCTGTGAAAAGTCAGCACCAGTTATTATGCTTTGTGTCTTGATTTTGGAAACACCCTACATGTGGCCCTTATCTTTTGCCTGGAAGGGCTCAGAAGTGAAAGAGCACCATGAACATTTGAGGCCTAATTTGGTTATATACACAAGGCATTGGCAGGCAACTGCATAGGTTGTGAGGTAAAATATAAAAATTGACACCCCCAAATATGACCCCATTTTACAAATACACTCCTTTGAACCCAAAGTGCCTCCTAGAAATTAATGTGGAAAGCAAAAATAGAAGTTAAAAAATATGCCACTTTGGTGCCCAATATGTTCTGCCCAATTTTTACTCCAACTTCACTCCTAAAGTTTTAACTGGGTTTTTCCTGGGTACAAAAAAGTTAAAAAACATGGAAGTAAAATGCTAGTAGGGCTCAGCAGGAAAGGAGTGCTTTTTGTCTTTTGGAGAGTAGATCTAAAGGGAATGGTTTATGGATGCCATTTTGTAAACTATACCCCTCAATTTGTGACCATTTTTAACCTTTGAGTATTGCATTAATTTAGTTTCCAGAAATAAATTCACAGCTAAAAAGTTAAAACTGCAAAAACTCCAAAAACTGCTAAGGTTATCCTGAGTACAACAGTGTTAGTTTCTGACACAAGGTGGACACAATTTGTTAAAGGTGGAAAGTGAATATTTAAGCTGTGTGGAATACATTGTGTATACTAAATTCCCCACAATTTTCCCACTAGCTCCTAGGGATGGGGGGCATTCTGGGGGGGGGGGGGGGTCAGTTTTGGTGTCTTTTCCCTTGTAATCTCTAAATTTGGGGTGTACCCTGATATATACTCACTCAGTTTATACATTTACCCTCCTGCCTCAGCCAGTTTTGCCATAAAGCTCCTAAAATCCCTCCAAGACCGAGATGGGACTTCGTAGGACTTCCGGTGACGAGGACATAGCACAAGCCTGAACAGACACCAGCAGCGGTATCTCACACCTCCCCTAGTCACCACAGGGGTTTGTCCAATTCCTGAGCGCTGTTACTTTTCACTGTTATTTTTTGAAATACTGAGTTAGCAATATACATAGTGTGAGTTGGTGAGGAGAAGTAGAAAGACTATGGTTTGACAGTTTTTTAGGTTTAATCAAGTTTTATTAAAGTTTTTCAAATATATAACATCAAAAAGTAACAAAGGATGGAACAAAATGCAAAACAGGAAGCAGTGTAGCACCATAATGCAAGGCTAAGCAGGGCCGCAGGCCCAGAAAACATGACAGTCAGGAAGGTGCAGTTCAGGCTCTTGCAATAATACGATAAACAAAAGAGAGAAAGGGCTGGAGCCTAGAAAGAAGGCTTCCCGGGAACGGTTTGACTGTTTTTTGCACACTCTACTGCAATTCCCTATAAAGTGAGTGATGCATATGAACTATCCTTTGAGTCCTTAGTCTATTCCAGGTTAAGTATTGTCATAAGAGATTCTGTATGCATTTATGGACTAGACTCTAACAGGGCTTGGTATCAGTCATTGTGGTATTAGCTGGCGATTAATATTGGGTATATCATTATTATTTTATTTATTATGCTTACTTGTATAGCGCCATCATATTCCGCAGCGCTTTACAGACATTGACCGTCACTGTCCCATATAGGGCTCACAATCTACATTCCCTATCAGTATGTCTTTGGAGTGTGGTAGGAAACCAGAGTACCCGGAGGAAACCCACGCTAACACGGGGAGAACATACAAACTCCTTGCAGATGTTGTTTTTGGCAGGATTCAAACCCAGAACTGCAGCGCTGCAAGCAGTGGCGTAACTAGGATTGGCTGGGCCCCAAGTCGAACATTTGACATGGGGGCCCCCCCAAACCGCCGCTCCCAACCCCCCCCCCCGGACCACCCCCTCCAACTTCCCCCCCCCCCCCCCCGCACAAACCGCATTCCTGCACACACTATTATGTGCCATAGTGGCCCCTGCACACAGTATTATGCCCCATAGTGGCCCCTGCACACAGTATTATGCCCGATAGTGGCCCCTGCACACAGAATTATACCCCATATTGGCCCCTGCATACAGTATTATACCCCATAGTGGCCCCTGCACACAGTATTATGCAGCATAGTGACCCCTGAACACAGTGTTATGCCTCATAGTGGTCCCTGCACACAGTATTATGCCCCATAGTGGCCCCTGCACACAGTATTATGTCCCATAGTGGCCCCTGCAAACAGTATTATGCCCCATTGTGGACCACCCAGAGTATAATCCACCCAGGGGAGGATACAAACATAAAAAACAATGCTACTTACCTCTTCCTCGCTCGGTGCACTCCCGTGCACTACTTCGGCTATCTTCAATGTCGGACCAGATCTCGCGTGATCCAGGCCAGCATCGCAACGCATAATGATGTCGGCTGAAGTCTGGGACATCACCAAACAGGCCCAAAGCCTGCTGGAGCACAGGAGTGGTAAGCTACAGTGTTTTTTATGTTTCCTCACTTCCCCCAGGCCCCCAATCATTATACTCCTGGGTCTGAAAAAACCCCGGAGTATAATGATAGCAGTGTTTGTGGGGTTCGCTGTAGCAGCTGCCACAGGTCTCTGGACCCCTTAATGTCCTGGGCTCTGTGGCAGCCGCTACCACTGCTACCCCGGTATTTACGCCCCTGGCTGCAAGGCTAACCACTGAGCCAGTGTGCTGCCCGTAATTAATGTTATATGCTTTATTACACTGTTATATGCCTTGCACTATTGTTTTCATTTATTAATACACATCCCAAGAAAGGGTTAAATCTTATAGTTATTCAACCACTGTATGGCAATATTATTCAAGTATAATAAGTATATTATCATATCATTTATAGATCAAAGCATGTGTAGTGTTGCCAAGGCAGACACTCATACCTAAAATATTTTTGCATACAATGCTATGCATGGCATGAAATAGACTCCCATTGTGCCTTTAGGCTGCTTCTGAGATTATAGGAACATCTCTAAATTTTGCATAGATTAAATATTTTTATATGTTTATCGACAACAGAGGTCCACTAAACTGGTACTTGTGTATAGATGCTAGAAAATGACTGGTTCTACAGATTCAAGAGATTTCTAAAATACAAAGCTCATCTACGGAACATAACTTTACTCTCTGGTGGTATTAAGAGATCCTTTATTTAGAACCAATTTTTTTTTTTAAACTGTTAATGGGGTTCCCCAAAACTTAAATATTGATGGAACAGCACATGTAGCTCCAGCACTGTAATCTTGTAAAAATTCAACCTTTATTCAAAAATAATGTTAAAAACAAAGTGGAGCGCTCATCCATCATACCAGAACCTCTTATGCCATACAATGGGACAGCTGGGGAAAGTCGAAGATTACCATTCCCATTGAAATAAATGGAATTGGACTTTGTAACAGCTCCATTCAGACTGGAGAACAATATACTCCCATTCTCATGGTCAGCACAGTCCTAGTGGTCAGACCCCCACTAATCTACAATGTATGCCCTATCTTGTGGATAGGGAATAAGTTGCTATGGTCAGAAAATCCTTATAAGGCTTAAGCTCCACGTAGCATCCTGTTTTTTTTGGTATGTACAACTTTTTTGATCACGTTTTGTTGCTATTTACACACTGCTGTATTTTATTTTATTTTTTTTACAGTGTTCACTATATACGTTTTTTTTTTGCCCTTTTTTGGGGTCCCTTTTTTTGCTGTAGAATCCCTATGTGTTATAGGGAAAAGTAGCCAGGAATCCATTAACTCCTGGCTGCCATGGCAATGCCCTGGACCCTGCAATTTAATTGCATCACAACCTAGGCATTGAAAGGTGGGGAGGCTTCACCCCCTAACCACCCAGATGCCACAATTGCTATTGATCACCAAATCTGAGGTTTTAAACTGCAGGAGTGTGAGTATTTTCTGACTCCTGCACCTAGTACCAGATGTCAGCTGTGTAATATAGCTGGAACTGGGAAGCCAGCTAACATAGCTCCTGTGCCTGCTACAGTTCTGTGCCATAATATTATTGTGCCGAGAGTTAACTAAATGCTCAGCATGATGTAATAGTACGGTGCAGAGGGGTTAGGAATACTTCCCTCATATGGAGCCCCCTAGACCGATTCCCACTTCTTATTGGTCTATTGACTCTCTCAATTCCTTCAACCAGCAAGCTGCTGACATCACCTTGATGAACTCCAAGAAAATTATGTAAAACGCCAAAGTTTTATCTGTGCTTCCCTTGGTTGGGCACCCGACATAGGCTCTCCTATCCTAATATTCAGTTTCCAGGATAGTAGTACAGAGGAAAAGCTTTAGGTATTGCACAAATTGCATCTAGATAATCCAAATTTATAGAATACAGTTTTTTAAGCCATATATCTGCTGCACCCTTATGAGAATGTAGACTGGTGGGCAAAAGGTTTCCCAAGGATACTGCCTTATGTGCCATGTTACCGTAGTCTAGTTTACAGTAGTCTGACACTCCTGTTGTTATGAGAGTTCTGTAGAACAAGCCCGATGACATCTCACATATTCCCTTATAGGCAAATTCTGCACTGTATGGGGAGGAAGACGGCTATCACAGCATGATGGACAGCATTGAAAAGTTTGGTATGACTAAGTCCCTCAAAACAGTCTACTTCAAGATATGTATCCAAATAAAGTAATACTGTCTGTATGTCAGTTATACTATGAGATAAGGTCATTGAAATTGATATACTCAGTCAATTCTGATATACATACCATGCATTGTAAGGGTTTACAGTGGTACATAGATGAACCTCCTGTCAGCACACCATATACAGGTTTGCCAATTTGTGTGACAATTTCTACCCCATGGGGCAGCCCAGGGCCTGCAAATAGTGGTGTAGATCATCCTACAAAATGATTTATTAATTTCAATACCACACATGTAATTTACGTTATTATCTGCATCTCTTTACTATGTCCATTGTACTACTCGGAAATTGAAGATTGCTAAGTGTCAAGTGTCCAACCAAGGAAAACATGACTAAAACATTCTCTGTCTGAAAGTCCATCCAGTTGATGTCAGCAACTTGCTGGCTGTAGGAATTGAGATGGTTAATATGCTGCTGAGATGCGGGGATTGGTCCGGAGAGCGCCATTGCTCTTAAACCTGGATACATAGGCCCCTAAAGGGTCAAACTTCATAACAGCCCTAATATATTTGTTCTAATCTACATATGTACATGTTTTTGACTATTATGCTTTGTTTTATTTCTTATGTGCTGTCCTAGTTACTTTTTACTGTATATTGTATTTACAGTATACTTTATATGTGTCGTGGAATAAGTTAGGAGGGTGGGATTGCACTTTCTTCTTGCCATCCAAGCATTATATAGCCTCACTTTCTGAGTTCACATTAGCAGCAATTCTGGTTTGATGGCTATGCACCCAGCTATGTTTTAACTTGATTTTTCAATAAAGATTGGATTTTCACAAGACTACAGTCCTGGATTGTACTATTACCTGAGATTGGACCGATTGTTTCCTCCTCTATGCACCAAGAAACAGGTCTCCTGAAATGACTGCACCTACCTTCCACATGGCTGTGAGCTTATATTTTTCCTTTTGTCCATATTCTGATCAGCTCACTGAATGGCCATGGCTCAATGTGGCCTCTACTTTAAATACCAAGTACAGCTCCATATATTGGGTCAATACTGTGCCTGTGCCACTTCAATCTACTGATTTGCAGTGATGCCAAAAGTATACAGTATACAGTAATATATACAGTACTTGAAATTATAGTCCCAGAAAACCCCTTTGAGATAGACATAAGTGGCCCAGGATTTCTGCCTGATCAGACATCAAAGTCCATTATTGCAGCAAACACTTCTGATAATAGGAGCACTTATGTCTGAAAGCAGAATACTGGAAATATGAAAGCAATGCAAGCCAAGCATTCCTGCCTGACCGTGCTGCCAACAGTTACTGTGCCTGAGACACTTGGCCTTGTGTGCCAACTTTAATGCTGCTCTCTGTTGAACTTCCAGTACAACCTATGCCAGTGTAATTCTACTGGCAAGTAAAGTGTGTGTCATTGTACTGCCTAATGTTTATTTTTGCATTATTTGCTTGTATCTACATTTGGTGGTACACTGAGTAGGAAGTTTGGCCAATTCCAGGTTTTGCTATGATTCCCTATGACTTTTCTGCTGGCCCCATGTTCTGTACACATGCTGATTATTTTTTTCTGGTGACACTCCTAATTATGTGTGTGCTTAGGAAGGGACTCACTCCGATACAGGTATGAATTAAAGACCCCAGCACTGCAAATGGTGACGTGTAAGTGAGGTTGCTTACATTTCAGCAATCCATGACTTTAGTCAGTTTAATCAGTGACGTTTCGGTGCATCCCGGACCTTCCTCAGGCTGTCTGTATACAAAGAATCGCAAATTCCAAAAAAAATTGAAAAGAAAATAGAGATTATATAGATATCTATATACATATCCATACCATTTAGATAGGACTTCTTATGGAAACAGCTGTATATCCATATAATTGATTACAAAGGAATTAAGGTGTATTTGAGGTACAAATAAGAAAAACAATGCTATGTTCCATAATGTCTATACAGATGCCATCGAACTACTATTGGGTAAATGCAAGAAAACTGTGGAAGAAATCTTTTATATGGATCTCTTACATTTAGTCCTCACTGAAAACGTTTTTCTTTTTCAGGATCAGTTTTATCTACAGACACAAGGGTCTAACGTGGCCCCCCATGCTAAAGCCAACATCTCCATTACCTATACCTGTGACCTTTTCAACAAGCACTGTAGAATCTGGATGAGACATATCGACAATATTTTCTGAATTTGAGGGGACGGGTGGATACCCTTTGCAAGTTCCATATATATCTCAATTCAATCTGGCCAGAATTGCAATTCACTATTCATTATAGTGACCGGATGGTCAGCTTTTTGGACACATAAGTGTTGATTGAACCCCGATGGCCTCCTCTGGACAGATCTATATACTAAACCTACAGATTGGAACAATTTACACTTATATTCTAGTTTCCATCCTCCAGCGGTTAAGAAATCATTACCTATATCGCAGATCCAACGTATTAAACATATAACCACTCCTAGGGCCTGTAAACAAAGACTATCCAAAACACATTCCAAGTTTCAACAAAGCGGTTATCCTAAACATATTTTAGATAAGAGCTTGAATAGGGACAGAATTCCTTTTGTACATACCTATGATCCCTTTTCCATTAAGGTACATAATATAATCTGCTGCCACTGGGCCCTTCTACAAAAAGGCTACCCCTCCATTCCATAATTCTCTAAACTGCTTCTTCCATGTTTTAGGAGAACCCAGAATCTGAAAGATAAGTTGTTAAGAGCAGATGTAGGTTCTCAAAATAAATTACCAGACTTTCCTCCGAACACAGAAGCGGGATACGTTTCCCTGTTTACAGTGCCCACAATGCAACAACATACAAAAAGGCCAAGTTGTTTACTACTCACATACAGGTCAGGCCATCATGATTGAGGGTTATTATACCTGTGACTCCTCTTATGTCGCCTATGTGGTGAAATGTCCTTATGGCCTATTATACATAGGCAAAATGACTCAACCAATAAGAGACAGAATCTTTGAGCACAAATTTAAAATACGAACAAAAAATTTACTTCCGCCACTACCATTCCACTTCCACCTGACTGGTCACCAACTGTCACTGTTCAAGTTCCAGGTCCCCACCCTGAGATGAGGATGAAAGGATAGGGTTCAATGGCTCAAAGTCAGGGAAGCATATTGGATAGATTGTTTGCAGACAATGGAACCCATAGGCCTTAATTGGGACTACGATGTACGGAGTTGCATAAGCTACTAACAATCCCCTTTGTGTTTTTTCTTTGACCATTAAATAATCCAGTTAGAGTTCAGATGCAAGGTTGAACAAAAGTAAAAGCAAGAGTTGACTGATAACAGTGAGCAGTAGGACCAGATATCTAAAATCAGCACTGCGAGCCAAGACAGACCCTCAGAAGCCTTCACCAGCGCTGGCCTTGAGGTCAGATGGACTTTTCAGAATGAATTGTCACCAAACAGAGACTATACAAATAATGAATGCTCTGCAAACTGAAACCCAATCCAGAGCCCACAATTGACTCACGGGGCAGATTAGAAACAGGAGAATAGTCGTACAGGCAAGGGTCAAAACCAGGAAAGAGGTCCAAGGCAGAATCAGGAGACAAACTAGAGAAACTAAACAAGTAGTCGGCGACCTGTGTCAGGAGGGCGTGGTCTTAACTATACCTCCTCAACTGCTAATTTGACCAACCCAGGAAACTTCTGAAACTGCGAAAGCTTCCCAGGTTGACATGGTAACCTTAAAGTTAAAGCAGCTGAATTGAGAATCCTGACACCACTAAGGACATTGCCCCTTTATATATTTATATGTTAATCATTTTATCTCTTTCCATACTAATAACTTTTTTATCTCTTTACAGATTTGATAATGATTTGATCCCCACAAAGTCCAGGATTGTTGAACTTTGTCATTTAATTTTTCTATTCCATGATACTTTCTCTTCTCCTTTTCTTGTTTCTCCTTTTTTTTCTTATCCACATATACAATATATCCATTTTTCCACGATTACTGACATAATCCATTTCAATCCTAACACCAGTCATATACAGTATTTCTCCTTTTCACTTACACTGCATTGCATTCATACATCATTGCATCTGATCCCTTCATTATGTGAATCCATCCATATTCTTACATTCCACAGACTTGCAATCCTTTGATATATATATAAACACAGATATTCACATTTTCCTTTTACTACACATCCATACATCCATTGCTAAGGTTTATTTAGTTATTTATTTATATCAGTCTCTCATTTGCATCATTCCATTAACCACTTCCATACCGCAAATAGACTATATACGTCGGGAAGGTGGTTGTCTATTTCTGCAAGGACGTACCGGTGCAATGAATGAATGAGCTTTGTATACACAGCTATGGGCGCCACCATCTTGCAGCTCCCCTCTGACCCAGCGGTCATGTGATCCGCCGGGTGCAGCGTCTGTAAGAGCTGCTGGATCCTACAGGACCCAGATCAGCTCTATAGTAACGTGGAGGAGGCTGTATTCCTCCTGCAACTGGGGATAAATGTATCAGCCCCAGTTACAGAGGAAACCAGCCTTCCCAACAAAAAAAAAAAAGTCATCAGATGTCCCCAAAGGTCTATTATGACCTTATGGGGACACAATGTAAAAAAAAAAAAAAAAAAAATAAATGAAAAGAAAAGTAAAAGAAAGTAAACAAAATAATTTAAAAAAATAAATAAAATAATATGCCAATAACACGCCCTTATTAAAGGTTATAGCCCCACCCCCCAACAACACCATACAAAATAAAAATTATGGTAACGGAGAGGAAAAACTATTTTAAAAAGTTTTTTAATAGCACTTTGTGTTATTAAATTAAAAAAAAAGTGAAAAACAGACACATTTTCCCTCCTTTTTTGTTTAAATTTTCCCGGATATAAAAAAAATTAAAACACATGCAAAAATAAAAACAACATAAAAATAAAGCCCTATGTGTCACCGAAAAAAAAGACACAGAAATTAGTTGAATAAATGTTACAGCCCTCAAAACCACACATACAAAAAAAGTGAAAATGTGTCTGGTCTGGAAGGGGGGTAAAGCATCTGTTATGGAAGTGATTAAACTCTCTTTCTTTTTCCCTCTTTTTGACTACTATTTCTGGCCATCCTTATTCACACCTGTGGGGATCACTGTGTGTGACATAGGCATCTCTTATATATCGTGGAGTTAGCTCAAAGGATAGGGTATCATAGATATCTCAGGAAAAATGTAAAATATAACTTTTATTCCTCACAAAGATAAAATAATAAAGACAGAAAAGGGGACGAGACATAGAACAAATAATGAGTCAGTTGTATCAATAAGATTTACATACAACCATTTCTGCTTTACTCAGTTCAACACAGCGGTATATTATTATTATTATTGTTTATTTATATAGCACCATTAATTCCATGGTGCTTTACATTTGAGGATTTACATACGGTACACAAGATGTTCAAAACAGATAATACTAACAGTGACCAACTGGCACAGCGGGATAGAGGGCCCTGCCCGCAGGGGCTTACAATCTATGAGGGAAGAGGGATAGAGACAGAAGGTGGGGGTAGAGACTGTTCAGGTGGTGGGGTGGTGACAGTAGCGTTATTTTAGGCCTTCCTGAATAGGTGAGTCTTCAGGGCCTTCTTGAAGCTTGTGACTGTGGGGGACAGTCTTATGTGTCTTGGTAATGAGTTCCAGAGTATGGGGGATGCATGGGAGAAGTCTTGGAGATGGTTGTGTGAAGTGCGGATAAGAACAGAGCGGAGTAGGAGGTCTTTGGAGGATCGGAGGTTACGTGCTGACAGGTAGCGGGAGATTAGGTCGGAAATATATGGAGGGGACAGATTGTGGATGGCTTTGTATGTCAGCGTTGGTAATTTGAACTCTATTCGCTGGGCAGCAGGTAGCCATTGAAGGGATTGGCAGAGGGGAGCGGCCGATGAAGAACGGGGGGAGAGGTGTATTAAGCGAGCAGCACAGTTTAAGGTGGACTGGAGGGGGGGTGAGAGTGTTAGCTGGGAGGCCATGGAGAAGGGTGTTACAGTAGTCTAGGCGTGAGATTATGAGGGCGTGGACTAGCATCTTTGCAGTTTCAGGGGTGAAGAAGGAGCAGATTCAATGGATGTTCTTGAGTTGGAGGCGGCAGGAGGTATTGAGGGTTTGAATATGCGGCTTGAAGTGTCCTATTATAGAATGGACTCTGGACTCCTGTAGTACTGACAATCCTCTCTGTTCAGTAAGAGGAAATAAACCAAGGCAGAGGCAATAACTGAATACTCCGCTAAAATGGATAATATGCTCTTAGGAGTTTTAGTCATCAGAGATGCCAAGGCACTAAGAGATTCTGACCAAAAATTAAATGGGAGTGAGTATATATAACCAGTGCCCCCACCAGAATATTTCACTGCACTGGTGGGGCATAATGACCTCTCAGACTGAGAGGTCATTATGCTTGTTTCCCCTGATGATCTAGCACCATTTAGGGTGCTAGTGAAATACATATAGGGAGTTTGTTATTTTAACTTTATTTAGTATGAGGGACAGATCTTTCATCATATAAGTGTTCAGATTAGATGTTCTCTGGAGCCATTAGTGAGATATCGGTTTGACGCTCTTTTAAGAGCGCACTCCTGTAGGGGTGAATACCGATCGTCTTATTGGGAGTGCTCCGGTCAATAGCGATCACGGCATCCAGGAGGTCCGGGGGCAAGAGCGTCCCCCCCATCACCCCTTAGATCCCCTGCGATAAGATCGCAGGTTCTGAGGAGTTGCCATTGGAACTACTGTGCAATGTTCTGCAATACTAATGCAGTCCTAATCTTTTGCCTAGAAATACAGCAGGGCTCAGAAATGAAGAAGCACCATGCGCATTTGATGCCTAATTTGTTATTTTACACGGCATTGGTGAGCAACTGCAGAGGGTCTGAGGCAAAATTAAAAAAAAAATAAATGTGCAGTGAAAAGTTAAAATTGCAATTTTTCCAGAGATACTCTATTTCAGCGCCTAATATGTTGCACCCACCTTGTGACAGCAGAGGCACTCACTCCAAAAACTGTTAAGAGGGTTATCCTTGGTACAACAGCTTTTGGAGTGTTAGTCTCTGGCACAAGCTGGGCACAACATATTGTTCAACGAAATGACGTATTCCTAGAAAAATTGACATGTTCACTTTGCACAGCTGATGGTGCATTAATTTCTGGAAAATAAATGAATGCAACACTTGGGGGGTAAAATGCTCACTGTACCCCTGGATAAATTCCTCGAGGGGTGTAGTTTCCATAATGGGGGTCACATGTCAGGGGATTCTATTTTACTTGCTTTTCAGGAACACCTTAGTCACTCTGGGACTTAGGGACTCTGCAAAATTGGCATGACGTCCAAAAACCAAACTGTCTCCAAAACCCAAATAGCGCTGCTTCTCTTCTGTACCCTGCTGTGTGTCCAAACAGCAGTTTATAGCCACATTTAATAGTTAAGTGGGGTATCCTGGATACAACAATGTCATATATGTGGGCATAAAGTGCTGTTTGGGCACACAGCAGGGCACAGAAGAGAAGCACTGTTTGGCTTTCAGAGCGCAGATGGTTTGTTTTTGGACGCCATGTCATTTTTGCTGAGTCTCTAAGGTGCCAGTAAAGTGAAATCAACCAGAAAGTGACCCCATTTTGAAAACTGCACCCCTCAAAGAATTTATCAAGTGGTGTAATGAGCATTAGCTTCCCAGAAGTGAATATGCAAGCTATGCGGAGTACATTGGGTACACCAAATCCTACACTATTTTCCCCACTAGTTCCTACGACATGAGCGGTGGGGGGGTGGGACATTATGGGGGATCAGTGCTGGTGCATTTTCCCTTGTAAACTATAAATCTGGAGTGTATCCTGATATATGCTTGTACAGCTTATTCATTCCCTTCCTGACGCAGCCGGTTGTGTTCTAATGATTTGGCAATTTTTGGGGTTTTTGTCTTCACATTGTACAAGCTATATATTTTTTTTTTTTTTGGGGATGTAGCCATATGAGGGGTTGATTTTTGCAGGATGAGATATACTTTTTAATGACACCATTTTGGGGTGCCTGTAACTTATTAATTCTTTCTGTGTGGGATGTAAAAAAACCCCACCAATTCTGGCATAGCTTTTTAACATTTAAATTTTTTGCCATTCACCATACATCATAAGTAACATGTTACCTTTATTATATGGGTCGGTACGATTACAGCGATACCTAATTTATGTTGTTTTTCTATGCATTACTAATTTTGCAGAATAATATTCCATTTAGGGAAAAAAGTCAGTTATTTTTGCATCGCCATCTTCTGAAAGACATAACATTTTTATTTTTCTGTTGACAGAGGTGGTTAAGGGCTTATTTTTTGTGGAACGAGCTGTGCATTTTATTGGTTCCATTTTAGGGTTTATCTGACTTTTTGATCACTTTTTTTTTTACGTTGTTCACCGTGCGGGTTAAAAAATGTTTTAGTTTTATTGTTAAGGTTTTTATGGATGCAGTGATACCAAATATGTACTGTTTTTTGTTTTTTATAATGAAAAATTTTTATGACAAAAAGGCATTTTGGGGCCTTTATTCATTTATTAATTTTTTTACCATGTTTAAACTTTTCTTTTTAACTTTTTTTTTGTCCTAATAGGGGACTTGAACCAGTTGGTTCAATGTGTATACACCGCAATACACATGTATTGCAGTGTATAGGAGGCTGTGAGCCTATGTGGACAAATAGGCTCACAGCCTACATTATGGGCAGGATCAACCAGGTATGTGGCAGGGCACCAGCGGAGCAGACCTGGGGTCACTGATCAGACCACAGGCTGCCAAATCAAAACACCGGCAGCACCTGAGCACGTTGCGTGGGGGGAGGGGGTTGATCGGGGCCCCAATATGTAGTGAAACACCAGAGATGCCACAGCCATGTTTTACCATGGCATCTCAGGGTTGAACACCCGCAATTGGAGCTCAACTCCGACCGGGGCTTAGAGGAAAGTGTCAGCTATATATAACAGCTGACACCCACTAGGTATGGTATAACATCCCCTTTCCTGGTCCTCACACGGTATAAAATCCCCTTTACCGACTCCGACATAGTTTAAAGCTCCCTTTGCTGGTCATCACATAGTATAACAAACACTTTCCTTGCCCCCACATGGTATAATGCCACCTACCTTACTGACCCCCCCCACAAGGTATACTGCCCCCATTATTGGCTCCTACACAGTAATTTCTCTCTTTACTGTTCCTCCTCACAGTATACTTTCACTTTATTGGTCCCCATGCAGTAAGTGCCCTCTTTAGTGGCCACCATACAGTGGCTTTAGGCTGCTACTCTAGCAGGTAATGGCCAGAATTCATTTACTGATTCCTGCCCGTGTCCACGACCTCCTCTGCTTCCTTGTCAGTCTCCAAGGGGCCCTGTGCGCTGCGCATCACATTCCAATGCTGAACAGCATCAATGTCGTCCTGCTTAGTGTCGTGACATAGTGTGTAGCACAACGGGCCCCCTGGAGGCTGAAGAGGAAGTGGAGTAGGCTGTGGAAGGAGCATGGATTGGGAAGTTAATAGCTGCCATTACTGGCTGGAGTAATCAAGCTGGTAACAGCCGATTGAAAACACAATGGGGGTCTGACTGAGCCCCTGAAAGGCGCAGGGTCCTTCATGTAATTCACCAAAACATGTGCAGTGTGCACATGAAGCTAATAAGAGTGCACCTCGCTTTACTCCACATGTGCAATGTTAGGTGTACTCTCCACAGTTTGAATTGCGTACTGCATGTGCACCAGATGCTGCTGAATAAGTTCCATGAATCATCACCAGCAGAATAACACTCTAAATTTCTGCTCAATGTGGCAACGGATGAGACTGGGGTTACTAGGTTTGAGGTCTTAATCTCCAGCATAAGGATTTAAAGGGTTGTTGTGAAATTAGGACCTTATTCTGACTATACAGATATACAACTATTTTGGTGCTGTATTCTTCCATGAGCTCATGCATTATGTACTTTGCAGAGGGAACCAAATCTTAAATGAAAGGAGAGATACTGCTGTGGATTGAAGATTTTTGTCAGAAGAATGCTAACATACTGCTCCACTTCCATAAGATGCTCCTACAGGACTTTATGCGACAGAAGTGCAAAGTCAATGCCTAGTTCATACCATATTGCACCAGGTTTGGACTGGCACACAGGTCACAGGTGAATTCCCTGGTGGGCCCCAAAGCCAAGTGGGCCCTCAGTTCACCCTGGTATGACACGGCCCAATCATTGTACTTCATACAGATACTCATTCTACACCATCTCAACCAGGCATTGTGTTGGTATAATATACTGGGTAAGTTATTTAAGAGAGTGCCCAGTTTATTTTTATATACTGTAATCAAACTAGGCAGCTGAGATGACATCTAGGGACGGAGTGAGTCCAACCTGTATCCTTTCTTCCTGGGCCCCATCTTCTCAATCACACTGCAGGGGCCCCAATCATCTGCAGTGGTCTGTCACTGTGTGGGCACATATGCTCGTCTAACAGAGTTAAGAGGGCCCTAGTTCATGGCATGAGGCAGGCACCAGGCTACTAACAGGATCTCAGGGTAGAAACAATCAAAAGCAAGGACTAGACAGGAAACTAATACTGAAAAAATGTATGTTGGCAAAATTTTAAGCATCTGTAAACCTTTTTTAGGTAATATTTGTATGTAGCCGCACACCAAAATGAATCCTAGGCACTCCAGCCCAACACTGTACTGCACCCAAATATGATTGGCTCCAAATTTACTCTGCAGCAGAGCAATATTCGCAAACACACAGTCCTGAAAGTGATGATATGGTCCCCAGAGAGTCCTGAAGAGTCAGAAGGATTTGAGCAAGCCTACATCCACAGAAGATCTGTGGTTAGTTCTTCAAGATGTTTGGAACAACCTCCTTGCAGAGTTCCTTCAAAAACTGCCTGTAAGTGTACCTAAAAGAATTGATGCTGTTTTGAAGGCAAAGGGCAGTCACACCAAATATTGATTTATATTTAGATTTCTTTTTTTTTTTGTTCATTCATTTTGCATTTTATTTGACATAAATAAAGTATTACCACTTCTACTTTTGAGAGCATTCTTAGTTTGTAACATTTCTTCAACACCTGGCTTGCACAATACTGTACAGTAGTACACAAAAACACTCAGGAAAAACCTAGCTTACAGTTCCCTCAGCAACTTTGTCTTGCTGAAAATGCAGCTCAGCAAGTTGCATCAGTCCATTAGAATGAGGAAGAAGCGTGTCACCCAACTCAGGTGTCCTCAGGAATAACAAAGAATCTGGTATTGTAGATCATGGCAGTGAACAGAATAGTCCACATCCAGAAGCACCAAATGAGGAGGAGGTAAGTGGGCAAAGTTAGTGTCATCTTATGTGTGCAAGAACTTACTATGATGATATATTGTTCTACATTGTACGATGAATGTGCGATGATCAACACTAATGTTAAAAGGATATTCAGTAAAGAATGACTGTAGAGGATCTTAATATATTAAGAGCCTGTAGAAAACTGTAAGCAGTGCTGCCTGTTTTCTGGGATCGGATGAAACAGGGAAAGTATAGTGAAAGTTTTATGCTTGTCTTCCCTATTGAATCTGATCCAGTTTGGCAAAAACAAACAAACAAAGCAGCACACTTTTTGGCTGGCATATGACTGCACCCTATTGCTGCCCATACACATTAGATGAATGACTGTCAAACCCGATGACTTCAACTGGACTGACCAACCATTTAATGTGTCTGGGGTCCTTCCAACTCTCCCCCGGTTGCAGTTGATGAGGGAGATAATGGATGCCTTTTGTTCTCCCGTCTTGGAGACTGAACTGAATCTTTGGGTGAAGGAAAACAGGGCACTTTTTCAGTACATGGAACTAGCTTGACTGTTTTTACCTCTACTCGCTTTTGTTGTTTTTTTCCACCGTGAAAAAGTACTTTTTTGGTACCTCCTCAGTGAAGGTACAAAGTTAGCCAAAGCAATACAATAAGGTCAAATGTACATACACTACCGTGGAAAGCTAAGTACCTGGTACTAAATTGTTTTTTTCTCTTTAATTTTATCCTGGAATAATAAAATGTATTAGGTGTAGATATACACATTTGATGTGCTTGGGGCAGGGCACACAGTCATGCCCAGTTCCTAGGGTTCCTATAGTGGTGTCTCATAGCCATGTACAACCAGTAATCATGTATAGTATATCATTTCATGGATCCATTTTTCCGCTTCACTCTCTAACCACCCTTATTGCATAATAAAACAGATTAGATTTCTTGCAGTAAACAATTATCCTTAATCTGAATGGGGATCGCAAAATCCATACACATTCAGCAAAAACAATGCCATTTAGATGTATGGAAGTTCAACATTTCAACAATTATGTCAACATATCCTTGGACTAAGGCCTCACGTAGTGGCCAGCAGCAAAAAAATCCACTGCAGGAAAAAATGAAGCAGCAATGCATCGCAGTTTTTCCTGCAGCGCTTTTCATAGAGAGTCAGAAAGAGGTTTCCTCTGCGGCCTTTCTGCTTCCATTATTCCTATAGGGAAACTGCTGGTGTTTCCGTAGGTATAATTGACATGCTGCGATTTCCAAAACCGCAGTGGTTTTGGAAACAACAGAGTGTCTGCTGCACATTTTTTCCCGCAGTGTGTGGATGGGATTCGCTAGGTAACTGCTTTTTTAAGTGAATTAAGTTTCTGTTCGGGGGTCCCTTAGTGGACCCCCCAAACGGAAATCCGAAACGCAGGTGTGAACCTAGTATGAGCTGTATTTTTCTTTTTTGGTTTATTATTATAGTTTTGGAATGGCCAAGTCAAAGTCATTACCTTAATCCAATAGAAATGTTGTGGAAGGAGCTTAAGCGAGCAGTTCATGGGAGGAGACCACCAACATAACAAGAGTTGAAGCTGTTTTGTATGAAGGAACGGGCTAAAATTCCTCCAAGCCGATGTTTAGGACTAATCTACAATTATTTAAATAGTTTAGACTCCGCCTACCTTCTAAATTACTTACTATACCAAAAAGCTATATTTATTCAAGATCGCTGGGGCAGTCATTTGACCGCCCCAGGCACATTTTCTGATTTTCTGAACGTCACCAATTCTAACCTATCATACTTACCTGTCTTCCTGTCCGGATATTCTGGGCATGGGATGTCACTTGTTCTGGGCGACCAGCACCACCTTCTCTTGATGTCTGCGCCACCCACACCTGTGCAATAGAGCCAGAGTGCCGGCTACTGTGCATGCCGGGAATTCCAGTTCTATTGCGCTGGTGTGGGCGGCCGGCAGACATTAAGAAGCGGAACAAGTGAAGTCCCACGCCAGAAGCTCCTGCCCCGAAAACAGGTATGTATGATGGCCTGGGGAGGGGGGTGGTTTAGTATTGGTGACGTCAGTTAGGAAGGGCTAGTAGTGGGCGGGCTAGCTAGGGAAACAGGGAGGGGGCATGAGTGAGAAAGGGAGGGGGGAGGGATCGAGAGAGGGAAAGGGAGGGTTTCAGCTCCGAGTGAAGCGCAAGGCATCATGGTAGTTGTAGGAAAACAGAACAGGAAGCTACTCATGTAAACAAATGCGGAAGATGTCAGGAGCTCACAGAGAAACCCAGAAATCACTCAAAACACTGCTAAAGGTATTTGGTTGAACTTATTAACCTATTAATAGCACTAACCGACCTTTTTTGCCTGGAAACCCTTTAACTGGTTTGAACCACTGAATGCCTAACCTTAAACTCACTGGAATACACTAGTAATGGTTGATGCTAGGTTCACACTAGTGTTTGGGTCTCCTTCGTTATATTGGGTCCTCCTGGTTTCCACTGATTTATACTGGAACCGGCAGAGAGAAAAGTCCTCCTTTTCTCCTATGGAGACTCCAACTCAGATGTGAACCTGGCCTTAGTCCTCTTTTAGAGGTCATAATTCAGTTGAGCGATTTTTGTTTTCATCTGTCCCATGAGGCTTCAGAACTTTTGCTCTCACTTTCGTCGAGTATCATTCATCCTCCCTGGGAATTGGACAGTCTAATAGGACTCTCTCGGCATACTGTACTGACCGGTAAATCCTGCCAACACACGGACTGAATTTCAAGGCTGAAACTTGGTCGTGTGAATGTGACTGTAAAAAACGGCTGTGTGATGGCCCCTTTAAGAACAGTGAGTGTGAATGGATATACTCACAAGTCGGTTTTTTGACAGATCGTTTTACACAACTATCAAAAAAACAGACATGCTCTGCCTTTGTTCATTTTGACAAATACAAAAATAGACAAGTGAATACACCCATATATATTTTTATGGGTTTTACAATGCTGTTATTTTAGAAGATCGTTTTTCATTGTAATGTGAATAAGAGCAAAACAGACCAACAGGTCCGTGAAAAACGGATGTGGCGTGTCCATAAGGTCTTAAACTTTGCACTGTGTTTGATGGACTCAGAGTACTGTCAGTGATTTTCACAGACCCATAGATGTGCATTGGTGTGATTTTGCTAAATCATAGACTAAGGTCCCTTGCAGACGACCATGCTGTGGGTCAGTGTGCTATCCATGTATTTCACGTATAGCACACTGACCCATTCTTTTCTATGGGCCCCTACACACGACCGTGATTGTCACGGTCCCTTGTGCGGGCCGACAGTCTGGGCCGCATCAGATAGGACAGGTCCTATTCCGGTCCTATTTTCCGGCCCATACTTCCGTGGGGGGACACAGAAGCATGGCGCGTGCATGGGAACATCCCCGTCTGCAGCCCGTGTTTTTAATTCACGGCAGGCCTGTTGCAGAACGGTCGTCTGCAACTGGCCTAAGGCTTGGTTCACACCAGCATTTGAACAACGTTTGGGGTTTCCGTCCCCAAATCAGCTTGAAAAATGTGGAGAGAAAAGTCCTGCAAGCATTTTTCAGGCGGAAACTGGCTTCCACGGGTAACCGCTATTTAAGCAGATTAGCTTTCCATTTTTCGAGTCCCCAATTGGAAAGGAAGGGAAAAGGGGAAAGCTGAATGCTAGTGTGAACCTAGCGTAAAACAGAACATATCTCAATTTTTTTCCACTGTAGAGAAACAAACATGTGAATAAGCCCTAATACACACACAATACATTATCCACAAGAGCACTATATAGAAACATAACATATACAGCATGATAATACATTATATACCGGGCCGGCTTTAGAGGGGGGGCAAACTAGGCAATTGCCCAGTGCCCCGACCCCAAAGGGGCCCCCGGGATCTGGAGCTTTATGACTCCAGATCCCGGAGTCAGGACCGGCCATATCGATAACAGAAAGGGACCCAGCGTCATGTGCCGCAGGGCTCCTTTCCGAGGTGAGAAAAAATAACAAACATTTTTACTCACCTGTCCTTGCGTCCGACGTCATCTTCTGGCGTTCTGGACATCACCGTTGAGGCGCTGAGGCCTTGCCTCAGCGGTCACGTGGGGCGTGCCTCACGTAACCGCTGAGGCCCAATCACAGGCTTCAGCGATGACGTCCACAACGCGTGACGTCAGCCGCATCGAAGAGGAAGCCGGCAACGGGGACAGCAGAGCAGCGCGAGGAGGCCCATTAGAGGTAAGGAAGGTAAGGCTAAGTGTTATCCCCCCCCCGGCCAGTATAACTCTGGGAAGAGACCCCAGAGTATAAGGTAATACTATCACTAAGGGAGTCTGTAGGGCCACTGTGGAGCATTATACTGGGGGGGCCCACTCTGGATAGCATATTATACTTTGTAGGGCCCCTGTGGAGCATATACTGGGAAGGGGGCCCTCTGGATAGCATATTATACGGTGTGGGGGCCCTGTGGAGCATTATACTGGGGGGGTCCCTTTGGATAGCATATTATACTGTGTAGGGCCCCTGTGGAGCATTATACTGGGAGGGGGCCCTCTGGATAGCATATTATACTGTGTAGGGCCCCTGTGGAGAATTATACTGGGAGGGGGCCCTCTGGATAGCATATTATACTTTGTAGGGCCCCTGTGGAGCATTATACTGGGGAGGGGGCCCTCTGGATAGCATATTATACAGTGTGGGGCCCCTGTGGAGCATTATACTGGGGAGCAGGCCCTCTGGATAGCATGTTATACTGTGTGGGGCCACCGTGGAGCATTATACTGTGGGGAGGGGCCCTCTGGAGAGCATATTATACTGTTTTGGGCCACTGAGGAGCATTATACTGGGGGAACCTCTCTGGGAAGTATATTATACTGTATGGAGGCCATTCTGGAGCATGTTATACAGTGTGGGGTCACTGTGGAGCATTATTCTGGGGGGGCCATCTGCAGAGCATATTCTATTGCGTGGCGCCACTGTGGGGCATTATTCGGGGGGGGAACTAAGGAGCATTGTACTAGGGGGCCCTCTGCGGAGTATGTTATACTATGTGGGGCCTACTGTGGAGCATTAAACTGGGGGGACACTCTGGGGAGCATAATATATTGCGTGGGGCCACTGTGGAGCAAAATACTGGGGGGGGGGGCACTGTGGAGCATTATACTAGCGGGGGCCCTCTGGGGAGCATATTATACTATGGGCTACTGTGGAGCTTTATGCTGGGGGGAAGGGGCAGTGTGTGGGGCCACTGTGGAATTTATTATATTGTGTGGGGCTTCTCGGGAGCATATTATACTCTGTGGGGCCATTGTAGAGCATTATACTGGGGGGACTGTGGGTAGCATATTATACTGTGGGGGACCACTGTGGAGCATTATACTGGGGGAACCCCTCTGGGCAGTATATTATATTGTGTGGAGGCCATTGTGGAGCATGTTATACTGTGTTAGGCCACTGTGGAGCATTATACTGGGGGGGCACTGAGGGATGCATATTATACTGTATGGAGCATATTATATTGTGTGGGGCTGCTGGGGAGCATATTGTACTGTCTGGGGCTACTAAGAGGTAGTATACTGTGTGGAGCCTTATATACCATGTGGGTCCACTATGGGGGGCTCAGGGGAGCATTTTATACTGTGTGGGTCCACTGTGGAGCATTATATACCATGTGGGGAAACTGTGGAGGGCTCAGGGGAGCATTTTATACCATGGAGCATTATATGCCATGTGGAGCATTATACTGTGGGGGGTGGGGGGGGGGGGTTAAAATTCCTGCTGGCAACCCTGTATGCTAAGTCTGCATCACAGCTCCCTCACTATAATCTTGTACATACGTGTAGTGCTCCATAGCCATGTCATTCCCCTGGGAACATACTCAGTAACACCAGATAGTCAGCACATATGTAAGACTTCAGTGAAGGAGCCGTGGTGTAGGCTATTAGCATATTAGCAGGAAGCTGTTGGGTGGGGCCCCAGAACAAGTTCCTCTGGTGGGCCCTAGGCCCTTCATTCCGACACTGTATAATGGAGAACTATTATATACAGGTGTATCTCAATAAATTAGAATATCTTTGAAACATTTATTTCTTTCAGTAATTAAATTAAAACAGTGACCTCCTATATTTTCTAGATTCTTTACACACAGAGTGTTCTATTTCAAGTGTTTTATTTCTGTAAATGTTGATTATGGATTACAGGCAGAGGCGTAGCTAGGGGTTCAGCACAGGGGGGGCGAACATGTCCAAGTGGGCCCCCAACTTGGACATGTTCGTATACCGATACTATCGGTATACGGTGAGCGTATAGTGGCATATAGCGGCTCTACACAGGGCTCTGCAGACAATTTAGGTGAATACAGGGCAGTAACATTTAGTGACTTACCGGTGACGTCTCTGACCAATCCTTCACATTCCCCGTCTCTTATCTGGACGGCCATGACCACTTCTTCCAGTCTCTGTAAAGTTTGCAACACAGACATCTTTGGCTCCTCATTTTTCCAGGCACCCGACCCACATTATCCTCACCTACACAAAGCCCCCATCCTGCTGCTACCCCCAATTATAAAATATATAATATAACCCCCCCATAATGAATAATACCCCCAAGTGCATCTTTAAATTAATAACTTCCCTGTGCACCCCCTTTAAATAGTGCCCCTTATTAATAATGCCCCAGATGTTTCCTAATTGAAAAGGGAAAAAAAAAAAACCAAGGGAAAAAAAATTATTGGGGTTCCAATACCCGGAACCCCCATGATCAGCTGTTTGAATGAACCGTGGTAAGCGCCATGATACCTTCTCTGTTTACATAGTGTCATTCTTTTCATAGCGGCCATGTAATGTAACTACAGCCTCGTCCTATACATGTCTATGTGACAAGGCTGGAATTACATCACACGGTCACTATATACAGACAGTGTATGATATAAACAGGCGCCATAGCCCCTTCATACAGCTGATCAGTGGGGAATCACTTATCTCTTATTGATGTTTTATTCTGAGGATAGACCATCAATAAAAATGAGCTGGAAAACTCCTTAAGGCTTAGGCTGTGTTCACTCGGAGTTTTTTGGCAGCAGATTTTGACGCGGAATCCGCCTCAAAATCCGCCTGAAAAAACTCCTCCCATTCTTTTCAATGAGAGTCAGTAGCGTTTTTTTTCCGCTAGCGGAAAAAAAAGCAACATGAACTATCTTGCCGTGGATTCTGCCAGCGGTGTCCGCGGCTCGAGCTGCGCTCCTGATTAGGCCCATTCATCTGGGCTGACCGCGGCGAAAACTCCGGGGGTGGAAAATTTTCCGCCGTGTGAACACAGCCTAAGGCCCCATGTAGCATCCTGCAGCAAAAAACAGCTGCGGGAAAAACCGCAGCGGCGACGCATCGTGGTTTTTCCTGCAGCATTTTGCACAGAAAGTTCACAAAGGTTACCTCTGTGGACATTCTGCTTCAATTATATCTATAGGGAAACCGCTGGCGTTTCCGTAGGTATAATCGACATGGTGCGATTTCCAAAACTGCGACTGTTTTGGAAATCGCATATTTTACTGCAAATTCGGGATGGGATGGAGGCCCCATGTGGCGAAAAAAACCGTGGCATTCTAGCAAATCCCATCCACACATAGCGGAAAAATATGTGCAGCAGACGCACCACGATTTCCAAAACCATTGCAGTTTTGGAAATTGCAGCATGTCAATTATACCTATGGAAACACTGGCAGTTTCCATATAGGTGTATTGAAAACAGAAAGTCCACAAGGGACATCTCTGCAGACCTTCTGTGAAAAGCGCTGCAGGAAAAACCACAATATTACCGCCATGGTTTTTCCTGCAGCGCTTTTTTTTGCAGCAGCCCGCTACGTGGGGCCTTAGTCTTAATAAAGCCCAAGTGCCACTTTAATTAAATTAATTGACCCTCATATTATGCCCCTGATTCCCCCTGACATAAATACTGCACCTCTAATGACCCCTTATATCAATGACCACCCCCTTATGTTCATAATGCCTTGTAATATAAATGATGCCCCCTAATGGCCCCTTATATAAATAACCTCCCCCCTTGTATTCATAATACCCTGTAATAACCCTTATATAAATGACCCCCCCATTGTCATAATGCCCCCTAATGAATCCTCCCTTTTTAGTTATATTTCCCCCTCCTATCCACCCCTTATACTATTAATATACCAACAAAAAAAAAGTCATACAAAAAGTCTGTGTCTGAGCGCGGGCGGCGCGATGTTGTGACGTCATTGCGCCGCCCGTGCTGAGAAGCAGACATCCGTCTGTGGTCTCGGCGTCTTGTAAACCGCAGGCCTGTATTGGCTTGCGGTTTACAAGACAGTTAAGCACCAGGAAGCATTGTAACTAGATCGATGTCTGCAGACACCGATCTAGTTAGAAATAAAGGATGTATTAATGGCGGCCCCGGGGTGGGCCCCGAAGACTCATTGGGCCCGGGGCAGCCGCCCCTCTGCCCCCCCCCGCTAGCTACGCCTCTGATTACAGGTAATGAAAACCCAAATCTAAGAAAATTAGAATATTGTAATAAAGTTCAGTATTGTAAATTCAGTGTCACCTGCCAAGGTTTCCTAAGCCATTAAATTCATTCATATTTATAGGTACTAATATACATAATATATACTTTTCTGACTTTTTTACTGCTGGACATTGTGCAGTGCATATGTAATAAGAGTAAAGTGCACTGTACACCTGTCAGTCTGTCATTGTGATTTTAAGATGAGGTGGTATGTAGCAGGACAACATAGCCAATAAAATCCTTGACTTTCCTCTGAGTCTGGGAGCTGCAGATAAGAGTTTATGGCAGCTATGACCAGCAGTTACATAAGGCTGTGCTGTCCTAGTGGCAGCTGATCATTGTAGTCCCTCCCTCAGCTAATGAATGGCAGCAGCACTCAGCTCCTATTGCCAGGGAGGCAGTCCTTGCTATTGTACAGAGCTGCCATGGCACTAGGTTTATTATTAACAGCCCTGGACAGCTGGGGAACAGCTAGCACTGCTCAGCCCTCTGCAGGATCCTGGCTGTATGAAGGTAAGACATGAGATGTATAGATCCTATAGCCTGGCTGTCTAGCTATGCATTGGTGTATCCCTGGGCTGTGTCATAGCTGGAATCCAATGCTATGCAATAGGAGAGACGTAGTGACACAGGAAGCAGAGCAGCAGCAGGTGCAGTGTGTATAGTGACTGATCTAGTAATCCGCAGTCATGGCATGCTAATGTGGTTAATGCCATATGCTGATTAACTAGGATCTCCATGTACAGTATACAATAATGCTGGAGCAGGGGAATGCAGACTGTATTACTGAATACTTACCTATAGTATCCACCAAACCAGTCCAGCAAGATCAGAGCAGGGAAAGTGGGGATGATGGACCTATCCGGACAGAAAAGCAAGTGGCCAGTAGTAATCGCATTGCATCATAAAACTTCTATCTACACATGGCAATGTATCGCTAGGATTTTCTGTGTTTGTCCCTGCACAATACAATAGTTTCAAACAAATTACTCCTTTAGTAAATAAATCCAGCATAACATAACAATACTAGAGCACCTTTTCTCAGAATTCTGCTGTTCCTCTATCATTCTGCCTGGAAATATGAGTTCATCAGCTCTGTGTGTTACAATTCTGCTTGGTAATGGATCATGTCTCTAAACTCTGATACTGTCCAGTCAGTGCTGCGTTTCACCCCTGACAAGGGAATTGGTACCTCAAAGTTTTCAATTTATTCACATTACAGTTTTTCCTGCAGTGCTTTTCACAGAAAGTCTGCAGAAGTTTCTTCTTCGGACTTTCGACTTGCATTATACCTATAGGGAAACTGCTGTAGTTTCCATAGGTATAATTGACATGTTACGACTTCCAAAACTGCACTTTCCAGAGACTGGCTAATTCCATCCACACATTGCAAAAAAATATCCAGAGAGGAAATGCTGCAATTTCAAAAACTGTTGCGTTTTTGTAAATCAGAGCATGTCAATTATACCTGAGGAAATGTTGGCGTTTTCCATATAGGTATAATAGGGACAGAAAGAGAGTTTTCCTCTGCGGACTTTCTGTGAAAAGAGCTGCAGAAAAAAGCGTAATGCGTTTCTGTAGCGGTCTTTTCTGCAGCGCTTAATTGGTTGCAGCTTGCTACGTGGGGCCTTAGCATCATACAGTTTTTAGGCTGAATACACATGCTCTGGTGGCGCATGCACCAGATCTCCGCTTACACATGATGGCCACTGTGAGCATGATTTTTAAGGTAAATCTCAGTATTGAGTTCAAAATCATGCCATCATGACCATTGCTGGTGGACGGGGCTCTGACTGCATGCAGTAGCCAGAGATTATGAACAGCCCCTCAATTCCCTGCTTCCCATCCTAAAATAGATGATAAAATAGCTACCTGCAGCCACTACCAAGGGGATCTCAGTGTATGTATTTATTTATTATGCTTACTTATATAGCGCCATCATATTCCGCAGAACTTTACAGACATTAACAGTCACTGTCCCATATACTGTAGGGCTCACAATTTACATTCCCTATCAGTATGTCTTTGGAGTGTGGGAGGAAACCGGAGTACCCGGAGGAAACCCATGCAAACACGTGTAAAAAGACTCTGTATAGCTACATTTGAACCAAATATAAAAAAATCTATATAGAGTGACACTTTATGAGATGGCTGCTAATATGACTGTATGCCGGAAGGAGGGAGGCATTCACAGCCTTCTCACCTTGGGCCCCATAGAGGTGGTGTGGTCTAACTCTTCGCTGGGCAAACCACTAGCAATAAAAGCTAAATATTTGGTTTGACCAAGGAAAATTAGTTTCATTTATTTTATCCTAGGCATGTAGTATCTACACTTGCAATGGCAGCTCAGTTTCTTGAAAGGGCTGTATTCTGCAGCCTTCTTAGGGAATATTCACAAATATAGTTAGGCTAAAACCGCATTAAAAACTGCACTGCGTGTAGTATTTACAGGTGAAACACACTTATTTTAAATATTTCACCTGTAAAAATCTCAACCACTATGTGTGAATATATCCATGTAAACTCTTTTGTCCTTATGCCACCTATCATCCACCTGAATATCTTTTTCACACCCCTAAATCACAATTCATCATTTTCTACAGACCCACGGTCTTAAGAAAGGCTGTAGATGTGTGCTTCTCTCCTCCTTCTGCCCCCATCCTCCCTGAACAGGTTGACCCTCATTAGCATTGGTTATACAAGTCTCTCCACTTGTCATGTTACCCCTATAGATCAGTATGTTGTGAATGTTCAGTATCGGACAGGATCATTTATGGCCTGTTGTTTGTTGAGACAATGGTTTAGATTTACTAATCCTGTCTAATTTTTAGAGAGTGCAAACCATAACTAAACAGTTTTAGAATGTGCCTGATTTTTCACAGTGGCTGATGCTGGATGATAAATCTGGCATATCTTTAGACTGTCTAGTATAAGTATATACAACACAATAGTTGGCTTACGCTAAATTCAGATTTGCGCTGGACCACGGTTACATGTGGGGATCGGGGTCTGGTGGGTGTGCGCCATAAAGCGGAAGAGAAAAATGTCCTTCATGCAGGACTTTTCTCTCTGACGATTTTCAGTGGTTTCTGTGGAGAATTTAGCCTTACTTTGTGACAGAATCTTGTGACAAAATTTTGGCGCAATTCTGACGCATGTTGCATCTAAAGCCTTTCCCATTTCTGGCAAGTCACATCTTTTTCCACAAAGACCCACTCCCTTGTTCAGTAAGGCGAAAAAGTGTCTAGAACATAATGAATGTGATGCATGACATGTAGGCCACTTGAGATGAGAAAATCAATACAGAATTTTGGTGCTCCAGAATTCAGCTTGGTAAGGGTATCTGCACACCGTGAATCTCGGTCCGTGTGTTAGCCAGATTTACCAGCTTGAACTTCGTGCTGGGAGCGGGACCCCTAGCATCCTAGTTATCTATCTGGGATAATCGGTACAGGACACTGTCACTGGGAGGCAAGGACTCCTAGCATCATAGATAACTATACTATATATAATATAATATATAATATTTCATGGGTGAAACTCGGTCATGTGCAGCTACCCTAAATCTGACCCAAAGTAGAAAAAAAATAGTTCCATGAGGGCTGGTACTGAAGTAAGGGAACTTACATGCGTGCTGCTTGAACAGGCAACCAGGAGAAGCTGGTGAATAGGTGGTCTGGTTGGCATAGACATAGATGATATATGACCAGTATTGTCTCAGACACTACACCATTGAAATTAATAATTAACACATGTCCATATACTATATATAATATATATAGTCCAGTTGCAGTTTATAGGCTACAGTTGTGGTAATTTGGTTAGTCACAATATACACACTTACCTACTCTCCCAAAATGGCTTAGAAGCTCCTAGAAAAGGGACTAGAAGATTTGGCTAATCTCCTGGTAGCAGGAGAGGTTTCCTGCTACCTCCCAGAAATTATTTTATGTTGACAAAGCGTCCCAGCGCCCAAATCCAAATTAAGGGGTAAGTGAACAGTGATGTGAGGAACTTGAGCACAAAAAGGGGGAAGGTCTGCAGAGCTCTAGCTAGGCGTTTCTTCGCCTGGGACAAAGGTTCAGTTCAACACAGTGGGGTTAATTCTGAACATTTGTGTGAATAGGACAGAGCAATGAATGTAGAGTAATATTCAATTATTTTGTCAATAAAGGGACAGTGATGAAATTATTAGATTTTCTAACTGATCAGATATTCCTAGACTAGTATTTGTTTTTATATAGAAAGTTTAGTAACGCTAGGAAGGAAGCTGCTGCCACTTTATGTCTCCACCTATTCTTCTGATTCTAGTTATGTAAAACTATAGATTTTCATACACCACAAGTTTTAGCATGTGTGATCTGTCACTTGTGGCTTAGGCAGCGAAGAATGGAAACCCGAACGCTAGTGTGAACCTAGCCTTAGCTGTTATTATATGTCCAGCAACTAGGCTATATTCACATAACTGTGGAAAAAACAGCCATGAAAAAAATAGACAAATGGTTCATTTATTTATTTTTTTTTTAACAACCATTTTGCATCTGTGGAGCATCTTAGTTCATGGACCCAAAAAACAGCCAGAAATAGAACATGTCCTATTTTTTGACAGTCTGATAAAACATTTAAAAGAACAGACATGTGAATTCCCCCATAGACACCCGTCACATGCCCGTTTTTCATTTCCGTGTGAAAAAGCTTTATATAGCTATCTGGGGCAGACTAACCAATCAGAAATTTCACTGACTTGGTGCAAAAGGTGGCATCTAATGACAGCTCCTGATCCCTACTATTACCAGTGTCTGTCTGTGTGGAGATTGTATGGCTGCGTGCCTGATGGTATGCACCTCTCTATAATTAAATGGTTTTTCTAGGCTTAGGATAGGTCATCAAATAAAGACTGGCAGGGCTTCAACACCCAGAACCTCCATGGAACAGCTTTTTCAAGCAGTAGTGCTTCCACTTTACAGGCCATGTATTGTCATGTTCATCAGTCACATGGCCTGTTCGCAGTTCAGTCCCATTCAAGTCAATGGGGCAGAGTTGCAATACCAAGCACAGCCCCCATAGAATGTACAGTCATGGCCAAAAGTTTTGAGAATGACACAAATATTATATTTTCACATGATCTGCTGCCCTCTGGTTTTTATGTGTGTTTGTCAGATGTTTTTATCACATACAGAAATATAATTGCATTCATATTATGAGTAACAGAAGCTTATATTGACAGTTAGAATGAGTTAGTGCAGCAAGTCAATATTTGCAGTGTTGACCCTTCTTCTTCAGGACCTCTGCAATTCTCCCTGGCATGCTCTCAATCAACTTCTGGACCAAATCCTGACTGATAGCAGTCCATTCTTGCAGAATCAATGCTTTAATTTTGTCTGAATTTGTTGGTTTTTGTTTGTCCACCCGTCTCTTGATGATTGACCACAAGTTCTCAATGGGATTAAGATCTGGGGAGTTTCCAGGCCATGGACCCAAAATCTCTATGTTTTGTTCCCTGAGCCATTTAGTTATCACCTTTGCTTTATGGCAAGGTGCTCCATCATGCTGGAAAAGGCATTGTTGAGCGCCAAACTGCTCTTGGACGGTTGGGAGAAGTTGCTCTTGGAGGACATTCTGGTACCATTCTTTATTCATGGCTGTGTTTTTAGGCAAGACTGTGAGAGAGCCGATTCCCTTGGCTGAGAAGCAACCCCACACATGAATGGTTTCAGGATGCTTTACAGTTGGCATGAGACAAGACTGGTGGTAGCGCTCACCTCTTCTTCTCTGAATAAGCTGTTTTCCAGATGTTCCAAACAATCGAAAAGGGGATTCATCAGAGAAAATGACTTTACCCCAGTCCTCAGCAGTCCACTCCCTGTACCTTTTGCAGAATATCAGTCTGTCCCTGATGTTTTTTCTGGAGAGAAGTGGCTTCTTTGCTGCCCTCCTTGAGACCAGGCCTTGCTCCAATAGTCTCCGCCTCACAGTGCGTGCAGATGCACTCACACCTGCCTGCTGCCATTCCTCAGCAAGCTCTGCACTGCTGGTAGCCCGATCCCGCAGCTGAAACACTTTTAAGAGACGGTCCTGCCGCTTGCTGGTCTTTCTTGGGCGCCCTGGAGCCTTTTTGGCACCAATGGAACCTCTCTCCTTGAAGTTCTTGATGATGCGATAGATTGTTGACTGAGGTGCAATCTTTCTAGCTGCAATACTCTTCCCAGTTAGGCCATTTTTGTGCAGTGCAATGATGACTGCACGTGTTTCTTTAGAGATAACCATGGTTAACAGAAGAGAAACAATGATGGCAAGCACCAGCCTCCTTTTAAAGTGTCCAGTGGTGTCATTCTTACTTAATCATGACAGATTGATCTCCAGCCCTGTCCTCATCAACACCCACACCTGTGTTAATGGAGCAATCACTGAAACGATGTTAGGTGGTCCTTTTAAGGCAGGGCTGCAATGATGTTGAAATGTGTTTTGGGGGATAAAGTTCATTTTCTAGGCAAATATTGACTTTGCAAGTAATTGCTGTTAAGCTGATCACTCTTTATAACATTCTGGAGTATATGCAAATTGCCATTAGAAAAACTGAAGCAGTAGACTTTGTAAAAATTAATATTTGTATCATTCTCAAAACTTTTGGCCATGACTGTATGGTGATGTGCTTGGTGTTCTGTGAAGAGACTGCAGAGCTCACCCAAACATGGTCTCTTCAAATTGAAGATCAGTGGAGGTCAGAAGTGTCAGACCCCACTGATCTTTAAATGATCTTAATACTAAAGATAGGTCATCAATTTATAAGCCTGGAAAACCCATGCTTGGACTGTAATCTCTGGCAGCGCCTGCAGCCCCATAGAAGTGAATGGAGCACCACTCAAACAAGCACGCTAACACTCCATTTACAAGGAGGTTTTATGGGGACTTTCAGTCCACTGTCTTCCTGATCACTGGGGTCCTGGCAATTGGGCCCCCAGTCTTCAGACGCTTATCTCTGTACTGTGGATAGGAGATAAGTGTCTATAGTGGCATGACCCCTTTAATTATGCAGTATTAAAAAATGGTGTAACTTAAAAAAAATAATAATTTCATTTTGAAGCTAGAATTGGAAACTTCACAGTACTACATTACACAGTACAGTATCAAATTGTATATCGATATCAGTTTGAGTGCAGCAATATTAACAACAGTGCTTTAGGCTAAGGCCCCTCGTAGCGGGCCACAGCAAAAAAGCGCTGTGGGAAAAACCACGCCGGCAACTCATTGTGGTTTTTGCCTCCGCACTTTTCACAGAAAGTCCACAGAGGTTTCTTCTGCGGACTTTTTGCTTCCATTATACTTTTGCCGTGGCTGTAAAACGTTGCGGCAAAGCCGTTGCGTTTACGCCACCTGGGGCCCCGGCCTTACTGTGCAAAATTTATCAGTGTAATTTTGTATGGGTGCAAGTGTAAGCCACTTGGTTCACCCTCTTATAATAGCGTAGGTGCCTATTCATATGACAGGGCCATATAATCGATCATGAAAATGTACTTTTTCATGGCTAAGTGTTATCTGAGGGTAATCTGTTTACACAGATCCCTCGTAGACTCTATTGAGTGTAAAAAAAATAAATAAATAAAATAAAAATAAAATAAAAAATGGTCAGGTGCATAGATTCATTATTTTCTATAGTGTCATATGCTGTCTGTTAGGAGGAAAAAAAAAAACAGTACATGTAGCCTAGAGAATACAGCTTATCTGTGCTCATAATGTGCTTTTAAAGTACATCCCAGTATATGATCATTTTCTTGGGGTACTTTCATGTAAGGGGCGCTTAAAACCATCGGGAAACTTTATGCTAGGTGACTCCACAATACATTTTAACATGTTAGAAGAAGATGTTTTAAATACATTTCTCCTTGAAGAAGCTCAGACATGTCTCATAGTTCTGAATTCGCCATTCAGTTATCCTCACAAATCACCAAAGGATATTATAGTAGAAGCAGAGATTGTTTAGATTTAATATAATATATTGGCTAGATTCACATTATATCTAATTCCGGAGCACATTTAGAATTGTGTTCATTCTCTGGACAGTCATAAAAGAATTACATTTGTTTTCATTTGCCACAATATCCTGTTATTGTGATGACTCAGACACATAGGGCCTTATTGTTGGCTTGCACTGAGTGACACAAGGCATCAGTTGTGTCCACAGCCCTGCCCACTATATAAATTCCAGCTCCAGTGTGCAGGATTATAAATGTCTTACAGATAATAGGAGCATTTCTTACATTCAGAACCAGACCAGTCATTTCCACAGACAGGCTAAACCGTTTGACATTACGGTAATTGCATTCATTCACTGTGATTTTCCTACATATTATTTAATAGGCCAATTAAAGACCGGCGTGTCTTACTATTCATTATTATGGAGATGACTTCTGCAACCTATTGTTGTGAAATATTTTTTTTAGCACTTGCAATAACTGAGTGCAATGATGCTTTCTAACTATAAAAATAAACATAATTGACACTAAAATTGAAATATCTGGAAATTATGTATAATCATACAGGATTTAATAAGGGATTAAAAAGGTGCGCTGCCATTGAAGGACTTCATTTATGGGGTATTCTACTGTGTGTGCTGTTCTATAGTGTTTTACTGTAGCTGCAGGGAAGGGAGAAGGCATGTTTAGCTAGGCTGTTATTTTACTGCACCCTATTTTATCAGTCCTTCCCTGAGTAGCCAGGTTCATATAGATCACTGCTTGGAAAAATAGAATATTTATTTATTTTTATTTTATTTTTTTATTTATTTTTATTTTTTTCTATATTGCATATCATAAACTCTAAATTTGGCTTTCATTGTAATCCTATGTAGTGACAGTGAAATGCTACTTTTTAAATAAAATTATTTGAGAAATTTCATATTTAAAGCCTATCTAAACTTTTGGGCAACTTCTGATTTTCTGGTGGATTTTTTGTGATTAATAATTAATTAAACATTCGTTTTGTAATATACTTTATTAACAAATTTTGGCTGCTTTTTGTGAAACTCTGCATTTTTTTCACTCACACACTGTTGCTTGCTTCTCTATTGAATGCTGACTCCTGCTTCTCATTGTGTAGGGTGTACAGGCTGCTACATTTCACACAGCCCATACACTGTACACAGTGAAAAGCAGGGAACAGGGCTCGTTTTAATGCATTGGGGGGCCCTGTGCAAACTTTTTGAAATTGGGCCCCCTAATGTCCCCCCATAATTTAATTTCCCCTGCCCCCTCAACCACCAAAGTTACATGAAATGGAAAATTAAAAAAAAAAAAAAAAAAAGACCGAACCTGCAGGCGCACATTGCGCTTCCTTGCTGCAGACATCAACAGCTGAAGGCTGCTCCATTACACAGATAGAGTTGAAATCACTGCCTGCCTCCCGAAGCAGTGGGACAGCACCCGAAATGTGGGACTGTCCCGCTCGATCTGGGTTCGTCTGAGGGGGATGCACCATTAGCCCTATGGTTAAAGTGGCCCTGCGCTCAGTAGAGAAGTAAGGAAAATATGTAAATTCAGGAGTTCACAAAAAGCTGCCAGAAAATCAAAAGTTGTCTGAAAGTTTAGTTATGCTTTAAATAGGTTTATGTTATGAGAAAAATATGGCTGCTTACTTCCAGCACCATTTATGTTTAAGGGTTATATCCCATTGTACAGCCCAGATATAGACAAGTGTAAACTTTATTGGTATGCAATCCACTATAGGAAATGGTGATGGTTTGGTCCTAAAATGGACCTTTATCAAACCAGAATTGCCTCAGAGCTAGATTAGAGCTAGGGTGATATACAGGAGGATGTAAAAGAGAATGGTTGTAGAGATGAGCAGAGGGATCTTTGTCTTCTGCTTGAACACTGCAGGTTGATGTCATCCCTGTTTATATTTTCATACAGCTTACAAAACATTTTTTTTGGCAGCTGAACATGTCATGTGTGTGGGAAAATTTGGTAATGTTGTTTGTGGTATTATAGGGGTTTTCATATAGTGCATAAGGTTGATTGAATTGAAAGCAAACAAATACATGTCAGTCCTACAGCTCTTCTCTACCACTGACTTTGTGAACAACTTGTGTAGCTTTCAGATTTATGAAATCCGGGGAGCCTCTTTCATCAGTAGTAGTAGTAGTAGTAGTAGTAGTAGTAGTAGTAGTAGTAGTGAACTTTCAGATTTCTTGTTTTTCTCATTTTACAAAATCATCTATTAAAACCTGTTCAACCACTTTTCCTTCGCCAGAGAACAGTACTAGTTCAGCATATGGATATATGCACAAGTGGTTCATACTCAATCGAAAAATCTGAGCAGGGTTGTTTCTGCAGCAGTTTTAAAAACCTGATTCAGAGCTGTGAATCAGTTGTAGACTTTTCTACAAATAATGTACTGTGTGTATATTCCCTAAGTGAGACAGTGCTGACAATTCTTCTATATTTGCTGTGTATAACCACTTTCAGACCCAAGGGCCTTGTTAACTGTTGCCAAGATCTGCTGAACAAGCTGCTGGTTCTTTTATCTCTCCTTAAAGATATCTCTTCATAAAAAAATATTAAAACTATGTTGGTTATATACTTTAGATTGCTGTTTTTTTTCCTCCCCCCCTCTACGAATCAATGGGCTTGGCCAGCATTCATCTAATGTGCATGGGCTCTGTGTTTTATGGCTCTGTGTAGGAGTACCGATCCGAAAAACCATTCCACAAGACGTCATTGGAAAACAGGATGGGATACAATCCAGTTCCTCACCTTTTAAGGGGTTTTCCCACAAAAGACATTTATGGTAAAAAATGATAGATGCAAGGATACAAGTTACAACAGTGAGCTATATTGTTTCCGTAATTCACTTCTATAACTCAGAGCTACTCTGTTTCCATACACTGCCACCATAGCCGAAAGTATTCTTAGCAAGGTTGCAGCTGGGTAAATGGCAGGACATGAAGGCTGGAAAAGGTGGGTCATTTTAGAGATAGGTTTAGGTCCCAGAGGAGGGACCCACATCTGTCAGACATTTATGGCATATCCTGTGGATATGCTATAAATGTCTTTCGTGGGAAAACCACTTTAATATATAGAATATATAAAAACAGAGACACGCTAAAGTTTGGTCTTCTAGAATTTGTATTGTTGATTATAGATGGCAGGTAGACAAATATTTAAACAGCAAAGCTTATCTTACGTGTCAAAAATATACCATGTACATCTGTGGTGTGTGTTGTTTTTAAGGGACACAAGTAATTTAAGAGTATGGCCCAAAGACAAAAAAAAAACTTACCTTTCAGAGGATAGCTGATAAATGTGTGATCCTTGGGGGTCCCAAGTCCCAGTTCTGCAGATGTTTGATTTGAGCCATGGTCACACATGCACACTAGCTCTCTATTTAAAGGGTCTCTGTGGTAATTGGGAACAAGTAAATAAAATTACATGTCAGCATACTTGCAGTGATACCTTCCTAAATAACCCATTCTATTTACATTCTAGGATGCGTGTCTTACTCAGAATGAAAGCCACCCCCTAGGCAAGACAATATCCTATATCTAACTAAGGCCCAAGTGAGATGGCAATATTCTGCACATTATTTCCCATCAGTCTTAGTAAGTCAAAACCAGGACTGGAGCCTAAACATGGAAGAACTGGAAATCTTTCCATTACAGTTTTTTCTGTCGAGGTTCTGACCAGAGTACTGCTGTCTCAATGAGGTCTAACACTATTTAGGAATGTATAAGTGGAATTATGTTGACATGTGTGTTTTGTTTTTTTTTTTTTTTTTTTTTTTTGTTTTGTTTTTTTTTCTGCAACTACCAGAGAACCCCTTTAATGTCTGTCTTGTGGATAAGTGTGATATGTATGTTTTTTTGTGGGTCAATCCCTTTAACAGGAAAAAATGAAAACACAAAACAAACACTTTCCAGAATTGACAGAAATACAGAGGAGTGGGCGCCACCAAAAATTCACAAGGGGATCAACTCGCATGTATGCAAAGGGAACTATGTAGAAAAAAAAAAACTCTACAAAAAGGAAAATATCCGCATATGAATTTAAAAAATGGTTTCAAATGTAAAGCAAAAAACAAAAATATCAAAAACCACATATGTAAGAATAAGTATAGACGATAATATTATAGTGTTTTTAGACATATGCCGAACTCCTTAGACGAGCGATTCATATGGGGATGAGGGTTTGGACTTTGCATTGATTGTAACTATTCCTTATTTTGTACACCATGTTGTCTGGTTTATTATTTGTGACTCTTGATGCAGATGTCTAATAAACACTATAATATTATCACCTACTTATTCTTCTACATGCAGTTATGTCATCATGAACCAGTTTCTGAACAGTTTTAGTTTACTTTATTTAATTTTATTTGTCTGACTTGTTCTACTTGTTTGACAGCTCTGAAGACAGGCCGTCCACAAGCAGTAACCAATCTTATGGAGTAGATGGCAACTTAAATTTCAGGAGAAGAAACTCTTCTATTTCATCTGCCTATGCATCAGACAATGATGTCTTGACAGGGAACAGTGCCTACAATGATGGAGTAAACCTTTCTAATTTGAGAAACCATGGGAAGCCACAATCCTTTAAAAGTCGGTTAGAGGGCATTTTCTCTTCTACAAGCAACTCATTTCATCGGTAAGGTGCCATTTGAGTTCATGACTCCACTAGCCAATACTGACACTTTTTATTTTTAAGCATGAGAGTCATTGGGGCAGATTTATTAGAGCAGCCATTCAGAGCAGATTATCTGTCCTCTGATTGGATGCTAGAGCTGTCACTCAGTAGTAGAGGGGAGTGGTTGGGGAGTATTCAATGCACAGAGCCTGTTACAGTGCACATGAACAGAACACCCCCAGGACACCTGCGTCAGAGTGCCAGGGGAATTAAAACTTGGATTTCTTGGTCATGCAACCTTGGTATGATTAAACTGCTCTCCATATCACCTATATAGCACAGTTATATTGTAGTTTTAACCCTTCTGACTCTGTGTAATATCAATTGATATGAGACCCATGAAAACGGAAAATGGAAGATAATATATTTATATTGTAAACAATCTTCCCCTTAAGCTTTATACCTTTGACCTGATTTTTGTGTTTGTTTGCATCTTAAATGCGGGATTAAAGCCACCCTCTTCTAGCTCATAATACAATTGTCAAAGGAGATGCATAAACCATAGTTAAAATACCTGGTGCCCTATTTTTTTTATTCTTTTTGGCACAAGTTTTCTGATTCCCAGTCCCCTATTCATTTCTGTAAATGGCCATGAGCTTCTCAGACTTTACTAAACGCTACTCCCTGCTCTCGGCTGGTCCATATAACAGTATCCAGTAGAAGAAACATGTACATTAAATATTTGCATTTTTATACAATGTCACATGGCATCTATTGGAATTAACATTAACATTAATCAGAGGCCATAGAAGTGTGAGCTTTGCCGGTATTGGCCTGAAGTTTCTTAGCACACCCTGCATCTATTCAAAACATGTACAACTGTATTCACATCCAGTTGTATTGTTAACTGTTGTTTTAGTTGTTGTTAACATTGTACACAGTGGACATATATCTATAAGGTCTATTATGTCTTTTAGGTGTAATAAAGTATTTTAAAATTGAGAAATAGACCCTAGTGGCAATTGGCAACCTAAAGAGGTTGTCTTCTGTTGAACCGTGGGTTTCTGTTGTATGAAGGAGCTGACACGTTGTTGTCTTGGCCCAGCAAAGCATCCCCTTGATACTGTGGTGGGCCAGTCTCACCATGCATCTGAAAAATGGGATGTAACTTTCATACCTGTATGAAAAACAAATAGGAATACTCTCCTTTTGGCTTGGCACAGGGACAGATTAATCTTTCCTTGTCCGAGTAAGGAAAATTTCTATATGTGGAGAAGTTTGATTTGTGATAGATTCAATTTCAGATATTAACCAAACTGCCTGATAAGACGGTTAAAAACACATTTTTTTAGTATATCTATTAAAAAGTGGAAATAACTCATCGTCCATTTGGAAATTTATCAGGCTGAAACGGTGTGAATACTTTCCTTATCTCACTAGCTGTTCAGAGGCAAACACTTTATTGTTACGTTTTGGTGTTCCCCTGTTTACAAATGTAGGATTTGCACCCTTGTTGAGTCTGATAAATGTCCAAATGGATGTTGAGCTCTTTTCACTTTTTTTAATAGATTTACACTGAGGAGCAAAAGGGTAACAATGTTTTGAACTTTTGACTTTCAGGCTCCATATCTCACCATCCACTACAGCTTCTATGTGAGACTACCATCATTTTATAGACCATCATCTTGGCTATCTCATACATAAATTTGACTTGCAAATATTTAGCATACGATTCTTGTCATGTAACAACATTGTTACTGTTTTGCTCCTAAAAATGTAAATTTTAATTTTTATTATTTTGTTAATTCACCTTTGGCTTTCAACACTGCCTGAATTCCAGGTCTCTTCTATACATTCCCAATGTTGGTGCACACTGGTCAACTCACTTGGGTACATATACTTTTTCGTCAACTCTGCCCACAAATGTTCGATTGGGTTGAGGCCTGGGGGCCAATCCAGCATCTCTTCTTCATTGTCATTGAACCATTTCTTCACTAATCTCGACATATGCTTTGGGTCATTGTTCTGCCGGAACACTATATTGTCCTTTTCATACCCATAGTACTCGAGTGTATGAAGTAACTTCTTTTGTAGGGTACTCACATATAACTCAGCATTGATCCTGATCAAGAATCCAACACCTTTGGCTGTGAAACAACCTCATATCATCAGACTTCCTCCACCAAACTTGACAGTTCGTTCAATTTCTTGATCCGTTTACCCCCTTTTCCCTTGTTTCTTCCAGATCCATTTGCACCCATCAGAGCCCAGTCTACTGACTTTCATCTCATTGCTCCAAATCACCTGTTTCCCATCTTCTACTGTCCACTTTTCATACTTTTTTGCAAACTCAAGCCGATGCTTCTTATGACTATTGAAGTCAAGCCTTCTTCACCTTTTCTTGGGTGACCATTCCAGATTTGTGTAACATGCATCGCACAGTGCTTGCATGGATGTCTGTGATCTCACTATTATGAATGATATGAACCACGTCCACTGCTGTGTTTGCACCAGAACTGATAGGCCTTGTGATGAACTGACTTGTTGACTCCATTATTTTGCCTGGATGTCCTCCTCTTGACTTTTGAATTGTTGGACAGATATAATTTCATATTCTTCCAACTGTCATGTCACTTACATGATGCAGTTTGGCAATTTTCTTGGCTGACAGACAGCTATCGATGAGCTGGATGATTCTGTTTCTCTTTTCTTGGGAAATCTTCTTCATGCTGATCCTCGATTTGAACCAGTGACCTTTCACTTGGGAATCAACCTAATAACACACTGAGCTATTAAGGAATGTGAGAACAGGTTGTAGTTTGTAATATACAAGAAGAAAAAGATTTTTCCATCACCAGAAGCAAAACTAACAATGCATTTACATGACAAAAATCTGCATAAATAATCATATGCTAAAAAATTACGTACAGTTGTGTTTTTTTTTTTTTTTTTTTTTTGTCCTTTTTTCAGAGAATATGAATGATAACACAAAAACTTTTTCTACACTCATGATTAGTGGTTAGTTGAAGCCATTTATTGTCAAACGTCTGTGTTTTCTCTTTTTAAATCATAATGACAACCAAAAACATCAAAATGACCCTGTTCAAAAGTTCACAAACTATGGTGATTTTGGCCTGATAACATGCATAGAAGTTTGAATGGCTACTAAAGGTAACATCCTCACCTGTGACCTGTTTGCTTGTAATCAGTGTGTGCATAAAAGCTGAGTGAGTTTCTGGGATTCAGACAGACTGTTGCATCTTTCCTCCAGCCACTGACGTTTCTGGATTGTGAGTCATGGGGAAAGCAAAAGAATTGTCCACGGATCTATGGGAAAAGGTAGTTTGAACTGTATAAAACAGGAAAGGGAACAAAAAGATATCCAAGGAATTGATAATGCCAGTCAGCAGTGTTCAAACTGTGATTAATAAATGGAAACTCAGGGGCTTTGTAAAAACCAAACCATGGTCAGGTAGACCTACCAAAATTTCGGCCACAACTGCCCGGAAAATTGTTCGGGATGCAAAGAAAAACCAACACATAACATCAACTGAAATACAGGACCCTCTAAAAACTATCGGTGTGGCTGTTTCAAGATGCACAATAAGCAGGCACTTGAAGAAAAATGGGTTGCATGGTTGAGTTGCCAGAAGAAAGCCATTACTGCGCAAATGGCACAAAGAATCTCGCCTTCAATACGCCAAACGGCATAGAGACAAGCCTCATAACTTCTGAAACAAGGTAATTTGGAGTGAGGAGACAAAAATTGAACTTTTTAGCCACCACCATAAACGTTACATTTGGAGAGGTGTCAACAAGGCCTATGATGAAAGGAACACCATTCCTACTGTAAAGCATGGAGGTGGATCACTGATGATGTGGGGATGTGTGAGCTTCAAAGGCACAGGAAACTTGGTCAAAGTTGAAGGAAAGATGAATGCAGCACATTATCAGCAAATACTGGAGGCAAATTTGCACTCATCAGCCAGGAAGCTGCGCATGGGACGTACTTGGACGTTCCAACATGACAACGATCCAAAACACAAGGCCAAGTCGACCTGTCATTGGCTACAGCAGAAGAAAGAAGAATTTACAGGAACTGGAGACTTTTTGCCAAGAAGAATGGGCAGTTTTACCATCTGAGAAAATAAAGAGCCTCATCCACAACTACCACAAAATACTTCAAGCTGTCATTGATGTTAGAGGGGGCAATACACGGTATTAAGAACTGGGATATGTGAACTTTTGAATAGGGTCATTTTGATGTTTTTGGTTGTCATTATGTTATAAAAAGAAAAAACACAGAAGTTTGACCATAAATGGCTTCAACCAACCACTAACCATGAGTGGAGAAAAAGTTTTTGTGTTATCATTCATCTTCTCTGAAAAAAGGCCAAAAAATCTGCCGGGGTATGTAAACTTTTTAGCACAACTGTATGAGATAGCCAAGATTGTCTATAAAATGATGGTAGTCTCATATAGAAGCTGTAGTGGATCGTGAGATACGGAGCATGAAAGTCAAAAGCTCAAAACATTGTTACTCTTTTGCTCTTCAGTGTACTAATAAAATGTGTTTTTAGCCATCTTATCGGCAGTTTAGTTTAATATTATTTAGTATAAGAGTATGGATACCTAAGCAACAACTTTCTGTTCTTTTGAGATTCACTTTCTAGTGTCACATATGGTCAAGCTAAAAAAAAATTCTTTATCTTCATATAGCAGATCTGAGGAAATCAGTTTTATTTTTGTGTTCAGAATGCTATAGAAGTCTTATATTACATAATCTCTGTAGTGTTGAAATCTCGAGATTAGTCACAGGACAAATTCAGCAGTTCTGAAGTCCTCGCATCTTCATACAATGGTGACAGTCAGAGATGTCAGTATACAATGAATAGTGTGGTGTTAAAAGTGGGACCGGTCTTCAAAATGCCCTGTTATATTGGATGGAATAGCAGTCTCCCAAACACATGCATGCTCAGCTTGGTCAGCTTGAATGAAGAAAGGCGCTTCCAGACTTCTCTGTCAGTCACTTACCTCCGGGGAACAAAAGGATTGGGCAGTTGGACATCTGTCTTTGGGGGAGAGTCAGGAGGTACCCATACACTTTAGCTAGTAGACGGTACCTTTTATAATCAGGGTGTTCGGCTGAAACACATCTAATGTATATGGTCAGCTGTAGAATAGAGACAGAATCTAAGTCAAGAGGTCCCATCGGGTTTGAGTTCATAACTGATCACATTAAAATTATAAAATATACACTCCTTCTCCTAGGACCTTTTCCCGCCTTAATACTTCTCACTTTCCCCTATATGCTCTGTATTGGTTATACTGCTTTTCTGTTCTTGTTGTATATGTTATATATCATGCCCTGCTGCATCAGGAGCGCCTTCACACCCCTTTCTCATCCGTGTTTACCCTCTCTTCTCCTAGACTTTCTTGCCGTTGTTTTCCCAGCCATTCCTCAGTCTAGACCCCCGCCCTTACACTTTTTTTTTTTCCCCTCTGACCGGATATTCCAGCAACAGTTTTGGTTTATGATGTATTGCCCTTTCTTTGAAAACTTAATAACATTTTCTGAGGATAAAAAAAAATTATAAGACAAAGAAGAACCAGAATGAGCAAGTTATTGGCGACTGTTTTTAAGGCAGACATAGGAACCTTGTGATGTTGTATACCTGCTGCTACATCGACAGTCACTTGTTTTATGCAGAGAATAAGGATTTGTTGCCCACAGTGACAACCCTATGATTCCTTTTGTACTTTCTTAAGAGTTAGACTACTCAGGAAATATAATTGTTTAAGGTCAGAAAAAATAGGAACAAGGAAAGTCCTGTTTTTTTTGTGTAAGAATAACAAAGGTCTTTACGTAAAAAAAAAAAAAAAATCCTGCTGTGTGAGCACAAATTGTTTCCGTGTGCAAATATAGCTCACAGCAGTAGAACCGTATTGATTCCTGTTTTGTATGGTTAATAGAATGTATAAGTCGCAATTTATTTGTGCAGAGAAACACAAACCTATAGACAGATATTACAAGTCGTACATTTCATGACCATAAATATCTATGGTTAAATGTAATAGAAAAGGTATAAACAGTATGTCCACTATGAACAGCAATACACAGTATATAGTACAGTATATATACCATATTGGACTATAATATGCGCCAGATTATATTAGACACCTACTGTAGGTTTAGGCAATGAAAAATAGGGAAAACGTATTTCATGTTAATTAAAACTTCCTTGGTGACCTATTATAGTGGAGGACTTAATAGCTATACCTTCCCTGGTGGTATATGGTAGAAGAAGAGGATTATTATTATATTATATTTTGTATTCTGATCTTGGAAAATTAAAGTTGGTCTATGATTGGTTTCTATGATCACATTGGATTCAGACTTCCCCCTTTAAGGGGCAAAGTAAACCCTCCTCCCTTTCTAGTGGTACTACATTATGTATTGCAGCCTCAATAGGGTGAAACAGTCAGTCAGGATCTGAGTTTTCTCTAACTCTGGCCATTGCTGCGGTGTGACTGCTGTTGATCACAGTATGGTTGGGGATAGCGATGAAAGTAACGCTAGGTTCACACTAGTGCTGTCTATCCATTGTGCCGGTCCATCCGGAGACCCAAACAATGGAAAGGCGGACCCCTAAAACAGCAGTTAGGCAGGATTCACGCTACCGTTGGATTCTGTTATGAAGGTGTCCGTTAAGAAAAAAAAAAAAACAGACACCTATCATAACGGACACTAACTGATGTTAATGTGTCTATTTTTTTAACTGATCCAGATAATGGATCCGTTAAAAAAATGGACACATTAGCATCAGTTAGTGTCCGTTTTTAACACTGTCCATTTTTTTTTGTTTCTGCTTTCTGAGCATGCTCAGAATAAAAAATAGCCATCAGTTACTGTCCGTTATAAGTCCGTTACCCATAGACTTCAATGTTAAAAAAATAACGGACACTTGCTGTCCGTCAAGAATCCATTTTTCCAAACGGACAAAAAAGTCCTGCATGTAGGATTTTTTGTCCTGGAAAAAAAATGGACTTCTTGGGTGTAAACAGACACTAATGGACACAATATAAAAACCCATTGAAATTAATGGAAATTGTAACAGATTTCTGACGGTTCAGCTAGTGTCCGATGCTAAAATCTTGTAACGGACAATAGCAACGGACACTACTGACGGTCACCAATGGTAGTGTGAATGCCCCCTTACACACGGAGCCTGGTGGACCCCATTGAATATAATGGGGTCTGTCGGGTGTCCGTCATTTTTGAACTGATACCAGCGAAAAGAGTTTCCAACGGAGACTTTGGCACAGATATGAACGTAGTCTTAAAAAGAACTTGTCACCACGAGAATGCAGTCCAGGCCATTATGATACTGAGTTATAATAAATAAAGAGCTGAGCAAATTTATCTATAGCAGGAATACTCAACAGGCAGACTGTGGTCCGAACCTGGACTGTGGCCACTAGCTGTCCAGACCCCTGCCTCTGCTCTTTCATTAGGGCATCGGCAGGGAGAAACCTTAGTCTCCCGTCCTCTGTCTCCTAACCCGTGATCCCTTGTGCTAGCAGCAGGAGATATCAGTAATCATCCCCGCTGACTTCACACGTGAGGGCTCTTGCACAGGAAGCAGGGACAATTGCCAATCCCCGCTGCTGTTTAATGTAAGGCATCAGGGTTTGGGTACAGTGGATGGGAGATGAAGGTTCCTCCTGGCCGCTGTTAACATTAAACTGTGGGGGGATTACGAAGGAGCATACAGTGAGGAGGCACAATAATGAGGCATTATATTGTGTGGGGCACTGTCCTATTAGTGCCGACCACAGTATAATGCTCCTTAATTCCCTCACCCACCGTATAATGCTCCTTAGTGCCCCCACGCCCCGTATAATTCTCCTTAGTGCCCCACGCACAGTATAAGCCCTTGTCCCCCGCCATAGATAATGCTGCTTAGTTCCCCCACCCACAATTAAAGCAGCGGATTGAGTACCCCTTATCTATAGTGTTCTGGAAAAATATTTAATGTAACTTATATTAATTGAAATCCCTGCTTTTATGGAATCCAGTGGGTGGACTCAATGACTAACAGTCTTCCCTGCGTGAGTGGCATACAAAGATATAAAAAAAAAAAAATAAAAAAAAATAAGCCCACTTATTTAATAGTATAATATCTTGCACTATCATGCATACAGTTTATTACAAGGCTATGTCTGAAATGGCCCATAATCATTATTTTTTTTTATTCTGTCTAATAAGGACTTTTCACATTCACAGGCCTCTTGTTCATACAAGCAGTTTTGATGATTCTCGATCCTATAGCCAGACTTCAGAAGGACTATATGAATCTATATACGATGAAGTCTGCGAAAACGATACTACTTCATTTGCTGAACAGCAATATGATCATTGTATATGTGTGAGTGGTTCTGACATTCCTGTGAAAACAAGTTACCTGCATACGAGGTAAGTCACAATCATAAAGACTTGCATTAGTGTTTTCATGATATTTTCACCACGACCCCTGTCATGCGAACAAAGGTTGCCATGTCACCCTGTAACGTGACAGGTAATGTAAGTGAATGAGGTTGCACTGCAGCCCCAAAGTTGCTGCATTTGTGATTCTCAGTCACAAAAAATGTGGCGTTGAGTGTTGTGGCTGCAACAAACGTAGCCCCGGTCTCATTTTATCAGTTGCGAACCTCAGTGAGTTACTTAATACAGTATCTAAAATAGATTGTTACAGGACACTAGTGACCTCTGGATTACTAGCATAGCAATAGCAGATTTTGTATGCTAGTTTGTTTTTTTTTTTTTTGTTTTCTGTGCGGCTCTCTCCACTTTCCCAAAAAGGGGGCATAACAAGGGCATGAACAAGGTGGGGCCATTGGCCTCAACAGATTTATTATCGTTTTAGCAATCTAGTGTAAATTATGCTGTAAATATATGCCAGAGAGTTATAAGCTAGTGCGGATTTCCTTGCAGGCGCATGGCCTGGCAGAGTGCACACCTCATATATAAGGTGCATCCGCCGCTGGCAAAGGGGTTTTGAAGACTGGTGTTGATAACGCCAGTCTTTATAAATCTCTCCCATTGTGCTTTTGAGCTAAAATACATAGTAAAATGTGCTGCTTCTGCTGCTATTAAAACAAAAGCACAGTGTAAACTTAGCCTTAATGAAAATGTATAAAGTAAGAGTGCTGCCACTCAGTCAGGTGTTTATCGCAAAGGTAGAGCATGTATAAAGTTGGGTTTATATGGCACTTTTTTTCTGAAGAAATGTGTGAGGTTTTTGACAAATGACAAACATTTGTAAGTGGAAACCTAGCCTAAAAAGGGTTATCCTGTGAAAAGTATTTATCCTCTGTCCAAAGGATAGAGGATAACTACATGATCAATGAAACCAATGAAACTACCTAAGCAATGAAACCACCACCGATCTCAAGAACAGGTGATTTTCCCCCTTCCCCCACTGCACATTCAGCTTGACCACTGCCAGGCTGAATGTAGACATGTCTGGTGGTGGACGCCACTCTCATTCACTTCAATGGGAGCACCGGAGATAGGCCTTAAGCCCCTTTAGATGACTTTGACTATCAGGCGCAGTGATATAATGTCAAAAAGGCAGCAACAAGTGTGTTGGACCTGCAGTTTATTCTGCCAGGTTTTCCTAAAGAATCAATTCTATGGTGCTAGTATATGGTACTGTGTTTATATACTTTTATATCTCAAACATTATACGGGTTCTCAAGGCCTTGAAATTGATGGTCATCAATATTGGATCGTTTGGGGTCTGACACCCGGCACCCCCATTTGATCAGCTGTTTTCAGTACAATGTACAGAGACCACTCCATACACTGTGCAGTGTCTGTGCTTTGCTACTGGAGATGATTTGCCATCAAGCACTTAAAGAACCCCATTATAGTCAGTATGGAAAAAATGTTAGACACTGTAGGAGAATAAACAGCTTTTTATTTGTGAGAAACAGTGACCATTATTAAGAGGATGAAGATGGAGAATACAGCAAATAACTAACACATTAGTCAGAAAGAAAGACTAGAGGAAACACTAATAGCTAACACAGCGCCATCTGCTGTCTATTTAACATAGTTCCTTCAGTATAATCTGTGGCTGTTGCTCTACGTAAAAAAATGAGCCTCAACAATTCCACTTCTAGGGTCCTGAAATGTAAGATTCTAACTGAGGAAAGTTGCTATAGTCACATTTATTATCCAATGTCATAGATTGACTCTCTTAAAACGTATTTAACCTGCGGCACAGTTGCACAATTTCTTGCTACTTTTCTGTCTCTTGACAGAATTGATGAAAAGATTGTGCATGGTTGTGCAGTAGATCTAGTTTATGCTATCACACTTTGTAATGATACATGCACTTTTTAAAAAAAATAAAAAAAATTGATCTACTACCACAAATACACCTTCATTAATAAATGCGTCAGTGTGGTCCATTGTATGTGAATGAAACATTTTTCTAGCCATACTGAGTGTTTTCATGACATATCTGGTTAAAGTGACAGCTAAAGTGCTTACATTGTGCTAGCCACAAGGTCAACAAATTTTAGAAGCCTTAGAATCCCCCCTCATGAAACAGTTACTTACCCCTCCACACTCCTAAACTCATTTTCTCAATGAAAATTTCCTAAGGACAACCATGTGTTATAAAAAGTTATGCACTAAAAACTAGATAGTAAGACCTGGGCCAAGTCCAACCCCGCATAACCCTGGCCTATTGATCTACATTGCAACTCTAAACATTCTTTAAAATGCAGCAGTAATTTTAGAGGTATATAGAAAAGAATGAAGAATTTACCTTTTGAAAAAATAAATAATATATATACACTACCGTTCAAAAGTTTGGGGTCACCCAGACAATTTTGTGTTTTCCATGAAAACTCAGTTTTATTTATCAAATGAGTTGCAAAATGAATAGAAAATATAGTCAAAACATTGACAAGGTTAGAAATAATGATTTTTATTTGAAATAATAATATTCTCCTTCAAACTTTGCTTTCGTCATAGAATGCTCCATTTGCAGGTATTCCAGCATTGCAGACCTTTGGCATTCTAGCTGTTAATTTGCTGAGGTAATCTGGAGAAATTTTACCCCATGCTTCCAGAAGCCCCTCCCACAAGTTGGATTGGCTTGATGGGCACTTTATGCGTACCATACGGTCAAGCTGCTCCCACAACAGCTCAATGGGGTTGAGATCTGGTGACTGCGCTGGCCACTCCATTACAGATAGAATACCAGCTGCCTGCTTCTTCCCTAAATAGTTCTTGCATAATTTGGAGGTGTGCTTTGGGTCATTGTCCTGTTGTAGGATGAAATTGGCTCCAATCAAGCGCTGTCCACAGGGTATGGCATGGCGTTGCAAAATGGAGTGATAGCCTTCCTTATTCAAAATCCCTTTTACCTTGTACAAATCTCCCACTTTACCAGCACCAAAGGAACCCCAGACCATCACATTACCTCCACCATGCTTGACAGATGGCGTCAGGCACTCTTCCAGCATCTTTTCAGTTGTTCTGCGTCTCACAAATGTTCTTCTGTGTGATCCAAACACCTCAAACTTCGATTTGTCTGTCCATAACACTTTTTTCCAATCTTCCTCTGTCCAATGTCTGTGTTCTTTTGCCCATATTAATCTTTTCCTTTTATTAACCAGTCTCAGATATAGCTTTTTCTTGGCTACTCTGCCCTGAAGGCCAGCATCCCTGAGTCGCCTCTTCACTGTAGACGTTGACACTGGCGTTTTGCAGGTACTATTTAATGAAGCTGCCAGTTGAGGACCTGTGAGGCGTCGATTTCTCAAACTAGAGACTCTAATGTACTTGTCTTGTTGCTCAGTTGTGCAGCGGGGCCTCCAACTTCTCTTTCTACTCTGGATAGAGCCTGTTTGTGCTGTCCTCTGAAGGGAGTAGTACACACCGTTGTAGGAAATCTTCAGTTTCTTGGCAATTTCTCGCATGGAATAGCCTTCATTTATAAGAACAAGAATAGACTGTCGAGTTTCACATGAAAGTTCTCTTTTTCTGGCTATTTTGAGAGTTTAATCAAACCAACAAATGTAATGCTCCAGATTCTCAACTAGCTCAAAGGAAGGTCAGTTTTATAGCTTCTCTAACCAGCAAAACTGGTTTCAGCTGAGCTAATATACTTTCACAAGGGTTTTCAAGGGTTTTCTAAACATCCATTAGCTTTCTTACACAGTCAGCAAACACAATGTACCATTAGAACATTGGAGTGATGGTTGCTGGAAATGGGCCTCTATACACCTATGTAGATATTGCATTAAAAACCAGACGTTTGCAGCTAGAATAGTCATTTACCACATTAACAATGTATAGAGTGTATTTCTGATTCATTTAATGTTATCTTCATTGAAAAAAAACTGTGCTTTTCTTTCAAAAATAAGGAAATTTCTAAGTGACCTTAAACTTTTGAATGGTAGTGTATATTTATGAGATAAGAGAGTCAAAAACTTTCTCCTATCTCTAACCTCAGTGACCTATTTATATTAAATCTCCACTTAATAATTTATTCTGTTCTCATTATTGCTGCTTTCATTTCAATACGATGGGGCAAATTTATTAAGACTGGCATAACATACAGCTGCAGCCTCTTCATAAATGTGATGGATGGCTATGCGCTGTAATGGAAATCTACGCCAGGTAGGAACTGGTGTAGATTTATGTTCTGATTCATGCCAGAAAACTGACATAAGTTCTAATAAATCAGCTGGGCCCTGCCTAGACCCAGGGCTTGTGGCGCATTTTTTGGCACAAGAAAGAGCCTTGCGGCAAATGTGCGCCTCACTGTCATCCTTCTATGTCAGAAAACTGTATACCAATATACCCTGCTTTTAGATTTTGTAATACGATATTGTATTGTATTGTATTTTATGCAGGTCCTTTGACAACATGGATAACCCTGACACTAGGGGAGATGTCTGTGGAGACTCCTGCAGTGAGGATACAAATCCAATAGAAAGCTATAGAATATATGAAAATATCCCCCATATTGAGGAGCCTGTGTATGATGAAGTAGAGGGTATTGGAAGAATTCTTCATCCTGCCGTTGAAGAGCTTATTTCCACTGAAGACTCTTATGTTAAATCTCTGCACCTCCTTACTTCCTCAATTCAGCCTAAACTAGAGCAGGTACGCAAGTTAGTTGCAATTATTACATAGTTTTACCTACCTTGACTGGCCCTTGCTCTGTGTGCATATTTATTTTAAAAAGGAAAAGGAAAGTACAGCAAACAGATTCTACCGAACAGTCTCGGTAGCAGCTCATCTCCTGCAGCAACAAAGGATTGGGCATATTTAAATCCAACATGTGTGATCCTTCTTTTCTTGACACCTAGACTCAGACATACACATTAAAAAGTCCAATACACTTCCAAATGAGAAAGTTTGACTCAATAAGCAGCTTTATACTACTTGATATTTTAAAAGGAGCAGTATATTCCACATAGAGTAAGGGTAAGTTCACACAGAGGAATTTGGAGCTGATTTTGAGGCGGATTCCGTCTAAAAATAAGCTCTAAATTCCACGTAAAATCTGCCTCTGCTTGTTTTCAATAGGAGGAAGTGATGGACACGTTTTTTCTCAGTGAGGCTCGTGCTTAACTGCGGAATATATGTTGGCGCTATATAAATAAAAGTTATTTATTATTATTATTATTATTATTATTATTATTATTATTAGCCCCGTTCTATATGAGACTGATCAGCAAGCAAACCCGTGGCAGAAAGCCAAAGCTCGGCTTCAACTTTCCACTATGGACTCCACAAGGCTGGTTTTTGGAGAGGAATTTCAGATGGAAGTCATTCTAAAATTCTTCTTCAAATTGTGTGAAGTTATCCTTAAAGGACAATTACACTTCTGGCTGTCTTCTCACATGTCATCAAAGCATATCAAGAGATGGCAGCAGTGAGGATTTGGGACTTGGTTGCCTCACATCACATCTTCAGAACAAGGGTTCCATACCTCATGGGCAAGCAACCAAGCTCTCCCTTGGAATTTCCAACAAGTAAAACTAGTTCCACTGAGGTCACTGGCACTTCCTCTTTGAATTTCTATAATTCTGTCGGGTGAGTGCGGCAGCTTGTATTCTGCTCATTGATCTCTTGATTGATGTCACTACATTCACAGAATGCTTCTGCCAGCATGAATATATATATATATATATATATATATATATATATATATATATATACAGTCATATGAAAAAGTTTGGGCACCCCTATTAATCTTAATCATTTTTAGTTCTAAATATTTGGGTGTTTGCAACAGCCATTTCAATTTGATATATCTAATAACTGATGGACACAGTAATATTTCAGGATTGAAATGAGGTTTATTGTACTAACAGAAAATGTGCAATATGCATTAAACCAAAATTTGACCGCTGCAAAAATTTGGGTACCCTTATCATTTTATTGATTTGAATACTCCTAACTACTTTTTACTGACTTATTGAAGCACAAAATTGGTTTTGTAACCTCACTGAGCTTTGAACTTCATAGCCAGGTGTATCCAATCATGAGAAAAGGTATTTAAGGTAGCCAATTGCAAGTTGTTCTCCTATTTGAATCTCCTCTGAAGAGTGGCATCATGGGCTCCTCAAAACAACTCTCAAATGATCTGAAAACAAAGATTGTTCAACATAGTTGTTCAGGGGAAGGATACAAAAAGTTGTCTCAGAGATTTAACCTGTCAGTTTCCACTGTGAGGAACATAGTAAGGAAATGGAAGACCACAGGGACAGTTCTTGTTAAGCCCAGAAGTGGCAGGCCAAGAAAAATATCAGAAAGGCAGAGAAGAAGAATGGTGAGAACAGTCAAGGACAATCCACAGACCACCTCCAAAGAGCTGCAGCATCATCTTGCTGCAGATGGTGTCACTGTGCATCGGTCAACAATACAGCACACTTTGCACAAGGAGAAGCTGTATGGGAGAGTGATGCGAAAGAAGCCGTTTCTGAAAGCACGCCACAAACAGAGTCATCTGAGGTATGCAAAAGCACATTTGGACAAGCCAGCTTCATTTTGGAAGAAGGTCCTGTGCACTGATGAAACAAAGATTGAGTTGTTTGGTCATACAAAAAGGCGTTATGCATGGCGTCAAAAAAAACACAGTATTCCAAGAAAAACACTTGCTACCCACTGTAAAATTTGGTGGAGGTTCCATCATGCTTTGGGGCTGTGTGGCCAATGCCGGCACCGGGAATCTTGTTAAAGTTGAGGGTCGCATGGATTCAACTCAGTATCAGCAGATTCTTGAGAATAATGTTCAAGAATCAGTGACGAATTTGAAGTTACGCCGGGGATGGATATTTCAGCAAGACAATGATCCAAAACACAGCTCCAAATCTACTCAGGCATTCATGCAGAGGAACAATTACAATGTTCTGGAATGGCCATCCCAGTCCCCAGACCTGAATATCATTGAACATCTGTGGGATAATTTGAAGCGGGCTGTCCATGCTTGGCGACCATCAAACTTAACTGAACTGGAATTGTTTTGTAAAGAGGAATGGTCAAAAATACCTTCATCCAGGATCCAGGAACTGATTAAAAGCTACAGGAAGCGACTAGAGGCTGTTATTTTTGCAAAAGGAGGATCTACTAAATATTAATGTCACTTTTCTGTTGAGGTGCCCATACTTTTGCACCGGTCAAATTTTGGTTTAATGCATATTGCACATTTTCTGTTAGTACAATAAACCTCATTTCAATCCTGAAATATTACTGTGTCCATCAGTTATTAGATATATCAAATTGAAATGGCTGTTGCAAACACCCAAATATTTAGAACTAAAAATGATTAAGATTAATAGGGGTGCCCAAACTTTTTAATATGACTGTGTATATATATATATATATATATATATATATATATATATATAAAAACCGTACAGACCAAAAGTTTGGACACACCTTCTCACTCCAAGATTTTTCTGTATTTTCATGACTATAAAAATTGTAGATTCACACTGAAGGCATCAAAACTATGAATTAACACATGTGGAATTATATACTTAACAATAAAGTGTGAAACATCTGAAAATATGTCTTATATTCTAGGTTCTTCAAAGTAGCCACCTTTTGCTTTGATTACTGCTTTGCACACTCTCTTGGCATTCTCTTGATGAGCTTCAAGAGGTAGTCACCTGAAATGGTCTTCCAACAGTCTTGAAGGAGTTCCCAGAGATGCTTAGCACTTGTTGGCCCTTTTACCTTCACTCTGCGGTCCAGCTCACCCCAAACCATCTCGATTGGGTTCAGGTCTGGTGACTGTGGAGGCCAGGTCATCTGGCGTAGCACCCCATCACTCTCCTTCTTGGTCAAATAGCCCTTACACAGTCTGGAGGTGTGTTTGGGGTCATTGTCCTGTTGAAAAATAAATGATGGTCCAATTAAACGCAAACCGGATGGAATAGCATGCCGCTGCAAGATGCTGTGGTAACCATGCTGGTTCAGTATTCCTTCAATTTTGAATAAATCCCCAACAGTGTCACCAGCAAAGCACCCCCACACCATCACACCTCCTCCTCCATGCTTCACGGTGGGAACCAGGCATGTAGAGTCCATTCGTTCACCTTTTCTGCGTCGCACAAAGACACAGTGGTTGGAACCAAAGATCTCAAATTTGTACTCAGACCAAAGCACAAATTTCCACAGGTCTAATGTCCATTCCTTGTGTTCTTTAGCCCAAACAAGTCTCTTCTGCTTGTTGCCTGTCCTTAGCAGTGGTTTCCTAGCAGCTATTTTACCATGAAGGCCTGCTGCACACAGTCTCCTCTTAACAGTTGTTGTAGAGATGTGTCTGCTGCTAGAACTCTGTGTGGCATTGACCTGGTCTCTAATCTGAGCTGCTGTTAACCTGCGATTTCTGAGGCTGGTGACTCGGATGAACTTATCCTCCGCAGCAGAGGTGACTCTTGGTCTTCCTTTCCTGGGGCGGTCCTCATGTGAGCCAGTTTCTTTGTAGCACTTGATGGTTTTGGCCACTGCACTTGGGGACATTTTCAAAGTTTTCCCAATTTTTCAGACTGACTGACCTTCATTTCTTAAAGTAATGATGGCCACTCGTTTTTCTTTACTTAGCTGCTTTTTTCTTGCCATAATACAAATTCTAACACTCCATTCAGAAGGACTATCAGCTGTGTATCCACCTGACTTCTGAACAACACAACTGATGGTCCCAACCCCATTTATAAGGCAAGAAATCCCACTTATTACACCTGACAGGGCACACCTGTGAAGTGAAAACCATTTCAGGTGACTACCTCTTGAAGCTTATCAAGAGAATGCCAAGAGTGTGCAAAGCAGTAATCAAAGCAAAAGGTGGCTACTTTGAAGAACCTAGAATATAAGACATATTTTCAGTTGTTTCACACTTTTTTTAAGTATATAATTCCACATGTGTTAATTCATAGTTTTGATGCCTTCAGTGTGAATCTACAATTTTTGTAGTCATGAAAATACAGAAAACTCTTGGAATGAGAAGGTGTGTCCAAACTTTTGGTCTGTACTGTGTATGTGTGTGTATGTATGTATGTATGTATGTATATATGTGTATATATATTCTATACAGCATTGCAGACCTTTGGCATTCCAGCTGTTAATTTGCTGAGGTAATCTGGAGAAATTTCACCCCATGCTTCCAGAAGCCCCTCCCACAAGTTGGATTGGCTTGATGGGCGCTTTTTGCGTACCATACGGTCAAGCTGCTCCCACAACAGCTCAATGGGGTTGAGATCTGGTGACTGCGCTGGCCACTCCATTACAGATAGAATACCAGCTGCCTGCTTCTTCCCTAAATAGTTCTTGCATAATTTGGAGGTGTACTTTGGGTCATTGTCCTATTGTAGGATGAAATGACTCCATTCAAACGCTGTCCACAGGGTATGGCATGACACACACGTTTTAACCCTATGTGATCATACAGTATATAAGGACCCACTCAGTTGTCCTGCTATAGCCTCAGCCAGTGGCTTTCATAAAGGTGATGTAGCAAATTTGTGACTAAAATATCTGTATCACAGTTTTCTTGAATGAAAAGATCTCACCAATCATCCTTCATTTATACAGTACATATCAGCTGGAGCTCCCCTTTAAATAATGATTCACTAATACCAATATATATGGAATCTATAAATTAGTTCTGTGGTCTTCTAGATCCCTGATATTGATGTGAAAAGTCTCTTCTCCAATTTGGATGAAATCCTTTTGGTCCATGAATCATTTCTGAATGAACTAAAACAGACAGAACACCACCAAAGCCAGCTTACTCGGATTGGTATGTTGAAGGATATTAGCATTATGTTGTCCAGTTTGTAAGACTATTATTACATGTTAATAATGAAGTAATGGTCATTCCCTGGTTATGTTCTGATTATGTTTTTAGGAAGCCTCTTTCAGGAATTCAGTAGAGATATGGAGAATGTATATAGTGTATACTGTTCTGAATATACCAGATCCACAACGCTGCTACAGCACTACCAAGAAATACATGTAGCAGAACTAATCCAAAGTGCAATGAGATCAGTATCGTGAGTATCACTATAGCACATACCATTATCGTTTTTAGTAAGCCTGTTCCTTATGATGGATGCAAAACATGTTTTGTCTGATGGCATGTTGCTAAGATATGCCATGTGTTTTTAGGGGTGTTGCTGCTGAAGATTTTGCAGAATAAAGGTGTCATAAAGCTATTTTAGCACTGCTACATCTTTACAGATTTTCCCTTCACAGTGATGCTTCTGGCCACCCACTGTGCAAGGAACTAGGCTAGGTTCACAAAGAATTTGGAGAGCAATTTCAGTTGGTCTTCCGCCTCAGATTCCTCTCCAAATACCCACTCTGTGGAACCTGCAGTGAACAGCCAAAACTGAGCATACGCTTTCTACTATGGGTTTGCTGATTTGCTTCAGATACATTAAGGCTGTCCAGCTTGAGCCTTATGTGTCAGCAAAATCAAGCAGGACTCTTCTTCTTTTCAGACGCGTCTTCTTTCCAGCCGATTTTTCGAACTGATTTTACGGTGGAATTCTCCTCAAAATCAGCTCTAAGTTCCTGTGTGTGAATGGGCCCTAAAACCGCCCTGTTCACCTGAACTGAGATATGTTAGACCAGATCTGCTAACTTGACATTCTGTCCTATATAGAAGCAGTAACTTATAGCTACAGGTCTATACTGCTAGTAGCCAAAATGGTCCCATAGCTTGAGCTTGAGTGGAGTGCTACCCTCACCTCCTCCCGCACCTCTGGATAGTAATTGACAGACTGCTGTGTATGCATGTACTGTAAAAGAAAGGAAAAACTTAGAGATGTGCTGTGATGTTGTCTCCTGTTTTTCCTCTATGCACAGGAGTAAGTCTTCATTACAATACACAGATCTCAGCTTCTACCTAGTCATGCCTGTGCAACGCATCACCAAGTATCCATTGTTACTGCAGAATATCTTGAGTACAGACAAACCAAACAAAGACTCACAAGATGCACTGCAGAGAGCCCTCAGCACCATGAAGGAAGTGAACGTCATGATCAATGAAAACAAGAGACGCAAGGAAGTTGGTGAGAAAAGTTTGTGATTGATGATCAGCAATATGAGCAACACACTGATATAGTGTAATAGGCCCACGAGCATCATTTGCCTCCATTGAGCAGCACCGTCCACCTAGTGTAGTGCACTCTGCTCTTATATACATAGTGCTCAAACTCCAAAATAGGTCAACTTGACCGAGGATTAAAATGTGTCCTTGTCTCCATTATTTCCTTCTTACATGAACAGTAGCTGACTTATTACGTCCTCTGCAAAAAATGTTTTTTCTTTTGCAAAATTTTTTCTTAACTAGCCAGCAAGTACCTGCATGTAGACCAGAGGACTTTAAAGGAAAAGATGTCAACGCTGAGCACTCATACTCTATCCAAGAAGTCTCAACGTTTAAGCCTGTTCCTGAAGCAACAGACTGGCATGGTGCCCAAGGTAAGACTGTTCAACCCTATTTCAACAAAATGCAAGTTTGAGGCTGTGTTCACATCTTTGGCTGAACCTTTGTTAAAGGGGTTATCCACTATCACACCAATATTGAGAGACAAATGTTATTTGTATAAAAAAAAAGTTGTACAATTCTCCAATATACTTTCTGTATCAATTCCTCACAGTTTTGTAGACCTCTGGTTGCTGTCATTCATTCTGCTTGCTGCCAGTGGATAAAATTCTGACCATGGTCATGTGATGAACACAGGTGCACAGCTCGTTATAGACCACACAGTAATCAGACGTCTGCCTAGAAAGGAGCTGTGCACCTGTGTGTACATCATATGACCATGGACTGTAAATCACATGACCATGGTCAGAATTTTATCCACTAGAAGTAACAGAAGAAATGACAGGAAGCTGAGAGTGGTCTTAAAGTGGACAACCAGTTTACTGGACAATATCTGTTACCCATAGCAATTTATCAAATGCTTTTTCTTGGCAGAGAGAAGACAAGGAGTTTAACAGTCTGGCTGAGAGGTTTCAAAGACTGGCATCTGTGGTTAACCAAATGGAAGAAAATGTCCTGTCATATGTGAAGAATGTGGAGGTAATGGTTACCTTAGAGAACGGTTACCTTGTGTTCTCCTTGTACCATCTGTTAACCCATAACTTTGACATTATTTTTATTGTGTTTTTAGGACTAGTAACATATATACATATCAGCACATTAGGCTTATTTATGCTTTGCAATACATTGTTTTTTTTGGGTTTTTTTTTCTTCAAGGCCAAAACATAAAATTTCACTAATATTTTATGGCATTGCCCAGCCACCAAAGAACTGTGTAAAAAAAAAACATCATTTTTAGTGGCTGGACATCCGTTTTATTGCATTTGTCAAAAGAGGTGCATAGATAGAGGTATGCATGAATCCTACAACTGTCTCTAGAGTACTGTTACCATCTATAACTGGATTTTCCATTGGTGACCCTGCTGCACCATGTCTTTGTATGACACCTTATTACTTGTCCATTATCTGTAGTTAATGATTCATTTCCTTACCATCTCTTTGCTGTTTCACAGGAATATTTTCTCATCCAGCCTGAGACATATCCACTGGAGTACCTGCAAGGATCAGTCCATCCAATGAATGGCTTTACATTAGAACTCTGCAACAGCATTTACTCAGTATTTGTAAGTACTCTAGATCTCGGACTCATTCAGTCAATGGTCACGCAAACTGTTAGCAAAATATAATATACACAGTCAGTGTGTACTCAAAAGCAATAGCAAAATATAATATATAAAGGCTGTATAAACCTAAATCCCACCAGGATTAGGGCGTACATGTACTGTTTTTCACAAATTGAACACTTGTCATCTGTCTGATGAGTATTCCACACAGGAAAGCAAAGGATTTCTACCCAAAATCTAAAAAACACCATATACTAGTATGTAAGAAGTCAGAGAAGCTGCCAACATTTGGTAATAATTCTTATACTGGGCATTTTTTTTCTGATCTTTTGTGCAGCCATTGTTAGAAAAGAGACAGCAGGAAGTTCATTGGTTGTCACTTTTGACTGACGCTAGGTTCACATCTGCGTTTGGGTTTCCATTCGGGGGGGTCCGCTTGGGGACCCCCTCCCGAACGGAAACCTAATTAATTTAAAAAAGTGGTTACCCTCGGAAACCTCCCCGAGCGGAGACCGAGCACTAGTGTGAACCAAGCCTTAGCTTCTCAGTAATTGATTAGTACTTTGTCAGTCTTTTTAAGAAACACCAAAGTCACAATTGTTTAAGAAGCTGATCCAAAGGTGAAAATCGATATAACTGCACTTCCTGTTCTCACTTTTGCAAATAATACAAAGACATCAAAACAGAAAGATGTCAATATCTGTCAAAGAAAAACAAATACAATTAGCAAATTCTGGAGATAATTCTAACTTCTAATTAATAAATTACTAGTACTTATTACGATATTTTTAGGTTTTGGGTAGAAATTTAGAACCTCCAGCACTGTTGCACTAGATTTTTTGTGTATATGTACATGGATGTCTGAGTACATGATTTGGTTCATGGTTTTTTTTAAATTTTGTTCTCAATGCCCTGATATAATCTGTTTCTGATTCTTGCAGAAAAGAAAACTACAAATAATGGTCCTGCATCCTCTTAGTAACCTTTCAGAGTGTTTAAAGGGACCAAAGAACCTGATCCGGAAGAGAATGGATAAACTTTTAGACTATGAGAACCTGGAGGAGAGATACAGTGAAACTGGAAAGATGACATGGCAAGAAGAGGACATTGTAAACAACTACAAGACCATTCACTCCATGCTACTGTCTGAGCTCCCTAACTGCATTTTACTGTCCTATCGGTTGCTTCATAATATTTTATGCAGTTTCATTGCTGTACAGAAAGATTTGGCTGTTCAAGCATCTTTTGCAGCAGAAGAACATTCTTCCCAGGTGAAAACAAAAAAGGAGGGAGAAAGGAAGGAAGCATTGGAAAATGGCAGAATGAGAGAAAGAGAGGAAAGGAAGGCTGAAAGAGAGGAAAAAGGGTGGGAGAGAGAATGGTAGGACATTAGGGTGTTAGGGAGGAAGGAAGAGAGTGAAGGAAATGGAGGAAGAGGGAAGAGAAAAAAAAGTGTGTGTCTACCTGTCTCCTAAGAGTGGGAGGAATAACAGTGTGGTGGGAGAGACCAAAGGAGGAAGGAAAAAAGCATGGGAAAAAGAATTAAATGAAAGGAGTAAGGCTGAGGCCCCAAGTTGCGGAAAAGCAGCTTCTTTTGTTGCAGTTTTTTGAGCCAAAGCCAGGAGTGGATTGAGCAAAAGGTAGAAGTATAAGAACTTCCTATATATTTCCCATTCCCTCTGTAGCCATTCTTGGCTTTGGCTCAAAAAAACGCAGCAAATTCTGCAACAAAAGAAGCTGCGTTTCTGCAACGTGGGGCCACAGCCTAATGGATAAAAAAAGGGGGAGGAGGGTTGAAAAACAGCAGAAAAATGCACTGAAAAAATCAATAAATATGCTGATAATAAAAAGGTTCATCTTTGTCTTCTCATGTCAAGATTAGTTTTGCAGATATATTTTTATAAATTTTAGTTTAAGTATAGGATTACTCATTGACCCATCTATAATTCACATTACATAATAATTTAGGAAAGCTTAAAAATCCTGTTATATAGACTAATACTAATATTTGTGCTCTGCTTAAATGGACGTTCCATTGATTCCCATTTATGTTTCATATGATGTATCATGATTTAAAGATTTATGTGGGTTATCTTTTACTCACTGAAACTAATGCATTACAATATTGTTGTATAGATGCAGTGCAGTGAGGTTCCTGAGGCCCAGTTTAGGAGATGGGTTGAAGACTGTATGCAGCATTCTATGTCACAGCTCAGTGAATTCACAAAAATATTTGATGAGCAGTTGCCAGTCCCAGTACTGCAGGTAAGCTCTGGCTTGGAAGTGTTAAGTATTCTCTATGTGTTTGCCCCCCCCCCCCCATCAGCTCACCCTGCCGATGCATTGTCATGGTAACATGTCACTATTCTAAGTAGAGCTATAAGAACCTGCCTCAGGGTCTTATAGTATTACTTTAATTTTCACATACTGTAGGTCATGTATACAGACGTATTACAATGTATTATATAGGCAATTGGGCCCCTTAGTGTTCAAGCTCCAGTATACAATTGTTAAAAAAATGTTAATAAAACACTGTATAAAATAAAATCAAAACTAAAAATCTCAAGTAAGTAGCCCTTTTGGAATACATTTTGGCTTTTCAGTCAACTATATTGGATTTGAACTCTTTCCCTTTCTTGTCCAATTTCCACTACATTTAAAGGACTGCAATATTAAGGTTAGGTATATGCAACAGCTTGGAAATACATTTGATGGATCTGCTTTACGAGGTCCTCCTAATGGATATTACTATATAATTGCATTCTTTTGCATTTTTTTTGCATACATTTATATTGGAAATAGTTGTTCACTGTGACGTTGATGCAGATGTATGCTACCGTAAACTGGCTAAATGTATGCTGAAGGACATCCTTTTATCATACTTTTGCTTAATGATAACCTATAAGCATGTCAAATATTCACCTGTATTGACCAGGAGAATTTTCTAACCAGCTTTGCAGAATGTTGTATATGGTGTGAATCTAATCTGAAAGATATTCATCTAAGTTTGATGACACACAAAATTCCCACCTGTGCACAGAAGAGTAGGACACCACTGGGCACGCGATGGTTAATTCACAAAAGTGATTGTAGAAAAATGCTGTGACTAAAATCCTGAATGTCTTTCTATTCTTGAAAATGTATCAGACTGTACAATATTTTCTGCTTTATTAAACACATTCTGCTTTGACACGCATTAGGAGCACACCCCAGCCATTGAACGTCAAATCCAGCAGTTACTGAAGCGATACAGTCCTCAAAAGCTCTACCAGGTGATGAGCGCTGTGAAAAGCACCCGTGAAATGGAACTCACACTCAGCCGTGGTGATGTGGTAGCTGTCATCCAATATGCAGACAGCAAAGGAAATAAAAACAGGTGGCTTGTTGACACCGGAGGTAAAGTGGATCTAAAGTTGTTCACACTATTTATTACTCTTAATATTCATAAACAATATTTAGATATGTCTGTCCTATTTTACATTATTAGTTTACTAGAGTATTAGATGTCACAAGGAGGAAAGGGACAATATAAAAGCAAAAGATTGAAGACTGAGTGCTTTAATACAGTTCACAGAAATGCATGGTAACGTCTAATCTGAACAGGGGCCTTGGGAAACTTCATTACATTACCATGTTGCAGTACTGCAGTGTCAGTTGTATATAGGGTATGTTTTGTTTACACCTTTTAAAGTTTTAGAGCAATGGACATTAATGGCAATAGAGTGATGGATGCAGACAGAGCCACCTCCATCTCTGTATGTTCCTATTCACTCTAATCAAGACCGATTTAAAACCTTGGTGGGCCCGGTGCAAAGGTTTCTTAAATGGGCCCCCACATCACCACCCCTGTCTTTGGTCAGATTTGAAACAAGGACCCCAGCGCTGCAAGGCAATAGTGCTAACCACTGAGCCACCCTGCTGCCCCCTCACATAAACAGAAACACTTTGTATCGAGAGAAGAATACTCCCAGCATCTTGATGGAGTGATGTAATGAACTTGTGGCTGGTTAAACAGATAAAAAAAAAAAAAAAAATCACAAGATTCTGTTTTACATGAATAAAAAAAGCATTGGTTCGTTTTGACCCTCTTTTCTTACACATGGACTATAGATAACAAGATAATCAGGCAGGGGTCCACCTAACATGTAATTGTCTATTCACAACAAGTTTATAGCCCTCATTTAACATATATGCTGGGAAATTATGTATACGTCTGATCGAAAGCCACAGCAGATTTCTCAGTATTGCCATACAGTGGGATACGTCATCTATTTTAATATAATTATAATTTTGCATTGTGTGTGTTTTCTTTACTGTATGCTGTTAGGGGGCGTTCACACTACCATTGTTAATGTCCATTGCTGTCTTCCATAATAGGATGACAGCAACAGACATTAAACTGTTGCAGAGAATGGACACAGACTGATTCTGTGTCCGTTCTCATTGACACTAATGTAACCAACTTGACGGAAGCTAGCTTCAATGGAAGATAAAGTCCTGCATGCACAGAATCAGTCTGTGTTCGTTCTCTGCAACAGTTTAATGTCCGTTGCTGTCTTCCTATGACGGAAGACAGCAATGGACATTAGTAACGGTACTGTGAACACCCCCTTGTATGGAAGATTGCAGTCTACTAGAGTATGTTAGTCAATAGCCCGTGGAAGTAAATCTTTATATGGCCTTAGATATAACAAACATATGATTGACTTTTTGAAAATGTCATTCCTGGGTGAAATCTAGTTCTTGTCATAAACATGTAGTCATGAAGTGGTTAAAAATAAACTATATCGAACTTGAACTTTCACAGTATAAAGGAAATGACCAGTTGTGTCTGTATATTTGTCCCACCATTAATCCTCATCTGACAGTGCTTTTCAAGTATATTTTTACACTGCAGTTAATAGATACCAAGTCCAATAGATACCTGTCAGATGACACAAAGAGCTCACACAGGAGAAGGTCAGGCAGATCTGGCACTAGTCTTTGATTTATAAGCCAATGATTTCCATAAAGGTCAGCACAAGTACTCTGTGTGACAGGAGTGACATCATGGCCCGCTGCCATTTCTACTGTCATTTTTTTACTGTCCATGGCATAATCCACAAAGTCCTAATTTTTCATGTTAGATAGGTGTCTTGACCCCTTCCAAAAATTAGAAGATATTCACGCTTTATATTCCAGTTGGTATTAATAGATAGTTATAACCATGAACACTTCTTCTGTTTTCCACCACAATGTATAGAGTAATGTAACATCATTTCTGATCGCTGTGGGTCCAATTCCTGCTACCCCTGGCAAACAGTTTATGCTGCAAGGAGTTTGGCTATGAGTGTATGATCGGTGGTGGTCTCATCCCATGGACCCAACTGATCTGCACAGGGAAGTGGCAGTGACTTAATTGTAGCACCAGCAGAGTGATGCCCATACCAATGTGTCTGGGACCTGTATTGCAAGTGCATGGGCTAGGTATGGCTGTTCTACATTACCAGGTACAGATATAATGGTATGTCTGTTCCTGTGCCAAATCCTGCAGTAGGCCACAGATTTCTAGTAGGCCTAAATTTTGCTGGGAATCCTGGGGCTGGCACCTCCACCTTTCATATATTGACCATTTAATAGACCTCATGGTTCCATTCTATTAGGTGTAGGTTGTCCTTGGTAGGCGAGATGGTTTTCTCTTATACACTAATTTGCCTAGTAGAAAAGGGCAAAACTGACAATGGTTTCTAAATGGATCTGTCAGTTTTGTCATGAATCCTGTAAAGCTCAGTGTGAACAAAGCTTTACCATTAGATTAAATGAGTAATCCAAGTTTAACAATTAAAGCTTATTTATTGTTTACTGAAAAGTTATACGATTTTCTGTTACACCTTTGAATACCAATTTCTCACATTTTTCTAGTATATTTTCTTTCCTGGTCATGTGATGATCATATTACATCATAGTACAGTTATGGGGGCTGTGTCTAGTAAGGAGCTGTGGACCAGTGTGACCATCACATTCCCCAGGACCATCCTCTAAACAATGAACTCTCATATTTACTGACATCAAGCAAAAAGGTTAAAAAAAAAAAAAACACACAAAGAATTGATATTTAACACATATTATAAAATGTCGTGGGAAATTTTTCTCTAAACCCACCGTTCCTGAGCAATCAATGCTGTTAGTTTTGGTGCTTGATATGCTATTTCAGCTCTGTGCTTTCAGGAGGGCGTTGTCAGACAGGAGCAGGCAAGGGGTGTGATTCTGAGCTCTGACACTGGCTGGCTGTGATTGGAGATCTGAATCATGCCCCCCAGCCTGACACTGCCTTTCTGACATTACAAAGCTTAAATAGCTCATCGGACACCAAAACTAACAGCATTGATTGCTCGGCAGTGGTGGGGCCTAGAGAGAAAATTCCAACTGCGCTAGAATCCGTGGAGTGGACCCTATTAACATATACTAGGAACTAGAATTGGTGGAGACAGTTCCTCTAATTCTGAAAACTGTATAACTGTACTAAATAGTTCTTTTAAAATAGATTAGGATTATATACAGGAGTATGATAAATATCAGTTTAGCTTTAGGCCTTGCTCACCAACAAAGAAAACCTTGACTATGAGGATTTTTCTTCTAACAATAGTTTATTCTTTTCATTGATAAGACACAGTTCACCAGGACAAAAACATGGGATGCAGTGGTAGGACTGTGCAAAATGGCCACATGTTCTCTCCTGGTCTGGTCTAGTTTTTTATTGTCCTTCTGATAGTGTTTTTGTTGTTGTTAATGCCTATATCACACATCTGTTTGGCACTTTATTATTTATGTAGACTTTTAATATGGTAGTTTAATTTTTAACTTTTTCCTTCTTTTTTTAAAAAAACAGGATTGAGGGGATATGTTCCCTGCAGCAAACTGCAGCCATACCAAGAAACATACAGTCCAACACATTCACAAAGTCCAACACATTCACAAAGTCCTACACATTCACAAAGTATTCAGAGTTCCCCAGAGTCAATGAAGACGTTAGAAACAAGGAGACATACTGTAGCAGCCCCGGTGTGTCCTTATCCAGCTTTCTCACAGCCCCAAGAGAGAAGTGTAACCTTACAGGTAAGTTGAATATAGAGAAAGGTCTAAGATACAATATTTCCTACAATACAGTTTTTGTATGTTCTTTTCTAAGAAGCGGTCCAATCTAAATAAAATCTTAAGTGGACCAGGAAAAAGGGACCCTAGGCCACTGTAAAAATGGGAGATGACCCATTCATTTGTAATAACACAACTGGGCCACTACACAGTGTACAGAGCTCTCTGCTCCAGACTGATCTCCAGTTAATGACCTGCCCTAAAGACCTTGAACTCGTTGTCATGTTCCTCAAACCATTCCTGATCCATCTTTGCAGTTTGACAGGCAGAATATATTGCTGATGGATCACTGCCATGAAGGATTGTACCTATTCGTAGCAATGTTTAGGCAGGTGATATGTGTCCAAATAACATCCACATGAATGCCATGACCCTTTAGAATACTGCTAAGACCATCGCTATGTCTTTGCTGTGTTTCTCTCTTCCCATAGTGTGTCCAGGTGCCATCTCTTCACTGGTAAGTGATGCACATGTCTCCAGCTGTCAATGTGACGTAAAGGAGAATTTTTTTATTTTTTTTTATTTTATCCGACCAGGTCCCAGTGCTTTGTACCTTGTGATTTAATATCTGATAGTGTATGCTCCTGTATTTTTTGCCCAGTGGTTTTGTGCATTTGTTTAAGGAACAAAAGTTTGTATATTTTTCAAGGAATAATTTAATAAAAACCCAACTTTTCCAATCTTTTTTTGCTCCAGCATCAGACCTCAGGTGACATTTGGAGATCCACCATAGACATTGACCATAAAATTCTGAATATTGCTATCTATTTTTTACTTTCCAGATTGTTGCAGGGTATTCATTCACAGCTCGCAGCCAATATGAGGTCACAATTACAGCGGGGGAGCCAGTAACTGTTTTGGAGCCACATGACAAGAATGGAAGTCCAGAATGGAGCTTGGTAGAAGTGAACGGACAAAGGGGCTACGTACCTTCCAGCTACCTAGTGACACAACGTGTACAAGCATCCATCCGGAGAACATCATTAGGAAATTACACATAGTTGAAATAATCTGGGGGTGACTACAACAGAGTTAGTGTGGAACATCTATAGAAATCCTTGGATATGTGATAAGAACATGTTTTCCTATATGGATGCTGCAGCTAGTTTAACCTTAACAGCATGTGACAAGATATGCTTATAAGCTCAATATATCATGCTGTAACCAAACACATAAAATGCAGTCTGTGCTCTGCTTTATAATCATCTGCGCCAAGAAGTATACAAGAGACTCCATGTAAGATCAACACACGCTAAATACAGGCACTGTAAATACTTGGACTTTTGAGTTACACTCTCTACACCCATATTCCTAAACTAAAATGCTGAATCATTGCAATTTGGATTTTAATAAAATGTTATAGATGGCATAGAACAAGGGTGTCACTCTGCAGGAGAGGATCCTCACTGTATGTACTATACAAATAAATCCTATAACAAATTACCGTTATTGTCTGTATAGATTTTTACAGTATTTTATATTTTAAGTCTTGTTTGAATTGGCCGTTGACCCAGTTGTGCATACAGTCTAATATACTTCTATTGGGCTTTATTACACGGTGACCATAAAAGGGTCAATTTTGAACCCATGACATGACTACTGCAAAGAGACGAGGTTACTAGCGGTGTAATTGGTTACCACCATTCCATTTATGAGTCAATATTTCAGTCATGAATATAAATGATTTACCGTCTTCCTTTTTCTTCTTTTAATATGGGTGACATCCTAACAGTCATCCTCTCAGTAATCTGGAGTTCTTATAATCTTCTTCCTTACATATCACACCCAGGGGTCAGATAATAAGTAGTGATTGTTGACAATTGTACAGTCTAGAATTTAGGATCTACTCACACTGCTATTGGGATTACCAGGTGGATTCTCTGCTAGCAGGTCTGTCACATTTAACAGCAAGAATAGCGCAACATGTAGCACTGTGACAGAATCCCAGTAGACCTCATTATAGGTCTGTAGTGTCCTTTGGGATCTATCATATAACAGACCTGGGGCTACAAGGTGTTTTTCATTATACAGAGAAGCAACAATGCAGGAGCAAGAACACAGGGGCCGGTAAACTAATGAAAATGCCACACAATTCTGCCATAATTTGCACCAAAATATTCGTGTGAATGCTTTACACCTTATGTTTTAGACGCTATCTATGCCTTGACTGACAAGTGGGTGTGACTTACCAGGAAAGGGTAGACCTCATTATAGGTCCTTATAGGAGGGTCCTTGTCTCCTTGCCTTTACAAAAGTGGCAGACTTAATATACAACACCGCACAGCAAGATTTTGGAGCATTTTTTTTATCTGGGACTAAGCCAACCAATAATTGGTGTAAAGTTAGACTAGACCAGGGGTAGGCAACCTTTTTTGTTCGGCGTGCCGATTTCGATTAAAAAAATCAAAGTTGAGGTACTCGGAGTGCCGGTCAATAATTGTAAGTCTGACGACCCCTGCACACGGTATTATGTCACATAGCGGCCCCTGCACACGGTATTATGGTGATAATACTAGTGATAATTGCTATTACTATTATTTTAGCGTGTAACAGATATCACTAGAGAGGCGGGCGGCGTATTTTACTTTATAAAGATTAGGTATGGACAGGACAGGGACAGTGAAAAAATGTAAACTTTATTGGTGACTTTGTGCATGTGTTGTGTAAGTGTTTGGTGCGACACTTTTGGCGCTGCGACCTGGAGGATGGTAAATGTCTGGGTCACAGCGCCAATAACTTCCTGGTTATGTGATTAGGCTCAGAGGGGTGTTACATTATCCCTCTATGTGACAATCAGAGAGCAAAAGTACAGTATGCTCTCTGACTGATAGGAGAGGGGATAAGGATGGAAGTCTCTGCTACTCCCGTCATCTGCAGCTTATGCACAGACAATGATGAGTTAACATTGTCTCTGCAGCTCCTCCTCCCCCTCCTTCCTTAGCTCTAAGATGCTGCCTGACACAGGAGGGGGGGACACTTTTAGAGCCCCATTTCTAAGGATCTATTAGGGCCACAAAGATCCAACTGGATTCATTTTAAAGATGAGAATCTCATCTTTAAAAAGATACCAAGATCTCCATGATTGACCTTACATATTCAGAGTGATTCACTGTTAAACCGATGTCGGGAATTGAGATCTGCATTGGGATTTCAATGCCGAACATAGTTTTCACCAGCGAATCGCTCAGGATGTTTAAGGACAATCATGGAGATCTTGGTATCATTTTAAAGAGGAGATTCTCATCTTTAAAATGAATCCAAGTGTTTCTTTATAGCTTTAACCAATCCTGAGCAATTCACTCAGGTACAGTAGTGAAGCGGCAATTACCGGCTTCACTACTGTACATAGACTGTGCATCCATCTTCACCCGGCGCTAATGAAATTTTAAGGAAGCCGGATGGAAAAATGCTGCAGGTAGCGTTTTTCCATCCGGCTGAGGCACAAATATGGCTGCAAAACTGATGCCTCTTGTGCCAGAACCGATCCCATAGAAAACTATGGGATCCGTCCTGGCATCAGTTTCCCTCCAGCTTGTGTGCACCACGCCGGAGGGAAACAGATAGCTGTGCCGGACATATGTGAACACACCGCTGCCGTGCCAGGGAAATAAGCCTCGCGGCCCCGGCCGGGGGTTGCCGACCCCTGGACTAGACGGTCTAAAGGTGCGCTGGATTTTCAAACAGTATTAGGTTCCATTCACATCGTGTTTTTTTTTTTTTTTTTTTTTTTTTTTTTACATCTGTTCAGCAGATCCATCTGCATGCATAAAAAGGATGCAAACAGATGGCCATCTGTATACGTAGAGATCAATGTAACTAGACATTCCACAGCTCTGCCCTCCCATGCAGGTCTTCGAGCAGCATTTAACCCATTTTTTTTTACGTGCTTGGAAAGGGTTTTAACTCAGGGTGGTGGCCATTTTAATTTTTTACAGTCATGTCCCCCTTAGCAAAAACAACTGTTGTAACTAAAGGTATTTAGCAATGTGTCATTGCAAGTATCCTACATTTTATAACTCCTGGAAATCTCCTTGAGGCTAAGGCCCCACTGTGGGAAAAACTCCAGCGACAACGCATCGTGTTTTTTCCTGCATCGCTTTTCACAGAAAAGCGGACTTTCTGCTTCCATTATACCTATAGGGAAACCACAGCGTTTTTAACCCATCGAGACATTGCAGAAAAAAATCCACAGTGGAAAAACTGTGTTTTCAAAATTGCAGCATTTATATGTGCAGAAATGCCGGCATTTTCCGTATAGGTATAATAAGGGCAGAAACTCCGCAGAGGAAAACTACAAAAACGCAATGATAAACACTGCGGAAAAAAAGTGATGCGTTTCCGCCAAAATTTCTTCACCAGCGCTTTTTTGCTGCCTTTTGCTACATGGGGCCTTACCTTAAAGATTTTCAACAGTTTACTGTTTAAGGGGATATTCTATTCATGAGACATTTTGGCAAATCCCTGGTATATGCCATCGCTTACTGGTATATGGGGGTTTGACCCTTAATATTTAGCAGAGCACTTTATCATCCTTTAGCTTGTTACTTGTTTCCAGTTCAGAAGGCCAACAGCAGTGATACACGTATTACACCTCTCTTCAATGGCAATACTACTACTATTTCTTGGAGAGTAAATTGTCTGGTAAACTGTACACAACTCTACTGCATGAAGGTTACTGGCGTAGAGTCAGCAAACATCTGCTGCAGTGAGATATTCCTTGTCAGCTGGTGTGCCTGCAGTGTTCCTGCTTGCCTTATGTGTGTAAGAGTGCAGTTGTGGCTGTAAGTATAGTGTGTGCTTCAAGTATGTGATTCACATACCAGAGAGGACTGTGTACTGTACTGTCTGCCATTATCTTAGCACTAGCAGTCACGTCCTCTAATCCCGAATGCTAACGTACTATGGGCACAAAACTAGTAGAACTAGTTATGTCTAGCCATTCTGAAAATATCAATGTATAAATGCATTTTGTTAATAGCACTGATTGGAACTACATGATAAACTACCTACCTTAGGAAAATTTCATGTGTGTGGTTCTGATGCAATTTTTTGATGCAGTTTTCCCTTTAGGCTAAGGTCCCACGTAGCGGGCCGCAGCGAAAAAGTGCACATCTCATAGTGTACAGGCTCCAAAAAATAACAAAGAAATCCCTAACCACTGAGCATAACAAAAGATTTAACTAAAAGACAAAAACTGAGTCAAATGGTATCTAGTATGTTTAAACTTTTTTTTTTTTTTTTTTTATTAGGACAAATTAATAAAAACAGGTCAAGTGTAAAGAGTAGAGTTTCAAGTGATAAGCGTACACCAGGAGGAAAACTACATATTAAAGTCACCAATGTCCACATACCCTTGAAAGTCATCTAGCTACTGCAGTGAACAAACAATGTCACACATTTATATATATATATATATATATATATATATATATATATATATATAGCCAGTTGTATAAATAAAGATAGCTCTATGTACATTTAGACTGTCCCAGATTGTATATAATAGTAACACTAATAAATATATTGTACAAAATATCCAGAGTAACAATATCTGCAACTACAGCAAGTAATTGGGGTATGAAAAAAGACAACCATATTACCCATAGTTCCTCCTGAGACCATGCTGTTCCAATGCGTTTCGGCACTGCTTTCCTCTGGGGATCTTATTTATACATTTACAAAAATGATAATCTAGGAAGGCATGAACTCACCAAAATGCTAGCAATGAATTAATAATTTCCCTATTATATCTCAATCCTTTTAAAAATAGCTCTTATGAGATATGCCTGTTGTATAATGTATAGAATCCCCATTACTTGTATATTATTAGACAGGTTGGAATACTCATAATACACATAAACACTACTAAACTGGTTTTCCCATACAGTTAATTTATTTTATTTCAACATTACATAACACAATAATCTGACACATTTTTTCATTGTAGAGCTACAATATAATGATGAATTTCACAAAGCCAGAAGCAGAAGACTTAGCCAAGACAACCAGTTAGAAATTAAAGGCCATTTCACATGACCGTGTTTGGGCTGAGAAATAAGTTCCATGTGTCAGCCATGTTTTCTTGTCCAACCACGGCTGCTGCGGCCTGAACTTTGAGCATCTTAATGATTTATGATGCTGTAAGCTTCAGCTCTTCTGTCCTTCACTGATATGATGTATTTCTCTGTCTGAACACAGTTGTATGAGCCCTTACCTGGATATATTCTTTTCTATCCAGTAACTCACAATGTCTGCCAATTCATAATTGATCAGATCTTATTGATGCAGCAAGAATTTTGATATATAAGTGCAATTTTTAAAAGACTGTTGCACAACAGTGTAACCAGCAGAGGGCGCCAAAGCAAAGCAAAACATGGCTGGCTGGTGGTTTGCTAGTGAAAACAATTCAGAGCCAGCAATTGCTTTGTGCAGAACGCAGGTTTCGCAGCATCCAGCAGGGTAAATGTTTTGATAATAAATAGGATCTGAAAAAGATCTGTTTTTACAAAGCAGATACCACAATGACCATGGTCAGAAGTGAAGGAGTTTGCAAACACCCCAACATGCTGAAGGAAAATCAATATTTGCTCATTTATTCTACATGCTGCGGGATTGTGTTTATAGAGCTATGTGCATTGAAGTATTGATCCCAACAAATACAATCTGTAGACCTTCTCATGCAGGGATCACTTGTCCTATGCTGATCACAAGGGGAAGAAAAACTACATCTGGACAGAGAAGTGTAAAGAGAGCTTGAAAGATACCTTGTGATAATCTTTGGGTAGGCATACTGAGGTTGGGCTTTCAACCAGTGGACCTTTTGGCCTTTGACTATAAATACATGTTACACTTTTTAACAAGAACAAAAGGACTGTGTAGTTTGGACAACTGCTGCTCATTACAAGGTTTCCTGGCGTACTAGGATCACTGGGGTAAGCAGGTGGTGGGGCCTAATACCGCTGCAGGGAAGTATTACACACTGACCATTAAAATACATGAACCATGCCTTCCCTTTATAATCTTTGTTACATAGTCAGTAAAAAGACGTTTGTCCATCAAGTTCCATGCATTTCTATAGGCATCAATGCTATTTTTCTCTAAAAAGGCATCTAAACCGCTTTTGATGCGGTCAGCTGTTGCTCCTGTGACCAGCTCCTGGGGTAGGCTATTCAACAGATTCATGGCCCTTACAGTGAAGAAGCCTTGTAGGGTCTGTCTGAACTGGACATCTTCTTTAATATAAGTATTGTTTCTAGGGGAGAATGTCTCCATAGTAAAGCACTGTTTGGAATACCATATGATAGTATATGGAGTATGGAGGCACAGAAACTATGTGCATAATGCACTAGAGCACACTGGTGTGCCAATGCTCAGTAAGAACCATTCATGTAGTCTCCTGCATGCATGAGTTTTTCTTTAATACAACAAAAAAAAAATGAGATCCGCCATCATATTTTGCCTATAAGGTTGTTTTACATCAGCACTGCTTCCCCTGTTGTCTCTGAAAGTGGAAGAACAGAAGACTCAATAATTGTCTATTTAAGCAGAGGAAGGAACATTGCTTATCAATTTGTTGTGGCAGGCAGCCCTTGCTGTCACCGTACACTGCATCCTGACTTGACAGCGGCAGTCCAACATATGACAAAATATTTTCCAAACATCACAGTTTGCTACCTAGAAAAATAAATCTGGAAATGGATGTGAACTTTCTAAATATTGTAGTTACAGAGCTAAAACTTCAGTCCGAATACTTTTTTTTTTGAGTATTTTGTTTGTAAAGTAAATGCTGTTTATACAGACTGCAATATAGCAATATATATGTAGATGTATATACTACATACAATGTTAGCTGTGAGTTTTTACTATTAACTTTCTAATAATCTATATGATTATTAGATTATTATTATTAAAAGTCTAGCCAACTAGATTATTATTAAAAGTCTAGCCAACTGTTCCCTTTCACACTGAAAACAATACAAAGAATAGTTTTTTGTATTTTATTTTCAATGGTCATTTATGTCAGTGTCTATTTAGGGTGGGCATACTGTAGCTACAATGGGTTCCAATGCCTGCTTAATAGGCAAATAATTTTCTACTGCTTACTAGACTCCATAGAATGGACTATACTATTTGTCCATATACTTCACACTTTCTAGTGTGAAGTGGCATTAGATATAGAACTAGTAGGTTGCACATATTGGCAGCATGCCATATCTGTGTGGGGAAACCAGACAGAGAGCACTGTAATGGTTTTGTAATGAAGTTTTTGGCTTGTACAATTGAAACCCATTAAAAAAACAAATTGCCTAAACAAGGAAATGTATGATAAATCCACATGCTCTATGCTATGGGAAGCCTTAGGCCGATCCTCCCTCAGATAAAGGGGTTATCCAGGATTAGAAAACATGGCTGCTTTCTTTCAGAAAGATCTCCACTTACTCTCCTCATGCAGTGACATCATGTCCATTGGTCACATGGCCATGTTGCAGATCAGTCCCATTCATTTGAGCGTGGCCATGTGACCAACAGATTCAATGTCACTTCCGGAAAAGAAGTGGCACTTTTTCTAAAAGAAAACAGCAGGGCTGTTTTACTACATTAGGGGGCCCTGTTCACATGTTTTGTATGTGCCCCCCCCCCCCACATAATTTAATTTGCCCATAATTAGCCCCCTCATTCAACCACCACACAAAATAAACCCCCAAAAAACAAAGTATACTCACCTAACTGCATTCCCATGGACTCCAGCTGTAATGTCTGCGGCTTGGCACTCATTGTGCTTCCCTGCAGCAAACAACATCAGCTGAAGGCAGAATAATGGAGCACGGAGCTGATAGCTGATAGCTCCGTGCTCCACTATTGTATTCAACCTCTATCTATGTCCTAAGGACATACATAGAGTTAAAATCCCTGCCTGCTGCCCAGAACAGCAGGACAGCACCCAAAATGCCAGACTGTCCCGCTCGATCTGTGGCAACTGAGGGGCACCTGCAACCATAGGGCCCGGTGCAGATGCACAATTGGCCCTATGGTTAAAGAGACCCTGCAAAGCAGCCATGCTTTCTAATCCAGGATAACCCTTGTGGTAAAGTGTATAGTAAAGTGCTGGATGGGGTGTATATCTTGCCTGGTTTCCTCAGCCAGACGAGGTAACGGAGATCCAGGAAGATACCTGTTGCCTTAGCAGAACATAGGTTTTCCCCTACTCCCAGGTACTCTCAGCTGAGGCTTCCTATGAGTGATTACTGAGGAAGGAAGCCTGGCAAAAGGAGGGCTGAGAAGTCCCAGGTTGGGAGAGAGACAGAGCACTCCTGGAGAGGAGATTTGCAGACTTTACACTGTGTTTGCTGATATTTATTTGCCTGCACTAGGCTAGTGAGGGGCATGATTTTGTATAGTTAGAGCCAGACAGGCTTAGGCTTTTGTTTTGTGATGTAATCTTGTGCCGGAACACCTAAATAAAGGACCCTTGGAGTTTTAAAACCCATTGCCTCTGTGAACTTTGTCATTGCCGACCCAACCATGTGAGCTGTTCCCTAAACCCTTTTAAATTATCTGTATACTGTCATTCTGCTGTGCCTTTGTATAACTAGCTTAAAGGGATCATATGAAAAGATGTGGATTCAGAATAGTTTTATCTTTGTACTCATTGGAATTTCCCCATAGTGAGTTTTCAAAGGGTCCATGCATTGAATAACATAGGAGCGCTCTCCATTGTAGAAATCCCAGGTATGCATTAGCACACAGTGAATGGAGGGGGTGCTAGTGAGTACCAAGATGAAAAATACATATTTGGAATCAACATCTTTTCACTTATCCAGTCATTACAGTGGTTTGAAGGGTATTCAATGGTTACAGAAGTCCTTTAACCAGTGAGTGTCATCTGTGGGGTACTAGATCATACATTGCTTCTTTAATAAAACTATGGGAATCCCTATCCATGGCAATTTGTCATGACTGTGGAGCTTGTTACTTTTCAGGTCCTGAGTCCAGTGCACACTTGTATATTGTTGATCCTTACTGGAATCCCTAAATTGTAGGTGACAACAAACATCAAGCTCTTCTGTCTTGGATGGTGTACCCTGGTACCATAATGAGGACCCAGCTGCTATGGACTCTCCTCTCTATACTATTGTCTACCAGACTTGTACATTCTGCTCCGTGGAGCTCCTGAATTTATTACAACATAATGGTTTAAGTATTAAGTGCTAAGCACGTGCTATTGAGCTTGATCCTGAGAGTAGAGCCTCCCAGCTCCAAATACAGTTATGCACTTGAGATCACATTCTTAAAGGCTCCATCTCTGGTTTTCAGCTAAAGTACAGCTCCTTGAGAAATACAGATATCAAAATATTGTTGAAGCAGCTGTTACAGTATCAGGCGGTGATTTTCTACAAACTGCTCTCTAATCTAGTCCACAGATTACTAATTGTTATGAAGCATTGCTCCTTGCTGGTGGTGTGATATATTGCATTAGATATTCCGCTACCACACTATACTGTACTGCTCCAGGTCTCTTGGGTCCAACTGGAATTTCCAAGCTGTGGTGAATCATGTAATATGCTGCACATGGTCATGAATTTGATGCTAGATGCATATACAGTACAGACCAAAAGTTTGGACACACCTTCTCATTCCAAGAGTTTTCTGTATTTTCATGACTATAAAAATGGTAGATTCTCACTGAAGGCATCAAAACTATGAATTAACACATGTGGAATTATATACTTAACAAAAAAGTGTGAAACAACTGAAACTATGTCTTATATTCTAGGTTCTTCAAAGTAGCCACCTTTTGCTTTGATTACTTCTTTGCACACTCTTGGCATTCTCTTGATGAGCTTCAAGAGGTAGTCACCTGAAATGGTCTTCCAACAGTCTTGAAGGAGTTTCCAGAGATGCTTAGCACTTGTTGGCCCTTTTGCCTTCACTCTGCGGTCCAGCTCACCCCAAACCATCTCGATTGGGTTCAGGTCTGGTGACTGTGGAGGCCAGGTCATCTGGCGTAGCACCCCATCACTCCCCTTCTTGGTCAAATAGCCCTTACACAGTCTGGAGGTGTGTTTGGGGTCATTGTCCTGTTGAAAAATAAATGATGGTTCAACTAAACGCAAACCGGATGGAATAGCATGCCGCTGCAAGATGCTGTGGTAACCATGCTGGTTCAGTATTCCTTCAATTTTTAATAAATCTCTAACAGTGTCACTAGCAAAGCACCCCCACACTATCACACCTCCTCCTCCATGCTTCACAGTGGGAACCAGGCATGTAGAGTCCATTCGTTCACCTTTTCGGCGTCGCACAAAGACACAGTGGTTGAAACCAAAGATCTCAAATTTGGACTCATCAGACCAAAGCACAGATTTCCATAGGTCTAATGTCCATTCCTTGTGTTCTTTAGCCCAAACAAGTCTCTTCTGCTTGTTGCCTGTCCTTAGTAGTGGTTACCTAGCAGCTATTTTACCATGAAGGCCTGCTGCACACAGTCTCCTCTTAACAGTTGTTGTAGAGATGTGTCTGCTGCTAGAACTCTGTGTGGCATTGACCTGGTCTCTAATCTGAGCTGCTGTTAACCTGCAATTTCTGAGGCTGGTGACTCGGATGAACTTATCCTCCGCAGCAGAGGTGACTCTTGGTCTTCCTTTCCTGGGGCGGTCCTCATGTGAGCCAGTTTCTTTGTAGCGCTTGATGGTTTTGGCCACTGTACTTGGGGACACTTTCAAAGTTTTCCCAATTTTTCGGACTGACTGACCTTCATTTCTTAAAGTAATGATGGTCACTCTTTTTTCTTTACTTAGCTGCTTTTTTCTTGCCATAATACAAATTCTAACACTCCATTCAGTAGGACTATCAGCTGTGTATCCACCTGACTTCTGAACAACACAACTGATGGTCCCAACCCCATTTATAAGGCAAGAAATCCCACTTATTAAACCTGACAGGGCACACCTGTGAAGTGAAAACCATTTCAGGTGACTACCTCTTGAAGCTCATCAAGAGAATGCCAAGAGTGTGCAAAGCAGTAATCAAAGCAAAAGGTGGCTACTTTGAAGAACCTAGAATATAAGACATATTTTCAGTTGTTTCACACTTTTTTGTTAAGTATATAATTCCACATGTGTTAATTCATAGTTTTGATGCCTTCAGTGTGAATCTACAATTTTTATAGTCATGAAAATACAGAAAACTCTTGGAATGAGAAGGTGTGTCCAAACTTTTGGTCTGTACTGTACGTTTCAGAACAAATCAAAATACAGTATTACAACCGAGCTTACAATTTAGATTTATTGTATCATATATGATACACTATATAAACAAAAGTATTGCCATATCTACAAATTTTAGCTACAATTTTATAACATCCCAGTTGTGATGATTCCGCTTAAATATGGCTATAACTCAAAGCTGTATTTTGATCTCTGGCTATAGTATCTCCCTTCTTACTTGCATTTATTCATAATGTGCACAGCCTACTCAAAGGTATATTGCCAATAGTGGCCGGACTGGAACAATAGGGCTTTGTATCCATCCCAGCAGGGCTCCATTGAATTCCTACACAGTCCTGGCTGATCAAATAAACATGCATGGTGCAGCCTGCACTGGTAGATCAGACATGGTTGATAACATTGTATCATTCCACTTGGTCTCAGCTCTTTACAAAGAATCTGGACTTGAGTGCATTAATCCATCAGACTTGCTGTTGTTGATGACCTCATTCTGGGTGGTGTCATCAAGGGTATATAAGATGAGATAAGAGGTCAGTGGGGAGAGATTGGGCTGAGACTACAAGAATACTAAGACCATCACAGACTACAGAGTTTTTACATACAGACTACAGGAGATTACAGACAGACTTCTACTGTGAGAGACTATTGGAATACTGTGAGGAACATGCAGGCTGGAATACTGTGATGCCACATGCTAGGAGTTAATGCCGCTGCCTCCACTGGTGATCTCCACATGCCATGTGTGAGTGTTGGACTATAGAGCCACATCCAGGAGATGTGTGGTAAAGTAACTATTTCACTTTTGTGCCCTTTTATTTCATTGCACTGTATCTTGTAACTAGTAACTGTTAATGCTTGCATATATCTACATATCTGTTCTGAACTGCATGTGTTAGATGTTAATACCGACCCATTTAGGGGTTAATAAATATATAAAATTTAGAAAGCTTGTCTTGTATTTATCTTGTGGACCCAACACTCACTGGAGGTGAGTGTGGTTTTATATGAAAGAAGACTCAGGTGTGGGCCAACGCGGTGTTGGCGCACTGAGGATCTTTCACATTGGTGGCAGCGTGGTGGGATCTTAGGATAAACAGCGTGTGTTGGTGACCTTTATCACTCAAAACGCTGGGGATTGTGGTAATCCTATGAGACAAGCTCGGTATTAAAGCAAGCATTAAGATACAGTGAAAGTTTGTTACAGTGCTGTTCCCCTCTCTTACTCTTTGTATTCTATCCTATCTTTTATTTGGCAAATGCCAGTGGATGGCTAGTGGGCTCAGAAGCAGATCTCCAGAACTGCTGAACAAGGCATTTGGAGATCCTGAGCGTATGGCTGAAATGGAGGCAGCCACAGCTATGCAGAGAAGTGAGCAGAGTCCTGATTTTGGGGCTAGGCCAGGAAGTGCGGCAAGCAGCCCGGGCCCAAGGATTACTTCACCAGGAGGGACCAGTAGCCCCAGCGTTGTCGGGGGGAATGGCTTCATACTGGCAAATGGCCCTACAGCAAGTAGGCACCAGTGACCCTAACACATACCTGCAGGTGTTGTGCCGCTTTCAGGAAGCCGCAGAATGGCAGGCCGATCGTGAGGCAGCAGAACGAGAACGGCAGGCCGCAGAACGGCAGGCCGATCGTGAAGCTGCAGAACGAGAACGGCAGGCCGCAGAACGGCAGGCCGATCGTGAAGCTGCAGAACGAGAGCGGCAGTATCAGCTTGAGCTCAAAAGAATGGAGCTCTCCCAGCAGGCACCGTCTGTCACTGCACACACTCCAGAAGCCCAAGTACCAAGGCTCCGATCCGAGGACTTTCCAATCCTTGAAACAAACGGGGATTTGGACTCGTTCTTGCGGGCCTTTGAGAAAGTGTGTAAGCAGTATCAGCTACCACAGACGGATTGGGTCCGTTACCTGGCTCCCCGGTTGAGGGGAAAAGCCCTGGACACTTACGCCAATTTGCCAGTTGACCAGGACTATGAGTCTGTTAAAGCAGCGCTGATCCGGAGGTACCAACTCACGCTGGAGCTATACCGTCGAAGGTTCCGAGGACTGCAGAAAAAGCCTTCAGAGAGCCATGAGGATACAGCGGCCCAGCTGCGCGTGTGGATCCGGGAGTGGACGGAGGGCAAGTCCGTCACCTCGCAAGAAAGCCTTGCAGACCTCATGCTTCAATAGCAGTTCTTGAACATTTGTACCGAGGAAGTGCAAAAATACCTCTTGGACCGAGAGCCCAAGGACCTTGAAACAGCCGCAGCAATGGCGGATTGTTATGTTGCCAACCAGTTGCCGTGGAAACCTGCCAGCGACGGCTGGAGGAGGGGTAAGACACAATCTGTCCTGGGGAATCCTGAACCAAGCTGGAGGTCACCACAGCCCTCTGCTTCCAGGTGGGGTAGGCCAAACTCTGTCCCGGGTGGTTCCTATACGTCCCCTGCCCCTCGAGCTCTGAGCTCCCCGGCGACCTCTCTCATACCCCAGGGAGAGATCAGGCGGTGCCACGCCTGTAATCAAATGGGACATTTTCAACGAGACTGCCCCAACCGCCCTAGGAACCCCCCTGCTCCCCAGACTACAGCGGCCGGCCCATCTGTGTATCTAGTTGCGAGGGAGGGGCCCCAGCTTAATACTAACCGTCAACAGGTCACTGTGGGGGACAAAGTGGTGATGGGATTCCGGGACACTGGGGCAGATGTCACGCTGGTACAACCAGATTTGGTCCCCCCAGACAGTATTATTCCCGGGAAAACTCTGACCCTACGGGGTATTGGATTGTAACGTTTTACTGTACCCATGGCTTGTGTTCATTTAGACTGGGGTGCAGGGAAAGGAATGCGGGATGTGGGAGTGATGTCTGAGTTGCCTGCCAATGTACTGTTGGGGACAGATTTGGGGCCTATGATGTGCCAATATGGGGTGGGGGGCCACCCCAACTCCCTGTGATCAGCTGTCTGTCCATGCTGATATGTCTGATATTGTACCTGTGGGACTACCTGCAGAGGGGGCTGGTAACCCTCCCTCTGAAATGTCTCCTCATACATTCTGTGAAAATGCTAATTGTACTGTCTCTGGGATTAATGTAGATGTAAAGGAGCTGAGTGAGGACTGGGCTGTAGACCCGCCCACATCTGCGGGGGCCTCACCCCCCCAGTCTGTGTCTCTATGTCCGCCAGTCCTCCCTCCAGCTCAGTGTGATAGAACCAATGCTGATCAGGATGCTGTTAATGATATTGTAAATGTCTGCCATGAAACTGTGGATGTTGTATCAGGTGGTTCGGTGTCTCTCTGGGCTCTCAGTGACGGTCCGGATGTAGGACGGACTGCTGGTATTGCGGTGGTTACCCGCAGTCAAAGTGCCAAAGGGGTGGAAAGCCTTCCAGCCTCTGCATCGGTCCCTCCGTTGCTCGGATGCATTACTGAGACCCGGTGTGAATTAACAATTGCTAATGAATGTACTGTCAATGTAATTGCCAATGCTTGTTGTGAAAGTGTGCAGGGTAGCTCTTCTGAGTCACTGGAAGCGACTTCTATTATTTCGCCCAGTGCATCCGATAAGCACCCAACTGCTGACCATGTGCCAGGTAGTCAGGTAGGCTATAGGGATCTCATGGCCGATCCAGGTGAGGGACGGACTGCTGGTAGTGCGGTGTTAGCCCGCAGCCAGAGTGCTACAAGGGTGGAGGGCTTTCCGACCCTTGAACTGTTGCCTACACCACCTGGAGTCGGTGCTGAGACCGCCGTGACTAGCCTCACTCCCTTGAAGCCGGAGGAGTCCGGCCGGTATGAGACATACACGTATCTTCTGTCCAGTTCTATTCCAGGAGTGCCCATGGCCCAAGTGCAGATGGCATGGGGTACTGGAGGTGTGATCCAAGAAGAGGGTATGTCCAAGGTATTACCTGTCAATGTATTGTGGGGTGTGTGGTTCCCTCTAATTGAACTTGCACTCCCATTCAATTGCACGGGTTTATATACTGTAAGTGGAATAGAGGATATTTCTCATTTCCCCATTTGCCCCTAGGTTATTTTAAGTTGAGTATGCTCTGGATCCTATTTGCCCTGTGTTCACATTGTAGACCTGTTCTGGGTCCAAGAGAGACATGTTATTTCCTTGTGTTCACATTGTAGACCTGTTCTGGGTCCAAGAGAGGTATGGTATTGCGCTGTGTTCACATTGTAGATTTATTTTGGGTTTAATAGAGGCATTAGTATAGGGTCCCACCTTAATGAGGTCGCCTTGTCGGGGCAGGTGGGCTTCCTACTGTTTGATCAAATATGTATAACTAAGAACCTCAAAATTTTAGTTTATACACCATATTAATTTGTAGGTGCCAATAATAGCAGGAATGCTATCTCTGTTCTCTATATACCCTTGTGCTGTGTCAGAGTGCTGCTACACCTTTTTGTTTTTATGCATTTTACCACAGTAGCTTGCACCTGTTCACATTGGGATGTGCTGTCTGAATCTTTTTCGTGTGTGTACTGCATGGGGGGGAGTTTTTACAGATCATCACACCAGTCTAAGTCCATAGCCACTAATATGGAGTCAAGTCAAGTTCTTTCCCACCAAACTGACCCAACCATGCCTTTATAGACTTTGCTTTGTGAACAGGGGCACAGTCATGCTCAAACAGAAAGGGGCCTTCCCATATAATTGGAAGCATATAGTTACCCACAATGTTTTGTTATGCTGAAGTTTTAAGATTTCCCTTAACTAAAAGTGAAAGGGGCCGAGATCATCCTCTGAAAAAACCCATAGTATTATCCCTCGTCCACCAAACTTTACAGTTGGCGCAGTGCAGTCAGGTGGGTATCATTCTCTGGCATTTGCCAAACCCAGATGTTTCCATCAGACCGACAGAGAAGCTTTATTTGTCACTCCACAGAACATGTTTTCACTACTTCAGAGTCCAATGGCAGCAGGCTTTACACCATTTCTTCCAATGCTTGACATTGTGCTTGGTGATGTTAAGGAGACCCATGCCATGAGAGCCTACTGACACATAGTTTGTGAGTTTATGGTAATAGGATATTTTGAACTCTGCAGTTATTGAGTCAAGAGAGTATTGGCGACTTTTGTGCACAATGTAAGGGAGGATTCATCAACATTGGCATATTGGATCACAACCTTGATGGTACTTGTGCTGGTGGAAGGTGTGCTTAATTCATTACAAGGTGCATTCACTGTTAAAAAGACACACGGCAGAACTGGTGAAAACCTGGCTACATTCACTTACTGCTCCTGCTTGTGGCCTCCTCTTCCCTCTTCAGCAGAGGTGTTGCTAGGGGTTCAGCACAGGGGTGGCAAACACGCCCAAGTGGGCCCCCAGTTCAGGTATACCGATATTATCACTATGCGGTGAACGGTGGTATATAGTGGCTATACACATTTAAGTAAATACAGTACGGGAACTATGTTGTGACTTACAGGTGTCGTCTCTGACTGTAACCGTTCACATTTCCCTTCTCTTCCCTTTGGGCCGCCATGACCACTTCTTCCAGCTGTAACTTCTGTCTGTAAAGTTTGCAACACAGATATCTTTGGCTCCTCACTTTTCCAGGCACCCGACCCACATTGTCCTCACCTGCATAAAGTCCCCATCCTGCTAATATAACCTCCCTTTAGAATAAATAATACTGCTAAATGCATCTTTAAATGAATAATGTCCCTGTGTACTCCCTTAAATAGTACCCCTTATTTAGTGCCTCTTCAGAGGGGGGTCCACTAATCTCTTATTGATGATCTATCCTGAGGAATTGAACATTGCTATGTTTCAGCAGTGCCAGGATTATTTGAAGAGTGCAGAGAAGTCTTACAAAGCGAACCAATTTTACTGGTGTGAGCGCAATCAGCTCTAAGTATCACCGTATTGAAGTCCAAATTCATAGGGTTGATGTATAAGCTATAGCATAGAGAGACTCACACATACACAGCTATTGTGTATATAGTGGGTTCTGCTTTAATGGAGGGAAAAATGTAGTTTTTGAGTACAGTGTAGACAAAGAACAGGTCGGGTTACTTTAATTAGCATAACATGATTGGTGGCAAAGTTGTAAAATAGTTCTGGCATATGGCTATTGGATAAGAAACAAAAGAGGGGCCGCATCCCCTTAAGCCATCTGGTGGGGGATGAGCTCTCTGAACAAAAGAGGAATGGAAAATGGCTACAGGCATGGCCCACATGGCCCTGGAATCCAAAATGGAGGATACATAAGCTGAGTCATCCTCCACATTGGTTTGCTTTGCATTTTAACTTTTGGTAAAGGGGGCTGTTATGGTTGAGATGTAAGGGCAAATTACAGCAAAAGCAGAAACTGGCATGATAACAGCAAGCAGATGAACAAGCTATTTAAAACCAGTACTGCACTGTGAGACTGAGACAAACCCCCAGACGCCTTCACCAGCGCTTGCCGCAAGACCAGATGGACTTTGTAGAATTTGACGGTCTGAATTGTCACCACCAGGAACTATACAGGTAATAAATGCTCCACTTACTGATATCAAACCAGAACCCACAATTGATTTACAGGGCTGATCAGAAACAGGAGAATAAAAGTCTAGGCAAAAGGGTTAAAAACCAGCAGAAGTCGTCAGAGGCAGAATCAGGGGACAAAACCAAAATCCAATAGAAGGCCAAGGGTCAAATCCGAACGGGTACGTCAATGGCAGTAGCAGCAGGCAAACAAATAAACAGAAAACAAGCCGAGGGTCAGAACGAAGCAATCCAATACGAACACAATCAGGATCAGAGCTGATCTAGAAAACTAAATTAACAGCCACCTGAATTGAGAATCTTGACAGGGACCTTTAATAGTTTTAATTGCCCATTTTTATCTAACTTGAATAGAGATGAGTGAAGTGGTTCAGAACAAACTGGTTTGACTCAAAATTTCCAAAAGTTTCGATTTCTAATAAAATTGAACCTGTTATGATTTGTCTTAGGCAAACTTCTAAAATAGCCACCATATGTAACATGAGATAGATGAATAATACTACTACTAATGAATAATAGCTACAAGAGCAAAATCAATTAATATCTAACTCTTATCAGCAAATACCAAATACAGGCTCACTAAATAATCACTTGGACTACCATACTGGGTGATACATCCATGAATATAGAATCCCCAAATAAAAAGAAGCCCATGGCACAAATGTTTAAATAAATCAAATTTTATTACACAAAATACAAATATTAAAAACATGAGGCCCACAACAATTGTTTCTGGTAACAAACCCAGAACGGGCATAAGTTACAAATCCACATTGACTGACAATAATCATATATAGTAATAATACCGTGAACAGTCTCACAATAGAAGCTCAATAGCTAGTCTTATGGCCAACAGTGAAAAAATTGTAAAAATACCATTTTACCTTTTCCGAGTACAAAAAGAACCATCCATTCTGGAGTAGCGTCAGCCACAAAGAGCGTTTTCCGGGGGTTGATGTGATCCCAGTTGTGGTTGTCATATATGTCAAACCCAAAATACAAAAATCCACCGACAAGTGAAAATAATTATCAAATAAAGTATCCAATATCAAGGCAATAACAGGACAAGGAAAGGAATGGCTGTGTAAAAATTGGATCCATTAATAGGGGCACCTTAATCACATAATGAAGAAGTTACCACAATGCGACACGTCATCATGTCCCAATGTTGCAGCATGTACATGTCCCTTCAACAATGGCAACACCACACCATGGTTCATCGCTGCATCCCAGAACATCGTGACATGCCATGTCATCTCAAAGTGTCATGACGACATAATACTTACAGTAACTTGCATCACAATGCTATTCAATGTGACTATAGTGTCCACTGTTCTTTGTTGTTGTTGTTTTTCTCTTGCATATGTTGCATATGTGTTTGTTTAATTGCATAGGGGTCACCTTATGTGGGTGGGATTTCTAGGGGGGGGGGGTGTTACCTCCAGTTAGATAATTTAAATACTCTGATTGAGGTGAGCGATTTATGCTATGACTAAGAATCCATGTGATCTGAAACGTGTAAGAAGTTTTATCCAATTTTAACTGTCATGCTGTTTTTCAATAGACTCCCTGCTGTCTTGGCAACAGATCGGCGGGACTGGATCTTGTTCCAGGGACTGGCGATCTACAACAAATCTGCAGCTCCCATGCGCCTCTACAAAAATGGCACCTAGGTCAGGTGTGAGGTGCCGGAGTCCTTAATGCCCCCAATCAGTGCAGGAACTGATTACGGGCATTAGTGGAGGCACTGATTCCGGGCATTAGTGCGGAGTCTCTGCTATGTTGGCCGCTCAGCTCAAGAGTGGCCCCCATATGTAAATACCCAACATCCGCCTTAATAGTATGGCAGATGTCGGGAAGGGGTTAAATACAGTGGTGCCTAAAAGTTTGTGAACCATTCAGAAAACAAATATGTCTAAAAGATTGGACTTGGTCATTTAACTATAGAAGAAAATGAATGATCCAATATCACATATTTGTGAGTGGTAGAAGTATATGGCCATTCTTAAACTTTATTTTTCTTTAACCATTCTTTGATAGAACGACTTGTGCGCTTGGAGACGTTGAATGGCTGCATGACCTACATTCTCTGGAAATTCAACTCACAGACCTATGTCCAGACATTTTACTTTATAATTTGCTGATATAATTCAAAATGTATTATTCCATCAATGATGTCAGGTCATCCTGGCCCAGATGCAGCAAAACAAGACTGAACCATAATATCACCACCATGTTCATAGCTGGTCGGAGGTTTTTATGCTGGAATGAAGAGTTTTCATTTAAACCAAAAAGCTCTCTTTTAGTCTTATCAGTCCACAAAGCATTGTTTCAGTAGCCTTCTGGCAGTCCAGTTGATCTATAGCAAACTGCAGACAAAAAGCGATGTTCTTTATGGAGAGCAGTATCCTCCTACTTGGAATCTTATTGTTAATGTTCATAGAAGGTCTTTAGTTGTCTAGAGGTTACACTGGGTTCCTTTGTGACCTCGCAGACTTTTTGTCTCATTTATTTAATTTGGTTCTCTTTGTCTACTTTTAAGACTTGTGTGAAAATACAATGTAGTTTTAGGTAAAATTTATACAAAAATATAGGAATTTCTGAAGGATTCACACACTTTCAAGCACTGATGTATATGACCTCTGCAAATAAAAATAGAAAGAATAAAACAAGTCACTTGACAGAGGAATCAAAATAACAAGAGCTTCTTGCTATACTCAAGTCACAATGACAATGTAATAGTCTAAAATGGAAAAAAACACTAAAAAGGTATACTCACCTTACCTGTCAGTCTTCTGGCGCTCCTGTGGTGATGCTTTTCTGGTTCCATGATCAGTCTCGGCTTACTGACATCCCCCAATAATGTGTCATGTCAATATGTGACCATTGCAGCAGTCACAGAATTTGGTGGTCATATAAAGGCCCGGTCACCCTACAGCCTGCATTGTAGTTATAGTTGAAGTCCCACAATGCTATATTCAGCCAGGGAACACACTCTCACACATTTGTATTGACTAGAAAACCAGGTATTTTTTCTATTTTTTCAAATATGTTCAGACACACATCAGCAGCAGCAACATATATGAGGAGTTTCTGACATGTGCAAATGCAACTTCAGACGGCATGGACTGATATCAATGTAACACAGCCAGAACCCAAACTGAAGAGGTGGCGTGCACGCACCAGAGATGGGTGAACCTCATGAGATTTAGTTTATGAATATGCAGGAGGCTTGGCTCTCCGGTTCATTTAGTACCGGACTTGTTCTGATAGAGCCAGAAGTGCTATTATTATACTGAGACCAAATAGTATAAAAGGGGTAAATGGGTGCAGTTGCACCTGGGCCCAGGAGTCTTAGGGGGCCCATAAGGATATCTATACCTAATTTGAGAAGACCAGTACTATAAACAACACATGATAGTTTTGGGGCCTGGTACAGATTTTGCACTGGGGCCCCTGAGCATAAAGCTGCAGCCAATGCAGTCCTACACTGCAGATTGTGTCCACCGAACTCTGTCTGCAGTGCAATGCCAAGCCTGTACAAAGGTTCTGCTTTGTCTAAACTGTCTTGAGGTTGAGGCCCCACGTTGTAAAAAAGTTGCTTTTTTTTGTTGCAGATTTAGCTGTGGTTATTTTGTGCTGAAGCCAGGAGTAGATTTAACAGAAGGGAAAAGTATAAGAGCTTTCTTTATATTTTTCATTCATTTTCAAGCAGCTCTTAACTTTGGCTGAAAAGTGCAGCAAAATCTTTAACAAAAATAGCAGCTTTTCTGCAATGTGGGGCCTCAACCTAAAGGGAAAACAGGACCTCATCACCCTGTGCAAAGAGGAACATTATTTATCTGGTACATAATGCACAGCTCATGCAACGTGGCCTAGGTAAGTACATGTTAATGCGTAGTGAAATACAGGAAGACACATGACATTGGCACTGAGGATGTTGGCTTTTCAACTATCCTATACTTACCAATGCTGCGACCTCACCTTCCACCCCCCTACCCCCATACCGTACTCTACCTGAGAAAAAAGACAAACACACGTGGGGTTGGATTAATTGGCCACAGCAGCCATTTTATTACATAAACAGTACAAATATATATATATATAAACTGCAATTTTCAAACCCCCCCTGAATAAATAACGTTAACATAACCCTTTATAATAATAAATACATAAATAACAATTTAAATAACAAACTAACCAATTAACCCCAACTTTCAGAAATAAATATATTTTTTGAGGGGGAGGTCCTTGGAGCTCCACAGATCTGGCCGCCAAACTGTCCATCACACCAAGTTACCCCCAGCCGTAAACCACAGGCTCAGGGGCACCATAAACACCGATGGCAGTCTCACCACATATATCACAAACCACTCCCCGGGACACCACCCAGCAGGAGCCCAAAAGCGGCCAGACCAACCAAAACCGTAGTTAATTGTAGGGGAAACTCACCACCATGTTTCCCCACCCCCGAATTTTTACCAACTCCAAGGACCCCCCACCCCGCACTGCTGTGACAAAATAACTTACACTGACCTACCACCAACCTTCCCATCACAAGGGCGGGCGGGCGGGTCAATGGCTCCTTTCCAGCGGTGAATGACCGCGGGAAGCAGAGCCGGTCCCCTATATCCCCTGCCCCTAACAACTCCCGCCACGGACCTACCCCTCCCCCCTAGTAACCCCAAGCCCCACCGTCAGGCCCTGTCATGCCGGCCTTCCCATAGTCTGCGCCCTGGTCCGGCCTTCCTTGACATTGGCACTGAGGATGTTGGCTTTTCAACTATCCTATACTTACCAATGCTGCGACCTCACCTTCCACCCCCCTACCCCCATACCGTACTCTACCTGAGAAAAAAAGACAAACACACGTGGGGTTGGATTAATTGGCCACAGCAGCCATTTTATTACATAAACAGTACAAATATATATATATATATATAAACTGCAATTTTCAAACCCCCCTGAATAAATAACGTTAACATAACCCTTTATAATAATAAATACATAAATAACAATTTAAATAACAAACTAACCAATTAACCCCAACTTTCAGAAATAAATATATTTTTTGAGGGGGGAGGTCCTTGGAGCTCCACAGATCTGGCCGCCAAACTGTCCATCACACCAAGTTACCCCCAGCCATAAACCACAGGCTCAGGGGCACCATAAACACCGATGGCAGTCTCACCACATATATCACAAACCACTTCCCGGGACACCACCCAGCAGGAGCCCAAAAGCGGCCAGACCAACCAAAACCGTAGTTAATTGTAGGGGAAACTCACCACCATGTTTCCCCACCCCCCGAATTTTTACCAACTCCCAGGACCCCCCACCCCGCCACAGTGTGCACGCCTTGACCACCTCAAGGCTGCACACCCCCCACCAAAGCCAGGGCACGCTCCACCCCACCTTGTAAACCTAACGCCCAAAGGTCAATTCCAACCGCATTAAGGTGCACCCCATCCGCCAACCAGAACCCTCCTTGGATATCCTCCAACTCATGATGGCGCACCACCACACCCCCGTGACGGACCACAAAAGCGCCCACTGACCTATTGACCTTGGACCTAGCTCGATTAACCCTGTTTACAGATCTGGCGCCCCGCCAGGAATGACGTGGAACTATGTCCGACCATACAATGACCAGCCCCGGACAATCCACCCACAGACGGAGCAAATCATGCTTCACATCCCTGACCAGTTCCCGGAAGGGGCGAGCGCATAAATCATTTCCACCCAAATGCAACACCAGCACATCAGGGTGACGATCCAGGCGAGCAAACCTAGTAAATTCGCGTAACATGCGGCCCCAATGCATACCCCGGAAACCCAGCCACCGCACTACTGCCACTGACCTAGGGAGACCAAGCTGCCGTCCGTGGGGGCGCATGTTCGCTTGCTCCGCCCCCCAATGGACATAAGAATGCCCCAAAATCCAAACCAAGCTGGGGGGTTGACCTATAAAATAAATAAGCAACATAATAATAGAAAAATCTGCAAAACCCGAACCCAACTCACCACCCTAACAGACTAATAACTTCTACAGTAAATGAGGACGCACATAGGAAACAAAACGGCGTGACGCCCATCTACCGATCTGCCGCACAACATCCGGGCCCAAACCCCAAATCGAGGCCTCTGTAGCTGCACCTATGCGAAAAGAGTGCGGAGCAAAAACCGACGGGTCAAGCCCCAACTCCCCTAGACACTTCCGAAAAACCCAGGTAAACTGAAAACGGGACAAAAATGAGCCGTCGGAATGGCGCAGCAAAGGGCCACACTGTCCCCCCCGCAGCCCATATAACTCCTGGAAGCACCGCACCGGGCACATGGTGGACTCCGGAATGGGAAACAGCCTTACCCTGCGGCCCCGGCCGCCTTGATCCGTCTTAGATCGACGGATAACAAATTCAACCCCGGACTCACCTAACAACACGTCCTGCACCAACACCCCCCCCCCCCGCAACCTTCTTGCATGGAGAGACCAATTCCCCCACCCGCATTGCCCCAAAAAACGCCCAGGAAAAAGCCAGCCGAAAAAGAGCAACCTCGAACGGGGAGGAACACACCCCTTGCATTACCGCCCCCAGCCGTTCGAGTAATTGAAATGACACCGGCCGCCGCCCATCCGGGCGAGCCCGGCCCCTCCTAAAACCCCGCACAGCCTGTGTGACAAGAAAATCTTTTGTCACATCCACCCATCCCCGGACGCGAAAACCGAACGCTAGCCCTGCCACTAAACGATTCATCCGGGAAACCGACCACCCAGCCAACGCCCCCCGACCCACCAGCACCAAAACCGCCATGCGCCTATCTCCGTCCGAACTAACACCCCCTAACTCACCCGTAACGGATTCAAACTCCCTCCATCCGGCCGCATAGGCCGCTCTGGTACCGACCGCTAGGGATGACCGAATTAGTTCACCGGCCGCGGCAAGACCACGCCCCACAGGTGGTCCGGACACCGGATTCCAGTGACGTCCGCCTCGGGGGCCACCTGCCGCAAACGCTCCCACTGGAACCGAGAAAGAGAGTCGGCAATTACATTCGTGACCCCAGGGACATGAACCGCCACCACCCATGCATTCAACGCTAAACAACGCAAAACCAGGTGCCGTAACAGACGAACCACCGGCGGAGAAGAAGCAGTCAGCGAATTAATGGCACCAACCACTGCCTGGTTGTCACAGTGGAAACGCACCTTCTTGTCAGAAAAACGAGCCCCCCATACCTCTAGTGCCACCACGATAGGGAAGAGCTCCAGCAAACACAGATTCCTAACCAACCCCTGCTCCACCCACTCTGACGGCCAACGTCCCACGCACCACTGTCCTTGACAAAAGGCCCCAAAACCCACTGCCCCCGAGGCATCAGTGTACAATTCCCAGTCAAAAACATAGACAACAGGCGACATTACCAAGGAGCGGCCGTTGTAATCGCACAAAAATCTGGCCCACACCTCTAAGTCGTCCCTGTGGTCCCTGGTCAACCGAACAAAATGCCTGGGTGACGCTATCCCAGCCATAGCACCCGCCAGGCGCCTGCAAAAAACACGACCCATGGGCATGATCCTACAAGCGAAGTTGAGTTTCCCGAGTAGGGACTGCAAGTCCCGGAGCGTAATCTTCCTCAACCTAGCCGCCCGCCCCACCTCCTGTCTAAGAGCTACCAATTTTTCCTCCGGCAGACGGCACTCCATCCTCTCGGTATCAATGGTGATACCCAGAAAACTCAAACATGAGGCCGGGCCCTCCGTCTTCTCCCGGGCCAAGGGGACCCCAAATGCGCCATCACCCATTCCAAAGTAGCAAGGAAAGATAAACTGAGGAGCCAGCTGGACCGAGGCACAAGAAATCGTCCAAGTAGTGGATGACAGACCCGACACCCGCCAGGTCCCTTACCACCCACTCCAAGAACGAGCTAAAGGCCTCAAAGTATGCACAAGAGATCGAGCAACCCATAGGAAGACAACGATCCACAAAGTATGCCCCATCCCAGTAAAACCCCAAGAGCCGGAGGCTCTCCGGATGGACCGGGAGGAGACGGAAAGCTGATTCCACGTCCGTCTTAGCCAGCAAGGCCCCAGGTCCATATTGTCGCACCCACTGAACCGCTGCATCGAAGGAGGTATAGACAACGGAACTCAACTCAGGGTCGATGCCATCATTAACCGAACCCCCTTTGGGGTGCGACAAATGATGGATCAATCTAAATTTATCGGGCTCTTTTTTAGGAACAACCCCTAGCGGGGAAACTACCAAATGCGCAAACGGCGGTGAACTAAAGGGGCCCGCCATACGCCCCAAGGAGACCTTCCTGTCCAACTTCTCTCCCACCAACTTGGGATGCTGATACGCAGAAGCTAGATTTTTCATGGACAAAGAGGACGGGATCCTAAAACCGCACTTGAAACCATCCTGCAACAACTGAGCCTTAATGCGGTCCGGATACCGACTTAGATAAGGCTCCATCTTGCACTGTTTCACCGGAGTCAGCCCCATAGCCAGATGCCCCGCCAGCCTGACGCCCTTTTCCTTTCTTAAAGCAGCGGGCGGACCCGTGAGAGGCTCCCCCGCACACAGAACATGCATGCCTGAACTTGCAGGACGTCCCAAATTTACACTGGCCCTCATTAAATTGCCAGCAGAAACCTGACTTCCCCCCAGTCCCCTGACCTGCCGCAGACTGACTCGTGGACTGACTAGCAAGGCCGGTAGATCCGGCCCCCCCCCCTGAAAGGGCTGCCCAAACCTTGACGGGGCCATAACCCTCAACCACAACCCTATGTCCTTTTGGTCCCACCTTATGGATGGGCGCACCGCCCTCCGCTGACGGAACTGCTCATCGTAGCGCAGCCACGTCTGACCCCCATAAACCCAATAGGCCTCCCCGATAGCATCCAAATAACAAAAAAGTGCCGAACAATTTTCTGGAGCTTTTTCCCCAATAACACTAGCAAGGATAGCGAATGCCTGCAGCCAATTGGTAAAAGTCTGCGGAATCAATCGCCATCGTCTCTTCTCCTCCTCCTCCTTCTTACTTTCGTCCCGTTTCCCCTTGTCTAAATTAAACTTCTCCAGCGGAAGAAGGGAAAAAATTTCGACGTATTCATCACGCCAAATCTTATCCTTTACCTCCTTCTTCAAATGAGCACCCAGGGGGCCCTCAAAGCAAACGTAGACCTCCCCCCTCGCCCTGTCGTCTAAACGAATGCCGTTGCCTTCCTTGTCCGTCTGCACTGACACTGCCACCCCCACTTCCTTTCGCACCACGCTATCCGACGGCAACACTATCACCGGAGGGGGCGGGGAGCAGGAGGGGGCGGGGAGCCCCCAACCCACGCCGCAACAGGGGACCCAGCAGTCCCCCCACCCCCACCCGAACGCGCCAGAACGTCGCGGAGCCCGCCTAACAAGGCCCGCAAATCCTCCCCTAAAACCGCCGTCGACCCCGCGACCGCCTGACCCCCCACGGCCGCCACATCCGGGCCCTCCCCACTCGCCTGAGATCTAAACAACGCCGGCACAGAACAAGACATAGACAAACACTCACCAGGCTGCGCAGAAGCTGTGATCCCGCCAGCCGCCTGTCCTGAATCCAGCCGTAGTGAAGAGTCAAAGAAGTCTTCGCCATCAGAGTCCTGGCCGCCGCCGCCAGCCACCGCGGGAGTAGAACAGCCAGCACAGGAAGGACATTCTCGCCTGGATGATGACGGTAAGCTAGATGAGGACCGACCTGGAGACCGTCCGCCAGAAGCAGCCCGCCGACCCGCGGGCGCCAAACTCCGCCCAGCCGCGCCAGCAGGCCGGCGTGAAGAACCAGGAGGCGTCAGTTGTAATCCAGAGCGCCTGGTGGCCCCCCCGACCGGAGCATCGCCAGGCAGGGCCACCGTATCCAAGGCCGCAGATGGTGGAGGAGCCATGGAGGGAAGGGGGAGGGGGCCGCCCAGGCCGCAAGCTCCGCCCCCTCGCCTCCGCTGGTCCCGGCCGCTGCTGTGGATGCCTCCCAGGCCGCGGACCGCTGCCCCTGGCTGTAGGGCGCGCCCACCGGCCTGGAGGGTCCCTAGAAGGGCTCCTGAGCCGACGCCGGGACCGCGGTGCTGTATCCGGGCTGAGCCGCTCCGGAGGCGTCGCCCGACGCTGCCGCCAGGCCGAGGCCCCGCCCACCGGAGCCCGGGAAGGAGAGGGAGCCGAGGACGCGGCCTGGCCGGCACCAGGCCGCAGGGAGCCGGGAGACGTACCTCCGGGGACCGCGTCCACGATCCCCAGCACCTGCTGCCTAAGCCACGCAGCATCAACGGTGCCGGCGGCAGCGCGGAGCTGCCCCAGCATCCCTTCGACGTCGGCCATCAGGATGCAGGTAGGGGAGCGTTCTGCAGTCAATGGCTCCTTCCCAGCGGTGAATGACCACGGGAAGCAGAGCCGGTCCCCTATATCCCCTGCCCCTAACAACTCCCGCCACGGACCTACCCCTCCCCCTAGTAACCCCAAGCCCCACCGTCAGGCCCTGTCATGCCGGCCTTCCCCTAGTCTGCACCCTGGTCCGCCCTTCCTTGACCAGGGTATTGCCAAGTCGCACATTCTTCTCCTTTCTCCCTTGAACCTGAAATAAATACTCCACACCAATGTTGAATTAAATTGGTTACAGCAGTCATTTTATTAAATAAAATAAAATAAGTTAACCATTTAAAGTGCCACAACAAATATTCCCGCCAAAAACACTGTAACCAACCTGACCCGACGATGGAGGACCTCACGGCCCCAAAACCCAATATTTTAACCCCATACTCCCTGAGCACCAGCTGTTACCCCTAGCCACTCCACACCAGCTCAGGGGCACCTATTTAATTAATCTCCTCGGTGCTCTTTTTTACCTAAGGCCAAAAAGCCCTTAATACCCTTTAACCCTAACGAACCCATCCAGCCACAGCCCAAATGGTCTGGGGAGTCCAGCCCCTACCGCGGGGCCCTCCCCACCACGACCATTTCCGATATCCCAGCCTCGAGGACCCCCACCATCACAACGCCCGCCGATGACCCCTTATCGGCGGGCGTCCCGCCATACCTGCAGAGCCGTCTCAATGCCCTGCTGCAGTCCCAGGCACCACATGTCAATTCCAACGGCGTTCAAGTGAACACCGTCCCTCCTCCAAAATGCCCCATCCCCAGATTCCAAATCACTATGCCGTACTGATACCGCTCCATTACGTGCCATAAAGTGGCCAATGGCCCTATTCACCTTAATATGGGCTTTGTTCACACGTTCCACGGACCGGGCCGCCCTCCACACCTTCCTCGGCACAATATCCGACCATACCGTTACCAATCCTGGAAACATCGCCCAGAGCCGCAATAAGTCGAATTTGATATCATTAATCAGCTCCCTAAAAGGGCGGACCCCCAAATCGTTACCTCCGACATGCAGTACTAGCACGTCCAGAGGTCTATCCAGCCTCACGTAGCGATGAAACTCTGTGAGTACCCTACCCCACACCATACCTCTGAACCCTAACCAGCGCAACGTCACCTCGCCTCGCGCGAAACCCAATTGCCTACCGTCTGGACGCACCGCCGCCCGCACTGCCCCCCAGAACACAAAAGAATGGCCCATCAACCAAACCAGACACGGCTCAGCACCTGGAAAACACCGAAAATAATACGGAAAAATAAACAAACCACAAGCACTATCGCCCACAATATATAAAAACCCTTCCCGCACACATCCCAAAAAACCTCCCCCCTCTAGCCAACCCTCCAATTATACCAACCAGGCGGATGTAGGACCTAAAATGCACTGATTCCCACCTACCAATGTGCCGAATTACGTCCTCCCCCAAACCTCTCCTAGCAGTCTCTGTAGCCGCCCCAATACGAAATACGAAATACGAAAGGAGTGACCGCTAAAATGCTCCTCCATCTAAAAGGGGGAGGTGTGATGATTCCGCTTAAATATGGCTATAACTCAAAGCTGTATTTTGATCTCTGGGTATAGTATCTCCCTTCTTACTTGCATTTATTCATAATGTGCGCAGCTATAAGCCTAGGTGTATATTGGCAGTAGTAGCAACATTGTAACAATGGGGCTTTGTATCCATCCCAGCAGGGCTCCATTGAATTCCTACACAGCCCTGAGTGTTCAAAGAAACATGCATTGATCAGTCTGGGCTGGTAGATCAGACATGGTTGATAACATTGTATCATTTCACTTGGTCTCATCTCCATACAAAGACTCGTGACTTGAGTGCGTTAATCAATCAGACTTGCTGTTGTTGATGACCTCATTCTGGGTGGTGTCATCAAGGGTATAAAAGATGAGGTAAGAGGCCAGTGGGAGAGTTTTTTTTTACAGACAGACTACAGGAGATTACAGACAGAGCACTGTGAAGAGCATGCAGGCTGGATTGTTGTATTGATGCCACATGCTAAGAAGCCTCCACTGGTTATTCACACATATCAGAGCATGTGTGAATGTTGGACTACAGAACCACATCAAGGAGCTGTGTGGAAAGTAATTATTTCACTTTTATGCCCTTTTATTTCATTGCACTGTATCTTGTAACTAGTAACTGTTAATGCTTGCATATATCTGCATATCTGTTCTGAACTGCTTGTGTTAGATGTTAATACCGACCCATTTAGGGGTTAATAAATATATAAAATTTAGAAAGCTTGTCTTGTATTTATCTTGTGGACCCAGCACTCACTTGCGGTGAGTGTGGTTTTTTATGAAAGAAGACTCAGGTGTGAGCCAAAGCGGGGGTTGGCGCACTGAGGATCTTTCACACCCAGATAATCCAGACAGCGTCTAAAAACCCCTAAAAATTTAAATCTGGACAAAAACGACCCATCCTCATGGACCAGGAGGGGGCCCACCGCCCAACCCCTGCCCGAACAATAAGACCTCAAGCAGTTAACTGGACACATCTGACACCCCGGCACTGAAAACAGACGCACCGCACAACCCCGGCCTTCCTGGTCTGTCTTCGAGCGCCTCAACCTAAATTCCACCCTGTCCTCATACAGACTCACATCCTCCCAAAACACCCCACCCGGGCGATTTCTGCATCCACTCATTAATTCCCCCAACCGCAAGGCCCCAAAAGAGGCCAGCGAGAACGCCGCCCTGAACAAAAGGACCTCCCACGGACTCGACCCAACTGTTGCCAAGGCAGAACCCAAATCTAGTAGCAGCGAAAAGGACAATGGTCTGCTAGAGTCGCTCGTCGACTTAAAACGGCACCACCCCTTCACCGCCTGCCACACCAAAAATGACTTCGTAAAGTCCGGCAATCCCCTACTCTTAAACCCGAAAGTCAGACCCGCTAAACAAGTATTCAATCTAGAAACTGTCCAACCCACCTCTCTACAATGCCCCACGAATAACAGTAGTGGCATCTCTAAATCCCCGGACTCCACCCCCAAAGATCCCAACCGCTGCTCCCACTGTTCCCAAGCTCTCGTATAAGCCGCCCAGGTACCGTCCACCAATGACGCCCGGATCAAATTTTCAGCCGCCCGACCGGCACGGTCCACATTCCGTTGGCCATCGCATGCCGTTCTTGTCAGCCTCCGGCACCAACCTCCTCAAATGATCCCACTGCAAATGAGAGAGGGCATCAGCCACATCATTTTGCACCCCCAGAACATATACTGCTACAATACAAGCATTCAATGTCAAACATTCCAGGACTAACCGCTGCAAGACCCGAACCACTGGTGGGGACACGGCCGACAACCTATTGATCGCCTGAACCACCCCCAAATTGTCACAATGAAAGCAAATCTTCTTGTTACGGAAGAATTCCCCCCACACCACCACTGACACCAGAATGGAAAATAGTTCCAATAAGGCCAAGTTGTTCACCAGCCCCTCCGAAACCCAATCATCCAGCCAAGATCCCACGCACCAACTGCCTCTAAAATACGCCCCAAATCCCACGCTCCCGGCCGCGCCCATAAATAGATCCCAATCCCCTGCCGCAACCGCTTCTTCCATCCACAGGGACCGCCCATTATATTGCTCCAAAAAGGAATCCCAAACCCGCAAATTCTCCCGTAACTCGCCCCCCAACCGAATAAAATGTGAGGGAACGGACACACCAGCCGTTACCGCTGCCTACCTCCGAGAAAACACCCTCCCCATCGGTATAATCCAGCACGCATGTTCAGTTTGCCTAAAAGAGACTGCAATTCCCTCAATCGCAGCTTTTTTAGCTGACACGCCCTCTGAACCTCCGCCCGCAACCCACATAGCTTGTCTTCGGGAAGACGACACTCCATGCGGACTGTGTCAATGGTAATACCCAAAAAACTAAGAACCGTCGCCGGACCTTCCGTTTTGTCCTGCGCTAGCGGCACCCCAAAATCCGCCGCCACCCGCTCCACCGAATGCAACAAAACCGAGCAAACGGAAGAATCCCCCGGACCAATACAAAGAAAGTCATCCAAGTAGTGAATGACAGAAGCACACCCAGAAACATCCCGAACCACCCATTCCAAGAATGAACTAAACTCTTCAAAATAGGAACACGACAATAAACATCCCATTGGCAGGCAACAGTCCACAAAAAACATTCCCCCCCAAAAACAACCCAACAAGTGCTGGCTGTCGGGATGCATCGGAAGCAGCCTAAACGCTGCCTCAATGTCAGTTTTGGCCAATAACGCCCCTTGGCCAAAACGTCGGACCCAAAAAATCGCCGCATCAAACGAGGTATACTCCACCGAACACAGCTCCGGATTGATCCCGTCATTAACCGACGCCCCTTTTGGGAATGACAGATGGTGAATGAGCCGAAACTTGTTCGGCTCTTTTTTCGGAACAACCCCTAAAGGAGATACCCGCAGGTTCGGCAGCAGAGGCACCGGAAAAGGTCCCGCCATGCGCCCCAAGTCCACCTCCTTCCTCAGCTTTTCCTTGACCACCTCCAGATGCTCCCATGCCAACCTCAAATTCTTAGCCACCCCGGAACCCGCCACCTCAACAAACGGTATCCGAAAACCCGACCTGAACCCCTCCTTCAACAAGGCCGCCGCCTCCCTATCCGCGTACCTACTTAAAAATGGAGCCATCCTTTCCAGCCGAACTGGAGTCGCCCCCCTTTTCCAGCCCCTTCTGAACCCTTCTGCTTGGAGCGGAAGCACCGGTTGGCTCCATGGGCGCCCCCACAAGATGAGCACTCATGCTTAAACTTACATTTGGAGCCGAACTTACACCCCCCCCCCTCGTTGAACAGAAAACAGCGCCCCGAAGACTCGAAAACAGCGCCCCGAGCGCCCCGAAGACTCGGAGCCCCCAGTCCCCCCTGGAAAGGACGACCACGCCCTCGTTTGAGCCATAATCCTCAGTCACAAACCGATATCTTTATGGTCCCAGCGTATGCTGGACCGAACCGCCTTCTGCTACCGAAACTGTTCGTCATAGCGGAGCCATGCCTGACCCCCATACACCCTGTGCGCCTCTCCTATCGCGTCCAAATAACAGAAAAGCGCCGCACAATTTTCCGGCGCCTTTTCCCCTATCACACTTGCCAATGTGGCGAACATTTGCAGCCAATTAGCAAATGTCCTAGGAATAAGTCGGTACCGCCTCTTCTCCTCCTCCTCCTTCTTCTTCTCTTCTTTCCTAGGCTTGTCCAAATTAAAGTGCTCCAAAGGCAAAAGCGAGAATATGTCCACATATTCGCCTTTCCATATGCACTCCCTAACCTCCTGCTTCAAGTGAGCCCCTAAAGGCCCCTCGAAGCAGACATATACCTCCCCCTTCGCCGCATCATCTAACCGCGGCGCGTCCCCTTTCTCCTCGCTCTGCGTTTGCACCGACACCGACACTCCTGTCACAGAAGAAGCCCCCCCCCCACTGATGCCGCCAGCGAACTCCCCCACCCCCACGCCAGCGCTGGGGACGGGGGATGTCCCCCCGCTGCTACCCACGCCCTGGACCACCTCAGCTAACGCCCCCATAAAAGACAACAGACCCCTGCTTAGCTCCCCGGGGTTCCCCTCTAAACTCCCCCCCCCCCCAGAACCGCTAACAAGAGCCCTGCATCAGTAAAGGATAGCTCACCTGGGCGCCTGGGTGCTGTGAACCCAGTGGCCGCTGAATCTGGGCCTGTCGACCTGCAGATGTCCCTCCTGGAGACTCCTCACCACCGTCACCGTCAGACCCCTTGGACAGGGCCTCCGTGAAGCTCCGCCCAACAGCGCCTGCACTGGGGGCGCCATCTTGGCTTGCTGCCGCGCTAGGCCCAGCCGGCCGACCTGTCACCGAAGGCGCCAGCCCCGCTTCTCCCGCACGACCAGGGGCTGCACCGGAGATCCTCCTACATACCGAACGCCGAGCCAGAGTCCCCGCCGCCACCGGAAGGTCAACCTCTTTGGATCCCGACTCCCTCGAGGTCAGTGATGAAGGAAGGGCGACTCCCCTCCCCTGCTGCAGGTCCCGCTGTCGCCTTGGATTCCTCCCAGCCCGGGACGGCCACTCAGCAGCGCGCCAAGCGGTGCCCTGGACTGGAGGGTCCCATGAGGGGCTCCGCATTCGGCGCCAGACCCAAGGGGTCTCCTCAGGACTAAGGCGCACCGGAGGCCTAATTCTCCGCGGCCGTCTACCAGAAGGAGAGGGGCAGCTAGCCGCCTCTCCAGACCCCTGTAGCAATCCCTGCAACTGGGATTGCAGCCACTGAAGCCCCCGAACACCAGCTTCAGCCCTGAGCTGGGCCAACAACTCATCAACCCCAGACATAATGGCCATGGATCTGAAGCCCGCATGGGTGTGTGGCTTCTCTCACTCTCTGCTTCCTAAAAAGTGGCGGGAGTCTTCCCCGCCTTTACCTTAAATACTCCCCACAGCTCCCCCCCTTTTCACCTGCCCTCCCCTAAGCTTCCTAGTAACGGCCAACTTAACCCCTTCCTGTGTCCCCTGCTTGTACTCCTGGCTAACTCCTGTCATGCAGGCCTCCCCTTCCATCCTTCATCCTCGGTCTGGCCTCACTTAACTAATGCAAAACATAATACTATTATAATAAAGTGTCCTGGAGAATAGGAACCCTCCTAACCAGTCATGATAGACCTGTATTTGTGATTTTGGGGAGATTGGTACAGTTACATGTTCCTGGAGTATAGGGAAGTATAGGGTTTCCAAGTTTCCCAGATGAGCATCTGGCTAGTCACATGTGTTGCAACCTCCATGCTACAGTACAAGGAGAGAATTAGAGACAAAGAAAACCACTGCAGGGAAATGGCAAAGGGAAGTATACAGATTTTCTTTTTTAGATCATCTGTTGGAATCCATTATGGAAAATCCGCAATAAAATCTGCAACAAAAACAACACATGTAGCAGATTTTCTGGTGGATTTTCCTGCAGATTCTTTGCTGCATTTGCTGTGGAATTGTCCACAGCAAATTTAACCGTGTGCACTTGGCCTTCATCCTGAGCTAAATTTTGAGTGTGCTTACTTGAAATGGAAAAAATCTTGGTAATGTGTTTGGGCTCAGCTTTATAATAATTGTCCATTTCCATCTATCTTGGATAGATCATCCATTACATATATGACCTCTGGAAGTAAAAATAGAAAAAATAAAACAAGTCACTTGTTCTTTATGGAGAGCAGTATCCTCCTACTTGCAATCTTAGTGTTAATGTTCATAGAAGGTCTTTAGTTGTCTAGAGGTTACATTGGGTTCCTTTGTGACCTCGCAGAGTTTTTGACTCATTTATTTGAATTGGTTCTCTTTGTCTACTTTTAAGACTTGTGTGAAAATCCAATGTAGTTTTAGGTAAAATTTATACAAAAATATAGGAATTTCTGAAGGGTTCACACACTTTCAAGCACTGATGTATATGACCTCTGGAAATAAAAATAGAAAGAATAAAACAAGTCACTTGACAGAGGAATCTAAATAACAAGAGCTTCTTGCTATACTCAAGTCACAATGACAATGCAATAGTCTAAAATTGAAAAAAAAAACACAAAAAAGGTATACTCACCTTACCTTTCAGTCTTCTGGCGCTCCTGTGGTGATGCTTTTCTGGTTCCATGATCAGTCTCGGCTTACTGACATCCCCCAATGATGTGTCATGTCGATATGTGACCACTGCAGCTATCACACAATTTGGTGGTCATATAAAGGCCCGGTCACCCTACAGCCTGCAATGTAGTTATAGTTGGAGTCCCACAATGCTATATTCAATTGTTTTCAGCCAGGGAACACACACTCACACATTTGTTTTGACTAGAAAACCAGGTATTTTTCTCTTTTTTCAAATATTTTCAGACACACACCAGCAGCAGCAACATATATGAGTACAGGAGTTTCTGACGTGTGCAAATGTCTCTCAGTCCATATACTGTAGCACGACTAGCACTCTTTCATTTAGTGTAACTCACGCACATACAGTACACTATCCATATGTCCTTCAACAAGCAGTTTAGCAAGCTGAAGAAATGGTGGCATGACGCAGAATGTGAGGCTCAGACTCCTACTACAATTCCAAACGCAACAAAGCAATGCGGAAGGTGTGGAGAGAGACAGGAGAGGCAAACTCGCTGAGATAGATCACCAACACAATTCACTGGAGTGCTTCAACAACACAGTTCATGGATAATGGAATCAGCTGCAATTCAGAAGACGGCATGGACTGATATCAATGTAACACAGCCAGAACCCAAACTGAAGAGGTGGCGTGCACGCACCAGAGATGGGCAAACCTCATGAGATTTATTTTATGAATATGCAGGAAGTTTGGGCCTCTGGTTCATTTAGTACCGGACCTGTTCAGATAGAGTCAAAAGTGCTATTATTATACTTAGACCAAATAGTATAAAAGGGGTAAATGGGTGCAGTTGCACCTGGGCCCAGGAGCCTTAGGAGGCCCATAAGGATATCTATACCTAATTTGAGAAGACCAGTACTATAAACAACACATGATAATTTTGGGGCCTGGTACAGATTTTGCACTGGGGCCCAGGAGATTCATGTTATGCTTCTGAGTGTAAAGCTGCAGCCAATGCAGTCCTACACTGCAGATTGTGTCCATTGAACGCCATCTGCAGTGCAATGCCAAGCCTGTACAAAGGTTCTGCTTTATCTAAACTGTCTTGAGGTTGAGGCCCCACGTTGTGGAAAAGTTGCTTTTTTTGTTGCAGATTCAGCTGTGGTTATTTTGTGCCAAAGCCAGGAGTGGATTTAACAGAAGGGAAAAGTATAAGAGCTTTCTTTATATTTTTCATTCCTTTTCAAGCAGCTCTTGACTTTGGCTGAAAAGTGCAGCAAAATCTTTAACAAAAATAGCAGCTTTTCTGCAATGTGGGGCCTCAACCTAAATGGGAAACGGGACCTTTGCACCCTGTGCAAAGAGGAACATTATTTATCTGGTACATAATGCACAGCTCATGCAACGTGCCCTAGGTAAGTACATGTTAATGCACAGTGAAATACAGGTAAACACGAATAGCACTATTATATTAAAGTGTCCTGGGGAATAGGAACCCTCCTACCCAAGTTGCCTAGATAAGCATCTGGCTAGACAATTAAAGGATCAAATCTGCACAAGGCTAAGGCCCCACATTTAGGAAACGCAGCGTTTGTCCCTGCCTTGAAAACGGAGCAGGAAAAAAACGGCTGCGTTTTACGGTACCGGCAACGTGAATGAGATTGTGGTTAATCTTATCCACACATTGCGCAAAAAAACAAAATGAGCTTGGGAAAAGCAGCTTTTCCAAGAATGCGTGTGCGTTTTTGAAAAACGCTGCATATTAATTTTAGCGGTGGAATCACCAGCGTTTCCCCAATAAGGGGAAGGAAAAAGCAGAGTAAAAACGCACCAAATACACACTGAAGAACACTGCGGAAAACAACCAAAAAAACGCAAAGCGTTTGTGCTGTTTTGTTTTTATTTTCTTCCCAAGGGTCTTTATTTGGCTATGTGGGACCTTAGCCGAAACTTGGTTTTTTGGACAGACCACTTCACCCATCCTGTTTTATTTTTTTTATGTACCTTTGGATGTACCTTTTACATGGGCACAACCTATTCTTCTGCTGTCATGCATGACTGTAAAACTTGAAGGAGTCATTAAACTGTCATTGCAGCCTTCAGAGATATTCAGCTTAGAATAGCCGTTGACCTCTGCCAGTTCAATCCGCTGCATTTTATAGTGCGGTTGGCAGGAGAAAGCTGAGATCCAAGATGGCAGCCCCCAGAGAAAAGTAAGGCTAATTTGCATATCTTGGAACACACTGTGTGTGGAACAGTAGGGTTGTCTAGCAACCAGGCTGGCAGCAGAAATCCAAGATGGCAGCCCCCAGAGAAAAAGTCAGTCTTATTGTGCCACGCCCAGTGCAGCTCAGCCTTACTTTTCTCCGGGGGCTGCCATCTTGGATTTCTGCTGCCAACTTTCTCTTATCATTAAATTGCTTCCATTTGCAGCCACCAGAGGGAGACAGCATCATGCAAAATTCAGAAGAGGTGTGTGCCCGTGCTGCTTTCATTGCCTATAATATTGATATTCTTTTATTTTGTCTTTTTTTTTTGTGCTTTTTGCCCCTGTTCTCAACACCTACCTGCCTTGAATTTCACTATTAAGATTCGGTGTCTACCTTCAGGCATTGTCCCCAAATGATGCAGAAACAAAGAAAGCGGGAATGATGTTGCTAAAAAGGATTTACATTTAGAAAGAGATTTATATTAACCCTGCAACATTGTTTCTAAGGTTCACAAGCAGATACATACTGCATGCCCATCCTGTTTAGCCGCCTAACATCTTAGCCTGCATCAGCTCCAGAGAAAGGCTAAAACCTCATGAGGTACGAGTCCATTTCCCATCCTTTCCACTTCTAATCTGACAGTCCGGATCAACTTCCCAACACCAAAGTATAGTAAAAACTAGGTGGAATATTGCTGCGCTCAAGAGAAACCTCCCGGGATGTCTCTCTTCTGACCGCTCGTACCATATATTTATATTTCTATATATATATACTATACTACACACACACAGCTATTAGGTGGCTCCTCATTTAGTCATCACAATGCAGAGGTACAAAAACAAATCATTTCTATCCAAAATAAAAGTGCTCCAATAAAAAAAAAAGGTGAACTCCTTAAAAGGGAACTCACACTGCACCACTTTACAGTCACATGTGTTGAAACCTCCATGCTACAGTACATGGAGAGAATTAGAGATGAAGAAAACCACTGCAGGGAAGTGGCAAAAGAAAAGTATACAGATTTTTTTCTTTTTAAATCATCTGTTGGAATCTGTTGAAAATCCACAATAAAATCTGCACCAAAAACACCACATGCAGCAAATTTTCTGGTGGATTTTCTTGCAGATTCTTAGCTGCATTTGCTGTGGAATTGTCTACAGCAAATTTGACCCGTGTGCACTTGGCTTTCATCCTGAGCTAAGTTTGGAGTGTGCTTACTTGAAATGGAAAAACAATCTTGGCAATGTGTATGGGCTCAGCTTTAATTGTCCATTTCCATCTATCTTGGATAGATCATCCATTACATATATGACCTCTGGAAGTAAAAATAAAGAATATAAATTAAGTGAGATGTCAGAGGACTGTAAATGACAAGAGCTTCTTTCTATACTCAATCATGTCACAATGACAGAGTACCAGCATACTATCTACTATATACCCCCATGTTGTCTGCTTGTCAGCCTCTGCAGTCTCAAATCAGTTCAGGGCTAGAGAGGTTAATAAAGCTGCGCGTGCCACTGTGTCTTGGTAACCCACATAACTGTATTGCTCAGCACACATTTTCTGTAAGAGCAACTGGATCCTTGCCAGCTCCATGCCGTCAGCAACTGTTAACTTCTGTTGACTTAGGACACTAGTCCGTGGCACGTGAAAGGAAAGAAACCTTTACACACTGCAAATGTAACAAATAAAACCAGATATGGACATCAACAATATTGTATGGAAAAGATTCATTCCTCATTGTTATAAATCTGTTTCTTGCAAATTTCTATATTCATCTACCATAGAACTGCATCAGGTAGCACTGAAAGGACGTTTTCCTCAACTCATGATCTGTGTTATTGAATGAGAGCCCAGTGAGGTTCCTCTGGTTGGCCTGTCTGATAGTGTATAGTACCTACCTATTGGGATCCATACATTGAAGGCTACATTGTAAAGCTCTAGTACTGTGCAAAGTTATAATTAAAGGGGTGCTCTGAGACTAAAATATTATTGATGAGCTATCTTTAGAACAGGTCATCAATATCAGATCAGTGGTGGTCCGAAAGCCAGCACCCCTGATGATCAGCTGTTTAATGAGACTGTGGCATTCTTACCAGTGTTGCACCTATTTACTGTATACCAAGTACTGTAATGTACATTGTATTACAGTTGTGCTTGGATTGATGCAATTTACTTGAATGGGACTGCAAAAAAGGCCATATGACCAATGAACTTGATAAGACACCTCTTCAAACAGCTGAACTTTAGATGTACCTTTAGATGTACTGGGTGTCAGAATCCCACCAATCTGACATTGATGACCTATTCTAGGGATAGCACATCAATAATATAGTCCTGGAAAACCCCTTTAAGATCTACAATGATCAGTGATTGCTGAAGATTCTCAGTCAATACATGGAACAAATACTGATAACCCAAACTTTACGGTAGCGATAATCTGGACTTGTTACAGATTTATAGACACCTCACTATGTCAGCACTAGAGAACATTTCTCTTTTTTAATAGTGTGTTATATCTATTACTTTAAGTGAATTTTCAATATTGAGGATTCTAGCTGTGAGGCTGATATAACTGTAAATTGTACAGCTTTATCATGTGATCTTCCTGAATGCCTGTAAACTTGCTTATGATCTGTTGTACACTTGATCTATGATCATTCTGTAATGTGGAATGCTGTGCTACTGGCCACAATACAACACATAACATGAAGCGGTTACAAAATACAAGTTGACATGTGACTATGTGCTGGATGGCGGAGAGACCTCCCTGTCCCAATGGTGTAAATTAGTCAAGAATACTATTTGAGATCATCGTATATTGTAATTGGGGTTGTCCAGCCAGGTTTCAAACAGTGTAAGGTACGTTGTATTTATCCCTTCTGATGCTGTGCAGTGTCCAGTTCCAAGCCTTCAAGGCCTGCCTGCCATTTGTATGAGGACCATGTTCTTCCAAGTCAAGTGTGATTTTCTGTTCCTTCTTTCACTTGCCTGCATGCAGTATAGCCCGCCCTTGTGAAAACAATACAGTCTCTACTAGGAGCTTGTACCTTGCTTCACAGCACACTGGTTTATTGTTTTTTGCTGTTTATTGTACTGTGGTTTAAGCATGTAAATCATATTCCTTTCATCAATGAAAAAAAATGCAAGTTGTACTGAAAACAATGATTTTCCGTCAATGACTGCACTTGAAGAAATCATTTCAGTAGCTCGTGGATAAGCAGTTATGGCCGGCCATCTACTATAGTAATACATGTTATCACAAAATGGTATCAACTGATTCAATAGACTGCACTATCAAAAGAAATCTTAGATGCTATCATGGGGGAGAGATTTTAGAAAGCAAAATCATCCCCTTACTTTCTGGCTGATTGACATCACCACATCAACTCAACCTGGGACAAGGGGTCAAGTCCTATTTTGGCCCTTACCTCTAACCTCAATTTTATTGGTTAGGATTCATAGACAGCTGACACTCATATAAAGTCCTTTTTTCCTTGTTTGCTAATATTGTGATTTTTATGGGCAGGGGTTATTCTGCTCATGTAACATGACATTTACTTCTTATTGCAATTTCGGTTGGTCAGGATAGATATTATATGATGGAACTGTAAGGGAATTGCCTATTGAGCAATTCCCCAATAGCTGATGCTGAAACCTGGGAGGAAGGGAAATGACAGAGACACTGAGTCCAAAACTCGACCCACCCCGTGTCTCTACCTAATTGCCTCAACTGTCCTAATGACAGGGACAACTGGGCGACAAACCCTTCTCTAGATAAGTGTAAACACAAAACGCAGTCAAGACAACACAGAAGAGGAGTCAGCAAGCAAAGGGTCAAAGCCAGAGAGACAAAGCAGTACCAAATCACAATCCAAAAGAGAAGTCACAAGAAAAGCCAAAGGTCAGAAGTCAGTAAATACAATACAATAGCAAAGAGAACGCTATCAAGGACAGAATCAAAATAGCCAGCAACCATGTGTGGAGTGATGACCAGTTTAAGGAAGTCCAGAACCCGCCCCAGGCTTGATTGGCAGATAGGCTGTCAATCACAAGGCACACAACTTAACTCCTTAGTAACCAGGACTAATAGCATTGCTGGACTGACACACTGCAATGAATCCTCAGCAGTGCTATAGCAGCAGGAGCAAATAATCATACATGGACACGACTCCTGCGCCATAGCATGCGGCCGGAGGATGGTGCAGCGGTCCGAACAGGCAGGGATGTTACAGGAACACAGTATTTGAGAAATCTGAACTTCAGCAAGGGGTGGTCTTCTGAAGAATATGGAGCGGTTTCACTGTGTTTACACCCTTGAAATGGCAAAATCAATATGTAAAGGGAACCTTTCCTTGGGTATGCAGTGAAATTTATGGGAAACATGTTGTAAAGCTGAACAGACTGATATATAGCTTTGGGAAAAGATTCCATAATATTGTCTTCATTTACACCTCTGATCATATTTGGGTTAAGAGTGAAGTGGTTGATTCTACAGAGTGACTGGTACCCCTCCCTGTATCAGTCTACATAATACAGAAATAACTGTCAGTGACAGGTTAGGAGTGCCCACTGGACTCTTCATGCTGTTGACAGATCACTCTTTAATAACACAAAAACCATAAGAAAATACTCAATATATAAATTTAATGATCCGTGCTTGTAAAAGCTGTCAAGTTGTGACTACATCCCTTCACTTTGTCCCTACCATAATACAGACAGAATAATCAGCATTTTAATTTGTTTTGCTTGTGGCGACCTGAATAGGGCAGCCATTTTATCTTAGCTACTTATTTACAATGGCAATTATTAGGCTGAATAAATGACCGTACCCGACAGGTTCTTTTTAATTGCTCTCTGACTGGTGAAATGATTTTTCCTAGTCGGAAAGTGATTGTGTCTTAATTAAAGGTTGGACAATTTATCCTCCCCTTGGCTATTGGCATGTGAAGGAAAAAAACGGCTTTTAGGCAGCCCATGTAGTTTCCCAATCACTTACATTCCCTGTGACTAAGTGTTAAATGTTCAGTAAGGCGGTAATTCTGGAAGAAAATACAGTTTGATTATTGGAAGCCATTGTGTAAATTCAACAATACTTATGTGAACATATCAGATATTTATGTTTGCTTTGCGTTATAATAGACGTTTCTTTATTATCCAGTCCAGAGGAGACAATGGACAGTGGGGAGAATTTACTAATCTGGTCACACCAGTTTTGTTACATAAAAATTACACATTGTTGATGCAGAAATGTGCCATTTTGTCCAATTTGTACTCTGCTTGCCACTTTTGAGAAAAGTGGTTAGAGCAGGGCAGGGATCTGGGCAGGCTGAGGTGGGGACAACCTGGCCTGACAAATTGACTATAACTTACACCAGAAAACTTTTGAACTTTTTAGTCTTTGCAATTTCTACCAAAATCTGGTGGAAATGGATTAAAAATGTGGGCCACTGTGCTGTACTATATCCTAGGAGCACTAAGTACAAACTATTCTTTGGGCACTTGTACATAACTATTTTGTGGTCACCAGTAATTTAAGGGGTAATTCCATGTGCGGGGGCATCTGCTATGAGCAATTCTGGGTGGATATTATTACTGTAATGACACTTTCATTTGGATAGTCTCTACTATGTGGCATTTATGTCTGGACACTCATGAAACACAATACAGATATTAGATCAAGAGGTTTTGGAAATAGGGTCAGGATCCTAAAGGCTGACATCTATTGTTCTCAACCATCATGCACGTGAATGTCTTCTCAATGGCAAGCTGCTGCAGGACATCTTTGTCAGTGACGTATCTTCCTAGAATACAAAATTATCTGGCATGTTGAAATCATGCTCAACCCATCTTTCTCTTGACCACTGCAGTCGGGAGTCAGATAGTCATAAAGAGTCAAAAAAACTCTCATATACATTATTTGGTTCACTTCTTGCAGAGGCGTACATAGAATTCATGGGCTCCATGGACTGTGGTTGTAGAAATGATACTTTTTCTCTTGATATTTTTAAATAAATCCAGCTGACTGGCAGAATACTTTAACCCTTTCAGTTACATTTTTCTCCACAGCCTCCCTTATTTGACTATATACTGACCTACAGCTGCTTTCTCATTTAAGAGTTAATGATCTCCTGGCAGGATAGGGGGGCATATCTGACAAATGTTATCATAACTGTCAATAAACAGAGCAAGGGACAAAGATTTACCATACTTGGACTGACAGACATCAAAAGAGGTCAAAATGTTGTGATCCACCAGCCCCATGACAATCGCCTACCCTGCCTACATGTTAGGTACGCCAGTGGCTGCATGGCACTGTATGGCTATGCCAGCATTAATCTAATGTGTATAGCCACCATAAAGGTTAGAGATTCGGAGGAGAAGTGCTCCTTTGCTTTTATAAGTATGGCTCCTGAACAGCAACTAACCATTATTGTAGTATGGCCAGGACTGTCAAGAAGTGCTAATCCTTGCAATGGGCATGTGTTACTTTAGGCACTATCGAACCACTGAGACACAGAGTCCTAGTACCTCCACATGTAGATTTTTGGGACATAGTTTGATCTTTCTTGACTTCTCAAATCAAATAATACTTATTTTACCATTACTTAATTCAGATAATCCTGTGAACTTCAGGAGTCAGAACATCATGGGGGAAGCGCTTTGGCTTTTTCATCACATTAATGGCACTTTGCTGCGTTGAATTATAGAAGGCCTTTTGGTATGGGAACACTGTCATGGCTTTTTCAGGGTATGGTGCCTAATGTTCATGGGGTCACTTTGGTTAGCATGTATAAGGACACTGTAGCATGCATTTGTAGGGGCATTGTGGGTGAACTATGGCAGACACTCTTGGCACAGTGGGGAGACAGACTAAAGAAAGGCATGGTATGGACGTGGACTGTCATGTATGGGGCAAATATAAGAAAGCTGCAAAAATAAAGGTTATGAATAGAAATTAATTACTAAATTTCTCTGTAGGTATATCAGTTATGTCACTCACCAAGTACTATTCCTACCTCACCAGAGGGGGATCTGGCAGCAGATTATTCTCCTCTCCATTAAAATAACACCCACACTGAACTCGGGAGTTACAAAAATAGCTGTCTGCGAAACAGGCCTTATTTTATGTGAATGGTCACCTTTAGACACAGTATGTATCACAAGTAATGATGAGTCTAACCAAATCAGGTTGGGCTGTGTATTCAGAGAAAGTACAACATGTTTTGTATGAAAGGTGTGGCTACTGGATGAGCAGGTTATGCACTTTGTAGCCTCTAGCTACAGGGTGCACAATATACTTCTAAACCTTTTTGCAATACATTTTATCTGCTTAGCAGGAATTTCATTGAAATATACAGTACATAAAGTATATAGTGTACTGAATTTTATTTAGTGCTTTTTTTATATCAATATTGTTTTACTGTGTTATCCAAAAGGCTTTTTACAAAAAATGGGAACATTCTGTTTGATAAGAACCAAAAACATATACCAATAACTGGATTATCCAGGGAGAAAATAACTGGATAAGCAGTAAATAGATAAGCAGGAAAAAAAAGGTTTGGAATATAGACACATGTGATCTAAACAAATGTAACTGATGTACATCACAGTATATGTTTCACCACTTTCTACCTCATAGATTGTAAACTCTTGTGAGCAGGATTTATTCCACCGTAATGTCTTTTTGTCTGTACATGAACCTAATGATTTGTAAAGCACTGTGGAATATGTTAGCGCTATATAAATAAAATTCATTATTATTATGGCATGTAACAAATACCATAGGAAGCTTAGGGAGGAGTGAGGGAAGTTTAGTGTTGCCTACCATACCTGGGGGAAATTTACAGAGGCTATGTAGAAAATGGACCATCCTGAGTAGTCATCGTCCAGGGAATTTCTAGATAGAATGGGTGCTATCCTATTTGCAATCAAGTTTCCATTTGAAAGGCTAAGTTTACTTGTTTATTGCAGAAGAAACTGATGATTTGATGACCTAATTACAAAGTACAAATATATTAGAAAAGACTGGGCCCCATAGAAAACTTTTGACTTGGGCCCCCTTCCCCACAGCATAGTGTCCCCTTTCCTGGCCTCCACACAGTATAGAGTGCTATATACACACACTATAATGTCCCAAAGTTGCCTTCAGACAGTATAAAGTCCCATAGCATCCCCTTCACACAGTATAATGTCCCATAGCAGCCCCTCCACACAGTATAATGTCCCATAGAGGCCCCTCCACACACTATAATGTCCGAAAGTGGCCTCCAGACAGTATAATGTCCTATAGCAGCCCCTACACATAGTATAATGTCCCATAGTGACCCCTCCACCGAGTATTATGTCCCATATTGACCCTCCACACAGTATTATGTCCAATATTGACCCCTCCACACAGTATTATTCCCCATAGGGGACCACCCACAAATTATTATTATTCTCTGGGATCTTTTCAATTCCCAGAGTATAATGATCGGAGGCCCAGGGGAGGTGACAAACAAAAAAAACAGTGTTACTTAACTCTCCTGTGCTCTGGCACACTCCCTGCTGCATTTGGCTCTCTTGAATGTTGGCACAGGCGTGGGTTACTCCAGCGTCATTATGTGTTGCGACACCAGCCTGGCCCATGTGAGCCCAAGAGAGCAGGGAATTGCGCCAGAGCCTAGGAGAGGTAAGTAATACTGGTTTTTATGTTCACTTATCTCCCCTGGGCCTCCAATCATTATACTCGGGGATCTGAAAAGACCTCTGAGTATAATAATAGACGTATTTACTGGGGTTCGCCCCACAAATACTCTTGTCACGCTCCTGCTCTCGGCCGCCTTTGCTTCCACTTCTGCCCTCCAGGGAGCCCCAGCGACGTGATATGGGATGCAGAAGGGGAAGCGGAGGCGGCTATGAGTAGGAGCGGGGATCGGTAAGTAAATAGAGCCGTTATCTGCTGAGTTTAACAAAAAACAAAACTGCAGTACTTACGCCACTTTTACACAGGTTTTACAAAGGTTTTCCTGTAGTCATAGGCAGTGCTTCTTTATAGCAAGAGCAATGAGACTATGGAACTCACTGCCACATGATGTGGTGATGTCTGATAACGTATGCAAGTTCAAGAGAGGCCTGGATGTCTTTCTTGAAAATAACAATATCACAGGCTATGAGAGCTAGAAAATTTTGAGATAGGATGTTAATCCAGGGATTTAGTCCAATTCCATATTTGAAGTTGGGACAGAATTTTTTACCTGTTGGAGCAATTGATGTCAGCCTCATTGGGGTTTTTGCCTACCAATGGATCAACTTAGTAGGTTTATAGGTTGGACTTGATGGGCTTGTGTCTTTATCAACCTTATCTAATATGTTACTATGATTTCCAATGGTGCTCAGTCAAGATCCTGATAACTGCCAGTATAATATATGGAAGGACAAAAATGCCTTGTTTAGGGGTAAGAAGCATAACAAGGTGGAGTCCCACAACCTGTTCAATAATCTTAATGTAGTTTTCCAAATGGAAAGTTTAAGTTTTGTGTATGTCATTGATATGGACAGTGCCAATGATTACTAGAAAACTGCACCTTATGATGCCAAAGGACACGTGCCAAGTTGCCTCATGGCGAATTTAATTTTTTCTTTTTTTTATGGCACAGAACTGTATGTCTTTTCTAGTCTCTATTTAACTTTTTGTTACCTTAACATCTTGTGTAAAGCCACATGTTTCTGACTGATGACATGTTGTGAAACAACTAGGCCAAAGGTTGAATATGTGTTATAACTTGCAGCCGTGTTATCATATGCACACAGTACCGTCATTTCTATGGTACACTTTATAACTCACTCATAAAATACAGGCTGAGGGCAAGGATCATATTTACCGTCATTTGCAATAGGGTCTTGTGATTTTTCTGTAGGTATACTAAGTGTTACATGTAGTGCTTTCCTTTATCTTCCTTTATCTTGATTCAGGAACACAGTGCACAAATATAGACACTTTATAAAATACTCTTCTTGCAATATACAAGTAGACATGGGTAGACTTGGCCTTACCTGTGGCACAGTTTGGTGCCCTAGTCCTATATCTAAATACCTTGTCCAGATTGAGTGTCTTTTTTGGTGCCCCCAGCGCACATGTCCCACCAGCCTTCCCCCAAGGTATGCCCCTGCATATGATATAATTTCCATGAATTCTCCCTATATTACATTGTAATTTATATATGACTAATATTTTTTATATTTCTCAAATTATAATTATATTTCATACTTCCAGTGCTGGCCAAAAGTTTTGGCACCCCTACAATTCTGTCAGATAATACTCAATTTCTTGCAGAAAATGATTGCAATCACAAATGCTTTGGTAATAATATCTTCATTTAATTTGTCTTCAATGGAAAACCACAAAAAGAATTGTCAAAAAGCCAAATTGGATATAATTCCACACCAAACATAAAAAAGGGGGTGGACAAAAGTATTGGCACCTTTTGAAAAATCAGGTGATGCTTCTCTAATTTGTGTAATTAACAGCACCTGTTACTTACCTGTGGCACATAACAGGTGGTGGCAATAACTAAATCACACTTGCAGCCAGTTGAAATGGATTAAAGTTGACTCAACCTCTGTCCTGTGTCCTTGTGTGTACCACATTTGCATGGAGAAAAGAAAGAAGACCAAAGAACTGTCTGAGGACTTGAGAAGCAAAATTGTGAGGAAGCATGAGAAATCTCAAGGCTACAAGTCCATCTCCAAAGACCTGAATGTTCCTGTGTCTACCGTGCGCAGTGTCATCAAGAAGTTTAAAGCCCATGGCACTGTGGCTAACCTCCCTAGATGTGGACGGAAAAGAAAAATTGACGAGAGATTTCAACAAAAGATTGTGCGGATGGTGGCTAAAGAACCTCGACTAACATCCAAACAAGTTCTAGCTGCCCTGCAGTCCAAGAGTACATCAGTGTCAACCCGTACTATCCGTCGGCGTCTGAATGAAAAGGGACTCTATGGTAGGATACCCAGGAAGACCCCACTTCTGACCCAGAGACATAAAAAAGCCAGGCTGGAGTTTGCCAAAACTTACCTGAGAAAGCCAAAAACTTTTTGGAAGAATGTTCTCTGGTCAGATGAGACAAAAGTAGAGCTTTTTGGGAAAAGGCATCAACATAGAGTTTACAGGAAAAAAAAAGAGGCCTTCAAAGAAAAGAACACGGTCCCTACAGTCAAACATGGCGGAGGTTCCCTGATGTTTTGGGGTTGCTTTGCTGCCTCTGGCACTGGACTGCTTGACCGTGTGCATGGCATTATGAAGTCTGAAGACTACCAACAAATTTTGCAGCATAATGTAGGGCCCAGTGTGAGAAAGCTGGGTCTCCCTCAGAGGTCATGGGTCTTCCAGCAGGACAATGACCCAAAACACACTTCAAAAAGCACTAGAAAATGGTTTGAGAGAAAGCACTGGAGACTTCTAAAGTGGCCAGCAATGAGTCCAGACCTGAATCCCATAGAACACCTGTGGAGAGATCTCAAAATGGCAGTTTGGAGAAGGCACCCTTCAAATCTCAGGGACCTGGAGAAATTTGCCAAAGAAGAATGGTCTAAAATTCCAGCAGAGCATTGTAAGAAACTCATTGATAGTTACCAGAAGCGGTTGTTCGCAGTTATTTTGTCTAAAGGTTGTGCTACCAAGTATTAGGCTGAGGGTGCCAATACTTTTGTCCGGCCCATTTTTGGAGTTTTGTGTAAAATGATCAATGATTTGACTTTTTTTTCATTCTCTTTTGTGTTTTTTCATTGCAAGCAAAATAAATGAAGATATTATTACCAAAGCATTTGTGATTGCAATCATTTTCTGGAAGAAATTGAGTATTATCTGACAGAATTGCAGGGGTGCCAATACTTTTGGCCAGGACTGTATATGTCTTATAAAGTTAAAATAGTTAAAACTACAGAACATATCCTTGGTTCAGAAATAGACTTATTGGTAGGCAGGAGAGGGATCTGTTGTAGACCTAAATACCATAGAAAGATCTTACTGTTCACATGCAGCACCAAAGCTGTAATGTGATAAATTCTTGGCCTGGATTAAGAACAGTCTTCAGAAGTGGATGATGTAACCAATAAGGTTATTTACAGCTTTTTGGACCTTATTTCATAGACTCTCTTCAGATCCTTGTAATGTTAAAAAAAAACCAATTTATTATTGCATTAGAATTAATAAATTTGCGTTATTCCTCAAGGTTTTAAATATGTTTTATAACAATCCAATGTGAATCCCTGCAAAGTTACTGTATGTAGTCAGAAATAGAGAAAAACCTCTGGGATGATATATTGAAAATCATTAGACAAAACTGGTCTTAGAGTACTATAAAATGTCTACTCAAGAGCCCTATCCAAAAAGCAATGATTTTGAAGGAGCGGTCTCATGAGCTAGAATAGAAAAGGTTGCTTTAAAAGTTTCTCCTAGGTTAAAGTTCCACATAATGACCCGCAGCGAAAAAGTGCTGCAGAAAAAACGACGGCAGAAATGCATCGCATTTTTTTTCACAGCACTTTTCACAGAAGGTCCACACAGTTTTCCTCTGCAGACTTTCTGTCCCTATTATACCTATACGGAAAAAACAGCATTTCTGTAGGTATAATTGACATGCTGCGATTTACAAAAACGTAATGCTTTTTTAAAGCACAGCCTTTCCACTGTAGATTTTTTTTTCTGCAGTGTGTGGATGGGATTAGCCAGAATCCCATCCACTTTGCAGTTACAATCATATGCGGCATTTTTTTGCCAAAGCTCTGCGTATTCACAACGTGGGGCCCCTGCCCTAGAGTGGTGGACCTCCATTAGTCCTGCAATAATAGCTTCTGTTTCTGTAAAGACTCTTTCTTTAGCCAAAGATGTGCTATTTTATTCCAAGTTCTGTACCTCATTCGCCACTTTCCATGATATACTTATACTAACGTATGCCAGTTTCCTGCCATAAATTACAAAAGGATTGCATGCCAGTTCCTGAATGGCGTAGACTCTCATTCTGGCGTATGGGAGTATGGCTGATTTATTAAGAGGTCGGGTCTCTTCATGATTTAGGTACGCCAGTCTGGGCCTTCGACTGCAAAAACACCAGTCTTAACTTACTGTATGTAGACACTTTAGGTGGCCATTCTGAGAAGGGACTGTAAATAATGATCCGAATAATGGTTTTAAGTCCCTGTATACTATGATTTTGATATAGGTAATAGTTTGTTGCCCTTTCCATATGGACACATTTTAGCATTGGATTTCGTTTTTTAATCTCATAATAGACCTATACTCTGTCAAATATTCTGCCTTAAACAATATGTTTTTATGATTATTTACATAATTTTGAGATAATACTATGTTAAATGGCGCCTTACGGTACTCTACAACTAGATTTTCTATTTCCCTTTCAGCTGTTTCCTGCTCAAAGATTGTCTACTTTCAGGGCATACCTTTTGACATTAAACATTATGACAGCTTGATACAGAAATGCATGAAGACATGTTTCTTCATCTTTTACTTGCCCTTAGATAATGATGCTCATTGGCATGCTGACTTCCACTGCATTCCCATGTGAATATCCAGGTAAAGTTACATTGCTATTTGTGGATTCTGTGTTTGGCAAAGCCCATTCTCTGGCAGGGTCTTCAGAACATACAGTCTGCAAGCTAGGACACTGGGGTTTACCCACAACAGAGACTTCATGTTCTAAGCTTGAAGGTCAAAAAGACTACACAGTAAACTGCAGGTATTCTCTATGGAAATAAGCAACCAAATAAAGGTCATGCTACTTACACATGTCAATACTTAATGTAGATAGAAATTGATAAACTACATAGAGAAATACAAAAGACTGAAGGTCACAAACCATAACGGATACAATGTTTCTATTCACTCATCCATAAGGTGGCCATAACCTCCATTACACAGCCTTTATAAAAATGTTTTCAGATCATCAGGTCTTCTCTATAAGATGTCAGAATTTTAATGTGTTTATGAACATTTGCTGTCAAATGTGATGATTTCACAAATGTGATCATTTCAGTTCAGGCAATGGTGTTTTATGTCAAATAAGGAACAAAGGAAGTCACCATCTTGACACTGACTGAAATACAATAAAATAAATCTCATATTTATTCACGCCAAGGAACGTCTGCCAATAGCATGGCATGGGTAAGGCTGAAATATTCTTAGCTGTTATGTTCACTTATCATAACTAGGGACAGGGCATAAAGCTGAGACATGTTTCACAGCTCTTGAAGTGACAAGCTGGTGATACTATGTCTCAAAATATCTCTTCAATATCAAAAACAGTGATGGCAGTATGTGTCTCCCACCCTTTTCTTAGGATATTATCAGATAGTATGCCACGCATATGTATGTGTCACTTGTATTTTACAATGTAAGCAGATATTGTCTGCTTTGCTTTACTGAAGAGTGAGTGACAGCGTCAGGTCCCCATTCCCTCTTGTTATGGCCCCCTTGATGTCCTGCCGAGCTGAGGAATGTGGGTCAGAGGTCAGGTAAGCACAGGCTGTTCTTGTAAGTCCTGTCTTTTGGCTGTGAGGTTCATCTGGCCTGCTTTTATGACTCCACATGGTGTTTCTGTGTGTTGCATAAATACAACAATTAAGTCAGAAAGTTTTTCACAAATCCTTTGTTTATTCTGATTACATGAAACAAGTGACTAATTGCAAGAACATTGAGTTCTGCTGCAGGTTTCTGGCAGGATTGGGGGACCAAAATCCTCCTACTAGTTAAGATTGCTGCGCAGCGTTCACTAGTTAGTATGTATTTCTGAAATAGTACTAGTTACTGAGGGCAAACCTTCATTGTAAACCTCAATGTGCCCTAGAATACATATTTCTTGATCAACTTGTATACTCCAGATGATGTGATGGTTTGCAGAAATTTTTTACTTTTTTTCTTAATAATTGTAAACTATAGGTATATATATTTATTATATTACCAGCTTAGGGATGGATTCACACTTAGGCGTTATGTCCATATTATAAGGACCATATTACAGCTGCAACTCCCATCTCAGCTGCTAATGATGCAAACTTATAGCATTAAGGCGATCTCTAATACTGCAGGTTTGGGATGGGATTTGTGTCAGTAATACAGTCTGTTTAATACAGACATATTACAGCTGTATAAATACAGCCTAAGGCTGAAGCCAGGCCATTGCAGAAATTATACATGTTTTGTTGCAGATTTTGCTGTGGTTTCTAGAGCCAAAGGAGTGGCTTCAAAAGGAATGTGAAATATAAAAGGATACTTTTCCCCTTCTGATAAATCCACTCCTGGCTTTGTCTTAAAAAACAGCAGCAAAAGCTTCCACATAAAAAGGAGCTTTTCTGCAAAGTGTGGCCTCTTAAAACTGAGGTCCCACATTACTTAAAAGCAGCTTTTTATGTTGCAGGTTTTGAGCCAAATCCAGCAGTGGATTGAGCAGTAGGTAGAAGTATAAGAGTTTCCTATATATTTTCCATTACTTTTGTAGCCATCCTTGGCTTTGGCTCAAAAAACGCAGCAAAATCTGCAACAAAAACAGGCTAAGGCCCCAAATAGCAGGCCGCAGCGAAAAAGCGCTGTGGGAAAAACCATGGTGGAAACGCATTGCTTTTCACAGAAAGTCAGCAGAGTTTTCTTCTGCAGACTTTCTGATTCCATTATACTTATTTTCCGTAGGTATAATTGACATGCTACAATTTCCAAAAATGCAACGGTTTTGGAAATCACAGCATTTCTGCTGCGCACATTTTTCTGCAATGTGTGGATGGGATTCGCTAGTCACTTTGCAGGGACTACAAAATGCTGTGGTTTTTGCCCGTGCCATTTACGCCACGTGGGGTCCCTGTTTTTTGGTGTTTTTAGTGCTTTTTTTAAAAAAAACAAACGCTGCTAGTAGGATTTCATGAAAAGCCCTACAAACACAGTGAACCTGATTTATTAAGACTGGCATATAGTATGCTAGCCTTATTGAATTTCCATATTTAAGTGAGATGTGCCAATATTATTAAGAAGCGCATCCCTCTTAATAATTGTGATACATCTTGGGCAATCTGTGTGCCAGAGACTGAAATGGTGACATCAGGAGAAATGAAGATTTCAGCCATTATTTGCGCCAGTTTTCCACACAGTAAAGTTGCATCTCAGAAGCAACCTCTCAAAAAGTGATGTCACGATAATAGGGTAACAAACAGTGATGTCATAACAAAACAAAGAAGCAGACAGTGATGGCAACTGTCTGCGGATGAGTTCCTCTTCCTTTTGGAAGAATTATTTGGGCATGGCTTATTTCCAGATTATGCAACTGGGGTTCAGGAAAACTAGGCACTAATCTATAGTGAGTTACATTCCTAAAGGTGGCGCTAGAGCAAGTTCCTCTTTTCCACTTAGGAGGAATTATTTGCATATTCCTGTTGCAGTACTGACATAATGTTCAAAGTAATAAGACTGTACAGACAGTGACATCACACTACAAAGATAATGGATTCTAGTATTTCCCAGTCCAAGGAAAGCTACACTGGAAAAGTACTGCATTTGTTGTGTAGGCCATTGGCATTAAATGGACAATGGGGTAACATTTTTTTTTTATATCCTTATTTTAGAGGATAACACGTGTAGAAGGGAAACATCTAAGAGCTTCCTTTATACTTCTCATTCCTTTTGGCTCAAAAAAACGCAGCAAAATCCGTAACAAAAGCAACGTGGGGCGACCGTTTCCACAGGTAAAATTAACATGCTGCGTTTTTCAAAAAAAAGCTTTTTTTTCCTTGCAATTTGTGGATGGGATTAGTCAGAATCTCATTCACTTTACTGATACTGTAAAATGCATCGTTTTTTTCTGTTGTGTTTCCGCAGCAGGAAAAACGTTGCGTTTCTGCAATGTGTGGAAACGCAGCTTTTTAGGTTGCAGATTTTGCTGTGGTTTTTTGAGCCAAAGCTAAGAATGGCTACAAAAGGAATGGGAAATCTATAGGAAGCTCTTATACTTCTACCTTCTGCTCAATCCACTCCTGGCTTTGGCTCAAAAAAACGCAACAAAATCTGCAGCAAAAAAAGCTGCTTTTCTGCAATGTGGGGCCTTAGCCTAATATATATAGCCCTTTGGCAGGGCAACAAAAAAATTAGTGTTCTTTACTGTACCTGTCAGTGATTTTGATGCTCATGTTGACATTGCTGATTGCATTCAGTGAACTAGGAAATGATACACAATAGAAATTAGGTTTATACTACAAAGTTACCAATTTGCTCAGAAAATGTTGATGCCTAAAACCCCATTTCTGTCATCTCAGAAATATCATGCACTCTGCTGCTCTATATTTAGCTCTTAGGTCCCCTCTTTTTCTTAGCTGTCAATGCAATTCCGGCAGATCTACAGCAGGAATTTTAGTGACTGAAAATCAATTCCATTCATGTGAGGATGTAGGAATACGTCTTGTGTAGTTTGCTGTCAGAGGCATAACTTAAATTTGGTAGAGGCACCATTACAGATTTTGATTTAGGGCCCCTACATAACTTGTGCCATATAGGATAGGGGTATATTTTATGTGGCAGAGGGACCTTTGGGGATTTCCTCCATGTCTGCTCCCCTATAGTTACTTCCCTGGCAGCATAAATCACCCTATTCAACATGAATGGAACTGATTTTCTGTTGCAGAATTTTCTGTAGCAAATCTGCTGCGAGTGAACATGACCTAAGCCTGACTCTAAGGCTGAATTTTCTCTTTTCTGCTAGCACTGAGCTTCTAAGAGTTCCTTCACTTGCATGTGTGACGCTCAACTGCCATCTGCACTTCACTTATATCCTTTGGGGCACATTTATGAAAACAGTCTAAAAGCAAAACTGTCTTAGGGTTGGTTCACACTTGCGCCTGGAGTCGGTCCGCCGTGAATCCAACCTAAATGTCAGAAAAAAAGGATTGGGAAAGGTTTGAAACGGTTTGTTTAAAAACCCATTCACTTCAAAGGGTTTTCAAGCAATGCGCAGTTGTCCGATTGTAGCCTCAGTGCCGAGAAGTTTTTTTTTTTGGTCAAACACAAAGTCGGATATGCAGGACTTTGTGTCCGACCAAAAAAATGGCTTCACGGCGCAGAGGCTGCAATCGGACACCTACGGATTGCTTTAAAAACCCATTGAAGTGAATGGGTTTTTAAACAAACCGTTTCAAACCTTTCCCAATCCTTCACGGCGGATGGACTCCGGGCACAAGTGTGAATGAAGCATTAGTTAGCCACAGCTTTCAATTTTCAGAAGCAGAATACAAAATAAAGCTGCGCTGTGATTGGTTGCTGTGGGTAACAAAGACAGTTTTACTATTAGACCATTTTAATAAATCTACCACTTTGGAGAATAGTTAGGAAGACTGGAGTATTCAATATCTCATATTTCATATCTCCTGCAATGGCCTCCTCATACATCATGCGCACCCTCTTCAGAGTCATATGAATGCACAGAAATCTATGCCAGCTCTAGTGCTCTTCCCACACCACCCTCCATCCATGAAAGTATCATGGGTGTGGTGCAAAAATAGCTGCAATTTTTTTGAACAAAACCAGATTAGCGCAAAATAAATTTGCACCTTTTATATCCCTTGTACACCACATATCTGAAAAACGTAGGCCGGAGCCACAAAGTGCTTGATTGCAGCAAGTTAGCCGCCACAAAATTATTGGTGGCTAACCCAAAGCGATCTACAGCAGCAGTACTGTAAAGTACAGCACAGTTCAATCACCTTTCTCTAGTCTCCACCATTAGCAAGAAATAATTGCTGTTAGTTTTGGTGCCTGATATGTTACAGCGGCTCTGTACTGTCAGGTGGGCGGTGTCAAGCTGGAGCAGGCAAGGGGGTGTGATTCAGAGCATCAATCAGAGGCAACCAGTGCCAGAGCTCAGAATCACACTCCCTGCCTGCTCCTGTCTAACACCGCCCTCCTTAAAGTAGAGAGACTAAATAGCATATCAGGTACCAAAACTAACAGCACTTATTGCTTGGAAATGGTGGGTGCTAGAGAGAAAATTCCAACTGCGCTGGAATCAGTGAAACAGCGCCTATTAAATGATGCAAAGAGCTGGACTTGGCGGAGGAGGTGAAAGGTCCTCTTTAAGATCAAGTATTACACTACAAATAAAGCAACTGTACTGTAATGCAGTAATGGACCAGATGCAGCATTGCCTCTAATAATAATAATAATATATTTTATTTATATAGCACCAACATATTCCACAGCATTGTACAATTTGTAGGGTTCATGTACAGACAAAAAAGATAGTGGGGAAAAAAAGTATTTAGTCAGCCACCAATTGTCAAAGTTCTCCTACTTAAAAAGATGAGAGATGCCTGTAATTGACATCATAGGTAGACCTCAACTATGAGAGACAAAATGAGAAAACAAATCCAGAAAATCACATTGTCTGATTTTTAAAGAATTTATTTGCAAATTATAGTGGAAAATAAGTATTTGGTCAATAACAAAAGTTCATCTCAATACTTTATCATATATCCTTTGTTGGCAATTACAGAGGTCAAACGTTTTCTGTAAGTCTTCACAAGGTTGGCACACACTCCTTCGTTGCCCTGGCGGTGTGCTTGGGATCATTGTCATGCTGAAAGACCCAGCCACGTTTCATCTTCAATGCCTTTGCTGATGGAAGGAGGTTTGCACTCAAAATCTCACGATACATGGCCCCATTCATTCTTTCATGTACACGGATCAGTCGCCCTGGTCCCTTTGCAGAGAAACAGCCCCAAAGCATGATGTTGCCACCCCCATGCTTCACAGTAGGTATGGTGTTCTCTGGATGCAACTCAGCATTCACTCTCCTTCAAACACGAGTTGTGTTTCTACCAAACAGTTCTACTTTGGTTTCATCTGACCATATGACATTCTCCCAATACTCTTCTGGAACATCCAAATGCTCTCTAGCAAACTTCAGACAAGCCCGGATATGTACTTGGTTAAGCAGGGTGACAAGTCTGGCACTGCAGGATCTGAGTCCCTGGTGGCATAGTGTGTTACTGACGGTAGCCTTTGTTACGTTAGTCCCAGCTTTCTGCAGGTCATTCACTAGGTCCCCCCGTGTGGTTCTGGGATTTTTGCTCACCGTTCTTGTGATCATTTTGACCCCACAAAGTGAGATCTTGCGTGGAGCCCCTGATCGAGGGAGATTATCAGTGGTCTTGTATGTCTTCCATTTTCTAATTATTGCTCCCACAGTTGATTTCTTCACACCAAGCTGCTTGCCTATTGCAGATTCAGTCTTCCCACCCTGGTGCAGGTCTACAATTTTGTTTCTGATGTCCTTCCACAGCTCTTTGGTCTTCACCACAGTGGAGTTTGGAGTGTGACTGTTTGAGGTTGTGGACAGGTGTCTTTTATACTGATAACAATGTCAAACAGGTGCCATTACTACAGGTAATGAGTGGAGGGCAGAGGGGCCCCTTAAAGAAGAAGTTACAGGTCTGTGAGAGCCAGAAATCTTGCTTGTTTGTAGATGACCAAATACTTATTTTCCTCCATAATTTGCAAATAAATGATTAAAAAATCAGACAATGTGATTTTCTGGATTTGTTTTCTCATTTTGTCTCTCATAGTTGAGGTCTACCTATGATGTCAATTACAGGGCGGCCTCATCTTTTTAAGTGGGAGAACTTGCACAATTGGTGGCTGACTAAAAACTTTTTTTTTCCCACTGTACATTACAAAGAAATAGTCAATTCATACAATGGGACTGAGGGCCCTGCTCACAAGAGCTTACAATCTATGAGGTAGAGGGAGTGACAGAAGAGGTAGCAGGGGCAGAATCATAGGTAGCATTGCTTATACAATGGTCAGACAATTTTGTAATAGAGGTTACTGTCATTACACATATATAAAGCTGTATGAGCCATCACCAGTCGTGTCCTTTAACGTGCAGATGGTGCCTGGATATATAAAGTTTGTCTGAAATGGCATCATATCCTGTGGGGTAATGAGGGAGCGTGAACAGAGGGTACATTTTAGGGAATCTAACTACGGAAGGGTTTACATAAGGCCTGTCTGAAAAGATATGTCTTTAGTTTGTGCTTGAAGCTGTAGAAATTGGGGGTTAATCTGATAGTCCGGGATAGAGCATTCTAGAGAAGTGGTGCAACTTGGGAGAAGTCTTGTATACGAGCGTGGGAGGTTCTGATAATAGAGGATGTTAGTCTTAGGTCATTGAGTGAACGGAGAGCACGGGTTGGGCGATAGACAGAGATGAGAGAGGAAATGTAGGGAGGTGCAGCATTATGGAGAGCCTTGTGAATGAGAGTGATAAGTTTATATTGTATTCTGTATTGAATGGGCAGCCAATGTAGTGACTGACACAGACCGGAGGCATCTCTGTAGCATCTAGACTGATAGATGAGCCTGGCCGCCGCATTCATAATAGATTGTAGAGGGGAGAGTTTAGTAAGGGGAAGACCGATTAGTAAGGAGTTACAGTAGTCAAGGCGAGAGTGAATGAGGGCAACAATAAGTTTCTTTAGTGTATCTGTGGTAAGGAAAGGGCGTATTCTGGAGATGTTTTTGAGGTGGAAATGACATGAGCGTGCGAGTGATTGGATATGGGGGGTGAAGGAAAGGTCTGAGTCAAAACCCCGAGGCAGCGGGCATACTGCCTAGGAGTTATGGTAAGGCCAGAGACTGCAATGGAGATATCGGGGACAGATCTTTTAGATGGTGGAAACAGCCGTAATTCAGTCTTTGAGAGATTCAGTTTCATATACAGCAAAGACATGATATTTGAGACAGCAGAGAGACAGTCACTGGTGTTCTGTATTAGTGCAGGGGTGATGTCACGGGATGACGTATATAATTGGGTGTCATCAGCATAAAGATGGTACTGGAAGCCAAATCTGGTGATGGTTTGTCCAATGGGGGCCGTGTAGCGGGAGAAGAGCAGGGTGCCTACACTGGCTCTACACTGCCATAGCGACCAGGGTACTGCAAAATAAAGACTTGTGAACCTGTCTGCTATTTTATCTTCTCCATTTCACTGACCTTGAAGGTCACATTAATTAGAGGAATTAAAATATAATTGAGTTGCCATTTATGTGTGGTGCTTTAAGGAATTAATAGTAAAATAACAGAGTCTCGTACAGGAGTTCAAAGTTTTCATGTATATCAGTAAATATATTAGAGAACATTTATGAAAAGTGTTTTTGACTTCATAAAAACTGAAGTCTGTGAACTAGTGAAGAGTACTACTCTTTATATAAGACTGTTATAATGAATGGCTGATCTGACCTGTTTTTGGTTGGACAACAGTTATCATTTTCCATTTATTATTATCCATTTTCATGCCATGAACTGTGGACTGTCAAACGGAAAATTATTATTAAATGACACATATGGTCGTGGGAACCTTCACATTAAACTGCTGCTTCCACATCAAGAAATTAATATTTTAGAAATATGCTAATAAGCCTGCAAGTGCTACCCTGGGCATGAACTTGCAGCTACAGGAACACCCAGGTTAGCCCTTGCAGACTCAGCATATTCATAAAAAGTGGAATTTCTCAATGTGGAAGATTAAGAAAGGCCCTGTTTTGTCCAGTGTACAAGCACCTACAGGACTATGTAATTAAATAGTCATTTTCCTGCTCCCTTTAAATGAGTTCTATGAGACTGTACTATTTGTGTCCTATACTAATATCCAATATCTGATCATGGAAGTCCAATTAGCTGTGTGAAGTAGCAATATACATACATTTTGTTATGGCTATGCCCAATAGAGCAGATCAGTCCCAGTCACATGTTTGCTGCAGTACCAGCTACAGCCACAGCCAAATGTATGACCTGTGCATGGATAAACAATAAAGGGGTGTGGTAAAGTGTATGGTAAAATTGTGGACGGGGTGTATATCTCAACTGGTTTCTTCATCCAGGCAGGGTAGTGGAAATCCAGAAGGATACATGTTGCTTTAGCAGAACTTAGTCTGCTACGGCTCTTTATTTAAGTTACAAGGGCTGGATTTCCTGGACTGGAGGACAGGTTGGCAGTGGGAGTCTTCCAGTCCACACCCCTAGTCCACTACAGGTTTTTTCCCTAGTCCTAGGTGTTCTCAGGTAAGGCTTCCTGATATTCATTGCTGGGGAAAGAAGCCTGAAAAAAGGAGGGCTGACAGGTTTGCAGCCTGAGAGAGCACCCCTGGGAGTGGGGTGGTTATGGACAGTTGGCTATTGTGTTTGGTGCCAGGCATTAGGCCTGGACTGGGTTAGTGAGGTATCCTGCTGTATTGTTAGAGCCGGAGAGGCTTAGGTTTAAATTTTGTTTGTATGGTTTTTGTGCTGAAGCGTTTAAATAAAAGCACCCTTAGGCTGAGGCCCCACGTTGCGGAAACGCAGCTTTTTTTTGTTGCAGATTTTGCTGCGGTTTTTTGATCCAAAGCCAGTTGTGGATTAAAGTATAAGGTATAAGGACTTCCTATATATTTCCCATTCCTTTTGCAGACACTCCTGGCTTTGGCTCAAAAAACAGCAGCAAAATCTGCAACAAAAAAAGCTGTGTTTCTGCAATGTGGGGTCTTAGCCTTAGAGTTTGAAACCCGCTGCCTATGTGAACTCTGTCATTGCCGACCCCCACCATGTGAGCTGTTCCCTACAGGGGAAACAGTGTCACTCATACAGCTGATCTGCAAAGATGGAATTGTACCCCCACCACTCAGATATTGATCCCAGTAAACACATTTAATGGTTTCACTAACACATTAAACTATTAAACTATTGTATATCTATTATTATAACCAGTACACTAAGTATACAGTGGTAAAACTTGACAGAGAATGGATTATAATCAGTTAACAAATACAGAACACCTTTAACATACATCGTGGATTTGATGTATATTTTAGTGTTGACAAGTAGAGCTCACATACATGAACCTTAACACAGAAAAATAAAAAAATACAGTAACAGAAGTCACAGTGATCCACAGCATTATAATCTGTCTGTTGGTTATAGAGAAACTACATGTTTCATAAGACTAGCAGGCTATTGGGTTGTCAGATGACCCGACATGGTCAGCATAGTAACTGTGGTCAGTCCCATTCCTTGCTACACTAAAAGATGCTGGCAAAAAGCAGAAGGCGTGAGTGAGGGACTGTGAGCTTCTCAGTATGCTGTAAAATTACTAACTGGCTATCTACTACACTGCTGGTGAACCAGAGGAAAAGACAATTTCTATAATGTCTCACAATGGTCCTTATTTTTTTTTATTATTATTTATTATTCTAAATAATCTTCAGCACCTCGATATGTGACATTGATCTTTGAGATATAGACTGTGACTTCCTTCATTTTCATGATGCCATTGAAGAAATGTTAATTCATATCTCTGTTGATAAAACTTTTACATTTGTATAGTCATATACATCACCTATTGTTCAAAGGCATACAGGTAAAATACTGTAATAACTTGGAGCCGTGTATGGCACTGATCGGTTCTAAGTCCCAGGATTTATGGCTTCCTGGAACCCGAACAACAAGCAATGTGCTCAATTATGCAGCACTAAGTACATAGATACACTAGTCAAACAAGGCTTTATAGAACAAAGCCCCTAGCAGAGTATGGGTTTAATAATATCTCTGCTTGTACAAGCAAAGATATAGGTCCCTAAAGCATGGTCAAGACCTGTTGATCGCCAGTCCTAATGTAGATAGACAAACACACAAAGGATTACAAGTGCCAAGAATCCCCAGAATACACCAAACAACTTGAGCATGACTAGATAGGCACAATCGTGTTGACTAAGGCCACATGTAGCGGAAACACTGCTAAAAAATGCTTTGCTGGTCCTGTAAAATGCAACATTTTTTTCTGCTGTGTTTCTGCAACAGCCAGCAACACCGCATTTCTGCTGACTCTACCTTATGGGCAGAGGAGTAACTTGAAGCTCATGGGCCCCAGTGCAAAATATGTACCGGGACCCCCACTTACCATGTGCTATCTATAATACTGATGTTTTTCTATGTTGTAACAGAGGAATTTGGGCTTCCTGAAACTCCTAGGCCAGGTAGCAATTGCTACCTCTGCACCACCTATAGCTATGCTCCTGAGTATGGGAATACGGTTTATAGACTTTTCTAAAGCAAGATGATTGATAGATAGATAGATATATAGATAGATCACAAATGAGAAATAATAGGTTGTTTAAGCATATCCTAGTGAAAAGTGACTGTCTCTAAAGTCAGTCATTAATAAATCACTGAATTTAAGTGTCTAAAAACATGCATATACATTTATTGTGAAAGCTTAGAGTATATTTACCCTGCTGCCATTAAAGTCCATTGTTCTGATCTGTCGTGGGTTTACATCTGTCTTCATTTATTGTAATGTTAAAAACAAGATGTAAGGTTTCTTCTATCTTGGTTATTTTTTCAACAGAAGAAAATGTCCTGCCAGCATAATGCCTGATGTAGATGGACCACCGTCCGGCTGTTAGCTTTTCAGTCTGTTGTTCTATGAGGGATCGGAGCAATGGATTTGGATGACAGCAATGTGAACTTTTCATTACTAGGATCTACTGAGGCTTTATTGATTACTATGTGACCATTGTTTTTGGACAATTTATTATCATTGTCCTAACTATAGGAGTCAGTAAAACCAAGCTTTATTTGCTGTTCACCATATAAAGAAGCCAATATTTGATGGGTACAGGTAAGTATGCAGTATTAAAAGCAGGCATCAAATATAAGTGGAACAGGTATCTATGTATTTCAATGAATAAAGCTAACCAGGTAATACGTACATTTACTTTTCACCCTTCTATACTAGAATAAGCACGGGGCTTCTTCTAAACTCTGATTCTAGAACACCTTGTTATCAGTAATTTTCCAGTGATAAACAAAACTCAAAGAAACACCTTAAAATCTTCCTGTATCTAGTTTTGCAGGTGTGCGAAGTGAAGTAACCTGAAAAAGAACATACGGGTGTAATAAAAATGTCACATCAAAGATCACTTAAGTAATAAGGTAAGTTTAAATACCTACCAATTATAAGTCAGAGGACATTGACAAATCAAGAAATAACTAGGACACTTTGCCATGACCTCTACCCCATATTCACTGCCTTTAGATGATACTCATTGTACACTTACTCGCCATATGTTGGGCTTTTCCACCATAACCAATCAAATTATATATGAAAAGGTTCAGACTGCTGTATCACAATAAAATAACTCAATAAACAATTCCCATTGCTGTTTCTCTGTACTTCCTGGTCCAAAAATGACATCTCCCATGGACATGTCACTGCTCCAGCCAATAACTCTTACAGTGACTCGCTATAGCTAGCAATTGGCTGCAGTGGTGCCATACCCATGAGTCGTAAAGTCTTCACTGGACTAGGGAGCACGGTAGGGGATCAGGCAGTGACAGAAAAGAAGTGACTGAGGATTTAAGGGGTTAGTTTGTTTTTTTGGGAAAAAAGACAAAGGTTTTTTTTAAATGGTTAATTTTGATAGAATAAAAGATAACTCAGATAAATCAGAAAGGTCTACCCTATGAAGTGATCCCAGGTGGTCCTCTGCTTGAACGCCTAGTAATCATCTGTTCCTGTTGGGATATCTGGCAGCAAGTGTTCTGTGTTTCCACAGCACCACCCCTCGAGGAATGAAGGATTACACTAAGCTGTTGACCACACTACAGCTCTGGAGGCCACCACTACACAAGATGACTGCCAAATCTCATATATTTGTGGTGAAAGAGGGATCAGCAGGAGGAGTTTCTCCTTCACAGTAAATTTGCCAGAATTATGGCTTAATTTGCATGAAAAATCTGGTGCATGTGCCTTGTACCACATTTATTATGTGTATTAGCCAGTAAAGCAATAAGGGCTATGACTTATGTGCAATGTGTGTCATAATTTTGGCAGCCTAAGCCAACTAAAAGATGCAATAAAGATGCACCAAATGTAACATCCAACATCAGCCACTGTGATAATTCTGGCATGTTTTCAGACTATCTAGATCTAAGACAGGTTTAGTAAATCCCCCCCCCCCCTATATTTTAAAATATTGCAATAAATTACTGGGGAAGACTTTGTTTTTTTTCTGTTGCCTTGACTAATATGTTAATGCTCAAATATGTGGTGAAAGTTCTGTGTCAATGACCTAAATGTGCAAATATATGTCTACTGCAATATTTTGTCCCACAGTGACATAAATATAGCCATATACAGTATGTATGGATTGATGCTCTTGCCTGGTACTCAGATTTTTACCATTTATTGTTTAATAAGTTATAGTTTAAGGTAACAGTGCATGCTATTACAGTTGACATTCAGTGGATTCTGCTAAAAAAAAATCAAGCTCATTTTTCCTGTAGTGGTTACCAAGATATTTAGAATATTTTAAGTGAGATGGTAAAGCATCCTATGCAGGTCTCATTGTTCTTTCAATTAACAAAGATACATAGTTAGTACGGTTGAAAAAAGACATATGTCCATCAAGTTCAACCAGGGGATGGGATAGAACATTCTTTACATTTCTATAAGCATCAAGGCTATTTTGCTCTTAAACAAGGCACTTAATCCTTTATTGAATGTGTCAGCTGTGACTGCTGTGACCTGCTCCTGGGGTAGGCTATTCCACAGATTCACAGTCCTTATAGTGAAGAAGCCTTGTCGGCTCTTGAGATTATACCATTTTTTCTCCAGTCGGAGTAAGTGCCCCCTTGTATTTTTAGGATTTTACACTGAACAGCTTTTCCCCATATGGGCCATTTATATATTTATACAGGTTTATTATATCTCCCCTTAAATGCCTCTACACCAGACTAAACAGTATTAACTCCTTTAACCCCTTCCCGTCAGTGGCATTTTTCGATTTTCGTTTTTGACTCCCCTCCTTCCAAACTCCATAACTTTTTTTTTCCGTTCACAAAGCCATATGAGGGCTTAATGTTTGCGGAACAAAATGTTCTTTATAATGGTACCATTTATTATTCTGTACAATGTACTAGGAAGCTTGAATTGGAGAAAAAGTGCATTGGTGTGAATTTCTTATGGGCTTCATTTTTATGGCGTTCATTGTGCAGCCAAAATGACTTGTCATCTGTATTCTATGTTTCTCTAAGATTCCGGAGATACCAAATTTATATAGTTTTATTTAAATTTTAACCCCTTAACAAAAATCCAAAACTTTGCAAAAAATTCGCCATATTCTGACACCTGTAACTTTTTTAGATATCTGTGTATTGGATTCATAGGGTGTCTTTTTTGCGGGACCAGGTGTACTTTTAAGTTATACCATTTTGGGGAATGTCTACTGCTTTGATCAGTTTTTATTCAAATTTTTATCAGAGGTGAAATTGAAAAAATGTTGGTTCGGCACTGAAGATTTTTTTTTCCCGCTACGGCATTCACCATACAGGAAAAATAATTTTATAGATTTGTAGCCCGGGTGTTTTTCGACACAGGAATACCTAATTTGTATGTGTTTCACAGTAATTCTTTTGTTTTATATGTATTCTAGGGAAAGGGGGGAGATTTGAATGTTTAATTTTTTATTGTTTATATATATATATATATATATATATATATATATAAACAGTCATATGAAAAAGTTTGGGCACCCCTATTAATCTTAATCATTTTTAGTTCTAAATATTTGGGTGTTTGCAACAGCCATTTCAATTTGATATATCTAATAACTGATGGACACAGTAATATTTCAGGATTGAAATGAGGTTTATTGTACTAACAGAAAATGTGCAATATGCATTAAACCAAATTTTGACCGGTGCAAAAGTATGGGCACCTAACAGAAAAGTGACATTAATATTTAGTAGATCCTCCTTTTGCAAAAATAACAGCCTCTAGTCGCTTCCTGTAGCTTTTAATCAGTTCCTGGATCTTGGATGAAGGTATTTTTGACCATTCCTCTTTACAAAACAATTCCAGTTCAGTTAAGTTTGATGGTCGCCGAGCATGGACAGCCCGCTTCACATTATCCCACAGATGTTCAATGATATTCAGGTCTGGGGACTGGGATGGCCATTCCAGAACATTGTAATTGTTCCTCTGCATGAATGCCTGAGTAGATTTGGAGTTGTGTTTTGGATCATTGTCTTGCTGAAATATCCATCCCCGGCGTAACTTCAAATTCGTCACTGATTCTTGTACATTATTCTCAAGAATCTGCTGATACTGAGTTGAATCCATGCGACCCTCAACTTTAACAAGATTCCCGGTGCCGGCATTGGCCACACAGCCCCAAAGCATGATGGAACCTCCACCAAATTTTACAGTGGGTAGCAAGTGTTTTTCTTGGAATGCTGTGTTTTTTTGACGCCATGCATAACGCCTTTTTGTATGACCAAACAACTCAATCTTTGTTTCATCAGTCCACAGGACCTTCTTCCAAAATGAAGCTGGCTTGTCCAAATGTGCTTTTGCATACCTCAGGCGACTCTGTTTGTGGCGTGCTTTCAGAAACGGCTTCTTTCGCATCACTCTCCCATACAGCTTCTCCTTGTGCAAAGTGTGCTGTATTGTTGACCGATGCACAGTGACACCATCTGCAGCAAGATGATGCTGCAGCTCTTTGGAGGTGGTCTGTGGATTGTCCTTGACTGTTCTCACCATTCTTCTTCTCTGCCTTTCTGATATTTTTCTTGGCCTGCCACTTCTGGGCTTAACAAGAACTGTCCCTGTGGTCTTCCATTTCCTTACTATGTTCCTCACAGTGGAAACTGACAGGTTAAATCTCTGAGACAACTTTTTGTATCCTTCCCCTGAACAACTATGTTGAACAATCTTTGTTTTCAGATCATTTGAGAGTTGTTTTGAGGAGCCCATGATGCCACTCTTCAGAGGAGATTCAAATAGGAGAACAACTTGCAATTGGCCACCTTAAATACCTTTTCTCATGATTGGATACACCTGGCTATGAAGTTCAAAGCTCAGTGAGGTTACAAAACCAATTTTGTGCTTCAGTAAGTCAGTAAAAAGTAGTTAGGAGTATTCAAATCAATAAAATGATAAGGGTACCCAAATTTTTGCACCGGTCAAATTTTGGTTTAATGCATATTGCACATTTTCTGTTAGTACAATAAACCTCATTTCAATCCTGAAATATTACTGTGTCCATCAGTTATTAGATATATCAAATTGAAATGGCTGTTGCAAACACCCAAATATTTAGAACTAAAAATGATTAAGATTAATAGGGGTGCCCAAACTTTTTCATATGACTGTATATATATATATATATATATATATATATATATATATAAACAGTACAGACCAAAAGTTTGGACACATCTTCTCATTCCAAGAGTTTTCTGTATTTTCATGACTATAAAAATTGTAGATTCACACTGAAGGCATCAAAACTATGAATTAACACATGAGGAATTATATACTTAACAAAAAAGTGTGAAACAACTGAAAATATGTCTTATATTCTAGGTTCTTCATAGTAGCCACCTTTTGCTTTGATTACTGCTTTGCACACTCTTGGCAATCTCTTGATGAGCTTCAAGAGGTAGTCACCTGAAATGGTTTTCACTTCACAGGTGTGCCCTGTCAGGTTTAATAAGTGGGATTTCTTGCCTTATAAATGGGGTTGAGACCATCAGTTGTGTTGTTTAGAAGTCAGGTGGATACACAGCTGATAGTCCTACTGAATGGAGTGTTAGAATTTGTATTATGGCAAGAAAACAGCAGCTAAGTAAAGAAAAATGAGTGGCCATCATTACTTTAAGAAATGAAGGTCAGTCAGTCCGAAAAATTGGGCAAACTTTGAAAGTGTCCCCAAGTGCAGTGGCCAAAACCATCAAGCGCTACAAAGAAACTGGCTCACATGAGGACTGCCCCAGGAAAGGAAGACCAAGAGTCACTGCTGCGGAGGATAAGTTCATCCGAGTCACCAGCCTCAGAAATCGCAGGTTAACAGCAGCTCAGATTAGAGACCAGGTCAATGCCACACAGAGTTCTAGCAGCAGACACATCTCTACAACAACTGTTAAGAGGAGACTGTGTGCAGCAGGCCTTCATGGTAAAATAGCTGCTAGGAAACCACTGCTAAGGACAGGCAACAAGCAGAAGAGACTTGTTTGGGCTAAAGAACACAAGGAATGGACATTAGACCTGTGGAAATCTGTGCTTTGGTCTGATGAGTCCAAATTTGAGATTTTTGGTTCCAACTACCGTGTCTTTGTGCGACGCAGAAAAGGTGAACGAATTGACTCTACATGCCTGGTTCCCACTGTGAAGCATGGAGGAGGAGGTGTGATGGTGTGGGGGTGCTTTGCTGGTGACACTGTTGGGGATTTATTCAAAATTGAAGGAATACTGAACCAGCATGGTTACCACAGCAACTTGCAGAGGCATGCTATTCCATCCGGTTTGCGTTTAGTTGGACCATCATTTATTTTTCAACAGGACAATGACCCCAAACACACCTCCAGACTGTGTAAGGGCTATTTGACCAAGAAGGAGAGTGATGGGGAGTTACGCCAGATGACCTGGCCTCCACAGTCACCAGACCTGAACCCAATCGAGATGGTTTGGGGTGAGCTGGACCGCAGAGTGAAGGCAAAAGGGCCAACAAGTGCTAAGCATCTCTGGGAACTCCTTCAAGACTGTTGGAAGACCATTTCAGGTGACTACCTCTTGAAGCTCATCAAGAGAATGCCAAGAGTGTGCAAAGCAGTAATCAAAGCAAAAGTTGCCTACTTTGAAGAACCTAGAATATAAGACATATTTTCAGTTGTTTCACACTTTTTTCTTAAGTATATAATTCCACATGTGTTAATTCATAGTTTTGATGCCTTCAGTGTGAATCTACAACTTTTATAGTCATGAAAATACAGAAAACTCTTGGAATGAAAAGGTGTGTCTCTACTGTACATATTTTTTTTTTTTACTATTTTATTAGCAATAGTTTTGGCTACCAGCTTCAATAGCAATATGCCTATGACAAGCCTGGGAGCCTTCGATCTCTCGGACTGCAACAACAAAAGTATGGCTATTTTCTTACTTTGGAAGGTGGGGTACTGGTTTGCAATGCCTGGGTCCCGGGTCTCCCCTATAATGTACAGTGGAGACCCGGTAGCTATGGCGGCAGCCTTCTTTAAAGACCCGGCATCTGGCGCACTATTACGGCGGATGTCGGGAAGGGGTTAATCTCTCCACATAACTGAGGTCTTCCATGCCCCTTATTAGTTTTGTGGCTATGCATTGTATTTTTCCCAACTCTAGGACATCCTTTCTATGAATGGTGTTCTAAAAAAATTTTTGAGCATGGAAAATATTGCATCTCTTTTTTATGTCTGACTAGCTTGTCATGGGGGTGGGGGCTTAGATGGAGAGGGGCATGGCTTAGTATGAAAAGAACAAGGCTTAAGATATGACAATGTGTGCCAAAATTGTGGCACAAAATAAGCCAACTAAAGATGCCCCAAATGTATTATTCATCATCAACCACTGTGATAAATCTGGTGCATTTCAAGACTATTTAGTCTAAGTTTGCAATAATAATAATAATAACTTTATTTATATAGCGCCAACATACTCCATAGCACTTTACAAATCAGAGGACACATGAACAGACAATATGAGACATAACAATGTGACAAAGAAATAAACATATCAAACAATAGGAGTGAGGGCCCTGCTCGCAAAAGCTTACATTCTGTGAGGAAATAGGGGGACACAAGAGGTCAGCGGTCTTATTTGCTACAATGGTCCAGCCATCTTAATAGAAAAGGTTGTGTAACTGAAGCTGTATGAACCCGTCACCAGCCAGGTTCTGTGACTAAACAGATACTAAGTGCAAGGAGTGACGAAGCCATTTAGTGGCGAAACGCGCGTCGGGCAACAGCGTTTTTTTTTCCCTCCCTGCGGCACCTTCCTTCTATTATTTATAACATGGCGACCGGTATGTATATTTGAGCTTGTTCAGCTTAGCTTACTCAGGTTCAGACTATCTGGATTGTGTTACTGTTGGTATATTCTGGCCTATTTTTTGGCTTGTTCACCTAGTTGAGCATTATATATAGCTTCTCCCCATGGGTTTTTTCATTATATTACACACACCTTGAGTATTTTACCTTAATTTAACATTGGGTTCTGTTGCTAGTTTGATTACTATCTTTATATTATACGCTATCCTTCTAGATACTGGCCTGTTATTATTACCTTTTTGATTGATCTATTATTCAGGATTGTGTGCTGTTCTGTGAGGGTTAGGTTCTTTGAACCATTACGCTATTTTCCATCTGCGTACTTGTTTTGCACATTTTTTAGACAGTTTTTGCTATTATATGTATTTATATATTTTGTCAATAAATTTGTATAATTTTTCAAAAAAATTCAGCTTCTACTAGCCAAATTTATCAGTAATCTTAAAAGGTTGTGTAACTGAAGCTGTATGAACCCGTCACCAGCCAGGTTCTGTGACTAAACAGATACTAAGTGCAAGGAGTGCAGTGTAACTTCTAGATGGAGAGGACAGGATCTGAGAAACAGAGGAGGAAGGATAAAAGATGCTATTGTTCTACACCTCCGCACTCTACACTGTGATCAGGTCACGTTATAAGCCTGACCATACAGATGTGATTTTAGGGAAGTTTTGAAGCTTCTGTAGTTGGGGATTAATCGGATTGTCTGATTGTCTGCTAGTCTAAGGTCATTGGCAGAACGGAAAGGACGGTTAAGAGGATAGACAATGACGAGAGAGGAGATATGGGGGGGCGAAGCACTATGGATGGATTTGTGGGTCAGTGTGATAATTTTATATTGTATTCTGTGATGGATGGGCAACCAATACATCGACCGACACAAGGTAGATGCGTCTGTGTACCGGTTTGACAGAAAGATGAGTCTGGAGGCTGCATTCAGGACAGATTGTAGTGGGGAGAGTTTAGTCAGAGGAAGTCCAATTAGAAGAGAACTGCAATAGTGAAGACGAGAGAGAATCAGAGCAACAATGAGGTTTTTTGATGTTTCCACAGTGAGAAGAGGGCGAATTCTAGAGATGTTTTTAAGGTGCAAGAGCGTGCAAGTGTCTGAATATGTGGAGTAAAGGTGAGATCTGAATCAAATACAACTCCCAGACAGCAGGCATGCTGCCTTGGGGTAATAGTAAGGCAACAGACAGAAATGGAGATATCAGGGTTAGGTCGTTGAGTAGATGGAGGGAACACAAGAAGTTCAGTTTTTGAAAGATTCAATTTCAGATAAAGAGAAGACATGATGTTAGAGACAGCAGAGAGACAGTCACTGGTGTTCTGTAGTAGTTCAGGGGTGATGTCACGGGATGAGGTATATAGTTAGGTATCATTTGCATAAAGATGGTATTGAAAGCCAAATTTGCGAATGGTATGTCCAACTGGGGCTGTGTACAGAGAGAAGAGGAGGGGACCTAGGACTGAGCCTTGAGGAACCTCAACCGCAAGGGGCAGAGGAGAAGAAATAGCACCAGTGAATGATACACTAAATGAGTGGTCAGAGAGATAGGAAGAAAACCAAGAGAGAGTGGTATCCCTGAGGCCAATAGAGTGGAGCATAGTGAGGAGGAGTTTGTGGTCTACAGTGTCAAATGCTGCTGAGAGATCCAGAAGAATAAGTAGTGAATAGTTCCCTTTAGATTTAGCCATCAAGAGATCATTGAAGACCTTTGTGAGGGCCGTTTCTGTAGAGTATAGAGCACGAAAATCTGATTGTAAGGGGTCCAGAAGAGAGTTAGCAGAGAGATAGTGGATTAGGCGGGAGTAGGCCAAGCATTCCAGGAGTTTAGAGATGAAGGGGAGGTTAGAGACAGGTCGGTAGTTAGTAGCACAGGATGGGTCAAGGGAGGGTTTTTTCAGTAGTGGGGTTATGACAGCATGTTTGAAGGAGGAGGGAAAGATTCCAGAAGAAAGAGAGACGGTAAAAATTTTAGTAAGGTGAGTTGTAACAGTAGGGGACAGAGACCAGAGGAGGTGTGACGGGATAGGATCGCTTGTGCAAGTAGTGGGGCGAGAAGAAGAAAGGAGCTGGGAGACTTCTTCTTCTGTTACTGGGTCAAATAATGAGAGTTCACAATGAGAAGCAAGTGAGGGAAGGGGACTGATTCCACTTGGAGAATGGGTTATTTCCTGACGGATGTTGTCAATTTTGTCTTTAAAGTATGTGGCCATGTCTGTGACAGGTACCCGCACCTTTGGTGAAAAGGGAGTGAAAGGTGTCAAAGAGTCGTTTAGGGTTATTGGAGAGAGAAGAGATGAGAGAGGTGAAGTAAGCTTGTTTGGTGAGATAAAGGGCAGAGTTATAGGCTTTGAGCATAAACTTGAAGTGAAGAAAATCTGCAGATGTGTGAAATTTTTGCCATAGCCGTTTGGCACATCGCTGAAGAAAACGTGTTTGAGGAGTGTGCCAAGATTGCTGGTGTCTGTGTTGGGATTTTCGGATGGTCAAGGGTGCTGTTTTATCCAGGGTAGCTTTGAGAATCTCATTGTAGTGTTTGGTGGCCAGTTCAGGACATTTGTGAGGTTTGCCCACCAGTTTCCTGAACTGAAAGTACTATATAATAATAATAAGCAGTCATAGTCATCTTCCCTCACCTTGCTCCCTCACAGCATCCGGTGTTTGTTCCTGGTCATCTTCCATCCTCCCAGGTAAAGTCATCTGCCCCAGGGAGCTGCTGTGATTGGGCCTTAGTGGTCACATAGAGTGCATCAAAATAATGACACTTGCACTCAGGGTAGGTGAGTAGAACTGTTTATTTCTGTTCCTCACCTCCCAATGGCCTCTGATAATTGTTCTGGGGTCTGAAGAGTATAATAATGATTCATGAGTGGTGAACACCAAATTTTTTGGAAAATTTTTACAAGCTGGTTCACTTATCTATAATTATAGACAGAATTAATAAATTAATAGTTTGATAACATGACAAAAAGTTCAAGGTGTTGACTTTTCTTCCAAATTTCCCCTATCATAATCGCTCAAACATCTGTGGTATTTGCTTGGAAAAGAAGTCTGATCCATGTCCTTCTTCACAATTTACAAGACTAAAGAATTACTGTTATTACAAGTTACCTCCTATCCACATTATAGGGAATAACATTTTGATCGGTGGGGGTCCCAGTGGTGAGATCAAGAGATAGAATGTCCCATGTGCCCTTAATGAATGGAGTGTCAGATAGCACGTGTGTGTTACCTCTCCATTCACTTCTATAGGAGTGCACAAGATATGATTGCATTGGATTTAACATCTCATTGGTACTGGCAGTCCCCTAGAGAATTGAATAGAGTGGCAGTGACTTGCCAGTCTATTTATTTGGAGCACATGGGACTCCTGTTCTCCCAGCAGTTAGACCCCCTACCAATCACATAGTTATCCCCTAATTTGTAATAACTGGAATACCTTTTTAAAGTAACTGCTTCCAAAATCTTCGTACCAGATATCACAGAGTCCATGCCTGGACAGGTCAGAGCCGTTTTTGGTGCACGAGAAGGGCCAACACAATATTAGGCAGGTGATCTGTGTGTATACATTTATTGTATATAATACAGTGGGGAAAAGTATTTAGTCAGCCACAATTGTGCAAGTTCTCCCACTTAAAAAGATGAGAGAGGCCTGTAATTGACATCATAGGTAGACCTCATCTATGAGAGACAAGATAAGAAAACAAATCCAGAAAATCACATTGTCTGATTTTTAAAGAATTTAATTGCAAATTATGGTGGAAAATAAGTATTTGGTCCATAACAAAAGTTCATCTCAACACTTTGTTATATATCCTTTGTTTGCAATGACAGAGGTCAAACGTTTTCTGTAAGTCTTCACAAGGTTGGCACACACTGTTGCTGGTATGTTGGCCCATTCCTCCATGCAGATCTCCTCTAGAGTAGTGATGTTTTGGGGCTGTCGCTGGGCAATACGGACTTTCAACTCCCTCCAAAGGTTTTCTATGGGGTTGAGATCTGGAGACTGGCTGGGCCACTTCAGGACCTTGAAATGCTTATTTAGAAGCCACTCCTTCATTGACCTGGTGGTGTGCTTGGGATCATTGTCATGCTGAAAGACCCAGCCACGTTTCATCTTCAATGCCCTTGCTAATGGAAGGAGGTTTGCACTCAAAATCTCAAGATACATGGCCCCATTCATTCTTTCATGTACACGAATCAGTCATCCTGGTCCCTTTGCAGAGAAACAGCCCCAAAGCATGATGTTACCACCCCCATGCTTCACAGTAGGTATGGTGTTCTTTGGTTGCAACTCAGCATTCACTCTCCTCCAAACACGACGAGTTGTGTTTCTACCAAGCAGTTCTACTTTGGTTTCATCTGACCATATGACATTCTCCCAATACTCTTCTGGAACATCCAAATGCTCTCTACCAAACTTCAGACAGGCCCGGATATGTACAGTCATGGCCAAAAGTTTTGAGAATGATACAAATATAAATTTTTACAAAGTCTACTGCTTCAGTTTTTCTAATGGCAATTTGCATATACTCCAGAATGTTATAAAGAGTGATCAGCTTAACAGCAATTACTTGCAAAGTCAATATTTGCCTAGAAAATGAACTTTATCCCCCAAAACACATTTCAACATCATTGCAGCCCTGCCTTAAAAGGACCACCTAACATCGTTTCAGTGATTGCTCCATTAACACAGGTGTGGGTGTTGATGAGGACAGGGCTGGAGATCAATCTGTCATGAATAAGTAAGAATGACACCACTGGACACTTTAAAAGGAGGCTGGTGCTTGCCATCATTGTTTCTCTTCTGTTAACCATGGTTATCTCTAAAGAAACACGTGCAGTCATCATTGCACTGCACAAAAATGGCCTACCTGGGAAGAGTATTGCAGCTAGAAAGATTGCACCTCAGTCAACAATCTATCGCATCATCAAGAACTTCAAGGAGAGAGGTTCCATTGGTGCCAAAAAGGCTTCAGGGCGCCCAAGAAAGACCAGCAAGCGGCAGGACCGTCTCTTAAAAGTGTTTCAGCTGCGGGATCTGGCTACCAGCAGTGCAGAGCTTGCTGAGGAATGGCAGCAGGCAGGTGTGAGCGCATCTGCACGCACTGTGAGGCGGAGACTCTTGGAGCAAGGCCTGGTCTCAAGGAGGGCAGCAAAGAAGCCACTTCTCTCCAGAAAAAACATCAGGGACAGACTGATATTCTGCAAAAGGTACAGGGAGTGGACTGCTGAGGACTGGGGTAAAGTCATTTTCTCTGATGAATCCCCTTTTCGATTGTTTGGAACATCTGGAAAACAGCTTATTCGGAGAAGAAGAGGTGAGCGCTATCACCAGTCTTGTCTCATGCCAACTGTAAAGCATCCTGAAACCATTCATGTGTGGGGTTGCTTCTCAGCCAAGGGAATCGGCTCTCTCACAGTCTTGCCTAAAAACACAGCCATGAATAAAGAATGGTACCAGAATGTCCTCCAAGAGCAACTTCTCCCAACCGTCCAAGAGCAGTTTGGTGCTCAACAATGCCTTTTCCAGCATGATGGAGCACCTTGCCATAAAGCAAAGGTGATAACTAAATGGCTCATTGAACAAAACATATAGATTTTGGGTCCATGGCCTGGAAACTCCCCCAGATCTTAATCCCATTGAGAACTTGTGGTCAATCATCAAGAGACGGGTGGACAAACAAAAACCAACAAATTCAGACAAAATTAAAGCATTGATTCTGCAAGAATGGACTGCTATCAGTCAGGATTTGGTCCAGAAGTTGATTGAGAGCATGCCAGGGAGAATTGCAGAGGTCCTGAAGAAGAAGGGTCAACACTGCAAATATTGACTTGCTGCATTAACTCATTCTAACTGTCAATATAAGCTTCTGTTACTCATAATATGAATGCAATTATATTTCTGTATGTGATAAAAACATCTGACAAACACACATAAAAACCATAGGGCAGCAGATCATGTGAAAATATAATATTTGTGTCATTCTCAAAACTTTTGGCCATGACTGTACTGGCTTAAGCAGAGGGACACGCCTGGCACTGCAGGATCTGAGTTCCTGGTGGCGTAGTGTGTTACTGACGGTAGCCTTTGTTACGTTAGTCCCAGCTTTCTGCAGGTCATTCACTAGGTCCCCCCCCGTGTGGTTCTGGGATTCTTGCTCACCGTTCTTGTGATCATTTTGACCCCACGGGGTGAGAGCTTGCGTGGAGCCCCTGATCGAGAGAGATTATCAGTGGTCTTTTATGTCTTCCATTTGCTAATTATTGCTCCCACAGTTGATTTCTTCACACCAAGCTGCTTGCCTATTGCAGATTCAGTCTTCCCAGCCTGGTGCAGGTCTACAATTTTGTTTCTGGTGTCCTTCCACAGCTCTTTGGTCTTCACCATAGTGGAGTTTGGAGTGTGACTATTTGAGTTTGTGGACAGGTGTCTTTTATACTGATAACAATGTCAAACAGGAGCCATTACTACAGGTAATGAGTGGAGGACAGAGGAACCTCCTAAAGAAGAAGTTACAGGTCTGTGAGAGCCAGAAATCTTGCTTGTTTGTAGGTGACCAAATACTTATTTTCCACCATAATTTGCAAATAAATTCTTAAAAAATCAGACAATGTGATTTTCTAGATATGTTTTCTCATTTTGTCTCTCATAGTTGAGGACTACCTATGATGTCAATTACAGGCCTCTCTCATCTTTTTAAGCGGGAGAACTTGCACAATTGGTGGCTGATTAAATACTTTTTTTCCCCACTGTATATACTGTATACTGTATATGTATATCAGGGGAAGTAACCAAGGCAACCGGAATGAAAACATCCAGTATTTACCTTCACTGGCTGCATGCAGAGAACTAGAAAACAATACGCAATATAAATAACGTTTATATTGCTTGAGTTATGTGTTTATGTTATTTTTGAGAATCCCTTTTATGCTTCAATTCAGCCAAAATTTGTGTCTCGTCTTATACTAAAACACCAACTTTTTCAAATCGACTAGATGAAATATTACTAATCGTATCGTCTAGTGGAGCTGCAGATAAAAGACACAAGGAAGGGTTTTCCCAGATTACTTGTACATTGGTCAGCAGGGGGAGTCGGGACTGTTCCACTGTAGTATTCCAAGTATTTTCCATGTTTGCTTTAACTGTGTGTGCGGCTCTGGATGAGAGCCTAAAATAAATGTAACAGTTTCATGTATTAGGTCTTGCCAAGTGCATGATATTTTAAGTGATTTTATTCATTCTCATCAAAACAGAAGTATATTATTATTCCATGAGATTTGCGTGCTACCAAAAGACTGTTATTTATGGCCATAATGAGGAAAATACAGGCAACTGTAGGTAATATTAACAAGATACATCAACTTCTAATTGATAAGTGAGTAATATGGGAATTACTTGTATACGATTATTCCATGTATCATCATGTGAGTGTGTTAGGATTATAATGCTTGGAAGCATTTGAAGCAGATCGGTTCAGCGAGTGATGTCTACATTATGAAGCAAATGGAATGAAGGGGAAAAGCTGATAATGTCAATCAAAATCAATCCAAATCACTGTGATTGCCATGGCAGATGAGAGCGAGCTTCAGAGGAGCTGAAGGAGATAAACATATGGCACAGATGCTGCATAATATTGTTCACATGAATCAGCCTTTGTCTGCAATCACCGGCCTACCGAATCAGCAGCCTACATGTGTATCACTACACTAGATGGTTTGTCCGCTGCAGTAATGTATTGTGTTAGCTGGATATGTCAACATAGTGAGTCACTCTGAATACCATACCTGTCATCCCATTGTAAAGTGGTTCTTTGGACAATCCTTCAAATATGGACAATCCTCTTTGTTATACTGATCCCTGATTATAGGGTGTCCCACTGCTTGGACCTCCAGTGTTCAGCCTATTTCTGTGCGGGAACCTGGCAGCAAGTGTTCTATACACCTGCAACTCCACCACAGAGAAAAGTGAACATTACATGGTGGCCATTGAAATCACTAGACCCATGCCAGGTCAGAGAGAGATATTCTTTTCAAACACTCTCCACTGTAGTGAACTGATGGAGTTCCGAGACTAGGAAACTTTGCACTATAAATTCCCTACATAGCAGTATTGCTTACTGCCCTCTCTAATGGAGGAGGATCCTAGTTTGATACCGTCTTTCTCCAAAAATAATACCTACCCCGAAAATAAGTCTTAGCTAGATTTTCCAGGTTTTTTGGAGTAGGCTTGAAATATAAGCCCGACCCCAAAAATAAGCCCTAGCTAATTTAACCCATTCCCGACATCTGCCGTACGATTACAGCGGATGCTGGGTCCTTAAATATGACAGCTGCTCTGCTGCAGAGCGGCTACCATAGCTACCTTACTGGGTCTCTGCAGAGACCTGGAGTTAATGCCTGCGATCACTGTGTATCCTGATCGCAGGCATTGTTGAGCATAAAGTAGCACAACCGCCGTAGTTAATGCCCGCGATCAGAGTGGACTCTGACCACGGGCATTGCTAAGTGTGACCTCCCCCAGTCCCTAGGGCTGGTCCCCACCCCCTATAGCTACTATATACCGGGTCTCCGTTGTACTGGAGACCCGCAGTTAATGCCCGCGATCAGAGTCCACTGATCGCAGGCATTGTTGGGTGTGCCAGTCCGTGACCCCCCCCCCTCCAAATCGACTCCCCAAAGCAGAGCAACTATCCCCGGGGTCGGTCCCCACCAGCCCCGTACCTTTCACGTTGCAGGTCGGCTCCCGCGCGGCTAGATCGCTGGAGCCGACCTGATCTTTTGACAGCGGGGAGCCTAATGAAGGCTCCCAGTCCTGTCATAGGAATAGTACTAGTGAGGCTGGTCTATGAGCAGCCTTACTAGTAATGTAGATAATCTCCCATAGACTGCAATACGTTATATTGCAGTCAATGGGATGATTGCAGGTTCAAGCCCCCTGGGAGGGATAAAAAAAAAAAAAAAAGTTAAAAAAATATATATAAAAAAAAAATGAAACAATAAAAGTTCAAACCCCCCCCCCCACTTTCACTAGAATACATATAAAAATAAAATATTACTGTGAAACACATACACAAACTTATAAAAATATTTTACCTCTATGGTGAATGCTGTAGCGGAAAAATAAAATCAAAAGTGCCGAACTGCTGTTTTTTCGCTGTTTCGCCTCTGATAAATGTTGAAATAAAAAGCGATCAAATGTGTGATAAAATAAGCCCTAGCCCTTTTTTCAGAGAAAAAAATAATATAAGACCCTGTCTTACTTTTGGAGAAACACGGTATTAATCCCAGTAGTAAGTGATATGGTGTATTCTAAGTTTGACTCCATAAAATAAAGAAAGGAGTGTAATGTATACTGCAGTTCAGAGAAGAAAACCAGCCCATTGCACCATAATGAGCCCCATTCATAGATCACACTACACTGTAGTGCAAATCCAACACTAGGAAAATTCACATTAAAACTCTATTGTTATGCATTAAAATCCCAAATAGAATACATTACTTAGATACAAGTTGTCACGAACCAAATGCAGTATAGAATGATAGTTAGCTCCAGAAACCAAGCACCCCTGCACACCATGGTAAACAGCGCTGAGCATCCAGCACCCCCGAACCGAGCCGAAACAAGCCTTCAGAGGTTTTCACCTTTGATGGTGGGGATGGACTTAGCTGCTCCCTTCGGCCGGAGTAGCAACAGCCCACAGAGTGCAGGACACACAGCGCACCACAAGTCACAGCAGGCTCAGAAACCCGAAACAACTCACCTGAGCACGTGCAGAATTTGCAGGAGGATCAGAAGCAGAAGAGGATGCAGAAGCAAGCAGGTTCCAGGCGGTGGCAGAAGGTCAATAATCGCGTAGTCGTACAGTCCAGTCGGCAACAGGAGGTAGTGCAGCGCAGAGGGATGAGACGGAAGTGTAGTCAGCAGGCCGAGTCGGTATCAGGAGGTCAAGGCAGTACCAAAACGGATATTAACGAGGAGTGGTCTAGAAGGCAAATGGTGGCCACAACAGGAGGGAGCGGAGGTACAGAGTCCACAAGCAGAAAAATGAAGTCAGGGAGTGGGAGCCAGAAGTCAAAACAACAACAATTACCAGTAACGCAGATAAGGAGCTAACACCCAGAGAAAACTGAATAGCTTGCGGAGAAGGAGCGGCGGAAGTACGTAGAAATAGATTCGGGAGGGAAGGAAGGACAGTTAACCCCTTGAGAGATGAGCGCACGTGTAAGGACTGGAGCGGCACTTCACAATGCAACTGCAGACGTGCCGACTCCAGTCCCATCACAAGTATATATATGTACATGTTTCAGACACTACACACGCAAAACATCCCATACCTGGAATTAAAGGGGTTGTCCAGGAATTGAGGCAACCTAATGTGTGAAGGTGTAAAACAATAAAAAAGAAAGCATATTCCCATCCTCAGTGCTCACCACTAGTATCCTTTCAAGCTCATGTTGGGGCCTTGTTGTCAGAAGTCAAGCGTTCCATGCGACCAATGAGACCAATCAGTGGCTTCAGTGGTTAGTGGAGAGAAAGGTGACATCACTTACATACATCACTGGGCGCTGAGGCCACTGATTAGTGTCATGGGGTCACATGGGGCACAAGGTTTCCAGTGACAAGACTCCAGCAGAGTTTAAACAGACACTGGTAGCAGATAACAGAGAGCTGGAGACAGGTGATTATGTTTTTTCTATTTATTTATTTTTTAATTTTACATCTCCCCCAGCCTTTACAAAGGAAGCTCCAATTCCAGAACAACCCTTTTAAATCCACTTAATATTGGATTAATTATTCTCACTATTATTTTGTGATTCATTAATCTAATTCCTAATTAGTTGCTTTTATAAATATAATAGTTTTGGCCATGTAAATAATTGAGTACTTATGGTTGTGGACGTGTAAATGTACTTGTTCAGGCGATGGATTCTGTATGGAATTTTAATGCATAATAATAAAGAGATGTTTTAAAGCAACTTTTCATTGTGCTGGTTACATTTTCCTTATGTTTGGCTGTGATCTATACTGAAAGGTCTGAATAACTTATATATATCGCAGGGTACATTTTGATTTCACATTGAATGACAAATTCAGTTTTTCTCATTGTATTAGACAATGTGTGCACCTGTATAAAAAAATAAATAAATAAATTTGTTCTAGAATTGCTTTGATGTATTACAAATGTTGTTGCAGTGTCTGTACATTGGATTCTTTACAATTGATGCTCTTGGTAGATCATGTAGTCAATAATTAAATCTGGGGCAGACTTGCTATACTGGGAGTCAATGTCCCCGGATTGACCTCAACCTACACACGAACCTTTCCCAATCTGGTAATATGCCTAATCCTATCCCTGCAACTCCTGCTACAAGAGAACTGACAGATGAGGGAGGAGACAAAGGGATAAACATATGAAGAGATCAGACTTGTATGTCCATTCATAGCTGATAAGAAATTGCATAAAATACCAGCAGCAAAGCACAGCAGTGCATATTATTCTTAACATATTCTGCATGATCATAGTTTATCATTGATCAATGGTTGTAAACTGAAATGTCTGTGATAATACAGTAACATTGCTTAAACAAATAAGATTGCGATAATAATGATAATATTAATATAAAGCATAATTCTATCTTTATAATGGCAATATGTAATTTTAATGTAAAAGTTCGACATTACACAATCTACAGTACATGCAATCTGCTGACATCAATACCAAACAGCTCTTGATCTACCTATCTATCTATCTATCTATCTATCTATCTATCTATCTATCTATCTACAGTGCTGGCCAAAAGTATTGGCACCCCTGCAATTCTGTCAGATAATACTCAATTTCTTCCAGAAAATGATTGCAATCACAAATGCTTTGGTAATAATATCTTCATTTATTTTGCTTGCAATGAAAAAACACAAAAGAGAATGAAAAAAAAAGTCAAATCATTGATCATTTTACACAAAACTCCAAAAATGGGCCGGACAAAAGTATTGGCACCCTCAGCCTAATACTTGGTAGCACAACCTTTAGACAAAATAACTGCGAACAACCGCTTCCGGTAACCATCAATGAGTTTCTTACAATGCTCTGCTGGAATTTTAGACCATTCTTCTTTGGCAAATTTCTCCTGGTCCCTGAGATTTGAAGGGTGCCTTCTCCAAACTGCCATTTTGAGATCTCTCCACAGGTGTTCTATGGGATTCAGGTCTGGACTCATTGTTGGCCACTTTAGAAGTCTCCAGTGCTTTCTCTCAAACCATTTTCTAGTGCTTTTTGAAGTGTGTTTTAGGTCATTGTCCTGCTGGAAGACCCATGACCTCTGAGGGAGAACCAGCTTTCTCACACTGGGCCCTACATTATGCTGCAAAATTTGTTGGTAGTCTTCAGACTTCATAATGCCATGCACACGGTCAAGCAGTCCAGTGCCAGAGGCAGCAAAGCAACCCCAAAACATCAGGGAACCTCCGCCATGTTTGACTGTAGGGACCGTGTTCTTTTCTTTGAAGGCCTCTTTTTTTTTTTCCTGTAAACTCTATGTTGATGCCTTTTCCCAAAAAGCTCTACTTTTGTCTCATCTGACCAGAGAACATTCTTCCAAAAAGTTTTTGGCTTTCTCAGGTAAGTTTTGGCAAACTCCAGCCTGGCTTTTTTATGTCTCTGGGTCAGAAGTGGGGTCTTCCTGGGTATCCTACCATAGAGTCCCTTTTCATTCAGACGCCGATGGATAGTACGGGTTGACACTGTTGTACCCTCTGACTGCAGGGCAGCTAGAACTTGTTTGGATGTTAGTCGAGGTTCTTTAGCCACCATCTGCACAATCTTTCGTTGAAATCTCTCGTCAATTTTTCTTTTCCGTCCACATCTAGGGAGGTTAGCCACAGTGCCATGGGCTTTAAACTTCTTGATGACACTGCGCACGGTAGACACAGGAACATTCAGGTCTTTGGAGATGGACTTGTAGCCTTGAGATTGCTCATGCTTCCTCACAATTTTGCTTCTCAAGTCCTCAGACAGTTCTTTGGTCTTCTTTCTTTTCTCCATGCTCAATGTGGTACACACAAGGACACAGGACAGAGGTTGAGTCAACTTTAATCCATTTCAACTGGCTGCAAGTGTGATTTAGTTATTGCCACCACCTGTTATGTGCCACAGGTAAGTAACAGGTGCTGTTAATTACACAAATTAGAGAAGCATCACATGATTTTTCAAAGGGTGCCAATACTCTTGTCCACCCCCTTTTCTATGCTTGGTGTGGAATTATATCCAATTTGGCTTTTTGACAATTCTTTTTGTGGTTTTCCATTGAAGACAAATTGAATGAAGATATTATTACCAAAGCATTTGTTATTGCAATCATTTTCTGGAAGAAATTGAGTATTATCTGACAGAATTGCAGGGGTGCCAATACTTTTGGCCAGCACTGTATCTATCTATCCATCAAATCTGCATCTGAATGTAGCTATTAGAGATGGGGGAACCTCTAAAGATTTGTTTTGTTTAGGGTTTGGATGGTTTGGTCCAAAGATTTGTTTAGAGTCAAATAAAATTGTCATGAATCAGATTTTAAACTGGCTTAAAACATATTAGGGCATATTTATCAATAATATCGCACTTTGCACGGTATAAAACTACGAATCAATAGTTTTAGACATATTTATAAATATGTTGTACAGAACTTCATAAATCTGTCTCACTTTCAGACGCGCAAAAATTCTGACTCACTTTTACAATGCGATAAAAAAATCATTCTCTATTGCCCAACTAAATTGCCCAATTAAGTTTACGCTATTTTAACCTTGGCATACTTTGCGTAAGAAAATCTGCGCCATATTCGTACTTTTCTGTCTCATAAATGTGTTGTAAAGTTTAACACTTCTAAACCACGCTCATTCTGGTGCACATTTTTCAATAGTATCGAGCCAGTCGTATTTTTCTGTTCTTTTTGGCGCTTGCTGTTCATAAATATGTCGCAAATGTTGTGCACCATAAATTTTGGCATGACTGTAGACAGAAGTGTCAGTCTTCTATTTATAAATATGCCCCAGTGAATGAAACTGTCAGGAATCCTAGGACTCTATCTAGCCCATTTCTAGCTCTCAAAGGCAAATACCGCCAAAGTAATGTCAAAGTGACAGTAACATGTATGTCTATGGGAAAATGGATGGTTGGTAGTGAATAAAAATTGCTAGTTTAACCATTCATTGCACTGTCACTCTTTTTACATGTTCTGACATTAAAAATGCTCCAAAAATTAGCCTGTATTGGGGGAAGATGGTTGACCATATGTTTTTTCATAAACACACAGTGTTATATTGGAATTATGATTTATTTTTTTTTGCAAAAATTAGCCCATTTTGGAGACTTGTAAGCACAAAAGGCTTGTTATTTTAAAGAAAAAATTGTGGCAGTGTGCCTAGATGAACAACGATGAAGAAGTGGCTTTTCAGAAAAAAAAAAGCTACCAAAAATTCTCCCTTTATGGGAATGAATGGCATCACCAACATGTTGCTTGTATTGGAAGAAGCAATGGTGTTTTATTTTGTTGGCAGCGGCAAGTGAAACAGAATTTTAAGAAACATTTGTGGCACACAGCCCATGTGTCTGAACTGCTTGCCAGTTGAAAAGGGGAGATTTGTCGTTTTTAAAAATAACTATCAAAAATGATCCCTTTATGGGATCATATGCCATACCAAAGTGGTGCTGGAATTGGATGAAGCAATGGCATGGAGTTTTTGGGGGGCAAGCGCCTTTTTACATATGGTTTTTTTTAATTATGCCATCACTGTGGCATCAACAGTATGGAATAGTACAACATGATGGACCAGCCCGCAGGAGATGTCTGACTGAGTGGTGGTGGCAGCGTGAGTGGTAGTACAGTATAGAATATGTGGTCCAATAGTTCTTTATTAAAGTAGAAAAAGTAAATACTTTGGTTTACATGTTCCACATAGAAAACTTGTCCACAAAGAAAAGATATGACATCAGTCAATATCATATTAAGTATCAGTAGCCTAACCTTGTGGCATATGATGGCGCTATATAAATAAGTCAATAAATAAACAGTGCTAGGGTCTGTTTTGAGTTCTACTCCCATCATTTCCAAAATATATTGAAAAAAAAAATTGCTTTCAAAATGGGTAGTCTGTTTTACATTCCCACCAGATATGATATAAGGTACCCCTTATATGGTGTAGGCGTACCAGAGTGTAAAGTATGAAATAGAACGTGATGGAGGAGGCCGCAGGATATGATGTCCAGCTGTTTAGGGGTAGCAGATAGCATCAGCACTACAGTAAATTATACATGATAGATGGAGACAGATGCAGAGCCAGATCTATTCACTGGCATCAGCCACAGATGTGTGAAAATCCTCATCTTGATTCATTTTGACAAAATATTCGTCAAACTTTGTCAGAATTTTTTCCCCCAAACTTGTGGTGGACTGTTTGGTTCGCCTAGGTTTTCCCAACACTTCCAGCAGCACCGTACACCCTCTCAGCCGTTACGCTTGAAGCTGGACAAGATAAAATTCCCATTGCTATAATCTATTGGACAAGAATTTCATGGGGTCAAAGTTGTGAGCTGGAATAATGGATCACTTTAGATACAACTGTACCTGATTGCGCAGCATGTGGGTATTGGTTACCTGCTGTGTGTACAGTTGATGCTGCAAAGTGAAAACTTTCTGGTTCATCATGTTCCAGATACTGCCTTTAGAAAACAACACACTTAACTCATGAGCCTCCAATAGGCAGATTTTACAGTAATACATTGCCCTGTGGCCTGTCGCTGGCTGACTGCATTGCCCTTGCCCGGCTGCATTGCCCTTGCCCATAATTGCTGCTCCACATGTCGACGGTAGAGTGCACCTTTCCCCACACTGACATATCCAAGGAGAGGCCCACATTCTCTGACACATGGCAATATAAAGCACGGTCAGCTTTCCTAGAGAAATAACGGCAGCCTCAATTGAAACTGAGTGCATGCCATCAGAATACAAAACATAGTGGAATCCACTAAGTGGTATGGCAGCGACTGCATGGCAGTGACTAGCTAGAAACTTGTCCCATATGACTGGGAGCAAATTGCTGTTTCATGGACCCACATTTCCTTATGTGTAACTGAAGCCCCACATTGGGGAAACGCAGCTTTTTTGCTGCAGATTCGGCTGTGAGTTTTGAGCCAAAGCCAGGAGTGGTTTGAGCAGAAGGGAGAATTATAAGAGCTTCCTATATATTTCCTATTCCTTTTGTAGCCGTTCTTGGATTTGGTTGAAAAAAACGCAGCAAAATCTGCGACAAAAAAAGCTGCATTTCCACAACATGGGGCCTCAGCTTAAAGGGGTTTTCTGGACTGGGAACTGTTTTTGATACTGATTTCCTATCCTAGGTCATCAGTATCAGATCGGTGGGGGGTCCAACAACTGAACCCCACACTGATCACTGATCAAGTGAATAGGAGCAAAACCACTAAACTTCTCATGTATTTATCTGAACAAAGATTAAGAAAAATCTGTACTAGTCTGCAAATGAAAGTTAAAAATATTTTATGACACTAACATAGCAGGTATGTTCCACTATAACTGTGTATAGGTTCAAAGGGAAATATCACTATCTTTATAAGATACAATATAAGATACAATATAATTACATTTCACAAATTGTGACCAATATACAATGAATATTTCAGTGAAATAGCTGTAACTACAAGTTGTTTTACCTGACTGAACAACATATCTGTAGAGGGAGTATTTAGAAAAATGTATCCTGTGACTGAGAGGATGGGTATCATAAAATAAGTGTAACATTTTGTGGCAGTACAGAATACAAACATTACTACTATACACACTACACTATAAGTCACACTTCAGTGCACTCAGATAATACACCCATCAGTGTACTTTGCCACACACAAGTACCTAACTGTGACAGTGGCTTAAGTCTTTTTTTCAGCACTGGTGTCAAATCTGGAAGTTCGTATTTCCCCATGTTGTGTACAGATTTCTCTGCAATCATGAAAGTCAGGGTGTTTTTTCACAGTTTATTTCAAAGACAAATGATAAGGTGAAGCAGTAGACCAAATCAGATGAAAGCATGTTCATAGACTATAGGCAAATACACACCCTGCAATGGAATTCACCTTGTACGATAGCACATAGGGCACATAGATAGGACAAAAAGAATAGATGGAGTTTGGCCTACACTTCAAGGAAGTCTGTCCCCAGAAAACAGAATTTCAACCAGGAGTGTAACTAGTAAAGACGGGGTTTCACGGCAAACATTTGACTGGGCATCCTCCCAGCGGAATTGAGAAATCAGAGATTGCAGATACTTGTGCTTTTCTGGCCCCCATACATGATAATGCTCCCTCGCCCCTCCACACAATACATCGCTCCTTTTTCTGGCCATAACACAGAATACTTCCCCCTTTACTGCCCCCACCTAATATAATGTCCCTGTTATTGACCCCACACAGTATAACGCCCCCTTTACCGGTTCCCACACAGTATAGCGCCCCTTTTTTGAGCCAACATATAGCATAATGCCCCCTTTATTGGCCCCCACACAGTATATTTCCGACTTTATTGGCACCCACATGGTATAACACTCACTTTACTGGCCCCCACATAGCATAATGCCCCCTTTATTGGCCACTCATAGTATGCTGCAACTTTAGTGGCTCACAAACAGTATATTGCTTCTTTACTGCCCTGCACAAAGAATACGGCCCCTTTATTGGACCCCACACAGTATACTGCCCCAATGTATACTGCCTCTTTACTGGCCCCCAAACAGTAAACTGCTCTGTTTATTAACTGTCTCATTTATTGCCCCCCCCCCCCCACAACCTATACTGCTCTTTTTATTAGTCCTCATTTAGAATACTGCCCCCTTTATTGGCCCCAAAATTGCTCCAAAAATCTAATTTGCATATTGTCAAAAACAGAAATAACTTTGGGTTGATATACTTGGTTAGTGTGACAGACTTCTTTTAAATGCAAACAACAAAGACAGAGACACCGAGCAATACATAGTATAGTATTGTTTCACAGACACAATGGTCTAAATGGTAAAAAATGGCTCCTCACCTTTAGGGGTTGTATGACCACAACAAGTTAAGAGGCATAAGGAACCAAACAGGAAGGCACTGGAGGCCGCAGCTGTCACACTGTAACACTATAGAAGGTGTAAACAGAGTATACAACCAAGGACCAGAATTACAGTGACTGCGCAGGACCAGTATGGTTAGGACAAATTCTTTTATTTCAGGAGATAAAAACACACGATGCATTTCGGGGTCTTTAGTACCCCTTTTTCAAGTGTGTATAACACTATAAGAACAACAACAACAACAACACCTGTAAACATGGATTGTATAATCGCATATAAGTTTCTGAAACGCAATATAAAAATTGAGGACAATATAAACAAATGTATATTATAATGATCAAATATACACAACATGGATGATGAAGACAATATATAAAAAAACTAGACACTGTGATTAGTAGTGAATAAAAAAGATCACTTGTGTGTAAATATACATATGTGGGTAAAACATAATAATAATAATAATACATTTTATTTATATAGCGCCAACATATTCCGCAGCACTGTACAACTTGTAGGGTTCAAGTACTGACAAAAAGGATACATTACAAAGAAATAGTCAATTCACACACTGGGACTGAGGGCCCTGCTCGCAAGAGCTTACAATCTATGAGGTAGAGGGAGGTGACACAAGAGGTAGCAGGGGCAGCAACAGACGTAGCATTGCTTATACAATGGTCAGACAATTTTGTAATAGAGGTTACTGTCATTAGACATATACAGTGCTGGCCAAAAGTATTGGCACCCCTGCAATTCTGTCAGATAATACTCAATTTCTTCCAGAAAATGATTGCAATCACAGATGCTTTGGTAATAATATCTTCATTTAATTTGTCGTCAATGGAAAACCACAAAAAGAACTGTCAAAAAGCCAAATTGGATATAATTCCACACCAAACATAAAAAAGGGGGTGGACAAAAGTATTGGCACCCTTTGAAAAATCATGTGATGCTTCTCTAATTTGTGTAATTAACAGCACCTGTTACTTACCTGTGGCACATAACAGGTGGTGGCAATTACTAAATCACACTTGCAGCCAGTTGAAATGGATTAAAGTTGACTCAACCTCTGTCCTGTGTCCTTGTGTGTACCACATTGAGCATGGAGAAAAGAAAGAAGACCAAAGAACTGTCTGAGGACTTGAGAAGCAAAATTGTGAGGAAGCATGAGCAATCTCAAGGCTACAAGTCCATCTCCAAAGACCTGAATGTTCCTGTGTCTACCGTGCGCAGTGTCATCAAGAAGTTTAAAGCCCATGGCACTGTGGCTAACCTCCCTAGATGTGGACGGAAAAGAAAAATTGACAAGAGATTTCAACGAAAGATTGTGCTAAAGAACCTCGACTAACATCCAAACAAGTTCTAGCTGCCCTGCAGTCCGAGGGTACAACAGTGTCAACCCGTACTATCCGTCGGCGTCTGAATGAAAAGGGACTCTATGGTAGGATACCCAGGAAGAATGTTCTCTGGTCAGATGAGACAAAAGTAGAGCTTTTTGGGAAAAGGCATCAACATAGAGATTACAGGAAAAAAAAAAAGAGGCCTTCAAAGAAAAGAACACGGTCCCTACAGTCAGGGCCGGCGTTAGGGGGGGGCAACCTGGGCAATTGCCCAGGACCCCGTCCCCAAAGGGGCCCCCGGGATCCGGAACCTGATGACTCCGGATCCCGAAGTCAGGCCCGGCCAAATCAATAAGAATATAATATAATAATAGCACTGTAGGGCCCCTGTGGAGCATTATACTGGGGGGCCCCTCTGGATAGCATATTATACTGTGTGGGGCCACTGAGGAGCATTATACTGGGGAAGGGGCCCTCTGGATAGCATGTTATATTCTGTGGGGCCTCTGTGGAAAATTATAATGTGGGGGGGGGACTCTGGAGATAATGTTATATTATGTGGGGCCACTTTGGAGCATTATGCTCTCCAAAGGGGCCCCCCAGTATAATGCTCCACAGTGGCCCCACACAGTATAATATGCTCTCCAGAGGGGCCCCCCAGTATAATGCTGCAAAGTGGCCCCACAGAATATAACATGCTCTCCAGAGCCCCCCACTTTATAATACTCCATAGAGGCCCAATAGAATATAACATGTTCTCCAGAGGGCCCCCTCGCCAGTATAATGCTCCACAGTGGCCCCACACAGTATAATATGCTCTCCAGAGCCCCCGCCAGTATAATGCTCCACGGTTTCCCCACACAGTATAATATGCTCTCCAGAGGGGCCCCCCAGTATATTATACTGTGCGGGGCCACTGTGGAGCATTATACTGGGGGGGGGCTCTGGAGAGCATGTTATACTGTTTTGGGCCACTGTGGAGCATTATACTGGGGGGGCTCTGGAGAGCATATTATACTGTTTTGGGAAGCTGTGGAGTATTATACTGGGGAAACCTCTCTGGGCAGTATATTATACTGTGTGGAGGCCATTTCTGGAGCATGTTACACTGAGTGGGGTCACTGTGGAGCGTTATTCTGGGGGGGCCATCAGCAGAGCATATTATATTGCGTGGCGCCACTGTGGGGCATTATTCGGGGGGGACTAATGAGCATTATACTAGGGGGCCCTATGGGGAGCATATTATACTGCTTGGGGCCTACTGTGGCACATTATACTGGGGGGACGCTCTGGGGAGCATAATATATTGCGTGGGACCACTGTGGAGCAAAATACTGGAGGGGGCACTGTGGAGCATTATACTAGCGGGGGCCCTCTGGGGAGCATATTATACTATGGGCCACTGTGGAGTTTTATACTGTGGGAAGGGAAAGTGTGGGGAGCCTGTTATACTGTGTGGGGCCACTGTGGAGTGTATTATATTGTGTGGGGCTTTTCGGGAGCATATGATACTCTGTGGGGCCATTGTAGAGCATTATACTGGGGGGGACTGTGGGGAACATATTATACTGTGGGGGACCACTGTGGAGCATTATACTGGGGGAACCCCTCTGGGGAGTATATTATACTGTGTGGAGGTCATTATGGAGCATGTTATACTGTGTTAGGCCACTGTGGAGCAATATACTGGGGGGGCATTGTGGGGTGCATATTATACTGTGTGGAGAATATTATATTGTGTGGGGCTGCTGGGGAGCATATTGCACTGTCTGGGGCCACTAAGTGGTAGTATACTGTGTGTGCCACTGTGTAGTATTATACTGTGTGGAGCCTTACATACTATGTGGGGCCACTATGGGGGGTACAGGGGAGCATTTTATTCTGTGGGGGGTTACTGTGGAGCATTATATACAATGTGGGGAAACTGGAGGGCTCAGGAGAGCATTTTATACTGTGGAGCATTATATACCATGTGGAGCATTATACTGTGGGGGGGGGGGCTCACAATTCCTGCTGGCAGCCCTGTGTGCTATGTCTGCATCACAGCTCCCTCACTATAATCTTGCACATACGTGTAGTGCCCCATGGCCATGTCATTCCCCATACAGTACTGTGCATGAGCTGGCCATGGAGTTATTGGGCCCTGCACAGTACTATAGGGGCTGACTATACTGGTAACATACTCAGTAACACCAGATAGTCAGCACATACAGTACAGACCAAAAGTTTGGACACACCTTCTCATTCCAAGAGTTTTCTGTATTTTCATGACTATAAAAATTGTAGATTCACACTGAAGGCATCAAAACTATAAATTAACACATGTGGAAATATATACTTAACAAAAAAGTGTGAAACAACTGAAAATATGTCTTATACTCTAGGTTCTTCAAAGTAGCCACCTTTTGCTTTGATTACTGCTTTGCACACTCTTGGCATTCTCTTGATGAGCTTCAAGAGGTAGTCACCTGAAATGGTCTTCCAACAGTCTTGAAGGAGTTCCCATAGATGCTTAGCACTTGTTGGCACTTGCGGTCCAGCTCACCCCAAACCATCTCGATTGGGTTCAGGTCTGGTGACTGTGGAGGCCAGGTCATCTGGCGTAGCACCCCATCACTCTCATTCTTGGTCAAATAGCTCTTACACAGTCTGGAGGTGTGTTTGGGGTCATTGTCCTGTTGAAAAATAAATGATGGCCCAACTAAACACAAACCGGATGGAATAGCATGCCGCTGCAAGATGCTGTGGTAACCATGCTTGTTCAGTATTCCTTCAATTTTGAATAAATCCCCAACAGTGTCACCAGCAAAGCACCCCCACACCATCACACCTCCTCCTCCATGCTTCACGGTGGGAACCAGGCACGTAGAGTCCATTCGTTCACCTTTTCTGCGTTGCTCAAAGACACGGTGCTTGGAACCAAAGATCTCAAATTTGGACTCATCAGACCAAAGCACAGATTTCCACAGGTCTAATGTCCATTCCTTGTGTTCTTTAGCCCAAACAAGTCTCTTCTGCTTGTTGCCTGTCCTTAGCAGTGGTTTCCTAGCAGCTATTTTACCATGAAGGCCTGCTGCACACAGTCTCCTCTTAACAGTTGTTGTAGAGATGTGTCTGCTGCTAGAACTCTGTGTGGCATTGACCTGGTCTCTAATCTGAGCTGCTGTTAACCTGCGATTTCTGAGGCTGGTGACTCAGATGAACTTATCCTCCGCAGCAGAGGTGACTCTTGGTCTTCCTTTCCTGGGGCGGTCCTCATGTGAGCCAGTTTCTTTGTAGCGCTTGATGGTTTTGGCCACTGCACTTGGGGACACTTTCAAAGTTTGCCCAATTTTTCGGACTGACTGACCTTCATTTCTTAAAGTAATGATGGCCACTCGTTTTTCTTTACTTAGTTGCTTTTTTCTTGCCATAATACAAATTCTAACACTCCATTCAGTAGGACTATCAGCTGTGTATCCACCTGACTTCTGAACAACACAACTGATGGTCCCAACCCCATTTATAAGGCAAGAAATCCCACTTATTAAACCTGACAGGGCACACCTGTGAAGTGAAAACCATTTTAGGTGACTACTTCTTGAAGCTCATCAAGAGAATGCCAAGAGTGTGCAAAGCAGTAATCAAAGCAAAAGGTGGCTACTTTGAAGAACCTAGAATATAAGACATATTTTCAGTTGTTTCACACTTTTTTGTCAAGTATATAATTCCACATGTGTTAATTCATAGTTTTGATGCCTTCAGTGTGAATCTACAATTTTTATAGTCATGAAAATACAGAAAACTCTTGGAATGAAAAAGTGTGTCCAAACTTTTGGTCTGTACTGTATGTAAGACTTCAGTGAAGGAGCCATGGTGTAGGCTATTAGCAGGAAGCTGTTGGGTGGGACCCCAGAACAAGTTCCTCTGGTGGGCCTAAGGCCCTTCAGTCTGACACTGTATAACGGAGAACTATTATATATAAGGGTGGGTTACTATATATAATTGGGAAACTTAAGTATGAGGGGGCTATTATAAGGGGGAACTATTATTTATAAGATGGGCTATTATTTATAAGGGGGAAACTATTATATATAAGGCATCCATTATAAGGGGGAGCTATTATTTATAAGAGGGGAACTTTTTATAAGGGGGGTATAATTAAGTGGGCTTATTTATAAAGGGGGCTATTAGTGATAATGGGGACTATTATTTATAAGGGTAACTATTATTTATGAGGGGGCTATTATTTATAAAGGAGCAGTATTATTTTTACGGGGTGTCTGTTACTGATAAGGAGGAATATTACTGATACAGGGCACTATCTATCATTTATAAGGGCGCTATTACTGATAAAGGTGTAAGATTATTTATAAGCAGGGACTATTATTTATAAGGAGGCGCTATAATAACTGATGACTGGGTGCAAATATCTATTAGGCGGTACAAAGGTGCTCATTTGAATTGTGTGTGGTAAAATGGGGCTTGTTATTACTTTTTTGTTGGCAGAAAGGAGGCGTTATTATAGGGGTTGTCACTGGAAGACAATGGTGTTGTTTGCATATCAGCATTTGGGGCCCCGCTTTTAATTTTGCCCAGGGCCCCACTTTGTCTAAAACCGGCCCTGCCTACAGTCAAACATGGCGGAGGTTCCCTGATGTTTTGGGGTTGCTTTGCTGCCTCTGGCACTGGACTGCTTGACCGTGTTCCTGGCATTATGAAGTCTGAAGACTACCAACAAATTTTGCAGCATAATGTAGGGCCCAGTGTGAGAAAGCTGGGTCTCCCTCAGAGGTCATGGGTCTTCCAGCAGGACAATGACCTAAAACACACTTCAAAAAGCACTAGAAAATGGTTTGAGAGAAAGCACTGGAGACTTCTAAAGTGGCCAGCAATGAGTCCAGACCTGAATCCCATAGAACACCTGTGGAGAGATCTCAAAATGGCAGTTTGGAGAAGGCACCCTTCAAATCTCAGGGACCTGGAGAAATTTGCCAAAGAAGAATGGTCTAAAATTCCAGCAGAGCATTGTAAGAAACTCATTGATGGTTACCGGAAGCGGTTGTTCGCAGTTATTTTGTCTAAAGGTTGTGCTACCAAGTATTAGGCTGAGGGTGCCAATACTTTTGTCCGGCCCATTTTTGGAGTTTTGTGTAAAATGATCAATGATTTGACTTTTTTTTCATTCTCTTTTGTGTTTTTTCATTGCAAGCAAAATAAATGAAGATATTATTACCAAAGCATTTGTGATTGCAATCATTTTCTGGAAGAAATTGAGTATTATCTGACAGAATTGCAGGGGTGCCAATACTTTTGGCCAGCACTGTATAAAGCTGTATGAGCTGTCACCAGTCGTGTCCTTTAACATTCAGATGGTGCCTGGACATATAAAGCTAGTTTGATACGGCATCATATCCTGTGAGGTAATGTTGAAGCATAAACAGAGGAGGGTACGTTTTAGGGATTCTAACTATGGAAGGGTTTACATTAGAAGTTGTGATAGGCCTGTCTGAAAAGATGTGTCTTTAGTTTACGCTTGAAGCTGTGGAAATTGGGGGGTTAATCTGATAGTCTGGGATAGAGCATTCCAGAGAAGTGGTGAAACTCGGGAGAAGTCTTGTATACGAGCGTGGGAGGTTCTGATAATAGAGGATGTTAGTCTTAAGTCATTGAGTGAACGGAGAGTACGGTTTGGGCGATAGACAGAGATGAGGGAGGAAATGTAGGGAGAGCCTTGTGGACGAGGGTGATAAGCTTATATTGTATTCTGTATTGAATAGGCAGCCAATGTAGTGACCGGCACAGACCGGAGGCATCACTATAGCGTCTAGACTGATAGATGAGCCTGGCCGCCGCATTAAGAATAGATTGTAGAGGGGAGAGTTTAGTAAGGGGAAGACCGATTAGTAAGGAGTTACAGTAGTCAAGGCGAAAGTGAATCAGGGCAACAATAAGTGTCTTTAGTGTATCTGTGGTAAGGAAAGGGCGGATTCTGGAGATGTTTTTGAGGTGGAGATGACATGAGCGTGTGAGTGATTGGATATGAGAGGTGAAGGAAAGGTCTGAGTCAAACAAAACCCCGAGGCAGCGGGCATACTGCCTGGGAGTTATGGTAAGGCCAGAGACTGCAATGGAGATATCAGAGACAGATCTATTAGATGGTGGAAACAGCAGTAGTTCAGTCTTTGAGAGATTCAGTTTCAGATAGAGCGAAGACATGATATTTGAGACAGCAGAGAGACAGTCACTGGTGTTCTGTATTAGTGCAGGGGTGATGTCACGGGATGACGTATATAATTGGGTGTCATCAGCATAAAGATGGTACTGGAAGCCAAATCTAGTGATGGTTTGTCCAATGGGTGCTGCGTAGAGGGAGAAGAGCAGGGGACCTAGGACCGAGCCCTGAGGAACCCCAACGGCAAGGGGAAGAGGGGAAGAAACAGAGCCTGCAAATGATACACAGAAAGTGCGGTCAGAGAGATAAGAGGAGAACCAGGAGAGAGCAGTGTCTGTGATGCCGACAGAGCGGAGCATAGTGAGAAGGAGTTGATGGTCAACAGTGTCAAATGCTGCTGAGAGATCTAGAAGAATAAGAAGAGAGAAGTCACCTTTGGATTTAGCCGTCAGGAGATCATTGGAGACTTTTGTGAGGGCCGTTTCAGTAGAGTGCAGAGTGCGGAAGCCAGATTCTAAGGGGACAAGAAGAGAGTTAGCAGAAAGATAGCGGATTAAACGAGAATAGACCAAGCGTTCCAAGATCTTCGAGATAAAAGGAAGGTTAGAGACAGGTCGATAGTTAGCAGCACAGGACGGGTCAAGGGAGGATTTCTTCAGTAGTGGGGTTATGACAGCATGTTTGAAAGAGGATGGGAAAATTCCAGAAGAGGTTAAATATTTTAGTAAGGTAAGTCGTGATGGCAGGCAACAGAGACTGGAGAAGGTGTGAGGGGAAAGGGTCACTACTGCAGGTCGTAGGGCGAGAAGAGGAAAGTAGCTGAGATATTTCCTCCTCTGTAACAGGTTCAAAAGATGAGAATGCACAGTCTGAAGTGCGGCTGGTGAGGGGTTCAATGCCACCTGGGGATTGGGCAGTTATTTCCTGATGGATCTTGCGCATATACCCGCATAAATAAATGTATATACAGGCTCATAAACTCATACTCCATATGTAGGAGTGTTAGAAGATCACACAGCAGAATACTGACTAGAAATCTAAATGAAATCTCCAAAGAAAAGATAGTGTAGATATATAGATATACACGCATGTATATATACGCTTAATGGATAAACATATCATGAGGTAGCACAATCAACAAAAAAACTTTTCTGTCAAATATACAGAGTAAACTGTTCCAAAAGAATCACTTGCAGATGAAAAACTGCAGTCAAAGGAACATAATTCTGTAAGTTTGTTAAAGAGGATTAAACTAGATCAGACAGCCACATAAAGGTTATCTAGTATCAAAATGGTATAAAAGATAGTTTTAATCTGAGGTCCACCAGGGATGAAACAGATATCTAAAGTGTGCCAGCGCGCTAAAATATTTAAAGTGTCTAAAACGCGTTACTGTGCATGCGCGAAAGCGCTAGTACGCGCAGGTCAAGTAGTGGTCTATGAAGGCAAAGTGAAATGGCTTCAAAATTACTACTGCGCATGCTCAGGAAATCACTACCGCGCAGACTCAGTAGAAACAGCATAGCGGTGAATAGTAAAATCAGTCTGTGCTTCGCTAGCTGAGGATGTCGCCACTCTCTCTTATCCATAGATTCTGGTCCAGCACACACTTCTCTGTTTCATCAGCCAAACAGGGGTAAATTTCTCCCTCCTGTCTATTACTAGTGTGCAGTCTGGGTTGGCTGTGTCATCTAAAGACCAGTTATGGCTCTGTTTCAGTTTCCCTTCCTCTGTCCATATTTGTTCACTTAGTGCCTGGGTTGTACCAAACATCTGCTCCTGACTCACAGTGGTACCATCCATTTAAGGTACCAACTACACGATATATATATATATATTATGCACACATTACAACGTAAACAGGTTATAATCAGTATAGAACAAATGTGAACATTTTGTAGTGCTCCCAGTGGAAAACTACACATGTTGTTTGTGGATTATTTATGCTAGTCCTCTTTGATTCCAGTGATGGCTAAATATGAAGAAATTGCTATTTTTCTCTCATTAAAAATAATTAACTAAAATTAATTAAAGTGTAGCAAAAAGCATAACAAAATTGCCTGAAAATTTCAACATGTAGGGCCATTGCTTAGGAACAATGTGAATCAGGCTTCTGTGACATGCCTTACTTCTTGAGCCTATTGAGATATATGTGTTGCCCTTAACACATAGATTTATGTGTCACCCATAACTCGCTACAGCAGTTTCTGTATTATGAAATTTCATGAACTATACCACACAAGTTTTCCATGGGGGCTGGGGGCAGAAACTTTTACACAGTTACTGCAGATGATTAGACATGCTCCACCCACACAGTTATAATGAAGGTGATGACAGTTCAACCTCCCTGACTGCATACTTATGGACTGTTAGCCTATTTAGAAGAATGTAAAAGAGAGGATAGTCATAGTGTCCTCACAGCAAGCAGAGATGGTATTGGCTGTAGCATTGAAGAGGCCCGAAGACCCACACTGGAGCCTAGGAGGGGTGAAAAACACGATTAATTATGTTTAACCACCTCCCCTTGGCCTCCGCGTATTGGCCAAGGCCTCCCCTTGGCCTCCGCTTATTATACTCTGGGGTCTGAAGAGACCCCAGAGTATAATAATAGCAGTTTAATTTGTACCTGTTCGGTCTGAATGAAACTGCCAGGCGAACCTCGCAAGATGAATCATGCAAGGCTCACCCAACAAATACTCTTATCTATACCTGCTCCTGTCCACGACTGCCTCCGCTTCCCCTTCATCCCTCCAGAGGGCCCCGTGCATCCATATCACGTGGCTGTCAGCGACATCCTGACACTGTACAGCATCAGAGACATGCTATGGGGCCCCCTGTACGGCAGAAGGAGAAGCGGTGGCAGTGGTCAGAAGCGGGGATCAGTAAGTAAGTAGGGCTCGTTACCTGCTGGAGTAACTCCAGCAGGTAACAGCCAATTTTTTATTTTTTTTAAAGCAGCAGGGGCCCACTAGGCCGATAATAGGCACTAGGCCCAGCAGGTTCCATAGTAGTTCCGCCACTGCTAATATATCAGAAGCTTCTCGCCTAACATGACTACAGGACATCAATTCATAGTACATGTAGACTGTACATTGAGTACCACCAAAGGGACATCACTCATTGCACAGCCAATGGAAACAACCAGATTTCACCCATTTGGAGAGTCATCATGTCACCCTCCCTCCAGAAAGCACTGGGCCCCTAAGATGCTGGGCCCCATAGCAGCCCTGTAGCAGGCCCTGTAGTAGTTCTGCCACTGTTAATATATCATAAGCTTCCCATCTGACATGACTACAGGACATCAATTCGTAGTACATGTAGACTGTACAAGTCACCCACCTAAGGCCATTTCCTGTAAAGTGGTGGCTCTTTCCATTTTACAATCTTATGCTAGTTAATTTCTTTTTTACTTAGTAATTTAAAGAGGACATTTCATGTCCTCATGTATACGCTGTTTTACATACCGCTAGAAAGCGCACTGCCGGCTTTTCCCTTATATGCTCCGGGGCTGGAGATATCGGGGGTCTAAATTTCTCTGTTCACTGTCAGAAGGGCGTTCCTGACAGTCTAGCTGCGCTGTGAGGAACACCCTCCCTGACTGTGCTCGTCCATAGCCCTGTACTGGGGGGGCATTCCTCACAGCTCAGCGTCATCACTGGACGGTAAGGAACGCTCCCTCTCTTTGTCCTCATCCATAGCCGAGTACTGTCAGGAGGGGCGTTCCTTACAGCCCAGTGATGACGCTGAGCTGTAAGGAACGCCCCCCCAGTACAAGTCTATGGACTAATATTGTCAGGGAGGGTGTTCCTCACAGCGCAGCTAGACTGTCAGGAACGCCCTTCTGACAGTGAACGGTGAAATTTAGACGCCCGATATCTCCAGCCCCAGGGCATATAACGGGTGCTGAATTCAGCGCGCTGTCAGCTTTCTAGTGGTATGTAAAACCGTATATACAGTAGGGGAAAAAAGCATTTAATCAGCCACCAATTGTGCAAGTTCTCCCACTTAAAAAGATGAGGCCGGCCTGTAATTGACATCATAGGTAGACCTCAACTATGAGAGACAAAATGAGAAAACATATCTAGAAAATCACATTGTCTGATTTTTTAAAGAATTTATTTGCAAATTATGGTGGAAGATAAGTATTTAGTCAATAACAAAAGTTCATCTCAATACTTTCTTATGTATCCTTTGTTGGCAATGACAGAGGTCAAACAATTTCTGTAAGTCTTCACAAGGTTGGCACACACTGTTGCTGGTATGTTGGCCCATTCCTCCATGCAGATCTCCTCTAGAGCAGGGATGTTTTGGGGCTGTCGCTGGGCAACACGGACTTTCATCTCCCTCCAAAGGTTTTCTATGGGGTTGAGATCTGGAGACAGGCTAGGCCACTCCAGGACCTTGAAATGCTTCTTACGAAGCCACTCCTTCGTTGCCCTGGTGATGTGCTTGGGATCATTGTCATGCTGAAAGACCCAGCCACGTTTCATCTTCAATGCCCTTGCTAATGGAAGGAGGTTTGCACTCAAAATCTCATGATACATGGCCCCATTCATTCTTTCATGTACACGGATCAGTCTTCCTGGTCCCTTTGCAGAGAAACAGCCCCAAAGCATGATGTTGCCACCCCCATACTTCACAGTAGGAATGGTGATCTTTGGATGCAACTCAGCATTCACTCTCCTCCAAACACGACGAGTTGTGTTTCTACCAAACAGTTCTACTTTGGTTTCATCTAACCATATGACATTCTCCCAATACTCTTCTGGAACATCCAAATGCTCTCTAGCAAACTTCAGACAGGCCCGGATATGTACTGGCTTAAGCAGGGGGACACATCTGGCACTGCAGGATCTGAGTCCCTGGCGGCATAGTGTGTTACTAACGGTAGCCTTTGTTACGTTAGTCCCAGCTTTCTGCAGGTCATTCACTAGGTCCCCCCATGTGGTTCTGGGAATTTTGCTCACCGTTGTGATCATTTTGACCCCACGGGATGAGATCTTGTGTGGAGCCCCTGATTGAGGGAGATTATAAGTGGTCTTGTATGTCTTCCATTTTCTAATTATTGCTTCCACAGTTGATTTCTTCACACCAAGCTGCTTGCCTATTGTAGATTCAGTCTTCCCAGCCTGGTGCAGGTCTACAATTTTGTTTCTGGTGTCCTTTTACAGTTCTTTGGTCTTCACCATAGTGGAGTTTGGAGTGTGACTGTTTGAGGTAGTGGACAGGTGTCTTTTATACTGAGAACAATGTCAAACAGGTGCCATTACTACAGGTAATGAGTGGAGGACAGAGGAGCCTCTTAAAGAATACTTATTTTCCACCATAATTTGCAAATAAATTCTTAAAAAATCAGACAATGTGATTTTCTGGATTTGTTTTCTCATTTTGTCTCTCATAGTTGAGGTCTACCTATGATGACAATTACAGGCCTCTCTCATCTTTTTAAGTGGGAGAACTTGCACAATTGGTGGCTGACTAAATACTTTTTTTTTCCCCACTGTAACTATGGCTGTCCATTAGATCACTTTGTTGCCTCTGTTCTTTAGAAAGGAACTTTCAATGTATGACCCTCCTCACTTGTACTAGTAGTGCAGCAGCCATGTTGGTCATTGTTTTACTGCTGGAAATCTTTGTAGGGAACTTCCACCCCTGGATCTATTGTAATGGGCAGATTTTCTTTACAAACTCACTGTTGAATCTGGTCCAATCCATAGCTGGGGACATCGACCATGCAAGACTCCCTCCTTGGAAGTGGATACACCTGATTCTCACACAACTGTATATGGCAAATCATAACGAGCCACTTCTTCGGATCAGAGTGGGAGCTGACAACTGGCCTATCTCAGAGAGCCACCTGGAACACAACTCTTGGAATGGGAAACCACCCCCTCGAAGCAGCACTCACAATCTGATATACAGGGCAGGTCTTGTGTCAGTAAGGCACACTTTGCTGATGCTGTATAGCACATTGAGGCAGCATGAGCACTACTGGACAAACTTGTCTTCGGCTCGCTTGACAGATACAGCCAGTGCTTAGTGAAGATGACATTAGAAACAAACTTGATTCTATTAGAAATGACTTAATAAGTCTAATACATGGTATACAACACAACATTTCAGCAATTCACCTCCTACGTGTAATTTGCCTTTTCCTAACTCCCAGACCACCCTTTTAATCCCATAAATAAGCACTGAATTCCAGGATGGCAGACTTGAATAAGTCTATTCTTGTCTCACCTTCCTGTGTGACATATCTAGATTTGTTGGGTAAAGGAGGCAGATTTTGCATTCTTCTAGAAACATAAAGCAAATGTAAGCACAATGCACCTGCAGGATGCAACATCAGGATAAGATTCACCATAGAAAAAAACCTATGTCATGCAGCTTTCCCTTTCTACAGTATTTAGCAGACGCTGGTGCTGAGGCTTTCCAAAACAGCAATCTATTCAGATGTTTCCATGTATATGTACTAACTCTTGTAATATATGAGAAAGAGATTCACTTGCAATTATCAAATAACATTATAAATTGTCGAACTGTTGAGGTGCTTTAAATATTTCCTCCCGGAGGCCTGGATATTATCCTGATCTTCTCTAATCTCTGAAATATTAGAGAATGTTAAGCTTTTATTTATGAGACCATAATGCAGGTGATCTTAAGGGTGTGTACAGACTTAAAGCCTCAATTGTACCCTTAGTCTTTCTCTGTTTCCTGCAAGTTGCTAGTAGTATAATGTTGTACCGTGTTAGCCATAGAAAGTAGTAGAAGAGTGAAGAAATCAGGCGATACCTTTTAGAGGCTAACTGAATATATTTGATAAGTAAGCTTTCAAGAGTACTAGCTCTCTACTTCAGACATGGTGTAATACTAGAAACTGAAAATTCACACTATTTATACATATACAAGACTTGGATCTTCAAAAGGATCTTGGAATAACAAAATGCAATATAAGTAGGGAAGTATTTACAACAGGTCAGGAAATAAACAGTCTAAAATTTGTGGTGCGTGACAGAGAGATGTTATCTAAATACTTCCCTACTTATATTGCATTTTGTTATTCCAAGATCCTTTTGAAGATCCATGTCTTATGTATGTATAAATAGTGTGAATTTTCAGTTTTTAGTATACCACCATGTCTGAAGAAGAGAGCTAGCACTCTCGAAAGCTTACTTATCAAATATACTCAGTTAGTCTCTAAAAGGTATCGCCTGATTTCTTCACTCTTCTACTATCTGTTTCCTGCAAGGAACGATATGCTGTTAGAGACTGATGCCTCCAGACTGTGACCAAATTCTGGAATTTACTAAGACAGCTGGAGGGCAAAATGTGGTGAAGGCCAGAGAACTTCAACAACTGGCAGCATTTACAAATAATTTTCTTGCTTTTCATCATGAACAGATGTCAGCTATATGAGGTGATAAATTATTGCAGAAAGAAATAAGATCTATATATTATTATAGACAATAATGTAAACTAATGGGTTCTGTGGGCTTTTGTTTGTTGATGGCTGACAAGGCCCCCGCAACAATAAGCTTTTTGGAACTGATGCAGGTCCAAAACAATATATATGCAGTGTACAGAGCTGAAAACAGAGAATTAATGCCCATCTCCCATTCACTTCAATGAATGAAGCTGAGCTGCATTAACGTCACATAGCCATTATACGATGTATGAAGCCCTCTGATTTTTGCTCCATACACTGTATAGTACTGGGCCTGGCAACAGCACGGTACAGCAGCTGATCGATGCAGGGGCCTGGAAAACCCTTTAATGTAACAAGAATATATCATAGTCCTAGAAAATATTACTATTGGCTTCTTGTCATAAATCAAAAGACAAAGCGAACATGATAAGTTTTCCAAGCTGTGTATCTACGTATAGATTTTGATAGGCTATAGAAATTATCTCTGAAAACGAGTGGTGTTAGACTGGAAGACTGATATTGTTCTCCAAAGGCAATTGGAATTGGATGGCTAGGTTCACATCACATTTGGCCTAAAACGCATACTTACTAATATTTGATCAGTGAGGTTCTGGAGAATGACTTACAGAACAATCCCATGCCCCCTATGTATGTGGGCCATGCCCCATTTTGTACCATGAACCTCTTTGTGGGCTAGCCATGCCCTATTTTTGGGATACAACAGGCACATAATATGCCCAAGTCAAGAATTAAATGATTGCTAGTCTTGCACAAGTGGGAGCTTTTCACCAGGCCTGAGAGACTTGTCCTGGGAGTCCAAGAGCCCTTTTTGGGAACCTCACGGATATTCAGGGAGAGATGGCAATCATGCAAAAAGATGGTAGTATGTGTTTGTGTTAACCCCCCCCTCCCCCACAAAAAAAGCAGTATACTGTCACAAGGCGGATAGGGGACAAGTTTCATTCATGGTACATCCTTATTTTGATACTGTAATAAGATCACCAACTGAGACATGATGCCCACATGAAGCCATACCTAAGTAACCAAAGGTATCTGTCCTGAACTGAGGACCTTCAAAAATGCTAAAAAAAGATGAAGATGTAAATGGGGACATAGATAAAATGCTGATTATATGATCTCAAGATATATAATCATCTAAGGGTGTGTTCACACGGAGGATTTTGCCCCCAAATCAGGAGCAGATTCCTCCCGGAATCCACCTCACATTGTTTTCAATGGGAGGCAGAGGTCGCAGCAGGACGCGGAAAAAAGAAGTGTCCATTCCGTGGCGTGGGGTCCGCGGATCGAGACTCCCTCCTGATAAATCCCATTCATTCGGGCCTAATCAGGAGCGGGATGCCACGACAGAATGCTGATGCACTGCATTGGCATCCCATCGTGGCTAGACCGCGCCGAAAATGCTGGCGGTCGAAAATGAAGAGGAATTCCTTGTGAACATACCCTAAGTAGGTGAATCCTACTATAGCTCAATTCATCAGGTATATCTTATGTTGCTACAGAGAGGAGTCTCTGGCCATGAACTATATTCTCTTTTAACAGTGTCAACCAGCAAAGTTCTCTGACCATGGCAAGCCATAAAAATAGTTGAGGTTTGCCTACCATATAACATACATCTTTCTGAAGTGGTGGTAGACCTGTAGAAAGAAAGTTTAGCTAGGGGATCAGTTGAGAGGACCTCAAGAGGTATCCTTTTATGAGTAACAGAGGAGCAGCTGAGTGAGGATAACTACTGAGACCACTGGATGGGCTTGAGTACAGTGTTTTAGAGAGTTGTTAATATTCCCATTATTGTACCCATTAGTCTAATGTGATGAATGAAGACGTGGTGGAAAAAGGTATGTCTAAAATATTGCCACATAAATTTCTTCTTTACATCTCTGGTCCTGCCCTCCATTTTGCATACATCTTCAATTTTCATGTGTTGAAAATAATAATGGTTAAAAAGCCTTCAAACTCGTGTTGTTTATTCTGGGTATGCTCTTATGAACGAAAGACAGTATTTTTCCTACCATAAAGACAACAAACTGCAGAGATGATTCATTTATGCTCAAGGTAATATTAAGTGCCCTGGGAGCCAATGTTTCTAGGTGTAGAATTGCAGACAAAGGGTGGATCACTGCGCTGGATTACAATTATGTCATCATATCTGACACTTATAGAAGTGCTTGTCGAAGTTGTAATTAAACGGAAAGGCAATAATATACAGCATGAAATAGCCATTATTACACATACAGTACAGACCAAAAGTTTGGACACACCTTCTCATTCCAAGAGTTTTCTGTATTTTCATGACTATATAAATTGTAGATTCACACTGAAGGCATCAAAACTATGAATTAACACATGTGGAATTATATACTTAACAAAAAATTGTGAAACAACTGAAAATATGTCTTATATTCTAGGTTCTTCAAAGTAGCCACCTTTTGCTTTGATTACTGCTTTGCACACTCTTGGTATTCTCTTGATGAGCTTCAAGAGGTAGTCACCTGAAATGGTTTTAACTTCACAGGTGTGCCCTGTCAGGTTTAATAAGTGGGATTTCTTGCCTTTTAAATGGGGTTGGGACCATCAGTTGTGTTGTTCAGAAGTCAGGTGGATACACAGCTGATAGTCCTACTGAATGGAGTGTTAGAATTTGTATTATGGCAAGAAAAAAAGCAGCTAAGTAAAGAAAAACAAGTGGCCATCATTACTTTAAGAAATGAAGGTCAGTCAGTCCGAAAAATTGGGAAAACTTTGAAAGTGTCCCCAAGTGCAGTGGCCAAAACCATCAAACACTACAAAGAAACTGGCTCACATGAGGACCGCCCCAGGAAAGGAAGACCAAGAGTCACCTGTGCTGCAGAGGATAAGTTCATCCGAGTCACCAGCCTCAGAAATCACAGGTTAACAGCAGCTCAGATTAGAGACCAGGTCAATGCCACACAGAGTTGTAGCAGCAGACACATCTCTACAACAACTGTTAAGAGGAGACTGTGTGCAGCAGGCCTTCATGGTAAAATAGCTGCTAGGAAACCACTGCTAAGGACAGGCAACAAGCAGAAGAGACTTGTTTGGGCTAAAGAACACAAGGAATGGACATTAGACCTGTGGAAATCTGTGCTTTGGTCTGATGAGTCCAAATTTGAGATCTTTGGTTCCAACCACCGTGTCTTTGTGCGACGCAGAAAAAGTGAACGAATGGACTCTACATGCCTGGTTCCCACCGTGAAGTATGGAGGAGGAGGTGTGATGGTGTGGGGGTGCATTGCTTGTGACACTGTTGGCGATTTATTAAAAATTGAAGGAATACTGAACCAGCATGGTTACCACAGCATCTTGCAGTGGCATGCTATTCCATCCGGTTTGCGTTTAGTTGGACCATCATTTATTTTTCAACAGGACAATGACCCCAAACACACCTTGTGAAGGATCCGAGTTTACCAGGGCCTTGCGCCTGACCTTACCTGCGATCACTTCGATTACGTCACACCCACTTTCCGTGAATGTAGGTCCGGTAGAGGATAATACGAGACGAGCCTTCTAAATTTTATATATTTATTAACACCTAAATGGGTCGATACTAGACACTCAACACATACATAGAATACATGCAGCGGTTAACAAGCAGATACAAGTGAAAACAGCATAACACGGTACATAAAAATAAAAATGGGGATAAAAGAAAGAAAAGAATATATATTACCAACACCAGCTTGTGCAGGTTATCTCTGACTTCCAATGGTTGCCAGGGCACTTTCTTATGGGACGACCAGCAGCAGACCACCTTAACAAGGTAAAATGGCCGAAGACCTCTGGAACAAGCAGTTAGTCCATTTCTCTGAGCCCATGTGGTAGGCTCAGAGCACAGTCTTGGCAAAGCATGTGTTGCTTACATGCAGTGGCACCTATTTTAGGTCCACAACAAGGCCTCAAGTTTGGCTCCTTAGGCCGGCATGGCAGCCACATGTTGGTCACATGGCTGGATACCCCCAGAGCTTGCTTCTAGGAAGCGTGCATCTCCAAACTTATAGGACAACAGACCCTGGCTCAGCCTGGGCGGAGCCCTTTTGTCTCCCCTGGTCTCCTCCCTGAGTGAGGTCACCAGGGGGAGAAGCCCCGCCCCCCTCTCTACATCTCTCAGAATAACTTTTCAGTATAGGTCTATGCATGATGTTTATAGAGTCTGGCTGGTAGTATAATGGGGTTCCTGGCGAGATCCCCAATACATAGACTCCAAGTTTGACACTCCAGCTCCCTTTGGGTAAGGAGATCAGTGCCTGCACCTTTCCTGGACTATGAATGGTGACATGTGTATATTCTGAGCGTGCGCATTGACCTGACGCATCTGGGGGATCTATCGGATCGACAATAAGATGTTCCCCAGGCCAGATATCGTCATAAAACCATAATTTCTTAGAACTAGCAATGGCGCCACTGAGTCTCTCAGGGATATGCGGATCGTTTGCATAAAGCATCCTGTCTAAATGAACCCCCGCTGGGTTAGTGAAGATGGCAGTCTTATGCAGATGAAGGCTTTTGACCAAATGGCTGATTGCTTCAGGGACAGGACAATAGACCTGAACTAGAGAGTAGTTTGACCACATTCCAGGTGCTCTGCTAGGCCTGATTCTAGGCACCAACCCCCGCTGCGCAGTAGTATAGGTTAATATTTATAGCCTAAGACCATACATGCCCCTCATATCATCACACACCTCCAGACTGTGTAAGGGCTATTTGTCCAAGAAAGAGAGTGATGGGGTGCTACACCAGATGACCTGGCCTCCACAGTCACCAGACTTGAACCCAATCGAGATGGTTTGGGGTGAGCTGGACCACAGAGTGAAGGCAAAAGGGCCAACAAGTGCTAAGCATCTCTGGGAACTCCTTCAAGACTGTTGGAAGACCATTTCAGGTGACTACCTCTAGAAGCTCATCAAGAGAATGCCAAAATGTGCAAAGAAGTAATCAAAGCAAAAGGTGGCTACTTTGAAGAACCTAGAATATAAGACATATTTTCAGTTGTTTCACACTTTTTTGTTAAGTATATAATTCCACATGTGTTAATTCATAGTTTTGATGCCTTCAGTGTGAATCTACAATTTTTATAGTCATGAAAATACAGAAAACTCTTGGAATGAGAAGGTGTGTCCAAACTTTTGGTCTGTACTGTATGCCTACAGTAAATGCTCTTACTTTCCCTGGCCACATTTGTTCTCTTGTAAACTTGGCAGATGTTTTATGTCCATTGCTTGAAAGTTCGACCACTTGTGAGTTTCACTTAATGAGTCAATGGTTGTTAGAACTTGTGCGCCAGATCCACTTGTGTTGAAGTGTAATATCATAGACAGGGTGGTCTTTAATGAGCAGTCACTCACTAAGGAGCAGAAAGTAACCTGACCTTGTCAAAGGGTACGTAGTAACACAGGTTACTGAAAATAGACATTATTTTGCAGACTTGGCCTTTAAGGCTAACATGTAACATTCTAAGTCCTGTCTGCTGCAGAATCCTTATACTGAGAATACTTATACTTATCAGAAGAATTCTAAAAGTGTTTTGGGGCATTTTTAGCTGGGTTTAGATGCTAAAATAATGTTAAAGAGTACCTCCAGTTATAAACAACTTTGCAAAAATGAATAGTACAGGTTAAAATATTAAATTTTGTAATATATATTATTAAGAAAATATGTTTTCTTCTCCATCTTTCAGGGAGTTACCTCCTCCATATTAGTCAAATGAAACAAGGAGGGAGGATAGAAAAGAAACTCAAATAATTGCTGCTGTTACACTCTACTATTCCTTACTTTTTAAACACTGCTAGGTTGTAGTTAAGAGGCTGTGATAGCAAAAAATGAGGCAATAAATCAATTAGCCTGCTGGCAGAAGAAGCCTTCTCCCAGGGGCGTAACTAGCAAAGACTGGGCCCCATAGCAAACTTTTGATTTGGGTCACCCACACACAGCATAGCGCACCCTTTCCTGGCCCCCACATGATATAAAGCCCCATTTACACACACTATAATGAACCAAAGTGGCCTCCAGACTATACTATATACTACAGAGTATAATTTCCCATGCCGGTCCCTCCACACAGTATAATGTCTCATAGCAGCCCCTGCACACAGTATACTGTCCCATAATGGCCCCTGCACAAGGTATAATGTCCCATAGTGGCCCCTATACACAGTATAATGTCCCACATTAGCCCCTTCACATATTAAAATGTCCCATAGTAGTCGGTCCACACAGTATAATGTTCCATAGCGACCCTTCCACACAGTATAATGTCTCATAGTAATTCCTCCACACAGCATAATGTCTCGCTGTAGCCCCTGCACACAGTATAATGTCCTATAGTGGCCTCTCCACACAGTATAATGTCTCATAGTGGGCCCTTCACACAGTATAATGCCCCATAGTGGACCCTCCACACAATATACAGTAATGTCCCATAGCGGTCCCTCTGCACAGTATGTCCCATAGCGGCCCCTACACACAGTATAATGTCCCATAGCGGCCCTTTCAAATAATAATTTTCCATAGCGGCCCCTCTACACAGTATAATGTCCCATAACGACCCCTCCACACAGTATAATGTCCCATAGTGGCCCTTTCAAACAGAATAATGTCACATAGCGGCCCCTCCATACAGTATAATATCCCATAGCCACCCCTCCACACAGGATAATGTCCCATAGTGGCCCCTCCACACAGTATACTGCCCCATAGCGGCCCCTCTACACAGTATAATTTCCCATAGTGGCCTCCGTACAGTGTAATATCCCATAGCAGCCCCTGCACACAGTATAATGTCCTCCTACAGTGGCCCCTTCACACAATATAATGTCCCATAGTAGCTCCTATGGGGTTCGTTGCAGCTATTGCAAAAATTTCAGGTTTACCACCCACAAACTATTATTATATTCTGGAGTCTCTTCAGACCTCAGAGTATAATGACGTCACAAACGGGGGTTACACTGGGGTCATAAAGTGTCATGATGCCGGCCTTACGTGATGTCTGTGATATCACTAAAGAGACCAGAAGACAGCAGGGAGTTGTGCCAGAGCCCAGGAGAGGTAAGTAACACTAGTTTTTATGTTTGCTCATCTCCCCTGGACCTCCAATCATTATACTCCAGGGTCTGAAAAGAGTTTAGATATATTTGGTGTAAATGGACCTGGCAGGTGAACCTCACAAGACGTATCTCACGGGGTTCGCCCAACAAATACTCTTTCCGTGGGCCCACGACCTTACTTACCAATTTACTGCATTTGATGTGCACCAGCCCCAAGCAAACTAATACAGTGGAGGACAGTGACTATGAGCTATGCAAAGCAGCATTAAGTAAGCACTTCTCTCCATACATAAATGCTGCCTTTGAAATTTTCAAGTTTACACAGTCAAAACAGTCAGCAACAGAAAGTATTGATTTATATCATGTCCGCTTAAGACAACTTGCAGCTTACTGTGAATTTTCAGATACAGACAAGGAAATTCTGATGCAAATCATACAAGGATGTGTCTCATCTAAGTTAAGGAAACAAGCACTCAGAGATCCCACCATGACTTTTGCAAAGTTACTGGACATTGCACGTATTCATGATGCAGCAGAGAATCAAGCTAAACTTATAGAGAACACAGACTGTATGCCAGAGCAGCCATCTTCTATAACAAAGCTCACTCAGAAGCCACATGTACCTCACAAAAAGGCTGCAAACTGCTACAGCTGTGGAGGTCCTTATCCTCATCAGAAACCCTGCCCAGCAAAGGGAGTAACTTGTCATAACTGTGCATCTCATTCCACGTCCTCAAGCTTGTGCAGAAAGAACTTCAAGACCTGGAGACATCTGATGTTATTGAATGTGTGGAGGGCCCAACTTCCTGGGTCTCACCAATTGCTGTTGCACCTAAACCTAAGCAGCCTGGTAAAATCAGATTATGTGTGGATATGCGACATACCAATCGAGCCATTCAAAGAGAAAGGCACATTACGCTTACCATTTATGACATTCTCGCAGATCTAAATGGCGCAAAAATATTTTCAAAAATTGATCTAAAATCTGGTTATCATCAGCTTGAATTGCACCCAGACTCCAGACATATAACAACGTTTAGAACTCATGTCGGTCTGAGAAGGTTCAAGAGGCTGAACTTTGGCATTTCATCGACTGCAGAAATATTTCAGAATGTTATCAGACAGGTTCTTTCAGGAATACCTGGAGTCCTCAATGTCAGTGATGACATCCTTATCTTTGGCACAACCCCAGAGGAACATGACAACCGCTTAAGACTACAAACCTGCAATCTAACCGTAAATCCGTCAAAATGTGAGTTCAACCAGACATCATTAAATTTTTTCAGCTATATTTTTTCTGAAAATGATGTTTCTCCAGACCCAGAGCAAATAGCTTCCATAACCTCTGCTGGCCAGCCTCAAAATGTATCAGATGTTCGGAGTTTTCTTGGACTGGCCACATACTGTGGATGTTTCATACCTGATCTGGCTACTGTTTCTGAATCACTACAACACCTCACTAAAAAAGATGTTCCTTGGTCATGGACTGTTGATCATCAATCAGCATTTGACACACTAAAGTCCAGTGTGACTAGTGACACAGTCATGGCCTATTTTGACTAAAGTCTACTGAGCTCATTGTGGATGCCAGTCCTGTAGGCCTTGGTGCGATTTTAACTCAGGTGTCCAAAACTGGCAGCATTTCCACAGTCTCCTATGCAAGCAAGGCTTTAACAGAGATGGAACAGCGCTATTCCCAAACTGAGAGGGAAGCTCTTGCAGTTGTATGATGATGCCTTCATTTCCATCTTTACCTCTTTGGTCGTCCATTCACAGTGGTAAGTAATCAGAAATCACTCATTCCAATCTTCAATAAACATTCATCAAAGCCACCCCCACGAATTAAACGCTGGCTACTCTGCCTACAGAACTACCACTTTCATTTGAGATACGAGCAGATGCTGGGAACCCTGCAGACTATTTTTCAAGACACCCTTCACCACAGTCTACCAAAGATGACTTGCCTGCCACTGTCTTAGCTGAGGAGCATATAAATTTCGTTGTTACACATTCTGTGCCAATAGCAATGACCATAGAAGAAATTAAACATGTGGTGGATTCTGATTCCCAACTCCAGTTAGTTGTTGACACTGTTCGGTCTAAGAACTGGAGCTCTTTTCTAGCTGAGGCTTGCCTTCAACCATAGGGTCAAACAGCATATTTGCAGGCTTTCTTTCATGCAAAACACTCTCTTTCTGTATCTGACTCAAACATAATACTGCTTGACAACTGCCTGGTCATACCTCAGAATCTTCAAAGTAGAGTGATCTGCACTTTGCCAGATCATTCCCGTTTACTGGTTGTCATAGATGATTTTTCTAGGTTTCCAGTCATTGAACCTGTTTCCACCACCTCTGCAAGAGCCGTCATACCAAAACTAGACAAGATCTTCTCTGCATATGGCAAACCTGAAACAGTAAAGACAGACAATGGGCCGCCTTTCAATAGTGCGTATTTTCAGTCTTTTGCAACTTATCTTGGTTTCACCCAAGGAAAAATAACTCCTTACTGGTCTCAAGCCAATGGCGAAATGGAACGCTTCATGCAATCAATCAACAAAACTCTTTGGATTGCTACCATGGAACACAAGGATTTGCAACAAGAATTATACAGATTCCTTAGACAGTACAGAGCCACCCCACACTGTACTACAGGAACTCCGCCAGCAACTGCGCTTTTCGGCAGGCCTTTGCGCATTAAGCCTCCAAACATCCCTGTAGTTTCCGTCCAGACTCCATTGGTCCTCAATGATTCCCTTGCCAAAGCCAGGATGAAAAGATATGCAGATAAGAGCAGTCATCATTTCAAACAGCTGCACGTGGGAGACTGGGTCCTTGTTAAAAGGCTGAGACCTAGTGACAAATTATTATCCCCTTATCATCCGGAACCCTTTCAAGTCACGCATGTCAAAGGTACCATGGTTACTGCTCAACACCAGGGTCATCAAGTCACAAGAAATTGTACAGTGCTGCGGAATATGTTGGCACTATATAAATAAAATGTATTATTATTATTATTATTATTATTATTAAATGTGTCCCATTTTAAAAAGCTTCGCAGCTATGACTGAGGAGCAAGTACAGAGGAGACAGATGATGAGGAAATCCCACCAGATACAACTGGTTCAGCAACACAAACAAGAGATTTCTCCGACAATTCACAGACTTTATCTGATAACGGGATGTCTCAACGTTACCCGACAAAAATGAGTCGAACAACAACCTCATGGATTATGTTCTGCAGTAAAAATTTTCCTGTCAGTCTGGACGTTTGATTTATTGTCCATTTATAGTGATTGCATTTTCTTTTGTTTTGTTTTTTTTTATAAGAAGGGGAGAGATGTGATGTTGTTATGAGTACTGTATATTCTGTGTGTTCTTTGCTGCTTACTCCTTTTGCTTTGTCTGCCTAACAATAGTGAGGTAGTAAGGGAGGAGGAGCTGAGCTAGGAGGAGGAGATGCTAGACAGGGAGCCTTGGAGGAAGCATGGAATAAATAGTTCTGATCCATAAAAGTCATTATCGCATAGTGGACTTATTCCAGGTGACCTGCATCCTCACTACAACACTACAGCTGTCAGCGACATGCTATGGGGTCCCCTGGAGGGCAGAAAGGGAAGTGGAGCAGGAATTGGGATCGGTAAGTAAATAGGGCCCGTTACCTGCTGAAGTTACCCCAGCAGGTGACGGCCTATTTAAAAAAAAAAAAAAAAAAGTAGCAGGGACCCCCTAAGGTCATGGGCCCCGTAGCGGTCGCTATGGCTGCTACAGCAGTAGTTACGCCACTGCCTTCTCCGTAGAGCTCTGTGTGTGATGTTGCATACAGAAATGAATATAATGTAAGCTAGCAGTCAGGGTGAAGATAAGGAGCATCTTAAAGTGGAGAAGGAAACAGATCTCCTTCATAAGATATATTACAAAGTTTCTTATATTCAACTGGACTATTAATTTATGAACAGCTGTTTATAACTGAAGGTACGCTTTAAATATTCTCAGCCTTACATACATTGCCTTTTTTATCCTTGTTAGTTTTCTCACAATTCACTGTATTTTTTTTTCCTTTTTGACATTTTTTCAAAACGTATGAAATGTATACTCCTTCCACCACTTTCCCCCTGGTCCTGTCACATTGTTTATACCGAAGAAGGTAGACAGTAGTTAGGATACTGTATGAAGACGTAAGGTGAATAGACACATTATTCTCTAGATATGGCCTGCATGCCAAAAGTGCCAAATTCTACATTTTAATTCCATATTGCTAAATTAGTTATGACTTATGAGCTTAGTTCAACAATATTGTAAATTCTATAGAGAAAGAATAGCTGAGAAAGGCCCAGAGTATATTGATCCAGGAGCCACAGCGGTCTGGATGTGGCTCTCCAACTGTTGGCAGCTGCAGGTATGTTTGTATGCCAGTGGCTCTAAAGATGCTATATCACTGGATCACATCTATATCAATGCCAGTTAACCCTGGGATAAAAGCAAATTCACTTGGTCACAGACTTTTAACTTTCAGGTATAAAGTTGCATGTACCAATCATCAGCCAGTACATGTATATGCCTATACTGTATATGACGTCATTCATAAATTTAGTAATTTACTTTATTAACAAATTTTGGATCCTTTCTGTGAAATCATTCTTTTTTCACTCTTTCCCTTCCTTCTGTATTGAGAGCTGTTCCTGCCTCTCACTGAATGTTACTGTGTATGGAGTACAGGGCTGTGTAAAATGAAGAGAAGATGAGGGTGGGGGAGGGTCACTTCAGTTATATTTCGGACATTATAAAATGTACAAACTTGCTTTTGGTGTCATATGAAAGAGGAAATTTTATTCTTTCATATGACACTAAGATTGCCTATATTATTTACTCTGGTTATCACTAGTTGAAAAAACAGTTGTGATAAGGATATTTTTTATAATATATTATGCAGCTGCATATAAATATAAAGCCCGAGATATAACTGAAGTGAATCTCCTCTACTCTCATTTTCTCTACATCTTACACAGCCTGTACGCCATACACAGTTACTAGGTGAGAGGCTCTCAATACAGATGCAAGATTTCACAGAAAGATGACAAAATCTGTTAATAAAGTATATTACTAAATTTATTAATGACACAAATACTGCCAGAAAATCAAAAGTTGTCTGAAAGTTTAGCTATGCTTTAAGTGCTTGGAGTGGTGGTTACTGTTGGAACAAAGGAATCAAGTTCTCACGAACGGTAAAAATAGGGAGTAAACTAAGAAGAGTTAGATTATGTGATAGGCCTGTTTTAATATAGGGCATGTTTGAAACTGTGGATATTGGGAATTAACCCGAGCATCTGGAGAAGCACATTTCAGTACATTTCAGAGAACTTGTTGAATTAGCAGCTTGAAAAAAACGTTTTGAAGACTGGAATGGATGTTTCAGATTATGGAATATGTAAGTCTTAGATGATAGGCAGCATGGAGAGCACAAGTTGGGTATTAGACAAAGATGATGGAGGAAATATAAGAAGATGTAGCACTGTGGATAGCTTATTGGATAAGAATGGTAAGTTTACATTGAATTCTAAAGTGTACAAGTGACCACTAGAGTGACTGACACTGGGTAGTGGCATCAGAGCAGTGGTTGAACAAGACAGATGCGGTTTGCTGTTGGCATTCAGGATGTATTGGGGAAGGGAGAAGTTACAGAGTGGAAGACCAACTGGAAGTGAGTTACAGTAGTCAAGACTAGAATAAATCATAGCAACAATAAAGGTTGTGCCTGTTTCCACGGTGAGATGTTTTTAAGGTGTAGATGAACTGAGCATTCAATTGTTTGAATAAAGGGAGTGAAGAAAAGACGTGAGTCAAATATAATCCCAAAACAGCAGGTATGTTGCCTTGGAGTTATGGTAGTTCTACTGTACACACTGAAATGGAATATCAGGTTTAGATAAGTCAGTAGATGGCAGAAATAAGAAGTTAAGTATTAGAAAGATTCAGTTTTCAATAGAGTGAGGACATGGTAATAGAGATGACTGATAAACATTGATATTTTGAAGTACCACTGGGGTAATGTAATTGGAAGAAGTACAGTGCCTTTGCTAAAGTATTCGGCCCTCTTGAACTTTTCAACCTTTTGCCACATTTCAGGCTTCAAACATAAGGATATAAAATTTTAATTTTTTGGTGAAGAATCAACAACAAGTGGGACACAATTGTGAAGTGGAACGAAATTTATTGGTTATTTTAAACTTTTGTAAAAAATAAAAAACTTAAAAGTGGGGACTGCAATATTATTCGGCCCTTTTACTTTCAGTGCAGCAAACTCACTCCAGAAGTTCAGTGAGGATCTCTGAATGATCCAATGTTGTCCTAAATGACTGATGATGATAAATATAATCCACCTTTGTGTAATCAAGTCTCCGTATAAATGCACCTGCTCTGTGATAGTCTCAGGGTTCTGTTTAAAGCGCAGAGAGTATCATGAAGACCAAGGAACACACCAGGCAGGTCCCTGATACTGTTGTGGAGAAGTTTAAAGCCGGATTTGGATACAAAAAGATTTCCCAAACTTTAAACATCCCAAGGAGCACTGTACAAGCAATCATATTGAAATGGAAGGAGTATCAGACCACTGCAAATCCACCAAGACCCGGCCGTCCCTCTAAATTTTCATCTCAAACAAAGAGAAGACTGATTAGAGATGCAGCCAAGAGGCCCATGATCACTCTGGATGAACTGCAGAGATTTATCTTCCAACAAGACAATGATCCCAAACATAAAGCAAAATCTACAATGGAATGGTTCACAAATACACATATCCAGGTGTTAGAATGGCCAAGTCAAAGTCCAGACCTGAATCCAATCGAGAATCTGTGGAAAGAGCTGAAAACTGCTGTTCACAAACGCTCTCCATCCAACCTCACTGAGCTCCAGCTGTTTTCCAAGGAAGAATGGGCAAGAATTTCAGTCTCTCGATGTGCAAAACTGATAGAGACATACCCCAAGCGACTTGCAGCTGTAATCGCAGCAAAAGGTGGTGCTACAAAGTATTATCTTAAGGGGGCTGAATTATTTGGCACGCCCCACTTTTCAGTTTTTTATTTTTTACAAAAGTTTAAAATAACCAATAAATTTCGTTCCACTTCACGATTGTGTCCCACTTGTTGATTCTTCACCAAAAAATTTAAATTTTATATCCTTATGTTTGAAGCCTGAAATGTAGCAAAAGGTTGAAAAGTTCAAGGGGGCCGAATACTTTCACAAGGCACTGTATATGGCTGGATGTTGATGATATAGATGGTAATGAAACTCAAATCTGCTGATATTGGGCTATATACAGAGAAAAGAGCAGAGGACCTACAATTTAACCCTGAGAAACCCGAACATCAAGGAGAAAAGGAAAAAAGTATAACCAGTAAATGATACACAGAATTAGGGGTCAGGAAGATAGAAAAAAAACAAGGGTGGGCAGTGCCCCTAAGGCCAGCAGAGTTGACCATACTGGTAGAAGTTGGTGGTCTATGGTGTCAAATGCTGCTGAAAAATCCAGAAGAATAAGAATTGTTTGTAAGGGCAGTGTCAGTAGAGTGTAGAGTGCTGAAACCAGATTGTAAGGGATCAAGAAGAGAAGTATTGGAGAGACAGCTGAGAAAACAATTTTAAGAGGTTGAAGACATGAAGAGATTAGTAACAGGTCAGTAGTTAGCAAAGCAGGAAGGGTCAAGAGATAACCTATGACCTTGCCAAACAGGGATAATGTACACAGTGATATCACTGTACAGAGATAATATAGTAGTATAATGTTGTACCGTGTTAGCCATTGAAAGTAGTGGAAGAGTGAAGAAATCAGGCGATACCTTTTAGAGGCTAACTGAGTATATTTATAAGTAAGCTTTCAGGAGTGCTCGCTCCCTATCCCACAGTCACAACAGGTGCACAGAATTAGGGGGACATTTTCCTGCAGGTCTTCCAATGTGGTGTACCTCATAATGTGTGTGCAATGTCCCACCACAGGCCTCTATGTGGGGGAAACAGGGCAGAGACTCAGTCAACGAATGAACTCACACAGATCCACCATTAATAACAGCAGAACAGATCTCCCAGTGGCCGCACATTTCTCCTGAGAAAACCACTCTATTGAAGATTTGCGGGTTGTGGTTTTAATGGGACATTTTAAGACACAAGAGAAAAGGAAAGAAATGGAGTACAAATTTATGCAAAAATTTCAAACTCTGCAATTTGGACTTAATATTCATGCCAGCTTCATATCACACTATGTTTGAACCATGAACTGAACTCAATATTCATGCCAGCTTCAAATCACACTATGTATGACCTGTGAGGGACACAAATCACCTCCTGATAGCAAACAGATAACAGCAAGAATTACTGATCCCTCCATCACGCACCACAAGTTTCCAGACTGTTTTTTTGACCTGTTGTAAATAACTTCTCTACTTAGATTGCAATTTTTTTTAAGGACTCTAAAATGCTTTGAAAACCATGTGTATAAAAATCTGTTAATTTTCAGTTCTTGTATCACACCATGTCTGATGAAGGGAGCGAGCACTCCTGAAAGCTTACTTATAAATATACTCAGTTAGCCTCTAAAAGGTATCGCCTGATTTCTTCACTCTTCCAGAGATAATATACACAGTGTTGTCATAGTACAGAGATAATGTACACAGTGATATTACAGTACAGAGTTAATCTACACAGTGATGTCATAGTACAGGGATAATGCACACAGTGATATCACAGTACACAGATAATATACATAGTGATGTCACAGTACAGGGATACTACACACACAAAATGTTTACTGTATACACTATGATATCACAGCATATGAAGAAAATAATAATAGTGATAGCACAGGCAGGTGTGATGATCTCCCAGTAAAGTAATAAAGGAACATTCAGTTTTCAGCATCCCCTTCCATCATCCATCACTAATTGTACCCTGGGTCTCAGTTGTTCAGCCCCATAGCAGGTGCTATGTCTGTTACCCTGGTAGTTATGTCCATGCCTCCAAGTATGACTGTGCATACAGCAACAGCTGCCAATCACTAGTACCACCCCATCACTCCATGATCGTGAATATAAAAGATATAATGGATAAATGACAGAATATACAGAATATTTTACATATAATTCAGCTCAGTAACATATTGCAGATTGCACTACATTTTCCATACCACAGGTTCCTTTTAAGATAGGTTTCAATAAATATTTATGTGTCATACAGTCTGTCTGAATTTCTATTCCTCATCTGTATAAAATGTGTGTGCTTATAGCATAGTATCATTGACAGTTTCACAACCAACAAGTTTAATATAGCACAAAGCAGTATTTCTTAGAGGAGATTGCATTATTTTCTTCTATGAACAGAATATTTGCTCTCCCACAGTGATGGATATTAAAAAAAATGAACACACAGATCTCTCTATACAGCTACATTTTTGCAATCGGGAAATCTTTGAATGTCCTTGTTTTTTTCCGTTTTTTACAGAGCAAATATATAAAAAGGATTTCCAGTTGATAATAATAATGATTTCTAATAAAGAGCCTGGATTGTGGTCTACAGTGTTGGGCAACTATGGTATCCAATAAAAAATGTGTCCATTCATTTCAATGACAATTTTACAATCCCTGCACTCAATAGTTTCCCCACTGATAACCAAGAGATTGATCCCTGTAAAATTTCTGCAAGGCTGGATTCACGTCTCTAGTTTTTTAAGCTAAACACAGAAAATGATACCTGAGAACACAAGAGGTATATGTACTTTCCTTATACCTTTTCGTTCTTTTTGTATTTTCTCCTTACTTTGGCCAAAGGAAGTATAAGGAAAATCCACAAAAACAGCCTGTAGAATCATCCAGATCAACCTGTAAGAGTGCATAGTCTGGAGAAGATTGTCACTGCTATTTCTCTTTTTTGTGGATATTCTAAAGTGTATGACAATTTACACCTGCAGCGCCTGTTCCATCATATAAGTACCCCATTTGTATATTTTTTGCGGTGTTTAACACGTGTAGTGCGTAGTGTAGTGCCTGCCATCACTCTTTTAGCTTGCGTTGTTTTGGACTTGGAAGTCTAAGGAACCTTATTTAAACCAAATGAAATATATTATGGAAAATGTTATAGTAAAAATGTCTCTAGTCCAATCATTTCTGTCACCCACTGGATCAGTTCAATTATAAAGAAAACACCCATTCTGAATGCCCTATCGTTGCCATTTATAGACCACCACCATATACTCTATAATGGGGTATTACCAATTTATAAAGTTCTAGGAAATGCCATCATTTTATGATCTGGGTCAGATCTCTGGCCATGAGAGCACAGGAGCTCTCATGGCCACCTGCCTGTGCAGGTTCACATACCAATGCCTTTAAGGCTGGGGCACCACGTAGTGTAAACGCCGCTGCGTTTTACAGTACCTACAGAGTGGATGGGATTCTGGCTAATCCCATCCACACATTGCAAAAAAAATATGCAGTGGAAAAGCTGTGATTTCAAAACCGCTTGTGTTTTTGTAAATCGCAGCATGTCAATTATACCTACAGAAACGCTGGCATTTTCCATATAGGTATAACTGAAGCAGAAAATCTGCACAGAAAAACTCTGCGGACTTTCTGGGAAAAAATGCTGCGGGAAAAACTGCGATGTGTTTCTGCTGCGGTTTTTCCTGCAGCGCTTTTTGGCTGCAGCTCGCTACGTGGGGCCTCAGTCTAAAGTAGCAATCACATATGCATTTTCTGGTTTATTTTTTATACTGTTTTTAAACAAAGGAGAGAATGCAAAAGGGAATTGAAGTAATAGTCTTCTCTTTATATTTTTCCATCATTTTGTATCCATTCCTGACTTTGGCATAAAAAAATACACAAAAACTAGATCAAAAATTGCAGTTGTGATTTCAGGCTAAGGCCCCTTGCAGACGACCGTGGTCGAGATCCGTGTGCTATCTGTGTTTTTTTACGGATAGCACACTGACCCATTCATTTCTATGGGCACATGCACACGACTATGTTTTTCACTGATCAGTGTGCGAGCCGTGATTCCGCGCCGCATCAGATAGAATAGGTCCTATTCTGTTCAGTTTTTGCGGAATGGACTCACCCATAGAAGCCTATGGGAGACTAAAAACCTAGGACGGCACATTGATGTACTTAGTGTGTCATCTGTGTGCCGTCCATTTTCACGGACAAACTAGGGATAGAATTAGATGTCTCCCGTGATTTTTATGGTGCATCCGCAAAGTAGGATCACACACTGATGGCACACTGAAGACACTCTGTCCGTTTTTGCGGACCTACTTCACTGATGCTGAAGAAACACTGAACACATACTGAAGACACTCTGTCTGCAAAAACTGAAGACTAATTACTAGTTTGCTGACCACAAAATACACACGGTCGTCTCCAACTAACCTAAGGCTCTGTTCACACCAGTGTTGGCTCTCCGTACAGGGACACTCCGAACGGAAACCGAACACAGATGTGAACCTAGCCTAAGACTGAAGCCACATGCTGCGAACAAAAACATATTTTTTTTTGTTGCAGATTTGGTGTTGTTTTTTAATCAAAGTCTAGACTGGTTTGCATAGGAATGGGAAATATAAAGGAAGCTCTTATAAATCCATTCCTGGCTTTGACTAAAAAAAACTGCAGCAAAATCTGCAACAAACAACACAGCTAATACTGTTTCAGGCCTTTGCAGAAAATTAGGCTATACAGTAGGTATTCTCTCATTTTTCTTTCATGTCATTTTACATTTAGTGCCCTTTAAGGAATGTCAGATTTCAATGACTTTTGAACTACTATGGAGCTAGATCTCTATGGGATACAATGAAGTGACAAAAAGGAATTGTATTCTGTTAAGAGAATTTGCAGGTTTCACTATTTGCTAAACTCCATAAATTCAGTTTTAGTGTATCCATTAAGGATAGGAAAATAATGTAAGTGAAGAAGCTTTTCATTTAATTAACTAAAATACCTATTTATTGACAAATGTGCAGAGTTAATAGTTGTTGCTATGTTTAATTACGATCATTGTATTCATCATGCTGAGATGTCACGTAAAGCACACTGTGAGTACATTGTAAATGAGTGGAACAGAATCATTCATGTTTACAATGACAGCTCGTGTGAAGGATCCAGCAAAATTAACCATTGTGGTTTGTTCTATGACAACCTTAATCAACTGTGTATGATTTACTACTGATTGTAGATGGTGCGCTCCATTTCTTAGTAGAATAACCATCCAAGTACGGTCTTTTGGAACCTCGTTAATGAGAGCCTGAAGATGTCTTATTTTATGATTTTCCTGGTGTTATGTGAGTGCTTTTTCTAATATACGCGGTCAAAATACCTATGGAAACGCAGGCGGTTTACGTATAGGTATAATTGAAACAGAAAGTCCGCAGAGGAAACCTCTGCAGACTTTCTGTGAAAAACGCTGTGGGCAAATCTGCGATGCGTTGCTGCCGTGGTTTCTCCCACAGCGCTTTTTTGCTGCAGGACGCTACGTGGTGCCATAGCCTTAAAGAGTGTCTGTCACCTATCCTGGCATGTCTAGTTTAGTAAATATTGCATTCCTCAAATTCTGGAGCACCTTCACTTACAACTTTGTGATGTATTTTTACTCTTCCTAGAAATTTATGAATAAATAGAATAGACAACTTGGTTCAACCAGCTGGGATTGCAGATTTACATAGTCTGACTCTATCAAATCAGTGCTATCTGTGCCAGAGTGCACACCCTATTGACAAGAGGAATGCTAACACCCAGAAGAAATAACAGAGGAACAGTACAATGTAGAGTAATACTACTAATTTCCCATGCAGCATGTCTTGATGTGATAAACCTTTTAACCTCTTCTAACATTTGATGTACATCATAAGCACAAAGAAGTTACTGCAAATTGCTTTATACAGTCATATGAAAAAGTTTGGGCACCCCTATTAATCTTAATCATTTTTAGTTCTAAATATTTGGGTGTTTGCAACAGCCATTTCAATTTGATATATCTAATAACTGATGGACACAGTAATATTAAAGGATTGACATGAGGTTTATTGTACTAACAGAAAATGTGCAATATGCATTAAACCAAAATTTGACCGGTGCAAATGTATGGGCACCTCAACAGAAAAGTGACATTAATATTTAGTAGATCCTCCTTTTGCAAAAATAACAGCCTCTAGTCGCTTCCTGTAGCTTTTAATCAGTTCCTGGATCCTGGATGAAGGTATTTTTGACCATTCCTCTTTACAAAACTATTCCAGTTCAGTAATGTTTGATGGTCGCCGAGCATGGACAGCCCGCTTCAAATTATCCCACAGATGTTCAATGATATTCAGGTCTGGGGACTGGGATGGCCATTCCAGAACATAGTAATTGCTCCTCTGCATGAATGCCTGAGTAGATTTGGAGCTGTGTTTTGGATCATTGTCTTGCTGAAATATCCATCCCCGGCGTAACTTCAAATTCGTCACTGATTCTTGTACATTATTCTCAAGAATCTGCTGATACTGAGTTGAATCCATGCGATCCTCAACTTTAACAAGATTCCCGGTGCCGGTATTGGCCACACAGCTCCAAAGCATGATGGAACCTCCACCAAATTTTACAGTGGGTAGCAAGTGTTTTTCTTGGAATGCTGTGTTTTTTTGACGCCATGCATAACGCCTTTTTGTATGACCAAACAACTCAAACTTTGTTTCATCAGTCCACAGGACCTTCTTCCAAAATGAAGCTGGATTGTCCAAATGTGCTTTTGCATACCTCAGGCGACTCTGTTTGTGGCGTGCTTTCAGAAACGGCTTCTTTCGCATCACTCTCCCATACAGCTTCTCCTTGTGCAAAGTGTGCTGTATTGTTGACCGATGCACAGTGACACCATCTGCAGCAAGATGATGCTGCAGCTCTTTGGAGGTGGTCTGTGGATTGTCCTTGACTGTTCTCACCATTCTTCTTCTCTGCCTTTCTGATATTTTTCTTGGCCTGCCACTTCTGGGCTTAACAAGAACTGTCCCTGTGGTCTTCCATTTCCTTACTATGTTCCTCACAGTGGAAACTGACAGGTTAAATCTCTGAGACAACTTTTTGTATCCTTCCCCTGAACAACTATGTTGAACAATCTTTGTTTTCAGATCATTTGAGAGTTGTTTTGAGGAGCCCATGATGCCACTCTTCAGAGGAGATTCAAATAGGAGAACAACTTGCAATTGGCCACCTTAAATACCTTTTCTCATGATTGGATACACCTGGCTATGAAGTTCAAAGCTCAGTGAGGTTACAAAACCAATTTTGTGCTTCAGTAAGTCAGTAAAAAGTAGTTAGGAGTATTCAAATCAATAAAATGATAAGGGTACCCAAATTTTTGCACCGGTCAAATTTTGGTTTAATGCATATTGCACATTTTCTGTTAGTACAATAAACCTCATTTCAATCCTGAAATATTACTGTGTCCATCAGTTATTAGATATATCAAATTGAAATGGCTGTTGCAAACACCCAAATATTTAGAACTAAAAATGATTAAGATTAATAGGGGTGCCCAAACTTTTTCATATAACTGTATATGCGACAAGGTGATTGCAGTAGAATCCTGGGTGTGACTGGGGGTCAGGGACCTGCTGCAACAGCTGGGATGGAGAAACCACAATTCCTGGCTATTTAACCTCTTAGATACTGCAGCGAGTCATTGTCCCTCAAGGAAGTGATCATGGGTTATTGATAGTTGCTATAGTGGCCTAAGGCCTGTCAATGGCTTCCAGGTATGTCAAATACGAAAGCCTATTAGAGTCTGCCTGAGGCAAAGTCTAACAGACAGGTTGTCATAGTAATACTGACAATACTACAAGAGTATTACAGTGTATTATAGCAGTGATAAAAGTAACTGATCAGTGTAACTGTAATATCAATTTTTTTACTCATCCCACCTTCCAAGAAATGAAATAGAAAGCAACCATAAGTCAAAAAGGGACCAATAAAATCTACAGCTAGTTCTGCAAAAAAACAAGCCCCCAAATAGCTTTGTCTACAAAAAAATAAAAATATTATGGATGTTTGGATGCAGTAACACAATTGTGCAAAATTAGTGTAAAACATAAGTATAAATTGAGTATTGCTATATTTATACAGAATAAAGTTATTTATACAACTTGGTAAAAGATACATAAAAAAAACAAAAAAAACTAAAAACAATGCCAGAGTTGAGTTGATTTTTTTTTCATTTGACCTCCAAATACATGGCATTAATAGTGATCCAAAGGCCATATGTACCTTAGAGAGAATCTGTCAGCAGGAAAATTGTAATTGTAGTGATCTTTACACACTTTCCAAATATGCCTTTGTTATTCAGCATTGCAAAAAAATTGCTGATTTATTCATATGTAAATTAGGTGAAAAAGGCTATTGGGGCCTTTTGCTCTGCTCACCCACATCCTTTGATTGACAGCTCTTTCCGCTGGAGTGCTGCGAGGCAGTTAGGGGAAGTAATTCACAGCACAGAGTGAAACCCATGGCAATATAAGAAATGTCCCAAAAGTTCTTTTCGTCTAGGTTGAATATGAATACAACAGCGATTTCCTCGATAATGGAGGTGCAATGTTGAGTATCAAAGACATATTTGGAAAGTATGTAAAGAGCCCTACTAGTACTAAAATTATTTTGATTACGTGTAATTTTATACAGATCTATATACATTAAGTTTCCATAGGATGCTAAGATAATAGCAAAATAGTTATATTTCTACTAGAAATGTTTCATAATAAAATAAACGGCAAAGCTTTTCATGCTCATGGTTTAGCAGGACTATTTCTGAGATTAAACACCCACAATCTTGGCACCTATATAATACCAAATTAAAGGGGTTTCCAGTAATTTGTCATTTTTAGCCTATCTATAGGATAGGCCATAAGTATCTGATTGCTGGATGCATGGATCAGCTGTATGGGGCACTTCTGATGCCCATACTATGCACAATACAGGGTCAGAAGCTGTTGGCTCCATGCCCTGTATACTAGCCAAGGACCAGTACTGCAGCTCTCACTGACTTGCAGCACTGGTACCCAGCCAATATACAGGGACTGGAGCCAACTGCTTCTGGCCCTATGTTGTGTATAGTATGGGCATCGAAATCGGCCCATACAGCTGATCTTGCAGGGGCCACCTGTCAGACCCTCCACCAATCAGATGTTTATGGCCTATGCTAAAGATAGGCCACAAAGTACAAATTCCTGAGCCTATCCTTTAACTTTTTCTAAGTTGTATTAGAGATTGCATAGTATATTATGTTCTACATGTTGCATTACTGAGAGGTGTGGTGAATATCTAATATTCAAGCTTCCTCTCTGTAATGAGTCAGTCATACAGTAAACCATGATCATCTAGAAACAGTGGAATGTGTGACTTATGTGCAAGAGCTTCCAGAAAAATAATACTCCCAGTTCCTTATTTTTACAATTTAATTTCAGCTTTTTGTATTAATTATATCTAGTTCTCTATAACACACTCATCATCATGATAATAATAAGAAAATTATAATATATTATTAGAAATATAGGTTTCTTATACTGTTAAATACAGATGTTAGAAAATTGTAAAACTAAAACTGCTGCAACTTTAAGAATAATAGACAATCTGGTCTTCAGTGGAAGGAACAAGGAGGATATCCAATAGCCCACCCAGCGAAACCACTGGCCATATAAAGTGCAGCTTGTTCTCTGCACCTCATATGTTCTTTAAAATGTAACCAGTCATGTGACTGCATAGGAATATTTCTCACACTGATGTTACAAATGAATAATGCATGCAGTGATCGTGTGTATAATAAAATTCCACCAAATACATAATAAAACTAAGAAGTCATAGTACAGGGATAATAAAAAAAAAGTGATGTAACAGTACAGGAATAATAAATACAGTGATGTCATTGAGGAGGAATAGTTAAAATAATGATGTCACAGTGCAGGGACAATAAACATAGGAAATAGTTATTGCACACAGTGATGTCACAGTAATAAATAATCCCCACAGTGATATCACAAAATGAGGACAGTAAATAAACATAGTGATGTCACCACACAATTGTAATAACCCATCCTTATAACATAGGGTAATGCACACTGTGATGTCACAAAGCTGGGACACTAAGTCTTGTCAAATCATAATACACGGATAATAAAAATTGATGTTGGCTGTCTCTTACTGGCCATTCATCACCTCATAGTTACATGTCTGCAAGTTCATATTGAGTAATCTTATGTAGGCAGCATTTTTTTCCTAATTTCTTAATTTCTTAGACTAACTAACAGAAGTCAGCCACAGAGATTTTTGGACTCTCCAAAGTTTCTCCAGAGAGTTGTGGTCTATGGTTCCTCTAAAAATGATCCACCACAAGTGTCTGTACTAGGATTTTTATGTTTAACCTATACAGTGCTGGCCAAAAGTATTGGCACCCCTGCAATTCTGTCAGATAATACTCAATTTCTTCCAGAAAATGATTGCAATCACAAATGCTTTGGTAATAATATCTTCATTTATTTTGCTTGCAATGAAAAAACACAAAAGAGAATGGAAAAAAAAAGTCAAATCATTGATCATTTTACACAAAACTCCAAAAATGGGCCGGACAAAAGTATTGGCACCCTCAGCCTAATACTTGGTAGCACAACCTTTAGACAAAATAACTGCGAACAACCGCTTCCGGTAACCATCAATGAGTTTCTTACAATGCTCTGCTGGAATTTTAGACCATTCTTCTTTGGCAAATTTCTCCTGGTCCCTGAGATTTGAAGGGTGCCTTCTCCAAACTGCCATTTTGAGATCTCTCCACAGGTGTTCTATGGGATTCAGGTCTGGACTCATTGCTGGCCACTTTAGAAGTCTCCAGTGCTTTCTCTCAAACCATTTTCTAGTGCTTTTTGAAGTGTGTTTTAGGTCATTGTCCTGCTGGAAGACCCATGACCTCTGAGGGAGACCCAGCTTTCTCACACTGGGCCCTACATTATGCTGCAAAATTTGTTGGTAGTCTTCAGACTTCATAATGCCATGCACACGGTCAAGCAGTCCAGTGCCAGAGGCAGCAAAGCAACCCCAAAACATCAGGGAACCTCCGCCATGTTTGACTGTAGGGACCGTGTTCTTTTCTTTGAAGGCCTCTTTTTTTTTCCTGTAAACTCTATGTTGATGCCTTTTCCCAAAAAGCTCTACTTTTGTCTCATCTGACCAGAGAACATTCTTCCAAAAAGTTTTTGGCTTTCTCAGGTAAGTTTTGGCAAACTCCAGCCTGGCTTTTTTATGTCTCTGGGTCAGAAGTGGGGTCTTCCTGGGTATCCTACCATAGAGTCCCTTTACATTCAGACGCTGACGGATAGTACGGGTTGACACTGTTGTACCCTCAGACTGCAGGGCAGCTAGAACTTGTTTGGATGTTAGTCGAGGTTCTTTAGCCACCATCCGCACAATCTTTCGTTGAAATCTCTCGTCAATTTTTCTTTTCCGTCCATATCTAGGGAGGTTAGCCACAGTGCCATGGGCTTTAAACTTCTTGATGACACTGCGCACGGTAGACACAGGAACATTCAGGTCTTTGGAGATGGACTTGTAGCCTTGAGATTGCTCATGCTTCCTCACAATTTTGCTTCTCAAGTCCTGAGACAGTTCTTTGGTCTTCTTTCTTTTCTCCATGCTCAATGTGGTACACACAAGGACACAGGTTGAGTCAACTTTAATCCATTTCAACTGGCTGCAAGTGTGATTTAGTTATTGCCACCACCTGTTATGTGCCACAGGTAAGTAACAGGTGCTGTTAATTACACAAATTAGAGAAGCATCACATGATTTTTCAAAGGGTGCCAATACTTTTGTCCACCCCCTTTTTTATGTTTGGTGTGGAATTATATCCAATTTGGCTTTTTGACAATTCTTTTTGTGGTTTTCCATTGAAGACAAATTAAATGAAGATATTACTACCAAAGCATTTGTGATTGCAATCATTTTCTGGAAGAAATTGAGTATTATCTGACAGAATTGCAGGGGTGCCAATACTTTTGGCCAGCACTGTATATATAAACAGCATGGGATTAAAGTGATATTGCCATGTCAAACATGTATAGCATACTTTCAGGATATGTTGAGAGCAGAGAACTGGTCTGTCTTGAATATACTATGATCAGCTGATGTGACCCAGAAGACAAGATGGCAACCTCTCCTCACCGTCTACAAGAGCGCTTAGCTCGTAATTTCTATAAAAGTTCATTGATAGACCTACACAAATGCACAACCGCTATTCCATTCATTCCCGAATGGATGTGATAGCCAACAGCCACTTCACTAGGCATGATGGGGGGGTCAAGGGGGATAAGCCATGAAAGACAAGTTAATGCTTAAAGGTTTAAGCAGTGGCCTATTTCCTTTTTAACAATTAAATAAGCATGCATGCTTGTCTGAAAATCAGGGGAAGTATCTGTTGGTATATAACTGGACGAATGAGACATTCAAGGAAAATAGAAGCATGAAAGATAGGTGAGACAGGGTAAAGGTACCTGGATGTTCCGGGACAAAACATGGAGCTATCCATAACCCCTTGAAATTTTTAAACAGGTAAAAGGTAATAATATTACTACCACTTTGTCAAAAATAATGCTACGCAAAGTAGCCAAAAAGTAGCCAGGTCAGCGTATTCAATGAAAGTACTAAGATTTAATGAGATTAAGCTAAAATTTCTAACTTGAGTTCTAATATGTTGAAATTCCATGAAAATGTCATAATGAATGTTCTGACCTGACCAGTTGTAAGGGATAAGGTAATGATGTTTTTATCAATGATATAACAATCACATACACTGCCAGAAAGTGGTCTGTGTGAATAGTGTGTTGGGCAATATACAAGAACACAAAACACCAATCACATGCCTGGTGGATGTTGTTTGTAACCTTCATGTCCTTTTGGGTGAATGCTTTATTCCTGGTCAGTGACACCACTTGACCAGGAGGTTTAGCAAACAACAGTCATAGTATCAGGCTGAAAAAATCCCAAACCCTTCTCTGAATGCAAACTCAGTTCCTCGTGCCAAAGCTGCCAGTCAGTGTCTCATGATTGTACAGTTGAGGAAAAGAGACAATCCTCATTTATATTTGCTGATGTTCAAGATAACATTTAATATCACTTCATATTCAGTAGAAATACTGTCTGAATGTAATGTACAACATAATAATAAGACCACAAATAAAGACGCAAGCCAAGTTCTAGAAACTTAAAGGGGCTTTCCTGGACTTCTATATGGAATATGTGTATGTCTATCTTTAATAGCATCATAAACTATATTTCACTTGCAGGTAATGTTTTCACTTGTGAGAATTTAGTGTTTTATGTATGCACATCTCAATCTTAGTACTTTTTTAATGTTATTTTGTTGTCCATTGTTACCCATTTATTCCTATATCATTTAACCAGCAATAAAGAGTATAGTTAAATCAAAGTTCACCTATGAAAGATTGATTGTAAGCAAACCAATGTGTATATTTCTAAATATACTGTATATTCTAAGCATATCCATGGCTACAGTCAATGCAAAGCAAAGAATACACATTTGAGGCAGCAGCTGTGTATATATTTGCAAGCACGGCAGTATCTAATAATGGTTTTCTCATGGGCGGCAATTCTATGCTTTTACTTTACATAGTCACTTGCAAAGAAATAGTTGGGATAGACTGGCTACCATGGACAATGGCACTGCTCTTGTTCAAATGTATTTTTTGCGCATGTCCTTCGATATGTATGTGCAGTTCATAGATTCAGCTTTATAATGTAAAATTACACAGTGCAGTAACATCAGCACCAACCATCCCTGAGGGTAAGGCAGTTGTATACAGACCCTTTAAGTGTGTGGATCATTGCTCTAAAACCTCTAAAATCATGCAGACGCAGCCAATTATCGACTAGGTTAAGACCATGAAACAACTGAATGAGAAGCCATCTTTGCTTCATTGTCGGAGATTGCTTCTTTTATGTTGACATAAAAATCTTTTTCACCAGCATAAGTTCTATGTGTGCAAATGGGCATTGTCTAGAAAACTCATTGAAATTATGGGTTCCATGATATCATACTTAATCTGGACAGAGATGCTACAATTGAAATAAAGCTGGAGGACACCGATGGCAAACAAGTTCCAGAGAAGAGGAAACATGTGTGGCCTGAGACGCCAAGACAGACATGGGAATGAGCAACTAGACAACAGCACCAAGCTTAAATGAAGCCCTGGTATTTAACTTTGATCCCAGCAAGGAATAATGGACTTTGCTGAGTTCAATTTTCAGATGGCAACTCTCCAAGTGGTCTCCTACAGACTCCCACACCGCTGTCCTCTTGTAGGGATAGGGCATAAATGTAAAATCCTGAAAAAAAGTTATTGGCACAAGTGAGGGCCACTAGAAAAACATGGACTGTATTTGTCGAATGCTTCAGTAAGGTGTCAGCCAGCCACCAGTTCTCAAGCACATTAGATGTATTCCCTGACTGTCTATGTATTTTGTTGTAATCACCAATGTAGGACATTTGTTCATTTTGGGATGACCTACATACTTCTTCCCAGAAACAAAGATGAGAAAATTCCCCATGCTGTGGTCCTGTTATTCTAAGAACTAATCCAGCCCTGCGGTAAGAAATGCCAGCTAAATATTTGTGTCCATCCTCAGTGGATACCAGGATGCAGATACATTGTAAAGCTGTCACATTGAAGCAGGTAAATAGACAGCAATGTAGCGTGTAGAAGAACTTCAGCGTCACTGTCTTCAGGGTTTGTGGGAAACTAGGAACACAACAAATAAGACAATCTTGTAAAGGTTGAATGCCCGTAATCCAATATTATCACCAGCTTTAGATTTATATTAAAATGTGGTCAGATCCCATGAATATTGGCAAACTCTGCTAACAAACATCTGGTTCTATTTTCAGTCTTAAATCAATTACAGCAATTGGATCCTGTCACTAAAACATAACTTTTAATACTATTAGTAAATTAAATTAGTAAAAACAAGCCCCAATATACCGTGCCTTGCGAAAGTACTCGGCCCCCTTGAACTTTTCAACCTTTTGCCACATTTCAGGCTTCAAACATAAGGATATAAAATTTAAAATTTTTGGTGAAGAATCAACAAGTGGGACACAATCGTGAAGTGGAACGAAATTTATTGGATATTTTAAACTTTTGTAAAAAATAAAAAACTGAAAAGTGGGGTGTGCCAAATTATTCGGCCCCCTTAAGTTAATACTTTATAGCGCCACCTTTTGCTGCGATTACAGCTGCAAGTCGCTTGGGGTATGTCTCTATCAGTTTTGCACATCGAGAGACTGAAATTCTTGCCCATTCTTCCTTGGAAAACAGCTGGAGCTCAGTGAGGTTGGATGGAGAGCGTTTGTGAACAGCAGTTTTCAGCTCTTTCCACAGATTCTCGATTGGATTCAGGTCTGGACTTTGACTTGGCCATTCTAACACCTGGATACGTTTATTTGTGAACCATTCCATTGTAGATTTTGCTTTATGTTTGGGATCATTGTCTTGTTGGAAGATAAATCTCCGTCCCAGTCTCAGGTCTTTTGCAGACTCCAACAGGTTTTCTTCCAGAATGGTCCTGTATTTGGCTCCATCCATCTTCCCATCAATTTTAACCATCTTCCCTGTCCCTGCTGAAGAAAAGCAGGCCCAAACCATGGATGCTGCCACCACCAAGTTTGACAGTGGGGATGGTGTGTTCAGGGTGATGAGCTGTGTTACTTTTACGCCAAACATATTGTTTTGCATTGTGGCCAAAAAGTTCGATTTTGGTTTAATCGGACCAGAGCACCTTCTTCCACATGTTTGGTGTGTCTCCCAGGTGGCTTGTGGCAAACTTTAAACAAGACTTTTTATGGATATCTTTGAGAAATGGCTTTCTTCTTGCCACTCTTCCATAAAGGCCAGATTTGTGCAGTGTACGAATGATTGTTGTCCTATGGACAGACTCTCCCACCTCAGCTGTAGATCTCTGCAGTTCATCCAGAGTGATCAGGGGCCTCTTGGCTGCATCTCTGATCAGTCTTCTCCTTGTTTGAAATGAAAGTTTAGAGGAACGGCCGGGTCTTGGTAGATTTGCAGTGGTCTGATACTCCTTCCATTTCAATATGATCGCTTGCACAGTGCTCCTTGGGATGTTTAAAGTTTGGGAAATCTTTTTGTATCCAAATCTGGCTTTAAACTTCTCCACAACAGTATCACGGACCTGCCTGGTGTGTTCCTTGGTCTTCATGATGCTCTCTGCACTTTAAACAGAACCCTGAGACTATCACAGAGCAGGTGCATTTATACGGAGACTTGATTACACACAGATGGAATATATTTATCATCATCAGTCATTTAGGACAACATTGGATCATTCAGAGATCCTCACTGAACTTCTGGAGTGAGTTTGCTGCACTGAAAGTAAAGGGGCCGAATAATATTGCACGCCCCACTTTTCAGTTTTTTATTTTTTACAAAAGTTTAAAATAACCAATAAATTTCGTTCCACTTCACAATTGTGTCCCACTTGTTGTTGATTCTTCACCAAAAAATTAAAATTTTATATCCTTATGTTTGAAGCCTGAAATGTGGCAAAAGGTTGAAAAGTTCAAGGGGGCCGAATACTTTCGCAAGGCACTGTATACTAATCGAATAATAAGTAGAACAGTCTTACCAATATATCAAAGTTTATAACGGGGTTTGAGGATGAAGAGAAGGGGTATCAATCCAACCAGAGCTTGTTAGTAGGGAAGGACACGTATCTTACCCTATTAATGACCCTACAATCCCCAAATATTGCTCCCACCCTAACAAGGGAAATCCCCAAAACACTCTCCCTATAACACCCTAAAAAATAAAGCCACTTTATTTCTTAATTTTTTTCATTTATAGACATAATGCTTGTAGCATAAGGCAGTAATGTGCTTATTTCATGATTATTGATCTCCATTTGCTTGATACCAGGGTTTATTTCACAGTTAGAAATGGTCAAAGAAATAGGTGGCTTTCTTTTTTGTAGAATATTTTCCATTGTCAAACTGAACTTGGGTCGGAGTAGACTGGAGCATTTGTCAGGCCTCATGATTATTACAGAATGACCTTTTACAACAACTGGCAAAGCGCTAACATGGTGATTAGTCTACAATGTTGTGGGTGTTAGGTACTTTCATGTATCACTTGTAAGGCAGACAGATGAGCTGAATTCCCGACATCAGCTGTAGGTTGCTTGTTGCCTCCTTTTACCAACTGCAATCGTATACGTGCATGTCTTTCATGACATGTACAACTTATAATACAATATAATACAATACCATTGTCATGTATTTTTTTTTCTAGCAGGTACAAGCTCCTCTTGTCCCTGTAGACTTTTGTGGCCCTTTCACACAAGCTAATAATTGGCTGAAGGAACGTTCATAGGAACATTCATTCCTGATAACTGGGAATTTGGAAATGTCAGTGATCAGCCAACAAACGAACAAATGGCGACCTGTGGTGTACAGAGATACCATACTACTTTTGACATGTCTTGTATGGATCAGCCTCCATATTTTCAATGTATTTATATGTTTCTCCTATGTCGTGTCATCAGGGCTTGATGCCTTTGACATGGCGGCATGCGTGTGCATATTCTGTGAGAATAAATGCTATGTTAACCAAACCCCTGATAACAGGGCACAGGAGAAACAGATAGGTAGATAATTATGGAGGGACAGGACAGCACAGGGCTTATAGGGTAGTTGAGTTCATAAGGTAGGGGAGCAAATATAATATAGGGGAGCAAAAATAGGTATCCCCACAAGATAACTAGCCTAAATAGGCAAAAACATCACCCCTTTGGTGACATTAGAGTTGCGAGCAGCACTAACCAAATAATTAACCTCATTACTTACACCTTATCTAGAAAGTTTGAGGGATTATATGTGATAGGACTGTAGATATCCACAGAGTGGATATACTGTGTGTATGTTTCTGGTTATAAATCAAATAATGAAATAAATCACGGCCACAAAGTGTTATCAAAATAAAAATTCACTCCAACCTTGTACCACTAGTAAAAGAGAGATTGGTTTTAATTTGATAATAACATTTATCTTAGTCATAAACGATAATGCTATATAATAAAAGGTATCTATATTGTAGCAATATATCTATTAATGCTCCTAAAACTTTTGCCGCAGTCAATATTTCTGGAGGGTACTAAACAATTCTATTTTGATTTTCAGTTCATTCTAGTAGTTGTGCCTAGTACCAAACCAGAAGGGGTGTTGTATTACATACGGTTTCAAAGACACCCAAGAAAGAAACAATCCTTTAAATGAAAGACTACATTTTACTGCGTTTAGTAAAGTGTATTTTTTTACATTTTTTGTTTTGTGTGTTAGCCTTCTTATTACAAGGTAAGGCATAGAAAACCCCCGATCTTTATACAATATAAGTTAAAATACATAGATGATGTTATCATCTGAATATAGTATATGGTTGGTCTCCATGACAAATGATCTGCTGTAAATTTCAGCCATCCTTTATTATTCAGGAGGTCAGCATGTTCCCGAAGGAGGGAATTGCTATTAAGTATTAACTATAGATCAAACCTGGCCTACTAGATGTACTGTACATTAATCTTTTACACACATTTTTTAAGTATAAAGAAGAGTGTGTCCCCTTTTGTCTGCTATGTAAAAGAAAGTAACATTTCCATATAGATGTGATATATATATATATATATATATATATATATATAGGAATATGCACATTCATAACATTATATATCCCTCTAATTTATTAAAAATTGACAGTTTACACAAAGGACACTCCTAAGATTCATAGATTTACAGAATAATCACTTATTTGGCCAGACTAAAGATTTTTTTCGGCTAAAAATATTGATGACCTATCCTAAGAATAAGAAATCAATATCCAATTGGTGAACGTCTGACAGCCAACACCACAACCAAAAAGGAAGCAGACAGCTCTTTTCTCTGTGTAGTGGCCAGTCTTGAATGAGGGCTACACTGTAGTACCTCAGTTCAGCCACTATTCAGAGAACAGCGCTATCTGCTTCCTGCTCCATTCTCTAAGAACAGTTGATTGGTTGGGGTATTGGGTGTCAGACCCTCAGCGATCATATATTGATGACTTATCCTTAGAAGGTTGTTAATAATTTTATCCAATAAACCCCCTTTAAAATGTATTACTTATAATCTGTCATTTTCTGCCCTGACAAATAGGCAAAATGGAGACTGTCACTTATTATCTAATGACTAGTTTTACTACAATGCCAAGTACTGATCGTCACGATTACATTGTGTTATGGAGCATGAGAAACTGATAGTTACAGTGGGGAAAAAAAGTATTTAGTCAGCCACCAATTGTGCAAGTTCTCCCACTTAAAAAGATGACAGAGGCCTGTAATTGACATCATAGGTAGACCTCAACTATGAGAGAGAAAATGAGAAAACATATCTAGAAAATCACATTGTCTGATTTTTTAAAGAATTTATTTGCAAATTATGGTGGAAAATAAGTATTTGGTCACTTACAAACAAGCAAGATTTCTGGCTCTCACAGACATATCCGGGCCTGTCTGAAGTTTGCTAGAGAGCATTTGGATGTTCCAGAAGAGTATTGGGAGAATGTCATACGGTCAGATGAAACCAAAGTAGAACTGCTTGGTAGAAACACAACTCGTCGTGTTTAGAGGTGAGTGAATGCTGGGCTGCATCCAAAGAACACCATACCAACTGTGAAGCATAGGGGTGGCAACATCATGCTGTGGGGCTGTTTCTCTGCAAAGGGACCAGGACGACTGACCCGTGTACATGAAAGAATGAATGGGGCCATGTATCGTGAGATTTTGAGTGCAAACCTCCTTCCATCAGCAAGGGCATTGAAGATGAAACGTGGCTGGGCCTTTCAGCATGACAATGATCCCAAGCACACCACCAGGGCAACGAAGGAGTGGCTTCGTAAGAAGCATTTCAAGGTCCTGGAGTGGCCTAACCAGTCTCCAGATCTCAACCCCATAGAAAACCTTTGGAGGGAGTTGAAAGTCCGTGTTGCCCAGCGACAGCCCCAAAACATCACTGCTCTAGAGGAGATCTGCATGGAAGAATGGGCCAACATACCAACAACAGTGTGTGCCAACCTTGTGAAGACTTACAGAAAACGTTTGACCTCTGTCATTGCCAACAAAGGATATATAACAAAGTATTGAGATGAACTTTTGTTATTGACCAAATACTTATTTTCCACCATAATTTGCAAATAAATTCTTTAAAAATCAGACAATGTGATTTTCTGGATTTGTTTTCTCATTTTGTCTCTCATAGTTGAGGTCTACCTATGATGTCAATTACAGGCCGGCCTCATCTTTTTAAGTGGGAGAACTTGCACAATTGGTGGCTGACTAAATACTTTTTTCCCCACTGTATATGATAGTTATAGATAGTTTTAGGGTAAAAAAAAATCATTTTCATTTATATATTAGCTCTTTCTGTGCTCGGAAACCGTTATCAAGTCATGGTGACAGTGCTGTCAGCGGATTGACAGCTATCTCTGCATGCACATGTCATATATAGAGGGTTATCATTCACTATGTAGGACCAACCCTGTGACTAGACGACTGTTTCTAAGCATAGAAAGAGCAAAGATATAAATGCATACATGACAAGCTACACCAAATCTTTTCCCATAAAGCTATATATCAATCTGCTCAGCTCCTTCTGCTCTATAACATGCTCCTGTAGATTGCACTGCACTATCAATGTGACAAGGTCCCTTCCTGAGATAATAAGCCTATCATGGTGTATATATAAGCTTCAGTTTTGTTTTGAATGGCAGCAAACAGAGATCTTGGACATTGTAAGGAATTGATAAAGAAAGTTTATTGGAAAACTAACTTTTTATTACACAAAGAATAACACTTATTTGCTAAAACTGGAATACTCATTTAATATTTACTGGACATCCACTTCTTATATTATGAGATTTAAAGGTTAGCTTACACTAATTCTTTAAGGTAGTGACAGACAGCGCTGGGTCTGTTATATGTTTGTGCCTGTCATGTAGTTTTTGAACAATTTATACTTTATTAGTTGCAATGCTTAGAGGAAGAAGTCCCCTGAATAATATGCATGAGCTTGCGTCCTCATTTTTATGAGCTATAGGCTAACCTCGACCTGCCCCCACCTTTCAATTGCTGATTGGAAGTTCTGTCCCTTTGCATGGTGATAGGGAGAAGGCTGTCAATCAGAGGCTGGAGTTTGTATTTCAGAACTAGTATAATAGAAAGTTCTGTGTTAACTAGAGGCATAATGTGAAGCTTCTGGGCACTATGTGACATAGTCTTCCTATGTGGTAGAAAGTGAGGACACGGAGCAGGACATAGTTAGCACAGGCCCAGCATGACAGGGATTTGCCGGTAAAGCAGGCCAAACTCAGACTAGGAAAAGGTCAGGAGAATTCTGACAGGTTAGCTGAAGGGGCAAAAAGTAGTGGGAAGCAGTAGTCCTCACTGGGCCAGTTAAAGCCTGCCCGCCACCCATTGTCCTTACCTGGTATATGGGTGAGGATCCTTTGGAGGTCCTTGCTACGTTGCATGGAAGAAGACAAATTTAGGAGGTATGATACCCTTGGTTTTACAGTATTTCAGTTGAACTGATTGTGTGGTTGTCACAGGGCTAGGTCCTGGAGAACTCAGGCTGAAAGTACACAGTACCCTGCACATATTTGTGACTTCTGAAGTCGGCTTAGTGCAGCTGGGAGTTTGTTGGTACTGCCTAATCTGCACCCTTCCAGACCTTCCTAGTGATTTGGATCCTATTAAAATATTCAGGGGTGAACCTAGCCTCTCTGCTGCCTGAGGTGAATTTTAGAAATGCGCCCCCTCCTCCAAATAAAAAAGATACCCAACTCAGCTATCTTTGGTAGTGTGATGGAACCCACCTAATTAGGACAGGCCCCCCATTGGCAGATCAAAAAAATCCCCTTATTTGGCCACATAGTATAACACCGCCTTTTTTTTTGGCCCCCACATGATATACAACCCCCTTTTTTTGGCCCACCACACGATACATCAAAGAGAAAAAACAAACTAGCACTAAAACCTAAAATATAACCTTTAATAATCTGATTAAAAAGTGTACAATGCACTACAAAAAAAATGACGTCTGTAGTGTTGCTGCATGTGGCATTAAGCAGACAACAGCACATAAGTAGCTTTCACAATGTCCATAAAGCCTCTGTTTGAAAAAACAGCTAAACTAAGTGCTCAATAATCAGCAACATGTGAGAGGCTTTATCACAATGTCAATAGAGCCCCTGTTTGAATAGATCTATCCTAAGAGGCTTATCAAAATGTAAACACAGCCCTTGTTTGTATAAAGCTATCCTCTAAGAGGCTTATCACAATGTCCACACAGCCCCTGTTTGTATAAAGCTATCCTCTAAGAGGCTTATCTCAATATCAACACAGCCCCTGTTTGTATAAAGCTATCCTCTAAGAGGCTTATAACAATGTAAACAGAGCCTCTATTTGTATAAAACTATCCTCAACGCGTTTCCCCCAGAGATAAGCAGGGTTCATCAGGAGAAGGTAAAGATAAAGATAATATCAAGCTTACTGAGATAATTTGCAGTAATAACTGCAGTTCCCAGTGTCCTGATGGTGGACACTGGTACTAAGAGAGCCGACGCCATTCACTGTGTCCCGCCGGGTTAATAAACCCGTAGCCCGCCCCCATGACACTCCCCCCTCATGACGTCATCGGACCGAGGCTCCGCCCACCTCGTCCGGAGGTTTGTCATGCAGGGGAAAACAGGTTTCCATGGAGAGGAGACGCTGAACAACAAATGTAAAAAAGAGAAAATGGTGAATGAAAACAAGACTGCAATAAAGTAAATAGAAAAGAACCTTTCAAGATCACAATCAGATTTACTTAAGATAACAAATGCAAAATACAAGTATAAGTCTGTAAGAACGGGTAGATGACTGGACTAGGGAAACATTGATATGTACACTAGTATGTACTAGAGTGGCAAAGATAAACCAGCCACCACGGCAGTGCATACAATTATGTACTGCTTTAATTGTTATATCCCATCCATATAGAGAAATACCCAAAGATGTAAAACATCAGTAAAATAAACAAAAGATATTTGGGTAAAGCATAATAATAAACCATAAAAATGAATGAAAACTACTATTGCTATATAAACAGACTAACTAGATGTAAAATGCAGATGAAACCACAATTATATAAATGATGCAAAAGAGAGTGAATCATTCAGGCCTTTAGGTTTCACACTCTGAAATTGAAAAATACGCCTGGTCTCATGTTGTAGGATCAACCGATCCCAGTTACCACCTCTCATTGGGGGACATACTCGTTCTATACCTTGAAAGGTCAGAGACTTAGGGTCACCTCCATGATATTCCCATACATGGGTAGAGAGGGTGCGATCTTCTCTCCGTGTGATATAGCCTACATGGTCAAGTATTCTGCGTCTAAATTCTCGTATAGTTTTACCTACGTAATTTAACGGACAGGGGCATGTGGCCACATAGATCACACCAGTGGTCCTACAGTTGATGAACTGTTTAGCAAAATGTTTCTTACCAGTAGAGACAATAGGAATAGTGTCCCCTTTCAAGATGTAGTCACATGCCTTGCATGAGCCACATTTGAAGGTCCCAACAGGGACACTTTTATCCAGCCAAGTGCTAGCCGCAGAGCGGGGTGTAAAGTGGCTATGTGTTAGCAAATTACCCAAATTCTGACCTCTGCGATAAGTAACAGAGGGATGTTGACTAATTAATTCTCTTACATCTGGATCAATTGTTAATATGTTCCAATAGGATTTGAGTATTTCCATGACACCCTTAGCTCCACGGTCATAATTCCCTATCAGGCGGATAGCATGTGTATCCTTTGGTTTAATCTTAGGGGTAAGTAAAGTGGTACGATCACTAAGAGCTGCCATCTCTTTGGCTTCTTTGAGGACAGACGTTGGATATCCTCGTTTGTAAAACCTACCCTCTAGCTCTTTAGCTTTGACATGAAAATCATCCAAATTAGAACAATTCCTACGTACACGAAGGAATTGACCCTTAGGTATTCCCCGCCTGAGGGGGGCTGGATGGAAACTATCCCATTTTAATAAGTTGTTTGTAGCTCTCTCTTTACGGTATAAAGAGGTTTCCAAATCCCCCTGTCCGTTAATAATGATGTGAAGGTCCAAAAATGTAATTGAGTGAGAATCTATTGACACAGTAAATTTCATATTGATGTCATTTTTATTGAGGGCCTCAACAAAGCCCCAAAACTCTTCTTTGGGGCCTGTCCAAAGGATAAGCACATCATCCATGTACCTTATCCATAGCGAAATCATCCCAGTCCACCTCTCAAAGATATCCGAAAAAAACCAGACGCTCCTCCCACCAGCCCAAAAATAAATTAGCATACGTGGGCACAGCTGAACTGCCCATAGCGGTCCCGCGTTGCTGATGGAAGAAGCGCCCGTCAAACAGAAAAAAATTCCTCTTTAAAACGAAATCAAGGAGCTCTAGGATGAATTCACCATGGGGGGCCAATTGAATGGTATGAGATTGAAGGAAATGTCTAATGGCCTCACAGCCCTTATCATGTGGTATTGAACTGTATAAGGCCTCGACATCAATGGATGCCAAAAATGAACCTGGTGGTAGTGTTATATTTTCCAACCGTTTCAAAATATCCATTGTGTCTCGGGCATAGGAAGGGAGCGTTAAGACAAATGGTCGCAATATTTTGTCAATGTAAACACATCAAAGAAGCCAAAGAGATGGCAGCTCTTAGTGATCGTACCACTTTACTTACCCCTAAGATTAAACCAAAGGATACACATGCTATCCGCCTGATAGGGAATTATGACCATGGAGCTAAGGGTGTCATGGAAATACTCAAATCCTATTGGAACATATTAACAATTGATCCAGATGTAAGAGAATTAATTAGTCAACATCCCTCTGTTACTTATCGCAGAGGTCAGAATTTGGGTAATTTGCTAACACATAGCCACTTTACACCCCGCTCTGCGGCTAGCACTTGGCTGGATAAAAGTGTCCCTGTTGGGACCTTCAAATGTGGCTCATGCAAGGCATGTGACTACATCTTGAAAGGGGACACTATTCCTATTGTCTCTACTGGTAAGAAACATTTTACTAAACAGTTCATCAACTGTAGGACCACTGGTGTGATCTATGTGGCCACATGCCCCTGTCCGTTAAATTACGTAGGTAAAACTATACGAGAATTTAGACGCAGAATACTTGACCATGTAGGCTATATCACACGGAGAGAAGATCGCACCCTCTCTACCCATGTATGGGAATATCATGGAGGTGACCCTAAGTCTCTGACCTTTCAAGGTATAGAACGAGTATGTCCCCCAATGAGAGGTGGTAACTGGGATCGGTTGATCCTACAACATGAGACCAGGCGTATTTTTCAATTTCAGAGTGTGAAACCTAAAGGCCTGAATGATTCACTCTCTTTTGCATCATTTATATAATTATGGTTTCATCTGCATTTTACATCTATTTAGTGTGTTTAAATAGCAATATTAGTTTTCATTCATTTTTATGGTTTATTATTATGCTTTACCCAAATATCTTTTGTTTATTTTACTGATGTTTTACATCTTTGGGTATTTCTCTATATGGATGGGATATAACAATTAAAGCAGTACATAATTGTATGCAATGCCGTGGTGGCTGGTTTATCTTTGCCACTCTAGTACATACTAGTGTACATATCAATGTTTCCCTAGTCCAGTCATCTACCCGTTCTTACAGACTTATACTTGTATTTTGCATTTGTTATCTTAAGTAAATCTGATTGTGATCTTGAAAGGTTCTTTTCTATTTACTTTATTGCAGTCTTGTTTTCATTCACCATTTTCTCTTTTTTTACATTTGTTGTTCAGCGTCTCCTCTCCATGGAAACCTGTTTTCCCCTGCATGACAAACCTCCGGACGAGGTGGGCGGAGCCTCGGTCCGATGACGTCATGAGGGGGGAGTGTCATGGGGGCGGGGCTACGGGTTTATTAACCCGGCGGGACACAGTGAATGGCGTCGGCTCTCTTAGTACCAGTGTCCACCATCAGGACACTGGGAACTGCAGTTATTACTGCAAATTATCTCAGTAAGCTTGATATTATCTTTATCTTTACCTTCTCCTGATGAACCCTGCTTATCTCTGGGGGAAACGCGTTGAGGATAGTTTTATACAAATAGGGGCTCTTTTTACATTGTTATAAGCCTCTTAGAGGATAGCTTTATACAAACAGGGGCTGTGTTGATATTGAGATAAGCCTCTTAGAGGATAGCTTTATACAAACAGGGGCTGTGTGGACATTGTGATAAGCCTCTTAGAGGATAGCTTTATACAAACAGGGGCTGTGTTTACATTTTGATAAGCCTCTTAGGATAGATCTATTCAAACAGGGGCTCTATTGACATTGTGATAAAGCCTCTCACATGTTGCTGATTATTGAGCACTTAGTTTAGCTGTTTTTTCAAACAGAGGCTTTATGGACATTGTGAAAGCTACTTATGTGCTGTTGTCTGCTTAATGCCACATGCAGCAACACTACAGACGTCATTTTTTTTGTAGTGCATTGTACACTTTTTAATCAGATTATTAAAGGTTATATTTTAGGTTTTAGTGCTAGTTTGTTTTTTCTCTTTGATAGTATATTTGAGCACGATTAGTTACTCTACATTTGTTTACTACCACACGATACATGACCACCTTTTTCTGGCCCCCAGATGGTGTATATAACACCCTTTTTCTGGCTCCCCACACTGTATATGACCCGCTTTTTATGTCCTTCACACAGTATATGACACCTTTTTATGGCCTACACAAATCATATGACACCCCCTTTTAACCCCCAACCCCCACACACAGTACCACCACCAGAGTGTGCTGTAGCCGACGCTGAAGAACTCCAGGACACTGGAGCTTTGTGGCGTAAGTGCAGCACAGTGCAGCCTAGAGGCGGCAGCAGAGGGTGGCCTGGACTGGAGCTTGGACAAATGACTAAAAGTTATCGCCCGCTATCTATTGCAGTAACACAATAAGTTGCGGACAATTTAAAAAATGCCATTGCCATTTTAATAATTCCATCATACAGAGATGTCTAGCTTATAGATTGATTGTTTCATTTATGGCTTGAGTAAGCAAAAATATGTTATGGGGAGGTTATACAGGAGTCGGAGTGTACTTGGCAATACCCTGGTCATATGGTCCCTCATACAGTACATCAGGGTCCTGGTAATCTATTGAAATTATGATTAAATTTTACCACTTTTCATGAAACCAATTCCATATGTTTGTCTCATATATACTGTTCACACAAATATCGGTTTGATATTTATTAGGGGGCTTAGACCTACACTCATAACCAAAACCCTACACGGGGCAGTGATTGATAACATCTGTAAAGCGCTGTGGAATATGATGGCGCTATATAAGTAAGCAAGATAAATAAATAAATAAAACCGTAGTGGGCTGTTCACAGTTCCAATGATGCTGTAACCTACTTGAGGGATGAAACAGAACATACAATCACTAATGTGTAAGACTTAGCCATTATACAGACATAATTTAAAACTACTGAATTAAATCATTTTTAAAAATGTTTTCTTTGAGGAGACATTGGAGCAAGAATCAATCGAGGCAAAGAAGAATGATGTAGGAGGAACTGAGGTTCAGAATGAAACTTTTCCTCTAGCTCAATGCCCATTAGAGTGATGAAACTGTAACCAGATTATGATGTACCTTTCACACTGGCAGCCCTGTTCCCAAAATGCTATTTTAATAGGAGATTTAGCAGTTTAAATAAATTCTGGACACACTTGGTCAGTTGCAAATGTCACCAGTTCCCCACCAGTGAGTCGGCAATGTTAATAAACTGCTAATGAACTTGGCGGTCCAGTGTTTGCCCAAGTCCTAACTTATTCTTTATCCTTGAGACACCTTGATAAGTGCACTAGGTGTGTGGTTACAACTACCAATAAAATAACCCTTTTTTTCATGCAAAGGTAAAAGAAACTGCACTAAACAGACAACCTGGCTCCAGCAGTAACAATGCAAGGGTTATAATAAAGTAATAAAGTAAACAGGTTTAATGCAACTTTTAGCACACATGAATGGAGGTAGGTGAGAGATAGTAATTGTTAACACACTATATAGCAAATAAAGTACTACACTGATGTATGTGGATATCCTCTACATCAGGCAAACAATAAACAGGTGGAAGCATTCTATGTAGGAAATGCAAGAGCTTAACACACGCTGCATGTGTGTGTATAAGAGAAGTAATAATATTTCTGCCCATTATATGACTTATATTTTGCATTTTTTAGCTGTTTTCAGACACTATCTATAGTTTGGTGGGTGTAGTCTAGCTGCCATACACTGCACACAGTAAGTAGAGGAGAATCTTCATAACTTTCTCTCAATCAGCAACAGCCCATGAACACCTAAGACATATTGTATATACAGAAATTCTCATCTGTATTAATGTAGTTAAAGTGTTTGAGCTGGGAAAGAAACTTCTTATTTTGCTCCAGCAACAACCTAATCCTTCGAATATTTTCTGTCTCTCTCAGCTTCTGCTCACTCTTACCCTCTTCATGAACTTTTAGAGACATCTGTAAACTGATACATGTAGCCTTCAGTACGTCTTGAGGCAGATAAAGTAGAGATTTTAAAGACAAAATAAAAGAAAACAGCCTGAATTTTTTTTATAAGATATATTACAGTTTTTAATAAAATATATTATATAAATAGATTTTACTACTGTACTATAGGTTTATGCAAATTTTTTAAAAACATTGATGATATAAAGCAGAGCCGTTTTGACACATTGGTGGACTCAGTCTAAAGGTTTCAAAGGTGCCCCCTTCCCCCATAACCACCACATAGACATAGCTGTCTCACACAAATTAAAATGCCCCCCTCACAGTATAATGCTCTTTCGTCACTTTCACACAATATAATGCCATCACAGTCAAAGGTCTCTTCAGTGGCATCACACATTAACCTGGACTCAATTCCTAGTCCTTTCTTATGGGGGAGCTTGAGGTCTAAATTACCACTCTCAACCTTGCAACACCCAAAGGAAATGGGGGGTTGGCCCTCTCTGACTTCCTTTTATACTATGTAGCAGGCCAAATTCGCTATTTGAGGTCCTGGCTGATACCTGACCCACTACTGGGTTCAGAGGCACATTTAGCACACTATCTAGAAATACCCAATTTGTGGCCGGTCTTTGAGAATCTTCACATATATAGAGGTAAACTGTTACCTATCCATAGATTGGCAAGACAAATCTAGCAACAAGCCAAACGAGTAGCTGCATATATTGCTATCCCTGCCAAGACCCCACTATGGCGTAGTGGAACTTCTTACCTTTCCTGATGCCCAGACTTGGGAATAATATGAGATTTTGTCCTTAGGAGACTTGTATGACCAGGGCAATTTCAAATCCTTTGAATCCCTTAGTCGGTGTACAGCATTCCTAGAACTCAGTTCTTTTGGTTCCTTCAAGTCAGACACGCACTGTTCACCAAATTGCACACAACCGAACGTATACATTTCTAATTACCCTCTTATTCGTATACTCGGATCCCAAGGTCCACCAGAGTTATATGCTCACCTGATTCAGGTGAGGTATCTCACCTAGATGCATCTGCCCTGGAGAGATGGTGCACCCTCATTCTCAATCTTACTAATGAAACATATCTGGAAATTCTGGAATCCTCACAATATGTCTCCCCATCTGCTAATAAGCTGATTCAGGTTTATATGTTACACCAAAGTCATCTGACACCTGTCCGTCTGTATAAAATGGGATGCCTACCTTACCCAGGATGTCTCAGGTGTTCCGATACCTATTCAGACTCAGCATCGACCTTGTACACTGCTCCATCATTTCGCAGAGCCCTTAGGTCGCTCATTGTTTAAGCAAGGAGGACTGAAAGGAATACCCAGGACCTCTACCAATGATTGTGCTTTTATAATTATCTTCGCTTTGTGATATTTACTGTATACCATATTATATTGTTTGGTTAGGATATTGTTTTATATACCATATTCATTTGTCTCTTAGCCACTCTTGAACTCCCGTGCCCCAGCCCTCCTTTAGGGTTCTTGCCCATGGACTTGGTGATGGTGTTAGCTATGCAGAATTGTTTTCTTTAACTGTTCTTTGTTCTCCATTGATCCCTTTTCAATAGAACAATGCATAACCTGAGATTATCCAAATGCTTAGTGACTATTGTTTGTTTGCTTTTTATACTATGCTGTACAAACTTCAATAAAACAAGTTTTAAAAAAAAGTTATTTGTAACTGGAGCATTGTGAGTATTGTGTAACCTTGTGACAAAGTGTTTCAATCTAAAGAGTCTATGCTCCAGTTTTGAGTTTTGGGTGATGCAAGCTCATATTAGTTTATGCAATTGTTACGCATTCAGTTTAGGTAAGTTGCACAAAAGAAAACATGCAGGAAAAATTAGTGTGAAAATGTTATTAGCGGCACTGAGTGTTAGAAGTGTTGTTGTGATAGATGCTAAGTGATTCAGTATGTATCATGATAAGTAACACCTCAAAGTTGGTTGCTGATAATTACTCTACGTATATTAGCCCTTGTCAAACCCTGTCTACAACTGTGTTTATTACTGAGGCCAAACATTCCCACCACTGCCCATACAGAGACCATAACGTAAAATATAATGAATTCTGGAACACCTTCTATTCAGGCTCTATGTTATCACTTTTCATTTACACAGGAATCTCAGAATACAATTCATTCCCAGGTAATTGCTTTGTTTTATTGGTTTGCACTTGCCAGATCTTTTTTATGGAGGTTGGATGAGTTTTGCTTTGATTTGTTGAAGTTAAAGTTCCACTGTATAATTGAAGGTCAGGTTTATTTGCACAGTCTGACCAAAGCTTACACTTATCTGGTTAAGGATTTAAAGCCAGTCAAGGCCACATGTAAATCTATAAAAAAGATAAACTTGTACCTGATCATGGATTTGTTTTTTGTCGTTTTCTGGATGGACAAAGAATCTACGAATGAAAACAGTAGGTAGATTTGCTGGAATTAGATAGATGGATAGATAGATAGATAGATAGATAGAAGAAGAAGATTTCTAAAAGAAGATGTAAGAGAAACAGAGAGAAAGGATAATACAATGCGATAATGTGGACTGAACTGTAAAACATAGAGGCCTGTCCAGGGACTCAGTACAGAATGGTACCCTCAGGCCTAGTTGATGAATGTTGCTCTTGAGTGGACGTCATACATCCCTACTTGACACACGGCATACATGTATGTCTTGGTGCACAAATGAGTCAACATTACCGACACTGTAAATTTATAGCGGTGTCCCGACTCAGTGAAGAGTCTCAGTTCGGGTCCCAGGTGTTCTTGACCTTTGGCCCACACTTGAGCCAGTGATACAGCCAATCAGTAGCTGAGCAGTGAATCCCCAGTCACAGGGAGCATCACCCCTCAGATTGGTTTATGAACTCATGTGTGGTCAGAATATCAACAAAGACTGTTGACCCAAGAAGAGACTCTCCAATGGAAATTCCTCACTTCCTTTGCAGTAGTTAAAAGAAGGAATGGGAACACCCTCTTAAATTATTGTAACAGATAATATAATTTGCTGTCTGTTCTATACTTATGAGAAGCCTAAATATATTCAAAACGTAATGGCTGTCTTTGATGAAGCTGACATATATCTGATTTCATCTGCAGGAAGCGGCTTGGGGCTTACTAAGTGTCAGTGTGTCCCTAAGGATCCTTAGCATTACTGGAGATTACATTAATTCTCTACTCTTTGGTAGGCGAAAGGTTACACTCTATAACCCTGTGTTGTCTATATGCAGAAAAAAAAATCTTATCCTACCAATCCAGTACTTATTTACTACCATGTTTTAATTCAAGCATCCAGAATTTGGTGCAATGTGGCACAGGTTTTACCCCATTACCTTTTGGGGAAATTAATAATTTGTACATATTTTTTGTACCAATATCTTGCTTATTCTAGACCTATTAAATGTCTTATAGTGATATAGGTCGAGCAGATTACCTCTGCTAGGGGCTTGATTACTAAAGGCAGAAGAGTAGAGTATCACATCCAAGACTGTGCCTCTTCTGCTAACTCTCCCCATAGACCTCTACAGACATGTGTGATCTCATACGTATGGTCTATAGCCCACCTCGAAACAAATGTAGCAGAGATTTCTGAAGGAAAGTCATTGTAGGAGGGAAGGATGCACAGGATAACAGCCCAATAAGGGGAGAAAGAAGCATTTTTCACTGATAAGACATATTACAAAGTTTATTATATTCGCTTGTACTTTTGGGATTTATGCAAAGTTTGTTGTAATGACAGTGACTATTTAATACTGAAGTATATTATACCAGTCTAAAAAAGGGGAAAAGTGGAGTAATTTCTACCATCTTTATTAAAATATTTAACAAGGAAAGTTGTTTCTGAAAATACTGATTTACTTCTTTTTTTGCCAAAAAATGCCATAAGTCAATTAATAAATGTAGGCCATGGGTTTTGTTTTAAGGAGGTTGGTGTTTGGAAGATACTGACTAATGTTTCTTTGTTTGTCATTTCCTATGAATGCTTGTCCTTGAGATGGGCTTGATAATTGGGCAGTATGATAGGCCTTAACTTTTGTGCCACTTAGCTCTTGGGCTGTGATGTGACTGATGCATGTGTGGGAAACTTGAGGGTAAAACAGCATAAAGTACGAATGTAAATGCCACCCAATAGCAGCTGTAAGAAAGTAAAGCTCTGATTGCAGAAGATCAAAATCATGCAAATTGTGTTCATCTTGGCTGCAAAATCCAGGAAAACAAGTATTTTACATTTTATCCTTATAGTAAAACTAGAAGAACTTTGGAATTGAAATGTTAACTCTTTTGACACTTGACAGATCCCTATCCTTTTGTATGATAAAATCTAAGGTTATAGTCATATTGTGCACAAGAAAAGGTTTTGAGTAAGTAATAGAATACTAATATGATAACCTACAACCTCTAAATAGCCCTCTGCACCTGTATATAAGAAAGGCCTATTGTCTTACAGTATGGCAGGACCCGGTCTCCCTGGAATCTGAATTTTGGAAATGCAGCACAAAATCCAGACCATGAAAGATTTTATCAAACTAGGGCTTGTTCAATTTGGAAAATAAAAGGTTAACTAGTGACATGGTTACTAATGATAGTAATATTTTTATTTATATAGCACCAATATATTATGCAGCACTTTACAAATCGGAGGGACAAGAACATGACCAAACATTATCAGACATTACAATGTAACAAAATGAGTAACATATCAAACAATAGGAGTGAGTACCCTGCTCACAAGAGCTTACAATCTATGAGGAAATAGGGGTGACACAAGAAGTTAGTACAGTATGTACAAATACATACCTTCCAACATTTGTAGGACAAAAACCAAACCAAGAAAACCCAAAAAGTAGCCTGGAACACCCACTTGCAAGTATGCAATTATTTTACAGGTCCTGCCTACAATGTGTCACCTTAGTGAGATACGCACATGCAACAATGAACAATATAGAAATCTATCTAATGGCCTATAAATACCCAGGCCTATAACCATCACAAGTGAGAAACTATCATTTGTAAAGTGCTCCAGAATATGTTGGTGCTGTACAAATAAAATGTATTATTATTTATTATTATTAATACATACAAAAAAAACAGACATTAAAGAAGATAGTGTCCGTCATGTTGCTTACATTAGGGTTAACAGGAACAAACATAGAATCAGTTTGTGTCCGTTCTCTGCAACAGTTAATGTCCATTGCTGTCATCCTATGATGGAAGACAACAACAGACATTAACAACGGTAGTGTGAACCCAGCCTAACTTAAACTATACTTAATATCAATTCTTATGAGGATTTATGAGGGTTAAATCTCCAAGATGAAGGCCTTGGTGAAACACATGTTGGGGTTGGTATCATCCCTGGTTGGGCTTTTAAATGATGAATTGGTTATCCAGTTTTCAAAAATGATCTGCAAATACATCCATAGCAGTGCTAAATACTCACTTTTGCCTTGTTCACCGTTTACTTGGCTTTATTTTACTTGCTGCTCATTGAATCAATGTTATTTACATGCAATGAATCTGTGGACAAACTACATTTCCCATGATTCATCTGCCCACTCTCACTCTCTGTACTCTTCTCTTCTCCACTCTCCCCTGCAATTAAATCACAGGTTATAAATCACTCCCACATCTGAGGTCACATGATGCTGTGATGTTTCATTAGCAAGCTCACTCTCCTCCATCCATGTGAGAGCAGGCAGATGAATCATGGGTGTAATATGAGGCAAAAAAAACAAAACTGTCTAACATGCTATTAATCACATTTATGGAGTGTTTTAGGTGCTTTTGGTGGTGAGGGTTATGTCAAAGGGAAGGGAGATTAGAATGTGCTCAGGTGTTTCAAAAATGTACCAACATTTTTAAGCCTTCTGATATGTGGTGTAATGTCAGAGTAGACAATCTACCAATACACCAGATTTATCAGACAGCATCATACACTTTAATACATCTGGTACAGTTTAAGACTTGGCATGCCACATGTGACTACTGTTACCCAATCACAGGCCTCAGCGAGGAACCCGGGGGATATGACATAAGACAGAGGGTGGAAGAGGCCTGAAGAGGACCCCGGGACACCTCAAAGATGCCCAGGAGAGGTGAGGCAAGCTGAATATAAGTGTTTGGTATTTTTCCTCACCTCCCCTGGGTTTCCACTTTGGGTTCTGATGAAAACCCAGAGTATAATAATAGCGCTTCCAGTTTTATCCAAACAAGTTTGGTACGAAAAGAAGGGTGAACCTCACATGAGGTTCGTCCATTTCTAGTCAACCTGATTCTGACGTTGTTTTCCCCTTGTGAATCGTTGCCTCCATTGCATAGATATTGCTATTTTTGTCAATATGCAATTGAGCTCTTTGGAACAACAAGGGCATTGTCAGTTAGGTCTTTGCAGCAATGGATACACCCTCATTGTTCCATACAGGTCATTTACATATTAACAAAAACAACTGAGGCAGCAATTCACAAGGGTAAAACACCATTTGATTCTGGTGACCCTAACCTATCTATCTACGGGATGGGCTGATTTGCTGGGTTTTGGTGACAGACTCCCTTTAAAGGACTGCATATATAGACACACACACAAATACATCAAGAATTCCTGTCACCCTTTGTAGGTGCCCAGCAGTCTAGAATACAATCTGCATATCTACTAAGTGATATTTGTTCTGCTGAGTAGTATTCTCCGGAGGAAGGAATTTAGTGCGCTTTGTTTAGACACATAGTAAACTGGATAAGTGGATTATTGTAAAGTAACAACTTCAAAATGAATGTGAATCGCAAATATTATTACAGTAATTTTTCTATTTTAATTATACTCTTAATGTGGCTTTATATGTGCTCTGTTTACTGAACCTCCTTGTCCTTCCTTGTATATTTGCAGCTCTTAGACAAACATAACAACACAGTATTACATTTTGCTAGCAGCGGTAGAGACTGTAAACTTGGTAATTATCATTTCATTAGTTTATTAAAACATGACTATCTATTTGTCCCAGGAACATTTATGCTTGCAAAAAGAGCTACAAAGCTTTCACAAACTATTCAAAGCATTACAAAGTATTCAAACAAAATCACTTTTTACACATTATTAGGCCTCATTCGCATGTCCGCATCTGCGCAGGTCTATGTGAGGTCCATGCTATTCACAGACAGTGCCCTACCCTGCACATTTTTGGATGGTGTGCTGTCGAATGTCATCCGTTTTTTTCGTGGAGCCATAGACTATCATTCATGGGATGTATCTGCCATGCATCAATTAAAAAAAAGGATGTGCTTCCAATTGAAATGAAGGGGTACATATGGCGTCCACAGAAAATGGCCCTACAGAAAACGTATTTCAGCCACAATAGATTATCACCCATCCATAGGGTAGTTTACAACTACTAGGTCAGTAGGTTCTGACTGCATGAACCCTCATGATCACTAAAGCAGGGGTCTAAGACCCCATATCTGAATGGATCAGTGGACGAGCATCCGTGCTGCTGCTCCATTCAAAAACTTTATGACTGAAACAGATAGTCGAATACTTTATCATACCCTGAAGGTTCCCAAATTCCTACGAACTTTATTTGACATTTACTTAACTAAACAAACCCTTTTCTATCAGCAGGGTATCAATTTTTTAATTATTATCAATGGCTGTCCCATGGCCCTGCCTAACTAAGTGACACTAGTACTGACTAGTCTCTTTCCCTAAAATCTCTTTATCTATCAATTATAATATATATTAGAATCTGTAAAATGTATATGCATCTAATTTATCTTACCTCATCATTGAAACACAATTTGCTATCTATTCCTATCTGGTATCTGATGTGGTCTCTTTGCAATCTGTATCTCCACAAAATGGCAGCATTCATGGTTGGGATTCTTATAATGGCTGAGTGACCTCACACCTATAGTCCCTCATTATAGGGAAAGGGCTATCTCCAAGGCATTATGGGAAGCCCACATGCCTGAGGTCATGTGATCCTCCTTCTTCTCTGGCTTATTCGTATCTGTACAATGGTGGTGCTATTTTGGGTGATTTGTCCAAAACAAATCCCAGATGTTCAGATTCATTAAAATCCAAAATCCCAAAGTATATGTTAAACCTATCCATAGGCCCCTATTTGCCTTACGGAGGCCATTTATGTATAATGTGCAAAATCAGGGGTGAATTTTAATCCAGAGATACAAGAAGAACCTTCTTTGACACAGGCCAAAAAAGTGCCCTTTTGGGCTGAAATATAGTTTTTCGGCTATATAGAATAGCATAGTCAACTATACTATTCTATAAAGGTGCACCCGCAAATCTGTTGGAGGTATAAAATGGAAAAAAATACCTTTGGCGAAAACTGCATATCAAAAACCAAAAAGTCCGCTTTGTTACTACACCATTCATGGCTAAAGTTTTCAGCTATACCCATGTTGGTTTTCTTTAATTAGGCAAGGGCATGAGATAAGGAAAAGATAAGGCACAGATTAGGTTTGTGTTACATTTACATAACAATATTTGCAATCTCTTGTAAGACAAGGTTTCATTAATGATTTAGCAAATCATAATGTCCTTTTCAATTTGTAGTTTTTTTGTCTCAAAAAGATATGTTCCCTTTCATACATGAAAGGCACAAATAAACATGGCTTATAAAGATAACACTAAGGAGAGTAGAATGCAATTGCTTGGATAAGAAAAAGAAGTGTGAGATAACTCGAAAGTGAATAGATATAGCAATAATGGACCTCAATGCAGAAACAATATTGTAAAGGAACTATGTGGCCATATAAGAACTTAAGCCTAGAGGTTAACTTTCATCATTGGAATCTATAGTTAAGATAGATAAGAGTGAGCTCACAGAGCTACCACCTAACTGCAGGCAATGACATACAATTTAGATTTCTGAAAGTAAAAATAGAGACCCCTACCTCACTTCCCAATACATACACACATTTATGCTTGTACATTTTTTACATACCCATACTATTCCCCCAAAAGACAGAAAGCCACAGTGATCAGACAAAATGGAATTAAAAATCTGTAGAAGACTCCGCCGCAGATTTCGTTGAAAATCGTCGAGTGTCCGCAGGTAACCGCTGTTTTTGCCAACAGGCTCTCCGTTGGAGCCCAGCTGTAGTGTGAACCTGGCCTTAGGCTAGGATTTATTAGAAAATAAATACTTTGACCTTAGGCTGTTACTAATATTTTTCTAGAGATCGGGCTCTGGTGTGCATTGCAGCTGATACGGGGGTGTATTGTGACTGCCATGTGATACTATGGTGCAATGTAACAGGGAAGGACTTTAGCTTGCAATAGGAGAATTGTGACTGGTAATGCAACAGTAGGGAGCTGTAGTACTACAAAATAAAATTCAATGGTGCAAGTCTGAATAAGACCAGATTCAATGAAGATCAAATATGTTGAAAAAGGCTCAACACAGAGATGAAACAATGCATAAGGCAATTAAGAGAATCTTTATTGGAAGGGATTTCTGGATCTTTGGGGTTTTTTTTGTGCATCATAATGTATAGTATGTAGCTATAGGGATTTCAGTGGTTGCAACTGGGCTCTGGAAGAACAGTACTGCAACAACATACAATAAGTATATAGTTCAACCTGTCATCCAGAAACCTGGCTCTGGGATGCCTTGTAATTGCCTTATTAACATTGGTTACCCTGGCTCTGGGATGCCTTTTGAATGATATTGGGGTGATAGCACCATAGAAATAAGGCATCATCGTGGATGGTGATCTATGGGTTGCAACTATATAAGAGAGGTTGCAGTTGCACCCAGGCTCTCCAGCCTAAGGGGACCTCGCTGCCCGATATGGGGAGATCAGTCGCAATCTGGCCACCAGTCACTATAATTTCCATGATAACATTGATAAGATCCGTCAGGAAATAACTGCCCAATCCCCAGGTGGCACTGACCCCCTCACCAGCCACATTTCAGACTGTTAATTCTCATCTTTTGAACCTGTTACAGAGGAGGAAGTATTTCAGCTACTTTCTTCTTCTCGCTCTACGTCCTGCAGTAGTAACCCTTTCCCCTCACACCTTCTCCAGTCTGTCGCCTGCCGTCACGAATTACCTTACTAAAATATTTAACCTCTCTCTCTCTCTCTTCTGGAATTTTCCTACTGAAGAAATCCTCCCTTGACCTGTCCTGTGCTGCTAACTATCAACCTGTCTCTAACCTCCCTTTCATCTCCAAAATCTTGGAACAGTTAGTCTATTCTCGTTTAATCCGCTATCTTTCTGCTAACTCTCTTCTTGACCCCTTACAATCTGGCTTCCGCACACTGCACTCTACTGAAACGGCCCTCACAAAAGTCTCCACTCTCTTCTTATTCTTCTAGATCTCTCAGCAGCATTTGACACTGTTGACCATCAACTCCTCCTCGCTATGCTCCGTTCTGTCGGCCTCACGGACACCGCTCTCTCCTGGTTCTCCTCTTATCTCTCTGACCGCACTTTCTGTATATCATTTGTGGGCTCTTTTTCTTCCCCTCTTCCCCTTGCCTTTGGGGTTCCTCAGGGCTCGGTCCTAGATCCCCTGCTCTCCTCTCTCTACACAGCCCCATTGGACAAACCATCACTAGATTTGGCTTCTGGTACCATCTTTATGCTGATGACACCCAATTATATACGTCATCCCGAGACATCACCCCTGCACTAATACAGAACACCAGTGACTGTTTCTCTGCTGTCTCAAATATCATGTCTTTGCTGTATATGAAACTGAATCTCTCAAAGACTGAATTACGGCTGTTTCCACCATCTAAAAGATCTGTCCCCGATATCTCCATTGCAGTCTCTGGCCTTACCATAACTCCTAGGCAGTATGCCCGCTGCCTCGGGGTTTTGACTCAGACCTTTCCTTCACCCCCCATATCCAATCACTCGCACGCTCATGTCATTTCCACCTCAAAAACATCTCCAGAATACGCCCTTTCCTTACCACAGATACACTAAAGACACTTATTGTTGCCCTCATTCACTCTCGCCTTGACTACTGTAACTCCTTACTAATCGGTCTTCCCCTTACTAAACTCTCCCCTCTACAATCTATTATGAATGCGGCGGCCAGGCTCATCTATCAGTCCAGATGCTACAGAGATGCCTCCGGTCTGTGTCAGTCACTACATTGGCTGCCCATTCAATACAGAATACAATATAAACTTATCACCCTCATTCACAAGGCTCTCCATAATGCTGCACCTCCCTACATTTCCTCTCTCATCTCTGTCTATCGCCCAACCCGTGCTCTCCGTTCACTCAATGACCTAAGACTAACATCCTCTATTATCAGAACCTCCCACGCTCGTATACTAGACTTCTCCCGAGTTGCACCACTTCTCTGGAATTCTCTATCCTGGACTATTAGATTAACCTCCAATTTCCACAGCTTCAAGCGTAAACTAAAGACTTATCTTTTCAGACAGGCCTATCACAACTCCTAATGTAAACCCTTCCGTAGTTAGAATCCCTAAAATGTACCCTCCTCTGTTTATGCTCCGCCTCCAACATTACCTCACAGGATATGATGCCATATCAGACTAACTTTATATGTCCAGCACCATCTGCGCGTTAAAGGACACGACTGGTGACGGCTCATAAAGCTTATATATGTGTAATGACAGTAACCTCTATTACAGAATTGTCTGACCATTGTACAAGCAATGCTACATCTGTTGCCGCCCCTGCTACCTCTTGTGTCACCCCTTCTACCTTATAGATTGCAAGCTCTTGCGAGCAGGGCCCTCAGTCCAGTGTGTGAATTGACTATTTCTTTGTAATGTATCTTTTTTGTCAGTACTTGAACCCTACAAATTGTACAGTGCTGCGGAATATGTTGGCGCTATATAAATAAAAATTATTATTATTATTATAAGAAATCTCAGTGGACACTGCTAAGTTGTTTATGATGTGTTTGTTGTGTTTTGTGCCAATGTGTACATAGTTTTATTTGTTAATATCCATGTTTTCCCTTAAGCGGGACTGTAAGAGTGTACCATTGTGTGAGGGAAGCTGAGCCAATGGTAGTGTCCAGTCAGCAAGTTCTGGAAAATGAGAGGAGAAGTGGAGCCTTCTTCCAGCTTCCAAGGGGGAAGGTCGTGATTTTAAAGGTGTTGCAAAGAAGTACTGCAACTGTGCTGCAACTCTGAAAAAAGTGCTGCCTAGAGACAGAGAGAAGTGCCTTTACTAGAATCTGAGGACAAGTGGAACATGGACCTCAAAGCTTTGACCCTGCCTGAGCTACAGGACAACCTTCTATATTGAGTAAGAAACTGGCACTTGTTGAAGGTGAGGGAGGGAAAGAGAAATCCAAACAGAGACTGCCGGAACTACCATCCACTAGGCTCACCCCATACTCACGGTGGACCTAAATTATAAGAACTGTACCTCCATTGTCTGGAGGCAGTTGTTTGCTATACTGAACCATTTTGCCAGTAATGTGTAAACTTATGTGTGAACTTATTTCCTGCGACCACAAGTTTCCTGAATCTCATTCCTGTGTCAACAACGTGGGGATGCCAACCTCGATCTGGCTTAGAGGACTGTGTCCCATTTGGATGTGCTCCGGAGGAAGACTATCACTACCATTGGGAACATCTCAGGTTCCCTCAGCACTGCACCAGCCCAGGAGGAGAGCTGGACGACAGGGTTGACAACTCCTGTTTCCAGTAACTACTACTACTAACCAACCTACAGGTTGCCGCATTACATGGTACATGATAGTTTGGGGCCCTGTAACTGATTTTGTATTGAGGCCCAATATCTTCAAAATACACCTCTGGTGGCTGGCTCTGAATGTGATTGGCACTGCATGGAGGTGGGCGCATTGTTAAAGGTGCTGTATTGAGCTGCCTTGATATGTGGTGATGCACTTCAGATGCTTCAGAACTCAATTTGAAGAGGGAGCACTTCATGTAATACAATTGGTGATTATTAATAAGAACACAGTGTCACACAGTATAATACATTGTAGTAGATTTGTAGATTTTTGTTCTGTGCAGGAAACAGATACCACACAAATGACATAGCAGATGTTTAATGTCTGAATTGCTGCACTAGTTATTGTCAATAGCAGACCTCTGAAAAGAAGACACAAAGGAGACATGAGACCTGAATGTGTCAAAAGACCAGAGCCTTCTTGTGTTATGAGTAACAAAGACAAGGGAAGGATAAGGTTTCATATGATGTAACATGACTACAATACTCTAGGTCAGGGGTAGGCAACCTTTTTTGTTTGGCATTCCGATTTTAATTAAAAAATCAAAGATGAGGTACTCAGAGAGCCAAGCAATAATTATAAAGCAATAATTATAAGTCTGACAACCCCTAAACTAAAGTCATATTTTTGCACAAGAAAAAAATGCCTGTGTTTTCTGTGCAAAACACACTGTTATACAGAATAATGTCCCATAGCGGCCCCTGCACACGGTATTATGTCCCATAGCGGCCCCTGCACACAGTATTATGTCCCATAGTGGCCTCTGCACACGGTATTATGTCGCATAATGGCTCCTGCATAAGGTATTATGTCACATAGCAGCCTCTGCACACGGTATTATATCCCATAGAAGCCTCTGCACATGGTATTATATCCCATACCGGCCTCTGCACATGGTATTATATCCCATAGTGGCCCCTGCAAACGGTATTATATCCCACAGCCATAGCAGCCCCTGCACACGGTATTATATACCCATAGCGGCCTCTGCACACAGTATTATGTCTGATAGTGGCCCCTGCACACGGTATTGTGTCTCACAGTGGCTCCTGCGCATGGTATTATGTCCCTTAGTGGCCCCTGCACACTGTATATTTCCCATAGCGGCCCTGCACATGGTATTATGTCCCATAGAGGCCCCTGCACACAATATTATGTCCTATAGAGGCCTCTGCACACGGTATTATATCCCATAGAAGCCTCTGCACACGGTATTATATCCCATAGAGGCCTCTGCACACAGTATTATATCCCATAGCGGCCTCTGCACACAGTATTATGTCTCATAGCAGCCCCTGCACACGGTATTATATCCCATAGCAGTCCCTGCACACGGCATATGTCCCATAGCAGCCCCTGCACACGGTATTATGTCCCATAGCGGCCCCTGCACATGGCATTATGTCCCATAGCGGCCCCTCCCAACAGTATAATATTCCAAATTTTATAATATTCCAATTTTTGCCATTCACTAGCTATTATTATACAAAGTCCCTGTGCTAAACAGAAATGTATGATCACCTACAGCAGGGTCGGCAACCCCCGGTTCGCGTGCCAAGAGTGGCATGCAAAGCTTATTTCACTTGCACGGGCAGCCCGAGTCCTTGCCCAGCTGTTTCAATCGGACCAAACATCGCCGAAATGAAACTGCTATTATTATACTGTGGGGTCTCTTTAGACCCCAGAGGATAATAAGTGGAGGCTCAGAAGAAGTGATGAAACATAAAAAATATTACTCACCTTCCCTGCACTGTGCCGCGGCTCTGTGCTCTGCAGGCACTTCTGCCTGAAGTCAGGAACCGCTGATTGGGTCTCAGGGGTCACGTTGGTGAGCCAAAGCCAGGAGTGGATTAAGCAGAAGGTAGAAGTATAAGTACTTCCTATATATTTCCTATTCCTTTTTGGCTCAAAAAAACGCAGCAAATTCTGCAACAAAAAAAGCTGCGTTTCCTCAACGTGGGGTCTTAGCCTTAGAATGGATTTCTGGACCTTTGATTTTTTGTGGATCATAATGTATAGGGTGTAACTAAAAAAAGATGTCTTTATTTCGGGACAAAAATCTCAAGTAAAAAAATACACTTTATTCCCGTACAAAAAGCCTTATTATTATGAACAAAATAAAAAAAAACACATATTTGGTTTCACTCTACTTTTACAAACCAAACTATGCAATTGACACGTTTTTTTTTATCCTGCATGATGAATGATGTAAAAAAAAAAACTTCAAAATAATAGCAGAATTTCTGTTTGAATAAAACTGATCAAAAAATTATATGTAACCCAAAATGGTGCCAATGAAAACTACATAGTGTATTGCATGTGGCAACAAGAAAAATGTGCAAAAGTAATGACACAAAAATATATATAAATTGGGTATATGTAATGAACCTCAGAATAAAGTTAACATATTATTAATAAAACATTATAAAACATTATAAAATTGGCAGTACATTGTAAATGGCACCAGTAAAATAATACAACTTGTTCCCCCAAAAACAAGCCCTCATATAGCTATGTCGACAGAAAAATAAAAAGGTTAAAGCTTTGGGAATACTGAGATGAAAATGAAAAAATACAGGCTTAACATTACATTTTCTGTAAAGATCAAAAGAAGCTATTTAGTGTATCAAATAAGCAATAATAGGAGGCATGTGGAAGGGGGCAAATACTTTTTCACTGCACAGTGTCTTGGTCTTCTACGATGTTATGTGTTCTGCATGATAAAAACTGCCTTCATGAGGATTATCAACCAGCATTCCACGGAGTCATAAACATGACAGACATTTTCTGGAGACCAAATTAATTTGTCCATATCCCGAGTACCAGATATTGCTAACAGCCTGTTAGAAAGTGAGCGTGAACCTCATTAGCCTCCATCTAAACAGCTCAGGGTTCATTAAAATCTGAGCTGCCATATTAATGTGGCCAGAGTTAAGCAGCTAATAACATATACACTTATTTTTGTACAAGGGGACGGCAGTAACTTTAATGACAGTCATTTGCAAATCATGATATTAGACTTCCTTTAAAGCTGAATGTTCAATGTATGTCAAGGTTCACTTGAATGTTAAGTCATGTGCATTTTTAGTTAGTTAAAGAGCATTCTCGACAACCTGGAAATATAGGTCCCTGACTTGTCCTCTCAACCATAACATTCTTAATGGTATGTGCGTTGTCACAACTGTATTTCATTGCACCAATGCACCTGTAATAGAAAAAAAATGAAAGAAATTAGTAAATATTCTTAATTTTAAATTGTTATACTATTTTGTGCATACAGCTCATATGCTGACCTATGTGTCTCTATGGTTACCGACCAAGGCTGAATGTGTTGACTGATGTCAATAAGACTACCTGAGGTTATTTTTTTGTAATGTGCATCCATGAGTGGCAATCTATGGGAAACCTCTTTAACTCCCCCCCCCCCCCATTTTTTTTTCCTAAAGTATAGAAAGGTACATGAATGATATAAATTATAGTGAGTGTAATCTTACCAGCAGCTGTATTTGTGAGTTATCCCATCCCTTCTGGTCCTCAGCTGTGTCATGTGACAGAGCAACAAGTCTCTTCAACTGACACAGTGTCTTATGTATGGACAGGAAATCAGTTTCCCTATTCATTCCTATGATGGCCTCAATGTGTGTCTCATAGACTTGCATGGAAACAGATTGGATAGCTCTCAAATACTGGTAAGATTATTTTCACAACAATTTACGTCATGTACCTCTCTGACAGACCAGAGAATTACATTTTTTGTGGATGTGCTTCTTTAATGACTGCTGATATGCCTTTTTACAGTGGTCAATAGGCCATATTATAGATTGCTGTGTTTTTATGGTACTAGAGTAGAATATGCTGTGGTTCAGGTTTTTGATAATTTCTGCCTTCCCAATCTCAATATAAGCCGTGCTTATATGAGCACTGTGTACATGATAGGGCAACAGCCCTGCCCTAATTGCGTTTACTGGTCCCAGCGATCACATCATAGATCACATGACCATGTTGCTGGGTGTAACTAGACACAGTGCTGCTCATACAGTGGCAGTTGTCACTTGTCACGGGTTTTTGCCCCTGTATATTGGGCCGCTGTGGCAACTCCAGTAATAGTGTAGATAAATAATAAAAACATGTTAAAAAATTAAGTCACAGTGACATTAAAGGGGTTCTCCAGGGAGGGTTTCTATATTTATGAGTTTCCAGGTTGGTTCCAACACCAGGTCATGTGATGGGAACTAGCACCTGGCACCCAATTCATTCTCACTTCTCTGGATTTACTATTATAATAATGTATTTAGCCAGTTTTCAAAGTACAGGTAACCAGTCAGAGGTGTAATTTAAAGATCCTGGGCCCCAATGCAAAATCTATAATGGGAACCCTACCTACCATGTTCCATTTGGAATAATAGTATATTTTATGTTGCAGAGGAACCTTTGGGGCCCCGTCAGGGTCTGAGGCCTGGTAGTGACTGCTTATGCTGCACCCCCTATAACTACGCACTTGTAACTAGCAATGAACACAGGAAAGAAGGGAGGAGGAAAAGCAACTTAGGGTCCAGGTGCTGGTTCTGATCATGTGACCTGGAATACTGTTCGTCTACAATATAACTTAGAGAAAGTAAGTAAAGAAACCCTCTCTGGAGAACTGATTTAACCAGGGCATGTCATATATCAAAATAACCATGGCAGAATGGTGGGAAGAATATTTATTTATGGTTTTATTTTACATTGTAAAAACATAAAATATGTCTAAATATTAAAAAAAAAATATTTTCCTTTATTACTTGATAAAAAGCCCATTATAGTTTAATAACCACATGTTAGAAAAAAAAAGACATGGACAGCACATCCCAGTATTATACATTGATCTATACTTCTCAGCAAAATCTACAAAAAGTGTACAATGTATGAGGCTACCAGCCACTTCATGGTCCCTACTCTAGTGGGTTCAGTGCTGCTACCAGGCTAAGCCCTAAGGCTCAGGGCCACCCCACCCCACCCCACCCCACAGGCACAGCAGTGGCAGAGACCATGTAGCACAGGACCATGTGAACAGATCTCAAAAAGTTCAACCATTATAGTTTTTAAGTTGTTAAAAAAATGTTTTATTTGCCACAATAAATGTGTACAAATCATTAAAATTACCTACAAAATAAAAAGTTATAGCAGTTTGACCAATAAATGTAAAAAATTTGAAATATAGCACTGGTCCTTATGGCTTAGATTGCAACCAGGGGATGGGGTTAAATTTAGTTCAGTTTCGTGTTTGGTGGTTTCAATATTGTATGGTTATATAGACATGAAATAAGGTATCTAACGCAAAGTGACACAGATCTTTATGTGAGAAGTTACTATTTAACTGAAACGCTCAGTCTTCACGCTTGATTTCAAATGCAAGAACATGGCCGATCACAACAGGTCTAAACATGACTAATGTTTAGCAAAACTTTATATTATGCCAGGTAATTGTTTGACAAAGTAAAGGGAGGTGAATGTAATGAAGTTCCTATGTCCCAAACCCCTGAAAGCATTGATGAATTAGACAGGTCACACAGCGCTCACTGAATATTACTTTGAATATTTTGTAAATTATATTTAATGTTATTATTATTATTATGCTTACTTATATAGCGCCATCTTATTCTGTTCATTTACATTGGCTCTTATATATATATATGCCTTAGTGATACTACCTCCAACATGCAAGCTTTATACTCACTATGCTATAACCCACTTATATTTGTTTGCCTTGTTTATAGGCAACATGATGCCATATATACAAGAAGACTTTGGAGCATTTCATTCCCCAGCCAAGACATAGGGGGTGATTTTCAAGATACATAGGTCAGAGGTTATTCATTTGTTTACTGGGAAAGGAGATAACAGATTAAGTTTCTCACAGTCGGTGGCTGAGAAACTTTGGAATCACGCAGGTTCTGTCAGACTCATGTATACCAATGTCTGTCAGTGTCTTTCCCCATATATCTATATATAAATATATATAGACTCTGACTTTAATAATATGGTATTTAACCCTTTAAGGACGCAAGGTAGTTTGTACATTAATGCTCAGTGACTTTTTTCATATTTTCCTTCCCTGCCTTTTACAATACATAACTTTTTTATTTTTCTGTCGATCTTGCTAAGTGAGGGCTTATTCTTTGCGTGAGGAGTTGTATTTTCTTATAATGTTTTTATTAGCTTTTATTAACGTTTTTGTGGTGTCCGTGTGAAAAAAAAAAAAAATTCTGCATTAAAAATAACAGCAAATTTGTCTGGTGGGTCATTAAGATTACAGCAATACCATATTTATATTGTTTTTATTATGTTTCATAACTTTTACAAATGCAACATAATTTTTTTGAAAATTGATGATTTTCCTGCGGTCTCTGTTTTCTGACGCCTATAACATCTTTTCTGTTTTGATGACATAGATAAGTAAGGGTTTTTTTATTTGCAGTGCAAGTTGTAGTTTTTATTGCTACCAATTTTTGGTATACAGTATATGACTTTTTGATCACTTTTTATTGCTATTTTTTTTGGGAAAGCGAGGTGACCAAAATCTGTTAATTTGCACATTGTGGTATATTTTATTATGGTATTCGCTGTATGGGGTAAATAACGCTATTGTAGGATAGTGCATACTTTTCTGCACATGGGGATACCTAACATGTTTGTTTATTTTTTTGTTTATGTTATGTGTTTTTTTTTAACCACTTCAGTACCGGGCCAATTTCTGGTCCAGGACCAGACACATTTTCGGGTTTTTTTGTGCGGTTTTGAGGGATGTAACATTTTTATCATATGCGTTATTCAACTAATTTCTGCATCTTTTTTCGGTGACACATAGGGCTTTATTTTTATGTTGTTTTTATTTTTTTCATGTGTTTTAATTTTTTTTTATATCCGGGAAAATATAAACAAAAGAGGAGGGGAAACGTGTCTGTTTTTTCACTTTTCATTTTTTTTTATTTAATAACACAAAGTGCTTCTAAAAAACTTTATAAAATAGTTTTTCCTCTCCATTACGGTAATTTTTATTTTTTATGGTGTCGTCGGCGGTGGGGCTATAAACTGTAATTATTGACGTATTATTTTATTTATTTTTTAAATTATTTTATTTACTTTTTTTTTTTAACTTTTCTATTAATTTTTTTTTTTTTTTTTTTTTTTTTTACATTGTATCCCCATAAGGTCATAATAGACCTTTGGGAACATCTGATCACTTTTTTTTTTTTTTTTGGGAGGCTGATTTCCCCTGTAACTGGGGCTGGTACATTTAACCCCAGTTTTAGGAGGAATACAGCTTCCTGCACGTTACTTCAACAATACTATAGAGCTGATCTGGGTCCTGTAGGGCCCAGCAGCTCTTGCAGACGCTGCACCCGGCGAATCACATGACCGCCAGGTCAGAGGGTGGCCGCAAGATGGCAGCGCTCATTGAGCGCTGTATATTCAGCGATCGGGAAGGCAGGGAAGGTAATAAACTTTCCCTGTCTTCTGTCTGGGAGCTCCGGCTCAAGTTACAGCCGGCTCCAGGTTTCGTGCAGCTACTGAGTTCTGCTTGGCGTCCTTGCAGAACTAGACAACCACCCATTGGACGTATAATCGTCTATGGGCGGTACAGAAGTGGTTAATGTAAAGGCAGGGTTTTTTTTTAACTTTTTATTATTTATTTTTTATTTTTAACTTTTTTTTTACTTTTTATCTGTCCCACAATGGGTTTTGAACATGAGATCTCTGATCCCCAGTGCAATGTATTGCAATACATTGTATAGCAACACATTGCACATAAGCTCACTATGTGTTATAGGGAGCAGCAGTCAGGAGGCCGTTGCTTGGCTTCCTGGCTGCCATGGCAACTCCTCGGAACCCACAATCTAATCGCCGGGGATCTGAGGGGTGGCGGGGGGGGGCAATCTTGCCCCCGGATCCCCACATGCCATGATTGGCGGGTAGTCTCATGCCGGAAGTAATGCCGCAGGCACAACTCCTGTGTTCACGACATTACAGTGCTGTACTATTATGGTGCTTAGTGTTAACTATATGCTCATCTCGACGTAATAGTATGGGACAGAGTGGAAAGGGGAGTCAACATTTGCATGAATGTTTTTTGGCCCATATAATCATGCCCCAGATCAGCCGACAAATGAGCAAATGCTTGTTTATTGCCTCACCGGATCATTTATGTGGGCATAAAAATGCTTGCAATTACTCCTCTACGCAATTTGCATCAGCCTATGTAAAGTTAATTGCAAATGAGCACTGAGTGACATGTTATATTGTCAATATCTCATGTCACCTGAACATTAGCCCATATAAATAGGCCTTTAATATTGTACCAGATGACTTCCATTGGATGAACTTTATTAGGCTATATTCACATCTGCACCGGAAAATCAGCGAAGGAAAAAGTTCTGCATGGAGGACTTTTCCTCCGCAGGTTTCAGTTTTAAAAGAACAGAAATGTGACCAAGCCCATTATAGTTAATGGGGTCCATCAGATTTTGTGTGTAACTGCTTTGTTTGTAGTCCACCTATGCATTGTTCAGGTTCTTCAACGGACCATAACAACAGTTAGGCACTGTTAGTGTGAACCTCGCATAAAACATAAAGACAAAAGTAGATCACAATACAATAAACACACTGTTAGCACATTACTAAGCATGTTACCTTTGTCTTTTCTGTTTTTGAGCACACATTTAGAGAAGAATAGAAGGGTATATTCTGAGCTTTTTATGTTGGTAATACATAGTTTGAAAAATAATGACATTGTGCAAATAAAAGAAGTATAGCAGAAACATAGACCTATAACGGAATGTCTGAATATTCGTATCCTGGTATACACTGTACATAATTGTGAAAAAAATGTATCAGTGCTAATGACTAATATAATTCCATTGTCGTGTGCATCAGCAACATTACCTACACAAGTACATTCTCAGTAAATGTATCCAAAAGGTCATTTGTAACATTGGTATGTCATTTGTAAGTCTAAAAGTCCACTTATCTATGATTAACTTGCAATCCTAAAAGGAGTATTTACAAGCAATGGTCCCCACATTGTGCCCCTTCTCACAAAATGAAGTCACAGACTAGGAATACTGCACACAGTGATGTCACAGAATAGAGATAATATATGCGGGATTGTTACAGTAAAGGCATAACTAATTCTATTGAGTAACAACCCTGCACATCATGATGGCACAGTAGAGCAATAATGTGCATGCTGATGTCACAGTATAAAGATTACATACATGGTGATGTCACAGAGTAATGAATGAAGTTATAACTTAAAATGAAAGGGGATTTCTGAGACTATTATATATCAACTGTCCATTGCATAGGACATCAATATCAGATTGGTGGGGATCTAACACCCATAACCCCCACAGATCAGCTGTCTGAAGGGTCTGCAGCATTTGGACAAGTGCTGTTGCCTCTTCAGTGCTTACCAAGCAGAGCACTGTACATTGTATAGTGGCTGCGTATGGTATTGCAGTTCAACCCTATTCATTTGAATTGGACTGTAGTGTGGCCATAGAAGAAGAAGAAAAGCAGCTTACACAAGTGCTGCAAGCTCTTCAAACAGTCGGTCGGCAGGGGCTCCGGGTATTAGACATTATTTATTTAGTTATTTCTCTTACTTGTATAGCACCAAGATATTCCACAGTGCTTTACAGATATTGTCAGCCAGTGTCCCATATAGGGCTCACAATCTAAATTCCCTGTCAGTAGATTTGGAGTATGGAAGGAAACCAGAGTATCTAGAGCAAACCTGTGGAAAAACATGGAGAACATACAAACTTATTGTAGATGTTGTCTTTGGTCAGATTTGAACCTAGATTTTATCATTGTAATATGGATAGTTTATCTTGAAGATAGGTCATCAATATCATACTCCCAGAAATCCCTTTTAATGACTACAATGATGTCACAGTGTTGGCATAATACGCTTAGTGATGTCATGGTAGTGGAATAGCACACAAAAGCAAACACAAGAAAAAGCACTGATATCACAGTATATAGATAATGTAAACAGTGATATCACACTATGGGAATACAGCACAGTTATAATGCAGACAATAATGATAAAGAATAGAAATAATGCACATATAAATGTCATCACGCACATGACATCATAGCACAGGGAAGACACCTAATGATGTCTTCAAGGAGGAACTATGCACAAAATGGTTCATAGATGAATAATGTGGTGATATCACAGCATAGGGAAAATGTTGTATTAGGGGGGATGAAACACACAGCAGCCTCACATGCAAAACCTAAAATATGTTTCTATTCAATTTTTCATGCCTCTTTTCTATCATCCATAGTCATCTGTGCCTACATTTTTGGGCCCCAGCTGGTGCTGTATGCCAGTTGCCTGGAGTTTATGCAAATGATGCTAATGGAAGGATTAATCAGCAAACATATTAACACACAGAAAAATACAGTCTTGAGACTTGTACATTAAAAAGTTCCTTAATCCTTGATGCTGCATACAATGGATAAGATATGTCTAAAGCGGAGTGCCCCCTTTTAAAGGGAGTCAATCAACTCCTACATGCATGTTCAACCTTTACCACCATTTTACAGAGCACATTACAGTAATAAACAACATGCTCTTGAAACTCATGCCCCTACCATCTTCTGCCTGTGTCACCCTGTGCAGTTGGAGTTGATATCCCCTCTGCTTTGACATAACTCATCCTATTTGAGTAGCAAGAGCAGGGCTGAAGACAGAGCCTTCAAACTGCCTTCAAAGTTGTTTTTCTTCAAAATTGACATACTTAAAGGGGTTGTCCAGGATATTTTTTTTTTAATTAGGCTGGGGTAATAAAAATAAATATTTTATCTATCCATTTGTCAGATACAGCTAAATCTCTCTCCTCACTGTTTACAGCTAGTTGTCTAGGTTACAGACCTGCTCTCAGGCCAGAATGATGATTCTGTTTCTGCTCACAGCCATCTATTTTATCTTCTCTCCCTCTCTTTTCTCTGATAAGGGCTAGTAAAAGCTTCCTGATCAGTGCTTCTGTTATCTCTGGATGTAAATCCAGAGATAACTATGCTGTTCACAACATGCACACTTTTTGTGCTGGAATGAGCTGAAAACCAGGAAGTGGACAAGAGGAGACAGGAGGGCAGCTGAAATCCTGAGACGAGAAAACCCCTTTAACAAATGTATGATGTATGATGTTTATCACTGTAATGTGCTCTGTAACACGGTGGAGGCAGTTGAATATGCTTGGGTATGCTGGTAGACTGCCTTTAAATCTCCATAAGCTCCCTCAAATAATTTTGTAAGTAGCAATGAGAAGGCCAATGCAGTGCGGTATTAGTTTTGTTTCCTAAAGCTTTATCATTTTCTTTATGATTTATTTATAAGTACTCTGTCTTGTTAGAAAGGTAATAAATAGAAATGGAAGTTACCTCATATGTACCAGAGGGAAATAACTATGCTTTTGGGCCTTAAATTTTGAAAGAGTACAAAAGCATAAGGATTGGAAAAGTCAGGTGGGTTAAATAGTTCTAGGAGCAAATAAAGTAAAAATGTGCAAAGATTCAGGGATATTTGTATCTAAAGCCATATCTCAGGGAACATCAGAAGGATTCGAGATTTGAGTAGAATCTGGTAGGTGAGATAGGGAAGTCTGCAAATAGGGTGCAGCAGGGGAGAAGCATTTAAATGTTAAGGCTTATGTTAAATGTTAAAGCTTACTTAACACATGGTGTAAAGAACTGGCATTGCCGCTATGGGAATATACATATATATAAATATACAGTACAGACCAAAAGTTTGGACACACCTTCTCATTCCAAGAGTTTTCTGTATTTTCATGACTATAAAAATTGTAGATTCACACTGAAGGCATCAAAACTATGAATTAACACATGTGGAATTATATACTTAACAAAAAAGTGTGAAACAACTGAAAATATGTCTTATATTCTAGGTTCTTCAAAGTAGCCACCTTTTGCTTTGATTACTGCTTTGCACACTCTTAGCATTTTCTTGATGAGCTTCAAGAGGTAGTCACCTGAAATGGTTTTCACTTCACAGGTGTGCCCTGTCAGGTTTAATACGTGGGATTTCTTGCCTTATAAATGGGGTTGGGACCATCAGTTGTGTTGTTCAGAAGTCAGGTGGATACACAGCTGATAGTCCTACTGAATGGAGTGTTAGAATTTGTATTATGGCAAGAAAAAAGCAGCTAAGTAAAGAAAAACGAGTGGCCATCATTACTTTAAGAAATGAAGGTCAGTCAGTCCGAAAAATTGGGCAAACTTTGAAAGTGTCCCCAAGTGCAGTGGCCAAAACCATCAAGTGCTACAAAGAAACTGGCTCACATGAGGACCGTCCCAGGAAAGGAAGACCAAGAGTCACCTCTGCTGCGGAGGATAAGTTCATCCGAGTCACCAGCCTCAGAAATCGCAGGTTAACAGCAGCTCAGATTAGAGACCAGGTCAATGCCACACACAGTTCTAGCAGCAGACACATCTCTACAACAACTGTTAAGAGGAGACTGTGTGCAGCAGGCCTTCATGGTAAAATAGCTGCTAGGAAACCACTGCTAAGGACAGGCAACAAGCACAAGAGACTTGTTTGGGCTAAAGAACACAAGGAATGGACATTAGACCTGTGGAAATCTGTGCTTTGGTCTGATGAGTCCAAATCTGAGATCTTTGGTTCCAACCACCATGTTTTTGTGTGACGCAGAAAAGGTGAACGAATGGACTCTACATGCATGGTTCCCACCGTGAAGCATGGAGGAGGAGGTGTAATGGTGTGGGGGTGCTTTGCTGGTGACACTGTTGGGGATTTATTCAAAATTGAAGGAATACTGAACCAGCATGGTTACCACAAAATCTTGCAGCGGCATGCTATTCCATCCAGTTTGCGTTTAGTTGGACCATCATTTATTTTTCAACAGGACAATGACCCCAAACACACCTCCAGACTGTGTAAGGGCTATTTGACCAAGAAGGAGAGTGATGGGGTGCTATGCCAGATGACCTGGCCTCCACAGTCACCAGACCTGAACCCAATCGAGATGGTTTGGGGTGAGCTGGATCGCAGAGTGAAGGCAAAAGGGCCCAACAAGTGCTAAGTATCTCTGGGAACTCCGTCAAGACTATTGGAAGATCATTTCAGGTGACTACCTCTTGAAGCTCATCAAGAGAATGCCAAGAGTGTGCAAAGTGGAAATCAAAGCAAAAGGTGGCTACTTTGAAGAACCTAGAATATAAGACATATTTTCAGTTGTTTCACACTTTTTTGTTAAGTATATAATTCCACATGTGTTAATTCATAGTTTTGATGCTTTCAGTGTGAATCTACAATTTTTATAGTCATGAAAATACAGAAAACTCTTTGAATGAGAAGGTGTGTCCAAACTTTTGGTCTGTACTGTATATTATGTGTTAGCATCTAAATTGACACTGAAAAGAAATTTGGATAGATATTCAATATTGCCAGTATTTAAAGTCATATTGTAAGTTGTGCTTTTGGCCATAACTGAAGGATTCCATGGCAAACCACACAGATTGGGGTTGGGAGCCACATGTGGTTCGTGAGCTAGTGGTTGGGGACCACTGGCATAGCCTAAGGATATGCCATAAATGTCGGATGTTTTTCAATGCTATTTATAAACATAACATCGATCTGAAAGACCTTTCCCAAACTTTAGTTGGAAATTAGCCTGACATGTCTGTTTTAGTAATTGTATTGTCCAAGGCATAACAATTTTGGAGGATCTTCTGTTAGAACTCTACATTGTGTCGTTCCTCTGTTATTCCTACTAGAAATTTATGAATAAATTAACAATGGGGTATTACCAATTGGGAGTGTTTGTTTGCACTGTCTGACATTGTCCATTCAGTGCTGACAGTATAAGTTTGCATTTCATGTACCCTGTTTCCCCGAAAATAAGACAGCGTCTTATATTAATTTTTGCTCCCAAAGATGTGCTGTGTCTTATTTTCAGGGGATGTCTTATTTTTTTTCAATGAAGAAGAATTCACATTTATTGCTGAACAAAAAATGAACATTTATTATATACGGTACTGTACAGTAGTTGTCATCACAAACCAGCATAACCAGACAAACTGTGAATCCTATCAAGAATTTCTTACTACCGTACCAATATTTCCATGAACAACAATTAACAGTATGGTACATTTACCAATATTTACAGTATGCATAGAAAGTAAAATTTATTCAATGACAGTTATGTCATCATCTTCTAGGACATCATCATAACAATCCAAACCATTAATTTCCCTGCACACAGTATCATCTCCCATAGTGGCCCCTGCACACAGTATCATCTCCCATAGCGGCCCCTGCACACAGTATCATCTCCCATAGCGGCCCCTGCACACAGTATCATCTCCCATAGCGGCCCCTGCACACAGTATCATCTCCCATAGCGGCCCCTGCACACAGTATCATCTCCCATAGTGGCCCCTGCACACAGTATCATCTCCCATAGCGGCCCCTGCACACAGTATCATCTCCCATAGCGGCCCCTGCACACAGTATCATCTCCCATAGTGGCCCCTGCACACAGTATCATCTCCCATAGTGGCCCCTGCACACAGTATCATCTCCCATAGTGGCCCCTGCACACAGTATTATACCGGTATGTCCCATTGTGGACCACCCATGCACAATTATTATACTCTGGGGTCTTTTCAGACCCCAGAGTATAATGATCGGAGACCCAGGGGAGGATAGAAACATAAAAAAACAACGTTGCTTACCTGTTCCTCGATCCGGTCCACTCCCTGCTGCTTCGGCCTTCCTCAATGCTGGACCAGGCCGGCGTCACGTGATGTGGGCCGGCGTCGCGACGCAAAGTGACGTCTCCAGCAGAATCGTTACAGCAGAATCGCGCAGCAAGGACAGGCTCCGCTTCCCGACACCAGGAGAACGCTCACCACTGCACACTCATGCGGTACAACGCAGCAGGGACATCGTACTGTACAGGATAACGGCAGCAGGACAAAGGGGGACAACAAGGAAAGCAACAGGCTCAGGATACTGAATGGTGAAGGTAGGGGACGACAGCAGTGTTACAGTATACCATATACCGTACCGGTATGTTCTGTTCGGGAATGCTGCGAAACGAAACGTCTCCTACGGTACGTCTTACTTTCGGGGGATGCCTTATATTGGGCAATTCTACAAAACCTCTCCTATGTCTTACTTTCGGGGGTGTCTTATTTTCGGGGAAACACGGTATGTAGGCAGTCCACATTTTTCTCGTACAGCATACTTATCCATTCATTTTAATGTCTTCATTCAGATGCCAGTCTTTTTTCATGGACAGTGGGTTCATCCGTCTTTCACAAACCCAGAGACATAGAAAGTATAGGAAATGAAAAAAAAAGTTGATCTGCTTTTCACACACATGTAAAACAGTTTAACAATGGACACACACCACCCACAAATTATCAGGGTGCTGTCTGTGAATAGCACAAACATTTTGCGGATGTGTGAATACAGCATAAAACTGTGTAGGAACACACCCCTTGGATGAGGAGAATGATAACGCCCTGTTGTCAATTTATTCATTTGTAGATGGAATATCAGATGGACAATAATAACATAAGAGTTTTAAGAAAAGATTATTCAGAATGAATATATTTTGGGGAGGACAAGTATTTACTAAAAATTTTAAGAGAGGTGACAGATCTTCTTTAAAGGGGTATTCCCATGAACATAATCATATCTATATTTGAAGATAATTAAAAGTAAAACATTTTTGCAAATATAAGTAGTTAAAAATTCTGCAGAGTTTTAAAGATTTTCTCTAACCATCTTAGTGACAGTCTGTTTTCCTGATCGGTTGCCAATGTATACGACCACAAATGCAGAAACTTTCTATGGTCTAGGACTTGTCAGGAACCCAGCCATGATTTTCTTATTGTAGCTGGGTTATCAGGCAGGGACACTCCATGTATCAGAAGATATCCCGGCCACAATAAGTAAGTCATGGCTGATTTTCTGAGCTTAGAAAGGTCCTCCATTCATGGTTGTATCCACTAGCAACCGATTAAGACAACAGACTGTCACCACAAGATATTTAGAGAAAATCTTTAAAACTCTGCAAAATGTTTAATTACTTATATTTGCAAAAATGTTTAACTTTTAATTATCTACAAATTTAAAAATTGTTATGTTCGTGGGAATACCCCTTTAAGTGTGAACAATAATGTCTCTGCAGCAGTAAGAAGAGCTCCAGAATAGAAAAATCATATACAACCACTGTTTTCTCAAAGATCAGTCATCCATGTTGTCTAACGGGTCCCAACGTAGTGAAGACTGTCACATAATGTTTCTAAAGATCTACCAGATCAGGAGATTAATGTCTACTATCTACAGGCAGCCAAACATATGTAGCACAACCTTGGATTGGTTAATATACAGACTCAGGCTGGAGCCACACGCTGGCACAGTGCTGCTCAACTTCCATCATAGGAAATCAGAAGTGTATTCTCCTGTAAGCCACAGCAGCAAAATCCAAAAACCAAAACCTGGTGGTGTTTGCTGTGGTTCACCCACAGGAATATCCACAGGTCTTTTCTATGGCAAAGGTTGAGTCCGAAGGTGAACCCCACAGTAATAGTTAATAGCTGTGGGTTTCAAGTCTGTAGCACAAGTAAAGCTGGCCATACATAGTAGACTTTCAGTGGTTCAAATGGCCAATCTCAATTGATGGTGAGGTATAAAAATACCACAAATAACCATTTACAACAAGTAATAGCAGACTTTAATGTACCCAGAAATTTGGTAATCTGTTGGATGTTTTCGCCTATTGGTCGGCCGAAAATATAAGAGTATGGCATGATTGGCAGAATTTGACCAAACATTTGCCATAATAGAACAATTTTGTTTTTTTCCTCCTAAATTGTTCCCCTGATCGACTGTTTAGTTGCATATGTCGATCAATGGATTGTTTGCTGAATGACTGGCTACATTTTGGCTGATCATTATTAGATCATTAGGCTGGTTGCAGACGACTGTGCTGCAACCAGCCTGCTGTGATTTAAAAGCACGGGCTGCACACGGGGGACATGGGGATTTTTCCGTGTGCCGCCCGTGTACGGACCGTGCTTCCGCAGCTCCTTTCATTAAATGAATAGGAGCCACAGAAGCACGGGCCGCAAAATAGGACCGGAATAGGACCTGTCCTATCTGATGCGGCCCAGACTGTCGGCCCACACACTGGACCGTGAAAATCATGGTCATGTGTACGGGCCCATAGAAAAGTCAATGTGCTTTCCGTGAAATACACGGATAGCACACTGACCCACAGCATGGTCGTCTGCAATGGGCCTTATTGTCAGGGCTCCTAGGAACCTCTCTATCCAATTTACAGCTCACTAAGGCTAGTTGCAGACGACCGTGTGTATTTTGCGGTCAGTGTTCAATTTTTGCGGACAGAGTGTAATCAGTGTGTGTTCAGTGTTTCTTCAGGATCAGTTAAGTATGTCCGCAAAAACGGACAGAGTGCCTTCAGTGTGCCATCAGTGTGTGATCCTAGTTTGTGGATGCACCATAAAAAAACACAGGTGACATCTAATTATATTCCTAGCTTGTCTGTGAAAATGGATGGCACACTGATAACACACTGAGTACATCAGTGTGCCGTCCTAGGTTTTTAGTCTCCCATAGGCTTCTATGGGTGAGTCCGTTCCACAAAAACTGAACAGAATAGGACATGTTCTATCTGATGCGGCGCGGAATCACGGCTCGCACACTGATCAGTGAAAAACATGGTCGTGTGCATGTGCCCATACAAATGAATGGGTCAGTCAGAAAAACACGGATAGCACACGGATCTCGCCCACGGTCATCTGCAGGGGGCCTACACAGCTGAAGTTATGTCAAAGTGAAAGGGACATGTATGTCTATGGGAAAACTGATTGTAAGCAGTGGCTAGAAAGTCCTAGTTTAACCATACACTGCCCTGACTCTCGCTTTTATACAATTTAACATTTAAAACGCTCCACATATTACCCATTCTTTAGGGGGAAAAGGTGCTTGCTCAACATTTTTTAGACACATGTGGCAGTTATATTGCAAAAAGCAAGGGTTTTCTAGAAAACTTAGGCCATTCTGTTGACTTGTAAGTGCTTGTTGTTATTTAGGAGATAAAATTGTGGCTGTGAGCCTAGTAGAAAAGTGGTGAAGAATTGGCTTTTCAAAAAAAAAAAAACCCCACCAAAAATTATCCCTTTATGGGAGCAGATGTGAAATCAAAATTGTTTTTTTTTTTTTAGATTAACATTGTGGCACCAACATTGGAAAGCGATGGACCAGGTTAAAGGACATGTCTGGCTGAGTGCTGGTAGCTATGGCAACATGACAGGCAGTACGGCATGGAATGATATGATAGGCCATGCCACAGGACATGTCTGACAGGTGGTAGCTATGGCAACACAAGTGGCAGTGCAGAATGGAATGATATGATGGATCAGGCTGCAGAACATGTTTAGCTGAGTGGTGGTAGCTGTGACAACATGAGTAGCAGTACAGCTTGGAATAATATTATGGGCCAGGCCACAGGACATGTCTTGCTGAGTGGTTGCAGTGGTGGTACCTATTTAGGACTAGCAGGCAACATCAGCACTATAGTAAATGTAACATGATACAGGTTCTTGGCACCACCATTTAGAAGCATCAGCTATAGTTGTGTGAAAATCCTTACAAATCCATGCCTGATTCATTTTGAAAAGTAATTTTTTTCCACGCTAGCTGTAGAAAGTTTATTCCTTCTAGGTCCTTCTAGATGTTCAGCAGCTCTGAACATCCTCTCGGCCATTATGGTTGAGGCTGGACAAGATAAAAATCCCATAGCAAACTTGGCCAGATTCCACTACTCTAACCTATTACCCAGAATTCCATGGGGTCACAGTTATCTGCTCTAAAATATGTGTACTCTAGGTAGGATTGTACCTGCTGGTGCAGCTGGTGGGTGTCAGTTGCCTGTTGTGGATGTGGGCAGAGGTCATCTGGGTATGTAAGCAACTGGTACTTGCAGTGGTTTCCCTAAATGCTGCGGTAAATTGGGTATACAGTCTATCCTGATAATTTTCCAATTTTTCTTCCCTTTGGAAGGCAGGGGAAGAAATCCTCCATTTTGGCTTTATAGTGAGGGTCTAAGAGCACTGCCATCTAGTATTCAACCTCTGCTTGATGCAAATAATACGCTTGTCACTGTATAAGCAGCAAAGCATACAGCCTGCCATGCTTGCCTGTGTGTGCACAGACCCAGGGGCCTGCCATAGTTGCTGTTCTTGACCAGCATCCTCGTCTTCAACATCATCATCATCTTGAAAGAAATAAGGATCAGCTTCCTCCCTTGGCTGTGCCTGTGACATATCAAGGGCCCCCTCTGCATCTAAAGGAGAGTCCTCCTCTTTCTCTTGCAGTCTAGGATTCCTCCATCATAATGAGCCTGACCCAAATCTTCATTCTCTTTCATCAACCCAGGGTGATAATGTTGACATCCCTCTCTGTATGAGTGTAAGTGTTTCCTTTAGGATATACAATAAAGGGATCACATCGCTGATTCTGCAGTTGTCCCTACTGACAAATTTGGTGGCCTCTTCAAAGGACTTGAGAAACTGACACACTTCCCTCATGATCCTTCTATGACATATCTTGAAATAACACATTGTCCCTGTGGTCTGCTGCATGTAGTAATCATTTACTGCCTTCTGCTGATCACACAGATGCTCCAGCATGTGTAAGATGGAGTTCCACCGAGTAGGAATGCTGCAAATAAGGCGGTGCAAAGGCAGACTGTTTTCTCACTGTAAATCGAGCAGGGTGTTTTTTGAGACAATTTGTAAGCTTTTCAGAACCCAGTGCTCTTTGTATCATGCAATGAGATGAGTCACAGATCCATCCCAACATCCACCATTACTGCAAAGCCTCGTGTTCATCAACACTGTAAGGTGTCCACCTACCACTGATTATTGGCTGAAAGGCTGTCAGCTGATGTCAGGTGGCAGCATAAGATCACATTGACTCACAAGAGACATTCCTCTTCTGTGTTAAAAAAAAAAATGACAAATTAGTCCGAACATCTCTAATTATTATCTACCATGTATAGCCAGCTAGCTTTAAATCGCGCTATGGGTTTAAATGCAGCATGGATGAAATTTGCTTAACTCTCATCCCCTGTGCCGTTATTGTAATCCTTTCCCATGTATCCCTAACCTAAAAGCTTAGACAGGTATTCTGGGCTAAAAATATTGATGACCTATCCTATACAAGTATGTATTGCCCCACACTGGATTCCCCAGATTATTCTACTGATGTGAAAATCCACAACATCTCTTGGATTCACTACAGATTTATGATACTGTATGTTAAGATTCCATTCACATGCATTGTCTTGTTCTTTATGTGTGAACAGAATTTTACATCTACCGATTGACCAAAACATTTTTCAAGCAGGCTCTTTCAATTTTCTTACTTATTGACATTTGTAGTTATTGGTCATACTGTAAATGCTAACTGTTATGTCTATAGGTAGTTTGTCTTCTGGTCTTGGTACAAAATCATTATAGCAAAGTCATAGCTGTATTTCATTGTATCATGCTGTATTGTTCTAACTATTTAGTTACAAAAATCAGTTCCAGCCATCTGAATAGAGTTGCATTTGCAGCAAGCACATGAATTTTTGCATACCCCATTCAAATGAATGTCATGGAAATTTCTACAACAAATCTGCTATGATTCATCCTAATATTTGCTATTATAACATTAACATCAAAATGTATATTTATATACCATTATGTGGAAAGCTAGATGATAACCCTTGCTTTAACGGTGACCACTAACAGACTTATATGTCCAGGGTAGGGTATAAACACCTTAAAGGGAACTCTGTCACATTGAATGTGCAGTCTGATCTATGGTCAGAAGTAGAGATGAGCGAATTGATTCTGCAGAAGTGGAATTCGATCAGAATTTCAGGAAATCTTCGAGTCGTCACGATTCCGGATTTCCTGATGCTTCGCGGTAACGAATATTTAGTAAGGACCTTTGTGACATCAGACGGTTACACGATATTCTATAGTGATGTGATTGGGTAGGCATGTCTTTGCTTGTTAGAAGATCCTTTCACATGAATAAAAGTTGTCTGTGCTGGAGAGAGAGAGAGAGAGAACATGACCGCGGCATCCAAGGGCTTCCGCCATTTTGCCGCACACCCGGGCTCTCTGCAGCCTGGAAATAGCTGTTTATTCGCTGCAAAGTAATTCGGATCGAAGTGAATTTTTTTGGAACTTCGAATCGAACTTTTGAGAAATTCGCTCATCTCTAGTTAGAAGACCACAGTAGTACACAGCAAGGCGAGCTCAACAGATTATTTTAGCTCTGGGTTTTGGAATCTAGAATGTAGTCATACTTAGTGATAGACAACTATCTCTGTATAGACGTTTATACAAAAAAGTCTATATGTGAGTAGGTATTTCAATAAGTGAAATACAAGGTAAACTCAATCTCTTCCCATAAAACTATATATTAACTTGTTCAGTTCCTCATGCCGTATATCTGCTGTTCACAGATCGGACTGTATGTTCAATTTGACAGGTTCTCTTTAAATATTTCCTAGAAAAGAACAGATATTTTTACTAAATTTCAACACAGCGGACAGGAGAAGTGAGACTGCAACATTTTTTTCAGAAATATGGTCATACAAGGTTAATTCTTTAAAAACAGAAAGGTTAAGGGCAGTTAAAAACTCTGAAAAGGGCAGAAATGGCTCAGCATAAATGCAGCGGTCTCAGGGATCGCTGATCTTTATGACAACAATTCATGCCCTTTGCCGAAATAGTCTGCATTCAGTAGGAACACTTCTAAAATACTGTGTAAAATGTTTCCAACATCTTCAGTTTCTGCCGAATTCTTGTGAGCAATAAAGGTCATTTAGGAACAGCAAAGTGTATAATAGCAGTAAAAATGCTGACATTTAAGTAATTGCTTTTAGTTTTCCACCTACATGTGTGAATCTGAAGATTTCCACCATTTCCCGGTCACAGAAGCAGTTTGATTGAATATCTATGCTATGAATGGATCAGCCAAACATATGTATTAAAGGGGTTGCCTGAGACCCAAGGGTAATCGATACTGATCCGTGGGGTTCCAACAGCTGGTCCCCAACATCGATCACCTGATTTGGGTTCCAGAAGTTGCATATAATGTAAACAGCTGGAAGCAGTTCTTCTCCTATTTGAGTGAATGGGAGCCAAGCTGCAGTTCCCCAGCACCACTGCTACAGTGAAAAGAACCAGAAGCTGTATACAATGTATAAACTGACTGGATGTATTATGCAAGTGCTGTGGTAGGAATTGTTCTGGCTAACTTGCAGTGTTATGCTTTTATGGAGATATCTACGTACCCCATACTGGATGCGTCTGTCATTGATAAACTGCCAATAAAGTAAATTCAGACCACTGCTGGATTACTTTCTAGAAATAGTTTTAACCTTTCTGTAAAGTTTTTATAGAACTTTATCTTTAGGATATGTTTAGTCAAAACAAAAATGTTGATGCAAGATGGTGAACCATTACTGCTTTGCAGTGGTTATGTAGCGATTGTCCACTACTGTTTACGTGCAGGCAGCACTACAAAGATAATGTGGCAATATTTATCTCCAGTAAAACATTAAGATGATAGGGTGAAATAAAAAAAAATGCTGCTCACTGCTTCCTTTGATGGAAGACACTAAGGTACATTCCTTCTATCACCAACATACAGAAATTGTGGGTGGACCCTGCTTAAATAGGCAATAGTCTTTTACAAATATCCTACCTTGAGAGCTAAAATATTAGGTTATATGTCTGACTGTGTGGTGGAGATAAATGTTGTCTGTTACCAATGTCAACCAACAGAATTTCAGTAGTAGTTATGTATATAGATTACATAAAGATAATGTGGCAGATTTACTAACTGTAAAAAAAAAAAAATTCTAAAAATGTGTCAGATTTATCATGGTGCATTATAAATGTGGTGATTTTTTGGACTGTTGAGTCTTTTTATATCACCTTTCGGTTGTCTTCCTTTGTTCCAACATTTTTTGGCAATTTTGGCTCACATTGCCGCATCTTAAGCCTGCCACTAAATAGTGCGCCATACCATCTTTTTGACACAGCTCTTTTGCACGAGTGACAAAAAGTGTATAAGGCTAAGGCCCCACGTAGCGGGCGGCATTAAAAAGTGCTGCAGGAAAAACCATGGCAGAAACACATTGTGTTTTTTCTGGCAGTGCTTTTCACAGAAAGTCTGCAGAAGAAAACTCTGCAGACTTTCTGATTCAATTATACCTATAGGGAAACCGTCGGCGTTTCCGTTGGTATAATTGACATGCTGCGATTTCCAAAAATGTGATGGTTTTGGAAATCGGAGCATTTCCGCTGCTGCACGTGTTTTTCTGCAATGTGTGGATGCGATTTGCCCCAGCCTTACACAATAAATGCGATGGAATGCATGTACACCAATTTTTTTGGCACAGATTGCACCAGAATTCTGGTGCATTTTTAGTAGTAACTTTTATGTATACAGTAATATATTGTCTACAACAGAATTACCGATAACTAATTTGCATGTATGCAGTTTGAAGGCATGTCATTTTCTTTGTTACGGTTTGTTTTTTTATTGTCTACACTTACTGTACAATAAAATGTCTCCTGCATCACTCTAGCCATATACAAGCAATGCATAAAAAATGAATGAATGATTTATAACAAGCCTTCAAACTGAAATAATATCCCTTCTACTCAGTTCTTTTACACTAATATATTGCATGGCTGTGTAACAAAATCCTACATAAAGTACCTTTTACTTGCTCAGAATGTATAGGATTCGTCAGCAGCATCCCCTCTTACAATGGAAGGGTTTTATATATTAATAAGTAATGCCTATACATAGCTCACTTGTTTTGGAATGGCTTGTTCTTGGCACTAACTTTAATATTATGCTGTTGCCTTTATCTTAGGAACGTTCAATACTCCATAAACCTTTCTGTAAAGTAATATATCTGCTAGGTTTATGCTGCTGGTCTGTTGGTGAAATTCCATGACTCAATAATACAATGTGTTGCTAGGTGAAAGGGTTGCTAGTGAATGCTTCGGGTTGAAAGCCATTCATTAACAAACTACTTTTGATCTCTTTTGCCACTGAGAATGATAGAAATTTAAGAAAACATTGATAAGTAAAACCTGTTGCTGAAAATTCTATGGTATATAGTAGATGTGTGAAATTTTTATAACAAATGCCTTGTGAGTATGCCTTTAGGCTAAGGCCCCATATGGCGTCCTGCAGCAAAAAAGCGCTGCAGGAAAAGCCGTGGTGGAAATGCATCGCGGATCTCCCTGCAGCGAATTTGCACAGAGAGTTCGCAGAAATTTCCTCTGCGGACTTTCTGCTTCAATTATATCTATAGGGAAACCGCCGGTGTTTCCGTGGATATAATTGACATGCTGTGATTTCCAAAACCGCAACGGTTTTGGAAATTGCTGCAGGTCCGCACTGCGTATTTTAGCACAAAGTGGGGATGGGATTGAATCCCATCCACTTTGCTGTGACTGTAAAACACTGCGGTTTTACGCCACGTGGGGCCCCAGCCTAAAGGTGGAAAATGGTACTTGCTAACATAGTAATAATCTAATTTAACCAAAGTTGATCCACACAAAGGGAAAAGCACCTGTGGGCTGAGGCCACATGTTGCAGAAAAAGCTGCTATTTTAGTTACAGATTTTGAAGTTTGTTTTTTTTTCCTTTTTTTTAAGCCAAAGCCAGGAGTGGATTGAGCAGAAGAGAAAAGGATAAATGCCTCCTTTATATTTCCCATTCCCTTTTTAAGCAACTCTTGACTTTGGCTCAACAAACCACAGAAAAATCTGCAACAAAAAAAACAGCTTTTCACCACCTTCTGATCTCAGCCTTACACTAAGGCCCCATTTTGCGGAAATGCAGCATTGTTGGCTGATGCAGAAACACAGCGGAAAAACAACTGCGTTTTACAGTACCAGAAAAGTGAATGAGATTTTGTTTAACCTCATCCACACATTGCTGGAAAAAGAAAGCTGTGGAAAAACTGTGTTTAATATTAGCTGTGGAATCATGAGCAGTTCCCCTACATTTTTTATAGGGGAAGAAAAACACAGCACAAACCCAATAAAAAACACTACAAAAAAAGCTAACCACTACATTTTTTCTCCAGTGTTATTTAGCTGCGCATTGTTACATTGGGCCTTAGCCTTAAGTAGCATAGAGCAATTGTCAACAAACAGGACAAATATCCTGCCTATTTCAATTGGATGGATTCCAATTTTACAGTAATACTAGTAATCCTCTATGTAGTGTTTTTCATATCTGTGGCATTTGGGAGGTGTTACACTTCCAGAGGTATCTAAGGCTTAGTAGAAAGACACTCAGAAGACACATGCTGTTCAAAGTAACTCAGTGGCCTACTTTCAGGAACTACAGGGGAAAAAAACAGGCTAGACAAAAATGAATGTGCAATATTTACCCACCATGTAAATAGGTTTCTTTCCAGTTTTTAATTATTAAAGGACATGAGTTTATAAGATGAATCCTACACTGACAAGTATCTTGGAAGTAATTTCTATGCTGTGCAAGATTTTACACTGTACTTGTGTAACATTTCTGTAGGTATAATATACAAATCAGGGTAATTTTCGCACACAATGGCAAAAAAGCGCCTTTTTATTGGATTCAGCTTAAATGATCTGTTTGTCAGGGCCTGTTCTTCAATAACATGCAGCCTACATACCACAAATATACTTCATGGACATCTCCAATTTCAGACATTAATTAGAGTTAGAGCCGCTGCTTAGCAGATGACAAAGTTGTATTATTATTAGGAACTGACAGAGGCAAATTGCCAGGTGCACATACATTAGCCAAGAAACAAGCGTCCTGCTGTCTACTTAGTACATAATATGTAATGCAGTATAATATAGCACTACAGTAAGTATTCCACTATATAATGTTGGCTTTGTATAGATAATCATCTTGCTCAGTTGCTTTGTATAGAAGAGTTTTTTTCTGCTCTCTCACTCTAGCTTCCACTAAGACTAACATGTAGCGGGTCGCAGCAAAAAAAGCTGGAAAAACTGCGGCGGCAATGCATCGCGTTTTTTTCCCGCAGTGCTCTCACAGAAAGTCTGCAGAGGTTTCATCTGCAGACTTTCTGCTTCCATTATAACAATCGGAAAATCACCAGTGTTTCCATAGGTATAATTGACATGCTGCGATTTCCACAGTGTGTCCACTGTTCATAATTTTTTCACAATGTGTGGATGGAATTCACTGGAATCCACTTTGTGGAGACTGTTAAACGCAGCGGTTTTTTTCCACAGCATTACAACAAATAAAATGATTGGTAAAACTGCCCAACCTATTGTATAAAAGTAAAAAAAATACTTATCTGACAGATCTGGTCTATTCCCGATACCGAGATTGGCCCCTGCCACTTTGCATTTCTTGGAGTCTTGACACTGGTCAGTTACTGGCAGTACTAGGATGACAAATGACAAACATTTTTAATGTGCTTTTCTCACACAAGGGACTCAAAGCAAGTGGAGTAGGCAAGTTAGTGGCTGCCATATAGGTGCTCATACCCAAAACTGCAGTTTTTTTTTAAGGTAAGCCAATTTTACCTATCAGGGAGTAAACCCACAAACAGGGCTGTGGAGTCGGAGTCGGAGTCGTGGAGTCGGTGCCTATTTTGGTGGAGTCGGAGTCGGAGTTGGTATAAAATGGACCGACTCCGACTCCCAAAATATATAATAAATTGGTACAGTTAGTAGTACAATGCAGTATGTGCTGAATATATTTTCATAAGAATTTGGGAAAATGATGAAATGTTGAAAATGATGAAATGTCCTGTAAAGGTCTGTTCTGTTCCTCATATAATGATGAGACTGAGTTCTGAGTGAACCTATAAGGTTTAGCAGTCCAGGGCTGTGGAGTCGGAGTCGTGGAGTCGGAGTCGGTGCCTATTTTGGTGGAATCGGAGTCGGAGTTGGAGTCGGAGTCAGGGGAAATTGAGGAGTCGGAGTCGGGGCTTTGGCGTACCGACTCCACAGCCCTGCCCACAAACATACAAATGCCAGGAGCCCAGCGCAACAAGGCAACTGTGCTAACCACTGTGGATGTAGTTGAAATCAGCGGTCCTCGGATGATCCGGGAAACTATGCCAAAAGGCCAGTGTCCCAGACCCCAGAGAGAGAAGGGTAATATTCCCTCAGTGCTTTTGTAGTTCGTGATAAGGAAGGTTATGGATCTGGCAGCAACAAGCAAATAATTTTTGCTTTCTCATTTGCCATAATTCGCTAGGATAGTTAACACTGTAGGTTTACGGTAATATTCCTGAGGTCTAGGGTAGAGAAGGAATTAATGTCTGCATCCCAGGTGGTCAAGGGGTTAAAATCTAAATACCTGTTGGTTTAGGGCAGAGACTACTGTGCTATTTGCATTCCTGGTAGTTTAGATCAGAGGAAGGGTTATTGTCTGCCTCCTAGGTGGCTTAAGGCAGCTAAAGGTAATGTTATATGCCTATTGCTGGGTCACTTACCCCTTCATGCTCCATAGTTGACTCTGTAGCAGAAAGCTAGAGAATAGAATGGAAAGACATCTCAGTCACACAGACTGTTCCCATGCACCTCTTTGTTACACAGACGTATCTTTATGTAGATATTTTCCCCCAGCGACTGCTGTTATGGTCACCTCTCTCACAGTGGCTGCTCTCCATGCACCCCTCTGCCACATACAGTGCTGGCCAAAAGTATTGGCACCCCTGCAATTCTGTCAGATAATACTCAATTTCTTCCAGAAAATGATTGCAATAACAAATGCTTTGGTAATAATATCTTCATTTAATTTGTCGTCAATGGAAAACCACAAAAAGAATTGTCAAAAAGCCAAATTGGATATAATTCCACACCAAACATAAAAAAGTGGGTGGACAAAAGTATTGGCACCCTTTTAAAAATCATGTGATGCTTCTCTAATTTGTGTAATTAACAGCACCTGTTACTTACCTGTGGCACATAACAGGTGGTGGCAATAACTAAATCACACTTGAAGCCAGTTGAAATGGATTAAAGTTGACTCAACCTCTGTCCTGTGTCCTTGTGTGTACCACATTGAGCATGGAGAAAAGAAAGAAGACCAAAGAACTGTCTGAGGACTTGAGAAGCAAAATTGTGAGGAAGCATGAGCAATCTCAAGGCTACAAGTCCATCTCCAAAGACCTGAATGTTCCTGTGTCTACCGTGCGCAGTGTCATCAAGAAGTTTAAAGCCCATGGCACTGTGGCTAACGTCCCTAGATGTGGACGGAAAAGAAAAATTGACGAGAGATTTCAACGAAAGATTGTGCTAAAGAACCTCGACTAACATCCAAACAAGTTCTAGCTGCCCTGCAGTCCGAGGGTACAACAGTGTCAACCCGTACTATCCGTCGGCGTCTGAATGAAAAGGGACTCTATGGTAGGATACCCAGGAAGACCCCACTTCTGACCCAGAGACATAAAAAAGCCAGGCTGGAGTTTGCCAAAACTTACCTGAGAAGGCCAAAAACTTTTTGGAAGAATGTTCTCTGTTCAGATGAGACAAAAGTAGAGCTTTTTGGGAAAAGGCATCAACATAGAGTTTACAGGAAAAAAAAGAGGCCTTCAAAGAAAAGAACACGGTCCCTACAGTCAAACATGGCGGAGGTTCCCTGATGTTTTGGGGTTGCTTTGTTGCCTCTGGCACTGGACTGCTTGACCGTGTGCATGGCATTATGAAGTCTGAAGACTACCAACAAATTTTGCAGTATAATGTAGGGCCCAGTGTGAGAAAGCTGGGTCTCCCTCAGAGGTCATGGGTCTTCCAGCAGGACAATGACCCAAAACACACTTCAAAAAGCGCTAGAAAATGGTTTGAGAGAAAGCACTGGAGACTTCTAAAGTGGCCAGCAATGAGTCCAGACCTGAATCCAATAGAACACCTGTGGAGAGATCTCAAAATGGCAGTTTGGAGAAGGCACCCTTCAAATCTCAGGGACCTGGAGAAATTTGCCAAAGAAGAATGTAAGAAACTCATTGATGGTTACCGGAAGCGGTTGTTCGCAGTTATTTTGTCTAAAGGTTGTGCTACCAAGTATTAGGCTGAGGGTGCCAATACTTTTGTCCGGCCCATTTTTGGAGTTTTGTGTAAAATAATCAATGATTTGACTTTTTTTTCATTCTCTTTTGTGTTTTTTCATTGCAAGCAAAATAAATGAAGATATTATTACCAAAGCATTTGTGATTGCAATCATTTTCTGGAAGAAATTGAGTATTTTCTGACAGAATTGCAGGGGTGCCAATACTTTTGGCCAGCACTGTAGACTGCTTATTATCCTTGCTCTCACACAGACTGCTCCCACATCTCCTCTATTTATACCCCCTCACTCACAGACTTTTGTGGTTCCCTCTCTCACAAAGATTGCACCCTATGAACCCTCTGTTACACAGATTGCTCCCCAGGACCCCTGTTACACAAACCTCTCCCCTTTGTTTCTATTTTTCATGGACTACTCCGCTTGCCCCTTTCTATGTTCTCCATGGCTACCTCTTGTAGACTACTCCACATGGTCTCTAAACCATACACCATGTCCACCTCCACACAGACTGCTCCCTATGCCCCCCTTGCTTACACTACCTTCCACTACAGAACACCAGTGACTGCCTTTCTGCTGTCTCAAATATCATGTCTTCGCTTTATCTGAAACTGAATCTCTCAAAGACTGAACTAATGCTGTTTCCACCATCTAATAGATCTGTCCCTGATATCTCCATTGCAGTCTCTGGCCTTACCATAACTCCTAGGCAGTATGTCCACTGCCTCGGGGTTTTGTTTGACTCAGACCTTTCCTTCACCCCCCATATCCAATCAATCGCATGCTCATGTCATCTTCACCTCAAAAACATCTCCAGAATCCGCCCTTTTCTTACCACAGATACACTAAAGACACTTATTGTTGCCCTGATTCACTCTTGCCTTGACTACTGTAACTCCTTACTAATCGGTCTTCCCCTTACTAAACTCTCCTCTCTACAATCTATTCTGAATGCTCATCTATCAGTCTGGACGCTATAGCGATGCCTCCGGTCTGTGCCTATTCATTGGCTGCCTGTTCAATACAGAATACAATATAAACTTATCACCCTCATTCACAAGGCTCTCCATAATGCTGCACCTCCCTACATTTCCTCCCTCATCTCTGTCTATCGCCCAACCCATACTCTCCATTCACTCAATGACCTAAGACTAACATTCTCTATTATCAGAACCTCCCACGCTCGTATACAAGACTTCTCCCGAGTTGCACCACTTCTCTGGAATGCTCTATCCTGGACAATTAGATTAACCCCCAATTTCCACAGCTTCAAGCACAAACTAAAGACACATCTTTTCAGACAGGCCTATCACAATTCCTAATGTAAACCCTTCTGTAGTTAGAATCCCTAAAACATACCCTCCTCTGTTCACGCTCCCGCTTAACCTCAGAGGATATGATGCCGTATCAGACTAACTTTATATGTCCAGGCACCATCTGCACGTTAAAGGACACGACTGATGACGGCTCATACAGCTTTATATATGTGTAATGACAGTAACCTCTATTACAGAATTGTCTGACCATTGTACAAACAATACTACGTCTGTTGCCGCCCCTACTATCTCCTGTGCCACCCCCTCTACCTCATAGATTGTAAGCTCTTGCGAGGAGGGCCCTCAGTCCCAGTGTGTGAATAGAATATTTCTTTGTAATGTATCTTTTTTGTCAGTACTTGAACCCTACAAATTGTACAGTGCTGCGGAATATGTTGGCGCGATATAAATAAAATTTATTATTTATTATTATTATTACTAGTGATTTGTCCATAGAAGGAAGCTGAATATTAATTGAATATTAATATTCAGTTTTGCAACAATTATTAAGATGCATGCAGGAATGGGATAGAGAGGATTGTGCAGTTGTAGTTGTAACTGAATAGCCACACAGTACTTTCTATGATCAACCAGAGAGTTTTATAAGTGCTCTGCCTGATCAATAATGAGAATCTGTCCATATCCCTACAAACTGATACAGTGACTGGATAAAAAGACAACGACTCTGAATACATAATTCTTATATTGGTATTCATTGGCATTTTCCCACAGTCAGCCGGAAAAGGTGTATGTACTGTTTGCTATATGTACGAGTAGAATTATAGTGGATAGGACTTTAGTGCAGAGATTCTTTGCTGCTTCACTATTGGAGAACACAAGTGAGTACCCAGATAAACATTACACATTTGCAATTATCAACTTTTTAGTCATCCGGCCATTACAGCAGTTTTTAGATGTAAAATGTACTAACAGATTTATTTTAAGGGGATAACTAAGGATGTCTGCACTATGTAAACCTGCATAATATTAGGAATTGCAGTAACATCAGTGCAGTAACATCAGTGGTAGTTTACCACCATAGTGCCTACCACACATCTCAAACATGTGGGCTGCATGCAGCCCCCAAGGCTGTCATTTGCGGCCTGTGGGGCACCAGAGCTCCTGAGACATCCTAAGTACAGCAGACAGCAGGCTGAAGAAGGAGTGGTGTGGAGCCTCTTAATAACATCATTCTGGAGCACAGTGTGTTGGGTTAGAGCAGTGGTGTCTTCTTCCCATCCTGCTGGATCGCTGATGGTAGGTGAGTATGGAGTGGAGTATTTTTTTTAAGCATTGGAGGACCGGAGATTATGTTATTACTATAAGGGAGGCAGAGACATTAGGTATGTCTATGGAGGCAATAGACTGTATATAAGGGCAGAGCCACTATTTATGTCTATAGGGGCACTATAAATCTATGGGGGAAGCAGACTGTATATAAGGGCAGAGCCACTATGTATGTTTATAGGGGCACTATATTTCCATGGGGGCAGTAGACTGCATGTAAGGGTAGAGTTACTATATTTCTATGGGGATGCTATATTTATATATATATATAATATATTATTATATTCATATAGTATTGTTTTAGTAGTTCAAATAACACACACAATGATTTTGTATTGTATCGAATTTGAAAGGAATGTGGTCCGACAACTTCAAATTTTTTCTATGTGCATTCCATTTACCCGTGCATAATATTCTATGAATTTACAGCATTGATTTTGAGTGTTAACACTAATGTATTTATTTACAGCAGCTCTATTGATCCACTTTGCTATGATGAATTTTTTACTTATTTGTTGGATATTGGACTTATGAGTTATCAATAGTCATGCAATAGTTATGCTACATTTGTTTTTTATCCGGTCGTCTGGACTAATTTCATTTATATGTGCTCCTGATGAATTTTGGCCAAAGGGTTGCATGTTGGGTCTTTAATAGCAATTACTATAAGGGTTTTGATGAATATTACATAATTCATATGATCAGATTATTCATCTATGTGGGACTTTAATTTATTTTCTTGCATGGGCGTTTTGACTCATAAGAACTGGTTATTAATCTTTAGTCTGCAAATTCCTGTTTCTGTCAATCTCTATTAAGACATGGTACCATCCTGAACCTATTGCTCACACTTTTCTTAAAGGGGTTGTCCAGGACCTAGCAAACTTGGATAATGATGACCTATCCACAGGATAGGTCATCAATATCAGATCAGTCAGGGTCCAAAAAACGGGATTCCGTGCTGATCAGTTGCTTCATCCACAGGAAGCCATATACCAGGTATACCTCTGGAACCAGCTCTGCTTCTATCCTCCTCCTTAAATAAATGGGAGCAGAGCTGCAGTTCCTGGTGCCACTGCTACACTGTACAGGTAGGAAGCTGTATGCAGTTTACAGAACTTCATACACTTTAGCAGTGGTGCAGGGAGCTGTTTCCACCTGTATACCTGGTATCCAGCTTCCAGTGGGCAAAACAATTGATCTGGGTGTCAGACCCGGACCAATCTTTGCTAGGACTTGGACTCCTCCTTTAATTTACAAGCTCACTGAGGGTTAAGCAGACTAAGTTCCTGTGTGGGATTGCCATTATTGGGTCAGTTATCTCACATTAAATGAATAAATCACAAGTTTATACTGAATCTGTTCCTACAAAAACATATACTTGTATCAGTCTGCTCAGGAACTCCTGCTCTATAACATGGTATCCGGATTAGACTGCATTTTCCATGTGACAAGTTCCCTTTTATATGAAATGCTGAGTTTTTGATGAATAATAAAAGTATTCCCCTAATTCTATTACGTTAAATGATACTGTATGCATCCCATATTATATTTTTTCTGGTTGATCTTGCTAGCAGCACTATATCTGTATGGCTGGGAATACGTAATTAGAAAGCTGTACTTCGGTATTAGATTGACTCAGGCACACTGGGTACCTAGCTAGTAGACTTTACAATCTCATTTAGGTGACTGAGGGACTGGTAAATAGACTAGCTTGCTTAAGGTCAGAGAATCTGCTTTATTAGTATTGCTCTCAAGACGTCAGCAAACATTATGCAGAACTGAAGAATGCTGCCATTGTCACTGTAGCAAGATTAGAGACAAAACATCTCAATAAACATTGATTGAACTTAAAGTCAGTGAAGTGTACAGCCAAGTAAACACAGGGAAGGAGGTAAGGTCTACAGATATGAACAAAATAGAGTCTGAAATGGGTGATCACAAAGTTGGCTGTTTCATTGTTGACTGTTGGCTATAAGGGCCTATTACATTGCCCAAATATTAGGCCAATTATCAAGAACATGCATTCATGGGAATGCTACTTCCCGAAAATTGCTCTCGTCTTATTACTGCTGAACAACTAATAAACAAGAAAAAAGTTTGATTGTTGGCTAGTTGCATTGTTTCTGTCATATAGAAGATGAAAGAGTATTGGCGTCACATTGTTCTGTATAAACAGAGATGTGTGGCCAATTCAATACTGCAGAATGGGGAAGAAAAGTTTGCATTGGCTAGTGTAATAGGTCAATGCAAACAAGTTCTGATCAAGATGTTTATGACTGATCAGTGCTTGTCCTACCCAAATATCAGGTAAAATAGCCCTCAGTTAAGCAATTGTAATACTACTTATAAACACTAGTCAAAGACATTCATTACATAGTTTCCAGCTCTTCTACAGATGACAGCCAGGATACGCAAAGCAGGTTTTCTGAACAAGATGTCAGAGATGCACAGAAAAAAAGAGTAACCAATTCATACTTGAAGGAAAGGGAGACACCTACGGTGGTGGCTTATCTTCTGTGACAAAATGGACATGTTTAAAATCAATATGCACATGTTCATACACATTTGATGATCGGCCAATGTAGTCATCCAAGGCACTCCAGTTTATAATGCCTTTAGAATTACGTTATTCAACAATCCAAAAATGCTTCCAGAGAAAGTATCCAGATAATTCAACTGTTCAGTATTTCATGTATAGTGATGTGAATTGCAAACCTGGAATACAAAATTAAGATGTGCATTAATGCCAAGGAATTTGCCTCAGGCCTATTCCCACATATGTAAGATATATCATTTATGTACTGACACAAACTAATGGTGTTTTTTGTAAACCGGTTGTATCTGTATACTTCCAAGTCCTTGCTTTGATCTATTAGTGTTCCTAGTTTAGTTTTGTTTAATTCCAGTGACTTATTCTAGTTCTTTGCTTTGTTTGTTTGTTTCCTTTTTCTTAGCTCCTTGCCTTGCCTTATTGTTGGTACTCAAAGCTGCTTGGTTTGCCTTTATTGTCTCTGGGTCTTAGCACCCTCTGGTTGTTCATGTTAGGATCAGTTTTACAAGTGAGAGCTTCCATTAGGACTATATTTAGGAAAAGAGAGGATCAGTGGTATCTGTTGTTAGAGTAAGTGTTAGGAGATAGCTCTAGAGAAGGCAGAGCTAGAGTCAGGTCCGGTTATTGTCTATTGAACCATCTGTTCACCATACCATTCCTGATCCTCTATTGTTCCAATGTCTGAATACCAACACAATCACCCATTTGTGCCATCATTTGATAACTAACACCATGATGTTCCAGGCATCTATTGGTATGTTCTTGTTTCCTTGCATTCTCGGTGCTGGCTAATATTGTGATACATGTTTTGTATTTTGTATTCAGATGTTGCATACTTCAGCCCTACTGTAAATCCCAGAGAAGACGCTGTTAGTCCCCAGGAAAGGAGATTGCTATAAGTGAAGCCTGCATTCTTACATTGGGGTTAAGTGTATACCTAATTCTGAATACAAATTGAATTGTTTACATAAGGAGGGCCGCATGTGAACCAACTGCGGTACCCTATGAAAAATTGATTGCCAAACAAGAAAAAATTCTTCCTAAAATCTGTAGCAAACTAAATCAGGCACTGCTGCTACAAAATGTATAAAGCTGGTTTTCTTAAACAAGAGGCTTCAATACTCCAGACTGCTGTGGCCCTTTCTATCAGCTGATCGGTGAGGATGCCAGGAGTTGGACTCTGTCAATCTCAATTTAGATGATCTATCTCAAGGAATTGCGATAGATAGAAAATTAGAGCTGATTTTGATGCAGATTTCACCTCAAAATCAGCTGTAAATTTTATCTGGAGTCGGCCTACCACAGTATTCAATGGGCAGAGATCGAAGCAGAACACTGAAAAAAAAAAATGAAGGCCTGGAGAGAGGAGAGTGCTGGTTTATTATGTTATGGCCTCTCAGTAGCAGTATTAAGTAATAAAATTACTTAATTAGAGTCACTCACGTGACATGTATTCTGGAGGTGTTAGAGAAAAGAAAATGACCTCAATGATTTATAGTAAAAGGTGGTCACATCTATTAGAAGGGCCAACAGGAATATGCATTTTGACAGAATGATTCTGTCAAAATATTTCCCAAACATATGAAACTGTTCAGATAAGTTTTTAAAGCTGTTGTTATTGCATGTTACAATAGTTTAATAAAAACAGTAGTAATTAATGCGTATTGTGCACTTTCACCTGCCATAGAAAAGCTCACAAAGCACAATGCTACATTAGGAATAGTCATTGGGGAACTTCGTTCCACCTGTTGATGTTAGCTGGTACTGCAGCAGCTGTGATCTATTCCAACACAGTAAAACACTATTTTAATTAGACTAGTAATAAGTAGCTGGTATCCATAAGTACGCCCTAGCTGTGTTAGTAATACATTATAATAATTTGCTAAAATAATACATTTTTTAAGACAAAGGGTAGTTCACATTTTGTATTGTGGTGATCCATACTGTGGTTAACAATGCAGTTTTGATGCGGTCAGCAGCTGAAGTTTTGGAAAAAATATTAAATAGTTCTAGGAAATTTTCTGATTCATATATGTAGGATGTTGAGGTTTTTCCATTGCAAAGAAGGGCTAAACCTGCAGCAAAATGTCTATACATGATCAAAGATTTACTGCTCCTTAAGAAGGAATTGTCATCTCTCCTGACATTTCTGTGGTAGTAAACACTTGCTTTCCCATAAAATAACAATTTTGGAGTACTTTTTCTTGGTATTCTGCACTGTGCCTTTCCTATATTACTGCTCCTGGAATAGTAACTGGGCGTTACTATTCCTTTTGTTAAAGGGCCTTTCCGGGCAAATGATATTAAGTTCATCAATATCAAATCAGCAGGTACCCAATCAGAGATGCACTTTAAAGCTCCTGGGCCCCAATGAAAAATCTGCAATGGGGCCCCTACTTGCCATTTAGAATAGTGGCATATTTTATGTGTCAGAGGGACCTCGGGGGTCTCCTCAGGGTCTGGGGTCCAGTAGTGGCTGCTGCCGCTGCACCCCCTACAGTTATGTCTCTGGGTTCAATACCTTGGACCCCTGATGATCAGCTGTTTTGAGAAGCTGCTATATGGAGAACATAACCAGAAACAGAGAGCTCTGTTCTCCATGTAGTGGCTGCGCTGAGTTACGGCAGCACAGCTCCTGTTGACTTGTATAGCTTAGCTTCAGTAACAGCACAGCCACTTCATGCAGAACTATCTGCTTTCAAATCTGTTCTCAGTATAGCAGCTGGTGAGAACAGCGAATCGGCGTGGGTTGCGGGGGGGGGGGGGGAGGCGATGTTGGACCCCTGCAGATCTAATACTGATGACCTATCCTAAAGTCATTTGCAAGGAAACCCCATTTAATGGAGAGTGTCCCTGCACACAGTAAACATATAGAATAGCACACTGTACTATGCAATGTATATTGCGCAGTATATTTTTTTCATAGTAGGACCCTCTTGATAGTATATCCCATGGTATGGCTATATAGTACAATATGTTCTAACCTACCCTTGGAGGCTTTTTTTCAGCAAATATGGCATGGATTAAACCTTTGTTTTATTAATAATATGTTGACTACTGAATAAGACAAATGTTACTTGTGTAGTCCAGTATTACTGATGTCCTTGTGGCAACATTGCATGTCAAATGTAGACTTGTCAACAGGTCTTTGTAAATTCTCCTGGTAGTACTGCCACAACATATGAAAGGAACTGATGGCCTTTCCAAGAAGATTGAGAAACAGGACAGGTGGTTGGATTAAGTAGCCAGAAGGTCAAGTGAAAAAGAAAAAGAGAGAAATAAAGATCCAGGAGTAATAATGAGAGAAACATATAGCGCTCATATATCTTGTGTTAGAGCTTCAAACCTGATTTTCTACACCCCATGAAGAAAGCATTAGATCCTGTACTTGTTGTCACACCTTACTACATAGTCTTACTTACTACATAGGACTAGACAGATGGAGTAGTTTAGCATGTCACATCACCCCCTGCTGTGATAAACCCTTTCAGAAGCTGCTTTGTGTTTATAAACAAGACAGGTTCAACCAAACCTACTGGCAGTACCACCCCAACGGCTAGCCACCCGCACAATGGGACTGCCGACACTTGAGACATAGTATCATTTACTTTATTATTAGTTTAAGAGTACAGTTCCTAAGCATAAGCCATTGTTACTTGTGCATGCAAGCGACAAAGTATACTCAAGAGATTGTGTGAAGGATTTTTTATTGTGTGCAGTCCAAGCCACATGCCAAAAGTATAAGGGTAAGTTTCATTCAATAAAATGAATAGTGCAAGCAAAAGTCTGTACGTTCGATGCTGTAAGATGTATGAGCTTACTAGTTGGCGACAACCCAACTGTGACAAATTTACTAAACTGGCACAAGTGCCATAATATATTTGGCAGACCATGTTAGGGGGTGTTCATGGCATATTTTAGTCATCCATTTAGTGGATCTTTTTAATAGATACACTAAAAATTGATGCTAACAAAAGGCATAGAGTTAATGTTTGCTGTGTCCAACAAAAACAATGGCCACAATAGATCCATTTTTGTTTTTGAGCATTTAGGCCGGTTGCAGACAACCGTGTTGCAACCGGCCTGCCGTGATTTAAAAGCACGGGCGGCACACGGGGATGTCCCCGTGTGCCGCCCGTGCTTCCGCGGCTCCTTTCATTAAATGAATAGCAGCCACGGAAGCACTGGCCGCAAAATAGGACAGGAATAGGACATGTCCTATCTGATGCGGCCCGGACTGTGTACGGGCCCACAGAAAATAATGGGTCGGTGTTCTTTCCATGAAATACACGGAGAGCACACTGACCCACAGCACGGTCGTCTGCAACAAGCCTAAGACTAAGGCTCCACATAGTGAAATGCAGCAAAAAAAAAGAAGCTGTGAAAATTCTGTTTTTGCAGCCTTTTTTTCCAGCGTTTTCTTCCCCTATTAAATACATAGGGAAAACACTTGCTATATTTTTCAAAAACTCTTTGAAATCTCAGCTTTTCCAGAGCTTTTTTCTGCAATGTTTGAATGAGGTTAAATAAAATCTCATGCATTTCACTAGTGCTGTAAAAAGAAGCTTTTTTTTCAGCTGTGTTTCTGCAGCAGTCAAAAATGCTGTGCTTCCGCAAAGTGGGCCTTAGCCTAACTCTATGTAAACAGATGCCCTTTCACTGGTATTCAGTTTCAGCTCATATATAACACAGATCAATTTAAGAAACTATGTGAAGGCCCCTTCACACTACTCCTAAAGTAATAGTTGCATGATTCTGCAACTATTCATTTGCGCCATCTCTAATAAATTTGGTGTATTATACAGCTTTGCTTACACGCAACCCATTGCCTGAACATTTATTAATACTAATAAGATAGATGTAAAAGTATTAAAAACCTTTTGAATAAATATTGCAAATGCAAGGCACTCCATTTTTGTTGTATGTTGCAAGAGAATCCCGTTGTACAGTATATTGCTTGTATTGTGTTCTCTTGTATAGCATTTTTTTCTATATGCCGTCTAGGATCAATATGAGGACTCCCTCTATCTGGACAGTAACATATAAGCACTAGATTTTTTTAGGGCCAAATATAAAAGTTATAACGCAACGTTTTTGGAAATTGCAGAATCTCAGCTGCGAATATTTTTCTGCAATGTGTGGATAGGAGTGACTGTAAAAGTGTTTAAACCACGTGGGGCCCGGCCTACGCCTTTTATATAGGAAGGGTTCTTTACAGTCAGAGTATCACATTAGCATTTAGAAAGGACTCAATGGTTATCTAATAATGAATAAAGATGTGGGTTATATAATTAATACAACTATTAATTATAGGAACTAGATTTCTTGAGATGAGAGGTTGATCCAGGAATTTACTCTGAGTTCAGATTTTTTTCCCTTAATATGGCATAATTTGTGGGGGTATTTTGCCTTCCTCTGGATCAACACTGTATTGGTTGAACTAGATTGATATGCATCTTTTAAACAATTTTATCTTTTTAACATTGTATTAACTATGTAGCATGTTGACCATGTACAGTAAATTCACTTCCCTGCAGATAATAGGCCACATTTTTGATGATGTAAAGGCTGTACTGAGACATGAAGTACATTTTGGACACCAGTGTGACAGGGAACTCATATATCTTTGTTCAGTGAGTCACCATAGAAATCCATGGCATCATAATGACATCATGGGATTTCTGTTTTATGTGGTAAATGGGTGAATAGCAAAGAGATGACAGCTGTCAATTAGATCAGGGATCAGTCAATTATATATAGAGAAAAGACAGGAGGCACAGATCTTATCTTAAATGCATCTTTCCTCACAAAATAAAAAAAGAGAAGTTACAAGTTAAAAACATACTATGGCCGGGGCCCCATGTGGCGTAAATGCTGCAGTTTGGCCATGGCAGAAATGGCACTGAAAAAAACGCAGCATTTTACAGTCCCTGCAAATCGCCGCAGTTTTGGAAATTGCAGCATGTCAATTATACCTACAGAAACGCCAGTGGTTTCCCTATAGGTATAATTGAAGCAAAAAGTCCGCAGAGGTTTCCTCTGTGGACTTTCTGTGAAAAGCGCTGTGGGAAAAACGCAATGTGTTGCAGCTGCGGTTTTTCCCGCATCGCGGGGCCTTACATGGGGCCATACATGGGGCCTTAGCCTATAACGGGAAACATGTAAACTAAGATAACAATATAAAAGCCTGGCATGCCCCTTGGGCAAATTTTGCCTAGCCACAGTAATCTCCTTTAATCTAATGTGTATGTGTGCATTAAGAGGCAATTTAGCACTCACATGTAACTTCAAAGGCGGAAGATGTTTTCCTGTTAGACACTGTCAAATAGAAGAAGAATTGCAAGACAGCTGGCTTATCAGGACTATGATGCTCAGTCATGAGGCACCGCTTTGTCTGGGCCTCAATGCAAAACCTGTATCACGGAATCCACGTATCACGTATGTGATATAGGGCTTTTAAGTGGAACTGCTACTTATGCACCCCCTAAAGGTTCACCTCTGGCTCAATCCAGCTTTCTTCCAAAACAGGTATAACAGGCTATTTCCATGTAAATATTGCATGTAGGGTTTTAGCTTTCCAGCAAGAGGGTCAGCAAAGTCTACAGTGTTTATATCTATTATATATATTATATTTTAACATGGTCCATGTTTACAAAGTTGATGTGTTAGAAGCAGATAAAGTGGGCAGACGTCAGGATCTGAGAGACTTTGACAAGGACCAAATTTTGATGGTTAGAAGTCAGCACATCTTCAATGGGTCTTATTGGCTGTTTTTGGCATGTACAGGTTTGTGCCCACCAAAAGTGGTCTGAGGAACGACAGCCAGTGAACCAGTCACAGGGATATGGATGTCTTAGTGAAACTACCATATGTCAGTGAAACTACCATATTTGGCCTGGTCTCACAGAAGAACTGGCTTTAAGATTATGGCTGATGGGTGTATAATAATCCAGTACCAGACTGGACTCCATAGTTGGGGCATTAAAATATCACTATATCTGATAAACCATGACTGATAATTATATTTCAACACTAGGCAACGCAGCAGAGAAAATGTTGCATTTTACAGTACCAGCAAAGTAAATGAGATTCTGGCTAATCCCATTCACACATTGCAGGAAAAAAAAAATACCGCAGAAAAGCTGTGTTTTTGAAAAAAGTAGCATGTCAATTTTACCTGCGGAAATGCTTGCGTATTCCCTATAGATTTAATAAGGGAAGAAAAACCACAGAGAAAAACGCAGCAAACAGATAATGACAAACACTGCATAAAAAATCGTTACGCACTCTTTAGCTGCGTTCCGCAACGTGGGGCCTTAGACTTATATTGAATTATCTGGAAACACCAAGCGTGCAAGAAATCCTATGCACGTGGGTGTAAATGAGGAGATATAATTGTACCTGGGCCCAGGAGCCTTAGGGGGTCCATAATCTCTTACCAGTATGAGGGGACCAGTACTATAAATGATACATTATAGTTTGGGTGGCCTGGTTCAGATTTTGTATTGGGGCCCCAGAACTTCATGTTACACCTCTGCCTTTCCATCCTTATGACTGTTTCTCCTATGGATCATTTATCACTTCTTATTTTATTTCTATAATTTAGATTTTATTATGTTTTTAAGTAAACAATGTCTATAGTTTCCTATAGCCTGCAGATCAATCCTATTAAAATGAAGAACATTCACTAGCATGGCTGTGCACATCAGGGTACAACACAAGTATTTCACTGTTGACAAACACCATAGTTACTATATCCAGGGCTCAGGTTTTGTATGTTTGCGTCTGACCACTCGTAAATTACAGATTCCATTGTTTTCCACCTAGCTGCAGTTCCCGCCATAGGATTTGTGTAAACTATGTTGTGATGCCAACTGAGTAGGATTAGGATATCTCCAGAGTGCGCCTGCACTAGAACTACATTATCTAGGGTAACTAGATCAGGATGTATGCCTGTAATCCCTATGCATTTTATATTATATTTTCTAATCATATCTTCAGAACTGCAGATCCAAGAGGTTCTGCTGCAGCTGTAATGTTAGTTATAATAATGTATTAAACTATCTATGTTTTGCAAGATAACCTGTTGAATTCTGCAGTGTATAACCAGTGGGCTCCTGTCTGTATACACATGTCATACACAGTATACGATGTTCTGCAGCAGCTGACATATGCAAAGGATCCCTACAATGTATTATATACTGTAGCTACAAGCCTGTCTGAATTGATAAGAGATTCTGCTATACATCAGCTGAAGTTCTATCTATCTAAATAAAATCTATATCCTGGACTGTGGAATATTATATTCTATAATTTATATGCTGCTGTCGGGATACCCTTCTGTTCAATAAAAGAGGTTCTGCAGCAGCTTAGGTGTGATACAGCGAGAATTCCTATAATGGTTTGTATATTGTATACATCTACTGTGCGACTGTTTCTCATCTATATGAGGTTCTGCAGCGGCTGGGGCTCGTTCTGCTGCAGTCCCGTGTAATGTGGGGCAAAGGTCTCCGGTGAAGCAGTGGCAGCAGTAGTATAGCCTAGAGTGTGCTCTCTTCGCCGGCTGCTGTGCCCTCCCCTTTGCCGGGCCCCCATCCTTCCCTCCCTCTCCTCCTCCTTCTTCTCACTGAGCTCTCTCCTCTCAGGCTGGGAGCTGCACTCGCTGAAGATGGCGGACTGCAGCACACTGCTGGATGAGGCACTGGAGTCATTCGTGTTTAGTTACCTGACAGACAGCCCGGTAAGAGCAGACATGCTTAGGCACAGGACCTTTCATGTGGGGCAGAGCTGGGCACTGGCACTTGGTGCATTTATAGTGACAGGTGGAATCCCCCCATTTTCCTCCAGACACCCCATTTTATGCACCCTGCTTTACCCATGCTGCATGTGCATATTCTGCACACTGGCACTTTTTACCCTTTATAGCTGGTGCAGAGCCCGCGGCTTGCCGGGCGTGCACCCCTCTCTCCCAGTGCACTTTGCTGCACCCCCATATGCGTGGCAGGCACTTCACTGCTCTAATGCTCCCCACTTGCCGGGACTGCACCATGCTGCTCTAGTGCTAACCTATATGCCAGGCAGTCACCCCTTTCCTCCAGTGCCCCCTTACTCTCGTTCAGTGCATACCCCTCACGGGGTCTGCGCTCAGTGTCCCCCACTTTACCCCCAGCACTGCACCCCATTGCTCCGGTGCCTTCTTCTGCCCTGTGTGCCCCCCTCTCACCCACTGTCCTGCAGTGCCCGCACAGCTTGTCAACTTCATTCATTCCCCGTCACCTGACACGTGGAGCTCACAGAGTGGGGACTTGTGACCCGGGGCACAGAGCCTGGGCTACTGTATACACTGGTCCGACTGCCGGGTGCCCCTGTGGTACTGTGAGCTCCCGGGGTTTGTGGCAGCGGGTGCCCGGTTAGCCATGTGGTGTTAGGAGGATGTAGCATGCGGTGCTGGAGGGGGCGTGTAGCCGGCCTCTGCCTATGGCAGCCTATTCTATGATTCACTTTCATAATCTGGTGTCCATGTGGCGTGCACACGGGCTGCAGATTGTGAGGTGCCAGGCATCACTGTGGGCACGGACCGCTAGCGTTATGTAATCCAGATTGGGAGTATGTGTGTGTGTCTAGCAGGATGTGCGGCTATAATCTGCTCCTATTGTTTCTCTACAAGTGATCTGTTACTCCATACTTCCTCTCTGCCAGATAATGTGTGGCTGGTGTTGGGCACTGTGCCAGGATAAAATAATGGGCACACACATCCTACACTCATAGACTAAGGTTCATGGTATAAAACCATCCATCACTTTTGCCTCTTATTTTATTTATTTAATTAAACTTTTATTTACCCATGACAACTTCTTCCAGAAGAAACCACAAGTATTGTTGGCGGGTCTCCCCAAAATGGTGAACTGTGTTAATAAAGTGTGGAGCGCGTTTGTTATTTGATGCCATTTTATAGGTGAAGTTTGTCATATGGCACAATTCATCACAATATGTTATCTGCTTACATAGATTTGCAGGTTAATCTGTGGCGTGATTTTAGGCTAGGGCTATATGGCGACTTTGGCTGTAACACGTGTCATGCGGCCAGAGATCACTAGTAGTGAAAATGATTACAGCAGCGTTGCGACAGTTGTGACTTGCTTGCAATACAACCATATTCACTTTCATTAGCTGCGATGCTGCCAGCGCTACACTACAAGTTTTGGCTATGCAGCTTCCGTTACAGCAAAAGTCGTCATGAAACCTAATCTAATTTATTCTAGGTGAAAAATGTAGTTGACAAATTCAACTCAACCACATCTGTACATGTATTTACGACAGCACTATTCAGCTCAACTACATCTGTGCATGTATTTACAACAGCACTATTCAGCTCAGCTACATCTGTACATGTAATGACAATGACTACCCCATAAGATTTGACATGGTATTTGCCTTTAATTGTAGAGACATCAGTTGTGCCAGGTTTCAGATACAGACATAACTATGTAGTAATACACTGACATGTAGTGTTATATATAGTGTTCCGGCAGGTTGATGGTAGAATGGAGGTATCCAGAGCTTTGTTCATAATGGACTCCTATGTTGACTTTTTGGCATTGTCCCTGGGTAGGCAGCAGGAATTCGGTGCATTCAGAGTCGTGTTATTCATACTACTGCCAGTTTCATAACAGTACTGCAGAATTGTGGTTACAAAACAGAGCTGTTCTGAGCATGTGTGTGATGCAGCCTGCTGCAGGCTACTATTATAGGCAGTGAAATCCTGCTATATTGACATTTGTAATGGATGGAGACGAGATTGCATGAATCATCTCCAGCAAGACTGCTGCGGCAGGGTCCAGGTAGTATCTTACTCCATCTAGATTGATCAGGCCTTCATTTTGATGCTTATTATTTACATGTAATATATGTCCTTGACTGGTTTGAACAAGAAATATGTCCTAACCAATCCACAGGGTGCTGCCTTCTGCCTGAAACAACACCAGTTATGCCCAAGCTTTGTAACATAAACCCTCATAGGTGCTCTGATGTGTGTATAGGTTGTTATAAGGGGTCATTAAACATTACTTTCTATGGATCTGCTGTCCCTATTTCTAGGTAGTTGCACAAGCCAACACTACTTACACCTCCTTTACCCCAGTCTTGGTCCCCATAGTTATGTCTTTTTAGTGCATGTTCCATTTAACCCTAGATATTACATTTGGCATACTCTTTTTATTGCTTAGTTGGCATATACTGTACATTTAGGAGGTACGCGGTTCTGTACACATAGTTGGCCCAGTGGGACCACTCCAGATTGATTTTTCTTTTAGCACACAGACAATAAGAACTTTCATAGGCGTTTATAGAGAACAACCCAAAAAGTTGAGAGCTGTAAGAAGGTGCATTAGATTCCTGGCTCTTGGCATTTATAGCCCTGATATATATATATATATATATATATATATATATATATATATATATATAGTACATACTATACCATGCTGTAGATCTTCCAGAAAATCTAGAGAGTTTAGCTTGTAGCGCCGGGCAGATATGGCTGAATCTTATCTTCCATTTCATGGTAAGATTGTATCATGGATAACAATGGCCAGAATGACACTGATAGAATTGGGACAATGGCACAAATAGATTGGCCATTGGTCCTTCATTATGGGAAAAGCATGCATGTCCAGCTGGGTGAATTGCGGGTGATAGCTGCAGGCCGAAATAACCTCATGGTGGTAATAATCCCATTTCCCTCATAGATTGTAAGCCTTTGCGGGCAGGGCCCTCTATCCCACTGTGCCAGTTGGTCACTATTAGTATTATCTGTTTTGTATATCTTGTGTACCGTATGTAAACCCTCAAATGTAAAGCACCATGGAATTAATGGTGCTATATAAATAATAATAATAAAGTTGTATCTGCACCCTACATTTCTTATCTCATAGACTTGCAGACTACAATCATAGACTTACAACCTATAGTTACTCCTTTGGGGTCAGTATATAAATCCCATTTGTTTCACATGGAAAGTTCATGTGAAAGGTTTGAATATACAGAATCTCTGATGAGATTTTGTGGTGAAATAGCTGGTATTTCTTCACCAAAATCTGCCAGAGTAAGAGTAAATGTCACAATTTGCACAATATTTAGTATCTGTCTTGAGTATCAAGGACCCAAGACTCACACCCCTCCATTCAAAGATTACAGAGAGCAAAGGTTATGGAGTATATTGTAAAGCAATACATCTCATAACCATCTATAGTACTATGGAACTGGATTAGATTACAGGACGGTGAAATGGAGATTAGCAGGGCACCGCCTGTGGTATCTATTACATAAGACTAGGTTCACACTTGTGCCTGGTAACTGTCCGCAGCCAATCTGTATAAAAAAAATAAATAAATAACGGATTGGTCAAAAAACGGATTCAAACGATTACACAGCTCATACCATAGTCAGTCTTTTTTGACAATGTAGTCAGTGGGTGTTCGTTTTTGCCAAATGCGATTTTTTTATTCCCCCCCCCCCCTTCTTCATTCTGAGCATGCACAGAGGGAAAAACGGATTGCAAAATGGACACAGATTACTATCCGTGGGTAATCCATTTGTGTCCGCCTTCCATAGACCTCAGTGTTAAAAAACAGATTCGTTGCTGTCCGTCATGGGCGGAGCAAAAGTACTGCAAATCCAAAAGAGTGAATAGACGATGAAAATGGTACAAACGGATGGTTTTTAAGCCCCATTAAAATCAATGGGTTTTATAACAAAATCAGTTTTTTGAGGATTTTTAGACTGTTACAAAAAGTGATTTCATGCGTAGAGACAACCGCTGATGTGGACCCAGCCTTAGCCATCCCTATCTGATAATCTGGTGCCTGTGGGGTTAAAGTGTGTGTATTTGTGAATACGTAAGCACTGAGAATCTAGTAATTTCTATATAATGGTTATTTCTTTTCCACATGTAGTGCCTTTTGTGTAGGCCTCAAGCATATACAGCAGTTTATTGCTTCTCAGCCCCACAGGCTACAGCCACATGAAATAAGATTAGAAAGCGAGTGGGAATATAACCCGGTATGTTAATCCCTTGACTGGTCTGGCTGAATGGATGTTGCAAAAGTGATTAAATAGTCTAAGCCGCCTGGTAAAATATTATCCAGTGTACATGTGTGGTCAGCAGTTGGTTGGGACTGCTGAGGTGCGAGTGTCATGGCAAGAGTGGCGCGTGCTTTGTGCTTGCGTTGAAAGTCTATGTAGCCTCTGATGCAAGTGCGTGTAAGGCTTCCTAGAGCAGTCACATGCTTTGCTGTTGTAAATTATAAATGGAAGGCGTATGCCCTGACTGCTGCTGACGTCCCTCATTACTATCTCACCAGCCCCCTTTACTCCCGCCCCCCGCCGGCCTCCTCCTTACGAGTAGTGAATGGAGGCTGCTAGAGCAAAGTCTGCTTGACGCATGTTTTCTCTGTGACATGAAGGACATGGGGCGGCTCAGAGCTGTGTGTTTCCTCCTGACTGTCTCTTCCTTTCTAACATGTGCTCTGGGGTAGAGAATGAGGCTGAGTTTACACTGGGAAGATTTATTGCAGACATTTCTGTGACTTAACCTTCATTTTATACATTTGGATGGAGTTGTGCGTGCGTTTCTGTAAACCCCATTCAGAACTGTGAGACAATCCTGGAAATTTGTGTGTGAATTTATATTTATTTGTAGGCCGTACATTTTTTATGTGGTAAAAAAACCCCATATAATATTTAATGTTCACATTCAGTTTTACTTTGATAAACTTTATTGAATACACATCAAAGTTCAAGATGGATTTGTGCAGAAAATAAGTTTGCAAGCACCTACTTTAAGGAGCGGTTAATCAATTTTGTGCATATATATGGCCCTATCTAGCTGGTTAATAGACGTGTTCACACCTGCAATTTGCTCAGATGCCATTGAAATATGATTTATATTCTGTACATGGAATATAAAGCTCCTGATTTCACATTGATTTTAGATGTCAGAATGGAAGTCTACCTGTGTAACCTTCAGTACACATTGTACGCACCCTGGTGGCCTAGAGTTCATTAAGAACTGATTAACCAGCGCATATTCCAGAGTGCGGGCGGCACATTTATCAGGAGTTAGATACCACTGTGCTAGGCATTTGGACGGTATGTCAGCGCTTTTAATTACTTTACAAGTAGGGTAGTGATAATACAGACCTGCAGGCGCTAGTTAACCTGTAACAGTATTGGAGTAAGCCTTGTAAGTCTGCTGAAGGGATTTACCTTGTGTTTTATAAATCTCTTTGGAGTTTATTAGTGGAAGGCTTCGGATTCAGGGCTTATTATTCAGCCAGTTATTGAATCATTCACTGTATACTTGTGAGATCTTTACTTGTTTTCTTAAAAAAGCTCTTTCTGCAGATAATGACCATGGTTAGTGTTGCTGCGATTCGCATTCTGAGGGTCACTAAGTCTCTGGAGGTGCAAGGATGCGGATCTGTGTAATACCTTTGTATACTGGAAGAAAAGGACATGCACTGCTGGGTTGTCAATAAGGTTATGGTGGAGAATACCAAAGTTTAGGAAAAAATCAAAAAGCACTGATATTTGTTGAAATTCTTTGTAATAATTGGGCACCAGATGCCATGTTGGATTTGCCCCGCACTGTCACATTGTCTTTGTCATCTTTTCTCTGTTGAGTAGATGCACAAAGCATAGATCAACATGCAGAAAGAATAAGTAATTTTCACCATCTCCATGTAATTGGCAGCACCCACTGCCTCCCGCTGCTTGCTTCATAGAATCTGACAAAGCTGCTGAGATTTATTAGGCGTCTGAACTGATAGGAATTGCCACATTTTCCTGCGTTGCTTATGAAATGATTAAAGTTTCTAATACAGTTTATAGCTCTTGTGATGGTTTTCTAAACTGTAAATAGACTGCATTGGATTTCAGTAAGTAGAACCAGAGCCCCATAATTCATTCTCTCACTAAATTGCATATTGGGGTGCCTGCAAATATATTGTCACATTTTCCAATAGGAATATGTAATAGCTATGAAGCCACCCCTGTGGGGACTTTTGACATGAAGAAAATAATTCAAGTTCAAAGTAACCTCTATGTTTTAGGCTTCAGTCTTAATTTCTTCATTGATTTTAGACCTCATAGTTGTGTATCCTTTCCAATGCTGCTGGCTGTACGTTCTGTTTGTCCAGGATGCTGTTGTCTTTACAAGCTATGATAGCTTTATTCCTGTGCTGATTTCTCCTTTTACAGCCCATGAGCAATCTCTTTTCCTTTGTGCAGACAGAAGTGAATGTGTCAGAAACAGAGCCAGCTATGTACAGGAGTTGCACAGACTCTACAGCAACAAATAGAAAATAAATCTGTAATGAAGATTATTTAGAAAGCTGGGAATATTGCATTTAAATGAATAATAAAAACTGTCTATATCTTTTAATATATAGTGGTTATGTAATTGGATGAAAGGGTCTCTTTATGCACAGTTGGATATGACTGCGTATCTGGTGGGGACTGTGAGCTCTGCACGCATCAGTTATCTTGCAAGACTCCATTTAGTCTCTCTTGTTTGTCGTTAAAACATGGGGGAAAAATGTCACAAGCATGAACCACAAAAAGAAACAAATCGTGTGCTATAAATAACACCCTCTACAAAGGCATATAATAGATCACTGATGTAACAATAGGGGAGTAGAGTATTTATTGTGAGACATATCACAAGCACTAGCAACCAATCGCAGCCACGTTACAACTTTACATTGGTTTGTCATTACAGTAATAACAGTAATATACAGTAATAATGTACATATAATAAATATGATCAGTCCTTTTCCTACATGTTCCCTTTCATTCTGCTAAATGTTTCTGTTAATGTCTGGAGACTAGCGCAACTCGATACTTCTGGTGCATCCTGTCTCTTATGGGGGGTGGGGGTGAGAGACACAATACAATTGAGCTCAATCCCAATGTGTGACATTGGGTGAGGGTCTGGCAGCCCCATAAGATGATAGATTGCTGGTGCAACAAAATGCGATTTCTTCATTCTTTGGGTGAGGCTACACCTTGTGGGAAAGCTGTGTTTTTGCTGCAGATTTTTCTGCATCTTTAAAAAGTCTTTAGACTGTCAAAGGTTTAAAAATGCAGATAAATACCATACACAATAGATAGTTGTTAAAGGATTTCCTAGAGGAAGAGTCATATATCAATGCCAATGGCCATGCTTCTCATCGGTGGACTATTGGGCTGCCTCCATATACAAAATCAGTTTGTTCAGCCCACTTTAACCTCATATAAAATGTAGACAAATAAAGGTTGCTTTTCCTTATTGGCCTGTCTCATAGCCTGCTTGCTGCTGTCCGATCAGTAACCAATCAACCATACGATTACATGCAATGAATCCTGTCCTAACTGTGGCTACAATGTAACCACTATGCGTGATCCCAGTCTAACACGTGACATGTTTATAAGACAGTGACAGCTCTATCAAACAGGGACTGAACCTTGGGTGCCACTTTACTCTTTCTTGGAGCTCAGCGCCAACTGTTCTGAGACAAAGAGTGGAACTAACTAGAATATGCAAGTCTTGATAATGTATTGACACTAGATTAGTAGCTGTAGCTTTTGTCCTGATGTCTGCACATTTTAATCAGTGTCCCTGGAAGTGTCGAATATTTCTTTGAAGACTTGGGACTTGCAAACTACGAGCTGATGCTTTCACAATGAACTTCATGACATTTCAGCAGATATACTTAGTTTAAGACTTGGAGGATGGACAGCGTACTTGGAGAACACAGGATGGTTTTGAACTTTGCAGAGACTTTCAGAATCCTCTCAGACAACCTTTGGTAACATAAATGGATTTAACTCAGTTCAGGGAAGGATTTGTAACATTTGCTGCAATTCCTGAACTTTGCCATCAGTGACTATAAAACAGGGCATTTTATGAACGTTATATTTGGTAACATATAGTGTCCCATCTGATAGCTTTTGTTACTTTCTCTCTTATTTGGCACATTGTAAGGGTCACAGAAGTACTGTAAGTGCCATTTGTGGTACTTAGCCTCTGGGTGGCGCTGTCTTGATGAATCATGTTTATAATCTGTTCTGTGACTGTAGCGCATGTCCAACTCATGAGCTGTTGCAGGCAGTATTGAGCCATCTATTTAATGCCCAAATCGAGTATGTTGGAGAACCAGATAGAATAAGGCCCGTTTTGACCTCAATGAATACGTATAGCAATACTTCTAAGGAATGTGACATGTAACACATTTTATACTACAGAATTTGTCTGACAGTTCTGACTATACTGCCTAAATATTACTATTATACTGACTAAGTGTTAAACTATGCATAGATTTAGATTGTAATAATCAACACATAGTAGATCCCATGGGGATGTATACTACCATAGCTGGCTCTGCATAAACACAGAAGAAGGTATAAGTGACCAGACAAATGCCTACAGAAGATGGGGAGCAGTCGCCAACCATGCCAGTCCCTATTTATCCCGATGATGAATGTGAGGCAGCACCTCCGTGTTGGCAATGTGTATGTATGGCTTTTTTGAGTAGCTGTTTGCGGAATATTTCAGGCTTTGTCCCATGTACATGTTTTAGATAAATCACTGCAGTCCTTCCTCTCCACACGCCGTGTATATCCGGAAGGACAGACATCCCTGTATATTGTTACAGTAAACACTGCAAAATGGAGACTCTGCAGGAGTGTGCGGCAGCAGGACACCAGTCACATGCTGCTCTGGCAAGCAGGATGTGTGAGACATTTCTAACGTTCCTGAGTTATATTGGTCTATATTCTAAAGGCAGCACCAGGCCTGGGGGATAGTTACCTCCTTTTCCATCAGTCTGGTTACACAAGGTTACACTCTCCCACTCTTGTGACCTTTCTCCTGTTTCCTTTGCATGTGCCTCATTAGTGCAAATATACTTATGAACCAGGGAGCCCTGGATGAGCATTGCTAAAGCACTTTCTGAGGAAAATAAAGTGAATTTAAATGGGAAGGCAAACGTATTTAGTTTTACTTAGATACAATTCTTATCCTCACTATGTGATGGTGTCTCCCTGATATGTCTCCTAATGGTGTCTAGTTTATGATAAATACAACCCTTATCAGATTTCTTTCTATAGCAACTTGTGTCAGAGAGCAGTAAGCGTGCTGTTCAAACAACCTAGATGTGTGATTATTATGCATGATTACTTTCGTACAATGCCGCCATTGGGCTGAATAAATCATATCATTTGTACTAGTAATTGTGAATGCCAGCTGGCAGCATGGGTGAACGGGGTTTGTCAATGTACACCATGTAGCACAAATCTTACTAATGTAATAAATGGAGTTTTGATGACCAGTGAGTGCACCTATACGCCTTTCATTCCCGGTGACTATTCATGTGCTGAATGAGTTCAGGCAAGCGAGACACCAATGTGGGTGTAGGAGGAAGCGTGCAGGTTATTCACTAGTTATCTGGTAGTCGATCTCATAAAACCCAGGGACAAGCCTGTTTCACTGCCACGTAAACCTTATTGCTCCCTTCTACGCAAGGCCACAGGCCACCGAAATCTAATAATCTATCTCGTGTTATGTTTAACTTCTTGGCCCCTAAAGAGTATAGGCACTGGGAACGACCTTGCCTAAATAAAATGTAGGTTATTCATTGAAAGCACAAGGGCAGCCAAGCATTTAACAAGATTGGTTCCCAGTATCCCCCCTGGAGACCCTGGGTGCTTTCTCATTTCCTGCAGATCATTAACAAAGACTTGAAAGGATGTCATAGGCGAGAGCACAGGTACTGGCTGGAGCTGAACAGCCTGATTTACCTGTAGGGTGGATGTGCTGTGTATGCAAAGCAGGCTTCCTGGCTGTCTGCAAATGGTGGTGTTCATATGAGGAAATAGTGCTGCACGTACGCTGTGTATTTTCATATAGCCGCAGCAGACAAACCGCACTGAGCTCAATGGATTGTTATATTGCACTGTGAGAAACACCAAGTCTGACCCTGCTGCTGCTGTTCTAATTCTATTCTACGCCTTCTCGCTCACACAAGTCCCCATCCTACGCGCACATTTTTAAAAGCACTTGAGCTGTGCCTACTGCGATATTCTCCTGCACGGACTTGATGTTTGGGCTCAATCAGCGTAGCCTGGCATGAATTCCATTGTATCTTTATTACATCCTACTCTTCGCCCGTGTGATAAAATAAATAATGGAGCATCAGTGGTTTTTAGGGTGTGTTTCCATATTCAAGTTTTTGAAGCCGAAATCAGGTGTGGGTCATAATGGGAGAGAAAGTGAAAACACACAGAACATGGACGCATAAACTCATGGTGCTTACGGGTGCACCTACATAGTACGTGGTATATCAAGTACAGGCGGAGTCCGTCAATTAGCATACAATTACTACAGGTCGTTCACACCTTGTGCTTGCACCCTAAGGGTGTCCTTAGTGCATCCCAGAGGCATCCGTCATGCGGTAACTGATGGGATACATGTATTGAAGCAAAGGCAACAATACATGCAGCACTTACTTCTGTTTGGCCTGCACTATTGCTATTGCTTCAAATAGAAGAGCACTTGCTTCCCAGCAATTGCCGCATAATGTATGTGGCCAGGATGCCATGTCTCAGGGGACCTTCATCCTTTTATTAAACATTATCATTTAGACCAATGATAATTGGGTAGCGTAGGCATTATTGTCATGGCGACATTGGATCGCAATATCATGCACCATTGTTACATTTGTTGCTTGTATAAGCAGTTGCGTTGCGACCTGCACAGTGCTGTGACTGCAGCCCCACAGTTGGCAGAAATCATCGCAACTGCATTCACTTTTAGTTGCAACTGACAGCATGGCATTTGCCATCTTAATGTCACATAACAAAAATTGCCGTGTACTTCTAGCCTAATTCTTGATAAATATAAATGCTGTCAATAAAATCTTTGTAAAGTGCTGCAGAATATGTTGGTGCTATATAATTACTACTATTATTATTATTATTATTATTATTATTATTATTATTATTAATAAATCTGGAACAGGGCCCAAGGTTTTTTTTTTCCCTTGACTATAACATTATTGATGGCGTGCAAATGTTCAGTTCCGTTGCTTTGTATCTTTCACCCTTTCTTCAGATACACAATGAATCACAGTGTTCACAAAGCAGAACAAAGCACAGGGCAGCGTTTCCACTATAAAAACCCCAGTGCAGAGATCTTGGGACATAAGGAGGTTGTGAGTGACTGCTTCCTTGTATGTGGTTTCTAAGAGCGCTAGGCCAGGATTTCCAGATTTAGATCGCGTTCCATTGCTGGCTAAAGTGCTGTGTGACAAGTCTTGTGACTCTGTATCAGACTGGAATGCATGAGAGGGGTTGTAAGGCGCTGCCTCTTCTCTTTACTTGCTCTGTTCAGCTGGGAGAGGGGTTTTTGCGATTTCCTTTTAAAGGCATGATTCCAAACAAAAGCATCCTGATGTTCTTGGGGAGGGCGACCACTCGCATCCTTCTGCTCACTTCTTTTATAGCAGAATTGCAGTTTAACCTTTGCTTTGGAGTGGGAAATTGTTCTGCAATCGGGTTAATTGTCTTCTCCCCTTCTGTAGCATGTGACGTATAACATATCCATTCCACTGCAGAGACATGATATGCAAGCAGTGCAGAGCTGCATGGACGTCAGTCGCTGACAGTGATGTGCAGCAGTGTTTTGCATAGAAATGAAAGCAATGCTGGGGAGCGTGCTTCCTGTACACAATATGTGCAGTCCATTCTGTCCCAGGTCTAATATAGTGGTAGAGTGAAGAACTCAGGCCATACCTTTTAGAGGCTGAGTACTCAGTTAGCCTCTAAAAGGTATCGCCTGATTTCTTCACTCTTCCACTACGTTCAATGGCTAACACGGTACAACATTATACTACTACCAGGTCTAATATAGTCATTTGCACACCTTTGTCTCAGAATGGAAAGCTTGTTATATTTTACATGTTCCAGTGCTCTAACTAAGCATGGTATTGTGAGACTTAGGCTACATTCAGGTGCTAAATGTAAAAGGCAAAAGTCCATTTTTCACCAGACCTGTGGCCGTTTTCACGGAGGGATCCATGAAAACAGACAAAAATAGGACATGACATGTATTTTGATGGTCCGTTACAACGGACCGTAAAAATAAGTCATGTGAATAGCCCCCATTCACTGACCTTGAATTTAATGTTGTTGTGTGACATCCGTTAAAAAAAGGACGTCACACGGCCATTATTCACTGTTGTGTGAATATAGCTTTACAAATGGACTATCATAGATATGTGGATGACCAGGCCCGTAATATGGCTAGAAATTATTTAAAGTTTACTATTACTATAGTTGTAGGCTAATGCGTTGGTGGCGCACCTGAATTGTCAAAGTGCTCTGGCTCTGACAGAATGGAAATTTGTGCTGGTCAGGAACTGACTTAAACTTCCTATATAAATCACGCCAGTTTAATGTTGGGAAGGGGCTCCCTTTCCCGGCCCACCCTGCTCTGCTATCAGAGGCTGAGTTGCAATACCAAGCATTGCCACCATACAGTGTTTGACATTGATAAGCTGTGAATAGACTTCATCGCTTGTCAGCTAGTCTCTTCATACAGCTGGTCAGCGGGGGTGCTGGGTGTCGATCTGATATTGATGACCTAGGCCACAGGTGTCAAACACAAGGCCCGCGGGCCGAATACGGCCCGCTGCCTTCTGTTATCCGGCCCGGCACTTAGCTGGCCCGCAGGGCCGCGGCATTTTTTATTGTCTATGTACATTATGTAATGTAAACCAGCCCAGGACGGGCCGCTTAAAAAAAACAACAAAACAAAGCTACGCGATACCTGTCCTGGGCTGGTTTATAAGACCTCTGCATGTCAGCGCAGGCGGCGATACAATAACGTCATCACACCGCCTACGCTGACACGCAGACAAGAAGAGGAGGCGGCGGCTGCATCAAGGCATCGCAGGTAGGTGAAGATAAGTTTTTTTTATATATATAAATAGGCCGTTGCCTGCTGGAGCATCCCCGGCTTACTTACCGATCCCCGCTGCTGGTCGTGGCCGCCCCCGCTTCTCCTTCTGCTATGGGACGCAGAAGCGGCTGTGTGCAGGAGCGGGGATGGTAAGTGAGGCCGCGGCCGGCGAACCCCATCAAATACTACTATTATTATACTCCGGGGGCTTTTCAGACCCCGGAGTATAATAATCGGAGACCCCGGGGAGGTGATAAACATAAAAACCAGAGTTACTCACCTCTCCGGCGATCCGATGCTGCTCCCAGCCGGCTTCGGCCTTCTTTGGTGACGTCCCAGGCGTCACGTGAGCCAGGCCGACGTCATTATGTCGCGACGCCGGTCTGTGCGACATTGAAGAAGGCCGAACGCAGGGAGCGCACCAGGGCCCAGGTAAGTAACACTGATTTTTATGTTTGTCACCACCTGGGTCTCCGATCAGTGTAATAATAGTTCATGGGTGGGGGGGGGTCACTATGGGGCATAATACCATGTGCAGGGGCCACTGTGGACTATAATACCGTTTGCAGGGGCCACTATGGGGCATAATACCAATGCAGGGGCCACTAAGGAGCATAATACCGATTGCAGGGGCCACTATGGAGCATAATAACGTGTGCAGTGGCCACTATGGAGCATAATACTGTGTGCAGGGGCAACTATTGAGCATAATACTGTGCGCAGGGGCAACTATGGAGCATAATACCGTGTGCAGGGGCAACTATGGAGCATAATACCGTTTGCAGGGGTAAACAGTATTTGTATAGTGCTTAATTTTTTATATATTCAGAAAAGGATGAGGATAGTATGTAACATGCCAATGTCTTAGGTTTTAACAATACATTATGTTCTTCCTGGTTGACCTCAAAGGGCTGATTGTAACAGTAGTAATGTACAAATGTAACTACTGCTTAATAGCTCGCTTATCTGTTAAGGAGAAGTTACTTTTATACATGTGTAAAATAATCTTGGCCCTTCAAGGTACCCCGTGAGGCTGAAGTGGCCCCCGGAGAAAATGAGTTTGACACCCCTGACCTAGGCTAAGGATAGGTCTCCAAAAAAAAAGTATAAATATGTAAATATAAAAAAGCAGTGCAATGTGCAGGCATCATGTTATAGGAGGAGCTGAGCAGGCTCATATATAGTTTTATGGAAAATATCTGCTTATTCATTGAGGGTGTTGCTCAATAATTGACAACCTTCCCTGTATGAGCATGTATGCAGAGATCAAACACAGCAGCAGCGATCCAGTACTTTGTTAAAAATCCATCATTTTATTAGTAAGCCATTAATATCCATGTAAACAATCAGAATATTAGAAGCGTATAGTATCCTTGCAGTTTACTGTGCATGGATTCTATATGTATTTGCCAGTCTGCTTCAATACATGGATTTTAATGGCTTACTAATAAAATGATGGACTTAAAAGTACTAGGTCACTGCTGTGTTTGGACTGTGCATTGGAGATGGATCAAGTGCACTCCTTCAGGTGTACTATAAGTGCATACAGCAATGGCTGACTATCGCTGATTAGGACCGCCCACTGGACTCCTAAACACAGAGCAGTCGTTTCAATCAAATTCTCATAAAACTATATATTAATCTGCTCAGCTCCTCCTGCTCTGTAACATTCTGCCGACAGATCCAGCTCCAGGTTCACCTTGATAGGTTTCCTTTACATTTTTTTAAAAGTAGAAACTACTTACACATGCCCCATATTGTGAAGCCCTTCCTTATCTGCTGTCCATTTCTGCTCCTCTTAACCACATATATGGTACCAGGTACAAGTAGAACCGCAATATGCTCATTGCAGCTGCCACAATGCACAACACATTAGCATCTGCAGAGCATTTAATGGGCCACAAAATAAGAAGCGAGATTGATTGGAAGCCGAGAATATTCCGACGTCATTGTAGCATCCTCCATCTCTAAACATAGTTCATGCCTTGAATGCTGAAAGCTAGCATGATATCACAGCCTCTGCTTCAGTGGTCAGTAAAATGAATAGTGAATCCTATTCCCTGAGGATGTGCATCTCTTGCACACGGCTTTCTGTGCGTTACTTTCTGTGATCATGTGACTGGCGTGTTCCTGTCAGGTGCATGATGTGAATGAAAATGGGATATAAGTAGGCTGCTATCTCTTATCTTGCCCTAAAAGCTCTGTTATTTGGTGTGTCCATGGTGCATCGGTGGATGAAGGTGAAGCGCTGTCAGTGTGACAGATTTATGTCTGGCTGATGGCAGAGACATCTGGACTAATAAGGATAACCTTTAAACCGGGTAGACATGAGGACTGCTAAGAAATAGACCCAAATCATCTCTAGGAGGATTGTGGAGACATTACACATTGATGTACACTACACAATTAATTCATTTATGTTCCCGTATCATGTCATGACCATAAAAATGATTTTATTTTTCATGATAAATAATACAGATCTTGTGGTTAACCTCTTAACATGGCCTTTCGTGATGATCCACCCAGGAGTTCATGTTCTGATGGCCGCAGGCTATAACTGAATAGGTTAGGGGGTTGAGTAGTGACAGAGAACTGGCAGCTGATGACAGTTATCAGGGGACCTCCACCCAAAGCGGTCATTGGGGTAGGAACTTTCCACATTTGGATGCTTACCCTGTCCATCTCGCATGATAAGACCACTGCATCCAATTCCATATCAAAGGCTGCTCTTTCTTACATGGATTTCTGTTATTTAGGGTAGTTTGCATCTGCAAAAGGGTTTGAATGCTTTCCCCTTTGTTACAGAAGTATACATTTCTGGAGGGGTTCTTCCTCAATAGCTGGGACATGTGAGTGAACTTTGGAGGTTACTAGTACAGTAAACCATATTCTCATGCTGTCTGTGAGGTTTTAATACCACAACAGAGGATTCTGTTCCTGTACACTCTGTGCACACCAGGTATAGCAGTGAATATCCATCCAGCTTACAGACTTTTACGTCCTGCAAATGTTTCATTGCTCTTGCTATAGTCGGTTGGCTGCGCTCTCTGGAAACAGGATGCTTTCCATTAATGGATTCCATTTCTGGATATCTTTGGCTCCAGGGAAAGCAACTTATTCATGTAGGTGAAATGGGTCATTTTCTTCCATTACACACTGTACCTAACAAATAATCTGCAAGAGTAAGGAAAATCCTGCACTTGCTTTGAACTATGTTCATCTTTACTGGGGTTACTTTGACTTCCTTTTTGTTTTACAGTATATGATGGCATCATTTTTTTTTTTTAATATCAAACTGATGTCAAGGGCATGAAAATGTACTTGAAAAATGCAACTATAAAGGGTTATAGGGATTTTCTTATAACTACCCTCTTTGCTATCAGTCTAAACTGTAGTGCTAGTATTCTATTCCTGAATCAGGATCATCGGAATGAACAGTGTTGGACACGTCCACGTTAGTGGATAGAATTGGCGATATGTTTTTGCTACTTGCCACTAGTATTGTATATGTTACCGTTAAATTGCAGAATTCAGTTAATCTGCAGATTAACTAGGTAATGTGCACATTAACTAGGGCGATCCGTTAAATTGCAGACAACTTCTTTCATTTCTGACATTACCTAGTTAATGTGCACATTACCTACTAGGCATTTGTTAAAGTCAAGATAACGACATGTCAACGTCATTGTGTAGGCTTACAGTGAACGTAATGCCGGCAACAAAAAAAAACAAGGATCGGGGACAGGATAGGGCAAGGTTGAAGACGGTTTGCTTTCAAAACCCATTCAACTTGAATGGGTTTGAAAGCAAAGGGCGGGGGGGTGTGCGCCCGTGCACCCTCTGCGCTGCGCCGGTTTTTATTTTTTCATCGGAAACACAAAGTCCTTCGTGTCCGGAAAAAAAAAAAAAAAGCCAGCTGCTTCACAGCGCAGAGGGTGTAAGCGCGAACACACACACACCCGCCCGTTTGCTTTCAAAAGCCATTCAAGTTGAATGGGCTTTGAAAGCAAACTGTCTTAGTTGTGCTACGAGCTGGGCAGTCGACGGCGATTGTGATATATGAAAAAAAACGACGACCGGAGACACTGCTGGCGAAAGGACAGAGAAGAGGTGGGACTGAGTAGAGACAGCCAGACTACGAGGTAAACAAACTTCCGGACTTTAACGACCCACAAGCCATGAATGTGCACATTACCTAGGTAAAGTGAGGAAAACTCCTGATTCCGCACTTTAACGGAGCAAATCAGTTAATCTGCAGATTACCTAGGTAATGTTCACATTCACTGATTTTGCACTTTAACGGTAACATATACACCTTTATCATATAGCTGGCGACAGGTCCTCTTTATACATGAATTATAGACATATGTATGTAGTTGTTTTTCTACTAAGGTGGGGTTTACATGCTAGAACACATCCTCCATTCTATGTGCTCTATGAAAGTCACTCTGACTAGGCAACATCTGCATTTACAGACTTGGGTATAGCTGCAGGTCAGGTGTAAAGAGCCGCATTTTTGGAGTGGCGCCAGTCACTGTATTTTTTTACAATAATCTGTTAATACCCAAGAAGCTACCCGTATACAGTGGTGCTCTGTAGATATTTGGGAAGCTTTCGGTGAAAGCATTGCTCCTGTCAGCCACCTTGACTCTAAACAGTAGCCGGCCTATTACAAAACATTGACTTCTATAACTGGTGGCAGTTGTTTATTTTCAGCCAAGGAGGAGGCGGCATCATTGTGCCGCACAAAGCTATTAAGTCAGGTTGTTAACATACTCAGGATTCTGAAGGGAACAGCAGAAGATGTCCTGTGCTTCCAAAAAACCCAGTTATTTTAGGAACCGGCTTCTAAGTCTTTTATGGATTGATCCTCAGATCTTTCTACCTGCTACAGTTTTTACTTTAAAGCCAGATTTGTGCCTTTTTATGGCTTGTGTCCTTATAACACACCTTACTATATACCATATTATTCCATCTTATGGTTTTCTTGGTTGATTTAAGAATACAAATACCACATCCACAGTTAGCCAGAAGCAGTAAAATTCTAGGGACTGAATTCCTATGACCAGTATATGTGCAACAAATTATGTATCTAGTTATACAATATCAGTAATTATATAATTACAATAAATTCATTTTAACTTTAAGTCGAAATTGGAGTCGGTAACCTTATTCCAAGCATTGATCCCTCCTCCGACTCCGCAGCCCTGGATGTAAAACCTACATGACAAGTCAGACTACCTGCCACTAGAGGAAACCTGAGAGCTTTCAGATTAGTCTGCTATGCTGTGCTCCCTCTAGTGGTGGCTGTATGTACATCAAAATGTAGAGCACATTGAGGCAGATTTACTACCACACTCCGACATTTAGGCAGCGTAAATATCAACAAGGAGGTCAGAAAAAGCGCCAAGTTTGTCCCAGTGGTATGCAACGTTTTATAGATCTGGCACATCCTTGGCGCATTCTAGACTCCATTGAGTCCAATGTACCATGGAAAGAAATGCTTCTAATGCTTGGATATCAATTGACTTTCAATGTGCTGTACAAAATCATGTGAAATAGTTTTCACTGGGAATACCATTTATTTTTTCCATTCATTGTCAGTATTTGTTTCAAGCTTGAGCCAAAGTGGATGTTTAAATCTCTGTGGGAAGATTCAGTCTTGGCAGCGGTAAGACGAAATTACTCTCAGATTACATATCGCCCTGTACTGGTTATTGGTGCTTAGCTTAAAATGTCAGCTAATTGTTATGAGAGCAACTGTTCTGCTATGTAACAAGCAGTGACATAAGGATGCGCTACATATCCTGGCTGCTTTCACATGGCACCAAAGATGTTTGCAGGGCAAGCGACATTCTGTTTGGGCAGCCTTATCTTTGCTGTTACAGAAGGTGGAGTGGGCTGAAACTATCGTAGTAGCTGGCTGTTTTACACTGCCCCCTTGTGGGCGTATTTACATGTTCAGTACTTCATACTGCTGTCTTGGTCATCTTGATGTCATTGTCATGACTCCTGTTAAAATCCTCTCTCTTCTCTGTGTGTGTGTGTATATGTATGTGTTATATACACACACACACAAACACATATATCACACAGATGTAGCAAAGTTAACCTGAACTTCTGCAATTGGTTAAATTGGTACAGCCTGATATCTTATCACAGAAGACAATAAAAGCCAATGAGAAGTCATGGGGAAAACATTCTTCAATGAATAGAATTGTTTTTATTGTCTTCTGTGATAAGTGATCACGCTGCAGCAGTTTAACCAATTGCAGAAGTTCGGGTTGACTCTGCTACATCTGCATATATTGGCTTCCATTGTTGTGATGTTGTTGCTGCTGCTGTTATTTTTATGAAAGGCGTTTTTCCTGTTTCTAATCTGGTAGAACAATATGAACAAAGATTATCTTAACCACAGACAAATGTTGCTGAATATAAAGCCATGACTAAAATATACACTGTCGTTGTATCATTTTTCTCAGCTTTTAATGTAAAAACTTAATTTTAGGCCGGGGCCCCACGTGGCGGAAACGCCGCAGAAAAAATCGCGGCATTTTACAGTCAGAGCAAAGTGGATGGGGTTCTAGCGAATCCCGTGCCCACTTTGCGGTAAAAACCGTGTTGCAGACATGCGGCAATTTCCAAAACCAGCACGGTGGTTTCCCCATAGGTATAATTGAAACAGTCCGCTTTTTTGCTTCGGGACGCCACGCGGGGCCTTAGCCTAAGAATAAAGGAAAGGCAATATTATAGCAAAAGACTTCACCATCTTCTGCCCACACCTGCTTTATGGCTCTGACTAGTTAATGGTGGACATACAACCAAGTCTGACTTATCTTGATTCCAGGGAATTCTGTTACCTTGCCAAGTGTTATCAAGACGTTTTCTAGTTACGCAATTACAGCTCTATAAAGGTTGTACTTCAGGTTCAGCAGGGCCAAGGGGAACAATTGTACAGTGTGATATTCCCTCCTTCTTTCAGTTGGTCTCTTGGCATTCAGAATGTAGAAAGAAAGGCTAGGCACGGATTTAAGAAGGCAGAATTACGTCACAATTTCTTAAAGCGTGTCTAGACTAGATATATTACTGTTCCCTCAATATGAGTTGGATTTATGTTTCTATATGAGTGAACTTTTTTTTTGCATGTACTTTTTAGAGCACTTGGGGTGTTGGCTTATATTAAGTAATAATCTTGCTTTTTAGCTGAAATCTTTTAAAGTGGTTTTCTGGGCTAAGAATTTTGATGATCTGTCTTAAGGCTAAGTCAGTACCAGATCAGCAGGGGCTGACACCTGGCACTGTCACTGATCAGCTGTTCTCAGGAGGTGATGCACAGAGAATGGAGCAGGAAGCAGATAGCACTGTTCTCTGTGTAGTGGGCCAGACCAGGCACTGCAGATCAGCTCCCATTCGTTTAAAAGGGACCTAAGCTGCAGTAACTCGGTTCAGCCACTACACAGAGAACAGCGTTGTTTGCTTCCTGCTTCATTCTCTGTGCATCACCAGCTGAGAACAGCTGATCAGTGGGGGTGCTGGGTGTCAGACCCCCCACTAACCTGGTATTGATAGGATAGGTTATAAATATTTTTAGCCCTACCTTTAAATCTTGGTCCAACTCATTGATGTGTAGATACCAGGATCATAGACAGTAACTTCACATTGTGCTCATGAGATACCTCTTGGCAGAGCAAGTGTTTGGTCAACTGCTCTATCCCACAATTCACCTATTCAAATGGACACTCAACTCAGTTGAGCATGCATGTGTTTTCAAGAGAGACAAATGAGTAAACTGCTGCCAGACCCCTCTAGCTGTGGCATATCTGAACATAAGAATTGGATGACTTGAAATCCAACGTGCCCAACCCTTCTCTCCCACAACATCAGCTGCATAAATTGCTGGATTTTGTAGGGACACAGCCTTCTAACAAGGGGGAACACCCAGTTGTAAAGTATTCTTACATTTTAGGAGAAATATCAGTGGAATGGCACAATGTAGAGCTAGAAGAAATGTTGATCTAGAAATATTTGATAGAGAATACAAGAATAAACATGTCAGTAGTGCTGACAGTGTCTTCTCTAGTTCTTCTAGTTTACTCTCTGATGTATTGTTAGCAGACATTGAAGCTATTGACCTATCCTCTTATTACTGGCCTGTTATTACTTCTCTCTGATAATAAACTAGCAAAAGTCCAAGGTTCTTTTTTTTTTTGTAATAAACCTACTTGTTTTTCTTAGAAACAGGTGCTTGCCTCATCTTTCTGCAATACAGAATTGCGCCATCTTAATGTTGTGTCCTAGAAGTGATTTTTAACTTCCTTTTTAAGGACGGTATGATTGAAAAAGAAACTGGAACTTTTGTATGATTTTATAACCAGAATGGAAAATGTAACTGGGTTACAAATGTTGAGTATTCTTCAGGCTAATGAAGTGAGAGGCAATACCAGATTCAGCTCATGGACAAATAGGAGTCTAGTAAAGAGTGCACAAGAAACTGGGAAACGTCTTTCCTGACTTTACTACTGTCAGGAACCTAAGGCGACAGTAGGCACACATCTGACAAAACTAGACAGTGTCAGATCTTAGTGTACAAAAAAAAATCCTCATTTCTAATATTGTTTCTACCACCCAGATCAGGCTATAGATGGTGGAATGGTGTGGAGAACCAATGTTCTTGTTACCAATTAGTTACCTATATACCAAGAAAATGTTCACCCATGTGAAATGTTAGGTTTCCCTCTAGTAAGGCTCATACAACTAAGTTGTATGGTTCGTCTGTTTCTGAGTCTTTCTGTCCTATCACAAGGCATTATGGGAAAAGGAGCTGGGAAGCTCAAGCGCCCTCTGTTGGATGTAACAGATCCTCAATTTGCTTTTGACCCACAGAGTCTTGACAAAGCAAGAGGGATTTTAGCCAAGCCAGTATCACTCATCTGCATACAGCGCTGTTTCGGGATTTTTGTCCTTCATCAGTGCAGAGCAGAGTGAATTGGCTGGCTTTGTGGGAGGCAATGAGTGGCTCAGGGAAGGGAATCTCTCTCCTTGTGGAGAGCACCAGTGAAGGTGTGTAGAGTTTTGAATTGCGTTTTTGCCCTCTACTAAGCATCTACATATCACAAGGCATTATGTCCTGGCAGTGATAGAAACCAGCCCTCCATGTACACAGCAACCAATCTGAGGAGGAAGAGGGACATGGATGAAGGCCAAAGCAGCTGCCTGAACCAATGGTAAGACAGGATGTGTCTCAGACTACTTCAGACTCTCTGTAGCATTGAAGCTAAACTGTAGTCACAGATCACAGCTCTGATGAAAATAAATAGGATGTTAGGATCACCTATAGATCCTTTGTGAGGACTTGGCTATCTCCAGCAGTCCCATTGAATTGAAATAGAGTGGCCCAGTTTTCTTGATCCTTTGGATATGAGGTATCTTTATTTTTCAGTATCTTTAAATCTCTTATTAAAGCAAAATGGAAAACTACAGTTCATCTATATGTTTCTGTGTCTTGGAGCGTGTCTTCTAGTTTACTTACAAGGCTGTCTCAAGAGCAGTACGCAAAATTCCCCATCGATTATATAGCCAGTAATTGGATCTCCTGTAGTGGTAACAGGAAGGAGAACTGGAAGTTAATATATGAGTAAGCCTATCCATTTCACCAAAAGCAGCGACAGACCAAAGACAGTGAGCCCTGTACTGTGCGTAGCATTGACGTGACATGTACATTGGGGTTCTCATTGGTATGTCCCATATAGTGGCAACAGTCATTTCTCATACATAATCGATTATTAATTCCCTGTAGTTATTAATGTCTTTCAGCATATTAAAATGTGACTTTATACAATATGAGTGTGAAGAGCTGTTCTTTCAGATGTCGAATCTGTGCTGGCTCTGCCCTGCTTGCAGCGTTACCTTTGATAATAATGCAAAGCAGCACTTCTTTGTGATTTCCTTTTACAGTCTAGCTTGTGGGCTGCTGGCGAGCACATGGGATCTCTGCATTCCCTCTCCTTGCCTTGTTTGGTCCTTCTTGTTCTCCCCCTGCTTTCTCTTCTAGGCCCAGCCTCATCTTGTTATATTGCCTCTATGGAGATGAAAACTCTGTAGCATAGAATACTCCATGTGTTGCCACGTACACTGTATTTATATCCCTTGTTTGTTTAACTAGAAAGCAAAGAAATAAATATTAGTTTAGCCATTTTTATATGTTGTTGTATGTATCGTATACTATATTGTAGGCTTTGTCTTGGATACAGAGTACTCTGTGGAGTGCTGGTGAATAGCAGGTTAACTTGCATTGGCGGTATGCTTGTTTTGGATCAATATGAAAATGATTTATACGCTGGAGTCTCATAAATGAACATCGGCTCAGTAGGTCACATGGAGAAATGGGGTCTGTGTGTTGTGCATGATAGAAAATAGCCAGATACAGCCTCGATGGCTAGTGTGGGATGAGGCTTTGCATTATTTCAGTGGAGTTTTTTATAGCAAGTAAATGATTCTTATTGCGACATCATACCAGCCGGTACGGAGTTGAAGGGATTCCATGTGCCACCAGTCCTGATGCGCCGCTTTGTGCCACCATTTATGATTGCTAAATTGTCTGCCAGCAAAAATTGTAATCCTGGTGACTTAATCTGGATACAACATATGTTTCCTTTATCAAGAAGATCTCTGTGAGCTTTCATACCAAAGAAATAGTGCACTGGTTATATGAGCGGGATTAGACCCTATGAGCAATGGACAGCACCAAGTAATAAAGCAAGAGGAGTTGTGCAAGAAAGTGCTGCTGGATAAACACTGCAGGGAATAAAGCAAATAAGAAGGATTGTATTCATCTATTTAGGATGTCGATGTTTCCTGACATTGACTGGCACACCAGCTCCAACTGAATATGCCTGGATGTAGCGTGTAAACAGTGGCGTGTGTGCACAGTAAACACTATATGTGTGTGATGTATTTGCTACTTTGTATACAGTGTAGACATTTACCTGCCTGAGCCAGCAGTCCTGTCAGTTTGGTGTAAGCAATACCTGTGTACAAACCAAAATGAATTATTAATATATACATAATCAAGAACGTTCAGCTTGTCCCTTTACAGTTACAACATGAACATTGGGAGGGGGAGGATAGCAGCCAATATACCAAACATAAGACATGTATATGCAAAAGCAGGACAATTCTAACACAGCAAATGCAGACATGTAGATCATATAGCTGTTTTGGGACTATGTGCCAAATCTTGTAGTTAACACTACCATTGATGGGTTGAAACATGCATGAATTCATGAATGCTAAATGGAAGCTCCATCCCATAGAAGTCAATGGAATGGCAACATGCATAGACGCCCTGCTGCTTCTTATGGGGCAAATGGGATAACTTGAAATGAACAGAATTCCCCTTTAAATTTTAGAAAGGTAAGGTTCTATCATTGTAGGCTTCTCTGTATTTTATTGTAGTCTCTTCAATGCACAACTACTGCTTTTCTGTGCATTGTTTTGCTATCCTTTATATCTTATGGCATAGAGCTTTTAATAGTATTTTCATTCCAGGCCTTGAGCAGAAGCAGCCTACGGCAATGCAGGTTTTCTTAAGGGAGGTGACGGAGCTGTCCTCCGCATGCGCTCCATTGGGCAGCGATAATAAATGAGTTGGCTATATTTAGACACGCAGTGTGTAGTATGTTCACGTGACTGTCAGCACATTTTACTATACACTGTACTGTATACAGTCTCACCTCTGTCCACTGTTCCAGGCTTCTCAATGCATCTTCTGAAAGACATTTACTATTGTGTCAGTAGAAAGTAATATGAAGGGCACAAGGGTCTACCTAGAAGCAAATGAATGACATTCCAGTTGAGCAACTTGCTCTTTTCTGAAGCTTGGCCTCTTCTGGAGTTTTACCGCTTAATTTTAAAGGGAATATCCAAGGACTTAATTGATTTTCTGCACATTATTGTGCCTTTTTGGATCCGGCTGATTGTTTTGTGCCTACGTAGATTGTTGCCAGTGCCAACATTTAACATATGTTTAGTTATTTTTGGAAAAGCAAGGTTGTAATTGAGCATCATCACTTTCCCAGCGTCCTCCTTTATTGCAACCTTTGGGTTAACAAGAATGAATTATTCCCTATCAATCATGCTGTCAGCCTGCAGTATTTGTGTAGAAGATGTCGCAGCTGCTCACAATGGTTCCCGGGTGAAGCTCACGTACCGGCATTTTACTTGGCTTTGTAAAATCGCACTGTAGACAGATATATCTGTATTAGTGTTTGCATATTTATAATGGAACATGCTATAAAAGACATCAGAGCTATACTGTACTCTTTTCTTTCCACCCAGCAGCATGAGAATGTCATCTGTTCCATCTATAGAGAACCATTATCATTTATTGAAGACTAGATCACATATCAAAATATCAGCAGGAATCTGAAACCATGATGCCTTGGTCGGAGGGTCCCATTTCATGCGAGACCTAGCTCTTCATGACTAACTGCTATCTCAACAAAGGAAGCTGAGACAATGACAGAACAAGGATAATATGATAGATGGGACGATGACCACCAGAATAGCGTATATTGTTTAATTTTCTAGCTTCAAGTATTGTAGGAAGAAAAGCGTTTGGCAATGAGAAATGTGCTCAAGGAGTTATGGCTGACTGGATTAAACAGGTGCCATTATTGGGCAAGGATAATATGTGCAATGAAATGTGCTTGGGATGCAGAACCTACAGGATAGGAGTCTATAGTAATATACTAATTGTCCTCCATATGCACATTAGCTCAGCTTTTTAGAAGATGATTTCATATACAAAGATATTAGTTAGTCAATAATGGAAGTGTCCACCAATGAACGAATCAATGGAGCACGTAGTCTAATCTAAGTGCTTGGTCAGACTGTCAGATTGTGATCCCCAACGGGGGGGCCTGGTACTGCTATGAGAAAGGTCTGCGTTCTGTGCTGCGCAGTATGGATATTGAAAAAAAAAATCCTAGTATTTCTGTCAATCTGGTTTCCTGGCATTAACTTTTGCTAACAGAGTGTTAGACCTCATCAATAACCTGTAAGACTGCTCAATGTTTCTACTGCAAACATTGCTTGTTTTGTAATGTGTGACCCCTGGGCTACTAACAGAGTGGTTTAGCAAGTTCTGGTTTTTCCAAATGAGGACACGTGGGATAAATAGGAGCTCAGAGAGGCGTATTCTGATCCCTTATTAATTTTGTACTGCTGTAAGCATTCTGGTACATAAGTGATGTTGGTAACCCTATCTGGAGGACAATGCAAGGTCTGCCGATTCTTCTGTCCTTTCTTAGGGTTTTCTGTTAACCAGAGATGAAGGTGTTTCCTTTAGTGTATAGCTAGTACAGATATGTTATACCTAAGTCTTTAAGCATACTGTTCTCTTAAAATTCACATTTTTTTTTTGTTTTTACAAGATATTATCTAATCTCAGGAGAGTTTTCTTTATTTTTAAGCCTTCCTTGTGATTGAAACAAACACATAATGTGTGTACAGTTTGGGGTCTGTAATACGGCCCAGAGTCATTGGTGCCACTGGAGCCTGTTATTTCCTCCCTTGTATTTACCCCTAGAATTAAGATAAAGTCCTCCCATAACATTTTTTCTGCAGCTTTCCACATAAGAAAAAACCTCCACGGTACAGTATAGAGGGCTATGGACGTTGTATTCAGCAGGGTTGTGGAACTATCAGTGCTGGATGGAGCTGATAGAAATGTGCTCCAACTTCCAAATCGAATTCTAAATGTTATATAATATATATATATATATATATATATATATATATATATTTATTGTTAATTTATTAAAAGGGTTTAGATATTGATGTGCTGTGCTTAGGATGGGTCACTAGTATCAGCTTGGTTGGGGTCCAAAACCCAGCACCCCCACTGATCAGCAACAGCTGTCACAAGAACTACTGTGTACAGAGCCAGAAGCAGGCCGTGGCAGTAACCAGAAACAGACGCTACAGTGTACACAAATGTCTGCTTCCTGTTCAGTACACTGTGCTAGCTCTGGCAGCCACAAATCACCATATCATGTGATTGGTGGGGGTGTCTGATATTGTACTGATGTTCATGACCTAATCTATTGATAATCTCATCAATATCTATATCCTGTAAAAACCCTTTAAGGATGGAGCCCATGTAGTGTAAATGCCACAAGTTTAGCCGCGGCAAAACCGCAGTGTTTTACAATCCCTGCAAAGTGGATGGGATTCTGGCTAATCCCATCCCAAACTGTTGCGTTTTTGTAAATTGCAGCATGTCAATTATACCTACGGAAACACTGACGTTTTCCATATATAGGTATAATTGCTGTGGGAGAAACCGCAATGCGTATCAGCTGTGGTTTTTCCTGCAGCACTTTTTGGCTGCGGCTCGCTACGTGCGGCCTAAGCCTAAATGCATAGCTTGTAGTATATTTCCTTTTATAGGAATTTAGAAAAGTTTAGAAACTTTTAATCCTTCCAATTACTATGTATTTATTTCTTTTGCTTACTTATATAGCACCATAATATTCCTCAGCACTTTACAGATATTGCCCTATCCCTGTAATTATTATACATTATTATTGATGTACAGTCATGGCCAAAAGTTTTGAGAATGATACAAATATTAATTTTTACAAAGTCTACTGCTTCAGTTTTTCTAATGGCAATTTGCATATACTCCAGAATGTTATAAAGAGTGATCAGCTTAACAGCAATTACTTGCAAAGTCAATATTTGTCTAGAAAATGAACTTTATCCCCCAAAACACATTTCAACGTCATTGCAGCCCTGCCTTAAAAGGACCACCTAACATCGTTTCAGTGATTGCTCCATTGCTCCATTAACACAGGTGTGGGTGTTGATGAGGACAGGGCTGGAGATCAATCTGTCATGATTAAGTAAGAATGACACCACTGGACACTTTAAAAGGAGGCTGGTGCTTGCCATCATTGTTTCTCTTCTGTTAACCATGGTTATCTCTAAAGAAACACGTGCAGTCATCATTGCACTGCACAAAAATGGCCTAACTGGGAAGAGTATTGCAGCTAGAAAGATTGCACCTCAGTCAACAATCTATCGCATCATCAAGAACTTCAAGGAGAGAGGTTCCATTGGTGCCAAAAAGGCTCCAGGGCGCCCAAGAAAGACCAGCAAGCGGCAGGACCGTCTCTTAAAAGTGTTTCAGCTGCGGTATCGGGCTACCAGCAGTGCAGAGCTTGCTGAGGAATGGCAGCAGGCAGGTGTGAGTGCATCTGCACGCACTGTGAGGCGGAGACTCTTGGAGCAAGGCCTGGTCTCAAGGAGGGCAGCAAAGAAGCCACTTCTCTCCAGAAAAAACATCAGGGACAGACTGATATTCTGCAAAAGGTACAGGGAGTGGATTGCTGAGGACTGGGGTAAAGTCATTTTCTCTGATGAATCCCCTTTTCGATTGTTTGGAACATCTGGAAAACAGCTTATTCGGAGAAGAAGAGGTGAGCGCTACCACCAGTCTTGTCTCATGCCAACTGTAAAGCATCCTGAAACCATTCATGTGTGGGGTTGCTTCTCAGCCAAGGGAATCGGCTCTCTCACAGTCTTGCCTAAAAACACAGCCATGAATAAAGAATGGTACCAGAATGTCCTCCAAGAGCAACTTCTCCCAACCGTCCAAGAGCAGTTTGGTGCTCAACAATGCCTTTTCCAGCATGATGGATCACCTTGCCATAAAGCAAAGGTGATAACTAAATGGCTCAGGGAACAAAACATAGAGATTTTGGGTCCATGGCCTGGAAACTCCCCAGATCTTAATCCCATTGAGAACTTGTGGTCAATCATCAAGAGACGGGTGGACAAACAAAAACCAACAAATTCAGACAAAATTAAAGCATTGATTTTGCAAGAATGGACTGCTATCAGTCATGATTTGGTCCAGAAGTTGATTGAGAGCATGCCAGGGAGAATTGCAGAGGTCCTGAAGAAGAAGGGTCAACACTGCAAATATTGACTTGCTGCATTAACTCATTCTAACTGTCAATATAAGCTTCTGTTACTCATAATATGAATGCAATTCTATTTCTGTATGTGATAAAAACATCTGACAAACACACATAAAAACCAGAGGGCAGCAGATCATGTGAAAATATAATATTTGTGTCATTCTCAAAACTTTTGGCCATGACTGTATACTAAGTCATTTATGAAGGAGTCAGAAAAATAGGAGTCTGAGTCGAAGTTAGGCGCACACCACAGTCTTGGTATGTGGGATATGGCGTCAGTCAGACCCTGAATGTGTACATGTGCATAAGCCCCTGAGCAGTGTGTCTCTTCACAATAGTGTGACTTACTGAAGCAAGTGTTACATTGCCATTATCTGCTAATTAAAACCGCACTACCCATTACTCAGAGGTGACAGACAACACAATATTGTTTACGCCACAGGAACTTAAACCTCCAGGAGGTGAAGCTGCTGGTCACATCTAAGAAGCTTTTAATAAGCAAAATACTACTTTAATTACGCCGAATCCTTTTTTTTCAGACAGTCTCTCAGATACTATATAAAACCAAAAGAGAACAACATGGAAGTGGAACTTAGATGGAAACATCAAGGCCCTAGTGATGTCGGGCATAAAGTCTTTGTAGAGTGTGCCCGGCTGACAGTCTCTTCAAGGAAAAGGACAATAAGGGAAATTGGTTTGAAGATTCTGTAGCAATAGATGTAAGAGATTCACTTGTGACCTATTTTTTTTTTTCTTTTTCCTTTTATTTTTTAAGCCACTCTACTGGTAATTTACTCGCTTATTTTTCTGTGTCCATTAAACTGAACAGATAGCCCGCACATTGTGTAACTGGAAGCCAGCTCTTTGAGGAGTGTTCTTTTGATAATTCTCAAATCTTTTGCGCCATGCCTTTGAGTATAGATTTTTCTCATTTCCAAGTTGAGATATCCATGCAGTACATTATACATACATATAATGTAGAGGATATGCAGTATGTATGTAGAAGCACTACAGATGATAAGCTCTTAATGCTTATCCATCTTGGGAATGCAGCATTGAGATTGTAATAATTCTCATATTTGGTATATTGTGGAGATATTTCTGTGTCTGCTGCATAAAGTTGGCCTTAAAGGAGCACTCAAGCTTGGGATGTGAAGTTTACTACGAAATTGAATTGACAGGGTCTTCTTCACTCCAAGAGGAGCAGCTGTCCTCATAACCTCAGGATGCAGAAAGGCTCTGTCAGGTGCCGCGAGGAATGAAATAATTTTTTTTCTTCAGTTCCCCTTTAATATGAAGTGTTCTATTTCTGCTCTGGGGTCAGTATACAAATAGATTATATACAGATCTTCTGGATAATCTGATCAATTCCAGCCAGATAATCTCTGGACATGGATGACCTTTTCGGAGTAATTAGTCCTATTTGCTTGATATGTGGTCAGCACATCTTTTATCATCACAGTCCACAAGTCTGCTTGTTTTTATAGGATCAGGATTTCTGCTTGCTAGGGCCCTGAAGAGCAGCTTGATGTGAATCCAAAGTGACTTGCTATCACATCCTCGGCACGCCAGTCTTCTATGCTCAACGCTCTTCATTGGCACATTTCAAATTCAAGCGGTTTCTCATGAAATGTTTTGTGGCATCCAACTCAGTACATGCGTGGGAATCACTGGAAGGTGCAGAAATGGAGGCAGTGATTCCACCTTAATGCAATAATCTAAAGAAATGTAGAATGTATTTTCTGGATCTGGTAGAGCAAGTCATTTATGTCAGTAGGTAGAGAATACTTGGCAATGCCTTGTCACATTTCCATGAATGCGCCTGTAACCTTCAATCTGAGTGGGGTGCCGCAAGGAAAACCATTGGTAGGCAATACAAAGATGTATAAAATAAGATAATAAACGTCCACTTAGCATGGAGGGTTCTGACTGTAGGGCGTGCACTAGGCTCACCGCGTCTGTTCTGGGCTGTTTTTGTAACGCCCATAGAAGTGAATGGTGAGAGCCATTATACATACATACATACATACATACACAGTCACCTAGTTATACTCAGCCTGGATGCAGGGATTGGCGGCTCCTCCCTAGGTGGGTTAGAGGCCCCCTGTTCTCTACAGGACTCTGGGTCCCAGAGTTGGAATTCACATCTAGCATACATTTATGGCATATTCTGTCCATACTGATATTGAATTATTTTAGTGCAATGCCTAAACCTAGAATAGGTGACAGCATCAACCCATTAAACAGTTACGAAGTCATCAGTATGTGACTCTTGTTTGACACTTTAGTAAGACTTGGAAATAAGATATCTGCACAAACTGGTTTATTCTATATATTTTACTGCCTGCAGACATCTCATTTTTGGCTAGGTTGTAGCCATATATCTATTTATAGTTGTTGTCTTTTACCTGATATTCAGATAAAAGGCAAAAATGTGACACTGGCGTCCCTGATGGCTCTGGGTCAGTGCCTAGTGACATGAAGAATGGTTAATTTTAATGAAGACAGAGCCTGCCAGTGAAGGATTTCCGTCAGCCAGTTTATCCCAGTTTACGCTAGTTTATAAAACAGGAGTAAATATGATGCTTGGTTTAACAGGGGCAAACTAGAACTGACTGGCTAGTCCACAGAGGTTACACCAAGGAGGAACATGCTGGACCTGTTCTGCTAAGGGTGATGTCAAGGACAGTATTACAGCACAGTGCAGGGCATGGTTTACAAAGGGATTCTCTGAATATGTATACACAGCTACATATAGAGACATATGAGAGGCAGCATGTGCTCATGTTATACACTAGTATGATTTCATCTGAGCCCTAAGCTTGGGGACTATTTGTTTTTTCACTTTATGGATCCCGATCCACAGAGAAACATCTATGCTTTAACTGCAATGTCACAATAGAAGAGAGCATGAAAGTATGAAAAGTTCCTATTAAGGCCGGGGCCTCACATTGCGAAAACGCTGATCAAAAGTACATTCATATGTATGAGACCTAAATGAAATGTAACTTTATTCTGTGAGTCAATACAATTACAGCAATGCCTAGTTTATAGGCTCAGGCCCCACGTTGCGGAAAAGCTGCTTTTTTTTGCTACAGATTCTGCTGCGATTTTTGGGCCAAAGTCTGGAGTGAATTTGGAAGGAGGGATAAGTATTATTGCTTCCTATAAATTTCCCATTCCTGTTGAAGCCATTCTTGGCTTTAGCTCAAAAAACCACAGCAAAATCTGCAACAAAAAAAACAGCTGTTCCATAAGGTTGGGCCACAGCCTTACCCACTGCGTTTTACATTACCTGCAAAGTGGATGGGATTCTGGCTAATCCCATCCACACATTGTAGAAAAAAAACTGCAGCGGAAATGCTGCGATTTCAAAAATGCTAATGTTTTTGCAAATTGCGGCATGTCAATTATACCTACAGAAACGCTGGCGTTTTCCGTATAGGTGTAATAGAAGCAGAAAGTTTACAGAGGAAAACTCTGGATTTTCTGTGAAAAATGCTGCGGGGAAAAAAGCAATGTGTTTCCGCGTTTTTTTGCTGCAGCTCGCCTTAGCCTAAAGGCATTTTCCGAGCTATAAATAACCTATCACCCCCACTGATCAGCTATTCTGAGCCGGTGATACACAGAGAATGGAACAAGAAGTGGACAGCTTTGTTCTCTGTGTAGTGGTGGAACTGAGTCCCTGCAGCTTGGCTCCCATTCCAATAAAATGGAGCTGATAAGGCCACTACACATGACTGAGCTGTCTGCATCCTGCTCCATTACATAATTGATGGGAGTACCGGGTGTCAGACCCCTACTGATATTGATGAACTATCCATCAATATTTTTAGCCCAGAAAAACCATTTTAGGCTGAGGCCCCACGTTGCAGAAACGCAGCTTTTTTTTGGTGCAGATTTTGTTGTGGTTTTTTTGAGCCAAAGCCAAGAATGGCTACAAGATATATATAAAATACTTATACTTCTACCTTTTGCTCTATCCACTCCTGGATTTGGCTCAAAAAAATGCAACAAAATCTGCAACAAAAAAAGCTGCATTTCCACAACGTGGGGCCTTAGCCTTAAGGTTAAATTGTCCACACTTTTTGTCTGCACTGCTGAAAAAATATCAGCCACAGAAATAAGTAGAATGCTACTTGTATCAGGTGGAAACACAGAGGACACATGGTAGCAAGTCCATAGCAACTCTGCAGCAGGAGTCTGAGGGATGTCCTTGGATACTCGAACCTAAACATAGCCCTACAATATGTATCACGTGAGACAGGTTTGTTGCAGTAAGCTCAGCAGCTGTAGCCATACATATGAAACAATCCATGAACAGGCTGTACAAACAACCTCTTTCAGAAGCCTGGAACACATTTCCAGTGTGCTCAAGATTTACCTATTTTTTTTAATGCTTCATTTTTGTGGTCTACGTGGTTTTGATGTTGTCATTACTGGAACCGTCAGAGGCACCTCCTTTCTGTATATGTGTGTTTTTTGTCCTCCTCTTCCTCCTCCATACCTCCTGTAAAGGTGTGAAGAAGTGGATGTGTTACAAAAGCACAGTTACAGCTCTGTAACTCTTCCCATCCATGTGTGCCTCCTGGGAATGGGAGGGGAGGACAGCTGCACATGGCAGCCTCTGCATCTCTGCAGTGCCTGAGAAAGTGGAGTGTGTCATGTACAGCACACCCACTGATGCTGGGAAATAGGGGATTTAAGGAAGTTCTTCTCGAATGACTTGTTTCCAGGATCTGTACGGTTGGAATGTCCTATATCGTAACTTTTTTTTGTGTGGTGCCTTGCAATGTAGGGCACATGACCCTGCCGCATTTGCAAGGAAAATTAGGGTTGGGCAATTATTTAGAAAATGATTTCCTGGTGCATGAATATGTATGACAGTTGCATAAATAGAAGTTATAATATGTGTTTTTTAAGTGAATAGTGAACAATTCACAATTATACCATGAGCTCTCACGCTTCCCCAGTCACAGACTAGATCTACGAACACTCATGGACATGCTGAAGGTTAAATGTTACAAATGTTATTCAGACCCAATTCTTTTACAGCAGAATTCCTTTCAGGATTTATTTTTAAGAGGATATTGATGTTATCTCATCTCAAGGGCAGATGTGATATTGACTGCTTTCCCTCTAGCAGGAAGTCAACCTATGACCGAACGCCAGTATTCCAGATTTGAGTCATGTATTTGCCAATTATAAATCATGTTATAGATCAGTGGAGACGTGTATGTGCATGGTGCCATTCCTGCAATTGAGGATGGTCATAACTGTACAGGGTGTTACCCCTTCACAAGCCTGGCTTTCACAGAGTTACAGCTGCTTTTTTACCACTTAAAGGGTCACCCGGAAACTCAATATTAAACCAGCCACAGAGCATTGTAGGGTACATTATGCTGAGCACCATCATACCTTTGGTGCAATAGATGGACCATTTCCTTGAAAAAGCTATTTTTAGAAATATGCAAATTAAGTTCAAGTGGCATACCAACCCTTGCAGGCTCTGGAATGACCAGTGCACTCAAGTCATTTACATATTTATTAAAACCGCTTTTTCAAGGAAATGGTGCATGTATTGGCCAATCTATCCTTAAAATTATACATTGTGCTGTTCCTCTGTTATTCTTCCTTTGAAATTTATGAATAAATTGACAGCCAGTTGGGGGTGTCCTTCCACACTTTTACATTGTCCAGTCAGTGCTGACAGTATCAGACTTTTAGGGACACTTCCCTTGGACAGGGTACAATGGTAATATTCAGTTGTCTAGTTATTCATAGATTTTTAGGAGGAATGGCATAGTTCATCCAGGGTATTCTAAGCAGTGAATATCGCTGGTCAGCAATAGAAAACTTCAGGACTTGGAGGACCAAATGCTGCTCAGTTACGGGAATTTCTGGAAGTCCCAGATTGCTGATCTACTTCTACATGGGCTCTGTGGAATTCCCTTTAAAGGCTTATAAAGTAGAAGTTCCTTTTTTTAGTAATATGAGGCAGCGCACTAATGTAATACTTGGCCTGAACCAACTTTACCACTGGGACCTACTGGATTCCCTGCGGGGATTATATGGGTTCACCAGCTGTAACTTTGCACAGAGGTTACACATATGGCAGCTCTGCTCAGATTACTTTTCACCTGTGTTACAAATAAATAAAGCCGAAAAGTTTTCCTGAGGAACAAAATGACCCGAAAAAGTAACATGTAAATCATAGATGAGTGTTCTCACTTTGAAGCCCCCAGAAATATCTTGTTTTAAGTTGTCGCTTAATGGTAATGTTTGTGCCGGGGACCTTTTTGCACCTGTTTTCCTGAACTCTGTGGGAGAAGGGCTTACTGCTTCCTTCTCAGCATTAAATATTTATACATGGGAGAGCTCTTCCCCCCGAGAGACGTCCTCTCCGCTTATAATTATAATTCAATGGTTGGTGGCATTCAGACAAAGGAGCCAGCAATTCCTATTCACTCTGACATTTTATCCAGTACCATAGCAGGAGGTCCCTCTGCATTTAGTGAATGTTTGCATGTGACATTAAAAAGCTGACAAATGCCAGTCTTCATCTCCACAGGGGCGTATTTTTAGCAAGCTTGTGGGTGTAGTAAGTGTTAACCAGTCAGGTAAAGCTGAGAAGAACTAGAAGTCACTCTGTGGCCTTTTTACAGGTATATCTATTGTGAAGGGTAGGCTTTGCAGATATTTTTCACTCTTGCAACTTGCTTTTAGGTTGAAGCCCCATGTTTTGAAAACACTGCGTTTTACAGTACCTGCAAAGTGAATGGGATCCTGGCTATTCCTATCCACAGATTGCCGAAAAAATCTGCAGCGTAAAAAAAATGTGTTTTCCAAATCGCAGCATGACAATTATACCTACAGAAACGCTGGTGTTTTCCGTATATGTATGATAGAGGCAGAAAGTCTGCAGTGTAAAAATCCTCGAAAACACAATGAAAAGCTCTGCACAACGTTTTTTGCTGTGTTTTGTTACGTGGAGCCTTAGCTTTAAGGAGAATTGTACCATTTTTTGGTATCACCAAGAATACAACAAAAAAGTCCAACTCTCCTCCTTGATCCTCCATCTCCCCTGCCCTGGTGTTTCACAGTCCCACCACTGGTCTCAATACCTTCTAAGGCAGCCGTGATATTGTGTTCCAGTAGTCTCCCATTGGTGGGAAGCCCTGAGTGAACTGCGTGAGTTTTAACCTTCCTGTCTTTTGTTTCCTACAAGATGAGTTGTACCAGAAATGCCATAAAAATTCCCATTTGGCTACATAGGATAATAGGAAAAAGGCGTCGGATGCCCATGCTCTGGTCAGCTCTAATGATGATGTAGGTGGGTTTTATTGCTGGGAACAATAACCCACTGGCTGCAGGAAATCTCAGAGGCAGAGATGAACCAACCTTTTCTTTTCATAGGCGGCTTGCTGGTTTCCTGTAACCGATCAGCCCTGAGCCATAATTGCCCCAACTCTTTTATGGGGAATTCACGTTTGTTGCAGACATTTGTAACTGAAAATCCATTCCAGTTATCTGAATGAGCTTGTTTCTGCACCGGTCACATGGTCAGATAAATGGGACAGTCACTGAAATCCTGCAACAGATCTGCCATGTCTATGGTATCTGAAAGGTTTCCTAATGTGATTGAAGCAGTGTTGCTTCTGTCTAGTTCTAATGTTTAGCTGAGCTGAGTGTATAGTAGGGTTGTACATTGCCTCTCCCTAGTGCAGAGTCCAACAAGAATGAATTTCTGAAGAAAATGAGACTGCCAAGTGTCAGTTCACCAAGGCACAACACAATGATAAGTAAATTCCTAATTGGAGTATTTTTATGTACTTTAGATAAATTATTCATTAACACAAATTATTGTTTGTCTTCATTGATTTATTAATAACCAAAGGTGACAAATCGACACTATCTTTATTAGAAACCAGGCCCAACTACCTGATGACTGAGAATGTAGGGTAACACGTCCTCTATGGATAAACATCCCGAGTTCAGGGTTCAGAATTGTACTATTTTTTTTTTTTATGCTTTATTGCAACCAATGTGCCGCTATGGTGAGCTGTGAATCCAGTGAGGCATTTACAGCCTGGTGTACATGTTAAGGATTTACTTGCTTGCCAAGCATTAACATTTGGCTAACAAATTGAACAGCATATGAATGTGCTGATACAGGAGTAGTCTCAGTAGCCCAGATGTCCACTTTTTATTATGCAGTTATTTATCAAGCAGTTGGTTTGTTTTTACATTTATATGTAAGCACTGTATGTATATAAAGTGTAGATCTATAATATATATAAATTTTTTGTTTTGTTTTGTTTTGATTCAGCCATCTTTAGAGCTCCCAGCAATGCTTCATAGCGATGTAAGACAAGAAAGGATGCAGCCTGGGCTTCTAAGAGGGTTGATAACAGTCAGTGCTAGGATACTGCACTCACTGTGGTACACCAAATGGTTACATTACAAATCACCATAATGTCTTTCCCATCCTTCATCCGTCTAATGAGAGTTCTTGCTGGGTAATGTGGGCATTTTGTAAGCTTTAAAACCAAGCAGATGGTTTGTAGGCTGCATTAACAAGGCTTTCAGAAAAAGCCGTCCTGGACACTTTGCACAGCTATACATCATACTGCTATGGATGGTGTGACTTGCTTTCTTCCAGGTTTACAGAGGGTATTGCTTGCAGAGTTCTGCAGTCATCGGTCCTCTCTAGTATTAACTACATTGCTCTGCTAAGCTGATTTGGATCAGGCACTTTTGACCTACATTGCATGGACTATGTGGGTGATGGCAATGATCAGGCTTGTATCATAAGGCTGCTAACATGGAACTAAACATATTACAAATGGTTCACATTTAGGCTATGGAGATATTTATATGTGGCAGATTTACTGCAGAAGTTTCCACAGTTCAAAATCTTCATATGGTGAAAGGGCATGTATTTTATGGACAGCCACAAATATTTCTGCAACAAATCTGCCACATATGAATACACCCTTAGGCTGTATTCAGACAACCAATGAACCCATTTTCACAGATATTGAGGGGTATGTGAAAATGGGAAGAAATAGGACATGACCTATTTAAGCGGACTGTCAAAAACACAGTGATGGGATAGCCCCATTCACATCTATTGAATTTAAGCTGTGTAACAGCCGTTAATATCGGTTGTGTGAATAGGGCTTTAATCTAAAGTCATAAACCAATAGATTATCCCCCTGTAGAATAATAAATAGTAACGAATACACTTGAGGTTATACAACTTTACAACTGCAATGCTGCTGGTTTGGATTTCTGCAGCAATTTGTGAGGTAACAGTGCGACCACATTGCAAGCGCAACATTGTGATCTTATGTAGAAGGGTAATGTTTGCCATTGTAAAGACCACCTAGTTGGTGTAAGGAGTCGTATAGGTCAGCCAGTAGTCCCTGGAAAAAAAAGGGATGCAAAGCAGTTCTTCTCCAGGATGGAGGACAGCACTGTCAATGGCCACCTAGTGGGCGCACCTACCTACATTAACTGGCACTAGACTGACAGTTTTCTTTCATCCACATGAAAAATTACTTTTTATTGCAAACTTATGCAATGTGACTTCAGGTAGTGCTGTAGCTCTGCCTTAAAGGGAACCTGTTATCACAATGTTCCGTCGTCACATTAATGATCTTATGAAATACAGGACTAACCATTCCTGTCAATGGCTATCCACAGAACCAGTGAAGGAACCCACCACCCTAAATGCCCTTATTTGTTATGCTGGTTCCTAAGGCTCCTTTTACATTCTTTAATGTTTGGGCAGATAAGCACCGATCAGTGTGAATGGACACCTATTTTACACAAAGCATTGCAGGCTGTATGGGGGAGGAATGGTCGCTACTTCAATTGTTCCTTCACTATACAGTTTCAATCAAATGTCTTTAGCTCTTTGTGGTCACGTGTGATAAATATAGCTATTCCCTGACTTTAGTACATCAAGCTAGTGTTTCTTTCCGATTTATAACTTCTGTCTCAAAGGTAATATTATCAGATGATTGTGTTCCCTGTATCTGGATACCATGTTCTGTACTGGCTTAAAATAACTTGAGGCTCAGGGGATAGTATTGCTGGTTATAGAAAATTTTGTTAGACAAGCCTCTACGTATCAAAGGTGAACTATCATTTCTCTGTTCCTGACTAAAGGTTTGGCCATGTTTGCTCAGTATAGGTTGTCAGATGCTAGCAACACAGTTCACAATAGTCCACCAGGGTGCATTGCCAAATAGAGGTGTACACAAGTATTATATTCTACTTAGTAAATAAAATTCTATAACTGACATATTTTATTACAGTGTGTTTAAATGCTAGCTATTGTCTCCTGTTATCAGCCATACTTGCTATGTCTCCAGGAATGTTTACATTTTATTTGTATAAGCGTTGGTTGTACTGTTCCTTTAATAGTTACATAGGACCCAATGTGGTTTACATGGAGTGTCTTCTATGCACTGGTTTTCTGAAGCATAAAATAAGCAGCATAAATGAGATTATATTGCGGTGATCACACTCATAGCGCCTTGACATCCAGAACTATAAGATACATGACAGCCAAGATGATGTTTATACGCAGCAGAAATACGTGTTTTTCACTGATTTTCTGCTGCATTTCTCATCATTGCCTTGCCAACCTCGTATATGACTATGGAGAAAACACAGGGTTTCTGCAGGTAAAATTAACCTGTTGCATTTCTCCTGCAATTTATGGATGAAATTAAGCAAAATCACATTCACTTTGCTGGTACTGTAGCTGTTTTTTTTATTGCATTTCTGCAACAGCCAAAAATACTGCGCTTATGCAACGTGCGGCCTTAGCTTAAAGTGGGAAATGCCATAGACAAATGAAATAATATGCATCCAACGAAACCCTTCCTAAAGAGCACTTGTTTGAGGTGGAGAACTCCCTTATCCATATTTTTTGGGACACACATTAATTCCCACTATATATTATGTGTACTCTTCTCAGAAGATCCACTTTTCAGTGCAATTTCAGTTGGTCGTGTCAGCTGTTTTACTGTACTGTATACACATAATGTAACAAGTTATCGGACACCATTTTGGAAAAATGCATCCACCATTTTGTGAATGTAAATAAAGTGTGACAGATGGAAAGAAAGGTTAGGAAATAGTGACTGCACTATTAATCACTGTTTCTTCGCTATTCAGACATCTTTATCACTGCCACCCTGTAATCGGTATAGTATTGCTCTGCAGTGCTAGGTCCTTCAGCTGCTGTCTGAGGAAACTGGGTCAAAGTTCAGCTGAGCCGTGAAGAAATGCCACGTAAGCGAGGAGGAAAAAACACACACCTTTAAAAAAAAAAAAAAAAAAAATATATATATATATATATATATATATATATATACACACACACACATATATACATACAGTCATATATATATAGTCATAGCTAATGTGTGTGTGTGTGTGTGTATATGTATATATATAATATATATATATATATATATATATATATATATATACTTAGAGAGAGAGATATATATATACACACACACACACACACACACATCTTTTAATACATGTGTATGGCTTAGACTGCTTTATCAAGCCCCTGAAGGGTGGCCCAGTCATTTTTCAGTATTTTTAGACTTGGTGTTCCCTTAAATACCCAGTCCCCCATTGTTAATGGTGGGAAGATGTATTTCTCCATGCAGTGCTTGGTTCTGCCATAAAGCAATGTACTTGAACATGCTAAACACACGTCTCGGCGGCTTCTTGTAATCAATTGATTAGGCCTCCAATTTCTCCTTTCACATTACATTAAAAATGTAATTTAATTTGGTCAAATCAAGCAGACCACTTACTGGATACACCGGATCAGGGCAAAGTGATTGCTTCTTCTACTCTCATTTGTTCCTGAATACAGGGCATGTGTCCAACCTACCACAGCTAGGATTGTCAGCCCAAAGTACGGCCATATACCCTCCAGCAAGAACCAACACCAATAGTAAGCCCAGAAAGAGCATAAGTAAGCTGTGCAGTCAGTGCTGCCATGATATAGCTTAGGGTGTGGTGCAGAGCTCTGAATTATATAAGTGTGTGCCCTAGTAGTTCAGGTAAAGTGTCCCTTGTATAACACCTGCATTGTGCAAGTGTCCTTAGTTATATATACTCCATTCCAGAGTTGCTGCTTGTGTGGGTTAGGTTAAAGGGAGTTTACCACATCCTCCAAATTATTCAACTGCTATCACCACATTGAAGAGCACATTATAGTGATAAACATCATACCTTTTATTATATTTGTTGCTTTTGTAGATTTGGAAAAGAGCAACTTTGAAGTCTTATGCAAATGAAGCAGTGGGTGCACTGGGGGCGGGCCTTCACCCCAGAGAACACTACTTTTGCTGCTCAAGTAATTATGTCATAGCAGCGAGAGGATCACGTTCCACTGCACAGGGTGACACAGGCATGAGTAGCAGGAGCAGTACTCCCACGGCTGATGCTCCACCCCCCAGAGCAGCAACTGCCTCATTTACATAAGACTTCAAAGTTGTTTTTCTCTAAATCAACAAAAGTTGATTATATTTTATAGTTGAGTAATTCATATATTACACTTTACACGATAAACCTTAAAATTAAAACAATGGCAAATGAAGTAGAACACCAAAAATGTAATTTTAGGCACATACTGATGGAACGCTAGAATGAGTTGTATAATTTGGACAACTCTTTTACACATTCCTGGGGTCGGGGTCTTTGCTATGGTGCTGGGATCATGGATTAGCTTTCCGTGAGAGGATTTGAAGTGTTCAGGTCCTTGCAGTCCTCCTTTGCCAGTAGTACACCTCTTACGCTAGCTAGATTCACACTAGCTTTGCCTCTCCGTTGTTCTGGTCCATCGGAGGACCAGAACAATGGATAGGCAAACCACTAAAATATACTGGGGTCAGTTGTAGTAAAACTGAAACTGGCGGACCAACAATTTTTCAGGCGGACATTGTTCCGTAGTCTCTGGTGCAGATGTGAACTAAGCCTTAGGTATAACAACCATCTGTAGCACACACATTCTTTTCACATACTTTTTGTTTCAATCTTTGGCTTTCACTTTGTCATTTGCGTGAATTGTCTGTCTGCATTAAGCGTATATGCACCGTATTCCTATTAGATTTGCATTTTAAGTGTGTGTGATGTGTTCGTCACAGTTTTAACACAACTTGCTAAGATATATTTAGAGGTCTATTTCTAGGTCCTAATTGAGCTGAGTGGGAGAGTTTTGTGAAGATTGTCACCGAGAAAAATCAAAGTGAGCTTTTGCCGTAATTTTCAATGAATATATTTGTGTAGCATGTACCTGCAGAAAATAAGGCCTCTTACTGTGAGTTAGGGGTGTATTATGTGTAGATGTAAATTTGTCGCTAGGCACACCAGTCCTTCTTTGGTATCTGTTCCCATATAGGGGAGTTGCACTTGGTAGAAAAGGTAATTGGAAACTAACAACATAACAAATATTAAACTCTGTGTTGGGTATAAAAGTATTTGCTGACACAATCGTATTATGAGAATTGTTTTGATAATAGAAGGTATGTTTCTTCCAGAATTAGATGGTATACCAGTGTCTCCAGATACTGGTGAGCTTCACACTTGTTCTGTACCTTCAATATTCAAATTACAGACTCTCTTTAAAGAACAAGAGAAAATGATGCAAAGACTTTTTCTGAAACGTGACAGTAATTTCCATTGAAAGCCTTGGATTTTATCATCTTCGCGGAACTCTCCTGTAACGACTTCTTTCTCTTGCCATGGCAGCCAATATGAAAGATGTTCCTGTGAATGACTTTCTGATACCGCCGGCTGCAATCACACACCGCACATTGTACAGTCGTGACTTTAGGGTAAATTGGAAATATTGTATCAAATAATTATTACAACAAAGGCTATGCAGATATTCAGTGTTTATTGCAGTTTCTGAACTGAACAGAAACATGGCGTCCCCATTCAACACAGTCACAATTGTAATAAACCTGTTACCTAAAATGCTCAAAACTGAAAACCGGACTCTGCAGAGACCTTGTCTTTTATATGTGAGCTAGTAATATCAGTCTTGTCACTGGGTCCAGGGAGTAGCAAACATTTTTTGCTACTATGGAGCTATAGTTGTGTTATAGATTCTTATTAGGAGAGCTGTCCGATTAGGGCCCAAAATATAGATAACATGCTATCATGGTGATACTACTAAGTCACGCGACTCTACACCTTCCTTCCGAAATTGAACAATGGGATACAACGCCGATTCACACTTTTCAGCAGTCTTGTCATGTAAAATCTTTTCAATCATTTTCTATATTTAATCGGGAGATGCTGCTTATATAGGTAAGTTACTCCTGAAAACTTGTATCCTTTAGCTCCCGCTTTACGTAAGGCAGACAGTGAGAGTGTGGAGGAAACAGCCACTCTAGGTACCAGCTGCTTTCTGTAATTAGAGAGATATATTTAGCTTGTGTTCCCAGAGCATAGAGCTAAGTCCTACGCACATCACAAGGAGGGAGGGAAGCGAGATGTGATACACATGACAGAGCTCGGGCCTCCTCTTTGTGCTGTGTGAATAGTGGAACCTGCTTTAACACCTCTGCTGCCAGTGTCTTCATCCATCGTAGTCATGTGGAGATGATCAGGTTAAAATGGAATTCAAAGAGGTGATGCTAGAAACATAGCATCCCTGGAAATGTACATGAGCATTACCCCGTCTTCAGAAGTAAGCTGTGATTTCATGTTAGATAAAGGAAAGGCCTCTTTTCGCTTTATTAGATTACCCATAATGAAGTGGCCCTTGCTGGTAAACATCAAGTGCATCTTAATGAGAAGGAGAAGGATGGCCGTGAATGACAAACCAAACGTGTCAATGGATTCATTGCATCACCAAAGAGCCATTAGAACTATAATGTTTATCCCGAGTGGCTGATATTTAGCAGGTTGATTTTCCATTTTATTATTGCATGTGCATTTCTTACACTTTGTGAATTTAATAATGTATAGTTGAACTGAATGTCCTGGCACTGGGTTCACACATATTATTGTTTGCTACATTCAGATAATGATGTCATGTCAAAGTGTAAAACGTGTAGATCCATAAGAAAAAATTCCTAGCTGGATCAGTTACTATAGCATGTAAACTGTAGTTAGAAGGAAAATTCTCATTATGGTAGGATGCACCCTAAAGCTGCCAGTATGCATTAGATAACTCAGTGGTTCTTGTTGGCAGGATGTGATACAGGGAGAGGAACTGAGCTCTGTGATATATAGGTTTTTATGATTTGGAGTAGGAAGCAGAAAAAAATCCTAATGGGACTCCTAGAGAAAAAGCGAGTCCTGCTTGCCCAGCGATTGACAACTTTCCTTGCATCACTGTGTATATACAGAAGGCTGTCAATCACTACATGGGCGGGGTAATCAGGACTCTCATTTTTTTCTCAGGAGCATTTACTCTTCTTTTCACCCCGGAATCCTGCTCCAAATCACGTAAACCTATTTCTCACGGAGCTCAGCTTCTCCCTTTCTATGATATCCTGCTCTCCGATAGGGAACTATAACATAAATCAACTGATAGGTTTGCTTTAATGGGGTTTAGAATGATGACCATGTGCAGCCGTGGGTCTAATGTGGGCTTTTGTAGTGAAATGAGGGTAAAAACTGATTCATGCTGTCCACAAATCTGCATTGCACACGACGCAACAAACGTTCGGAAAAATAAAATGCTGTGAAATACTGTTATGCTGTATGACCCTTAGGCCACAGTGAAATCCACTAGAGGTTAAGAGAAGATTAGCCTTTGCAAGGGAGAAGACTGTGATAGTAATTGAATGTGTTCTGCTTGCTCTTCTTACTTGGGGAGTAGTTTCTAGCTTAATTGATTAACTAGTTAATTGGTTCATGACGTTTTCGGTTTTGTTCATCTTAGTCATGTGAAAACAGTACTCGTAAGTAAAACCTATACATGGACGGCCGGATGAGGAGCTGGTATATTGCCGTATATCACTTAATAAAAGAAAACACTGTCTCAGACACAAGTCAGGTTGGTCCTGGAGCTTTTCAACGTTCTGAATATTATAGTTATTTTCACAGACTGGGAACGTTCTGAAAATCTCTTGGTATACTTCTCACTCCGTATATTGTGCAGGTAGTCATGAAAAGTCTTATTCTTTACTACCAACCAGACAAGCCCTGTGCACACTGGCAGTTTTTAATAAAGGTAATGACAGAGCCCGTAAACCATAAGTTGGGATTGTTCATCTGAATATTGAATTGAATCGATTTTTAATACTAGGTCTTCTCAGCCCCATATTTTCTGATCTAATGTGAAGGGACAAACCTAATTTAAATTGATCTTCAATGCCATTTTTTCTTAGGCTTGCTGAAATCAAATTTGTTTCCTTATCTTGGCACAAATTCATTTAAAATGTACATTTTTAGCAAGAGATGGGAAAGTGAATGAAAGTAAGATGATATTGCTGGGTGTAAAATGTAGTACATTAACCTTCTGGAGAGATAAGCTTTGCAGCAAGCACTGATCATTATTCTATCACACATTATCTTTCTGTAAATAAGCCTAAAATAGAGGCAGCGCTTATGAAGATGTTTGCCATGTTTGTCTTTTGACATGTTACGTGTCGGTAGACACCATCGGTGGGTCCATGAACTATATTGTCTTAAAGAAGCTACATCTTGGGATCTTTATACAATGGCTTTGTCCTGCCTGTGTGGGAAGGGTTGTGCCATCTTAGATTTCCTTAGTAGTCATTTGGTAAAATTCTGCTAGGATGTGTGCAATTTGATATGTAGACACAGTCTGAAGAATGGTCTTCTGCTGAATAGTTTTCTATTTTAATGTTGGGAAGACATTGCATAGAAGGTTCCCAGTCCGATAACTACTAACTAAATACCTATAAATGCATTTGGAGCTTTTCGTGACCAGTTGTTGTTGTTGTTGTAGACTGTTACATTGCATAGTGTGCCCTACATACCCGGTTTCCTTTTCACGTCCTCAGACCTGGAATTTAGTGCAGCACTTGTCTGGAGTAGACATTGAGCACCAATACTGTACTGTTGCTTCACAATGTTGAATCTATATAGCAAGAAGCTGTCAACAATTGTCTTCACTGTAGAAATGAAATGGCAGCATGGAGGTGGCATGGAGTAATATGTACCCTATAGCTTATCAGGCAAGCTTGACTTTTGGAACATGTTATTTATTTCAGTTCTAGATGTCGGAGGCCTACAAAGCTATTTATTTGAGCTGTCAATAATGGGATTTTCCTGATGTCCTGTTGTGTAAGTCATTTTGTTTAGCATCATGTGTCCTTTTCTTCTCTTTCAGGAGCCTGGTGAGGAATCTCTGTCGCTGGACTTTCCCGAGATCGATCTATCCCAGTTGGATGCCGGAGATTTTGACACCAACAGCTGCTTTAATGAGTTACAGTGGTGTAATGATCAGTCGGAGAATGAGTCCAGCCAGTACAGCACCGATGACTCTGAGCTGTTTCAGGTAACTACAGGCTCTTAAGATATCCATTTATGCTACATAGCTCCCGAGTATGCATTTGGCAAACGTTGCGCTCCAGCTACTATTGCTTGTCAACATTCTTGTACCTTTGGTCCACATGGACATAGACTGGTTGATTGTAAGGAATCACCGCGATTCAGCCATGTTTATGAGTGTTCCTCCCTTCATCAGGATTCTCTACTTAATCCCATAGACATTTACTCGCCATATTTTATTTTTGTTTGATCTTATTTCCATCCAATTAGTTTTTCCTTTGGCAGGTTTGTATTACACCTATGACTATTGAATGTATTTTTCCACCTAGACTTAAGGTCCTCATTTGTCAGCATGGATTTAGATTCTTTGGGGATCTGTTAAATGCAGAGTACAGGATGTTTGGGAGTTTGTGTTTAAACACCTCTGATGTCTCAGAGACTGCAGCAAAGTCTGTGAGAGGACTAAGGGGATTTGGGAGCTAGGTTACCAGCAGGTTATAGCAAACACAAGTGCCTGAGTCTTGAAATGGCTTAGATCTTGCAATGAAACTGCAGAAGAAGCAGAAAGCTCTTCCTCTTTGTGGAATAATCAATCAATTCCATCTCGATTTCTCGCTAAACCCGGAGTCAGCTTTAGATGGCTCAGTCATTTGGGTACTGGGAGACATAAACATGAAACGCTCTGAAAGTCAACATAAAACATAAGTGGTCTGCATGTTTCAGGGCAGTTTTCAGTCACCGTTTTTCATGATCTAATACAGTCTATGACAGAATGTCTGATACCAACAACCTATAAATCTGTCGCTGTGGGTCAGACGTCCCTTTTTATCAATATACTCCTTCAGTAGTGTTTTTTAGCCATTGATTTGTCTTCATTATTATGATCATCATGCCATAGTGTGCAGCCGGCTCGAAACATGAATGAAGTGTATAGTTAAAATATGTGAGGGTCCTAGAACTGAGGAATATGGGCATCAGATATTTATGGTATATCCTGGACATGCTGTATGCCATACAGGTCTTTGATGGAAAACCCCTTTGAGTTTTGATTTTACTTACTTTACTTTTACTGATTTAGTACTTATTTACTAAATCAGTCACAAGTAAATGTATGCACATAGTGCTTAAAGGGGTTGTCCAGGATATTTTATTATCAACCCCTTTAATATATGAAATGTATATTAATGAAATATTCTCTTTTCAGATTGATGGGGAAAATGAGGCCTTACTGGCAGCCCTCACACAGACACTGGATGATATTCAGGAAGATGATATCAACTTTTCAGCCTTCATATCCTCTGGAGATGGGGACATCTTCCCCGCATCTGCCCTTTCGCCAAAACCCAGCCGCCCAGCTGAGTTCCCTAAGAGTCTAGAAACTGAAGATGAGCTGTCTATAGTAAGAACCACTTCCTACTGTTTAAAGTGGAAATGGATGAGGCCCTGAATAGCCGCCTGCATGGGTATGATAGGCACCAAAGGTCTGAATTTTTTCATTTAAGGCTTTAAAAATATACAAAACTCATCCATATGTTGTTTGTGTAATATGTTCTTATTAGTATGCAGGACGCAGGAGTTTTACCTTTAAGGGGCAAATCACTGAATGTCCAGACTTACTTTCTAGGTAAGAGGCACTGGACATGCTTCAAATATCCTAGAAGCCATGCAGTACTTGACTGCTGGAATTTGGAAGTGTGACATAATATTTCATGGCAGGGGAAACTAGTTTTGGAGTTAAACTCTAAAGTCTAGTTCGAGTTGTTATTTTTTTGATTTTATTCATATAAAGCAGAGACGTTTCCATTGCCCAGTCACATGAAAGATTTGCCATAAACCTGTTGTCATGTCATAAAAATATGAGCCATACTTGTTACAGTTGTTCACTATGTTTTTTTTATGACATTATCATTCTCCCCATGTAATCATTGAGGTTGTATTTCTTTAGGTACTATTGGAACGACTGCAAAGGCTATAATTAATTCATTTAATATTTCTCGTCATTTTTCCCTTTAAAATATCATTTGAGTATGGAGTGAATTTAACTATTTAACTTCACCATTATATCTATCTTTTCCTTATAACATGAAGTTAAAACATGTTATAAACAGTCATGTTAAAATGACTATTCAAAGGGGACTTCAATGCATTTCTTCAAGATTTGCATGCTACTTTTCATTTTATTATGTTTCTATTTTATTATTATTTTATTTTCATTTTTTTAAATCCAGTGTAAGGATTTTCCATGTATGCACCAAAAAAGTATTAGTAACTTGTACTTATTTATTTTAATATAGAAATATGTTCTATTATGTGATCTCTTGAACTACAATGCAGAGTAGCCTGCGTTATATAGGTTAAACCTTATTTGGGGTTCAATAAAAAAAAAAAAAACAACTTTATTTTTATCACTAGAAAAAAATGGTGCTAGCTGGTGGTGCATGCAAGTGATCTAATACTTATTACACAGACGAGCAGGCTGGCGAAAAGGATCATTTATTAGGAGCTCGCAAATGACATGTATATGCTTAATGGATGCTGTTTTACCCATTCGTACAGTTTCAGATCTAAGGTTGTTTGAACTTATAAAGCAGCAGTTCTGAATAAAAGTGTAGAGTAATACATAAGAATCATTATGTATACATTACTTCAAAGGGATCTTATGAGGTTGATATAAAACGTTAAAACCCGCTCCCTACATATCAGCCATGTTATGCATTATAACAGGGCAGAATTGCTAGTTGCTGTATGCTAAATTTCTTTACGACACTTGACTTTACATTAGGATAAATGGAGAAAATGACCTTTATCCCTGCGGAAAATCTTCTATCATATTTGTATCTTAAAAGTGTTTTCCTAAAATGGACATTCATCACCAATCCAAAGGTTAGATGATAAATATCTTATTGCTGTGGGCCCCACAGATAACCAGAATAGAGGTCCAAAGTCTCCTCTTTCTAATGTTGGGTTCACACTGCTTCTTTTGGAGCTGTTTTTGTGGCTTTTCTGCTTACAAAAAAAAGACACTCCTAAAAGCATCTTAAAATGTGTGTAAATTCTCCTATAGTTGGGAGTCAGCTGGCTTCCTTTGTCAATACAGCTGTAAAAAGAAGCATACTGCCCTATCGTGAGGCTGAAGATCACTCCAAATCCCATAGGACGCCTCAAAAAAACGCTTAAAAAAACTTGACAATTTTTTAAAATGCCTAAAAAAAAAAAAAGTGTTTTTTTTAACCTTGACAAAAGAAGCAGTGTGAACATACCCCAAGACTGCAGTGAGAATGAGTTTGAATGGGGCAGTGGCCAAGTATGTTCCCTGACCGATACAACTACAGTCTGTCCATCCTATAGACTTTGAATGGAGGTCAGGTGCTGGACTACCACATCATACAAACTCCTGAGGAGAAACTGGGGGCTCCGGACCCCAGGCCTTGTGATCGGTGGGGGTGGTGGCGCAGCTCTGGGGCCCACAGTAATCAGGAGAGGAGAAAAATGGCCCTCAATGGAAAATCACTTTTAAAGAGGACCTTTCATGTCCTCATGTGTATGTGGTTTTACATACCGCATGTGCCCCAGGGCTGGAGCTATCGGTGGTCTTAGTTTCACCGTCCACCGTCATAAGGGCGATCCTGACAGTCTAGCTGGGCTATGAGGAACGCCCCCCCCCCCCCCGACTGTACTCATCCATAGCCCTGTACTGGGGGGGCATTCCTCACAGCTCAGCGTCATTGCTGGGCTGTAAGGAACACCCCCTCTGACAGTATAGGGCTATGGACAATTACAGTCAGGGAGGGCGTTCCTCACAGCCCAGCTAGACGGTCAGGATCGCCCTTATGACAGTGGGCTGAGATCGGTAACGGCACCAATATCTCCAGCCCTGGGGCACATAACGGGAAAAGCCGACAGCGCGCTGAATTCAGCGCACTGTCGGCATTCTAGCGGTATATAAAACCTCATGTGCCTGAGGACATGAAAGGTCCTCTTTAATACCTATGCAGTGCGCTCCTAACACGGGTATTGCCCGGCAATTTTCAGTGGCTGTCTATGTGAATAAGACATGTTGCCATACTAATATCAGATTACTAGCAAATGAAGATGTTTCCACATGTGCTCTGCTCAGAGGAATCTGAAGCAAGCTTATGTCATTGAAGCAATTCTAGTATTTTAGTGGTGTGTTTATCATATGTATTTAAGCTTTTATCATTCCCAATGTTTGGTCTCTGATGTGTCTTCACTTCATCTTTTACAGCTTAAGAAGTTGCTTCTTTCCCCAGCACAGACGCCCACAGGCTCTGATGCACACAATGAGAGCAGCTCTCGACATCAAGGAACGTCAAAGGTCCGTCTTCAACGGCAGTGTTTGAAGGTAAAGTCAGCTTTTGTACGTTCTTGTTAACATTGACAGTGTGATGGTGTATGAGAGTTTTTCATTTTCTTTGTATGTATTATAGGTAGAATGTGTATTTAGTGAGGATCAGCATTGAAACAGTATAGGCCTCCTGTACGTATGACCGATTACAACAATGGCCTGTGTTTTCTTTATTGGTATAGATGGCAGGTTACACTTTATTTACATCTGCACTTTATTTTCCTTTCTTCTGGAAGGAATTGGTGAAAAAACAAACACAAACGGAGCCCAAGGAACCCCTTGACTATAATGGAGTCTGTCAGGAGTTCATTTTCTTATCTGAAATCGCTGGATGAAAAAGTCGGGTTTGCTGCACTTTTCGCCTGACGATTTCTGATGGATCTGCGGCAGATGGACACCCAGTGCAGATGTGAATGTAGCCTTAGTTAAATGCATCACTGACTATGCTGACAAAAATTGATATAATATTTGCAAACCTATATGAAAGCATCCAGCCAGTTTAACAGTTTAGTCACACTTTTTCTTGCAGGTGGATAGTTCAACAGAAAGAACTACTGGCATTCCTCAAGCACAGGGCAGAAGCTGTAGTGAATTACACAGGCATTTGATATCGACTACACGTGTCCCTCAACCTGCAGCTAAGGATGAAAGCAATAAAGAAGAAAATCATATAAATGAAGAGGAGCACAGTGAAGATGAATCTGCAGGCTCCTCACCAATGTATGCTTTACAGGGTCAGGAACCACAGTTCACCTGTGAGAGGGAAAAGCAAGCTGTGGTAGACCTCATCCGGTATATGCACACCTACTGCCTTCCACTCAAAAAGCATCATAGTGATGGGAAACACCAGCAATCTAGCAGTCTCTTAAGGAGAACTAAAAGCGACTCCACACATACTTGTGGAAACAAAGTGAACTTGGCAGATGCCAAAGGGAACTGTCTTGCATTGGGTATGCTTAAAAGGACAAGGCGAACCAGATCTGGGTCCTCAATCCTGAAAGAACTCTTAGCGAGAGACATTTGTGAGGATGTGAGCAAGCCATACCGACTGGCACAGCCAGTATATGCAGCATTCACTCATTTATCTTGTAGTCGATTGTCACAAGATAAAGTAGAAGGGGGGTGGGGGAAGGGGATCAAATCTGTGTTGGAGAAAACTGAAAAGCCATATCTGGCTCTCAGAAAAGAGGGTCGATGTATGGGGGCAGGTTTTGGAAGCCCAGCTCATACTGCTCAAGAGCAGGTGACCAATAAATCTGCTTCTAAACAGGAATGCTCTGTTTATGTGAGACGTTCAAGCAGACTAAACCCAGAGTTCTGGTGTAATGATGAAGCCTCCCCACAGACGTGTATAGCACGGACAGAGGCTGACAGCCAGCTCCCAGAAGCACACAACCTCTGTTTGACAGTGGAACCTTTTGTTGATGAAGAGCAGGTTGCTGAAATAGAAGTCGAAGAGTCAAATGAAGCAAATGGCCAAACAGAACTGGACAGAGCTCTACAGGATTTGGACATCCTTGAGAGTAATGCCCTAGAAGCACACATTGCCAACCAACCGTTCCATCCCCTAGGTAAGACAGACCTGAAGACCATGTGCAGAGTAAACCAAGGGTTTGGATTGGCTATAACAGCAGTTTGGTATGACTTATATACTGTCACTAGTGTCACATGTATACAGTACATTTCCACTATCAGATTTGCCCTTTTTAACGGGCAACATTATTGAAGGGGAAAAAAAAAAGCGGAAAGTTGTGAGAACGCCAACTCCACTCCACTATCCTGCCAGCTCATCAGCAGTCTAAGGCTAGGTTCACACAGAGGAATCTGCCATGGATTTCACCCCCCGAATCTGTGGCAGATTCCGTCCTGAATCTGCCTCCCATTGCTTTCAATGGGAGATAGAGATCGTGGTAGGACATGGAAAAAATCACTGTCCTGCTTGATCTTGCCGCGGATTCCCTGCTGATTATGCCCTTTCATCTGGTCCTAATCAGCAGAGGAAAGCCGCATCGGCATTACGTCGCGGCAATCCTGCGACCAAATGCGGCAGCGGAAAATGAAGAGGGATTTCTCTTCATTTTTTGCCGTGTGAAACTAGCCTAAAAGAGTCGTTTGCTTGCTAGGCAGAATAGTCATTCCATGGGCAAATTACAAATCATACCGTTCGTACAGCGGAATTTTTTCCGAGCTGAAAAATTCAGCTTCAAGAATTTGAAGTTGCATTTTTCCACTTGACCAAATTTCACATGAAATTCTGTCCTGGCCAGGCTATTTTTCCACCTCCCATTCATTTCAATGGGAGTTATCAGGTGGAATCCACCTTGAAGATCGAGTATGACGCTCATTTTTTCTTCTAGCTAGTGTCTGCTTCCTGTTGAAATCAATGGAGGCTGGTTTCAGGCAGAATGTGGTGCCAAATTCCGCCCTGTGAACATACCCTGCTTTCATATCTTCTTTCAAGGCTCCATTGCAGATACTAGTCTAGGTGGTGGACACTATTGTAAGTCAGTTGACCTTTTATGCAGTATACCGAGCACTGTGTTGTGGTTTTAGTTTATAATGGAAACTGTAATGCAGAAGTGATCTATGACTTACCATCATCTCCTTTTACAACAAAGAGAGCAGTGATATAGAATAAGCAATATTTTTTATCATATTAAATACGGAGTAGCTAAAGCAATTACATTCCAGGAGTGTGGGCACGGCAGATACAGTAATTCAGGCAGGTTTCTCAAAGTGGATGTATACCAATGGTATGACACAGCTCTGCAATATAAACCCTACTCCATGTCAGATACCCTCCCTAGATTCATCTTCCCACCCAAACTCCAGGGAAATTACATGAATTATTTGGAGAAGTCAAAATGTGCCCTAAGAGGCAACAGAAGGATCTGTAACAATGATAGAAATCCAAGGTGGATCCCTCCATTCTGACAATGCATAGAAGATTAGTCTGCATTCCCACTTATATATATATGTGACAGATTGAAGATTACATTGGTGAAGTCTGGGATCTCAGACCTCTGCTGATTTCCAGAATGAAGGGCCCTATAGACCACTTCTATTCATTTAGCACTGTACAGAAATTGGTTAATGCAAGTCTGTCAAGCATCTGAGCCACGGTCCTTTTACATCAGTGTGCTTGGAATATTGTCACTTTTTCAATCACCGAAATCTGTGAGCGGTGCCAAAATCTGGGCTGTGACCAGACATTGCCAGTGATATTATTACTATGACTGCATTTGCCTTTAACAGGGTTTACAATATTTTCAATTGCGCTTGGAGTATTTTCAGCCAGTGATGGGAATATGGTTAAAGCCCTTCATTGTCAATCCCTGTGTATCAGTACATGCAAGTCTATATCCCTGTGTATATGTAGACATTTAGAAATAAGCGGTTCTTAGAGGAATGTGCATCAGCCATGAAGCATTGTAAAGGATTTGCTGGTAATATACGGTACCACGTAGTTACAAATATTGCAGTGGGCATGCCTCTTGTAGCAGAGAGCGGTATGTTTTCCAGCATAAATCATCTCTCGTATAGTACAGGTAATTGGGATTTCAGCATTCTAGTCAGACCAAGCGTTAGATCACTAATGTACCTTTTAGTTTTCTGTAAGCTCTAGCACCATCCAGTGGGGGAAATTAGTATTGCATAGATGACCTGACTGTATTTTGTTCTATTCTAATGCTGCTATCATTTATTATTATGCTTTCAGATAATTCCAGTTGCTCTCCTATGTCTTTGACTGAAACGTAAGCACTTTTATATTAATATAATACAATCTTTACCTGTTTTTCTAAATGCCTCTGTATTTTTCATGCCTTCCTATATATGTATAAGGATCTTTCACATGAACAATTTATCTTCAAGAAAAAAACAGCACATGGCCAGAAGCGGACCCATTATAGTGAATGGAGTCTTTCACAATTCCTTTTTTTCATGGCCCGAGAACCAGTGAGAAAAGACTACATCCACTATTTTTTCTCTACTTGTCTCGGCCAAGTCTATGGGGCTGTGATAAACATGTGCTGCCACAGATTCATTGCTAGGTGATGCTGGAAAATAAAGATTTCAGCATCCTTTTCATTGCAGATGCAAAAAAAAAAAAAAAAAAATGGATGGCACATAAATCAGACATGGATCAAAATGGAAATACATTTTTCATGCATACATTGCTCATGTGAAAGCAGCCTAACATCTGGTTTAATGGCATACTGTTGGTTAGGAAGCTTTATGAAAAAACACACACTATGGCTTCCCCAGCCTATTCACAAATTCCTGAAGCTAGACAAGGCAAATGTACTTATACTGTATAGGCTTCTTTATTGGTTCCTAAATGCACAGTGCTTCATACTGCCACCTTGTGGGAAGTAAGAGATGTCATCACTCAGGACATATCTGTTTTAGAAAACACTTACATTCCCCATGTAGTAACAACAATTCTGGGGAATCTTATTCTTGTTGTCCCTCTAGTATTGCTCCTAGAAATTTATAAATAAATTGGCAATTGGGTGTTACCATTCCCATTGTCAAAAAGGTGTGTCCCTGCACAGTCTGTGCAGAGCAAATCCTCAACTGATAACACCCAATTTTCAGTGTATTTCTAGTAGGAATAACGGAGGAACAGCACATCTCTCTTCTAAGATTAGATACTCCAGAATTGTTGTTTCATGGAGAATGCAATTTTTTACATTTACAATATTTTTTTTCCTTAGACAATGTCAATATAATCTCTTCTAAGGCTAAGGCACCACATTGTGGAAAAGCTGCTTTTTTGTTGCAGATTTTGCTGTGCTTTTTTTCAACCAAAGTGAGGAGTGGCCTCAAAAGGATTGTGAAATATAAAGGAAGTACTTATACTTCTCCCTCCTGACTTTGGCTAAAAAACGATGCAGGAAAAAATACAACAAGAAACTCCCCAGCTTTTCCACAACATAGCCTAAAGGGGTTCTCTGTGCTAAAATTATTGATGACATATGCTAAGGGTAGGTCATCAATATTAGATCAGTGGGGGCCTGGCACCCAGGATCTCCACTAACCAGCTTTTCTGGGTATCTGATATACAGAGCAGGAAGCAGACAGCTCTGTTCTCTGTGTAGTGGCCAAATCAGGTTACTGCAGCTTAGCCACCATTTGCTACCTCTCATCCACTACACAGAACAGAGCAGTCTGCTTCCTGCTCTTCTCTGTGTATCACTTGTTGAGAATAGCTGTTTGGTGGGGCATCTGGTGTCAGAACTCCGTCAGTCTGATACTGATGACCTATAATAGTTGAAGATACTAGAAGAAATGCAGTAAACTTTTTAGTTTTCTCAGCTGATCAGCTGGCAAAGCTGGATGTATTTGCCATTAAATATAGTTTCCTTATGTTGTTTTGCAGCAGCTCTGCATTTGAGAAGAGGACTTTTGAGCAAGGACTTACTGTTGAGTTGTGTGGGACTGCAGGTACTGACAATATTCTGTTCCTGTATATTTCTACATTTTATAATGAGGCAGTTGTTAGTATTTACTTCTACATTTTTGTAGTGTTTTATAGAATATTAGCATATTGTACTATTGGTAGAAGCACTCCTGCAGGAAAGCTCCATGAATTTCCATGTAAACTCAAGATACTGTATTTAATAGAAGCCAGAAATCTTGGACCTCAAAACTCATTTATTCAGCATGTTGCCATATTTTCAGTAACTGGAATCTAAGCAGTGCCAAAGTTGTTTAAGCACTGCTTAGAGACCTTTTGTTCTAGGAATTGGTCATGCTGGTCTTTGATCAGATTGTACCAATATGATCTTTTGACATCTAAGGCATATAAGAGGATCATCTTGTCTGTATCCACCAATCTGATAGCTGATCACCATGAGTCTAGTTGGTGCCAGCGCTTCCATATTTGTGTTAACAAAGATAGGTATGACAGGGCCTCTATACACATGCATACAAGGCAACTTGTAATGTGCAGCACGTCACAAACAGCTTCTAGCTAATATTAAACAAAGATTCCCCTTAAGCTGTAGATTTTCATCCATTTCCACATATACAGTCATGGCCAAAAGTTTTGAGAATGATACAAATATTAATTTTTACAAAGTCTACTGCTTCAGTTTTTCTAATGGCAATTTGCATATACTCCAGAATGTTATAAAGAGTGATCAGCTTAACAGCAATTACTTGCAAGTCAATATTTGCCTAGAAATGAACTTTATCCCCCAAAACACATTTCAACATCATTGCAGCCCTGCCTTAAAAGGCCACCTAGCTCGTTTCGTGTTGCTCCATTACCGGTGTGTGTGTTTGTTGGGGCGGGGCTTGGTCATCTGTCATGTTGTGATGACCCCCTGCCTTTTGGGGGCTTGTTTTTCCCTCTTTTTTTCTCTTCTGTTACCTGGTTTTCTCTGACCGTGCGTTCTTCACTGCACATGGCCTCTGGGAGAGTTTGCGCTGAGATTGCACCTCAGTCAACAATCTATCGCATCATCAAGAACTTCAAGGAGAGGGTTCCATTGGTGCCAAAAGGCTCCAGGGCGCCCAAGAGACCAGCAAGCGGCAGGCCGTCTCTTAGTGTTTCAGCTGCGGGATCGGGCTACCAGCAGTGCAGAGCTTGCTGGGAATGGCAGCAGGCGGTGTGGTGCATCTGCCGCACTGTGAGGCGGAGCTCTTGGAGCAGGCCTGGTCTCAGGAGGGCAGCAAGGCCACTTCTCTCCAGAAAAAACATCAGGGACAGACTGATATTCTGCAAAGGTACAGGGGTGGCTGCTGGGCTGGGGTAAAGTCATTTTCTCTGATGATCCCCTTTTCGATTGTTTGGAACATCTGGAAAACAGCTTATTCGGAGAAGAAGAGGTGAGCGCTACCACCAGTCTTGTCTCATGCCAACTGTAAAGCATCCTGAAACCATTCATGTGTGGGGTTGCTTCTCAGCCAAGGGAATCGGCTCTCTCACAGTCTTGCCTAAAAACACAGCCATGAATAAAGAATGGTACCAGAATGTCCTCCAAGAGCAACTTCTCCCAACCGTCCAAGAGCAGTTTGGCGCTCAACAATGCCTTTTCCAGCATGATGGGCACCTTGCCATAAAGCAAAGGTGATAACTAAATGGCTCAGGGAACAAAACATAGAGATTTTGGGTCCATGGCCTGGAAACTCCCCAGATCTTAATCCCATTGAGAACTTGTGGTCAATCATCAAGAGACGGGTGGACAAACAAAAACCAACAAATTCAGACAAAATTAAAGCATTGATTCTGCAAGAATGGACTGCTATCAGTCAGGATTTGGTCCAGAAGTTGATTGAGGCATGCCAGGGAGAATTGCAGAGGTCCTGAAGAAGAGGGTCAACACTGCAAATATTGACTTCCTGCATTAACTCATTCTAACTGTCAATATAAGCTTCTGTTACTCATAATATGAATGCAATTCTATTTCTGTATGTGATAAAAACATCTGACAAACACACATAAAAACCAGGGGCAGCAGTCATGTGAATAGAATATTTGTGTCATTCTCAAAACTTTTGGCCATGACTGTATTCTACGAATGAGCCATGGACTATAGATTAACATGGAAGCATCGGAACCTTCAGGGAAGAGTACCATTTGACCTTTCTGCTCTCCCGATGTGTCTTATTTCAGTAGAAACGTCTGTACTCCAAATTTAACAATTTTATTCATCTTTTTTTTGTGTTGTGTTCTTGGTGTTGTTCTCTTGGTGTTACTTCTCACAGAAATTTTTTATTAAATTGACAAATTGAGTGCTACTCTTCCCTTTGTCAAAGGGGTTGTGTCCTTACGTGGTCCGCACACAGTCCCTACTGGTAAAAAAGCAGTTGTCAATATATTCAGTAATTTCTAGGAGGAATAAGAAAGTAATAGCACAACATAGCAATTTTTTTTTTTTTTTTTTACCTAAAAAGTTTTGCCATGAGAGCTGACAGGTCCTATTTAAGTGGGTTGTCAAGCCACCAAAATATTTTTTAAAAAATTGCTTAAGTTGGTGAAGGATCAAGACATCACTGGAGGCCAGGATACAGAGACCAGTGTGGGAGAGGGAACTGGCAGAACAGGAGCTGTTTTTAATGTATTTTTTTGTGGTTGGACAACCCCTTTAATACCTAGCTTTATGTATAGCGATATCTTGAATGTATTGTATATACTCTACACACTGTTGGCAATTTAACAGAAGTCATCTTTTGTCTTTCTTTTCCCTGAAAAGGGCTAACCCCACCCACCACTCCACCATACAAGCCTGTAGAAGAAGACCTGTATAAACCAGAGGTACATGAGGAATCTGTTAATAAAGGTTCTCTCAAAGAAGAGGTTGCTGAAGTGCGCATGTCTGTAAATAGGAAGCTGACAAAGAAGCAGCCAGAGAGGACTGAACTATTTGCACATTTAAGTCGAACTGAGTCCCTTCCAGCAAACTCCTCGCCAGTAGGAATTAAAAGGCCATTTTCCCGGTCTTTTGGAGACCATGATTATTGCCAGGTGAAGAAATCAGAAACTGTATTCCAGAGAAAAATATCAAAGTCTCTGGACCTACCAAACTTTGGTGAAAAGAAAAAGAAGCAGTCTGAAGCTCCAGTCACTGAAGGGTCTTTGATGCAAGACACTAAAGTGTTAAAAGACCATGAGATTCGAGCGAGTCTCACTAAGCACTTTGGTTTTCCAGATAATACTCTTAAAGAGGAAGAGGATATTGTTACATGTATTAACTCTGAGTATGACTCAGTTTTTGAGGACAGTGACAGTGACTGCAGCTCTCCAGATGAGGCCTGTCTGTCACCTCTTAGAACAAAGTCATGTTCGAGAAGGAGTCCCCAAACCAATCTGCAGAGCCATCGTCAAAGTCGGACCACTGCTAGAATTATAAGCTCATCTGACAGCAAGAGGACACACAGGTACACATGTCTAGTATATAAACAAAGACTTCCTGAATGTGTATGGCACCATGCAAACATGCTTGATCCTTTGTTACACTTCTTAGAGATTTTTAACATAATGGCTGTCTTCTTGAGATGCCTTTTAGTGAAAATAACTGATCAAACAAATTCCAGGTGGCGTCAGCTTTCTATACTCTGCAGCCTATAGAGACATGTTTTTTTTTCTTTCTTTTGCTAACAGTGCTTAGCTTGCAATAACATTTCAGTCTGCCATATCTTAATGTTCTCCAGTGCTGATGCTTGGGCTGGACGCTTAGTATCTGGTCACGGCAGATGAGATGGCCCTGGAGTTTTCTGCAATACTATGGGTTATGCCTTTAAATTATTTATTTCTATGACATGTATTTTTTGCCTTATGGCTTTTCTTTTGGTGCTGATGATAGGAAATGAATGTATAAATATATATACCTATAACATTACTGATTTTTATTCACGTTTCTTGTATCTGTTCCTAATCAGATGTGAAAGCAATGAACAGAGACAGACTGGAAACTTGAGCCAGAGGCAAATCCAAAGGAGGAGGCAGAAGGCCATTGTGAGTAGTGAAGCATATTCTATACATTCTCCTTATAGATCAGTCAGCCTACACTTTAGTGCATCAATACAAGGCAAATAGTATACACTTTTAGTCATTGTATAGTCCGCCTCTAAAAGTCTAAAAGCTCAGCCATCGAAGTCCACCTGCATTAAATGCATGGCCTCTGACTATTCATTCTTGCTTATCTACTGTGGTAGGAATATGATTCCCCAGAGCTAGACCAGTGCTGCTAACTTGTATTCTGCAAAGACGTTGTATACAGGGTCAGACTGTTATAAAGACCTTGGGAATACAATTGTCTATGTAAGCAATGGAAATGCTCATGGGGTCAGTAAACCTTCCTGACACAGCAGCTTCTGTACATACGTTAGGTCATTCAGCTGCAGAGAGGGCAAACTGTAAGATTGCTGAGTGCTACGCCAGTCTAATAAAGCAGAGAATATACAAATAAACAAGCCAGTCTTTACTTGTGTTTGCTCCTACTTCTAGAAGATAGGTTGTCACAAAAAGAGGTCCTAAAACCTCCCTTAGATCTAACATGAAAAATGAAGCAACTTTGCACAAAATCTTTGATGTCCTGTTTTGTGTCTACAGCTTATATGCAGAGGTAGCATCTCCATGATACCCGACAACAAACAAATCCTGTAGCCTTGCAGTCTCATACTTATTTCCATTTGTTGCCTGTGTTGTTTTAATATACATTTGGTACTGTAGGTTAGCCACAAGTAGAGGAAAGGTAGAAGGGAATATGGATACATGTTTAGACTATACAGTTTGCATCTCATTGGCAACAGACAGCAAACATACTGTAGTCTGCAATGGAGCTGCTCAAGCAAGGTGATCCATATATTGTTTTATGTATTATGCAATTGTTTGCAAACATGGACATAGTCTTTAAGCTATTGAAAATCAATTTTACTAGAAAATCCAGAAGACTACTTATAGCAAGTAAACAAATCCTTTTGTCAGGCAGATGTATACCAGCTCTGCATGTCATCCATGTGCTGTAGTTCCTGTCATATAACCGTCCAAGGCAGTAAATACATATTACTTTATATATCAGCCTTTTCTCTATTAAGTGCTCATGATATTGGTGCCGGCCAAAGGCAAGTGTCAGAGATGAGCGGAAAATTGGACATGCTTTGTATTCCCCATCTTGGCTTTGGTATTTTCCTATAAATCAGAGCTATCACAATTCTTCGTTAATGTTCAGCTTATACCTTATTTGTTAGATATGTAGGTTATCAGGAAGTAGTGACACAGCTATTACATCTGAAATGGATACACTGTTATTTATATATAGGAAGATTTAAGCAATTGTTAGCAGTTTTTCTTTACTGTGGAGAACTAAAAGTCCTTCATTTCTCCCACATTCTCCGGTGTAAAGAATAAGTGTGTCTCTCCTCCCCTCCCCCCTCCATCCCTTTATCCGTAATCAGAGATCTGTAGGTTGCAGAATTTGAGATTATTCCTTCATAGAAGAATAAAACACAAAGTTCTTACCCAACGGCCGAGAGCTAAGCTGCTGCTGAGATGTAAATGGACCACAATGTCCTTCAAAATTAAACAGCTACCAGCCAAATGTATTGGAAATTCAATAAAGGGAGAGTAGTGCAACCTCTTCACATTCTTAATGCACGTTTCATAATTCAGCAGATTTTAATAGGATTTGTCATTTAGATTTTGCCACACAAAGATCAGCTGATTATATTAAATACATAAAATATTTTCTACCTGGGTAAGAGCTTCTTCTCTGTTGTCGGACATTTCCTGATGCTTATATAGAGTAATACAGGAAATCTGTTCACATTTAGAAGAATAGTAGGCACTGTGTTTTGGACTTACATAAAGGTTTTTTCTTTCCTTTGTAATGGGTATTAAATATTGTTTAGAAGTTTCTAGTGGTGCCCAAATAACCTATTGAAACTTATATTAAGCGACGAGGTCTGTTTGCTGTCCCACAGTTTCTTTGAACAGGGTAAAATAAAGTTGCAATCCATTCTATAAAAATGATCCCCGAGGGACCCACTAGCTTGATATAGTGCTTGTACAATTGCCAAAGTGATGCAAAATAATAGAAGTGAATGGTTTTGCTTTTCTCCTTAGATACATTTGTAGCTTCCATTTGTTCTTTTGCAGCTTGATGTGAAGATTTACCCTGGAGCCGCTTTTAACATTATATTAGGAAGTTGCATTATCAGCACTTCCCAAATGTACAGATTCTTCAGTATCACTTACTTCATGGCCAACTATCATTCAGATGATCTCGCAGGCCAGTGTCAGAACCCTGCACTGTCGCCATAATACAGGTTACATAATAATTGGCGCCTCTATTCTATTAATGTAACCTGGATGGCAGCCACAGCAACCTGCTGCTACCTAGTATAATGTTTATTGGCTCCTTTGTAACTATTAAAGCTTCACCTTGTTATTTTGCATGTCTTATCTTGTGACTTTTATGTTGTCTTCTGTGTACAGGATGAAGGACGTCTCATCTGCATCCGAAACCTCTCCAACAGCATTAGTGCGAATGAACTGAAGAGAAGGTTTGAAGTTTTTGGAGAGATCACTGAATGTCTCATTCTTAGTAGAAGCAGGTACACGCCTATTATAGTACTTTATCCCATCATATTCTATGTATTTGCTTTGTTGAATCCTTTTAGTAGAACCTTGAGGTTTATCTTTCCTGTCTTGTATTCCAGGGGAGACAAATATGGTTTAATCACATACCGGTATCATGAGGATGCTGCGTTGTCCTTAAAGAAGGGCGCCTCCCTGAGAAAAAGGAACGAGCCCTCATTTCACATGAGCTACGGAGGTCTCAGGCATTTTTTTTGGACCAAATACACTGATCTAGGTAAATTTAATGGCCATGTAAGTTACATGTTTGTGGGAAACCTATGCATGTGTTGGATTTTGTGCATGATACTGCCCACCTAGCCTCACATGTTGCCAGCCTTAAAAGAACATCAAAGAACAACAATTTAGGACTCTTTCACATCCCTTCTTCGGCTGCAATTTAGCTTCTGTATTTTGGAAGCTACACCCAGGGTCCCATTGGTTTTGCTGAAAATGAACGATAGTTCATATGAAAGTATCTCTCCATAAAAAGACTTTAAATCTATATTCACACAACAATGAATATTGGCCGTGGTGACGTACGTTTTTTAACGGACAGCATTAAGTTAAAAGTCTATGAATGGGGGCTATTCACATGACCATTATTTTGATGGTCTGTTTTAATGGACCGTTGAAATAAAGGTCATGTTCCATTTTTGTCTCTTTTAATGGAAAACAGCCGCCCCCCCTCCAAAGACGGCCATGAAAAATGGATATTTTTAATGGCTGTTTTGCACCTCAGTCATGTGAATGTAGCCTAAGGGCTTATTAACACAACTGTGAAAAACGGAATAGTAATGTCACACTTTGAATTTAGTGTGTCTTTTCACATATCTGTTTTTTTGACAGTTCATCTTTCACGGCCGTCAAAAAAAAAAAAAAAAAAAATGACATGGACATCTTTGTGAAATCGGATATATATAGTGACATGTAAATAGATTCTTCAAAGATCATAGGTTCTATAATGGCCATGTAACGGCCGTTTCAAAAACAGACGTCACATGGCCATTATATACTGCCATGGGAATAATGGCCGTCCGTGTACTTGCATGGACACACACAACCGTTTTTCATGGACATTAGGTATGTGCAATATGTCACGACCGTGTGAATAAGGGCCTACAACTTTTGTTTGGAGTTTCCACTTATGTAGCTTATGCAACTCTAAACAAGTTTTTGCTTGCTGTCCGGCTTCATGCACATGGACATTTTGCAAGCCGAGTGTCCTTACTGATAATTATACAGCATGTCTTATTCAGATCCATGTTCACAGATCCGAGCAGGCCATTGAGATCAATGGAACAGTGAAAAAAGCAGACAAAGCTTAAAAACAGACAAAAATTCATCTGAGTGCTGCCCGTTAAAAAAAAAAAAAAAAAAAAATGAAGACACTCTACTTGCAAAAATGGTCATGTGCATGAAGCCTTATAAAACAGTATATTAGATCTACTGCAGAATAGTAAGGCCTGGTTCACATCTGCGTTCAGTTTCCATTTGGGGAGTCCGCTTGGGGCCCCCCCGAACGGAAACCTATATGCATAGAAAAACGGTTTACCTAAGGAAACCTGTGGACCCCATAGATTATAATGGGGTCCATGTGGTTTCTGCTCGGTTTCCGCACGAAGCAAGCGGTGAGAAAAGTGCTGCAAACTGCATTTTCCTCTCCGCATGTTTTGTGCGGAAACCACATGGACCCCATTATAGTCTATGGGGTCCGCAGGTGTCCTTAGGTAAACCGCTTTTCTATGCGTATAGGTTTCCGTTCGAGGTGGTCCCCAAGCGGACTCCCCAAACGGAAACCGAACGCAGATGTGAACCGGCCCTAAGAAGTTGCCTGCATTCTAGAGTGATTTTTTTCATTAATTGTAACAGAGGAATCGTGCTAGTCTGGATGCAAGTGTTGCAAACTCTGTTTCGTGTCTGTACGGGCTTACAGAGCCTAGATTTAAAAGGGACCTGTTACCACTCCTGACATGTTTGTTTTAGTAGACATTTGCTTTCCTCGCTGATGTAATGATTTACTGTTCAGTGTCTGCTCCCTGTGTTCTTCTATTATTGCTCCTAACAATGTATGAATAAATTGACAACTGGCTGCCTTCTTGTCAAAGGGGCATGTCCCTACATAGCCTGCTGATGTCAGCACCGATTGGAGAGGGATGGAGTGTGTAGGTATACACCCCTTCATAAAGAATGTTTCCATTTGCAGAAAGCAAGGAGAGGTCTTGAAATGTTGAACCATGTTACACATCTGACAGACTGCTGTAAGTTTGTTTTCTCATTTGATCATCAGACTCAAATGCAGCCGAGCCGTCGTCGGCTGGGATGAAGAGCAAGTACGAATCCATGGATTTTGACAGCTTGCTGAAAGAGGCACAGAGAAGTCTGCATCGATGACAGCCTTATTATGGAGGAGTACCTCAATACCTCAGTCAAGGCACTTCCAACATGTTTACGTTTTCGAAACAAAGTGGAATACAGATACAAAAGACTTTATCCTTTGAATTGATGTTTACATTGAACAAAGCTGCTTCTGTATGTGATCTTCCCATGGTGTTGCTGTCTCACTGCCACATTTGAGTATCCTTGCTTTTTTCGGGTGCGTCTATAAACATGACGTCTTTCCCTCGCCCCTCGTGGTTGCAGATGTGTTCTCCATAACATTTTTGTCTGTAGTGTGTAAAACAAATCACCACAAAAAAAAAAAAAAAAAAAAAAAAAAAGTCTTTTGTGAATAGTCTGGATGACAAAACTACTTTTAATAGAAAGATATATATTCTTTAAAAAGGAAAAAAAAAATTAATGTATTTATGGTTCACATGTACTGTATTTCATATTGTCGTTTGCTTCATTTTGAACTATGCACTCTAGTGAGGTGTTTGCAAAAGATCCAATGTAATCCTCGTACATTAAGAGTCATTCATTTAACTGTAAATCTGGAAGATCGGGGCATTGAAAACTATGTAGATTGTGAAACTGAAATCTAGTCTGTGTGTGTCTGACACTGGATCTCAGTCTGGAGACACCGTTGTGATTCTTCTTGCGTTTCTCACTTTTCTTTCCTTCCTAGAATCTTAACCTCCTGCCTTTCTATTAATTCGTAGCCAGTTTTGTGGAAGTCGCACAAAAAGATGCAGCATATTAATGAATGAACCTAACGCTTGTCTATGTAATGTTCACATTCCTTTATCAGAGTTGAAATTGAAGACGAGAACATTTCTGCAGTGGGCATCAGTCTGCCAGGTCTGAAAACAGAATTCAGTTTCTAGATCTCCTGACACTATAGTTTTCCCAATAGCGAATCAGAAGGAATAACTTGCATGCAGTATTGAATTTGCAGTTCAGGTGTCCTAAATGTAGCCATATATCCAATATTCCCACTGTAGGGTTTTATGTCATTGCCCTGTATCCTGATGTATGTTCAATAGATAATGTTTCCTGTCACATAGAGTATGACTTATTCCCAAAGATTACCACGGAGATTATCCTCCTTCTCACCTTATTGTATGCATTGATTTCATGATATCATGATGTGACTGACAGCAATACAAAGCTGGAATAATTCCCGCCATATCCTGACAGAAACAGAAATGTTTCTTGAGTTGACATTTTAGCTTAGTATAAAAGCCATTATTTCCAATGACACGGGAGTGTTGTAAATAGCGCCATCTACACTTGAGAACTGGGACTGCTGAAGCCGTTTTATATATGTTTACCAGGGTAGCATAGAATGTAGGATTTAAGCCATTATGTGTAGTTTAGGAGACATAGCCTTACTTCTTTAAATAGTTACCGGTAGATAAGTCCGGTCTTATTTTTTTATGTTTTGCCAAAGTTTCCAGCAGCTCCCGTGAACCCCAGGATTGAACATACCTCTTTGGCAAACACCTTATTGTAGATCTGCCTTTATCTGTCATAGTATTCCCATACAACAATGATGTTTACATGTGATTGCTATATAGTTTACTGTAGAATACAATATATAAATAAATATATAAATATATATATATAGAAGTATATACAGATATAATGTTACCCATAGGGTGAATCGTTACGTCCTGTGCTGTGCTGATAGTTTTGAGAACAGTATGTGGAATATTCTCTGAATAGACGTCTACAGTTTACACAAAGCACATGTTGCATTGAGGGAATCAGTTGTGCAAGGATTAAAGATCAATAATTCAGCTTTCTAGCAGCTGTTTCAATGGCAGGTGAGTGACTCCTTATAGCCTATACATGACTGGTGAATCTGCTGCTTCTTACGTCCAGTAGTGCTTCCTTTTGCTGACCAGCTTCGCCTGGCTCTCCTTCTGACATGATGGCAGAAAACTTTCATGACATCTCGTCATAACTTGGTGTTTGAGTCTGAGGGATTTAAGAACTGTAAGAATTTCCATGAGGCCTTTAGATATTATTTAGCAAGCTTATTGTCCAGCACTTATGCAAAGCGTACACGCACAGGTAGTCTCATTGCGGGTCCACCAATAGTATCTATGTTAATAGACCATGTTTGACTTTCATTGTTTATTTCCATGGTGTGCACTTAACACCTATGAATGTATTTCATGGTAGATTGTGGCTTGTGATAACGGTGACAAGGATTTTATAGTTACAATTGTATTTTCTAAATTCATTTACGGGTTGTGCTAATAGTCATTTTAATTTGGTGATATAGTTTATATCCAGATGGACTGTCATTTATTGAACTGGGTTGGGCATGTACTTTTCTTCTGTACTGTGAAATTTAGTATGCTGAAATGTTTCCCTGACAAAATTCCCACAAAATTATATATCCCCCCCCCCTCCATAAAGGTTCAGATTAAGAGGCGGTCAGACCATCAGATCTTCAACTGAGTCTATAAAACACTGGACAAGGGATCTAGAACTAATGGTTACTGTATAATTGCTCCTAAATCTAATTTATTGGGTCTTAATAAGCAATAATATATATATATATATAATAGCCTGCTTTGATGGTCTTTTATTGCGAGTGTATTAACCTGTTGTATTTACTGTTTTTAATATGATGAGCATATGTTTAGACAGGAGCAGACTTATCACTAGTCCCAGTCAGCCGATAAACTGGCTAAATGCCAAGTGCTGTCAGAGAGAGAAAAAAAAGCAATTTTCTAAAAGCATCGGATGGGTGGAGGATAATTCTGGACCCCTTATCTGTGTGGGGTCTTGTGGGCCATCTCAGGTGCCGGAGTCTTAGATACTGCTTAATCGCCCGACCACTCCATCCAACAACTATAGTGTTCACGCTAACAGTAAACACAACAGTCATGTAACCTATTCTGTGCCATAGCCAAACCTTAAAATACCCAGATGGATAAAGCCGTTTAGTTCTAGGACCTTATGACCTATTTATTTTAACCAATATTTTCTTGAAATATATAATACCAGTGCTGTCTGGTTTATAGTTCTTATCACTAGATGAATACAAGCATGAATATTCCAATGTTTTATTTATTGACTACCAGTGTTCAGATTCGGAGATCTTAATGGTCTTAGATGTGTCATCACAAAATATTTGGATTCCTTAATGATTAAAATTAAAGTCATGAAATGTACCCTATATAGTAAATGTCAGGCTTAAAGGGGTTATCCAGTTTCTACTATTGATCAATACAGTTTGTATGGTGAGTGAGCAGCGCTGCTTCCAGAATGTAGACATTACCGAGAGCCATGTTGTCTCAGTACAGCTGATCTGTGGGAGCCCCAGCTGCCAGACCCCACAGAACTAATATTTATGGCCTATCCTAAGGATAGGGCATTAACTGTAGAGACTGGATAACCCCTTTAACATAATGGGTAATGTTTGGGTTGAAATACAAGAAGCATGTAAGTAATAGTATAATCCTGACACGTGTAAAATATCCATCATACTTTGAGTGTAGACAACATGGCTTCATTAAATAAGGACTTACACTACTATATGTAAAGACAGACATGTTTTGTAGGACTCTGATGTCCTCAGAAACGTCTTCTATGTATATTATCCTAAATGGGCATAATAGACATTTATTTCAAGCCAATAGCTACTACTCAAAGTCTAAAAGCACTTTGAAACTGTATATGGCAAAAGCGGAGTACTATTTGATATTGATTTGGGATTGTATGTTTTCTTGCTAATATCATTCATTAAGCCACTCTGAGAAATATATTAGTTATCCTAATATACATTTAAATTAATATTTTCTGTAAACCTTAGAATTTTACAAAAGGAAATCTATCCAGTTCTAGAAAAAAGCAATATGGCTGCTCAATGTCACCTTACAATGTGAGTTATGAGAGTGACCGTTTTGTCTGACGGAGCCAATGTTAATTGTAGTTCTGGCTGGTCAGCAAGACTATTTCCGTAAAGTGGAGACATCGAAACACTCATCGATATGAATAAACCATTGTTTTTGGTTTTCTTTTAAATGGACTATCCTGTCCATTTATACCCATTTTGGATAGTTCACATTTTCCCAATTTTGATTTTGTATCCATTGTTTAGATGTGGTGTTGGTTTTTTCATATGTACAAATTTCAATCATTTTTAATTTTTTTTTTTTTTAATTTGTTTCCTTGTCATGCACATAATTCCCCGTTTCTTGCTTTATTTGTTCTATTTTTAACAAGTGTGTACCGTAAGACCTTGCCTTGTTTCTTATTCAATATCCATCCTAAGCAATAGTGTAGGAGAACAGTCCGTCCGTTTTTGCTGAGTTCCAGCCTTGCTGATGTTGGTATGACCCTGCATTTCCATTTTGAAGTCACCTTTGTTTAGCTTTCCAACCACAACTGTCTATTGGACCATGTTAAGGGGGTAAGTTGTTGGTTTTGTGCTTTACGTTGGGTAGACATGCTCCCGAGCTTTTAATCTAGAATGTAATAATCTAGATTACGGTGCATGGGGTATTACTACTAATAACATAAGGATGATGGATATTTTGTATATAATTTAATACATTTCACTAGGAGGGTGTATGGATATTTGCCACCCCACATCAGCTGTGTTATTTATAATTACAGGATAAATCTATTTTTTTTTTAAAGAACACTTCTAATTATTGAATTAATGGTTAATATGTATGAATGATTTGTTGTTTTATTCACGGTAGAGGGTTCTTTGTTTTATATTTCACTTTTTAAATTTAGTTGTATCTTTTTATTTATGTACCATACATTTACCTTTAAATGGTATGCATTGCTTTGTCATTTCCTTTTTTATTTTTAGCGTGATTTTACTGTCTACCTTATAAAGAAGAGAATGTTTTATTGTATTTTTACATTGTCAGATCCTATAGTTTCGTAGATGATAATTTAACCAAAATCACTCAGTGTATTATCCAGTGAGTATAAAATATATTTTAAATTGTGTAAATACTTTCTGGACTGGCTTATTTTACTCAAATTCTATTCCTCTGGATAAGGAGTTTCTTGTTTACATTACAAAATAAACTGTAGAATCTCTACATTCATGTACTGTAAATAGCAATTGTGTTCAGCCTATGAATAAAACTAAACCGTGGATGGTAAAAGTTTAACCACTAAATCTGTCTCTTAAGAGTGCTTTGTGCGTTGCTTTTTTCATACATAAAAAAAAAAGAAATAAAACTAATAATGTTACCAGCTAGAAAATTATTGGTACTAGTATCATTTGAAGTCGCAGTTGGGTCTGGTCCTCCATTGACACCTCTAAAGAGATAGTTACATAGTAGATGAGGTTGGATGAAGACATCAGTCCATCAAGTCCAACCTATAACCCTACAGTGTTGATCCAGAGGAAGGCAAAAAAAAAAACCATGAGGCTTATGCCAATTGCCCCATTTCATGGCAAAAAATTCCTTCCCGACTCCAGTCTGGCAATCAGTATAAAATCCTGGATCAACGTGCCCATAAAATCTAGAACCCATAACCCGTAATGTTGTTCTGTTCGAGAAAGGCATCCAGGCCCTCTTTGTACTTGTTCAATGAATCCACCATCACCACCTCCTGGGGCAGAGAGTTCCATAGCCTTGTTGTTCTTACTGTAAAGAATCCTCTTCTATGTTGCTGGTGAAACTTTCTCTCCTCCAGTTGTAGAGGATGTCCCCTTGTCACTGTCACTGGCCTAGGAGTAAAAAGATCATTAGAAAGTTCTTTGTGCTGTCCCTTCATGTATTTGTACATTGTTATTAGATCTCCCCATAGACGTCTTTTCTCTAAATTGAATAACCCCAAGTTTGTTAATCTATCGTTGTACTCCAATCCACCCATTCCTCTAATAATTTTGGTTGCCCTTCTTTGCACTCTTTCTAGTTTGATTCTGTCTTTTTTGTATACTGGGGCCCAGAATTGTGCACAATAGTCTAAGTGTGGCCGTACCAGTGATTTGTATAGAGGCATAACTATATTCTTGTCATGAGAATCTATACCTCTTTTGATGCATCCCATAATTTTATTTGCCTTGGCAGCAGCTGCCTGGCACTGGTCACTAAAGATAAGCTTACTGTCCACCAAAATCCCCAAGTCTTTTTCATTGGCACTCTTACCCAGTAATTTACTATTAAGTACATAATCATACATTTTATTTCATCAACCAAAATGCATAACCTTACATTTGTCAATATTAAACTTCATTTGCCAAGTCTCGGCCCATGCTTCCAGCTTCCTTAGATCCCTCTGTTTCCTATCAGTGAGCCAGTTGCGAACCCAAATGCATATGTTTTCCCCCAGTCCCAACATTCTTTTTTTGTATACCAACCTTTTAAAAAATAATACCAACCTTTTAAAGAATAATAATAAATGGTCGTAATTTATAGTACATAAACTGAAGAATAACAAGAAAACCTGTTGGGAAAAAGAGAATAAAGAGCGTGGAAAAATCTAAATTCAGAGAAATTTAATAGAAGAGGAAAGATTTACATTAGGTATCCTCTAGTCTAGAACTTCAGGCACGAAGACAGCATATTCCCTAAAAGAAATTCAACACTGCTATAAAGAATGAAACGCCACAGATCACCTCCATTCTCATCATGGGGTGAAGGACCATATCCACTGTCAAGGACGCACCATTTATTTATTTTATTGGCATAACATCAACATATTCTACAGCACTTTACAGATATTGTCATCACTCATTGTCCCAAGTAGGGCTTGCAGTCTAAACTCCCTATCGATATGGGAGGAAACCCACGCAAACACAGGGACAACATACAAACTCCATGTAGATGTTGTCCTTGGCACGACTCATACCCAGGACTCCAGCACTTTTTATCCATGACCCTGAAGGCAAACATTGAATTTACCACTACAGCAGTCAAATGGCTACCATCCTCAATGTATAAATTCAAAAAACAGGCGGCACACCAAAAATACGTGGTAAAAAAAGTGAAGGAGGTTTATTGCCTCATGCTATGTTTCGGCTCTAGTGAGAGCCTTTTTCAAGCCAGGCTCTCACTAGAGCTGAAACGTCATAGCATAAGGCACTATCCTCCATGTATAGTGATATGAGCATACATTTCACCTTTCATTGGATGGGACGCTCGGAAACCACAGCCTGCCCTAAATGCCAAGACACCCCAGCGGACTTGTACCATTGCCTTGGGTATGTTGATCCATCTGAGTATTTTGGGAGGATATAGGAAACTTTACCAAAACACAACATTAGTACAGGTAACGCCGGAATGGGCCATGTTCAGCCACCCACCTCCTTCATTAGGTTTGGTAAAACCTACAAATAAATTACTCTTCTGTGTTTCAGCTGCAGCCAAGTCAATTTTACAGAACTGGAAAACTGCTAACCATTGAGCCACCACACCATCCTTTTGCATGGCATTAAATGGCATAAGTTGTTCCTTTTGCCTTGTAGACATTTCTTGGCAGTGTGAAAAGTAAAGCAGTCTGCAGAATATAGATATGATCAATCAGTGACCATAGGATAGGTCGAGAACCCCTTTTATTACTTTGCCAATAAGGTTGAATCAGGTCACTGTCCCACCAGACATCTAGCATAAAGAACTGCTCCTCCTTGCACTTCCGGGATGACTAAGATAGGAACTATTTACAGGTAACTGACACTCCAGAAGTCACTCCTTGCAGCAGTGACACTTTGAGTCCTATGTGAGAAAAGTGCATTACAAATGTTTGTTGTTGAACTTGGTCCCCTCCCTCATAAATCAGGAGCCAGCATCATGTCCCATTTGCTTAGTGAACTATTCGACAGACACAAACAAATATTCCATGTAGACTGCTCTCATGAGTTTCACCAAATGCATCACCAGATGGGTACAGGGAAGTAATATATGTCCTCTCTGCAGATCTAGAATTCAACACTTAATTCTAGCACGACCAGAAGGCGTGGGCCTCATCCACATAACAACTGCTATTTTATATTTATTTATTTAGAGAATAAGAAGTCGTTCAATTTTTTTTTGCTATTCATGCATTTAAAATTTTGCTAACATACCTGTTTATATTCATGTAATAGGCCCCCATTTAGAAAAAAACTATTGTATAGCCCACTGATTAGCCCATGGAAATGTATCCCATGGATGGACTAAAAATGGCATCAGTCATATGTGTGACTCACCACACATAGATCATGTGCGACTTTGGTATTCGGCTATCACGGTCCAGGTATCTCACAGGTGTATAGTAGTTTATTCAGGGGCAGAACATGTACAGAAGCGTTTGCAGGAATCTGTGATCTGCAGACTACATTTTCTGTATGGAAAAGACAGCCAACTAACATCAGCTGATGTGTACAGGCGACTGCCTCCCAAATGCCGTCTGAAAAGTGAATGTATTACTGTGCATGTGATCACTGCTTTGGGATCCTGACTGGGGTGGAGGCTTCCCTCAGACTAGAAAGATTAGTTACATAATGGTAAACTTCAGTACAAAAAGTGAATTTGCTGGTAAGCAAGCTCACTCTCATATTAAATGACCATTGTCCGTCTGTAAAAAAAAAAAAAAAAAAGTTTCCATAGTTATAGTCCAAGAGTTTTCCACAGTCACCATAGCATGCAGGAAATTGCCAAGTGACATGAAACTAGGCAAAGCAGTAACCAAAATACAGGGTGGCACATGACCCCACAAGGGGAAATAACCATGTATATTAAAACAACTAATAATAAATAAAACACAAAAACACTGCTTAGTGGAAATAATAGGCTGCATTTTTTTTATTATGGGGTTACCAACTAGAAATAAACAAAAATTTGTTAATTAATAAATAATAAATTAATTATAACACTGTAAAACATCATAGATAGATCAAAAACCTTAAAATTCCAGTCCTCTCAGCAATAGCTGGGAGACTAACATCCCCACTAACAAAAACTTCGCAACAATCCAATAAAATAAAGAAATAGGGAGGGTGGGTGGGCGCTGACTTCCTCCAGCTGTCTTCTGTCAACTGCATCGGACCTCGTCAGCTGGCAAGTATTTATAGTTCAAATTTCCCGCCGTTGAAATCAACTGGCCAATCAGCTGTAACTCTTGCTGCTAGGCAGAAAACATGGAAGCATCTGGAACCTGCTGGTGCTGGGCACAGCTGACCTCAGCTTTACCTCCACGGTAAGCACCAATATAAATAAATCACCTCAGAAATTAGGGGGGGGGAAGAAACTGGACTATACCAATTAAAATAAATTAAACTTTTAACCAAAATTAACAATTAACTAATATGCCCCCGGGGGGCAGTGCCACCATGTGCCCCCTGACATTAAGTCACTCCTGGGGGCCCCTTTCATTTTGTTTGTTGTACCATATTTCAGGGTCATTGTGGCCTTATGTGCCTTTCTTGTTCATGAAGTAAGAAATGTCATACACATAGTCATTGGTTATACCTATCCAGCATAAGTGGGAACAATTCTGAGAGTAATAGCAGGCCAAAAAGTGGGAAGGCCGGGATGGGGCGCTGTTACTACGTGGCTGTCTTTTCTCTACATAAAATGTAGTTTGCAGATCATAGATTTCTGCAATCTCTTTTCTCTTTGGGAGACAGCCACCTAGCAACACCTGATGGGTAGAATAGCACAGCCCTGGCAGATGAATGGAGACACAATAATGAAGTAATTCCATATTGAACTATGTGAGCTTACTGGGATCGTTTACACCACAGTAATAGATGAAAGGTTCTAACTTAGACCATCTTCCTCCACATAATAATTGTATACAGTACCAATAGCTGTTGAACTGTACATCATGACATGAGGTTTATAGATCTATATTTGATGACTAAATGAACATTTCAGAATAAATGGATTAGTATTTCCCATGTCCTATATGTAGACACAGTCCCTGATCAGTAGATTAGTATCATTCATGTTCTGTATACAAAGTCTCTGATCAATGTATTGTAAGATCAAAGAAAAGGAAGTTAGCAATAAAACTCTTACTGCATTCAAATGATATAATCATAATTCAGAAAACATAAAAATTTGAGTTATTTCCCCAACTAAGACTTTTAGGGATATCTTTTACCATCAAACCTATTAGGCAGAGTCAAATGCTGAAAACCAAGTAGTATATACTTAGAAGAGAACATCTTGTCCAACAGAGGCGTAATGCACTGATGCACAAGGAAGAAATATATATAATGGTGTCCAACATATGGTGGATCAGAGATTTCTCACAATTATGATACTAGAAATGTTTTTTGTATAACATTTGTTAAATGTACTTGACTTAGTCAAGCCTATAGTCTAGTAATTATTATTTATCTATAGAGCACCATTAATTCCATGGTGCTGTACATTACTATATTAATTCCATGGTGCTGTACATTACTATATTAATTCCATGGTGCTGTACATTACTATATTAATTCCATGGTGCTGTACATTTGAGGGTTTACAAACAGTACATAAAATATACAAAACAAATACAATACTAACAATGACCAACCTGTACAGTGGGACAAAGGGTCCTGCCTGCAAGGGGGATAGAGACAGTAGGTGAGGGTAGAAGCTGTTCAGGTGGTGGTGTGGTGACAGTAGTGTTATTGGAGGTTGTAGGCCTTCCTGAATAGGTGAGTGTTCAGGGCCTTCTTGAAGTTTGTGATTGTGGGGGACAGTCTTATATGTTGTGGTAGTGAGTTCCAGAGTATGGAGGTTGCACGTGAGAAGCCTTGGAGACAGTTGTGTAAAAATCGGATAAGAGTGGAGTAGGAGGTCTTGGAAGGATCGGAGGTTACGTGTGGGCAGGTACCGGGAGATTAGGTCAGAGATGTATGGAGGGGACAGGTTGTAGATGGCTTTGTATGTCAGCGTAAAGATTTTGAACTCTATTCGCAGTGCAATGAGTAGCCAGTGAAGAGATTGGCAGAGGGGAGAGGCCGATGAAGAACGGGGGGAGAGGTGTAGTAAGCGAGTGGCACAGTTTAAGGTGAACTGGAGGGGGACGAGAGCATTTGCTGGGAGGCCATGGAGAAGGGTGCTACAGTAGTTTGAGCGGGAGATGAGGACATGGACTAGCATTTTTGTAGTTTCAGGGATGAGCGGATTCAATGGATGTTCTTGAGTTGTAATATAATATAATATATGTGTTTTCATTTTTTCAATTGAATTACTAAAAAAAAAAATAACTCTTTGATATATCTAATTTATTGAGATGTACTTGTATATGTTGTGGTAAAGTGTATGGTAAAGTGTGGTAAAGTGCTGGACGGGGTGTATATCTCGCTTGGTTTCCTCAGCCAGGCAAGATAGGGGAAATCCAGGAAGATACATGTTGCCTTAGCAGAACGTAGTCTGCTAGGGATTTTCTTTAACCACTTCCATACCAGGAACATTTTCAAGTTTTTTGTATGTGCAGATTTGGAGGACTATAACATTTATATCATTTGCGTTATTCAACTAATTTCTGCGTCTTTTTTCGGTGACACATAAGGCTTTATTTTTATGTTGTTTTTTTTTTTTTGCATGTGTGTTAATTTTTTTTATATCCGGGAATATATAAACAAAAGAGGTGGGAAAATGTGTCTGTTTTTCACTTTTCTTTTTTTTTATTTAATAACACAAAGTGCTACTAAAAAACTTTATAAAATAGTTTTTCCTCTCCGTTACGGTAATTTTTATTTTTTATGGTGTCGTCGGGGGTGGGGCTATAACCTGTAATAAGGGTTTTTAATTGGCGTATTATTTTATTTATTTTTTTAATTATTTTATTTACTTTTTTTTTTTTTTTACTTTTCTATACAATTTTTTTTTTTTTTTTTTTTACATTGTGTCCCCATAAGGTCATAATAGACCTTTGGGGACATCTGATGACTTTTTTTTTTTTGTTGGGGAGGCTGATTTCCCCTGTAACTGGGTCTGGTACATTTAGCCCCAGTTGCAGGAGGAATGCAGCCTCCTGCATGTTGCTTTCACATAACTATAGAGCTGATCTGGGTCCTGTAGGACCCAGCAGCTCTAACAGACGCTGATGCCGGCGGATCACATGACCGCCGGGTTGGAGGGGAGCCGCAAGATGGTGGCGTCCATAGCGCTGTATACAGTGCACATTGAGCGCTGCATACACGGTGATCAGGTAATAAACCTTCCCTGCCTTCTCTATAGGAGCTCCGGCTGAAGTTACAGCCGGCTCCCCGTTTCAGCAGCTGCACGATTTTGTGCAGTTGCTGAATTCCTTCTGGACGTATATAGTTTATGGGCGGTACAGAAGTGGTTAAGTTACATGGGCTGGATTTTCTGGACTGGAGGACAGGTTGGCAGTGGGAGTCTTCCAGTCCACACCCCTGGTCCACTACTGGGTTTTCCCCTACTCCCAGGTGCTCTCAGCTGAGGCTTCCTGTGAGTGATTACTGAGGAAGGAAGCCTGACAAAAGGAGGGCTGAGAAGTTGCAGGCTGGGAGAGAGAGCACCCCTGGAGTGGAGGCAGTGGCGTAACTAGGAATGGCTGGGCCCCAAGGCGAACATTTGACATGGGGCCCCCCCCGAACCGCCGCCCCCGACCCCCTCCCCCCGGACCGCCCCCTCCAACCCCCCCCTCCAAAAAAAAAAAACGCATTCCTGCGCACACTATTATGTGCCATAGTGGCCCCTGCACACAGTATCATATCCCATAGTGGCCCCTGCTCACAGTTTCATGTCCCATAGGGGCCCCTGCACACAGTATCATGTCCCATAGGGGCCCCTGCACACAGTATCATGTCCCATAGGGGCCTCTGCACACAGTATCATGTCCCATAAGGGCCCCTGCACACAGTATCATGTCCCATAGGGGCCCCTGCACACAGTATCATGTCCCATAGTGGCCCCTGCACACAGTATCATGTCCCATAGTGGCCCCTGCACACAGTATCATGTCCCATAGTGGCCCCTGCACACAGTATCATGTCCCATAGGGGCCTCTGCACACAGTATGATGTCCCATAGGGGCCCCTGCACACAGTATCATGTCCCATAGGGGCCCCATGCACACAGTATCATGTCCCATAGTGGCCTCTGCACACAGTATCATGTTCCATAGGGGCCCCTGCACACAGTATCATGTCCCATAGGGGCCCCTGCACACAGTATTATTCCCCATAGTGGCCCCTGCACACAGTATTTTGCCCCATAGTGGCCCCTGCACATACTATTATATGTCCCATTGTGGACCACCCATGAACAATTATTATACTGTGGGGTATACAGACCCCAGAGTATAATAATCGGAGACCTAGGGGAGGATACAAACATAAAAAAACAACGTTGCTTACCTGTTCCTCGCTCCGGTGCATGCCCGTGCGCTACTCCGGCCTTCTTCTTGTGTGGACCAGGCCGGCGTCACGTGATGCGGGACCGGCGTCGCGACGCAAAATGACGTCGGCTGACGTCTGGGACGTCACCAAACAGGCCCGAAGCGCAGGAGCGGTAAGTACATTGTTTTTTATGTTCCCTCACCAACTCTGGGCCTCCGATTATTATACTCCGGGGTCTGAAAAGACCCCGAAATATAATGATAGCAGGTGTTCGGGCTGCGGCCTCACATACCGATCCCCGCTCCTGCTCACAGCCGTCTCCGCAGAATCAGAAGTGCAGGCGGCCGTGAGCGGGACCTCGGGGAACAGTAAGTATATAGGGCCCGTTACCTGCTGGGGTTACTCCAGCAGATAACGGACTATAAAAAAAAAAAAAAAGAAACGCAACGGGGGCCCGCGGGGCCCCGTAATGTCCCGGGCCCTGTGGCAGCTGCTACCACTGCTACCCCGGTAGTTACGCCCCTGAGTGGAGGTTTACATACTTTGATACTGTGTTTGCTGATATGTATTTGCCTGCACTAGGCTAGTGAGGGGCATGATACTGTTTAGTTAGAGCCGGACAGGCTTAGGCTTTTGTTTTGTTTATATAATGTTGTTTTGTGCTGAAGCACCTAAATAAAGGACCCTTGGAGTTTTAAAACCCGCTGCCTCTGTGAACTTGCTGATCCCCACCGTGTGAGCTGTTCCCTACAATGTGTTATTATGAACCAATAGTGGAGCAAACGTTCTGGTCACAGACAGGAGCCACATTTCCTAAGTGAAAAGCCTCTTTAAGGCTAAGGCCCCACGTAGTGTCCCGCAGCAAAAGAGTGCTGCGGGAAAAAAACGCAATTCATTGCCAATTAAAGCCTGGGCCCCATGTGTCAAAAGCCGCGGTGTTTTATAATGCCTGCAATGTGGATGGGATTCGCTAGAATCCCATCCACACATTGCAGAAAAATACCCACTGCAGAAATGCTGCTATTTCCAAAACAATTGCGTTTTTGGAACTCGCAGTATGTCAATTATACAGTCATATGAAAAAGTTTGGGCACCCCTATTAATCTTAATCATTTTTAGTTCTAAATATTTGGTGTTTGCAACAGCCATTTCAATTTGATATATCTAATAACTGATGGACACAGTAATATTTCAGGATTGCAATGAGGTTTATTGTACTAACAGAAAATGTGCAATATGCATTAAACCAAAATTTGACCGGTGCAAAAATTTGGGTACCCTTATCATTTTATTGATTTGAATACTCCTAACTACTTTTTACTGACTTACTGAAGCACAAAATTGGTTTTATAACCTCACTGAGCTTTGAACTTCATAGCCAGGTGTATCCAATCATGAGAAAAGGTATTTAAGGTGGCAATTGCAAGTTGTTCTCCTATTTGAATCTCCTCTGAAGAGTGGCATCATGGGCTCCTCAAAACAACCCTCAAATGATCTGAAAACAAAGATTGTTCAACATAGTTGTTCAGGGGAAGGATACAAAAAGTTGTCTCAGAGATTTAACCTGTCAGTTTCCACTGTGAGGAACATAGTAAGGAAATGGAAGACCACAGGGACAGTTCTTGTTAAGCCCAGAAGTGGCAGGCCAAGAAAAATATCAGAAAGGCAGAGAGAAGAATGGTGAGAACAGTCAAGGACAATCCACAGACCACCAAAGAGCTGCGGCATCATCTTGATGCAGATGGTGTCACTGAGCATCGGTCAACAATACAGCACACTTTGCACAAGGAGAAGCTGTATGGGAGAGTGATGCGAAGAGCCGTTTCTGAAGCACGCCACAAACAGAGTCGCCTGAGGTATGCAAAAGCACATTTGGAAAGCCAGCTTCATTTTGGAAGAAGGTCCTGTGGACTGATGAAACAAAGATTGAGTTGTTTGGTCATACAAAAGGCGTTATGATGGATCAAAAAACACAGCATTCCAAGAAAAACACTTGCTACCCACTGTAAAATTTGGTGGAGGTTCCATCATGCTTTGGGGCTGTGTGGCCAATGCCGGCACAGGGAATCTTGTTAAAGTTGAGGGTCGCATGGATTCAACTCAGTATCAGCAGATTCTTGAGAATAATGCACAAGAATCAGTGACGAATTTGAAGTTACGCCGGGGATGGATAATTCAGCAAGACAATGATCCAAAACACAGCTCCAAATCTACTCAGGCATTCATGCAGAGGAACAATTACAATGTTCTGGAATGGCCATCCCAGTCCCCAGACCTGAATATCATTGAACATCTGTGGGATAATTTGAAGCGGGCTGTCCATGCTCGGCGACCATCAAACTTAACTGAACTGGAATTGTTTTGTAAAGAGGAATGGTCAAAAATACCTTCATCCAGGATCCAGGAACTGATTAAAAGCTACAGGAAGCGACTAGAGGCTGTTATTTTTGCAAAAGGAGGATCTACTAAATATTAAAGTCACTTTTCTGTTTGGGGGCCCCTACTTTTGCCCCGGTCAAATTTTGGTTTAATGCATATTGCACATTTTCTGTTAGTACAATAAACCTCATTTCAATCCTGAAATATTACTGTGTCCATCAGTTATTAGATATATCAAATTGAAATGGCTGTTGCAAACACCCAAATATTTAGAACTAAAAATGATTAAGATTAATAGGGTGCCCAAACTTTTCATATGACTGTACCTATGGAAACAGCGGTGGTTTCCCTTTAGGTATAATTGAAGCAGAAAGTCTGCAGAGGTTTCCTCCTTCTGTGAAAAGTGCTGCAGGAAAAACTGTGATGTGTTTCCGCCACGGTTTTTCACGCAGCACTTTTTCACTGCAGCCCACTACGTGCGGCCTTAGCCTAATGGACATTCCCATGCAGGACATGAATTACTGCATAAACCTGTGGTAATAATCTGCAGGTCTGTGTAATAATCTGCAGACAGCAGTATACAGCAGTTACAGCCATACCTATATACAGAGCAATATACAGAGAGGTATCACAGCTATGTAGTATATATCTGATAACACAGGTAAAACTATTGATATGTGATATATATTAGTCAGAAGAGAAATTCCTCAAGAATAAATATACAGGAAAATCTCCCAGCAATTCTAGTTTGAGGTGGAATCCACCTCAAAATTGGCGCAAAATTATGCCATGTGAACATACCATAACACCGCTGTTATCTGAACGCCAAGAGTAACAAGAGGGGGGTGTCACAAGACAGGCGCCATGTTTAGCCCAATTATTTTAGTTAATACATTACACAGGACTGACTGATCCATGGGCTGTACCATTCTAAAGTGTAGAAACAAGGGTTGTTAACTAGTATTAGACTTAATGTGATACATACAGTACAGACCAAAAGTTTGGACACACCTTCTCATTCCAAGAGTTTTCTGTATTTTCATGACTATAAAAATTGTAGATTCACACTGAAGGCATCAAAACTATGAATTAACACATGTGGAATTATATACTTAACAAAAAAGTGTGAAACAACTGAAAATATGTCTTATATTCTAGGTTCTTCAAAGTAGCCACCTTTTGCTTTGATTACTGCTTTGCACACTCTTGGCATTCTCTTGATGAGCTTCAAGAGGTAGTCACCTGAAATGGTCTTCCAAGAGTCTTGAAGGAGTTCCCAGAGATGCTTAGCACTTGTTGGCCCTTTTGCCTTCACTCTGCGGTCCAGCTCACCCCAAACCATCTCGATTGGGTTCAGGCCTGGTGACTGTGGAGGCCAGGTCATCTGGCGTAGCACCCCATCACTCTCCTTCTTGGTCAAATAGCCCTTACACAGTCTGGAGGTGTGTTTGGGGTCATTGTCCTGTTGAAAAATAAATGATGGTCCAACTAAACGCAAACCGGATGGAATAGCATGCCGCTGCAAGATGCTGTGGTAACCATGCTGGTTCAGTATTCCTTCAATTTTGAATAAATACCCAACAGTGTCACCAGCAAAGCACCCCCACACCATCACACCTCCTCCTCCATGCTTCACGGTGGGAACCAGGCATGTAGAGTCCATTCGTTCACCTTTTCTTCGTCGCACAAAGACACGGTGGTTGGAACCAAAGATCTCAAATTTGGACTCATCAGACCAAAGCACAGATTTCCACAGGTCTAATGTCCATTCCTTGTGTTCTTTAGCCCAAACAAGTCTCTTCTGCTTGTTGCCTGTCCTTAGCAGTGGTTTCCTAGCAGCTATTTTACCATGAAGGCCTGCTGCACACAGTCTCCTCTTAACAGTTGTTATAGAGCTGTGTCTGCTGCTAGAACTCTGTGTGGCATTGACCTGGTCTCTAATCTGAGCTGCTGTTAACCTGCGATTTCTGAGGCTGGTGACTCGGATGAACTTATCCTCCACAGCAAAGGTGACTCTTGGTCTTCCTTTCCTGGGGCAGTCCTCATGTGAGCCAGTTTCTTTGTAGCACTTGATGGTTTTGGCCACTGCACTTGGGGACACTTTCAAATTTTTCATACTGACTGACCTTCATTTCTTAAAGTAATGATGGCCACTCGTTTTTCTTTACTTAGCTGCTTTTTTCTTGCCATAATACAAATTCTAACACTCCATTCAGTAGGACTATCAGCTGTGTATCCACCTGACTTCTGAACAACACAACTGATGGTCCCAACCCCATTTGTAAGGCAAGAAATCCCACTTATTAAACTTGACAGGGCACACCTGTGAAGTGAAAACCATTTCAGGTGACTACCTCTTGAAGCTCATCAATTGAATGCCAAGAGTGTGCAAAGCAGTAATAAAAGGAAAAGATGGCTACTTTGAAGAACCTAGAATATAAGACATATTTTCAGTTGTTTCACACTTTAAGTATATAATTCCACATGTGTTAATTCATAGTTTTGATGCCTTCAGTGTGAATCTACAATTTTTATAGTCATGAAAATACAGAAAACTCTTGGAATGAGAAGGTGTGTCCAAACTTTTGGTCTGTACTGTATATAATAAAGGGACAGGCTCTCTATAATTTTGACATCTATTAGATCCTAGGCAAACCTTTTGACATCGTAGTCACGAAAGAACTCATTTTACCACAGGAAACCAAAGCCAGCCAGAAATATTCTCTGCTGTGTTCACTGCAGGAATAATGTAGTACCACAGCAGCAGGCAGGCATATGAATGGCAATATATGTACAGTCATGGCCAAAAGTTTTGAGAATGATACAAATATTAATTTTTACAAAGTCTACTGCTTCAGTTTTTCTAATGGCAATTTGCATATACTCCAGAATGTTATAAAGAGTGATCAGCTTAACAGCAATTACTTGCAAAGTTAATATTTGCCTAGAAAATGAACTTTATCCCCCAAAACACATTTCAACATCATTGCAGCCCTGCCTTAAAAGGACCACCTAACATCGTTTCAGTGATTGCTCCATTAACACAGGTGTGGGTGTTGATGAGGACAGGGCTGGAGATCAATCTGTCATGATTAAGTAAGAATGACACCACTGGACACTTTAAAAGGAGGCTGGTGCTTGCCATCATTGTTTCTCTTCTGTTAACCATGGTTTTCTCTAAAGAAACACGTGCAGTCATCATTGCACTGCACAAAAATGGCCTAACTGGGAAGAGTATTGCAGCTAGAAAGATTGCACCTCAGTCAACAATCTATCGCATCATCAAGAACTTCAAGGAGAGAGGTTCCATTGGTGCCAAAAAGGCTCCAGGGCGCCCAAGAAAGACCAGCAAGCGGCAGGACCGTCTCTTAAAAGTGTTTCAGCTGCGGGATCGGGCTACCAGCAGTGCAGAGCTTGCTGAGGAATGGCAGCAGGCAGGTGTGAGTGCATCTGCACGCACTGTGAGGCGGAGACTCTTGGAGCAAGGCCTGGTCTCAAGGAGGGCAGCAAAGAAGCCACTTCTCTCCAGAAAAAACATCAGGGACAGACTGATATTCTGCAAAAGGTACAGGGAGTGGACTGCTGAGGACTGGGGTAAAGTCATTTTCTCTGATGAATCCCCTTTTCGATTGTTTGGAACATCTGGAAAACAGCTTATTCGGAGAAGAAGAGGAGAGCGCTACCACCAGTCTTGTCTCATGCCAACTGTAAAGCATCCTGAAACCATTCATGTGTGGGGTTGCTTCTCAGCCAAGGGAATCGGCTCTCTCACAGTCTTGCCTAAAAACACAGCCATGAATAAAGAATGGTACCAGAATGTCCTCCAAGAGCAACTTCTCCCAACCGTCCAAGAGCAGTTTGGCGCTCAACAGTGCCTTTTCCAGCATGATGGAGCACCTTGCCATAAAGCAAAGGTGATAACTAAATGGCTCAGGGAACAAAACATAGAGATTTTGGGTCCATGGCCTGGAAACTCCCCAGATCTTAATCCCATTGAGAACTTGTGGTCAATCATCAAGAGACGGGTGGACAAACAAAAACCAACAAATTCAGACAAAATTAAAGCATTGATTCTGCAAGAATGGACTGCTATCAGTCAGGATTTGGTCCAGAAGTTGATTGAGAGCATGCCAGGGAGAATTGCAGAGGTCCTGAAGAAGAAGGGTCAACACTGCAAATATTGACTTGCTGCATTAACTCATTCAAACTCAATATAAGCTTCTGTTACTCATAATATGAATGCAATTCTATTTCTGTATGTGATAAAAACATCTGACAAACACACATAAAAACCAAAGGGCAGCAGATCATGTGAAAATATAATATTTGTGTCATTCTCAAAACTTTTGGCCATGACTGTACAGTGTCTTGCGAAGGTATTCGGCCCCCTTGAACTTTTCAACCTTTTGCCACATTTCAGGCTTCAAACATAAGAATATAAAATTTTAATTTTTTGGTGAAGAATCGACAACAAGTGAGACACAATCGTGAAGTGGAACGAAATTTATTGGTTATTTTAAACTTTTGTAAAAAATAAAAAAACTGAAAAGTGGGGCGTGCCAAATTATTCGGCCCCCTTAAGTTAATACTTTGTAGCGCCACCTTTTGCTGCGATTACAGCTGCAAGTCGCTTAGGGTATGTCTCTATCAGTTTTGCACATCGAGAGACTGAAATTCTTGCCTATTCTTCCTTGGAAAACAACTGGAGCTCAGTGAGGTTGGATGGAGAGCGTTTGTGAACAGCAGTTTTCAGCTCTTTCCACAGATTCTCGATTGGATTCAGGTCTGGACTTTGACTTGGCCATTCTAACACCTGGATACGTTTATTTGTGAACCATTCCATTGTAGATTTTGCTTTATGTTTGGGATCATTGTCTTGTTGGAAGATAAATCTCCGTCCCAGTCTCAGGTCTTTTGCAGACTCCAACAGGTTTTCTTCCAGAATGCTCCTGTATTTGGCTCCATCCATCTTCCCATCAATTTTAACCATCTTCCCTGTCCCTGCTGAAGAAAAACAGGCCCAAACCATGATGCTGCCACCACCATGTTTGACAGTGGGGATGGTGTGTTCAGGGTGATGAGCTGTGTTGCTTTTACGCCAAACATATCGTTTTGCATTGTGGCCAAAAAGTTCGATTTTGGTTTCATCTGACCAGAGCACCTTCTTCCACATGTTTGGTGTGTCTCCCAGGTGGCTTGTGGCAAACTTTAAAGGAGACTTTTTATGGATATCTTTGAGAAATGGCTTTCTTCTTGCCACTCTTCCATAAAGGCCAGATTTGTGCAGTGTACGACTGATTGTTGTCCTATGGACAGACTCTCCCACCTCAGCTGTAGATCTCTGCAGTTCATCCAGAGTGATCATGGGCCTCTTGGCTGCATCTCTGATCAGTCTTCTCCTTGTTTGAGACGAAAGTTTAGAGGGACGGTAGATTTGCAGTGGTCTGATACTCCTTAAATTTTAATATGATCGTTTGCACAGTGCTCCTTGAGATGTTTAAAGTTTGGGAAATCTTTTTGTATCCAAATACGGTTTTAAACTTCTCCACAACAGTATCACGGACCTGCCTGGTGTGTTCCTTGGTCTTCATGATGCTCTCTGCGCTTTAAACAGGACCCTGAGACTATCACAGAGCAGGTGCATTTATACGGAGACTTGATTACACACAGGTGGATTATATTTATCATCATCAGTCATTTAGGACAACATTGGATCATTCAGAGATTCTCACTGAACTTCTGGAGTGAGTTTGCTGCACTGAAAGTAAAGGGGCCGAATAATATTGCACGCCCCACTTTTCAGTTTTTTATTTTTTACAAAAGTTTAAAATAACCAATAAATTTCGTTCCACTTCACAATTGTGTCCCACTTGTTGTTGATTCTTCACTAAAAAATTAAAATTTTATATCCTTATGTTTGAAGCATGAAATGTGGCAAAAGTTTGAAAACTTCAAGGGGGCCGAATACTTTCGCAAGGCACTGTATATACAGTAATTGTGTATATTCAAGGTTTCTTCTATAAAGAGATCCAGGCTCATAGCTCAGAAAGAACTGATGGATTCATGTAAAGAATAAGGGCTTTATACATTATCAGCATGAGCTATTCATTGGTGCATCAGTGAATTTCCCCAATTTTGTTCAATTAAAAAAAGTAAAAGAAGGCCGCCACATACAGTACTCCTAAAAATTTGAAGGTCGGGTAAGTTTGACTTACCTGTAGAGCTGAGTACACTCTCTTTAAACTTTTTTCGTTGAATAAAATGTGAACTATACCAAGTAAGGCCAGCTCTACACTTCACAATATTAATTTTAAGCCCTCTATGCTTTTGGGGGTTGGGGAAATTCACTGATGCCCCAATAAATAGCCCACGCTAATGTATAAAGCACCTATCGGTTACATATGAATCCAACAGCTCTTTCTGAGCTATTTGCCTGGATTTCTTTTTCACAGACACCCTGTATATATGCACATACACGTATATACAGTACATAAATTCAAACAGGTACATACATACACTCAAAGGCATATAAATACATTCACACAGGTAAGTATATACACACAAAGGCATATATATATATACAGAATCCCACTAGGAGAACTGCAGGATGTGGGTAGTTTGTGTTGTGTGTCCTGTGTTTGTGCATGGCATGTTTATAGTTTCAGTGTCGTGTGTGTTTTCATGATGGACTGTGACACTAAGGGCCTGATATGGAGTTTGATGTGGCCCAGGCTGTTCATTCTGGAGGGGAGGAGGAAACTTGAAGTCTTTTCTCCTATCACTTTGGAGAGTGAGGAAGCAAAGAGATAGCACAGACACTGAGTTAGGTCCCTCACTAGCCTTGATCATCCAGAGTGTGCCTGAGAAAGAGAGGAGAAGGGAATTCACCACTGCTTAGGCTGAGGAAATTTAGAGGAGAATGTGCCATCCTGATATCTGAGGATTAATGTTATATGGGTCTCAGGACAACATCCCTTCCTGCGTCACAGGAAACACTAGAAAACCTGTTAGCCTTCACCCCTGAGAGGGTTTTGGTAAAGACTGTATGGGACTTTCTGTATGGGAGTGAAGGTGGCAAAGAAAGTAAAGTTACCAGCCTTAGAAAGAAAAGCAAAAACTCCCAGCCAGATGTGCAAACTGCCAACTCATCTCCAACTCACAGTGGTAAAGTTGAAAGAATTGTACCTCCATTTCTGAAAGCTGTTAAACTGCATTCTACCTCAAGTAATGTTGCACATTATGCCGTTTTCTGCAATCCTCGTGTCTCCTGAGTCTTATTACTGCATGACCATCACGGGCACTCCAACTCCAATCACGCTCAGGAAGGCTGACCACAATAAGAATGTGCTCCAGAGGAAAGATTACCTCCACCATCAAGTACACTGCAGGCCCCTGCAGCACTGCACCAGTCCAGGAGGAGAACGGGAGGTGTAGAGTCCATAGCCACCTTGACAAGTCCAGGATCGAGTTCACAGGCTAAACTAACTCAGACATCCAAATTATATTGTTTAGGAGAAGAAACAACAAACTACCAACTTGTCAGTGATAAGTAGAAATCCACTGAACAATATAGTGCTGTCATAATGCACTGAATAAAACTTAACTTTTATTTAATAATGCAGTGAGTACCTGAGTTTGACTCCTTTCTTAATAGTGTCTTGCAATGAGAATCATTTCCTTAAGAAGCAAAAGTGATTAATATTGCCCATGTGTTGACCTGCAGACACATATCACTTGCTTACAGACTGACAAACATATTGGCACTTTGTATGCTCACTAAATATTAAGCCTTACTTATTGTATCTCCACATTGTATCTCCACTTTGACAATAAATAGGGTTATATATGATGGAATATAATCAGACCATATCATGAGCATATGTATCTTAGAACAGGGCTGCCATATGGAATCCTCTCACCCTTAGAGTTCATTAAGTATCTTTAACCCCTTCCCACTGGTGACATTTTTCGATTTTCGTTTTTGACTCCCCCCCCCCTTCCAAACCCAATAACTTTTTTATTTTTCCGATCTCAGAGCCATATGAGGTCTTAATGTTTGTGGGACAAATTTCTTTTCATGTTGCTACCATTTATTATTCTGTACAATGTACTTGGAAGCTGGAAAAAAATTCAGAATGGGGTGGATTTGAAGAAAAAGTACATTTGTGCGACTTTCTTAATGGCTTAGTTTTTATGGCGTTCGCTCTACAGCCAAAATGACATGTCATCTGTATTCTATGTTTTGGTACGATTCCGGGGATACCAAATTTATATGGTTTTATTTACATTTTAACCCCTTAACAAAAATCCAAAACTGTGCAAAAATATATATATATTTTTTTTTAAATCGACCATATTCTGACACCCGTAACTTTTTTATACTTCTGTGTACGGGGATGCATAGGGCGTATTTTTTTGCAGGACCAGGTGTACTTTTTGGTTATACCATTTTGGGGAATTACTATTGCTTTGATCACTTTTTATTCAAATTTTTATCAGAGGCTAAACAGTGAAAAAACAGCAGTTTTGCACTTTTGATTTTTTTTTACTGCTATGGCGTTTACCGTACAGAAAAAATATTTTTATAGATTTGTAGACCGGGCATTTTCGGACAGAGGGATACCTAATGTGTATGTTTTTCACAGTATTTAACTACTTTTATATGTGTTCTAGGGAAAGGGGGTGATTTGAACTTTTAATATTTTTTATTTTTTTTTATTTTTTTTTTTATTTTTTTTTTTTTTTTCTTGCATTTATTTGAACCCCAGGGGGCCTCCTAATGTCCTGGGCCCTGTGGCAGCCGCTACCGCTGCTACCCCGATATTTACGCCCCTGCCTGAAGGAATTTATCAAGGGGTAAAGTGAACATGTTTAACCGCCAAATGTTGCATGAATTTATTTTCCAGAAATGAATACACAGCTGATGGTGAAAGGTGAAAATGACAATTTTTCCAGGAATATGTAATTTCAGTTCACAATATGTTGTGGTCAGCTTGTATCAGAGATGAACTCTCCAAAAGCTGTTGTGCCTGGGATACCCACTTACCAGTTTTTGAAGTGTGTGTCTCTGCTGACATACGCTGGGTACAACATATAGCGCTCTTTCCATTCTGAGCCCCGCCATGTACCCATAAAGTAGTTTACAACCACATAGTGGGTATTCCCATGTTCAGGAGAAATTGTGTAACAAACTTTGGGGAAGTTTTTCTCCTTTATCCTCTTGTGAAAATGAAAAATTTGGGGCTAAAGTGACGGTTTATTGGAAAAAAGTAATTTTTCATTTTCATGTCCCAATGTTAATAAAATCCGTGAAAAAGCTGTAGGGTCAAAATGTTCACTATACCCCTTGATATGTTCTGTGAGGGGAGTAGGGGTCACTTTTGGGGGTTTCCATTATATTGGTACTTTAGGGGCTCTGCATATGCGACATGGCACCTGAAAACTATTCCAGCAAAATCTGCCCTCCAAAAGCCAAATAGCACTCTTTGTATTCCAAGCCCCACCATGTACCCATATAGCAGATTACGACCACATATGGGGTATTGCCATGTTCAGGAGCAATTGCTTAACAAACTGTGGGGTGCTTTTTCTCCTTTAACCCCTTGTGAAAATGAAAAGTTTGGGGATAAAATTACGTTTTAGTAATTTTTCATTTACACATCCCACTGTTAGTAAAATCTGTGAAACGACTGTGGGGTCAAAATGCTCAATATACCCCTTGATGAATTCTGTGAGGGGTGTAGTTTCTAAAATGGGGTTACTTTAGGGGGTTTCAACTGTATTGGTACTCTAGGGGCTCTACAAATGAGACATGGCATCTAAAACCTATTCCAACAAAATCTGCTTTACAAAATTCCTTCCCTTCAATGCACTGCCATTCGCCCAAACATCAGTTTATAACCACATGGGGGGTATTTCTATACTCGGGAAAAATTGCATAACAATCTGTGAGATGCATTTTCTCCTTTAACCCTTTGTGAATGTGTTAATTTTAGGGCTAAAAGAATGTATTAGTGAAAAAAAATTAAATTTCACCTCCATATTGTTTTAATTCCTGTGAAATGCTTAAAGGGTTAACAAACTTCCCAAATGCTGTTTTTAAATATTTGTGGAGTTCAGTTTTTAAAATGGGGTGATTTATGGGGAGTTTCTAATATATAGGCCTTTATAATCCCCTTCAGATCTGAAGTGGTCCCTAAAACATTAGTTTGGGAAATTTTCTTTTAAATCTGGAAAATCCCTGTTTCACTTATAAGCCTTCTAACGTCCAAAATAAATTACAGGACGATTAAAAGATGATGCCGATATATAGCAGAGATATGGTAGATAATATTTATTAATGCATTTGGGTGGTATGACTGTCTGAAAAGCAGAGCAGCTCACATTTTGAAATTGTACTTTTTCCAAATTTCCTATTTTTTTTATAAATAGATACAAAAATATTGATTATTGTTTACCACTAACATGAAGTACAATGTGTCATGAAAAAACAATCTCAAAATCACTTGTGTAAGTTAAAGCGTCTCAAAGTTATTGCCATATAAAGTGACACATGTCAGTTGTGAAAAATGAGGCCTGGTCATTAACGCACTTTTGGGCTGTGTCCTTAAAGGGTTAAAGAGAAACTTTCATCACAACCAAAACGTCAACTCTATACATCCTTTAATAGGTGCTGTTCCTTTGATTCTGATGCAGTTGGAATTTTTTATTTTTTTTTTTGCTCCACTGTTCCTAAGCAAATTGTGCAATTTTACTCAGCTCCCAATATGCTAATTATTCTTTCTACTATCAGATGGGCAGTCTTGGACTGAAGCAGACAGACAGGGACCTCCCATAGATGTGTTGAAACTAACACATTTTTTCATATAGAAGCTGCAGTTGCTTTTCTATGTAAATGGGTCAGCTTGTCTACCTGTGTCTAACCCTGAACATTTGTTTTTGTTGAGATGGTTGAAGCTTTCTTTTCCTGGGAGAAGCAGGATACAGGACCTGAAGCATGCAGTTTGCACATGCTGCATTCAGATTGATGGTAGGCAACAGAATTTGAGACCCCAAAGAAAGAAGCGCTTTGTGAATAATTTAGGTGTGGACTTGCCATATAACTCTATAAGGTGTTTTATATTTCTACCCGCCTTCTAGCGAACAGAAAACGTGATGCAGCTAGAAATAAGAAGAGGTCTACTAGGTCTTGTTGGCACTACTTACATTTCTTTTCTTTGTTCTGCCTGTAATATGACTTATATGTTCATGATGACTTTGGCTTTCCAAATACATAAAGTTAATTAACAATAATAACATTGAAGCAGATCACATTGTTTTATTTGTTGACATACATTTATTCTTTTTTTACAACAATATCCCAGATTACAACGTCTGTTAAATTCACACAATGTTCTCAAGTAATTTTACAGTTAAGGATATATACAAAAAACTACAATATAGTGTGCATATTTTCAGTACAGGTCCAAGATTGGAAGAATCCACACTTATGTTGTCTGAAACTGCCAATGGATTATATTAGAAAGCTCACAATTATAGAAGTTTTATCCCTGTATATTACATATTAATTTGCATACCACCCCAACATCTGCAAACATTTTACAAGTTTCATACTTCTTTAATCTTGGTGGAAGTCCCCAAGCAATCTGGAGGTTATATCTCTGAACCACCACAGGTAACAAGGTTTGTAGCTATATTTTCAATTTAAAGGGATAGTCCATACTGGATAATCCACTTCTGGAAAGGATAACCTGATCAGAAAGTATCCCACTCCTGGGATCCCCAGCAATATTCTGTGAACTCTCTGAGAAGCTAGAAGAAAGTTTTCTATTACCCTGTGGCACCAGCAAAAAATAATGTTGGTTACTCTGGCTAATAGGTTAGTATATGTACATACATTTTATATGAGCAGGTAAGGGAGCTCGTGTGACATACCAGTTTTACTTGAACAATGTGCTGCTGCATCTACCATAAATTACATTATGTATTATTTTACTGCAAGCATTCCATTTAAAAACATATAATGTGCTTGACTCTTTGTAATTGCCAACCTGAAGCAAATTCAGAATCTTTGCAATTTTCTGCACTGGTATTTCCGGTATTTGCTGCCAACAGTATAGGTGTGCCTTGGACAGATTTTAATGGTAAACATTATTTCTGTTCCTTGATTTAGCAGCATGTACCCCAGTTACGTAATGTCTTAAGATTACACTGGTGTATCTACAGTATATTTCACAGTACATTTTGTAACTAAGCTATTTTTTGCAAATTAAAACATTTTTCTTCGCCTGCCCAGGACTACTCAGTGATGCTAATGCTAACATTCAGGCCTTTGAAATGAAGAATCACTTTGCATTGCTGATTAAATTATTGAAAAGTACAGCATAAAAAAGTATTTTAGACTGATAGTTTTTTATTTAACTCCTTCCTATCAAAAGGTGAACAGTATTATAAAAAAAAATATTTTTGCTCTTTCCCAGTCAGTATGCCATGAGCATTACAATTAGTCATCTGATGGATCTTCTGACCATTGGCCTCCTCCAGACTTTATATAATGCTATGTATCGTAAAACCAAGTACTCCATGAAACATCCAAGGACCATGTCTCTACACTTATGTGAAGATCAAGACTCATTGTTTGGTGGACCATCCAGCTGGACATTGGGCTCTTTCTTCTTCCTTGTATTGATCTGAAGCTTACATTTATTTCTACTATAGACATTACAAGTACTCATTTATCTCTTACCAAATTTTTGTAATAAAATAAATCTTAGTCCTTAAAAATTATAGCAAACACCAATCTCTTCCTCACTGCTTGATATAATATTCAGGTTAAAACTAAAAATTTTTATATATTTTCTTGTAGTCATTTAACATTTGCCAACATCATGAATTTTTTTTTACAAGTAGCAGACAACAGTATATATAAATATATACTGTATATATATATATACAGTATATATAAACTAATCTCACCAATCTCCTTCATGTGCTAAAACTTCCCTGATCCTTTGATGCTCTGTTTTTATTAGGCTCCAGTCATGACATGATATGTTGACATGTGACCACTGCAGCCAATAACTGGCTATAGCAATGACGTGTCAACATCACAGAAGTTAACATTGCAGCCAGTTACTGGCTGCAATGGTCAGAAGTCATGTGTCACAGGTGGATAAGTCATTAATTTTAAAAGGGGTTTTCTAGTGGGATAATTTTTTAAAGAATGAAAAAATACCATACAATCAAAAAACCCAGTACTTTCCTTACTGATCCCCTGCTGCTCCCAGGATCCTGCTGCTTTCTACTCTACACCTTGTTTTTTTTCTGTAAAGGAAAAAACTTTCCACCTGGAAAACCCCTTTAGGCACAGGCCCCATGTTGCGGAAACGCAGCTTTTTTTGTTGCAGATTTTGTTGCATTTTTTGGAGCCAAAGCCAAGAATGGCTACTAAAAGGAATGAGAGATATGTTGAAAGCTCTTATACTTCTCCCTTCTGCTCAGTCCACTCCTGGCTTTGGCTCAAAAAACCACAGCAAAATCTACAACAAAAAAAGCTGCATTTCTGCAATGTGGCGCCTCAGTCTTAATAAGACGTTAGCTTACACTTGTGGTCTGACTGCTCCCTATTGCCAACTTTTTAAATTATTGTGTGCATTTGTTCACATACACAAGCCCAGTGCAAAGAAAGTCATTTTGATGACGGTCTTGGTAAGTTAAAAAGACGATATGAATATGTATTTAATAAAAAATACCCATAAAACCCTGAGCTGTGTCCACAACCAAGATTTTTTAACTTTGTGTCTCAAATCTAAAAACCGATGTTACATGGGTATTACACCATATATTTACTGTGCTTCCGATCTGCATAAGCTTTATGACTTAAACAAACAATCTGTCTGCAATCACAACAATATAGAAGGTTGGTAAAAAATATTATAAAATCGTATAACATCAAAGCTAATAGCCACATAACAGAGATCATAACTTTGGTGCTGGTTTCATTTCTGTCATGGGTTCTGCATATGCAGATATGAAGGCAGCTGAAGCCATAATCTTACAAAAGAATGGGTAACACTCAATATCTTTTTACCCTTTTCCATTCATTGTCTTTGATCAGTTTATTTGCTAGTAATTTTTCAGAAAAAAACTCAATGGACAATATGTAACCCTCAAGAAAAATTATTTTTGATAACTGGTTAGTCATAGGGTTCTTCTGAAGATGAAAATGTATCAAGGCTTTAATGTAAGGCTTTAAGGCCCATTTATGTGGGCATTGTAAATACTCTGAAAATATGGTGCAAACTATACTCTTGGTGAAGTATCTTTTTTTACTATAGTTATATTAAGTTAAAGCACTCCTCACATCCTTGTAATAATATATATTGTATTCCCCTTAAAATAACAATTCTGGAGCTTCTATTCAATGTAAACGAATACATTGACAACTGGGTATTACCATTTCCTTGCTCCTATACAACCTAACACTAACATCACTGCTTAGACAGTGTCAGAGTGTACAGGGACATGGAAGGGGAATGGTAACATCCAGTTGTCAATTTATTCATGCATTTACAGGAGAAATAAGAGACTTCTGAAAAAAGATGACCCAGAATTATTACATGAGGAATACAAGGAGGTTAAATAATCACTTGTGACAAATCATGTTAGAAATATGTAGAATGTATATTATTGCTTTAGATGACTAGTAGCCAACATACCAATTTGTATATGTGGAACACTGTTCTGATTGCAGATTCATGTTTTATTTCAGTCAACGAGAAATCGTAATATTTGATGCATAGGTATGTAAACTACAAAAACAGACATTTCCATAAATGTGGGACAATAATATTACACATGTACTTGAACTATATTACAATTATATATAATTATCCATAATCTACCCAGAAATGAAAAACTGAAAATCGAAAAAAAAAAGAAAAAAAGTATTTACAGTCTCATAAGATAGAACAGCTTTTTGACTGAGGTGCCTGTTCGGCTACTGGGACATTTCCTCCATTTTCTTTTCCTGTCACCGCTGGAGCTGTAGAGACAAGAAGAAATAATTATATATATTACATCAAGTCTGTACCTTTTAATGAAAAGTTTATGAATTTCTGTAGCCCAGGCTACCTGCATAAATCATGACACTTATATAAGCAATGATGGGCACCAGTAGTATAATCTAATCTTATTGTACCAGCCAGCTTTGCTCCATAAGACACATGCTTCATTACATTATTACCTTGCTTTGGAGGTTGGTTGCCTTCTTTCTTCTGCTTCTCCTCTTCTAGAGCTTTCATTTTTGCTTCGTGCTCATCAGCCAATGCCTTCCATTCCTTTTTGTTGTTGAGGATTCTGTCGTACATTGGTTGTATCTCAGAATGGAATCTTGAAAACTCCTGGAGCAGGAAAGATAACATCCAGTAAAGATCAGAACTGGTTATACAGTATGTGATAGCCATCAAGCTTTATCTCAATGTTACCCTATGTCGTTGTGATTAGTGTTGACTTCTTAGCCTAGAGATAAAAAATATAAAGTGTGGCAAGTTCACTGGGAGTGGCAATAGATCAGTATAATGTATTTTAGTATTTTACATTACTAATAACTTTTAACTTTTAGATGATTAATTTATGGCCATAAGTAGCTACAAAGAATTACTGTACATACCATAGAGGTAGCCTATGCAACCACTATAACGCTCTTTGCTACTAAGTAGGGGTAATAGTAAATAATAATAATAAGTAGATTGTGTATTTTTTTCTCAGTATACAAATAAATATATTGTATAGTAATATGTCACTAAAAGATAGTTGGCATCTGAAGTCACTGACATATCTTGGGCCCCTGTCCTATCACTAGGGCCCAAGACTTCTGAGCTGTGCCTTTATATCAATGCCTGTACTGAATTCAGAATGGAATGGTATTAAAAGACCCAGTCAATCGTACAGAGATCATTCGCCCAATCACCTTTAGCCACAGGATAGGCCATCAATGCTAGAAATCAGATAACCCCTATAATACTAACATTGTAATGTCTTAAAATAATGCCTGATTTTTATAACTTGAGGCCTTATTGTCCACTGAGCTACATAAAAAATTTGCTACTTGTACATGAGCATATTAATTGTAACAAAATTTTTTCCATACACCAAGGGTACTCAACTACTTTTAGTAGTGGTCCGTTGACCGTGTTTCGCCATCAAGTAAAGGTCCGAGCTGAACATGTCCAGTATTCACGATATTTTTGGGACAAAAAGACGCATTTGACTATAAGACGCACAAAACAAATTAGGTATTATACAGTGGGTGAGGGCACTAAGGAGCATTATATGGTGGGTGGAGCACTACAGAGCATTATACAGTAGTCTGAATAGCTGACAGCCGCAGTCCGAGTTCTGATCAAGTTCCGCCAGTTGAGTATCCCTGCCCTACACAATAGCTATATGTTGTAATATAAATGAATATGTTTCTTGTTGATAATTTAATAATTGTAAAATGTCATATATAAATAGGATTAACTTACCTTATATACAAATGTGCATACAAAATCAATAAAACCACATTGTAACTTAGGTAGCTCATCTGCTTTGTTCCTGTCCATCATTGGCTATAAGAAAACAACATAAGAGTTATGCTTTTACTTGAATGTTGTCTATATTGTCTTTAAATTCAATAAATGTGCTCTCTTTGTAATACTGCCCATTGCTATACTTTCTGGATGGCAGCAGTTCCTAGAACAACATCTAAACAGTATACCTTTACCACAACTAATTATATACTATGCCTTATACTTAGAATTATGACATCAAGTAATTGCTATCATGTTGTATCCTGTGCTTGCAGTTTACAGTGATCTTATTGTAGCAATGACATTGTAGCCATTTGTTTCACAATATCTGAGTCAGACATTATCTAACAATACTACATTTAGTAACTTACAATAGGGTTTTGTTGCAGTACAGTTCTTTCCAGGTCACCTTGCTCCCAAAACTCAGCTGCAACCAATAGAGCAACCTAAAGGTAAAGTGAAGGTGTGACATAGTAAATTTATTATATAGATTGATAAATGTAGCAAATTTAACTTGACATTTAATACAGTATATGCACTGTTTCACTCTTTCAATGTCTTTTATTGTGTTATAGGGGTTGTACCACCAATCAACTTATCCCCTATCAACAGGTTAAGTTGCAGATCAATGAGTATCCAACTGCTGGCACCTCCATTGATCATGAGGGTGGTGTTTTTCTGCTCCCTGGACAGAAGGCAGCGGTGGTTGGAAAGGCGCACCCCTGCTCCATTCATTTCAATGGGGCAGTTTCAGATAGACAAGTGATGGACTTCAGTTATATCTGCTGATCCCATAGAAATGAATGGAGCAGGGTGCAAAACATCCCCGTTTTCATGATTGGTGGAGGTTCCAATGGCCGGACCCCATTGAGAAGACTTTAGGATATGTTCCTTTATGCCTATGTTCATCTCAATCTCATACGCTCAAGTAGTATCAAAAGGGATTAACCTCCACGCAGGGTTTAAAATAATTTTATGGTGGAAAAATATGGTGGTCAATGATGTTCTGACATGTATCATTGAAATATTAGAAGACCACATCCAGTTTAAACTACATGAATAGATGGATGCAAACTCAAAAGAATTTTGAATTTTATTAACAGTGGCTCAGAAATCTGTTTTTTTTTTTTTTTAAAGGGTTAGGTCAGCATACCTTGCTCTGAATCTCCCAGGGTTTTGCAATGGCTGACAGGTCACATGCAGTCATCATCATTGCCCTTAAAAGAAAGAAAACTCTGTTTCACTGTATAGATAACATGCACCATATTTATATGTTCAGTATATAATACATATAATTGTCAGGTGGACTAGTATCCTGATTGCCTATCATCCAACTATGACTAATATACAGTATTATTGTAGGTACATGGTACATTCAATTTTCTGGATAACTATTATAGTACTGATATTGTTATCATTAATAAATAGCCGCTATGTTTGATCCAATTCCTCCTGTCCCTCTTTGCTTCTTAAAGGAGCATTCTGGGATTTTTATATTAAATGTCCTAGAATAGGTTATCAATATGAGATAGGTAGGATGCCAACACACAGCACCCCCACCGTTCAGCTGATTGAAGGAATGAGTGCTGCAGCCCCTTCACTGTGTACCATACTGCTGTACATAGCATAGTGGCTGTAACTGGTATAGCAGCTTAGTCCCATTTATAAATTACATAATGGTACTATGCTGAATAAGAATAACAGAACTAAAGGACATGTCATCAGTCACTAAGAAGAGTCTTTTCTATCCGCTGACCGCTGGAAAACAGATACCGAGCACCCTCACTAATCTGATATGGATGAGCTATCCTACTGTATATATGGATGTTGGCTCTCTACCCATCTGATGCTGATGACCTATCCTAAGAATAGACCATCAAAATAAAAATCCCAAAAAGCCCTGTTGAATGTCCCTGTCTTTGAATAGAAAGATAGATTTGCATCAATAAATGCAAGCTACATATTAGACATCAATAGATTTGTTTCCGGTGGCTCGGGTCCTAGATTTGTTTTGGGTCAAACAAATTCATTATGAACCACACCTTAAATTGACTTAAAATGTAGTGTATAACAATGTTAGGGCTACTAGGAACCTATCTATCCAGGTTCTAGATCTAGCTTTCTAAGGTAAACAGAGGCAAAGTTATGTCAAAGTGAAAGTTACATGTATGAAAATGGAAAAAAGGACAGTAAGCAGTGGATGAAGAATTGGCTTTGTGTCTTCCCCCTTGCAGCATCTGGCACTCTTCTGTGATAGTCTTGTGCCAGGGATCACCGCTGAGGCCTGTGACGGGGGTTCAGCAGTGACATGGGCACACCAAGCCCACTATCAGTGTACCTACTGCCTGGACTATCTTCTAAAACTGATCATGAGGTAGAAGTTGTTCTTCTTCCTCTCACAGTTAGCCACTCCATTGTGTCTGTGGTTTACTACATGCATTAATCATATATTGCTGCTCAAACTGAAGCTCCAGCATATGCAACAGTGCCACTCAATGTGCGGTTCGCCCTACAGCCATGAAATGAGGTAGGTGAGTGTAAGCAATGGCTTGCCCTTTTGAAGTTGGGGGTGGGAAATGGTCCAATGTGTCCAATGCTAGTAACTAGGCCAGGTGGGAGTTAAAGTTGCAGACGAACTGGATGATTGGGTGCAGATTGCTGTTTACTAGACACATATTCCTTTATGGATGCTTGATGTTGATGTGGAAGAGGAGGAGAAGCATATGGAGATGATATTGAATGATAATGGCAATGACCATGTGCGAAGTGTGGATGTAGCCTGCTTACAAAGATTATCATGGAAAAAAGGAATAGAATGGTATTGCTCAATTGGTGCCACTGCCAACTGCCTTTTTGCCAAATGAGCTGGTGAAACTATGACATATGAGTACGGAGAGACCTAGTTCATACACATATGCCTGCACGCCTATGGTTAATTATCTGCTTGCAGATCTTGCACCTTGCCATCAACTTGTCATTTGGTAATGTACAAAAAAATTGCAAAGACCAGCAGCAGTGGAAATGTGTCTGCTAGTGCCACCACCACCCGAGCTTGCCTTAGATTTACCCCAGGTAGGTCTTTTGGGTAATGGGCCTGCATGTCGGGTGAAATTCTTAGAATTGCAGCTGCCACCAACCTCTTCCTGTGATGACACCCTGTCCCCCTAATCTGGTTGCCACATCTTATCTGTAAAAGAATCATCATCAGATTCAGTAATGTCATCACATTCCCCACTTTTTTTGTGACTTGTCATGGCAATGGAATTCCTCTGTGCACTCACCCCCTAGTGCTCCTACCAGCACTACCACCCATAGCACAACCCCGACACTACTACCTCCATCAAAACACGTCTTCCACCTCTACATCCAAAAAACAATGGCAGTTCTCATCCAACTCATCAAAAAGAGAAGAAGAGGAAGTCATGGGCTATGAGGAATATCTCTCTCAGCAGATGCCACTTGACTACTAGAGAATGGGATCTGTGTCAGTGAAGAAGACATGGTTGACACTACAGAAAGACATGGTAAGTTACATGTTGAGGAATAACACACAGATCCCTTACTCATTATTTGTGTTTCACTGCTTTCAAATACTTTTTTTATTTTCAGGAAGTGCAACAACACTGCAGCTACTGCTGGGTCAGCCAAGACCAGAAGTAGTGTTGCTGTTGCCATCCACATTCTTATTCTTAGTATTTGCACAAGTGTTTTCTCCTCCTCCGCCTCATTTTACCTGTCTCCTGCCCTGTTTTTTTCCTGTCATTTTACTGCACACTGCTTTATAATAATAGTGATTGGCAAAAATTCAGACACTGTATGTATTTTTTGATTTATTATTTTTTTACAACAAAAAAAACTATTTCAAGCAAAATAGAAAAGCACTAAAAGTGTCACCTGGTCAGTGAGTATTACTAGACTAGAACAGCATCAGTCAGCTTATAATTTTTTTTGCCGTTAAAATGGCATCAATTTGTATGTATGTTGAATGACAAAAAAAACCCTTAACAAACAGATTTTTTTTCAGATTAGCAGGCTGCTTCACACTGTGTTTTGGCTGAGAAATACCCTTCCCCATAATAACAAAATTTTTTTTTAGATTAGCACAGGCTGCAATACTGTATATATGAGCAGGAACAAAAATATAGTTCAAGAAGCAAATATATTTTTAGATTAACACTCCATCACACTATGTATATTAGTGAGCAGAGCATAAAAAAACAAGATTTTTTTCAGATTAATGAAATTTTTCTAGATTTGCACAGGCTGAACTGTATATATGAGCAGAAACAACAAGAACAAATATATTTTCAGCTTAACACTGCTTTACAATATGTATTGGTGAGCCGAGCAGAAAAAAACATTGAATAAAATTTTTTTTTTTCAGAGTAACATAGGTTTTTATTAGTGCAGACAATATACTGGATGAACAAAAAAAAACAAAAAAAAAACGCTAAAATAATGGATTATTTTTTAGATTTGCTATTTAAACAGCATTTTATATGTATTAATGTAACTTTTGCCCAAAAAAACCCTTAGGGAAAAAGTAGGTTTAAATACTCTTAATACAGTAGCACAGATATGCTTCCTCACTCCTATCTATGATTTCTAGCACTAATCTCCCTGGAATTGCTTAAATCTGACTAAATTCTCCTATTCCTAACTATTGCTTGCAAATGTAAGCTTTTTAGAACTGCTCTCTATGATGCAGTGAGAAGAAACACAGACTCTTCCTTATCTCTCCACCATTACAGTAATACCTCATGTTCAAGCCCACTTCACCTTATATAGTGTATATGACATCAGCACTGTAAGGTATCCACCTACCACTGTCTATTGGCTGAGAGGCTGTCAGCTGATGTGAGGTGGTACTAGAACATAGCAGTCTGAGTCACACACACATGTCCTTTCTGTATTATCAATACAAGTGACAGCAGGCATTTTTGTTTGTCCGAGGCGAATTGTCATTTGTTTGGTTTTGTTAAACACCAAACGTTTTGAAATATTCGGGTCGAACCTGGTTCATGATGAATCGGTTCTCCTGTCTCTTGACCTCAACGACATCAATGAATTGCTGAAATTTGGACTTAAAATATATTGTTCACAACTACTCTATACATATCTGCATGTAGATATCAATATATTTTGCATACAATCAACCATACATAGTACATTATGCATGTTACATACATAACAATTTCTTTGCGGGTCTGTTCCAGCATCATGTACTCTGTCCAAGTTTGCTCATTTTCATACGTTTTAGACTGGTCTACAATCTTCTGGAACATAGCCCTCTTTCTGTAAAAGGAAAAAAAACAATGACAATTTTCTGCACTTCACACAGATTTGTATGTGTCATAGATGGAAATGTAATACTAATCAAAACATTACATGTAGTTTAAGCAATTGTATCACTTACAATGCAGATACATATGGGTTACAATAGAAAATGTCACCACTTTCATTCCAAGCCCATATTCTGTAAATTTTTGCATAAATGATTGTGTCTATTTGTCAGACAGCCAATCATTATTGGATAAGATGATAGATGAAGATGCAGATAACAGGGTGTATCAAGCTCCTGCAACTGCCTTCCTCTGACAACAGTAAGTGGATTCAATGAAGGCTGTCAGAATATAATGCATTTTATGCTAATCCAAGCTATTTATCCTGCCGCATGAATATTAATTTCAGAATCTGAATATTAGGGCTTATTAACAGATTTTCTGAGACTGCTGGAAAAACTAGGACAAGACTAAATCATGTGAATGAGTCCTTATATTTCTTACATGACACATGATAAAGTAGTGTAATGTGTCATAAGCCCCTATCATGTCTGTTTGTGAGATTACAAAATATATAGTACTTACCTGCTATTCACTTACTGTGTATGTTTACACATTGTGACTTATGAAATCTTAACTACATTGTCCTGGGGTGGTCTGAAATCTACCTCCTGGAGATTTAGGCTGAAGCTTTTTACCCTTCTATCCCAATGTTCTACATGGCATCTCTGTCATTTTAGATTGGCTGCCATGTGCACACATAGCCATATTTCTCATACTTCTTCTGGCATGTTGTTTTTACACTGGAGTGAGTACAGATGGAAGGTGCTCCGTCCGCATCTTTAATTCCAGCGCTATTTAAGTCAGTTGCTCTCATGCGTCATAGTCTTTCTAAACGTAAATGTGAACTTATCCTAAGTAGGCTTCTGCTATATATTGAAGATGTATATTTTTAGATCTTGCTACTATACACACAGTACAATATTAGTTTAGATTAAAACCTATTAATGTTATCAAAGATTATAAAACAGGTTATAAAAAGACACTCGTTCAACTTTTCTCCCACCTAGCTGCTTATGCAGAGGTAAATCATAACTCACTTACTAAATGTAGACAATCTTGCATCACTGGGAAGAAAAATATCCTCTTTAACATCATAGTTGTTGGATAGTTTGCCTGGATTAATTGAATATCATTCATTGGTATATTACTTATAACTTGCACTAAATGTCTCTACCTTTATTAATTGTTATGTCCTTGTGTCTACCGTTATTACATGTTGGCATAAAGCATTTCATGGTTTGATGGTAAGGAACGCTTTCCTAAGGCTAAGGCTCCGCATTGTGTTGTTTTTCCTGCTGCGGAAACTCAGCAGAAAAAAACGCAGCATTTTACAGTACCGCAAAGTGATTGAGATTCTGGCTAATCTCATCCACACATTGTAGGAAAAAAACCTCTGCGAAAAAGCTCCGTTTTCTAAAATGCACATATTTTTTACAAAAACGCAGCATGTCAATTATACCTGATGAAATGTTCGCATTTTCCCTATAGGTTTAATAAGGAAAGAAAATTTGTAGAGAAAAACATAGCAAAAATGCAATGAAAAAAAAAGTGATGCGTTTCCGTTGAGTTTTTTTTTTTCAGTGTTTTTTTGCTGTGTTCTGAAACGTGGGGCCTTAGCCTAAAACAGAATTCCACTTTAGGCTAAGGCTCCACGTTGTGGAAACCCAGCTTTTTTTGTTGTAGATTTTGATGCAGTTTTTTGAGCCAAAGTCAGGAGTGGCTTGAGCAGGAGGGAGAAGTATAAGCACTTCCTATATATTTCCCATTCTTTTTAAAGCCATTCTTGACTTTGGCTCAAAAAACCGCAACAAAATCTGCAACAAATAAAGCTGCATTTCTGCAACGTGGGGCCTTAGCCTAAGAGTAGCTAGTCACCACTGCACAAAAATCATATGCAGGTTTTATCAGGCGACTAGATTAAACAAGTTTATCATTGTGTTTGAGAAGTTTAGAGTATGCACCATATATGTTAGAGATTGTATAGAGAAACAAAAAATCTGTAAATCTGATGGATACTTACTTAAAGTACAAAGCCAAATCTGTTGCAATGATTGCAATATCCATCATGTGGATGGCATGATCATATTGTCTCCTGTTCAGGTTTTGGTATATGTTTATAGTCTGTGAACAAGATACGAGGAATCAGATGGGCATAACTAACAAAAAAATACAAAGTATAGGTATTGTAAAATACACTTGTTCTCTTTGGTACAAGTAGCCTGATCATGGCATTGTACCATTGTACTAATAATGTTTTATGGCCACTTATTCATAGAAATTTCCAAAACAAGTTGTAACAAATATAATATGTATTATAAATGCCTTTTCATTTATGTTAGTTTGGACAGAGCATAATTCTGTATTAATACAAGCTCATAAATAGCCAACTTTACTATCTTTAGTAATCATGTGAATTATGTTTAATATGTGACGATAAGCTGTAATTCTTGTAATTGGAACTATGGAAATTTCTGGATAACTGGTTCTTGAGAATCTATAGTATTTGCACGTGATGTCAGAAATCTATTTAATATTACCTCATCTTTAAGCAGGGTCTTGCTAAATTCCAAATGGTGCCTTTCTAAGATAGATGACCCATGAAGTTTTGCTAGTGGATGTCCTGATCTGTAAAGAAGAACATTTAAGGTAAGGACCTAAGTTTACAAACTAAACCATTGTATGATGGAAAATGATATTTGCTCCATGTGCATTGTGCATTGATATATTACAGTAAAGATTAATTACCACAAACCAATACCTAAGCTGTAATTTGGTAAGAATCTGAAAAGATGGAGACTCGCTGGCATATTATTTTTTCTGTCTGGTGCCATTTATTACATTTTTTTGTATTTTGGTTAATGTTTTATTCTATGTTCACATTCTGTTATACAAACAATAACTTAAAGGGATGTTCTAGTCACAACAACGTACCCCCTTTCCATGAGATAGGGGGTAAGTAGCTGATCAGTAGGGGTTGAGCCACTGGAACTCCTACCAATTAAAAGAATGGGAATCCTTTGCACCCAAGATTAAATGGAGTAGTGGTCAGAAATGCACCCCTCCCACAATTATTTAACTGGGAATGCTGGAGATATGTGAAAGCTGTAGATTTGTTATCTCTGGTGGTCCCACTGAAACACTTTTGACCATTTCTCCATTTAAACTGAAGTGAAAAAAAAAACATTGTTATGATCAGAAGAATCCCAGCAGTCAGATCCTCACCAATCTTGAGGATAGGGCTAGGGGGTAACTTGCTGTGACTGTAACAGCAATCTTAGGCCTTAAAATAACCAGGCTTTGTCTGACGAACAGCAGTGCATGATGCAGTGGCGAAACTAGGAATGGCTGGGCCCCAAGGCGAACATTTGACATGGCCCCCCCCCCCAACCCGCCGCCCCCAACCCTCCCAAGTCGCCGCCCCCAACCCCCCCCAAGCCGCCGCCCCCACCCCCCCCCCCCCCCCCCCCCACACAAACCGCATTCCTGCGCACACTATTTTGCCCCATAGTGGCCCCTGCACACGGTATTATGCCCCATAGTGGCCCCTGCACACGGTATTATGCCCCATAGTGGCCCCTGGACAAGGTATTATGCAGCATAGTGGCCCCTGCACACAATATTATGCCCCATAGTGGCCCCTGCACACAGTAGTTTGCCCCATAGTGGCCCCTGCACACAGTAGTTTGCCCCATAGTGGCGCCTGCACGCAGTAGTTTGCCCCATAGTAGCCCCTGCACACAGTAGTTTGCCCCATAGTGGCCCCTGCACACAGTAGTTTGCCCCATAGTGGCCCCTGCACACAGTAGTTTGCCCCATAGTAGCCCCTGCACACAGTAGTTTGCCCCATAGTGGCCCCTGCACACAGTAGTTTGCCCCATAGTGGCCCCTGCACACAGTATTATGCCCCATAGTGGACCACCCATGAACGATTATTATACTCTGGGGTCTTTTCAGACCCCAGAGTATAATGATCGGAGACCTAGGGGAGGATAGAAACATAAAAAACACTGCAACTTACCTCTTCCTCGCTCCGGTGCACTCCCGTGCGCTACTAAGGCCATCTTGTCGGATCTCGCACGATCCAGGCCGGAGTCGCGACGCATAATGACGTCGGCTGACGTCTGGGATGTCACCAAACAGGCCCGAAGCCTGCGGAGTGGCGGATAGGTGAGTTACAGTGTTTTTTATGTTCGCTCACCTCCCCTGGGCCCCCGATCGTTATATTCCGGGGTTTCAAAAGACCCCGGAGTATAACGATAGCAGTGATTGTGGGGTTCGCGGTAGCGACTGCCACAGGGCCCCGGGCCCCGTAATGTTCCGGGCCCTGTGGCAGTCGCTACCACTGCTACCCCGGTAGTTACGCCCCTGGCATGATGGTCAACTACCAAACTCTGTCATGGTTAATGATCACATCCTAGCTCCAGATCAAGTCAATGCTTCCCTTCTAGACAAAAGGGACATAGGTTGGATGAGAATCCCTAGCAAGTCCATTCATAAATGAAATGTGCTTATACAATCAGCACTAAAGCAGCACATTGACATAAGATGTATGTTAGCCAAACCCACCCATTTCTGCTTGTTCGACCAACCATCTAATGTTTATGGGGTCTGCCTGACAGTTCTATGATGGCAAACAGGGAGGTAATGATCGAGCAATTGAATTTCAATTGCTCAATCCTTTTGTTCATAGGGAACGAAGCTGCTGCCAAGTATGTCTTTCAGCAGCTTTCTCTCCGCACCTATTCAGTACCGATGCATTGGCCAAGCATTATGTAATTATGTACACATTCAAGCTTGGCTGGCTTTACTTTCTGGAGAGTGTTGATCTGATCTGATGCTGAAAAATAATGACTGGATGTGAGGTTCAAGTGGTGGGTAGTGAAGCAGGAAATTGGGTTAACCAAAGGACCTCTGGAATAGACAGAAATGTCTCATTCTCTGCAGGCAAAGATTTAGAAGAATTGCCTCTAAGCACCAGAAAAAATATATAATTATGGCCTTGCCTAATAAATAAATAAATAGTATTTTGGGAAATAGCCTTTCCCTTCATTACTTGTGACTGCACCCAAATGTCAGAGAGAAAAGAGATATTTAATGTACAGTGGGGAAAAAAAGTATTTAGTCAGTCACCAATTGTGCAAGTTCTCCCACTTAAAAAGATGAGGCCGGCCTGTAATTATCATAGGTAGACCTCAACTATGAGAGACAAAATGAGAAAACATATCTAGGAAATCACATTGTCTGATTTTTAAAGAATTTATTTGCAAATTATGTTGGAAAATAAGTATTTGGTCAATAACAAAAGTTCATCTCAATACTTTGTTATATATCCTTTGTTGGCAATGACAGAGGTCAAACAATTTCTGTAAGTCTTCACAAGGTTGGCACACACTGTTGCTGGTATGTTGGCCCATTCCTCCATGCAGATCTCCTCTAGAGCAGGGATGTTTTGGGGCTGTCGCTGGACAACACGGACTTTCAACTCCCTCCAAAGGTTTTCTATGGGGTTGAGATCTGGAGACTGGCTTGGCCACTCCATGATCTTGAAATGCTTCTTACAAAGCCACTCCTTCGTTGCCCTGGTGGTGTGCTTGGGATCATTGTCATGCTGAAAGACCCAGCCACGTTTCATCTGCTGATGGAAGGAGTTTTGCACTCAAAATCTCACGATACATGGCCCCATTCATTCTTTCATGTACACGGATCAGTCGTCCTGGTCCCTTTGCAGAGAAACAGCCCCAAAGCATGATGTCGCCACCCCCATGCTTCACAGTAGGTATGGTGTTCTTTGGATGCAACTCAGCATTCATTCTCCTCCAAACACGACGAGTTGTGTTTCTACCAAACAGATCTACTTTGTTTTCATCTGACCATATGACATTCTCCCAATACTCTTCTGGAACATCCAAATGCTCTCTAGCAAACTTCAGATGGGCCCGGATATGTACTGGCTTAAGCAGGGGGGCACGTCTGGCACGTCTGGCACTGCAGGATCTGAGTCCCTGGCGGCGTAGTGTGTTACTGACGGTAGCCTTTGTTACGTTAGTCCCAGCTTTCTGCAGGTCATTCACTAGGTCCCCCCCGTGTGGTTCTGGGATTTTTGCTCACCGTTCTTGTAATCATTTTGACCCCACGGGGTGAGATCTTGCGTGGAGCCCCTGTTCGAGGGAGATTATCAGTGGTCTTGTATGTCTTCCATTTTCTAATTATTGCTCCCACAGTTGATTTCTTCACACCAAGCTGCATGCCTATTGCAGATTCAGTCTTCCCAGCCTGGTGCAGGTCTACAATTTTGTTTCTGGTGTCCTTCCACAGCTCTTTGGTCTTCACCATAGTAGAGTTTGGAGTGTGACTGTTTGAGGTTGTGGACAGTTGTCTTTTATACTGATAACAATGTCAAACAGGTGCCATTACTACAGGTAATGAGTGGAGGACAGAGGAGCCTCTTAAAGAAGAAGTTACAGGTCTGTGAGAGCCAGAAATCTTACTTGTTTGTAAGTGACCAAATACTTATTTTCCACCATATTTTGCAAATAAATTCTTAAAAAAATCAGACAATGTGATTTTCTAGATATGTTTTCTAATTTTGTCTCTCATAGTTGAGGTCTACCTATGATGACAATTACAGGCCGCTCTCATCTTTTTAAGTGGGAGAACTTGCACAATTGGTGGCTGACTAAATACTTTTTTCCCCCATTGTATGTTACAGTAAACACGCAAATAATGTGTAAGTGAACTTACTTCATCTGGTATAAGTTATTAGTACCCCGGTGGTCAATATCATGGCAGAATGCAGCGGTCACCATTGCCATTGCCTCCAGATCTGTATAATAACGTTTTAAGTTTCCTGTCTAAAAAAAGGAGAAATATAAAATCATACCCAACTGAAAAAGAAGTGAAGTTGTTCATAAGTGGTTATAGTAAAAATGGTTAGATTGTTCACACTAGTATCATTGTTCTGTTCCATCAGCTTTGTGTTGCCCCTGTGGGAGCATAATAGCCTGCTGCTCTATTCTGCCAAGTTAAAAAAAAAACACAAAAACTAAAACTGCATATGATATGTGCTTAGCATTTTGATGATTTGTTTATCCAAATCTGTTCAGCGATTCCAAAGCTATAAGCCCTTTTGGTGTTTGCAATATAGGGTATATTAGCCAATTGGGTGGTAAGTGCATGACATATAGCACACAGAGACCTACCCCTAGAGAAACAACAGTGGTATCACCCATACCCTAATATATGAACCTTTTAAAATTTATATTGTCTAATATAGTATCTTTCAGGTATTTTCAATTCCTATTTTGAATAATCTTAATCTGCTGTAATTAGAATCACTAAAGAGCAATTTGTCATTTTGTTTTTCTCATAATTAATTCTACAAGTAATGGCATTTGTAGCATTGCAACACAAGCGCTATGCGATTAATAGCATACTACATTTCCCAGCAGACCTATCTGCCTGGTTACAGTTGTGTATGCTCCTGTTTCTTTAAGGATTCGTGTGCTAATGTGTTAGCTTCCTTCTGCCAATCACAATCTGTCTGTGTGTATATAAGTCTGCTTCTCTAGCCACACCTTGCCTTAGCAATGCCTCAGTTTCTGTTATGTATCCTGTGTGTACACATGTCTTGCTGTCTGTATGCTGACCAAAGCTCTATTCCGTTTGATTCAGTTTACTGTATTATGAACTGCTGTTTGGATGCATGCTGTCCTTCTGTCTGTACTGTATAGAAATATTCTAGTATGTAGGTGTTTTTGTATGCCATGACTTCATGTTTGGACTAGAGCCTTGTTGTTCTATTGTCTGTATGTCTCAACTATGCTCTAGTTGTTGTCCTCCAGGTTTGGACCCATATGTCCTTCTGTTATGTATGACTGGCCTTCGGGCATCTGCCATGGATGTATCACTGCTACAGTGTGGATAAATATGTCCTCCAACTATGCATTACTGTGTGCATGTCCTCCTACCATGTATACATTTGTGTTGCATTGGCCTTCCACTATACATGTACTTTCACTATGTGTTTGGACATATGTCCTTGTGTATGTCTGAGCCTTTATATGAGTGGTTACTCTGAGTCCTGGACTTGGATCAATATTCCATTTATCTTTCCCAAATCCAAATTAAGTATGTCTTTCTGAGGCCTGGAGTTGAGTTTATTTCTTGAATTATGTATCCCTTACCCTGGAGTGAGTGTTCTTGGTTCCATTGTTCCTGCTACAATCTTGACTCACTTGTTATGTACTACTGTGTTCACACCTCTGCTACCTGTCTTGATATCCTGCCTTTGATTTCTGTGTATGGCCAGGCTCTATTAACTATTTGTCCAGACTTGTTCCTGAATTAGTATCTCTGTTACCACTCTTGAACACCTATACTGTGCATGTACTATATGTAGTCTGCTCTGATATTAGTCTATATTCAAGCTTTTTATGTGCCTGATTCTGTTGTGCACTGCACTGTAGTCCTTGACTTGCCTAGTCAGCTGTCACCAACACCAGGACCACTTCAAGAGGTAGTGACTTGGTAGCCTCAGCATCCCTGCAGCAAAGTCCAGCTTCTCATACAGGAGTTAGAGGGTGAATAGACGGTGAATACCAGCAGGGCTACTTAGACAGTGCCCTTAGAAGCAGCCCTAAGCCAAACTGTTTGTTACAAATATACAGTATCTTATTACAGGAAAATGTCTCTTTCTCCACTTATCAGACTTCTCTTCTCCCTCCCCTTGTATCTTGCACCGATCATTCAATTTCAGTTCACTGGTAAAATCTATATTTAGTGTTGATCTCTCAGTTTGCTGCTGAACTGTGAAGTTACACATGCATCCCATAGAAGTCTATGGAGAAGGAAAAGGGTGGAGGAAGAACTGCAGAGAGTGTAAAAGAGAGAAACACACTGCTGCGGGCTCTAGTAAGTGTTATATCTCGCCACATTGCTGGATTCACAGAAAACCTGTTATTTACTGTTATATAATGTTCTCCATGCTGTTGCTGTATCTAAGGGCATGCTACAGAGTGTTAAGGGAGCAGGATCTCCCCTATTTGTGCTGTGTATGGGAGACATCATTCAACCCAGTTTCCACCTACTGTGGAGCCGATTGCAAACTGACACTTAGAGATAAACCTTAAAAAGAGGAAAACTGCTGAAAATGCCAGATACAAGTCAGAAATGGTGCTATTACTCTTTATGTATACATAAGACAACTAATAATGACATGAAACGACAGTTACACTTCATATTCTCCCAGGTTTCTTAGGATGTTCCATAGCAGTCCTTACCAAAAAATACTATGCATTTTTGCTTTACAATAAAAATTATTAACATGTATTATTACTTCCTTACCATGAGAAGAGTGAACATTGTTTGTCCCACATTGAAGCCATGCCGCCAGTTGTGATAGGTAATTTTTCTGTATCCTTTGCTTACTGAGAATATGAATCGCACTAAAACCTGTATATACAGATGATTCATATTGTTAATGATCATGTAAAACATCCTGAAGACATGATAGCTTTTCTTGCTCATCTTTCTGGAGATCATTTATAGTACATTGTAAGATAAGAACAATTTGTTGCTGCATACCCTCATGTCTAAGAGGTGAAATTAAAAGTAATCCAGATACTTTATATTAGGCGCCCTCTTTAGAATGCTGCACTATTGCAGGTATTTGAGACCCCTTAAGATCTTCTCACTAAACATTTTTTTAGAAATGTCAATCTAACCTATTTTATTCTGTTTTTCATAACATGACTCTGTAACAGTGTGAAACAATTACATTACCTCTTGCGGTATGTGGAATTTGTCAACCACTTCTAATTCATAGTACATCTGAATTGCACATTTTACTAAGAAAAGTTCAGTTTGTGGCAGATCACTGAAGTGGAACTCATAAATTTCAGCTTCCTCTGGATCAGGCAGTTCTTCTTGCTGTAAGAGTAGAAACCATTAAATTAGTTAACTAATAACATGACATTTCTGTCTTGCTTATTATTTAGCAATGTTTTTGTGCTATCATTACTGCGATTTACAGACATAACATTGATAACAAAATCTACCTTATCATCTAAGGCAATGGTAGATAACACACGCCCTGCAAAATGTACTATACATTATGGACAAGCTGTAAGTTGCTGCACAATGATATACATTTTCATCATGATAATATTAAGAATAATCTCAGTGCAGTGAATCGGAGTACAGCTGTAGTACTTCAGCATAGCCCCTATGTAGTGCACAGATCCTTCTGCTTCTGACTCCATACACTGTATAGTTCAAGAACCAGGGGCAGCTGAGAATAGCTGATCAGTGGTAGCGCCTGGTGTTGGGCCCCCATGGATCCAATACTGATGACAGTTACTGCGAGAAATTTATGAAGACTGCCGTTTCCTAAGCCATTCTTAATTTATTACCCCATTGAGTCAAGATGTGCCTGAATTATTATGATGCTCATAACACTGACACATCCTGACACATCATGTGTTCCCACACACAAAAATTGAAATCTATGCCAGTCAGAGGCTGTCATAGATTTTTCTGGTATGAGTTATGGTAAATCTGTCAAGCCAAGGCTTCCCTGGCCCACTTTGATCTCTGCAATGCTCCACAAACTTTTCTAAATTTGGCAAGTAAGCTGGAAAATGGAGAAAGCATAGCACATTTTTGGTGTGCGAAAAAGTCACAACAAATCTGGTGTGCTTATTTTAATCAATTTCCCCATTTTTCTGTCTAGTGCAGACCATGACAGGCAATATCCCTGGTACTCTTTCAGTTCCTGAGTCATACACCATCCCTTCAGGCCCTGAATTAAGCATTACACAGTTTACCCAGGTTGCACTTATGAAGGGGTATTCCCATTTACAATATTTATGGCAAATCCAGAAAATATACCATAAATGTCAGGTTTGGCACTCTAGAGAAAAGGTTGCTGTGTATGTGTATGGCACTCTCCATTATATTTTATAAGAGTTGTGAAATGCATATCTGCTTCTGTAACCTACATAAATTAGCAGTTATCGCGATAAATGAGAGAGCCAGAAATGGCACCTTCACCTATTAGACACTTATGGTATATACAAATACTGCAGATACAGTGGGGAAAAAAAAGTATTTAGTCATCCACCAATTGTGCAAGTTCTCCCACTTAAAAAGATGAGGCCGGCCTGTAATTGTCATCATAGGTAGACCTCAACTATGAGAGACAAAATGAGAAAACAAATCCAGAAAATCACATTGTCTGATTTTTTAAGAATTTATTTGCAGATTATGGTGGAAAATAAGTATTTGGTCACCTACAAACAAGCAAGATTTCTGGCTCTCACAGACCTGTAACTTCTTCTTTAAGAGGCTCCTTTGTCCTCCACTCATTACCTGTAGTAATGGCTCCTGTTTGACATTGTTATCAGTATAAAAGACACCTGTCCACAACCTCAAACAGTCACACTCCAAACTCCACTATGTCTTTCAAAGTTGAGGTCTACCTATGATGACAATTACAGGCCGGCCTCATCTTTTTAAGTGGGAGAACTTGCACAATTGGTGACTAAATACTTTTTTCCCCACTGTATGCCATAATAGTCTCAGATGAAAATAACCCTTTACATTTTAATTGAAGTCCTAGGGAGGGGTACAATTTGACAAGGTGGTTGTCAGACCAAAAAACGTTTCCGCACCATGGAAGGCACGTAATATAGAAAGAATTCTAAAAGCAATGTACTTATGGAAAACTTGCAAATTGCTATTTGCAGTATAATAAATTAAAATCTTCTGACGGTGGAAGATTCCTTGATTCTGTGCCTAACAATGACTAGGCTGTACCTTTTTTAATTTTCCTTATGAAGAGATATTTTATTTCTTTGCAAAAGGCCAAGGAACACAGGGTTCTATGCAGTTTAATTTATGCCCATATATTTTGCTGAGAGTTCTTAGAAAATTAAACAAGATGTAAATGAATTTGATATAGCAGTAGTCTATTACACTTTCATTTGTAACTTTCCCAGATAAGTAGGCCAGGTATACTTTCCAGAATTTTTCCACCTCTGGTTATTTAATTAAATAGTTTACTACTCTTGGAAAGTACAGGAATAGGCAGTTGTCTGCCAGATGCTACTGGTTATGTATCATTGGGCAGAGGTGTAGCTAAAGACCCTTAGGCCCTGTGCAAAAGTTCTGCTTAGACCCCTTTTCTGTCCCCACTGCTTGCTTGCTACACAACAACAAATCTCAACTTTCATACATTTGTATATGGACAAGTTGTACAAAGCTGTAATATGACTCCCATAACACTCCCTGCTGCCGTACTATATCCCTGTCCTCTGACTTCACATGCCATATTATGGATGTATTCTAGGTGAAAATATATTCCTAATACAATGCTGTGTATACCAGAGATTAAATCAGATTCTGCCATTATAATGTATCCTTTTTTCACTGTCAACAAATCCCAAACTAGATACTAAAATTAATTCAGACCCCGATCAGATACATAAAACTATTTAGATGACAGAGCACAAAATTATGTCAGACCCAAGAATTCTCAATAAATTCTGCCATCCCTTCCCTAGATTAGACCGCAAACTCAATTCAAACCCCAGACCAGGCTCTCTTAATAAATCTCAGCCTAGGCCCCTAAATGAATTTAGACCGTAGGCTAGATGTTATAATATATTCCAACCTCAGGCCAGATGTCTAGATTTTCTTATTCATTCCCACTCCCATGGCAGATCCCCTTTAGCTTTGCACACACTGCACTGGGTCATAATGCTTTTTAGTTTCAGCGAGTTCGCTGTATGGTACACTTAACATCCTGAAACTGAATAGTATCAGGTTCTAGTGTGGCAGCAAAGCTGAAAAGGATCCGAACTGGCAATGAGGACAGTAAGGCTTACATGCACATGATCAGGTGCATATGCAGGTCCATGGGAAAATGCCATGGACGGCACACGGATGATATGGACTCATTCAAATCATGCAGTGAGCCCGGGACACAAAACGGACAGGAATAAGACCTGTTCTGAGTTCTGCCCCAGACTCATAGCACCCTTGCTAATACCCACGTAACCATGAGTACCCATCGGGCCATAAGAAAATAATGGGTCAATGTGCTAGCAATTAATAAAATGGCTAGCTCACTAACAAAGCACATGTTCGTGTGCATGGAGCCTAAGCAAATGAATGAATTATTGTAGTTTACTTAGTTACTACACTAACTCTGCTAACAGATGTGGTGCAGAGCGGCTGCGCGCCTTCCTGGATTCAGTGCCTCTTTACATCTTCAATAACTGTAACCATATAGGCTTGCCAATGATGTTAGGACTTGCAGTGCTTATGTCATAGCAATATACTTTATCGACATACTGATACATTTTGATAATCTACACTATAAATTTTTTTCAGTATTTGTCTTTTGATATTCTGATGCCACAAATAGATCAGGAAAAAAAATTTTTTTTGGACTTACCAATATTTCATACATTTCATCTTCTTCACATTCATCTGGTGGCCGATCTAACAATTCTTTGGTTTTCTGGGAAAATAAAAAAGTACCATTAAAAATGTAGAAAAATGCAGCAAGATCTGAATGAAAACAATTAAAAAGCTAAAATCTTTGTTGACCCAAATATCATCACTCTATGCATGTTGACGGACTTATAGGTGCCTATAAGTACTGTAACCTGGGAACAGCTGTTGCCCAATTTCTGATTAATCTAGAGCTGATTCATTGCATACATGAGGAATTTAACCTACTTTATTGATAGTAGTAGTGGGAGATATAAACAAATGTCAATGGAAATGTGTGTAAAATCAGATTAAAGGAGGTATGTTAAAAGAGATAACTTGTCATGGAGCATTCTCTGCACTAGATAAATATTCTTACTGTAGAGATGAAGGTCCCTCGGCACCCCAATGATTAGATTTTGCAGAGTTCAGTGGAGGGGCTAGAAGTCTTGTTCCTCTGCCTTCCCTGCTGATGCTATGACTCTTGGTCACATAACTGACCCCACTCTTCTCACTCACTCTGAGCAGTAGCAGGGGAGGCTAAGCATAGAAACTTCTGGACTGCCTGTTGCACTCTAAAAATGTAGTAATCGGGGAACTTCTCCTATATAGTAAGGATGCTTATCCAGTGCAGTGAATGGATAAACATAACCCCCATATAATCCCTTTAAATAAACTGCTTTATACTGTATGATACATAATCTGAAATAAGCATTGAGTTATCATTTACATTCAATAGGGTATATGGATGATACAGAGGAACCCTAAAACTATAAATTAATTATAAAAGTAAATAAGAATTGCAGTTGTCCTATAGTTATCCACAGTTTGTCAATCTACTGCATTTTTTGCATTATCCTGAAACAAACAACTTGATAGAACTTCTGCAGAAAGGACACTGAACACATTCCTGCGGATCAGTTCCATCTTTGGCTGGTGGCTGATGGAGCGGGCAGGACTTAGTAAAGGGTACAAGACAGCCATCTTTTTGTCCTACTGCAGAAAGGAAGAAGGAGGGAGGCTCCTGCTCCAGCCAGTTGTTTTACAAGATCAGTGAGGAGGAGGAGGTGGCAATGCTGATCTCCTGGGACACATGAGAAAATGTAATGATATATTTTCTAGTTATAGTTGTAAAATGAGACAAGATAGGATCAAAGCAAAGGAGTAGATTAAGGGCGGAAGAGCTGGGATATTTTTTTTATATTATAAAAATATATTATATTATATTTTCTTTGTTTACTATTCCTTTGTTAGAATACCATTTAATGATCGTAAAAGCTTGAATCCTTCCCAAATAATTTATTATGCATATATAAGTACATCATTGAGGTGAAGGATGTCTTCTTACCAAGATTATCTGTAATTCATCATTAGAGCATTTCACGTGATAATTAACCATATCTTGATAGATATCTTTTCTGTTCTCAAGCTTGTTCATCTTGTCATAAGTGTCAGTATTAAGGACAGACCAGCCAAGGAACTGTGTCAAAGACTGCAAGAATAAAGGGATAAGGAGAATATGAATGTAGTTGTTTTTGGGAACAGTAGATTCCAAGAGCATAGTTAGTATAGTTAGTGCAGAGGTAGTAGATGCATCTTGGTCATGGTGCCTGAATAGGTCCAAAGGCCCCTCTGCCACATGACAAGTCCAATCAGTATTATAAATGTCATATGGGACCTGTCAATAAGTCTTTCATTTCTGAGCAGCGCCACCACAGAGGAAATCAAGCATTACACATAATTCAAATGCATGGGTTGTCTCTGTAATGCAGGAAACAACAGGTCCTTCAGAGTTAGAGACTCTCTTTGTCACTGCTCTCTACACTTAATACATAGTGATATGAATATTATAAAATTAAAACTATGGCTTTGTAATGTGCATCTAGGCCCCTTTTGATTAATCTCACACGCATTTTTCCACCGCAGCAGCTGCCTGGTAAGTTTACGGTCTACTAATATCTGTTAGCATCTGGTCTACCCAGTATGTAATATGTGATCATAAAATTGGTTTTCTTATCGCAAGTGCATAATATATTAGCACTAAATAAATAAATGTTACTTTCAGAAGACATCGCCACAAGTTCAGTTTTTTTATGGTTCAGTTTGTCATATCCATTAATATCCTAGGCTCTGTTCACATTGGCATTGGATCTGGAGCCTCTATCACAAACACCATGCAGGAACCCTGGTGGACCCCATTTTATCAGTGTGGACCACTGTACTCATAATATGCTGTATCGTTTCTAAACAGAAATCATGATGCAAGTGTGAACAGAGCCTTATCTAATCATAATCATAGTAGAGTAGATATTACATAACTTGACTTGCAAGATACAGTACAAAAATGTGTGATATCCATTAACTTGTAGAGTGACAACATCTTGTACAGCACAGACATTATTGTCCATAATTTATGTAATTCCTGCTCTTACTAAGACTTGTATTGTATTGTGTACTCACTTCTGTTAATACTTCGTCCATTTCATCAAATGGTTTTCCATCCTTTCTGTTGTAAAATGTGGCAACCCCAACAATTTCTTCCTTTTTGTTGACAATTGGCAATGAAAGGACATTTTTAATCATCCATCCAGATTCGTCTAGTGGACCTTTCTATGGGTAGATAAGAAGGAAAAAAATGTGCAGTTTCTAAATGTTTCTGTTGAATGTAATGCTTTGTGCTGCAAACCACAAGGCAGTGTACATGAATTCACGGGGTAGTTTCACCAGCAGATTCATTGTACATTGGGACCTTTCCCTGGAGTTAGAGGTAATGTTTACAACAGCTTTTTAATATAAAAGTGCTTAAAGAGGACCTTTCATGTCGTCCTCTAAGATCTTATATACCACAGGTGTCAAATACGCGGCCCGCTGCCTTCTGTTATCCGGCCCGGCACTTATCTGGCCCCGGGCGGCATTTTTTATTGTCTATTTAATGTAAACCAGCCCAGGACAGGCCGTTTACAAAAAAAAAAACCAAAGCTGCGCGATACCTGTCCTGGGCTGGTTTACAAGACCTCTGCATGTCAGCGCAGGCGGCGATACAATGACGTCATCACGCCTCCTACGCTAACACGCAGGCGTCGCGGACAAGAAGAGGAGGAGGCGGCGGCTGCATCAAGGCATCGGAGGTAGGTGAGGATAAGTTTATATATATATATATATATAAAATGGCCGTTGCCTGCTGGAGTATCCCCGGCACGTAACGGCCTATTTACTTATCGATCCCCGCTGCTGGTCGTGGCCGCCCCCGCTTCCCCTTCTGCTATGGGACGCAGAAGTGGCTGTGTGCAGGAGCGGGGATGGTAAGTGAGGCCGCGGCCAGTGAACCCCCATCAAATACTACTATTATTATAGTCCGGGGTCTGAAATCGGCGACCCAGGGGAGGTGATAAACATAAAAACCCTTGTTACTCACCTCTCCGGCGATCCGATGTTACTCCTAGCAGGCTTCGGCCTTCTTTGGTGACGTCCCAGGCGTCACGTGAGCCAGGCCGACGTCATTATGTCGCGACGCCGGTCTATGCGACATTGAAGAAGGCCGAACGCAGGGAGCGCACCAGAGCCCAGCTAAGTAACACTAGTTTTATGTTTGTCACCACCTGGGTCTCCAGTATAATAATAGTTCATGGGTGGGGGGGTCACTATGGGACATAATACCATGTGCAGGGGCCACTATGAAGCATAATACCGATTGCAGGGGCCACTATGGAGCATAATAATGTGTGCAGGGGCCACTATGGAGCATAATACTGTTTGCAGGGGCCACTATGGAGCATAATACTGTGTGCAGGGGCAACTATGGAGCATAATACCGTGTGCAGGGGCCGCTGTGGGGCATAATACCGTGTGTAGAGGCAACTATAGCGCATAATACCATTTGCAGGGGTAAACGGTATTTGTATATTGCTAATTTTTGATATATTCAGAAAAGGATGAGGATAGTATGTAACATGCCAATGTCTTAGGTTTTAACAATACATTTTGTTCTTCCTGGTTGCCCTCAAAGGGATGATTGTAACAGTAGTAATGTACAAATGTAACTACTCTTTAATAGCTCGCTTAACTGTTAAGAAGAAGTTACTTTTATACATGTGTAAAATAATCTTGGCCCTTCAAGGTACCCCGTGAGGCTGAAGTGGCCCCTGGTGAAAATGAGTTTGACACCCCTGTTATATACCGTTCCAAAGCTACTGATATCACTGCACTATCAGAGGGGCTGCCCTGAGAGCTCAGCGTCATCGCTGGGAAGTGAGGAACACCCCCTAATGGTACTCTTCTACAGTCTATGGACATGAAAGTTCCTCTTTAAGTAAAGGTTCACAATATAATGAAAAAAAAAGGAATATCATGAAGAAATATCTATCACTTTACCTGAAACTCGAAGTATTCATCAGCAGCTGTGTTCATAAGATTGCAAATCTGAAAGCAACAAACCAGGATTCATTATTCATTATATTTTATCATTTTTCCGGATTTCCAAACAATAATAATGTAAGTTTTACTGAACAGATTTTTAATATCTGTTTAACTAATCTGAAATGAAAAAGGTTCTCCACTTAGGACAATCATTATGTGTTAGATGATAAACTGATGACTGGCTGTCCTACTGCTGGGACCCGTAACACTCAGCTATAATCTGTACAGGAACCTAACAGCAAGTATTTAATTCCACTTCAGCACCACCACTGGGAAAATGAATCATAGCACCCTGTCAATTAAAATCATTAGGCTGTCCAATTCACAAACAGATGCCATGGACACACTCCTTGTAGTTACACTATAATAGCTGAGATTCCCCTCTGAGACTTCCCCAATGGAGTTTTCAAAGTGGGTTTTGGTTACCACACAACCAATCGAAGCCCATCCCACTGCAGTAATTTTTTTGTTTTTTTATTATTATTATTCCGTCCTTGAATTTTAAAGCAACCTTTTTTTTTTTTTGTGTTCACTCAGCGGTATGAGGGCTTCATTCCTTGATGACAAATTGTATTTTTAATGGAACTATTTTATGTCACTAAAATGGTAATGTACATTGCAACTGCAGAGCAGGTTGGATGATCAAGGCACATAGGGAACCCCCACTCTCTATGCAACTGTTCAGATGCTGCATCATGTGAGGAGTTGTACTACTGGCTTGGAAATTTCTGCCAATGGGTGTCTGCTGCATGATACAGCCGACAGCCACTGTGTATGGAGAGGGTTCAGCTCCTGAGCCTTCTCTAAACAACTGGACCAACATACAAGTAGGTTAGATGTCAAAAAGGGGATAAGGTCACATAATTGCTACAACTGTTTCCAAATTATATTACTGTATATTCCTTAATGTTGTAAACTGTAATGTGTGCTCCTTTATATGCATTTCTATACAACTAGCTAAAGCCTTTCAAGTGGATCTCTCAGGCCTCCTATCTGAGTGCAACATATGATAGAGGAGGGATTGCTGAGCTTGAGGATATATATGTATTTTTCTTTGATCTGATTCAGCATTTTCATGTACATGACAGAGTCACCTTAACACTTAGCAGAGTCTGTGGCTTGTAGCATCATTTTTTGTATTGTATAAGTAAAACTGTATATTTATTAATTATTCTGTTCTGCTGATAATTGTATTACCAATATATGTAATGTGTATTATACTTACAAGACCATTTTCTGCAACATATGCAGGAAGTTTACTAGCCAAGGCCCAATGATCCGCAGGTGGGTTCCTGTTAAAAACATGATATTAAGCCTCAGTGCTGTAGTGTGTCCCTGCTATGGCAAATAATAAAACAGTGATGAAACACCACAATTCCTGAAGTTTCTCTATATATTTCCATGAACAGTGCTGTCAGGTACCTCTGCAGGAAACCCTGTAAATAATCTAGGAGCTGGACCTGGAGAGTCGGACCTAGTTATCAAGAGAGGGTCTGACCTAGTACAAGTATAAGAAATACAGATCATTACACTCCAGGCTATACTCTGGTAAACCCAATTTTGAGAGGGCAGATGACAGCATTGGATCTTCTTTATAGGCGTTTATAGGTGTGATAGTGTTGTGTCTGTATACTTCATGGTTATGCTTAATTTAACTAATAATCCATCCACTTGGACTGCAATATTAAAGTCTGTACCAACACCAAACATTAGTATTTCTGCCTCTTGTCTTCATTTTTAGTGTTAATGCCTAAAAATTTCTTCAGATAATAAAATTGTTTTTGTACTATATATTCCAACACACGTGACCTCCAAACATCAGCTGTTTGGAGCAGCAGTGGCACTTGCAAGAGCGCTGCTTCCACTTTATAGGCCAATGATGTCATATTTATCACATGACCTCAGTGCTGCAATACCAAGCACAGCTGCTATACAATGTACAGTGGTCCCTCAAGTTACGACAACCATTATAAATTGAAACCTTTGTAAAGTGAGACCACAAAAGAAAAATCAGCAGATAACTAATATACATATAGCAAATCCTTACATGTAAAAGTCAGAAAGAGCTGCTGGAAGTTGGAACTCACTTTCTATGATACTCACAGAACCTTTCTCAGGGTCCTGAAAAATATATATAGTAGACCTGAAAAATAACATGGGGCTACTCTCATCTGGCATCCAAAGGAGCAGCTCATCCTGGCCAGGTAAAGATGTAGTAATGTGTTATACTACAGAGAGGCTCCATTAGTTAGCCAATCTGTATTTGACCCGGACTGATCTGATATTGATGATCTATCCTAAGTTATGAAGAGGCACATTGGATCCACCACTTCTTTATAAAATGGTAGACTGATTATTTATTGCCCTTTTAAATGATCCAGCAGGTTGGAGTAGTAATGTTTGAGATAATATTAATATTTAATGGCTGCAGTTGAGTATAGACATGTCAAGTGAAATCTATTGCTGTACTGTGAAAATCCTTTAGTCATTGAATAACATTAATTTAATTAAAACTTACGGAATAACTTTAATCTCTTCCTTTCCATGCAATATATAGTCGATCACTTTATAAAATGATATTTCCTGGAAAAAATGAAAAGTAAATAATCTGAATGTTGTCGATGGATGAAAAATACTTTTAATAGTAATCTTCCAAATAACATTTTTGGCTGGAAAAGCTATTAGACAGAGATAAACAAATGCTGAATGTGAAATAAAAGATTTATTCTAAATTGAAATGAAGGATTCTGATCATTCAATAACTGATAGACCAGTTCTTATAGTTTAATACTTTTACATTCAAGTATATGCGGAGACAGAGGGCTCAGGATTACTAGAACCGAGCTGTATGGGTTTTGTGTACTATAAAGGGTATTCTTGCATCACATGAAGAAAGTTCCTTCTGAAATGAACAAACCTATCCATACATGTCTCCTGTGTAGTAATATATACTAAACGAACACCAATGATACAACACCAAATGGGAATAATAAAAAATGCATTATATATATTTACTGAAAATGCATAAATCCACATATAGAACATATCAGACAAAAACAATTCCTAAATGGATATGCTACAAGCTATTGCACATATGCTTGGCAGGCTGCTCCAGTTGCCAGTCCCCCACTACCATTGGCTTCATATTAATAAACCAGGTTATGTATCACAACCAAAATAAAGTCAATGCTATTAGACAGTGCAAGGAAGCAAACAAATAAACTGCTATACAGACCAAACAGGATTAAATGCCCCCACCAAGCCAAGGGTAGTGGGGGATTGGCAACTGGAGCGGCAATAGCTTGTAACATATCCATTCAGGAATCGTTTATACTCAAGTGTTTCTGTCTTATATGTGCTACATGTGGATTTATGTGTTCTTATGGATTTTCAATAAAGATGCATAATGCATTTTTTATTATTCCTGTGTGGTATTGTATCATTGATGCTAGTTCCTTCTGAAATTAAGCCAGACCAGTAGTCGTCTGATTCGCTGCAGGTTTAGATCCAGAACTCTTGGTCATAAAGTGTTATTCAATAGGGATGTTAAACAACTGTTAGAATAAGTCTGATGTCATTAAATAGACAAGTGTGTATGAAAGACTAGGATGGGAAAGTGCTACTACTGCATACTACTACTACTACATTATTGTACAACTAGTTACAAGTTAATCATTCCACATTTATAAAATACGACTAAAGTGAGTGCAACAGTGGAAGTTAGGATGGGGAATACAATAAGGAAGCAAATAATGTAAATCTGAGCCTGATGCCATACTCTTCCATCTGGAGTCCTTGGTCCAGAATATGGGGGCACTTCACCCATGAGCACTGGCCACTGATCGAAAAATTCCTGCAAAAAGAGCACAGTATTAGTAAGACTGTTATGGTCACATATTATTTGCAAATGCAAAAATGATTCTAATGTTCTAATGTCTACATGCTAAGTAACAATGTTTAAAAAAACATTCACATACTGGAGCCTTATATATGTAAGACAACACTGTATTCACACATGAATGATAAAGCACTGTTTACCATGGTACCTTATTCAATGGCACAGAAACAAAGTTATTTTTACTGCATATCAATTATATGTATTTTCTAAACTAAGGGCCCATTCACACGGCGGAAAATGGAGAAGAATTTGAGGCGGACATCTCTCTTGGATTCCTCATCATTTCCCTGGCCACTGACTCCCCACAGCACAATGCCAGTGTAGAGCATCAGCATTCTGCCATGGCTTTCCATGATGATGAATTGGCCTAAGCAGCGGACTGCTCGGCTAAATCACAGCATACACAGCAAGATCGAGCAGGATGCTTATTTTTTCCTCATCCTGCTGCAGTCTCTGCCTCCCATTGAAAACAGTGTGAGGCAGAATACGGGGGACATCTGCTGATGATTTTGAGGCGGAATCCACCCCAAAATCAGCATCAAAGTCCTCTGTGTGAGCAGCCCCTAAATGTACAATAAAAATTCACAGGTATCTTTCGACTTTTTTTTTATCATCTGTAGTTAATCTTTGACCACATTACCTTAGGAAAAACTGGAAACTATTCAGACCATCAGAGGGATGACATAAGTGGCAATGGCTGAGTGTACTTACTGGCATATGTAAAAGTAAGGACACCCCAGGTCAAGAGACTAATTTCTAATATTCAAACACTATGTAAAAGAAAGTTGATTTGAATTGAAAAACAATATCAGACTATTTCTAAAACCAAAAATTCACAAATATGTCATTTATTTTTGTGAAAATGTAGGAACACTTATGTCACACAGGAAAAAAAAAACTACCTCTAAAATCCAAGCAGAGCTGCCAAGCAACAGAGCTAACCATTGCACCACCATGCAATGTCTGAGGAGTTGCTTGCACTGACAGCTTAGAATCTCCTCACTGGATCATTATGGAATTTAAATTTTAGACTTTGACTTGAAAATTCAAAATTCATCCACTTTTTTTTAGCTATTTCTTAGTGAATTTAATAATGTACACCTGACACCTGCTGCCAATGACACTTATGCCATCCCTGTGCCATACAATTATGGTGTTTGGCACTACAGTAGTACATCCCACAAGCCCTACACATATATGGCATTTTACACCAAGAGATTGTTCATTCCACTATCTATAAACAAGTATATATTAAAAGGTCTACAGGGAACCGTGTTAGTAAACATTCACAATTGCTCAGTCACACCTTTGTCTTTGTCATGTCAAGAAGCCCCACTGAATATCTATCACAGTTAAGGAAGGCGCGGACTGTATAAAGGGCTTTGTGAAACTGTCTCTCAATGTCAGTAAGCTCTTCAAAGACTTTGTTGGCTGACCACAACAGGATCTACAGAAATCAGAGACAAAAAAAACATTAGAATTTCCAATTACTGTCCCCATACACAACATTAACATATTTCTCCACAGCCACTGCAGTGGAAATGTGGTATTACATGCAGGGTTGTGGAGACATGGATCTGGAGTCAGTCTGGGCCAGATTTGGGAGTCAGAAAAGAGTTACAGACTCCTGCTTTAAAATTACATGATTATATTGAATGAATATATTATATTATACATTAATATTGTATAATTAAGTAGATGTATTGTTTGTTACATATTTACTTTCATAGGAAATCAGTCACTGGCTTTTTTATGAATTATAGGAGCTTTGCTGCTTCTGTCTGACAACGGCCATTTATGAAGGAGTCAGAGTTGAAGTGGGTGGTTTAGCTTACTGACTCCAGGCCCTGATAAAATGGGGGCCAGATGAAAGGGCTGAATCAGAGCAAGTCCCACTTATCATAGCAGTTTTCCACTAATAGAGTGGAGGACATATGCCAGAGAACCCCTGTTGGATGTCCATACTCCCTTACAAGGCATATGGACAGGGGTTCTTACTGGAAAACAACCCATTTGTTGTGTGTTTTTTTTAGTATATAGAAATGTCATACTTTAATTATTCGTAAAGGGGTTGTCCAGCCATGTATTTTTTAAAACAGCCTTAAAGAGACTCTACCACCTCCCCAATGCCTATTTAACTGCCACCACTGCATTACAGAGCACATTACAGTGATAAAGAATTGAGGCATTTGGTGCACTGGGGGCGGACCTTCTTCTCCTTGAAGCACTGTTCTTGCCACTCCTACCATCTTTTTCCTTTGCCACTCCGTGCTGTTGATTCTCCCACTGCTATGATATCGACCATCTTACTGGCAACAGTAGTGCTCCCAGGGATAAAGACCCATCCCCAGTGCACCAACTGCCTCATTTGCATAAGACTTCAATGTTGCTTTTCTTCAAATCTAGCAAAGGTACTGTATGTTGTTTATTACTGTAATGTGCTGTGTAATGTGGTGCTAGCCATTGGATATGCTTGGGGAAGGTGGTAGACTCACTTTAAACTGTTATAAAAGAATAAAAGAAATGATACTTATCTTACCAATCCCTTACTACTCCCATTTTGATGTTTACTGGTCCCCAAGAAATATCTGTACATCCCAGTCACTGACTGCAATGGTATTTCAGTAGTGTAGACAGGTCACAACTACAGTAAGTGATTGGCTACAACAGTCATATGTCAGAATGTCAATGCTTAGGCAGGATGTATTGAAACCAGAGGAGGATCGGGAAGTCTCAGAATGAGTGCATCAAGGGATCTGTAAGGTAAGTATGACTTCTTTTACTATTTTATAACATTCTAATCCTAGGTTCACACATTCAGGTGCATTCAGGTATCCGTTCGGGGGTCCACTTGGGGAACCCCCGAACTGAAAACTAATCTGCTTAAAAAAAGCGGTTACCTTCGGAAACCAGCAGACCCCATAGACTATAATGGGGTCTGCCGGGTTTCTGAAAAGGGCAGAAAATGCGGAGAGAAAAGCGCTGCTTGCAGGACTTTTCTCTCCGCATTTTTAAAGCGGAATGGGGAACAGAATCCCCAGGTGGAGACCGGGCACAGGTGTGAACCAAGCCTAAGCTATTTTAAAAAATTTTTTTTACATGGTTGAACAACCCCTTTAATGTATTATTGCTATTGCATGAACCATATATCCACCTACCTGACCTCTTCTAGTTTCACAATTGTGAAGGTAGGATAGATGATACACCTTGAGTATCAAGTTGGCAAAACTGATGTACTTAAGGAACATCTGAAAAGAAAAATATACAAGATGGATGTACATGTCAAATACTATTTTGGTAAAAAAAAATGACCATTTTGTATAAAATAGGATATTTGTATCTTTCGTTTTCTATATCTGCATTGGATAGCTACAATTACAAAATGGTGTAGTCAAAATATATTACACTTGAGCACAGAAATATAGATTAATATTATTGTCTCTTATATGTATAATTTGGGGCTGCTACCGGAAGGAATACTCAATGATGTAGACTAAAAAATCAATATAAAAACTGAAGTGTTCCCAAACACTTAAGGCCACAAAATATGGTGTGATGACTGCTGTGTGCTCAACGTGCCTGAACACACATCCTGCTGGGCAGTGGCTTATATCCTGCTGACTGTTATCCACATAGATGGTGGGTAATAAAGGTTAGAGAAGGGCTCTTCGTCTATGTCTATGACACACCAATACATGCAGAAGTGCTTTGTTTAACTCTTTTACCCAGTGCTTTATTTTGTGATGAATGTTTTGTTTCAATTTAAATGCATTTGTATCTGTGCATTGGTTCAACCAGTCATGCAAGGAAATTTGCATTTAGGTTTTCATGCAGCCTGTTCTACACAGATATGTAAAGGTGTTTCACTTGCAGATATTTTGTGGCCTCAGGTGTTTTGGAGCCCTTCAGTGTTTGATTGTTTCCCACACACGTCTTGTTAAGCTTCATCTTCTTTGGCATGTCACCTCTATGTAATCGTTTTCTGCAATGTTATCCTGTGAGACTAGGTATAGAGGAGGTAATCCTAGCAATGTAAACCATCTGTTGGATGAAGCACACCTATCATGTTATGTCTCCAAGTGACAGATCCCCTGGGATGGTGTAAAACTGAGATGGATTACTCTATTTCTCGAGCATCATCATGACATACCAATGTCATATCTGACTTACAGCTCTAATTTTATGACACAGGAAAAATGGCACTTAATATCTTGAGACTGAACTGATTTTTCCAAAAGTATCTTCAGTTTGATTTTCTTTTGCTTGAGCTAATCATAAAGTACTGTATATAGCAGTGAAAGTTTGCATTGGTTATCTATATTGCTAAGCTTATAACTGTAGTCTATACCCTACTCCTTGCCAGAGCTGGCTCGAGCAATAACAATGAACATACTGCCAACGTTGCGTAATACAAGTTATACAACTTTTTACTGCTTGAGTCACGATATAATATATAGAAATAAAAGAACTGTTGTTATGCCAAGGTTATATTAGTACTCCACACTTATGCAGTAGTCGTACAACTGAACTGTGATGTAGCTCAGCACTAAATATATATCTTGTGAGATAGTGATAGGAAAAGTCATAGAAGGAAGATATAGCTCCCATAGGTTTCTATCATATACGTATTAGACCCCAAGTTTTATGGTGTCTGTAGTCGAAAGTCCAGACTTTACACTACTGGCTCTTTGGAAATGCTGGAGTTGGACAAGGGAAGAGTTGGCTGGGGACCCAATTCCTAGTCCATGTCTGCTATTAGTACCAGGCTGCTGGTTCATCAACTGAACCTGTGGCATATGCATGAAAAGGTGTAGACACAGTGGGGGGAATTCATCACGTCCTTATATTGAGGCGTACGTTTGGCGCAAGGCCCTTTCTTTGAATGTCGGCATCGCAGCGTGGAGATCGGGGCTGATCTATTAAGACTCACACCACGCCACAGCCTCTTCATAAATCTCTCAGTCCCTGCGCTATTTGGGACATTTATTAAGACTGACCAGTCTTAATAAATTTGCCCCAGTGTATGGAGTCTCAGTACTGGATGTGAACTGGAGCTGTAAAGTCAAAGAAGATTAATTGTTAATTTATGTACTTCACAATAAAACACAGGCACGCCCTACTGACCATTGTATAAGCAATGCTACCTCTGATGCCACCCCTGCTACCTCTTGTGTCACCCCCTCTAACTCATAGATTGTAAGCTCTTGCGAGCAGGGCCCTCAGTCCCAGTGTGTGAATTGACTATTTCTTTGTAATGTATCTTTGTCTGTACTTGAACACTACAAATTGTACAGTGCTCCGGAATATGTGTCACTGTCTCTGTGTGGGAACCCACTTTGCCTACCTCTACGAACACTAATCCTATGTATAGGTACACCGTATGATTATATATCCCTCAACACAAATAATACATATGGTATCCCATTTATAATTTATAGTTCTTACCTCTTCATCTTTCTTTGTAAAAGAACTGCCATCATTTTTGTTAACCGCCATTATTACAGCCACTACATCTTTGCCATTCATTACAGGGGCAGCCAATATGGATTTTGTTGCATATTCTGTAAGGTTATCTACAAAACTGCAAAAGTGGGAGTCCTAATAAAAAAAGAACATATTGGTAAAACATAGATTATCACATTTTCTATCTTTTAATACTGGATTTTAGAATATATAAAAAGCTCATACAGCCTAAAACAATAAGAATAAGGAATCAGTGGAAGAGAAAGGGAAATTACCCAATATTCACAAGCAATATAACCCGCTATTAAAAAAAGCTCAGTTTTCTCTTACCACATGTGGCCAAAAGGCGAATCTTTCTAATTTGTTCTGTCAGTTGAATATATTATATAGCCATTTACTTTAGCAGTCACTAGAGACATTAGACTGCTATAGCAGGGGGCATAGATTATTTGCATGTATTCTATGTATTTATCATTTCATGGCTGCTGAAAAGAGGCACACAAAATGCAGAGTATTAGGACCCCTAATTTTGTATGGTGTCCTTGGAAGGTGCCTTGCTTGACTACCTCTTGATCCAACATGTATGGTTTTAGATCTCCCCTGATGAAGTCAATGTAATGTAGAAAACGGACAACTTTAATTGTATATATGTCAGTTTATATCCTTCATGCATACTGTATTTCCTACTACATAAGTAAACCACAGTGCTGTCACTTATCGCAATAACATTTGATTCCAGGAGATGGCAGGCTCTGCACATTTTTCCCCCTTGCAAAGATTGAATTTTTTAATATTAGCAAATAAATTGAAATCAGTTCCAGATATCTGGATTTTAGAAAGTGTAGACTCACCCCGCTCAACAGCGATCTAATTTATATGTCTTTAATAAATGCTTTATAAGTAGTTTATTCATCTAATGCAACTTGTGATGTAAATAGCTGACATGTATAAGCAGATAAGTAATAAATAGTCATTTTCAGTCTGTACATTGTTGCTACACAAACAATGTCCAGCATTCTGGAAGGACAGTTTAATGTCACATGAGTATAAACATTACCTTTGCTCACATATAAGTACTACTACTGCAATCTTTTGGTAACACAAGTATTCCTGTAGATGATTTTTGGTTTCTTTCCTTCTTCCATGGCATAACCCTATTTCTTATCCTATTTTCCTGCCATGGCACTTTTTACACATATTGCACTTATGCGATCTTACAAGTCTGAAGCTTCTGATAGCTGTAAAGTTTTGCGTGCATATGTACAGTACTATATGCCTACGGTTCTGTTGGGGCACAAGACAACGACCTTTTACAGTAGTGAGGGATCTTTGTGCCCTGAAGCATGATAATTTGGACTGTCAGTAATACATGTGGTTTTTCTGGCTTCGATTTTGGGCTAATTTTTTTTGTTGTTGAAGAATTGGAAGAACAAGAGAGAAAGATTATATTTCAAGTAAATACTAGTAAAGCAGGCACAAAGGATGATGATTACAAAGTAATATGCGACAAAAGTCTGGGGCATGTGCTCATACTGTAAATTATTGAGGCTCAAGGAAGAAAACGTGAAAGGGTAAATGTATGGGTTGAACCTTGCTAGCACATAGCGTAGAATATATCCTGTATGGTTATGTATGGGTAATGGGACCTAGGGGGATATTAGGACTCAATATAATAAAAAACAGCTAAAGTCTCTTTCCGATGAGTAGTTAGGTCAGTTATAGGTTATAATAGACCAGAATAGACCAGAGATCTCCAAAAATCTAGAGTCCCTCAAAACGAGAACTAAGTTTCTTAAAGATTTTTTAGGGCTCATTCAGACAACCAAGTGTCATCCGAGTTTCACTGCTGTAGTGAAGTCTGCGTCTGATGAACTCCAATGGAGCCACTGTCAATGAGACTATACACATTTGACCAAAAAAACGTAGAGCTTGCTCTATTTTAATCCATTTTCCTAAACTAGAAAAGCACATTTTATTTCCTCGGACTGCACACTTAACATTGGACCTGCATGCTTTTTTTTCTTTAATCTGGAGAAGTGGCTTCTGACAAAGTCCCATTGTTCTACTTTGGCTCTATACCCGGATATGTGCTGTTTTGGTACATGTGACAATGTTTTTTTCTGGTAAGTTTTGGGCAGTGCAAACAGAAATGTGCTGTGCAAAAATGGAAAAGCAATAGTTAAAACACCATGATCATTCTAATGGTACTTAGTATATTTTATTCACAAACCAGGAATATCAGACATTAGAAATGCATTGTGCTTGATGTTAAATCCGAATGTACTGTATATCCCCTATCACTCCCATAGAGAGATATTCTAGCTGCTAAAGTAGAGTGGATTAACACTATGGCAGCCATGCAAATGAAAGCATTGGTAAGAGCTTTGTATAAAACCATTGTCGCCATATGCTATACTGTTATACTGAGCTTGCGCTGTTTCTCTTTTTGCTCCTGTGAGGATGAATGTGTTCTGTCATTTTCTTTTTCCTGTAACAATTACTCATCCATATAATTTATAATTACATATTATTATGTTACCATTGTCGACTTTCTTTATTGTAGGTTGTATCTTTCCCTGCTTATTTGCTATTTACGTATGGGCTCACTTTCTGTGTCTATGATGATAAATATAAGGGAATTGCACGGTTGTATTTTCTAATAGATGTCTACTAATATGATCGCTCTCCTTAGCTGCAATTGTTGAAGATGCGCAACCTGGAGAGTTTACCTTCACATATTACTCTCTTTTTGGGCACACTGTTATGGAGCAGGAGCCAAACAGATTGATATTTTATATTGTTTTCTAGGAAAAGATTCTGTAAAACTTGTCATTTATTGATTTCATACATACACTTTGTTGACATACATAATATCCTGTATACAAAGCATATGATGTTTGGTATATGGAGACAGGTGCAAAAAAATTCTTGTTTTGGCGTCTGAAATAATAATTATTGTAGGATAATCTAAAACAATAGCAGAACGCCCTGATCTATCCAGTATGTTAAAAAAAAGTGCACTGTCAAAGAAGCCAGAAAGAAAAATGTTTCACAAAGCACATGTATTTCCATGAATGCTCCTTTTATAAGTCTTAGTCTTCCTCTGTTATTCTACATCACAAATTGTATGTTTTGTGAACTTTAAGAATCGTTTCCATACTTATAATTGTGTAATGTACAATCTGGAAAGAAGCACAATATTGTATGTAGCAGCTAACCACCAGCCAGCTAATGTGAACTGCTAAATCGACTTGTACCTCTAGGTTAATCTGGTACTGTTCTAATTAAATTAGGATCAAGAGATTAGCAGTGCCTATGTTTGTTCTTTACATAACAGTTTGAACAAATGTCATATATATATACTATATATATATATATATATATATATATATATATATATATATATATAGTTTTTGAGCTGAAAACTCTGTGAGATGCTCATCACTTGCTCCTTACCCTAAGACTCCACTTGTTCCTTACCCTAAGACTGTTCAATGTTTTAGGCTAGGGCCCCATGTAGTGGTCTGCAGCCAAAAAGCACTGCGGGAAAAAAACGTGGGCATTTTTGAAGTCGCAGCATTTGCTCTGCGGATTATTTTCTGCAATGTGTGGATAGGATTAGCCAGACTCCCATCCACTTTGCAGTTAATGTAAAACGCTGCGGTTATGCAACCATGTGGATAAACCATTTGCACAGTACCTGTGACTTCCCCCATCTCCTATGTGCCCCCTCTTCTAAGATCTGCATACCCATCTGCATCTATTATGTTTTCAGCCTACCATGGCCCTGAGCAGGTTATCCTCACTATGCAGATTGCTGCCCGCTTGTAAAAACTACACTTCCCAGGTGCCCTTTGTGAACTTCCTATCTGCCACATTGGCCATTCCTCCTAACAGAAATGATTCATGCCCTGCACATGCTCCATCTGTCAGTACGGCACACGTATGGTTACTGTATGTATCACTAATCTAATAAACAGCTATAGAGAAGAAAAGGAGAAACTGAGTATGTTCTGGACTACAGGGCATATCCAGTGACAACAGTGCTCAAACAGTGTTTTTTCTGGTAACACATACTATTTGGCTAAAAATTTTCACTTGGTGACAATGATATTCTGTAGGAATACCCCTTTAAATAGTGAGCACTAAAAGTATCAGTTTCTCATCTAGTGCTAAGGAGCACCTGACAGAATGTGATATAACAGACAATATATAGCAGCCAAACTTTCTATAGGGTTATACACTGAAATATAACATTCTGTTGTCAGGAGTGAAGTTAGGTTTTCTTTAACCAAGGGCACACATTATCTTGGCCTCCTATGAGTGTTCCCCTAGTCCTTCTAATTCACTTAGGAAAACATATTGGGAGATATCTATAAAGTCTTGCATATTCATTGCCAGTCTTCATATCCCTGATGCGGCCTCATTTATGTTGTGGCTCATGCCTCTTCATAAATGTGGCGACTCCTCCGTGGGGCCATGCACCTGTGCCGAAATTTCATTGATCATTTGCGCAAGTAAACTGGCTTAAATGATATAAAATGTAGCACAACTCCCACGCTATTTTTGCTTTCATGTCACAACTGGTGTTTAAAAAGTCGCAAACCTATGGTTTGCATCTTTTTTGCATCAGATATCTAGCACAAACTGAATAATAAATCTGCCCCATCCGGAGCTTTATTTTTTTTAACCCACTTGTGCATTGGCGCAAAAAGCACCAGAATTTGGGCGCACCACAGGAACGTCCTCCAAGATTTCTGCTCTGTTCTTCCCATGTTTTAGAAAAGTGGCGAGTGGGCAAAAAACTATTGCAAATATATACAACAAGCATATGATTTATAGTATTGTCAACCTCTGTTGTAGGGGTAACATACATAAAACATAAGGATTTGTCAGAAATGTAGACAGATCACTGGTGTTCAGGTTTCTATGGCTTGTAAACCCATGAATGGGTCTAGTGATTTCCAATTTGAGGAGTCAATGAAAACTGGCAATTAACACAGGAATCCTCCCAAGGGAAAAAAAAAATCGCTATTTCTAACAGTAATGAGATTATGAAACATTTATGGCATATCCTATGTGTATAAGGTAAATGTCTGAGATGGGAATACTCCTTTAGCCCAGGTCCCCATGTGGCATAAACACCGTGACAAAAACCGCAGCATTATACAGTCTCTGCAAAATGGATGGGATTCTACACGCTGTGGCAATGCTGCAATTTCCAAAACTGTTGCGTTTTTAGAAATCATATCATGTCAATTATACCTACGGGAACGCTGGCGGTTTCCCTATATGTATAATTGAAGCACAAATGTTTCCTCTGTGGACTTTCTGTGAAAAGATCTGCATGTAAAACCGTGATGCTTTTTTGTTGCAGCCTGCTCCGTGGGTCCTTAGCCTTAAATGTAGGATGTGGTAACAGAAATTAACCTATATGTCAACACCTCTGCTCACAGGGATCTTGTGAATACCTTCAAAGCTTGTGGCAAGAAAAGTCTAAAAGGTTGGACTTTTTCCACACAGTGCGGTTTTAATACATTGCTAGTAGCCAAATGCAGAAAAGGATCCGAAAAGGGCATTGTTGTAAGACTTTATACCTTTTAACCCTGGCTTTTGTTAAAACAGAGATGCACCAATAACTATATTTCTGTCTTTATAATGCCAGACCAGAAGGTGGCACCATTGTCCATTAAGTGAATAATCCTTCCATCAAAAAAAGTTACCAGAGGGACATTAATAAGGGATTTGTGTAAGTGCTGTGAAAAACGTATTTGCCTCCTTACAAATTTCTTTTATTTTTGCTTTTTTGTCATACTTACAGTTTTCAGATTATCAAACAAATTTCAATATCAGACAAAGATGACCTGAGTGAATACAAAATGCAGTTTTTCAAAGGTGATTTTATTTATTTAGGGAAACAAGTTATCCAAACAAACCGGGCCCTATATAAAAAAGTAATTGCCCCCTAAACCTAATAACTGGTTGTGCCATCCTTAGCGGCAGCAACTGTAATCAGGCATTTGCCATAACTGGCAATGAGTTTTTCAAATCTTTATGGAGGAATTTTGGCCCACTCTTCTTTGCAGAATTGTTTTCATTTGAACCACATTGGAGGATTTTCGAGCATGAACGGCCTGTTTAACCTTTTCATGTCTCTGTCAATTTTTGTTTTTGCATTTCTGTTTTTCCCTCTCTCCATTCAAACAGCCATAATTTTTTCATTTTTCAGTTCAGAGTCACATCATGGCTTATTGTTTGTGGGATAAATTGTACTTTGTAATGGCACCATTCAATATCCTGTACAATGTACTGGGAAGCTGGAAAAAAATTCTGAATGAGGTGGAATTGGAAAAAAAAAATGCATTTGCAACAATTTCTTATGGGTTTAATTTTTACGGCATTCACTATGTGGTAAAAATGACATGTTACCTGTATTCTGCGAGTCAATACGATCACGTCGATACCAAATTTATATAGTATTTGTAATTTTTGATACCTTTTAAAAAATTTAAAACTTTGCAAAATAGAGAAAAATTTTGTGTCGCCATGTTCTGACACCTGTAACTTGTTTTATATTTATGTGTATGGAGCTGGGTAAGGCATCTTTTATGTGGGACAAGATGGCGTTTTTATTGATACCATTTTGGAGAAGTTCTGATAGTTTGATCTCTTTTTATTCCATTTTTTATAGGAGGCATAATGTTGAAAAAAAATCGCCATTTGGCCAATTTGATTTTTTTCCCGCTATGCCGTTCACCGTATGGGATAAATATTTTTATATTTTAATAGTTTGGGCATTTTGGAGCGCGGGGATACCTAAAGTATTTACGTTTATTATAGTTTATTTATTTTTATATCTGATCTAGGGAAAGGGGGGTGATTTGAACTTTCATATTCTTTGTGTTTTTTTATACTTTTAAAAAACTTTTTTCTTTTTTTTTAATCCTAGGGGGTCTGATCGTTCATACTGTTCACTGCAATACTAATATATTGCAGTGAATAGTAAAATCCTTTCACTTCTATTGCACGCTGCCTCTGGCAGCGTGTAATAGAAGGGATATAATGACAAGCCTGGGAACCTTCAATAAGCTCCCGGCTGTCATGGCAACCGATCGCTGCCCTCCGATGACGTTCTGGAGGGCGCCGATCGGTCAAAGATGGCGGTGCCTATGGCATCTAAAGTGTTAACACCTGCGATCGGTGTCGGCACTGATTGCAGCTGTTAGCTGCAGGTCCTGGCTGTATTATATAGCCGGGAACCACCGTGTATGGAGAGAGCTCAGCTCCTGAGATCTCTCCATACCACCCTTCGTGCATAATGACGTAAATTAACGTGATTATGCGCAAAAGCGTTAAAGGGAGTCTGTCAGCAGGAAAATCAGTATCAGATTAATAAGGCTATGTTCACACGGCGGAAAATGAAGAGGAATTCCTCTTCATTTTCCACCTCCGGCATTTTCGTCGTGGTCTAGCCGCGATGGGATGCCGATGCCGTGCATCAGAATTCCGTCGCGGCATCCCGCTATTGATTAGGCCCGGATGAATGGGCCTAATCAGGAGGGAGCCTTGAGCTGTGAACACTGCAGCTGAACCACCTGCGGAATCTTTGGCAAGATCGAGCAGGATGATTCTTTTTTCCGTGTCCTGCTGCGATCTCGGCCTCCGATTGAAAACAATGGGAGGCGGATTCAGGGAAGAATCTGCTCCGGATTCGGGGGCGGCTTCTACATTTTGCAAAGATGCATTTCCTATTCTGCATTGCAGCTCTATTTTCATGAAAATTAACTTTTTATTCTTATGCAAAATAGCTGAAAAGGGCTTTAGGGGTGTGTCTTATCACATGAAAATGGACTGATTTTTATCCAGTGGGAGCAAGCAGAATGAATGATAGCAAGCAGAGATCTAGAAAACTGTGAGGAATTGATTGGTATATTGTAAAATTGTACAAATTTTTATTATAAAAAACAATATTTGTCTCTTAATATTGGTCTGAAACTGGACAGCCCCTTTAAGAGATTTCTTGATTCTACAGGTCTTGCAGCCTAGGTGTGGCTGGTGAAATTGAACTCAGCTTTCCAAAAAATGTGGTTAATCATGGAGGGGGGGGGGGGCAAATTGTTTTTTGACGTAGAGCCAGGTTGTTTGGGATAGCTTTTTTCCATTACTAAATGAAATCATCATTTGAAAACCGCTTTTTGTATTTACTCAGGTTATCTTTTCTGACCTGAGATGCAGCTCACTAAATAATAAGAAATTGCATGTATGATCATTTATACCTGCATTAGCTAGTATAAGTTGAAGGGCATTTTCAACTAAGACATTAAATCACCATACAGCCAAAGTTTCTTAATGAAGTTCTTGTCTTCTGTTTTTACAGTTTATTTGCATTAGCTTTTCAGCATCTAGCAAACATCTGTCACTTCCTCAGCATGTGTCCTTTTACTTGCAGAAATAACACTAGTTTCCCACAGCAGGAAGCAGTCTCAGTTCTGTATTCAGTACATCAGATCCAAACTTGAAAATTGTTTTGTACCTTTAAAATCACTTTATAATTCAACCATGCAGAGACAGGCATCTCCATCCTGGACCTGTGGCATGGTATTGCGTTTCAGGATTCCTCCATGCTCACATATTTTCTGAATATATACATCTGCCATGCAATTTGGCCACCTAAACATCACCCCCATCCTGTATCTTTAGACCCCAGTGTATAAGTTGCGGCCCATGGATAGGTGACTAAACACAACAGTGTTACTCACCTCTCCTCGGCTCCAGCATAGTTCCCCATCCTCTTTGGGCCTTTTCTGTCCTCTTGAATAATGTCAGGGAACACAGAGACCTGTGATTGAGCCTCAGCAGTCACATTGGGTATGCCAGCATCCAGAAAGTTTTGGAAAATTTGTAACAAGAACTGTTCAGTCATCTCTATGTATGTGGATTTTTTCCCCTTTTTTAGAGGGAAGAGGCCACTCTGGAACAATATACTTTGTGGAGGGGCTGCTGTGGGACATTATACTGTGTGGAGGACCACTATGGGACATTATATTGACTGGGGACCACTATGGGACATTATTCTGTCACTGGCATCTTTGACATGAATTGGGATGGGGGGTGCGTGTTTTCTGGACAGTCTGTGGCCTGTGGTACCCTTAATCTGACCCTGCCCTGATGCACCTTGGCATAAAAAAGAGAGTAAAAATTATATAGGCTATATGGTTGCTGTGAAATAGTTGGGTTCTAGGGAGGAATTTGCCACCTTATTCGTGGCAGTGACACCAGATAGACGCGTCTGCTTGCTTCTGCTGCCCAGGTTTTACAATATAATCTATGTTCCTGCTGTCACTTGCAGGTTTCCCTCCCACTCTTTCTTACAGTGAAACACAGACAGGAAGTAACACTTTTCATCCTGCTCCCTGACTTTAATACTGCACCCCTGAACATTGAGACAATCACATATCTCCCTTTTTCTTCTCCTTTGTGCCTCTCTACTCTCTCTCCGAGTGAGAAACTGCAGCTGCATCCCCCTCTTTCCCATCCTTCTGTCTCTATTTACTGTACAATTCATAAAGCATGGCACAAAAGCAGTGGCCTGTAGTGATAGTAACATAATTGGTAAATGGCTGAAGACTGAAAATCAAAGCAAAATGGTCTTAGTTGCCCATAGTACCCAATCACAGCACATAGCACCCAATCACAGCACAGCTTTCAATTTTCAATAGGCAAATGTGAAATGTCCTTACATAGTGTGACATAAGATGTTGATATGGAAGCAAGAAAAAGCTTTTTGTGTGTTGGAATTTGCAAGAAATTTAGTAAATGTGCTCCACACAGAAACTTAGGTTAGGTGAAGCAATTCAAAACCACTGGGTGTTTATGTCATGGAAAAAGTCTGGGCCACCAAAGGCTTCGGAAGAGACAGCGTTTCGAGCCATGTACAAGCCTAGTCCTAGAGAGTCCACCAGGTTGAATACCATGGGACTACAATTGCCACAAACCATGGTATGGGGTATTTTATGAAAACATCTGCGTTATAAGCCATACAGATTACATCTTTTTCAGGAGCTGAAGTCAGACCACAAACCAAAACACCATCAGTTATGCTTAGCTCACAGGGTCATTTGGAATTGGACAAATTCACTGACAGGCTGGTTTTCAGCGATGCGGCTATCTTTCACCTTAGTCATAAGGTCAGTTGCCACAACATTAGAATTTAGGGTTCAGGAAAACCATGTGCCTTTATTGAGCACATAAGGGACTCATCCAAAATAAATATGTTCTCTGCAATGTGCAGGCGCAAAGTCTGTGGTCCGTTTTTTTTTTTTGTTTGTATTTTTTGATAGGATATTGTCACAGGTCACTCCTACCTGGACCTGTTAAAACAATGCCTTATGCCCCAGATAGAGGAAAATCTGACAAACGTAGTCTTTCAGTAGGATAGCGCACTTCCACATTTCTATTTAGGTGTTTTCTGAAAACTGAATGAAACTCTATCAGAACATTGAATTGGCCTTGCCAGAAACAACAATTCACCAAGGCCTCCTCGATCACCAGACTTAATTCCCTGTGACTTCTTCTGTGGGGCTACATCAAGGATTCAGTGTATCTGGACCCCTCAACCAAAGGATCTGAACAATCAGATGATACCTCACTGAAACTATAGAGTCCATATTTGAGACTATGCTGGCATGTGCCTGGGCAGGTCTGAACTACCACCTAGACATCTATTTTGTCACCATTGAAAATCTAAAGTGTAACCTAAAGCTTCTGGGCCCCAATCCAAAATTTCTAATGGGGCCCCAAAGTACTGTACGACATTTAGAATAGTGGTTAATTTTATGTGGAAGAAGGAACTTTGGGGGCCAGAAGCAACTGATTTTGTGGGAGAATGAGGATCCCTGTTCCCTTCAAGCTGCACAGCTGTACAATTGAAAAACACCCTGCCAACCCACTCAGGGAAAGTCTGCTCCCATACAAACTGCCTCAGCTTTGCCCTGAGAGATTGAACATATTGTTTATGACAGACTCTACCAGATCATAGAGAGAACTTTGTGGGTATACAGCTACAGCTGCACAGTCCTCCCTATCCCTTCCTTGCAGTAATCTTTCAGTGTACAGTAAGAACAGAATGGTAAACAATCAATGTTCAGTCTGTCACAAGCAGGAAAAGAATAGAACCTGTGTATTACCCCAATGTATACCAAGTATGAAGAATTAAGCCACACTAACCTAGACCACTAGAGATCTTGGCTTAAACGCTTTTTTTTTTGCAGTAGACCACCAGGGATTCTTGTTTCAACCTTTTTGCTACTCCAGGTATGGTATAATTTTACTCAACCCCCCACTACCAGAGGTATTTACAGTAGCCCTATACTGATATAGACGCTATCACTTTCACCATAAACCATAGACCCATTAACTATCCTAGCTAACCCTAGCTAATGCTAATTGTTAGCATTATTCAGAAATGTTTATTTGCTACAGTTTTAGAATGTCTGGTTTAGAGGGAACACCTCATTGTGCTGGGGATCATTGCTGAGAATTCAACAGTAATACTTTTGTAAAGAAAAGGTGTAAAACAGGCAATTCTAATAAGTGTTTGGATGCCCAATTTCATTTAATTAATTTCAGCTGATTCTGTCGCTTCTGCTGCCTGAGACCGAAATTGAAATGGCGCCCACCCCCCAAAGTTTATAAACTGTTACAACTTTTTCAATGTTATCTTTGAATTTGGCTATTTTTACACAAGCAAGAGGAAAGCATTTCTCTCCCAGCACAATAATTCGCTGTTTAACTTCCTTGTTCTGTATTATTGTAGTAAAAGTCAAAATCATTTAAAGGGGTTTCCTACAAACAGAACTATATTTAAAATTTGTAAACAATTATTAGTTAATAATTTTTGCAAATATAAATAATTAAAAAATTTGTAGAGTTTTAAATATTTTCTTCAACCATCTTAGTGGTGCCAGTCTTTTGTCTCGGTAGTTTGCCAATGGATATGACCATGGATGCAGGAACTTTCTATGGTCTGGGACTTGTTAGAAACCCAGCCATGATATCTTTACTGTTGATAGTAGAAATGAGTGAAGTATTGAAAAATTCGATTTGGCAACTTCGCCGAATTTTGCGATACAATTCTATTCGATTCGAATTAAATCACGGTGAATCGCGTAACAAAAACAGCTATTTATTGGCTGCAGAGAGCCGGGGTGGGCATCAAAATGGTGGAACCCCTTGGATGCCGTGGTCATGTTTGACCGTGGCATCCAAGGTGATAAAACCCCTGATCGGTTATGGAGCAGGGTGTTAGCTGTCAGTTACAGCTAACACCCTGCTCCATAACTGATCAAGGGATTTAACACCTTGGATGCAGTGGTCAAACATGCCGTGTGCACTTGCGAAGGGGTTAAAGGGATGTGACATCATAGGGCTGGCTGCTGATTGGCTGCACGCATGGCATTGTGGGTGATCCCTCGTTCCCAGAGTTCCTTGCCCCATGTCCTCATATGTACAGCAACCATTTTGAACTAAATGAGAATCGTTACCACGAATCGTGAGGAATATTTCCTGAAATTCAGATCGAATTCCACTTCTGCAGCTTCGATTCGCTCATCTCTAGTTGATAGGTTATCAGGCAAGGACACTACATGCAGGAGAAGATAACCTGGCCATAATATACAACACTGGAATCTTTTTTTGTAGTACATCCCATAGATGCTTTATCAGATTGAGATCTTGGTAAACTGAAGACCACATCAACAACTTTAACTGTTTGACATATTCCTAAAACTGTTCCTGAACAATTTGTGCAGTATAACAAGGAGCTTTATGCTTCTCAAACAGGCCAGAGTCATTAGGGAATACCACTGCCATAAGGATGTGTACTTGGTCCGTCTGAATTCCCCAGAGGATCACACTAACTTCACTGCTTGCCTGTTCGTGCATCCTGGTGCTGTTTCCTCCACAGGTAAGCTAGAGATGTAGCAGAGTTAACTTGACTTTGTGCAGCATGATAACTTGCTGCAGTGTGTTATCATGTCATAGTAGAAAACAAAAGCCAATGGAAAGTCTTTGACAAAATTGTGTTAACACTCTGTGCCACAGTGTTGTTAACACATTAAGTGTGATTTTAATTTTTGTTTCATCTGTATGCACACAAAACCAAGCAATCTGTGATGTGCCGCATATTCTTATATCTCACATAGCCAACAACATCTTTTTCAGCAATTTTCGCTAGTCGTCTAGCCATTACATTTGACTCTTCTCAAAGTAGTTTAGTTCCTTAGGCCGCATGCACACAACAGAATGTGCAGGCTGTGGGGGTCTGATTTGTCAGAATGTGCACCCCTTTTCTAAATACTATTTTTACCAGCCAATAGGGGTTATTTATCATTTGTGCAATTTTTGGCATGTGCCTTTTTTATACCTCATCATTCTGTGCACCTAATTTACTAAAAACGTGCACCTGCATTATGGAAAATGAGATCTCAATGCTGTCAGATATTTGGCTTTTTTTAATGCTGCCCATTTACTGGAGTGCAGTTGCCCCTATTCAGTGTCTTTTTAAAAAAGGGGTAATGTCATAAATGTGTTGTAAATTTTTACTACAGATAAACCACACCCAACAGCCTTGTGAAAAAGCTTTCAAAATAGGTGCAACACTTGATAAATCTTGTCTACATAGCATAAAACTTAAATAAGGGCAGAATTAGAAGAAAATAGGCTTGATAAGTGCCCGCCAATGTCTCAGGATCATGTGACCTTATCATGTAATCTCCCAGGAGCCCATACACATCCTATAATGATTAGCTGCAGAGTTATAATTCTCCATAGGCTTACACAATGTGTATTATCTGTGTGTACTGTGTGCAGAATCTCCAGTGTATTTCTATAGGGTGCAGCTTCATACTGCTTTTCCCTGTCTCCTGCTTGTAAGAGCTGAAAAGGGGAAACCTATGACAAGCAGGTGGAAAGAAATGCTGAAGCTCCAAAAACACTGAGTCTTCTGCAGTTTGAGCTAGGGGACAGAAGTTCTATGTCACTGATCTACCACTTCCTATCCCTAGACAGGATTCAGAACAGAGCAAGTGCAGTGTGTGTAGAGTCTTAGAAAAAGCAGATGCATGACTAAGAATTTAAGCTGAACATGGTTACTTAGAAAAAACACCCCCATTGAAGAAAACAACAGACAATAACATAAACATGAATTCATGCATTCATGGTATATCAAGCAGAATCCTTCTTCATGTGCTGTCTAGGATAGACAATATATCAGATATTCTCCCTTCCTAGCTTAGGGAATATGGAAAATTAGCGACAGAGCCTGCAGATGGGAAAACTGCTATACAATGCAGAATGTAATGACCAGAAACCTTGTTATTCCACATGTACTGTACACATAAATGGCAGCTTATCCTTAAAAGTTATCCAAAAGTTTTAATACGATTTATGTCCTAACTCATCATCCTCTTATAAATGCAAATAAGAATGATGAAATAATAATTTTAACCCACTCATGTTTTGCATATATTTAGGGTTAACCACTATTGTTGGGAAGGACCTGACAATGAGTCACAGGGTGTGTGTGTTGGCCACATTAATTTCTGTTTTATATTAACCATAATTACATAAAACAATGACTTGTCTTCTACAGTAAGTGAGCTCTGAGCTTTCTATCACAGCCCCTGAGCGTAAAGCTGAAAATCTACTAGTGTTCAGCAATGCGCAGTATGTTGTTTGCTAGATTAACCCCAGAGGTGCACTTACTTCTGTAAACAGGAAAGGGAAATTATTTTGCAGACTAGGGTATAGAGTGATTCAACCAACAGTATATCATATTATAAATAGCTTTGATTTTGTGGGACTAGCTGCATATTTTTAGGCACCATTGAGAAGTAAATATTAGACAAGCATATATACTTCAAATGCATAAGTGCATTTTTTTTAAACTGGCTTTATTGAAGAATAAAACCAAAGCAAAATCTGCAACAAAATAAGCAGCTTTTCTGCAATGTTGAACCTTAGCCTAAAAGGTGTGTAAAACACTTAAGAAATGTGGTGTGAGACATGCTAGACATTTTTCTGGTACATATTATGCCAGATTTCTGGTACAGTTTGCTTAGTAAATCTCCCCCATGGCTGTAATTCTACTTTGTGACTGACCTCTGATGCACATAAACTTCCATAATGGTGGGTCTAATGCTTTTACTTTCTGATAGAGGCTTTCAGTAGGTAAAATGTCACTGTTAGCATTGCTGGAGCAAAGCAACAAAGAGTAGAACAACCTAGACATATGGGATTTTGGAAAATAATCTAGATAATATAACCAGTGACATTCATTACTTCTAGATGTGGACTCTAGGCCATATGGCACAGCTTACACTAACAATTACCACCCTTCCTATGTAAACATGTGCTACTGTAATAAATGCATGTTTGCAGAGAAATAAAATACCATTGCTTCACATACTGCAGTACTTACAGGAGCATCTCAATAAATTAGAATACCTTTCAAACATTTATTTATTTCAGTCATTCAATTAAAAAGTGACCTCCTATATTTTCTAGATTCTTTACACACAGAGTGTTCTATTTCAAGTGTTTTATTTCTGTAAATGTTGATTATGGATTACAGGTAATGAAAACCCAAATCTAAGAAAATTAGAATATTGTAAAAAAGTTCAGTATTGTAAATTCAGTGCGTCACCTGCCAAGGTTTCCTAAGCCTTTAAATGGTCCCTCAGTCTGGTTCAGTAGGACACACAATCATGGAAGACGCTGATTATGAATTGTATTACTGAATTACTGAAATGAATGAACGTTTCAAAAATATTTTAATCTATTGAGATGCACTTGTATATGATGTTCATACCACTGCCCTCTGCAACCAGTAGTAGACAATGCCAGGTCCAAGGTGTAAAATGTACTAGGTCCCTGGGGTACTGAGGAATTACTGAATGACAAAGGGTTTCTGCAAATACCATCTCTATAGTTAAACATGCTTAAAGGGGTTGTCCAGTTTCAATTTGCTATATACTTTCGGTGTCAATTCCGCACGGTTTTCTATATCTCTGCTTGCTGTCTTTCATTCTTCCTAATTTTAGTGGATGAAACTCAGTCCATGGTCATGTGATGGACACACAGGTGCACAGATCGTTACCAGGCAGATGTCTGATTACTGTACTGTAACTATGACGAGCTGTGCACCTGTGTATCCATCACATGACCATGGACTGATTTTTATCCACTGGGAGTAAGCAGAATGAATGAAAGCAAGCAGAGATCTAGAAAATGTGAGGAATTGATACACAAAGAACATTGGAAAATTGTACAACTTTTCATTATACAAACAATTAACATTTATTTAAAAAAAGAACAACCCCTTTAACCATTTATGGTTATGGTTCAGGACTGGACACATTTTTTTTTTCCGTACATGCAGTTATGAGGGCTATAGCATTTTTGTGTCGTTTTTGGTGATAAATAGGGCTTTATTTCTATGTTGTTTTTATTTTTCTATTTTTTTTTCTTTTTTCTTTAAATGTAAACAAAAAGGAGGGGAAATGTCTTGTTTTTCACATTTTTCCATTTTTTTTTAATAGCAGAAAGTGCTACTAAATAGAAAAATGTAAATAGCTTTCCCTCTGTGTTACGGTCATTTTCACTTATTGTTGTGTTGCTGGATGTGGGGCTAGAACCTGTGACGAGGGTGTGGCGGCAGGTTAACTTGTAGTGGCAGGGGGCTAATCTTGCAAAAACATATATATATATATATATATATATATATATATATATATATATATATACCTTGCAGGGTTAGAAGTGGACTGCCCGGATGTATAAAATCTATGGGCTGTCTGGAAGAGGTTAAGTGCTGCTGCTGTAAGTGAAAACAGATCAGCACAAGGAATGCCATATTATGAACGCAACAAGAAAGATAAAGATGCAAGGATGAAGAAATACATCAATGAATGGATTGAAATATCTTACTAAAGTAATGCAAAAATTAGTCACATACTCATTAACTGTCCCAAATTTGCTGGGATTTCCCAAATTTTTTTAAAGCAATCCAGGCAAATTTGTCTTGTAGGGGGCAAGGTTTATGCAAAGCTCGTAGTAGATTCAGAGGTAATGATTAAAGGGGTTGTCCAGGATAACCAGTTTTTTTATATGAGGTTGGGGAATGTGAAAAAAAAAATTAAAAAAAACAAACAAACACTCTCACTGGTCCCTGGTGCTCTCCCAGCATGGTCCAGTTCTACTGTCCCTGGCCTCATATGTCAAAAACTGGTTATCCTGGACACCCCCTTTAAACATCCTGATATATATTCATTCAATTTCATAACATCCAAAAAACAAATGTCAAGGTAGTGCACTGGTTAAACATTACTGTGTGCAAATAGATTATGGCAGTCTGGAACTGATTATGAACTGAAAACTGAAAATTAATTATGGGAGCCTGAAACTGTGTGAGTTGCACCATATCTATAATCTATAACTTTTATTTTCCTGTCCTGTTTCCTATTTCTCACTCTCTCTCTCTGAGAGAGAGAGAGAGAGAGAGAGATTATGCAGCTGTGGAAGCAGAGAGACAGCTGTTAGTGACAGCCGGAATCCTCAAAGAGAAGGCGGGGATGGTTTATTTCTAGTTCTGCTTCCCAATATTGTATACAAGGAAATCAATAAGAGCTGTGTATACAACTATGGAAGCTTCACTGGAAGTAAGCAGATGAAAACGCATAGTAGTCTGCTGCCTACTAGGTGCAATAAAGGGGCAGATTTACTAATCAAAATGTGCCAGAGCTCGGCATAATTTGTTCCAAAATATTGGCAAACATGTCCTACACCACATTTATTATGTGCTTTAGACACTTTTTGTGCCTTGTGATTGCAAGATAGCTTTGTATCGGGGAACTACAGGGGCTGCTCTTCATATCTGCAGCGTATACCTCCTGTAAATGGGACTAATGTATCAGCCCCAGGTACAGGGGAAATCAGAAATAAAAGTCATTTTGAAATACCCCCAATGGTCTATTCTGACCTTATGAGGAGCATAATGTGTAAAATACAGTGGGGAAAAAAGTATTTAGTTAGCCACCAATTGTGCAAGTTCTCCCACTTAAAAAGATGAGAGGCCTGTAATTGACATCATAGGTAGACCTCAACTATGAGAGACAAAATGAGAAAACAAACCCAGAAAATCACATTGTCTGATTTTTTAAGAATTTATTTGCAAATTATGGTGGGAAATAAGTATTTGTCACCTACAAACAAGCAAGATTTCTGGCTCTCACAGACCTGTAACTTCTTCTTTAAGAGGCTCCTCTGTCCTCCACTCATTACCTGTAGTAATGGCTCCTGTTTGAAATTGTTATCAGTATAAAAGACACCTGTCCACAACCTCAAACAGTCACACTCCAAACTCCACTATGGTGAAGACCAAAGAGCTGTGGAAGGACACCAGAAACAAAATTGTAGACCTGCACCAGGCTGGGAAGACTGAATCTGCAATAGGCAAGCAGCTTGGTGTGAAGAAATCAACTGTGAGAGCAATAATTAGAAAATGGAAGACATACAAGACCACTGATAATCTCCCTCGATCAGGGGCTCCACACAAGATCTCACCCCGTGGGGTCAAGATGATCAGAAGAACGGTGAGCAAAAATCCCAGAACCACACGGGGGGATCTAGTGAATGACCTGCGGAAAGCTGGAACTAACGTAACAAAGGCTACCGTCAGTAACACACTACGCCGCCAGAGACTCCGATCCTGCAGTGCCAGACGTGTCCCCCTGCTTAAGCCAGTACATATCTGGGCCCGTCTGAAGTTTGCTAGAGAGCATTTGGATGTTCCAGAAGAGTATTGGGAGAATGTCATATGGTCAGATGAAACCAAAGTAGAACTGTTTGGTAGAAACACAACTCGTCGTGTTTGGAGGAGAGTGAATGCTGAGTTGCATCCAAAGAACACCATACCTACTGTGAAGCATGGGGTGGCAACATCATGCTTTGGGGCTGTTTCTCTGCAAAGGGACCAGGACGACTGATCCGTGTACATGAAAGAATGAATGGGGCCATGTATTGTGAGATTTTGAGTGCAAACCTCCTTCCATCAGCAAGGCTATTGAAGATGAAACGTGGCTGGGTCTTTAGGCATGACAATGATCCCAAGCACACTGCCAGGGCATCGAAGGAGTGGCTTCGTAAGAAGCATTTCAAGGTCCTGGAGTGGCCTAGCCAGTCTCCAGAACTCAACCCTATAGAAAACCTTTGGAGGGAGTTGAAAGTCCGTGTTGCCCAGCGACAGCCCCAAAACATCACTGCTCTAAAGGAGATCTGCATGGAGGAATGGGCCAACATACCAGCAACAGTGTGTGCCAAACTTGTGAAGACTTACAGAAAATGTTTGACCTCTGTCATTGCCAACAAAGGATATATAACAAAGTATTGAGATGAACTTTTGTTATTGACCAAATACTTATTTTCCACCATAATTTGCAAATAAATTCTTTAAAAATCAGACAATGTGATTTTCTGGATTTGTTTTCTCATTTTGTCTCTCATAGTTGAGGTCTACCAGAGAAAACCACTCTATTGAAGATTTGCGGGTTGTGGTTTTAATGGGACATTTTAAGACGCAGGAAAAAAAGGAAAGAATCAGAATACAAGTTTATGGAAAAATTTCAAACTCTGCAATTTGGACTTAATATTCATGCCAGCTTCATGTCACACTATGTATGACCTGTGAGGGTCACAAATCACCTCCTGATAGCAAACAGATAACAGATCCCTCTGTCACGCACCACAACTTTCCAGATTGTTTTTTGACCTTTTGTAAATAACTTCTCTACTTAGATTGCATTTTGTTTTGGCCTTTTTTTTAAGGACTCTAAAATGCTTTGAAGACCATGTGTATAAAAATCTGTGAATTTTCAGTTATTGTATCACACCATGTCTGATGAAGGGAGCTAGTACTCCTGAAAGCTTACTTATAAATATACTCAGTTAGCCTCTAAAAGGTATCGCCTGATTTCTTTACTCTTCCAATAGTTGAGGTCTATCTATGATGTCAATTACAGGCCTCTCTCATCTTTTTAAGTGGGTGAATTTGCACAATTGGAGGCTGACTAAATACATTTTTTCCCCACACAATATATACAGTGCCTTGCGAAAGTATTCGGCCCCCTTGAACTTTTCAACCTTTTGCCACATTTCAGGCTTCAAACATAAAGATATCAAATTTAAATTTTTTGGTGAAGAATCAACAAGTGGGACACAATTGTGAAGTGGAACGAAATGTATTGTTTTTTTTAAACTTTTGTAAAAAATAAAAAACTGAAAAGTGGGGTGTGCAATATTATTCGGCCCCTTTACTTTCAGTGCAGCAAACTCACTCCAGAAGTTCAGTGAGGATCTCTGAATGATCCAATCTTGTCCTAAATGACTGAGGATGATAAATATAATCTACCTGTGTGTAATCAAGTCTCCGTATAAATGCACCTGCTCTGTGATAGTCTCAGGGTTCTGTTTAATGCGCAGAGAGCATCATGAAGACCAAGGAACACACCAGGCAGGTCCGTGATACTGTTGTGGAGAAGTTTAAAGCCGGATTTGGATACAAAAAGATTTCCCAAACTTTAAACATCACAAGGAGCACTGTGCAAGCGATCATATTGAAATGGAAGGAATATCAGACCACTGCAAATCTACCAAGACCCGGCTGTCCCTCTAAATTTTCATCTCAAACAAGGAGAAGACTGATCAGAGATGCAGCCAAGAGGCCCATGATCACTCTGGATGAACTGCAGAGATCTACAGCTGAGGTGGGAGAGTCTGTCCATAGGACAACAATCAGTCGTACACTGCACAAATCTGGCCTTTATGGAAGAGTGGCAAGAAGAAAACCATTTCTCAAAGATATCCATAAAAAGTCTCGTTTAAAGTTTGCCACAAGCCACCTGGGAGACACACCAAACATGTGGAAGAAGGTGCTCTGGTCAGATGAAACCAAAATCGAACTTTTTGGCCACAATGCAAAACTATATGTTTGGCGTAAAAGCAACACAGCTCATCACCCTGAACACACCATCCCCACTGTCAAACATGGTGGTGGCAGCATCATGGTTTGGGCCTGCATTTCTTCAGCAGGGACAGGGAAGATGGTTAAAATTGATGGGAAGATAGATGGAGCCAAATACATGACTATTCTGGAAGAAAACCTCTTGGAGTCTGCAAAAGACCTGAGACTGGGACGGAGATTTATTTTCCAACAAGACAATGATCCCAAACATAAAGCAAAATCTACAATGGAATGGTTCACAAATAAACGTATCCAGGTGTTAGAATGGCCAAGTCAAACTCCAGACCTGAATCCAATCGAGAATCTGTGGAAAGAGTTGAAAACTGCTGTTCACAAACGCTCTCCATCCAACCTCACTGAGCTCCAGCTGTTTTCCAAGGAAGAATGGGCAAGAATTTCAGTCTCTCGATGTGCAAAACTGATAGAGACATACCCCAAGCGACTTGCAGCTGTAATCGCAGCAAAAAGTGGCACTACAAAGTATTAACTTAAGGGGGCCAAATAATTTGGCACGCCCCACTTTTCAGTTTTTTATTTTTTATGAAAGTTTAAAATCGTCCCACTTGTTGTTGATTCTTCACCCAAAAATTAAAATTTTATATCCTTATGTTTGAAGCCTGAAATGTGGCAAAAGGTTGAAAAGTTCAAGGGGGCCGAATACTTTCGCAAGGCACTGTATATACAGTAAGTAAAAAAAGAACAACACTAACATGTCCATATGTCTAGCTCAAACTATGTGTCACATACATAAATATTACTGTGATTGTGTGGTAAAACTAATTGAATAAAAATATTTTAGCATCACTTGTTGCTATTAAATAAAATAAAAATGGGAAAAAACAGACAGCCCCCTTTTTTTTTTTTTTTTACATTTTCTCAGAAAAACCTTTCTGCCGCTAGGTTTCCCTCCTTGCTAATTTGCTGTTCACTCCCTGTTACCGGGGAAAGTCTGTCTTTAGAAACCAGGAAGCTCAAAACAGAAAACAGGAATTGGAAGGGGGAGGGGCAGGTCTCTCTTTACAGGTTGTTTACACACAAACCTGCTCTGTGCTGCCTTCCAGTACACAGCTCAGAAGAGTATGCAGCTTGTCACAGCCCCAGCAGCTCTACAGAAGTGAGTGGAAGAAGTCTATCTTCTTCTGATACTGGAAATATCTGACTGTGTGTTATGGTTGATGGTATCACTAGCATCAAGCAGTTTTGCTTGAGGTTTCTTTTTCTCTGTCAGGCATCATTTGTAGATGCATCATAACCTGTATTTGGAGTCTAGTGTCTCTGTATATGGATGTGGTACGGGATTTTCTTATCTATTTGTTGGGTGTTATTTTACAGTTACTTCTAGAATCTAGAATTGTCATTTTAAAGAGAGTCTGTCAGCAGGAAAATCGTAATCAATGTAATCCCAGTATCTTGCTCTTTATATACCTTCCAAATAGGCCTTTGTTATTCAGCATTACATGTCTATTATTGAGACAAATCACAGTTTTATTCATATGCAAATTAGGTGAAAAGTGCTTTTGGGGTGTTGTTTATATTCCCAGGCTTTGCTCTGCACTATAGATAACCTCCCCTTACTGCCCCCAGCTCTCTCCTGTGGGGGTGGAGCTATCAATAATGAATGGTGAGTGGAGTAGGCGGCAGTTGGAGGAGGTAATCTACTACATAGAGTGAAGCCTGGGAAGGAAAAGAAATGCCCCCAAAGTACTTTTCACCTAATTTGCATAGGAATAAAACAACATATATATATATTTTGCTAATGGACCTGTAATGCCAAATAACAAAGGCATATTTGGTTACTTTATTATACCAACAATAGGCCGTAGTATGGTAGGGTAGTTACTAACTACAATGCTAACAACTGCCCTAAACTAATTACCCAAATTCCACAATATCCTAAATTTTAACTTTTATTATAATGTATTAAAATCGTCTATTTGAGTAACTGAAATTAATTCTAAACATGACTAAATATAACTGCGCTAGGGAACATTTAATAGCCTGTAGGCTACATAATATCAGTTCTTTCAAATGTACATGGTCAAAATGGCTTGCCTTTGCAGGAAACCAACTTCAACCGTAGTGCATCCCAATGGGTAAGAGACCCCTGTTGATTTAGTACAATTTTGGGATACCATTAAATGACCTGAGCCCTTGGCTCTTATAACTTACTTGGTGGTTCAAATTTTTCTTGTTTCTGTTTATTTTATTTATTGTTAGTGGGTCACGATCCCAGTATTTATGAATGTGTTTCACTTTTCATGCTCGCCTATGGAATAACATTGTCTATTTTAACCTACTTTTCTTTGCATTCTTTACCCCAAACCCATAGTTCCTTCTCCTTCTGGGGCCCTGTCAGTAGTCTGCTGTCTTGTGTTTGCTTTAAACTAGAGGCCTCTTAGTTCCATGAGCCAGGGATATGTGCCAACACAGCAGCAGGCCTCAGATAGCAGCAAGACTCTGCAAGATGATTACTTATTGGGACCTCTGCAGTGTGATTGAGAAGATGGGCCCACAGAGGAAGAGTACTGGTTGTCCTCAGCATGTTCACAGTGTATAAAAATAAACCGGGGTGTTTCTGAAACAACCAGCCCAAATTGCTATATTATACAGATGCATAACCTGGTTGAAATGCTGTACGATATGGATCTGTACCTGCCATGCCAGGGTGAGCTGGGGGCCCAGCTCAGGGGAATCACCTGTTCACTTGTGGGCCTTTCTGAGCCTGCCTAATTCTATTAATTATTTTTCTCCAACATGAGTAATTTAGCAATTTGAGCAACTGCAATTTGTTTGAGCAATGACCAATTTGGCGGAGCCCTGATCATACACCTCATAGCGTCACCCAAGGCCACACTTGAAAAAGGCCCATGTGTGGGCCCATATGTGGTGTATGGTCTGAAATCTAATAATTTGCTCCATTATTTGAAGATGCTGAGGGAGGCCTTTTTTTTTCTTATTGAGTTTGCCCCCAGGTTGGAGTGATTTGATATCTGCCTTGCAAATTTGGGTATGGTCTCCCGTTTGTTGGTGCTGTCTAGTTTTCTTTCTTATTTGCTAAAAGTATTTGGATATTCAAAAATCACTTCTACATGTGATTGTTAGATATCTCCTGAGTCCCTCTTTGGCCTCCATATTTGTTAGGGTTCTTTATAGTCCTGTCCTTTTTATGTACTTTGGATAATGCATGAAGGTGCTTTCATGGTGATAACAAGATCCTACGCAAATTGATGATAAAAAGCTGAAAACCCTTAGCTACCTATCTAACTAGAAGGGTGTTATAAGCTGTAGCATTACGATGTAATAGGGAATAAATATTAGTTAAAATGCTACAATATTAGTTAATAAATATACTATACTTTAGCAAATTTTGTATATATATATATATATATATATATATATACATTATTTATCATTATTGGTATGACATATCATTATTTGTCTAAAATGGAACTATAAGAGATAATTATTTTCCATCCTGCTACTATTTTGAAAGTACATACTTGTCATATAATGTGTATACAGTATTAAAGCTATGTGATTACATAAAAATATTGGAATTGGAGTGGTAAGAAACAAAAAAAAATAAATAAAAAGCATACTAATAGTACAGAATAAATAACTCTCCTTGACATGTCTTCCACCTTTATCATCTTAATGGGATTATCCTCTCAGGGCACAAATGAGCTCTACAGAGCTGCCTCCATATTCTACGTGCAAATGTTTACTTATTATTGTTACGTATTATAAACTGCACAGCTTGTGACAGTAACTGATGTACAGGTCACACAGGAGATATTAGGCTATTTTAAGAAACAGGAAAAATATAAGTATATATGACCTGTACTGAAAAAATACAGGGCATGATCTGCGATAATACGTACAGTACACAGTGCATGGCAGCTTATCTTATAAAAGTGCAACTACATTTCAAAGGAAGGATTTAATCCCGGATTAAATATCCAAGTGTATTGTACATGACCTGTTTGAACTCCTACATGGAATTTTTATTGCGCTTGGTATGCAGGCTAGGCTAAGAAAGAGACAATAGCAAGCAGTTTCTACATATTTTCTAAGGATAAAACAAATCAGTTTGTAGTATTTTACTTGTTTTACTCACCTCTGTCACATTCCCAACATTAACTAATTTCTTAGACTGTGCCACAAATCCCAGTACTCCAGTATCCAGTGGGAAAACAATTTCACAGTCTGGTGGCACCAAGCAATCTTCCATGATAGCATCCTTATTGACATTGAACAGCCTAGTGGCCAACTCTGCAGTACCATTCCTCATTCGGTACATGAACAAACTCATACGGTCCGCTTGAATAATAAAGGACATCCTTTTGAGTACATTGAACACACATCTTTCAACATTGAGGTTCTCCTGGAATCCTCTGATGAGGTCGAAGACAAGTTCACTTTCATCCACACTGCTCAGGTCATGGTACTTACTGAAGTCCACATTTGTGATGTCAGAGCTCAAAAGATCAAATATAATTCCAGGTCGAAATTTATTGTCATAGTAATCTTTGGCAAAAGTTGGGTCGGAGTCTAAAAACTTCTCTACTGCCTCCTCTGTCAGTGCACTCATGTTGAGTACAGTACTTACGGATCAGACTGCACCTTCCCAGGAATGCCTCTGGATCCAGCGGAGGTAGTCTACAGCATCAAAAGAAAAAAAAAAGAAAAAAATGGAGAATTACGGAAACCCAGGGAAATTCTGATATCCCCTGGGTATTGCTCCTTCAGGGGGACAGAAGGAGCTCATGCCATCTCCCTGCTCTGAGCTGTAAGCCTGATTTGGAAGCATTCGTGTAAGATGATTCTTAGCAAGCCCAGCATTATTCCACTAATAGTGAAGGTGAAATGGGGATTACCCTGATCATTTTAAATGGTCACATGACATTTTTGTAATCCAGTAACCAATCATATTAAAGGCTGAAGACGATTGCCAATGATACTCAAACCATTGTGGCTGGCAGATTAAGTATGAGTTAAGAAAAGCAACATGTTTGTAGAGGCAGACTGATTAAAAATTCACAGTATGCTAAAGTATGCGTATATATGGAATTGCGATGTTATCACTTGCTAGAAGAGAGTCTAGCACTTTCTTTATTGACTACAGAACTATACATTTAACTGTTTAGGCAGCATCATAAATGAAATAGTGTTTTCAAGTAAAGGGAATGTATTGCCAGAAAATGACAATCAGGTTTTTTAAAAGATTTTTAAGTTTTTTCCTAGTTTTTTATATTTGACAAGTCACATAAAAAAATATTGAAATAGTACCGTTTTCACACTGACCACTAGAGCAGACACAGTAAGTTGATTATTATTATTATTCCTGATCACTTGTCTGCTTTGTACTATTGTATATACGGGATATTGAATATGGGCCACTCGGCCGACAAGCAACCTGCCCTGAAGTCCCTTACCCTGACTGTTACTGCAGAATGCAGCCTGGCGGCTACCGCTCTATGCCTTTGTGGTCCCCAATGCAGGCAACACTGAGAGTATTTGTTGGTTCGCCCAGTGGTTTCGTTTCCAGAGAATAATGAGCGGACCCAGGGGAGGTGATTAAACATAACAAACAATGTCACTCACCTCTCCTGGGCTCCGGCATGGGTCTTCCATTATGCGTCACGACGCTGGCGTAACCCATGTGACCGCTGAGGCTCAATCACTGGCCTCAGTGGTCTCTGAAGACATTGATGAGGCCAGAAGACCCACGCCGGAGCCCAGGGGAGGTAAGTAACACTATTACATGTTTAATCACCTCCCCTGGACTACCACTCCTTATCTGGAATGAATGAATCTGAAAAGACCCCAGAGTGTAATAATGGTTCATGGGACATTATTCTTAAAGGGGTTGTACAGGAAGTGGACAAACTCTGGAAGGGCCTGGGACAGGTATGACATAAAAAAAAAAACATACTTACCTGTCCCCGGCACTCCAGTGTCCAACCCATTTGGTCATGTGCCGTGCCTCGTTCCCCAGAAACCCCACACCCCACGTGACCGCTGAGGCCAATAAGCAGCCTCAAAGGATGCTGGAGAGAGACTGGTGATGTCACTCACAAATGTCCCATATGTCTCTCTCCAGTCACATGGGGTGTAGGGCTCCAAACAGGCTGCAGCAGCAGACACCGTAGCATGGGGGTGTCTGATGGCTGCTGTTACACCTACAGTTTAATTGCCACCTTGACCACACTGTCTTTAATTTTACTTACATAGAACTACTGCCTTTATATTAGAGACGGCAGCCCTGTGTCACAGAAATGTCTGCTTTAATTGGAGTGAGAGGCAGCACTCCTGTGTAAAGTTACAGTTTCAGTATGACATGGTAACATAGGACTGCTGCCTCTCCCTCCATGTAAAGCAGTCCTGTGTAAAATTGCTTTACACAGAACTGCTTTGCATGGAGGGAGAGGCAGCAGGCCTATGTAAGTTATAGTTTCAGTCTGGCATTGTAACTTACATAGGATTGCTGCCTCTCCCTCCATGTAAAGCAGTCTTCAAACTAAAACTGTAACTTACATTATAGGACTGCTGCCTCTCCCTCCATGTAAAGCAGTCCTGTGCAAAATTACTTTACGCAGGACTGCTTTACATGGAGGAGCTACATATGCTGGCCTTGCCTATTTGTATGGACTCTGCCTACTTACACTCAGCCTGTCTATAAAGTGGGGCCACTTTTAAATTTTTTTCCAGGGTCACTTTAAGTTCTCAATCTGCCCCTGCTCCATGGTAACTTGTCCAATGAGTAGGCTGGTGACAACACATATTGGCAGAAATTCTGCCTCTGCTGTGTGTTATCACCAACATATTAGTTGGGCTAGTGATTGTAGTGTGAGACAGACCAAGCTCACTAGAAGCGCACTCTACTCTATTACTTCATGGAAAATATAATAATCAATGAAAATTCTCAATTAAATCCCATTAAGTTGTCATATAGTGCATGCATTCTGCTGTTAACAGATAAAAGAAATGTGGAAAGTCTGTGAGCAAAATAAAAGAATATTAACACAATGATTGTGATCGAATTTGTCCAAGGGTCTCATTTAGAGATGAGCGAATGGATTCTTTACGAAGCAGGTTTGACCTGAATATTGCAAATTATACGGTTTTTATGCTGATTCGTTTCGGATGAACTAAAGTGGCTGTCACCACATGTACTGCGCAGGAAACACAATACAAATACTGTCACAATACAAAAATTTAAACATAGGACAATACAAGCATAAAACTTGAAAACCATCAGATATCTGAAGGCAGTAAATGTTAAGATGCAAAACCAACATGGGGAAAAAGGGGAAGGGGATAACCCAGAAGGAGAGGAAGTGGGTAGAGGGTGGATCCCACCTGAGGGAGGGAAAGCAAAATATATACTCAACCCAACCTAAAAATCACAGTTGTAGACAGTATAGCAGACCTGGGATGTTGGAGCCCAAACCTTATTAAAAAGTGGGGGATATCAGAAACTAAAGATTTAATTATTTCATGAAGCATAACAGTGTCAATGAGACAGGATAACATCTGACAATGAGAGAAATGGCTTTCTCTGATTGGCCGCGATGTGGATCCGGGCAGCCAACAAGATGTATTGAAGTAATTTAAAATGGGCATATTTGAGATTGGCAGATTTGAGGTTAAGAAGAAAAATAGGGGATGACAATGGAAAAGACTTTCCAAAAAGACGTTGAGTTATTCTATGAATAGCTATCCAAAAACGGCGGGCATGAGGGCAGGACCACCAAATATGGAAAGTGGTGCCTAAGGCATTGCAACAGTCAATCCATTGAGCTGGGGTTAGGATAGAGTCAAGGTCTTGTTCCCAGGCCACCATAAAGTCAAGCTTAGTGTCTCAGGGTGGAGTGTTAAGCAAACCATATATAAATGAGAGAGAACTCCTTTCTGTCACTCTAAACTGAGTCTCTCAAAACTGGTAGGGGAGATCTCTGGATTGAGTGGAGTGAGGGAACGGAGAAAATGGAAGACCTGTGCAGTTTGAAAAGCCTCTGAGGGAGGCAGGGAGATTGTAACAGTAAAGTATTCTTTGGTGAAAACCCGCCGGTTACAGAGGAAATCATTAAGGTGGTGAAACCGTGCGTGTATCCACCAAACAAACACCTCAGGGAATAGGCCGGGGGGGGGGGGGGAAGAGAGGGTTAAGAAATAATGCTATCAGAGGAGAGAGACACATGTCTTTTGAGTCAGTGTGACGTTCTAGTGCTACCTGACATTAGCTGATAGCCTCTCAGCCAATAGACAGTGACAGGTGGACACCTTACCGTGCTGATGTTATATACACTATTTAAGGTACTGTAGGTAGAGATGGGGAAAGGTCTGTGTGTAATCTCACTACATCATACAGAGCACTCAGTTCTGAAAAGCTTACAATTGCAAGCACTAGAACTAGAGAATTTTAGGAATAGAACAGTTTAGTCAGATTTAATCAATTAGTGACAGAACCATATAGATTAAGGCTGGAGTCACTTTGACTGCCTCACTTTGTCTCCCCCCACTTACTTACCTTTGATCTTTACAAGTGTCTGCGCAGGCTGACAGCTCCCTCCTCCTCCTGGAGTCTTGTACTGCAGGGGATGACCAATTACATTGGGTTGTGGCAGACCAATGTAATCAATCCCTGACTCTGCTCCAAGTATAGTACATGTTCTGTCATGTGCGTGTGTACATGTTTTGTCTTCTGAGGCAATGTAGATATATATATATATATATATATGTGTGTGTGTGTGTGTGCGGGTACATTAATACAGTATCTATCTATATGTATATATGTGTATATATATAAATGGCATCTGTGGGGACCTACTCAGTTTCTGCATTGAGCACTTCCATTAATAAAGGTGAAAGCGCTAATTGCACTGTTAGCAGTATCAGGCCCTGTTCACACGGTGGAATCTGGCACCGATTTTGAGGTGGATTTTGCCCCCAAATCAGAGGCAGATTCTGCCCTCATTCTGCCTCCCATGAGGTTTTGGTGGCACCTCCAGTAAACACAGGATTTCTGTACTTCCTGAGAATGAAGATGAAGCTTTTGAATATTAGCTCGCTCATCACAGTCACAGGATGATATTGCATTCAAGAGTGATGTGATATTGAGTCAGGCTTCTGAGTGTTTCTCCTCCATAATGCATAATTTATCGCAGGGCCTTTCTGCACTGTCAACCGTGTCTCCTTTATCTTCTTCACTGACATGAATCCCTGGTAGTCATGTGGCACCTAAAAATCTATTTCTCCTAGTCAGAGCAGTCTTGCTTATCTTTTTGATGAGGTAGATAAGAACAGTCAGCATTATGTACAAGCAGAGGAGGAAGACATGGCTGTTGGTGGTGGAGGTAGTAGTGGCAAGGGATGAGGTACTACTGGTAGTCGTTCTGCCGGAGAACTAGGCTGAAATTTGGAGGTGGAAATTATTAGGGTGTGCAGGAATACTATGACCATGATGTGTCAGAAAAAAGCAGGGAAAACAATGACATTGTTGATTCTTTTGCAGATAGGATCTGGCAACTGGGTCAGGGTGACAAGGTGACATCAGATGAAGAACATGATGGCACTGGTAATACTGCAGTAACGATTCCAGTCAATACGTAGCCCAACATCTAAAAAGCCTGGCCGAGGCAGACCTAGAGGAAGCTCGCAGGGTGGGGGTGGTGGCACTGGTGGCTTTAGTGGCAGACATGTTTCCGCTGCTGCTGGTGTTGGAGAGCAGCAACCACATGTGGTCAGTGCCCGTGTGGGAATTTTTATAAATTTATAAAATTTATATTTCTAAACAACAAATCCATGGCAATGTGCATACAGCAACAAATGTAGGGAGTACATTTCCACGTACTAACATGAAACACATAATCCTCTTATTTGGCAAAATAGACTTGGCAGTGGCACTGAGAGGTGAAGTGATCAAGACTGTTATATTCCACCACCTGTAATCTTTGTTGTAGGCAGGCCACAGCTACACCCATCACATGGTCATCGTTTCTCCTGCTCCACCTCATTCTCTTCCACGCCAACATCAGACATCTATAAGGGAATGTGTGTACATGTGTGTATTTTGGCCCACTCCTCATGAGCAAACTTCTCCAGTTGTCTCGGGTTTGAAGGGTGCCTTTTCCAGACGGAATGTTTCAGCTCCTTACAAAGATGCTCAATAGGATTTAGGTCAGGGCTCATAGAAGGCCACTTCAGAATAGTCCAATGTTTTCCTCTTAGCCATTCTTGGGTGTTTTTAGCTGTGTGTTTTGTGTCATTATCCTGTTGCAAGACCCTTGACCTGCGACTGAGACCAAGCTTTCTGACACTGGCCAGCACATTTCTCTCTAGAATCCCTTGATAGTCTTGAGATTTCATTGTACCCTGCACAGATTCAAGACACCCTGTGCCAGATGCAGCAAAGCAGCCCCAGAACATAACAGAGCCTCCTCCATGTTTCACAGTAGGGACAGTGTTCTTTTCAAGGTATGCTCAATTTTTCTGTCTGTGAACATAGAGCTGATGTGCCTTGCCAAAAATTTTGATTTTTGTCACATCTGCTCATAGGACATTCTCCCAGAAGCTTTGTGACTTGTCAACATGTAGTTTGGTAAATTACTTTTGTCAGATTCAAGTTATTTCTGTGACCATTGTGGGTTTTTCTTTCATTAAACGAGGGGTACAAACAATTTTGTCCACATGTGTATATCATTAGAGGCTCACAAAGGAAGTGTGTCTGCTTCTCAAGTCCATTGAAGAAGCCATCAAATTTGTTAGCAGGGACAACTGCAGCATCAGCGATGTGATCCCTTTATTGTATATCTTACAGGAAACACAGTCATGCAACAAAGGACGTAAGAGAAGGAACAATTTCCACCTCTTAGTTGATGAAGGAGGATAAGTATTTGGGTCAGGGTGATTATGGTGGAGGTAGTGGGACTTTTAGACTGAAAGAGGGGAAGGAGGAAGACTCTCCTTTGGATGCAGAGGGTGCCGATATGTCACAGGCGCAGCCAGGGGAGGAGGTTGATCCTTATTCCTTTCATTATGATGATGATGACAACGACCATGCTGGCGAAGAACACCAACCATGGCAGGTCCCTGGATCCATGTGCACACTGGCAAGCATGGCAGGCTCCACTGCTTACATGGTGACAAGCGTATTATTAGCATCAAGCAGAGAGATGAGTACTGGATGGCTGTGCTCTTAGACACACAGTTGTTACCCAGTCTCTTCCGACTCCGGTGGATTAACCCCCTGGATGCCGTGATCAATAGCGATCATGGCATCCAGGGGTCCGGGGGCAAGATCGCTCCCCCCGTTGCCCCTCGGAAGATTGCGGTTTCTGAGGGGTTGCCATGGCAGCCAGGAGGCCGGGCAATGGCCTCCTGAGTTTTTGGCAGCGGATTAACCTTTGACTGTCCAAGCGTTCAACAGTAAACAGATATTTATTGAGGAACAAGAATAATACACTGTATTCTGTAACTTATGATCTCAGCTACTTGTCTGTGAGCTCCATGTGCTCTGCTCTGTGCTGTAGCTACAAAAACAAAACAGAGAGGAACTTCCTGGTTTTGTTACTGTAGCCCCCACCTTTTTAACAGAGCTTTATTAACAACTTAACACTATGCCTAGAGACAGAAGCTTATGCAGTTATAAACATATAAAGAGTAGTTGTTGCAATACAGGCAATAATAAACATTATTCCAACATGAGTGTCTATGCACAGTTCCCATAGGAACTAATGTGCGATGTTCTGCAATACTATGCATTGCAGTCCATTGCACAAGTAATCTGAGATCCCAACTCCAAGTCCCCTTGTGGAACATGTAAAAAGGAAAAAAAAAAAAAACCCACACACACATAGTTTAAAATACATAATAATAAACAAACAAACAATAAAAGGTTAAAAAAAACATCTTTATATTTAACAAATACATAATGTAAACAAAAATGAATAAACAAACATGTTAGGTATCCCCATATGCGTATAAGCCCCCATTATCCAAAAATAGCGTTATTTATCCTGTATGGTGAAGGCCGTAAAAAAATATATACCGCAATGCGCAAATTAACGTATATTGCTCACTTTGCTTTCCCCCAAAAATAATAAAAGTGTTCAAAAAGTCATACATAACAAATATTGATACCAATAAAAAGTACAACTTACCAACAAATACAGAGCCCTGACATATCTCTGTCAACAATACAAAAAGTTATAGGTGTCAGAATACGGTGACCACAGGAAAAAACGTTCACTTTCAATAAGTGATATTTTATGTGTAAAAGCAGTAAAACGTAATAAAAACCAGTATAACTATCGTATCCCCGTAATCATAATGACCTGCCGGACAAAGCTGCATTGTTAATGCAGAGTGAATGCAGTAAAAACAAATAGCAAAGAATTATGATAGAATTGTGTGTTATTTCAAATGGACCCCCAAAAAACGTAAGTAAAAGCTAATCAAACCTTTATACAGTCATATGAAAAAGTTTGGGCACCCCTATTAATCTTAATCATTTTTAGTTCTAAATATTTGGGTGTTTGCAACAGCCATTTCAATTTGATATATCTAATAACTGATGGACACAGTAATATTTCAGGATTGAAATGAGGTTTATTGTACTAACAGAAAATGTGCAATATGCATTAAACCAAAATTTGACCGATGCAAAAATTTGGGTACCCTTATCATTTTATTGATTTGAATACTCCTAACTACTTTTTACTGACTTACTGAAGCACAAAATTGGTTTTGTAACCTCACTGAGCTTTGAACTTCATAGCCAGGTGTATCCAATCATGAGAAAAGGTATTTAAGGTGGCCAATTGCAAGTTGTTCTCCTATTTGAATCTCCTCTGAAAAGTGGCATAATGGGCTCCTCAAAACAACTCTCAAATGATCTGAAAACAAAGATTGTTCAACATAGTTGTTCAGGGGGGAGGTTCCATCATGCTTTGGGGCTGTGTGGCCAATGCCGGCACCGGGAATCTTGTTAAAGTTGAGGGTCGCATGGATTCAACTCAGTATCAGCAGATTCTTGAGAATAATGTACAAGAATCAGTGACGAATTTGAAGTTACGCCGGGGATGGATATTTCAGCAAGACAATGATCCAAAACACAGCTCCAAATCTACTCAGGCATTCATGCAGAGGAACAATTACAATGTTCTGGAATGGCCATCCCAGTCCCCAGACCTGAATATCATTGAACATCTGTGGGATAATTTGAAGCGGGCTGTCCATGCTCGGCGACCATCAAACTTAACTGAACTGGAATTGTTTTGTAAAGAGGAACGGTCAAAAATACCTTCATCCAGGATCCAGGAACTGATTAAAAGCTACAGGAAGCGACTAGAGGCTGTTATTTTTGCAAAGGGAGGATCTACTAAATATTAATGTCACTTTTCTGTTGAGGTGCCCATACTTTTGCACCGGTCAAATTTTGGTTTAATGCATATTGCACATTTTCTGTTAGTACAATAAACCTCATTTCAATCCTGAAATATTACTGTGTCCATCAGTTATTAGATATATCAAATTGAAATGGCTGTTGCAAACACCCAAATATTTAGAACTAAAAATGATTAAGATTAATAGGGGTGCCCAAACTTTTTCATATGACTGTATGTACCCTGATATGATGCACAATGAAAGTACAATACGTCACACAAAGAATAAGCCCTCACATAGCTACAGTGGGGAAAAAAGTATTTAGTCAGCCACCAATTGTGCAAGTTCTCCCACTTAAAAAGATGAGAGAGGCCTGTAATTGTCATCATAGGTAGACCTCAACTATGAGAGACAAAATGAGAAAACATATCTAGAAAATCACATTGTCTGATTTTTAAAGAATTTATCTGCAAATTATGGTGGAAAATAAGTATTTGGTCAATAACAAAAGTTCATCTCAATACTTTGTTATATATCCTTTGTTGGCAATGACAGAGGTCAAACGTTTTCTGTAAGTCTTCACAAGGTTGGCACACACTGTTGCTGGTATGTTGGCCCATTCCTCCATGCAGATCTCCTCTAGAGCAGTGATGTTTTGGGGCTGTCGCTGGGCAACATGGACTTTCAACTCCCTCCAAAGGTTTTCTATGGGGTTGAGATCTGGAGACTGGCTAGGCCACTCCAGGACCTTGAAATGCTTCTTATGAAGCCACTCCTTCATTGCCCTGGCGGTGTGCTTGGGATCATTGTCATGTTGAAAGACCCAGCCACGTTTCATCTTCAATGCCCTTGCTGATGGAAGGAGGTTTGCACTCAAAATCTCACGATACATGGCCCCATTCATTCTTTCACGTACACGGATCAGTCGTCCTGGTCCCTTTGCAGAGAAACAGCCCCAAAGCATGATGTTGCCACCCCCATGCTTCACAGTAGGTATGGTGTTCTTTGGATACAACTCAGCATTCACTCTCCTCCAAACACGACGAGTTGTGTTTCTACCAAACAGTTCTACTTTGGTTTCATCTGACCATATGAAATTCTCCTAATTCTCTTCTGGAACATCCAAATGCTCTCTAGCAAACTTCAGACGGGCCCGGATATGCACTGGCTTAAGCAGGGGGACACGTCTGGCACAGCAGGATCTGAGTCCCTGGCAGCGTAGTGTGTTACTGACGGTAGCCTTTGTTATGTTAGTCCCAGCTTTCTGCAGGTCATTCACTAAGTCCCCCCGTGCGGTTCTGGGATTTTTGCTCACTGTTCTTGTGCTTAATTTGACCCCACAGGGTGATATCTTGCGTGGAGCCCCTGGTCGAAGGAGATTATCAGTGGTCTTGTATGTCTTCCATTTTCTAATTATTGCTCCCACAGTTGATTTCTTCACACCAAGCTGCTTGCCTATTGCAGATTCAGTCTTCCCAGCCTGGTGCAGGTCTACAATTTTGTTTCTGGTGTCCTTTCACAGCTCTTTGGTCTTCACCATAGTGGAGTTTGGAGTCTGACCGTTTGAGGTTGTGGACAGGTAGGTGTCTTTTATACTGATAACAATGTCAAACAGGTGCCATTACTACAGGTAATGAGTGGAGGACAGAGGAGCCTCTTAAAGAAGAAGTTACAGGTCTGTGAGAGCCAGAAATCTTGCTTGTTTGTAGGTGACCAAATACTTATTTTCCACCATAATTTGCAAATAAATTCTTTAAAAATCAGACAATGTGATTTTCTAGATATGTTTTCTCATTTTGTCTCTCATAGTTGAGGTCTACCTATGATGTCAATTATAGGCCTCTCTCATCTTTTTAAGTGGGACAACTTGCACAATCGGTGGCTGAATAAATAATTTTTTCCCCACCGTATGTAGATAGAAAAATAAAAAGTTATGAATTTTAGAAGGCGGGGGAGGGAAAATATGAAAAAAATTTGCCGAGCATTTACATACAAACTACCCTACGTCCTTAAAGGGTTAAATCTATACTACTAACCCACTTCACTTCATTATGCAACTCCCTCCTAAATGTCGACCATCTTCCTCCACAATCTTTAGAATCCTTTATCACCATCCTTCCCAAAGATGGGAAAGATCTGACATTATGCGGCAGCTATAGACCAATCCCCTACTTAATTTTTAAATGATGGGCTAAATCCCTAGCACTCCGATTGTCTCCCCTACTCCCCAGATTAATAGGTAATGAACAGGCAGGGTAGAAAAAAATTAACAGGCAGGGAGTGATCAGAGTTATTGAACACACTAGTTCTTCAAAAATCCCCCTGGTCCTACTGGGCATTGATACCAAGAAGGCATTTGACAGGGTTAACTGGTCCTTTCTCACTGCCACCTTTCAGAGATTCGGCATACTAAATGTTTTTACCAATGCTATCCTCTCATTAAATTGAGACCTGAGTGCTAGGATCAGAGTAAACTCTTTTAAAATCAGCAATGGGACAAGGCAGGCTTGCCCCCTCTCCCCCACTCTATCATGGTGATAGAAACATTGATTAAGAAGATTAGGCAAGACCCCGTAGTTCAAGGCATCACAGTAGGTGATTATACCCACAAAACTGTAGCTTTCACAGACGACCTGATGATTCTCACCACTAACCACGTACAATTGATAAACCACCTTCCTGAGCTGTTCACTGAATTCAGAACTATCTCCAACATCATAGTCAACTTCGGCAAATCCAAAATCTTAAGCATCACTAAAAAAAAGAGTATACTATAGCATCTTTAAAACAAAACTCTCCATATCAATGGCCTCTGACAGACATCACATACCTAGGCGTTCCCCAAGACCCTGGCAACCTCTACTACTATAACTACCTTCCTTTACGCCAAAAACAACTACAAGACTTCAAAATACTACTCCTGTCCTTGTTAGGAAGGAAAAATATATTAAAAACATATCTTCTCTCTAAACTTTTATATATATTACGCATACTTCCTATAAGGTTACCTTGATCCTTCTTTGACAAAGTTAAACGCCTGTTTGCAGCCTTTTTCTGGCAACATAAACGCCCCAGGATTAAATATAGTCAGGTTATCCAACCACCGGCTAATAGAGGAATGGAGTTGCTGGTCCTGCTTACCTACTATCATGCACACCAATTGCAGAGGTGGACCCTTTTGACACAACTGGATTGTGACAACAAAGCAGCCATCCAATTAGAACACTGTCTTATGTCTTTTTGGGGAATATTAAAACCCACTTTAACTTGTAGTTCACTCCTATGTAGTGTCATCTTCATGTGGCATAAGCACACGACTACTCACTCTCTACTGTCCACACTGAGATCCACAATGTCATGTGACCTCTGACCATATTTGATTAACCAAAATAGATTTGCACAAACTATATTCGGGTATAGACTCAAACATCCCTAGTTGATGCACAAAATGGGACTGGTGTCAGGAATTGAACCCAGGGACTTTGGCTTCCCAGACTGTAGCTCTTCCAACTGAGCTATTCAACTTCCTGGATAGCTCCTGTGCTGATCTGAAGCCTAGTTCCCAGTGTTTCGAGTCTCAGTTCCCGCCTCTCTGATTTGCTCCACCCTGTTCTCTGATTGAACATTCTATTTAAATCCAGCCTTGCACTCCCTGCCTTGTGAGATTATTGTGCTCTCAGCCTGTAATCTAGCTAGTCTGTCCTGGTCAGCTGCTAATACTGACGCTCATCTTGTGCATCGACCACTGGCTTCCACCTGACTTCGGTATTTGCCTTCTCCTCTAATACTGAAGTTCATCTTGTGCATTGACCACTGGTTTCCTCCTGACTATGGTATTTGCCTTCTCTTTTAATACTGACGTTCATCTTGTGCATTGACCACTGGTTTCCTCCTGACTATGGTATTTGCCTTCTCCTCTAATACTGACGCTAATCTTCTGCATCAATCACTTGCTGCTTCCTGACTATGTTATTAGCCTTGCAATTACTCCAAGTAGTAGCAACCAAAGACTCCGAACCAGACCTGGACCGTTACAACTGGTTTTGAATGACTTCTAGCAATGGCAGGACTTTGTATCCACATGTGAAGTGCTTATCTAACATGCCACTTTAAAGGGCTACCCTTGTCGTGGCTATAATCTTTTTCCATGAAATGTGTATATTTGAAGAGAGTATGTTCACATATCTACAAATTTCTCCTCTCCCTAACGTTCAAGTGCCAAGAGGAGCCACAACAAGCAATTAACACCCACCAGCTGCACCATCAGGAACAGATGTACCTAGAGTGCACCTTTATTTCTGCAGATAACTGTGACCCCATGGAATTCTGGGCCAATAGGTTAGAATAGTGGAAGATGCTGGCCCAGTTTGCCATGGGAGTTTTATCTTGTCTGCCGCAATTGTAATGGCCGAGAGGGTGTTCACTACTGTCGGTAGTGTTGTAACATCTAGAAAGACAAAACTGTCCAAAACTAGCATGGAAAAAATTACATTTGTCAAAATGAATCAGGCATGGATTCTTGAGGATTTTCATACACCTCCAGCTGATGCCTTGGAAAAGTGCGACCGTCTCACTTTATCATGATGTTCAGGGGCTGATTGGCCATGTATATCACCAGGAAAATTCCTGATGGGCCGACTGTAATATGGGCCGCTGGGCCAGCAAGCTGCCTCTCCCAAGTCCCAGTCCTTACTTTGACTATTGCTGCAGAGTGCATCCCAGCGGTCCCCGCTCTAAACCTTTAGAGCGGAGGCCACTGGGCAGCACTTAGAGTACAGTCATGGCCAAAAGTTTTGAGAATGATACAAATATAAATTTTTACAAAGTCTACTGCTTCAGTTTTTCTAATGGCAATTTGCATATACTCCAGAATGTTATAAAGAGTGATCAGCTTAACAGCAATTACTTGCAAAGTCAATATTTGCCTAGAAAATGAACTTTATCCCCCAAAACACATTTCAACATCATTGCAGCCCTGCCTTAAAAGGACCACCTAACATCGTTTCAGTGATTGCTCCATTAACACAGGTGTGGGTGTTGATGAGGACTGGAGATCAATCTGTCATGATTAAGTAAGAATGACACCACTGGACACTTTAAAAGGAGGCTGGGGCTTGCCATCATTGTTTCTCTTCTGTTAACCATGGTTATCTCTAAAGAAACACGTGCAGTCATCATTGCACTGCACAAAAATGGCCTAACTGGGAAGAGTATTGCAGCTAGAAAGATTGCACCTCAGTCAACAATCTATCGCATCATCAAGAACTTCAAGGAGAGAGGTTCCATTGGTGCCAAAAAGGCTCCAGGCCGCCCAAGAAAGACCAGCAAGCGGCAGGACCGTCTCTTAAAAGTGTTTCAGCTGCGGGATCGGGCTACTAGCAGTGCAGAGCTTGCTGAGGAATGGCAGCAGGCAGGTGTGAGTGCATCTGCACGCACTGTGAGGCGGAGACTCTTGGAGCAAGGCCTGGTCTCAAGGAGGGCAGCAAAGAAGCCACTTCTCTCCAGAAAAAACATCAGGGACAGACTGATATTCTGCAAAAGGTACAGGGAGTGGACTGCTGAGGACTGGGGTAAAGTCATTTTCTCTGATGAATCCCCTTTTCGATTGTTTGGAACATCTGGAAAACAGCTTATTCGGAGAAGAAGAGGTGAGCGCTACCACCAGTCTTGTCTCATGCCAACTGTAAAGCATCCTGAAACCATTCATGTGTGGGGTTGCTTCTCAGCCAAGGGAATCGGCTCTCTCACAGTCTTGCCTAAAAACACAGCCATGAATAAAGAATGGTACCAGAATGTCCTCCAAGAGCAACTTCTCCCAACCGTCCAAGAGCAGTTTGGTGCTCAACAATGCCTTTTCCAGCATGATGGAGCACCTTGCCATAAAGCAAAGGTGATAACTAAATGGCTCAGGGAACAAAACATAGAGATTTGGGGTCCATGGCCTGGAAACTCCCCAGATCTTAATCCCATTGAGAACTTGTGGTCAATCATCAAGAGACGGGTGGACAAACAAAAACCAACAAATTCAGACAAAATTAAAGCATTGATTCTGCAAGAATGGACTGCTATCAGTCAGGATTTGGTCCAGAAGTTGATTGAGAGCATGCCAGGGAGAATTGCAGAGGTCCTGAAGAAGAAGGGTCAACACTGCAAATATTGACTTGCTGCATTAACTCATTCTAACTGTCAATATAAGCTTCTGTTACTCATAATATGAATGCAATTCTATTTCTGTATGTGATAAAAACATCTGACAAACACACATAAAAACCAGAGGGCAGCAGATCATGTGAAAATATAATATTTGTGTCATTCTCAAAACTTTTGGCCATGACTGTATGTGTTGGACGAATCTCGTCTAATGAAAACTGCCATTATATTCTGGGTTCTCTTCAGACCCCAGAGTATAATATGCTGAGGCCCAGGGGAGGTGAGAAATCGTGTTACTCGCCTTTTGGTGCGGGTCTTCTGGCCTTAGAGACGTCATGGTGACAAATCATGTCAGAGACCACTGAGGTGTTATGACGCAAAATGATGCCAGCGTGACCCACGTGACATTACCCCGGCGTCATTCATGACGTCTCAAAGACATGAAGATGCCCTAAGACGGGCACCGGAAGCCAAGAGCAGTGAGCAACACTGTTCAGTTGCACACCATGCCTCATTTCCCCTGAACCCCAAGTGATCGCTGAGGCCAATTAGGCAGTCGCTGGAGAGGGACAGGTGATGTCACTCACATGTCACTAGTCCCTCTCCAGCGATTGCTGATTGGCCTACACATCTATCTATTCTAGATAGTTCACAATCAGGAGCTTACTGGCATGGTCAAGTAGCTGTTTGCAAGCATTATATTACCATGCACAATGCCAAGTGCCAGTTGGATGAATCATGCTTTTATGTTTGCCAATCTGTTTGATGGTTCTGGGTTTGGCAAATGCCTGGAGAATGTTATCTCCATAACATCTCATAAAATAGTAGTATTTTTATTCCAAGTCCACAGAATAAAAGAAAAGTCAGCAGAAGTGCCTAGTTGCCTAGATGTTGCACTTGGCTCCTCTCTCACATTTCTGCTGCCTCTTCTTTTATTCTGTGGACTTGTAATAAAGGTATTACTATTTTATTAAGTTTTGGTGTTTAAGTTTCTCTTTTTGTGATTGCACTATGTTGTTGCTGGTTTGCCTATGGGGAGAGCACCACTGAAGATGAATTTAAAGGGGTTGTCCAGGAAAACCTTTTAAAGTTTAAATCTGCTAGGGGAAGTGAAAAAAAATAAAAAAAATGTATACTCGCCTGTCCCCGTTGCTCCGTTGTTCTGCTCTGGTGGGTCTCTTCCTGCGTTGTGCTGAAGCTGCTGATTGGCCTCAGCGGTCACGTGACCGCTGAAGTTAATCAGCGGCCTCATCAGGCCTCAGGAAGAGGACCCGTGATGTCACAGGTAGTGACATTCAGGCCCTTCGCTGATTTGCCTCAGCGGTCATGTGATGAACGGGAAGGCGCGGGAGGACACCGGAGCAACGGGGGACAGGTGAGCATATTTTTTTTTTTTTTTTTTTCACTGCCCCCAGATTATTTAAACTTTAAAAGGTTTGTCCATTTTTGCCTAGTGCTATGCACACAATTTGTGTGTGTATATATATACTGTATATATATAAAAAAAACAATCCAATCTGCCAGCAACTTATAAAGATGGAAAATGTCCTTTTATTGGAAAAGCAATACACCACGTATCGGTTCTCACAGGAACCTTTCTCAAGGTTCCTGTGAGAACCGATACGTGGTGTATTGCTTTTCCAATTAAAGGACATTTTCCATCTTTATAAGTTGCTGGCAGATTGGATTGTTTTTTCTATTAGGAACCCTTCTAGCTGGAGAGGGGTTTCTGCCGTGCAATTTATGGGACGATACCCAGTTTTGCTGGTGCTGCTACAAATGCTTTTTTGAATACTGTATATATATATATATATATATATATATATATATATATATATATATATATATTTATAGAGAGAGAGAGCTATCTATCTATAGAAAAGAAAAATTCAAAGCAGCATAGACAAAAATAAAGTTCGGGTGCAAGTCCAATCAGAGGATGGCAATGCCTCCCACACAGCTAATAAAGAAAAAATGGCAGCACGCCTTTAAAAAGTGAACTAGTGAATTTTAATCCAAGTGCGACGTTTCAGTCCATGCAGGAACCTTTCTCAAGCAATAGTGTGATAGCAAACAAAGCTACTTCATATAGGCAATACATCAATAAAGTGTAATTACAATTAATCAAAACAATTTGCAATAAAAATCGTACATACAAAAAGTACTATACATCTTGTACATATACAAAAAATACAATAAAGTACAAAGTGACAGAAATGTGGATAAATCACCATAATTCATATATCCTGCATAACAATAATTCAGAAAGTGTAATCTATGCATTAATGATTCATTAGGATCATAATGAGTGCACCTGTGCAGTTATTAAAGGAAGGGAGGGACATCCCACTTACCCAAATACAATATACTGATAAACTTATGTATACCATGCGAATACAGCGTTAAAAGATACCAACTGTGCATGAATAAACAGCTGAATGTGGTTAATGAGATCAAGTGCATTGATTACGCATGTCCGCGCATACGCAGAACACGCAATTCAACATCATCAGACATATAGAGTATTGGCATGTACCCATAGTCCACCGCGCATGCGCGAAAATGTGCAATAGAAAAACGACAGGCAGAAGCCATTTTTAAGCCTGGTAAATATATAATAAAAGAAATTGCCAAATAAAACACCTAGTTCATGGCAAAAATCATCATAAAGCAACAAAATGTTATTAGGATGCATAGTCCATAAGAAGAAATTGTAAATAATAATAAAATAAAAATAAATAAATGATAATAATAAAATAAATAACACAACTTCGACTTGGTACTGTAGATAGGGGATTTCTATAGATATACACACATGAGAGTATGTCCAGACCATAAATATGGCCATGGGATGATCTTAAAGGCATATGTTATGAATGCAGGATTGGTGGTGTTCCAACAGTCGGCACCCTCACTGATTAGCTGATATTGGAGCAGGTGCCAGTGGAAGTAGTACATTGAGCTGTAAGTAGACAGTGTACACTGTGTAGTGGTTATTCCTAGTTACTGCAGCTCAGCTCCCATTCAGAGTACAGTATAATGAAATTAATTGTACCTATTCTGTGTTTTGGACCCACTCCTGCTTTTGTCTTACAAATACTGATGCAAAATGCTGACCATATGAAAGCGACCTGACTGGTGCGTAACTGATGGTCAAAATAATATGAAGTGTTAACTATGCATTCCCCTTTCTCCTTTCTTTCAATCACAGACATAGCCAATATATAAATATATCTTCATGTCCAAAAACTCTCATCTTACGCCATGTCTAAATTGTGAAATAATTGGAAACAGTTACCATTGTGTAATCGTAGACTGAGAAGTGTTTTGCAGTGTGAAGCTCCAGCACTGGCAGCGTTTCTGTCTTTTATTGTTGTAAATATTTGAATGATAAACATGTCTATTACATTGTCAATTGTGTAATATGATTTTTTAATAGACAAACAGCTACAAAGTGCTGCATTCACCTTGCTAAGTCTTCTGTCACTTCAGTATTTGCAGGGAATAAGTGAGTCATATAATCCTCTCTGTTACAAGAAGCATTACCATAATGAAGAATGATAGCTGGAGACCACTGCTGGAGTCAAGCCAATGACCTATTGCATACAGCTATCTACCTCATGCAGTCTCATGCATTATGTATCATGCATATTCCTCTCCAATGCTGGCTGACTGTAGAATATGTTGCCAGTTTGACACTTTTAATAAAGGGGAGGAGGCAAAGACAATCTACTCCTGAACTGTCAGCTACAATACTTACACTGAAGTTTAAAGCAGCTAAGGTTACAGCATCAAACTATAAAGTATAATCCCTAGATTGTACAAGAGAAAATGATGAATAATATATAACATAAATATACATGTCTAATTAAAAATGCATGTCTAATTCTCATCAGATCATTCTGATAATTGTGTGACATTGTGCTACTCTGCATTTAAAAGGAAGCACCTAAAGTGAAATGAGTAAAAAGTATCATTATTATAAATATATTTTCTATGGAAAACAGAGAATTGTTTTATGAGATATCATATATATATATATATATATATATATATATATATATATATATATATATATATATATATATATATATATATACAGTACAGACCAAAAGTTTGGACACACCTTCTCATTCCAAGAGTTTTCTGTATTTTCATGACTATAAAAATTGTAGATTCACACTGAAGGCATCAAAACTATGAATTAACACATGTGGAATTAAATACTTAACAAAAAAGTGTGAAACAACTGAAAATATGTCTTATATTCTAGGTTCTTCAAAGTAGCCACCTTTTGCTTTGATTACTGCTTTGCACACTCTTGGCATTCTCTTGATGAGCTTCAAGAGGTAGTCACCTGAAATGGTTTTCACTTCACAGGTGTGCCCTGTCAGGTTTAATAAGGGGATTACTTGCCTTATAAATGGGGTTGGGACCATCAGTTGTGTTGTTCAGAAGTCAGGTGGATACACAGCTGATAGTCCTACTGAATGGAGGGTTAGAATTTGTATTATGGCAAGAAAAAAGCAGCTAAGTAAAGAAAAACGAGTGGCCATCTTTACTTTAAGAAATGAAGGTCAGTCAGTCCGAAAAATTGGGAAAACTTTGAAAGTGTCCCCAAGTGCAGTGGCCAAAACCATCAAGCGCTACAAAGAAACTGGCTCACATGAGGACCGCCCCAGGAAAGGAAGACCAAGAGTCACCTCTGCTGCGGAGGATAAGTTCATCCGAGTCACCAGCCTCAGAAATCGCAGGTTAACAGCAGCTCAGATTAGAGACCAGGTCAATGCCATACAGAGTTCTAGCAGCAGACACATCTCTACAACAACTGTTAAGAGGAGACTGTGTGCAGCAGGCCTTCATGGTAAAATAGCTGCTAGGAAACCACTGCTAAGGACAGGCAACAAGCAGAAGAGACTTGTTTGGGCTAAAGAACACAAGGAATGGACATTAGACCTGTGGAAATCTGTGCTTTGGTCTGATGAGTCCAAATTTGAGATCTTTGGTTCCAACCACCGTGTCTTTGTGCGACGCAGAAAAGGTGAACGAATGGACTCTACATGCCTGGTTCCCACCGTGAAGCATGGAGGAGGAGGTGTGATGGTGTGGCGGTGCTTTGCTGGTGACACTGTTGGGGATTTATTCAAAATTGAAGGAATACTGAACCAGCATGGTTACCACAGCATCTTGCAGCGGCATGCTATTCCATCCGGTTTGCGTTTAATTGGACCATCATTTATTTTCAACAGGACAATGACCCCAAACACACCTCCAGACTGTGTAAGGCCTATTTGACCAAGAAGGAGAGTGATGGGGTGCTACGCCAGATGACCTGGCCTCCACAGTCACCAGACCTGAACCCAATCGAGATGGTTTGGGGTGACCTGGACCGCAGAGTGAAGGCAAAAGGGCCAACAAGTGCTAAGCATCTCTGGGAACTCCTTCAAGACTGTTGGAAGACCATTTCAGGTGACTACCTCTAGAAGCTCATCAAGAGAATGCCAAAATGTGCAAAGAAGTAATCAAAGCAAAAGGTGGCTACTTTGAAGAACCTAGAATATAAGACATATTTTCATTTGTTTCACACTTTTATGTTAAGTATATAATTCCACATGTGTTAATTCATAGTTTTGATGCCTTCAGTGTGAATCTACAATTTTTATAGTCATGAAAATACAGAAAACTCTTGGAATGAGAAGGTGTGTCCAAACTTTTGGTCTGTACTGTATATATATAACCCAGCATTCACAACTAGTATTAAAGAGGTTGTCGTGCAAACCTTTTTCCAGGATTTCAACTATGTAAACATTTTTCCCATATATTGTTTAAAATGCCAACATCATACATGATTTTCTCCCCTTCTTTCTTGACAGGAAGCTTCTCTCCTGACACAGGAGGAAATGCCCCACCTTATTTCTGAATTCAGAGACCTATCACCTCCAGAATTCTGAGAGTGTTCATGTGTAACACTGTTGTGTCCTGTTCCTTCTGATGGTCTGCATCGCTGTGTTATTGTCTCCATCGGTATCTCCCAATTACTGTATCTTGCCATTGGTTCCACTTCCTTTCGCAGCCACCAACTATAGGGGGAGGGGGGGCATTCCAAGAGGTAGCAACCTAGTAGTCTCTGTGAAGATCCCCATATAAATGTTAAAAGGGGAATACTTAGGCAATGCCCTTGGGAGTGGCTCAAAATCAAACTGATTAGGTGTTAGCTTGAAGTGGCCATGGCACTCATGAGAGGACTGTGACCCCTTCTCTGTTTACATTACACGTCTTCTGTTTTATAGTGGCCATGCAATGTAATTACGGCCTTGTCCCACAGAAGTGAATGAAATGAGGCTGTTAGCACACAACTGCTATAAAACAAATAGTGTGCTATGTAAACAGTGAAGCGGTCGCGATTGCTGATCTATCTCCTTAAACGAATAATGCTATGAAAGCTGTTTTTTTAATGACCATCAAACGACCACATTCATTTCACTATTTGTGAATAGGGGCTATTCACATGATTGATATAGGTCATGCTCTATTTTTGTCCGTTTTCATGGATCCCTCCATACACTGCAATGTATGAGGGATTTGTGAAAACAGGCACCCCTTGGGTTCAAAACGGCTGTGAAAAATGTGGTTGCATGAATCTAGACTTAGGCTATGTTCACATCTGCGTATCTGCGCCGCAGATTCCGCATAAAATCAGCTGCACAGAGGACTTGACCCAGGGAGGAGGTATATAGTCCACTCCATTTTCACTTACCCTTTCTCTTCCCCAGCCCGCTTAACTTCTCTTTACAATAAAGACCAGGATCACTTCTGGATTTAAAACTGGCCCGTTCAGGCCGATTTATTAAACACAACAAAATAATTTACATAAATAATATATCAACAACCGCCATAAAACGGGCGGTATAATAAATACATAAATTACTGTAGACAAGAATGTAACAAACTGCCATTTAAAGTGCAACATAATGCGGATAACATGGGCGAGACTCACCGCCCCCAACCTACCCAGGAGCAAGACCCCACCTTAGGTGGACCTTTCTCCACTAAAATTGACCCCAGTCCTGTTCCCCCAAAGGGACCCTAGCCCAACTAGGGTACTTCCCAGGCCTAGACATTCATCACCAGGATCCCCATACCACAGATGAGGTCCTACAAATACCCGAAAGCCTCTCACCCCCCACTAACCCCCGGCCACCCCACAAATTCAAATACACAGACCGAAACAAAACAGGACGGGAGGGCCACTTCACACTGCTAACTGTCCCAAACTGACTTCAGACTCACCCCTGCACCTTACTTAACAACTCTGTTCCCACCCCTCTTTTTCCCCGCTCTAACTCCTTTCTTAGATAACCCTTCCGTTACCTAATCCTCCACCCTGCCATGCCAGCCCGGGCCCCAAGTGTCTAGGGCCTTTTCTTTTATGAGGTCCGCGGGTAACTTCTTTTTTTAGCGCATGTGCTCTCTTGTTCGGGTCCCTCTGCTATTATGATTATACATTTGGTTTGTTCACCTTGAGCTTACCTCCCAGAAAGTAGTTTTGATGTCACAGTGACTAACCTGACCAAAACTCACTTGTGATGCTACAACAAACTTTCCTGACTGAAATCCACCTCTTATGTCACAGAAGCTTCCCTACAAAAATTGACTTGTGATGTCACAGCCAATTACCTCAATGAAAAACTCCTAATGTATTCCAGTTTTATCTAACTAAAACTTTTTGTGATATTGCAGGCTCACAGCATGTGGTCACCCTACTATAACACACTTGACAGGGCCCCCCAGAGCAGACTTGCTTTGGGGGACACATGGCGCCCCAGCACCCTACTTTTTTTTATAAAATTATATTAAAAGTTCTTTATTTCCTTGTGTTATGGTCCCAATGTTACCCTTCAGTTTAATGTTTTATGTTTTTTTTTTCTCCTCAGGTTGATTTTATATAGTTTTTCCCCTTCAGGTTATTTCATTCAAGCGGCGTGTACTGCTAACAGCTGATTGGCTGTCCGGCAGTTTAGGCAGCTGTTAGCGGTCAGTTGGCAGATCTTCAATCAAGAGCCCCAGCCCACCCTTTCCTTTGTTTTTTAACTTCTAATTTTCTGTCATGGTGTTTGTTGTAGGGGGTAAGCCATCAGCTGATGCTGATAGGACTGTGTTTCAGTTTTTCTTGATTAATTATTTAATGAATTATTTATTGATTATTTCATGTAAGCACTTGGTTTACCTTAATAAACACCATAGCCAATTTCCTCCATTAAAATTTGTGTCTTATTATTATTTATACATGTGTGTGTATATATAGAGTTTTTATTAGTTAATGGGTGCTTGTGGTGCCATGTGATGTGACAGAAGATGAGAGTGATAGAAACTCCCTTGTGATGTCAGCACAGCAGTTACCTAACTGAAGCCGACGTGATGTCGCTATAGTTACCTGACAGACTTATTATGTGATAGCAGCTCACCTGAAGGAAACCCACTTCTGACTCAGTAGTTTGCTTGACAGATACACAGTTGTAAGGTCCCAGCAGTTTATCTCACTAAAACCATTGGTGATTTCATGGCAGCAGACATGCCAACTCACCTGGTTTTCAGGACTCCTCACGGGTTAACTTGGTCAATATTCACTTTCACCATATCATTAGTATTCACTGAATCGTGACATCAGCTCAGTGCAACGAGTACTAACTAAAGATTTTCATTAGGTTTTAGCCTACATTCATATGACTGAGGGTGAAAATGGCTGTGAAAAAAGTCAATATTTCATGGCTGTTTTGCACCCGAGGGCTCCCGCTTTCACGGATCGCTCATACATTGCATTATATGGAGGGATCTGTGAAAATGGACAAAAATAAAGCATGAAATATATTTTGATGGTTCATTACAATGTACTGTCAAAATAGTGGTCATGTGAATAGCCCCCATTCACATGAATGAATATAATGCATCTGTATGATGGCCATTAAAAAAATGTCCGTCACATTGCCAATTATGACTTTTGTGTGAATATAGGGTTATCCAGTCTCAAAACCAAGAGGTTTCTCTATATACCAATATATTATGCATAATATACTTAGGAAAGTCAATTGCAAGAAACCCATTTAAGCAGTACACTTCTTTAAATAACCGACACAAAACATAGTAAATAACAGACATGTTTGGTATTTCTGTAACCTTTATGAACCACACAATAAAATTAACACAAAATCTATATTGATCTATAAATTGTGTAAAGACGATGGCGCAATTGTTCACCAGTAAAAATCTGTTGAAATAAAATATGGTGTCTGAATATCTCTAGTGTGTGCCCTTTTTTAAAGGCCATGCAACTTAAAAAGGCCACTCCAACAGTCACTGTTATATGGTGCAAATCACACTGTGAAGGCATCTCCATAGTTGACGTTTCTGCAGTAGGTTACCTGACTGCAATTCACTTATGATGTCATACATGCTTACTGGAATAAATCTAATTTGTAAAGTCACTATTACTTCACAGAAACACAGCTGTGATGTCACAGAAGCCCCCCAGTTCTGCAGCTGAATGATTCTGTGCAGCTGCTTAATACTGCAAGGACATACGGATATGTTCTTTCTGGGTTAAGAGTGGGTCGTCTGGATGTTTAAAGTCTATGGGCGATCCAGAACTGCTTAAAGAAACACAATAATGCATACGCTACTGGGGCCAGCATCTATCTCTAAATTTTAAAACATATTTTATTAATTTATATTACGCCAACATATTCTGCAGCACTTTACACATTAAGGTTTATGTACAGACAAAATGAGACATGACAGAGTAATAAATCAGTTCCTTCATAGAAGTGAATGAAATGCTGTTTCTGTAATTTGCGTGATGTGGCATATAGCACAAGTTGCACATTACACAACTTTTTCATCTACCCATACATCTACTTTTTGTATAATACTGTTTATATACTGTGAAATTGTTTCAAAGGTGAATGTTCCCTTTAAGAGATATTTAGAATGTATATATCTATTAAAACATCAATTAATATTATTTTTATTTATACTGAATTGCTTAATAATTTTATATGTTTTGTATACATAATAATACTTGACCTTTTTGCCTTATTAGTTGTTTAATATGAAGTGTGTGGAATTTCCTACTACAGTTGACATCATGACAGAATGGTTAAAAACTGCCTTGCACAGTCTTGTATTTTTCCAGGACCATCACAATTTAGCCATCTCTTTTGGAAAATAAAGTCTGATGATAACTACTTAGAAATCTTGTAGGAAAGTGGTGATCTTCAGACTGATGAAGCAGGCTGCAGGGATCTATTACGATTTAGGTAAGGGGTAGTCAGATATTTTTTGTTGTGAGAGTACCTCCATTACAGTTACAGCCACAGTAACTAATAGCAGTAATAGCATACATCTCTGACCTAATCTCCTGCTACCTAGCCACACGTAACCTCTGATCCTCTCAAGACCTCCTACTCTGCTCTGTTCTTCTCACAACTATCTCCAAGACTTCTCCTGTGCATCCCCCATACTCTGGAACTCACTACCACGACACATATGACCCCACAATCACAAACTTCCAAATGACCTTGAAGACTCGCTTATTCATTAAGGCCTACAACCTTCAATAGCGCTACTGCCACCACACCACCATCTGAACATCCTCTACCCTCACCTACTGTGTCTATTCCCCTTCCCTCATAGATTGTAAGCACTTGTGGGCAGGGCCCTCTATCCCAATGTACCAGTTGGTCACTGTTAGTACTGTACTTGTTTTGTGTGTATGTAAACCCTCAAATGTACAGCACCATGGAATTACTATAATAATGTACAGCACCATGGAATTAATGGTGCTCTATATTTTATATATATAAAAATGAGTTTCTGTCTGTCTGTTCTTTATGCGTGACCAAACGACTGGACCGATCCTTACCAAATTTGGCACACATGTACTGTACATCAGGTGTCCGGGAATATTTTAGACTGGGTCTCAGCTCTAAAGGATGTACCGTTGCTGAGCTACAGTATTCCCAAAAAATGACCAGCATTAGCTAATACAAGCCTGCAAGTCTTTCACTCATATTCCAACTGCCATACACACGGTCACATGTCCCTTATCAGCCAACAGAATCTCGCAGGCGCTTAGTCTCCTCAGGCACAGAGGTTTCCATAGCAACCAAGCTATTTAGGACCTGTATTAGTCAATAGCAGTTCGCAGGTTGTTAAATATTCAGTCATATCACATGTATCAGCCAATATAAGTTCACATTTAATTTACCAGGTTTCCATAACAACACAGCCATAAATAGACTGTACTGGACTCAGTGGTGTAACTAGGAATTTCTGGGCCCCAAGGCGAACATTTGACATGGGACCCCCCGGCAACCGCCCCCCCCGCACAAACTGCATTCCTGCACACACTGTTATGCCTCATAGTGGCTCCTGCACACAGTATTATGCCCCATAGTCGCCCCTTCATATAGTATTATGCGCATTTCCCGCTACCTCTTCAATGTTGGACCAGATGTCACGTGAGCCAAGCAAGCATCGCAACGCATAATAACGTTGGACTGGCCCACCGACATCTGGGACGTCACCAAGGAGGCCCGAAGCCTGCTGGAGCGCTGGAGTGATAAGTAACAGTGTTTTTTATGTTCCCTCAACTCCTCGGGGCCTCCGATTATTATACTCTGGGGTCTGAAAAGAACCCAGAGTATAATGATAGCAGTGTTTGTGGGGTTCACGGCCCACAGGCCTTACTTACCGATCCGCGCTCCTGCTCACAGCCACCTCCGCAGAAGGTGAAGCACAGGCGGCCGTGAGCAGGAGTGGGGATCGGTAAGTAAATAGGGACCGTTACCTGCTGGTGTTACACCAAAAAAAAAATTGTTATGTTTTGTTATTAAACTACTCATGCCTCCTGCAGCAAAACGCATGGCTGCTGCTCGACCTAATGAAAACTCTCAGCAGACCCAAGCCCATCTACAATCTGACAAGGTATGTCACAGACAACAGCGAGCTGCTGAAACAACCCAGCAGACCCAAGCCCATCTCCAATCTGACAAGGCATTGTCAGCCACATGCACACAGCTGCACTCCATGTTTCCATAACAACCCAGCCATTTTTCTTCACTGCTGTGAGTCAGCTTTAAAGGGGCAGGGGACTGTGGATGGTTACACAAGGTCACATACACACAGCTTTACTCCAGGTTTTCCATAACAATCGATCGCGGGTCTTTCACTGATATCCAAACTGAGATACACATGATCACATGACACTTACAGACCAATGGAAAATCGCAGGTCTTGATATACACACAGTTTTACACCAGGTTTCCATAGCAATCAAGCTATTTATGACCTGTATGAGTCAATAGCAGTTCGCAGGTCCTTAAATATTCAGTCATATGATGTGTATCGGCCAATATAAGTTCACATTTCATTTACCAGGTTTCCATAGCAACACAGCCATAAATAGACTATACCTACAGTCATGGCCAAAAGTTTTGAGAATGACACAAATATTATATTTTCACATGATCTGCTGCCCTCTGGTTTTTATGTGTGTTTGTCAGATGTTTTTATCACATACAGAAATAGAATTGCATTCATATTATGAGTAACAGAAGCTTATATTGACAGTTAGAATGAGTTAATGCAGCAAGTCAATATTTGCAGTGTTGACCCTTCTTCTTCAGGACCTCTGCAATTCTCCCTGGCATGCTCTCAATCAACTTCTGGACCAAATCCTGACTGATAGCAGTCCATTCTTGCAGAATCAATGCTTTAATTTTGTCTGAATTTGTTGGTTTTTGTTTGTCCACCCGTCTCTTGATGATTGACCACAAGTTCTCAATGGGATTAAGATCTGGGGAGTTTCCAGGCCATGGACCCCAAATCTCTATGTTTTGTTCCCTGAGCCATTTAGTTATCACCTTTGCTTTATGGCAAGGTGCTCCATCATGCTGGAAAAGGCATTGTTGAGCACCAAACTGCTCTTGGACGGTTGGGAGAAGTTGCTCTTGGAGGACATTCTGGTACCATTCTTTATTCATGGCTGTGTTTTTAGGCAAGACTGTGAGAGAGCCGATTCCCTTGGCTGAGAAGCAACCCCACACATGAATGGTTTCAGGATGCTTTACAGTTGGCATGAGACAAGACTGGTGGTAGCGCTCACCTCTTCTTCTCCGAATAAGCTGTTTTCCAGATGTTCCAAACAATCGAAAAGGGGATTCATCAGAGAAAATGACTTTACCCCAGTCCTCAGCAGTCCACTCCCTGTACCTTTTGCAGAATATCAGTCTGTCCCTGATGTTTTTTCTGGAGAGAAGTGGCTTCTTTGCTGCCCTCCTTGAGACCAGGCCTTGCTCCAAGAGTCTCCGCCTCACAGTGCGTGCAGATGCACTCACACCTGCCTGCTGCCATTCCTCAGCAAGCTCTGCACTGCTGGTAGCCCGATCCCGCAGCTGAAACACTTTTAAGAGACGGTCCTGCCGCTTGCTGGTCTTTCTTGGGCGTCCTGGAGCCTTTTTGGCACCAATGGAACCTCTCTCCTTGAAGTTCTTGATGATGCGATAGATTGTTGACTGAGGTGCAATCTTTCTAGCTGCAATACTCTTCCCAGTTAGGCCATTTTTGTGCAGTGCAATGATGACTGCACGTGTTTCTTTAGAGATAACCATGGTTAACAGAAGAGAAACAATGATGGCAAGCACCAGCCTCCTTTTAAAGTGTCCAGTGGTGTCATTCTTACTTAATCATGACAGACTGATCTTCAGCCCTGTCCTCATCAACACCCACACCTGTGTTAATGGAGCAATCACTGAAACGATGTTAGGTGCTCCTTTTAAGGCAGGGCTGCAATGATGTTGAAATGTGTTTTGGGGGATAAAGTTCATTTTCTAGGCAAATATTGACTTTGCAAGTAATTGCTGTTAAGCTGATCACTCTTTATAACATTCTGGAGTATATGCAAATTGCCATTAGAAAAACTGAAGCAGTAGACTTTGTAAAAATTAATATTTGTATCATTCTCAAAACTTTTGGCCATGACTGTATACTGGACTGCCATACTGGATGTCAAGTGCAAAACTGGCCAATTCTTATGGGGCCACTACTCAAACAAAAAATGAAATGTACCCGTGCGAAGCTGGGTCCTTCTGCTAGTAAATAATAATAATATATTGGTATGGTGTTCTTACTGCAGAATGCTGCATTTTATGTCAGATATAATAGTGCCTGAGTTGTATTACTGAAGAGACAAGCAGGAAACAAAACACTTCTTTATTATTAATAAAAAAAAAAAAACAGTATCAAATGGAGATATTTCAATACAAGCCCAGAAAATAAAGAATTCTTTGTTTTATTTGCAAACGTCAGAATAGCTGGAAATTTGCCTGAACTTTTCTAGGAAAAGGCATCCAAACATATTTAAAGGTCAAAAAAATTCTACTATTTTGTCCAAGCTTTTACATGACTTACAAATTTACACATTTCTTCATTATTAATAAAAACAGTATCAAATGGAGATAATTCAATACAAGCCCAGCAAATAAAGAACTATTTGTTTTATTTGCAAACGTCAGAATAGCTAGAAATTTGCCTGAACTTTTCTAGGAAAAGGCATCCAAACATATGTACAGGCCAAAAATCCTAGCATTCTGTCCAAGCTTTTACATGACATTATCAATCTATGGCATCCTGGTAATTCTGTTGCACTGAATGATCATGATACTAATGTATTTGTGAAAGGTGTCTCATGTTTACACTAAAAGCAATACTGGTAGTAGACTGCATACTGCTGCAGCTGATATAATCTTGCTGCAGGCCAATGTTTCCCAACCTTTCAGACTCAGAGCACCCCTGGAAATAAAATTTACTTGGGATACCTGTACCAAATAAGATAGTGTTGCATTAAGGGATGCAATCATCTTCCCAACCAGAGTGTTGCTGGCCCCCTGGTAGGTATCCAAGGCACACTGATGTAAACCATAATTCACTCTCACTGCATTTGAGCATGTCATGATAGCATAGTCGATAAAGTCGAACCTATACCCTTCCCAAGTTGATCCAGAGGTAGGCATAAACTCCAATGAGGCTGATGCCAATTGCCCCATCAGAATAAAAAAAATGCTTCCCAACTCCAAATATGGCTGGATCAACATTCTATCCCAAATATATAATACAGTGGGAAAAAAAGTATTTAGTCAGCCACCAATTGTGCAAGTTCTCCCACTTAAAAAGATGAGCGAGGCCTGTAATTGTCATCATAGGTAGACCTCAACTATGAAAGACAAAATGAGAAAACATATCTAGAAAATCACATTGTCTGATTTTTTAAGAATTTATTTGCAAATTATGGTGGAAAATAAGTATTTGGTCAATAACAAAAGTTCAAAACCATATGACATTTTCCCAGTACTCTTCTGGAACATCCAAATGCTCTCTAGCAAACTTCAGACGGGCCCGGATATGTACTGGCTTAAGCAGGGGGACATGTTTGGCACTGCAGGATCTGAGTCCCTGGTGGCGTAGTGTGTTACTGACAGTAGCCTTTGTTACGTTAGTCCCAGCTTTCTGCAGGTCATTCACTAGGTCCCCCCGTGTGGTTCTGGGATTTTTGCTCGCCGTTCCTGTGATCATTTTGACCCCACGGGGTGAGACCCTGATCGAGGGAGATTCTCAGTGGTCTTGTATGTCTTCCATTTTCTAATTATTGCTCCCACAGTTGATTTCTTCACACCAAGCTGCTTGCCTATTGCAGATTCAGACTTCCCAGCCTGGTGCAGGTCTACAATTTTGTTTCTGGTGTCCTTCCACAGCTCTTTGGTCTTCACCATAGTGGAGTTTGGAGTGTGACTGTTTGAGGTTGTGGATAGGTGTCTTTTATACTGATAACAATGTCAAACAGTTGCCATTACTACAGGTAATGAGTGGAGGACAGAGGAGCCTCTTAAAGAAGAAGTTACAGGTCTGTGAGAGCCAGAAATCTTGCTTGTTTGTAGGTGATCAAATACTTATTTTCCATCATAATTTGCAAATAAATTCTTAAAAAATCAGACAATGTGATTTTCTAGATATGTTTTCTCATTTTGTCTCTCATAGTTGAGGTCTACCTATGATGACAATTACAGGCCTCTCTCATCTGTTTAAGTGGGAGAACAATTGGTGGCTGACTAAATACTTTTTCTCCCCACTGTAATATTCCATAGCAGCCCCTCCTCACAGTATTATGTCCCATAGCGGCCCCTCCTCACAATATAATGTCCCATAGTGGCCACTCCACCCTGTATAATGTCCCATAGCGGCCCCTGCACACTGTATAATGTCACATATCGGTCTATCCATACAGTATTATGTCCTATCGTGGCCCCTATGGTGTTCGTTGCAAATATTGCAAAAATGTGAGGTTCGGCAGAGCAAACTATTATTATACTCTGGGGTCTTTTCAGACCCCAGAATATAATGATCGGTGGGCCAAGGGAGGTGAAAAACATAAAAACCAGTGTTACTCATCTCTCCGGTGCGACTCCCTGCTGCTTTCAGCCCTCTGCAATGACGTCACATAAGTGGGTCATGCCGACGTCATTATGCGTTGCAATGCCGGCCTGACCCACGTGACCTCTGTGACATCACTCCAGAGGCTGAAGACAGCATGGAGTCGTGCCGCAGAGGTAAGTAACACTGGTTTTTATGTTTACTCACCTCTCCTGGGCCTCCAATCATTTAAACTCTGGGGTCTGAATAGACCCCAGAATATAATAATAGTAGCATTTGTTGGGGCTGCGGTATTAATTACTGATCCCACTCCAGCTCATGCCCCAGCAAAATAATATGGGATGCACGGGGCACCCTGGAGGGCAGAATGGGAAGCAGAGGCTGCCGTGAGCAGGAACGGGGATCAGTAAGTAAATAGGGCCTATTAAAAAAAAAAAAAAAAAAGGAGCAGAGGCCCACCGGGCCCCCTCAGGTTGTGGGCCCCGTGGCAGCCACTACAGTGTTACTTACACAACTGACTGTGACCCAATGCCAGTATGTATCATTAATAACCACCCTCTTGTTTCCTATCCATGAGCCAGTTATTAAACCAGTTGCACATAGTGTTCCCCAGTCCCAATATTCTCATTTTATGTAACAACCCCCTTTGCATATCAAACCACTATAAAAAGTCCAGCTACACCGTATATACCGCATTACACAGGTCCTTTATGTTGCAATAAAGTTATAAATGTCTGAAAGCATAAAAAGTAATATGTAAATTATCCTAAGTAGTCACAGTGGGCGGGGACAAGCTTCAGCCTAGTGACACCTTGCTAATCACACCTCCTGGGCATGATTGACATCTTCCTTAAAATTTGGGACCAACCAATTTATTTTAAATTATTTGTCATTGCTGCTTGTTCATTCTGGACATATTAGACTGAGGCTACACACTACAGGAAGGAAAAAATGGATGTTCTATCTTTGTCTGTTTTTACAGCCTGACAGACTGAATACAAATCTATGGAGTCAGTTTTTAGGCTGTGGCCTCTTGTAGTGAACCGCAGCTATAAAAAAAACGCCTTGGAAAAAAATACAACGATAATACATGGCGTTTTTTTCCTAGTGTTTTCAATTGTGTATTTCTTTATGATTTTTCTTCCCTTATAAAATATCTATCTATATATATATATATATATATATATATATAACAGTACAGACCAAAAGTTTGGACACACCTTCTCATTCCAAGAGTTTTCTGTATTTTCATGACTATAAAAATTGTAGATTCACACTGAAGGCATCAAAACTATGAATTAACACATGTGGAATTATATACTTAACAAAAAAGTGTGAAACAACTGAAAATATGTCTTATATTCTAGGTTCTTCAAAGTAGCCACCTTTTGCTTTGATTTCCACTTTGCACACTCTTGGCATTCTCTTGATGAGCTTCAAGAGGTAGTCACCTGAAATGGTCTTCCAACAGTCTTGAAGGAGTTTCCAGAGATGCTTAGCACTTGTTGGCCCTTTTGCCTTCACTCTGCGGTCCAGCTCACCCCAAACCATCTCGATTGGGTTCAGGTCTGGTGACTGTGGAGGCCAGGTCATCTGGCGTAGCACCCCCCCATCATTCTCCTTCTTGGTCAAATAGCCCTTACACAGTCTGGAGGTGTGTTTGGCGTCATTGTCCTGTTGAAAAATAAATGATGGTCCAATTAAACGCAAACTGGATGGAATAGCATGCCGCTGCAAGATGCTGTGGTAACCATGCTGGTTCAGTATTCCTTCAATTTTGAATAAATCCCCAACAGTGTCACCAGCAAAGCAACCCCACACCATCACACCTCCTCCTCCATGCTTCACGGTGGGAACCAGGCATGTAGAGTCCATTCGTTCACCTTTTCTGCATCGCACAAAGACACGGCGGTTGGAACCAAAGATCTCAAATTTGGACTCATCAGACCAAAGCACAGATTTCCACAGGTCTAATGTCCATTCCTTGTGTTCTTTAGCCCAAACAAGTCTCTTCTGCTTGTTGCCTGTCCTTAGCAGTGGTTTCCTAGCAGCTATTTTACCATGAAGGCCTGCTGCACACAGTCTCCTCTTAACAGTTGTTGTAGAGATGTGTCTGCTGCTAGAACTCTGTGTGGCATTGACTTGGTCTCTAATCTGAGCTGCTGTTAACCTGCAATTTCTGAGGCTGGTGACTCGGATGAACTTATCCTCCGCAGCAGAGGTGACTCTTGGTCTTCCTTTCCTGGGGCGGTCCTCATGTGAGCCAGTTTCTTTGTAGCGCTTGATGGTTTTGGCCACTGCACTTGGGGACACTTTCAAAGTTTGCCCAATTTTTCGGACTGACTGACCTTCATTTCTTAAAGTAATGATGGCCACTCGTTTTTCTTTACTTAGCTGCTTTTTTCTTGCCATAATACAAATTCTAACACTCCATTCAGTAGGATTATCAGCTGTGTATCCACCTGACTTTTGAACAACACAACTGATGGTCCCAACCCCATTTATAAGGCAAGAAATCCCACTTATTAAACCTGACAGGGCACACCTGTGAAGTGAAAACTCTTTCAGGTGACTACCTCTTGAAGCTCATCAAGAGAATGCCAAGAGTTTGCAAAGCAGTAATCAAAGCAAAAGGTGGCTACTTTGAAGAACCTAGAATATAAGACATATTTTCAGTTGTTTCAAACTTTTTTGTTAAGTATATAATTCCACATGTGTTAATTCATAGTTTTGATGCCTTCAGTGTGAATCTACAATTTTTATAGTCATGAAAAAACAGAAAACTTTTGGAATGAGAAGGTGTGTCCAAACTTTTGGTCTGTACTGTATATGAAATGCTCTTGTTTTTGCAGCTTAAATTGACATGCTTTTTTTTTTTTTTTAAACAGTTTTTCTGCAGCTCTTTTTCCGCAATGTGTGGATGAGATTAACCAGAATCTTTCACTTTACTGGTACTGTAAAACACAACCTTTTTTTCCGCTGTGTTTCCACATCAGGCAAAAACGCAGCATTTTCACAATGTGGACCTAAATATACGTTTTTTGCTGTTTTTCATGTCAATTTTTTTCACTGTAGTGTGCATGTAGCAGGTAAAGTCTTATACACATGACAATTAAAAAAAAAAATAAAACAACCATGTGATGGCCATTTTTTGGTACGGCCATCACACTGTCAATTTTAAAACCTTGAATGTCTATGGGTCTATTCACATACCTGTTTTTTTGATGGACCATTTTTAATGGCCATTAAAGACTGACAAGTTCAATTTTTGCCCATTTTGAGAGACATAGATCTAGACATGAACAGACCCATAGACAGAGACATAACGATCAGGTAATAAAGGGGTACGGGGCCCGAGGCCAGTTGGAGATGGCTTGGGCCCCGGACCACCATGATAGCAGTCAGGTAAAGCCTCGATCCCCAACTGCTATACATCTCCTTAATTGAAAGGTGTGTCTGCGATGTCTGTACATGCCGCCAGGCCCCTTTCCAATAGAAGCCTGCCCAGGAGAGGTGATTAAAAATAACAAATACTTATACTCACATCTCCTGGGCTTCTGACAATTCCCAGCATCCTCTTCGGGGATCTTCCGACCAGTGACTGAGGTCACACTCCCAGGGATCACTGCAGGGGCCTGTGATTGGGCCTCAGAGGTTACGTGGGGCATGCCGGCGTAATGATGTGAAAATGCCCCACATGGCTGCTGAGGTCCAATCACCAGCCCAGGAGTGACCTCTGGGGTGTGACCTCAGTCACAGGCAGATGCAGGCAGAAGAGGACTGAAGAAGATGCTGAAGAGAGCCAGATGAGGCAAAGATGACCAGGAGAGGTGAGGTGTTATTTTTTATTCACCTCCCCTGGGCCTCTACTTATTATACTCTGGGGTCTGAGTAGACCCCAGAGTACGATAATTCACTGAAACAAACATGGTGGGAAGCTTTCATTAAAATTAATCTTGTAGGGTTTGTCCATTTTGTTTCAGCGAATTATTGTACTCTGGGGTTTCCTCAGACCCTAGAGTATATTAAGTGAAGGCCCAGGGGAAATGAAGAAAAATAAAAAAACACTCATACTCAACTTGCTTCACCACTCCTGGACATCCTCTTGGCGTCTGGTGGTGTCCTGTCATATTGGCTCAGCATAATTACTACTGATAGGTCGCAACTAGAGATGAGCGAATTTCTCAAAACTTTGATTCGGCAGTTCGATTCGAAGTTCCAAAAAAATTTCCTTCAATCCGAATTACTTTGTGGCGAATAAACAGCTATTTCCGGGCTACAGAGAGTCGGGGTGGGCGGCAAAATGCCGAAAGCCCTTGGATGCCGTGGTCATGTTTCTCTCTCTCTCTTTAGCATGGACAACTTTTATTCATGTGGAAGGATCTGCTAACAAGCAAAGATACGCCTACCCAATCACATCACTAAATAATATCTTGTGACCGTCTGATGTCACAAAGGTCCTTACTAAATATTCGTTACCACGAAGCATCAGGAAATCCGGAATCGTGGAGAATCGAAGATTTCCTGAAATTCTAATCGAATTCCACTTCTGCAGAATCAATTCGCTCATCTCTAGTCGCAACCCCACGGCAGTCTTCATACAACCTCTCAGGGGGTCACCACCCAAAGTTTGGGAACCGCTGGCCTGAAACATAGATGTAAGGCGAAGCAGACAACAAGCTCTTACTATGGGACTCCCTGTTCCTGATAAATCACAACAAATACAGATCTAAATCAGATCAGACAAGATGCTCAAAATGACCAAAAATTCAAAAACCAAGGCCCATAGAGATAGGTATATCAGGAGAATGAAAAAGAAAAAACCTAACCTTTATTTTTATAAATATTAAAAAGAGAAAGAGACCCTATAGAGGCTACAAATATATATCCTCTGTTCTTTAACTAGCACAGGGGGGAAGGAAGGAGGAGAAAGAAAAGTAGGAAAGAGGGTAGGGGGTGCAGGGGCGTAACAATTGCAGTTGCAGGTGGTGCTAAAAATAATAAATCCTTATACTCTCCTCTCCTGGGCTTCTAACGGTCCCCAGCGTATTCTTCAGCCTGCAATCAAAGGCCCCAGCAATGACCTGGGGCATGTGACCTCAGTCGCAGGCAGGTGAATACCAACAAGGATGCTGGAGAGAGCCAAATAGAGCGAGGATGCCCTGGAGAGGTGAGGCAAGGTGAGTATAAGTGTTTGTTATTTTTACTCACCTCCTCTGGGCCTACTCTGGGGTCTGAGGTATCCTCAGTGTATACAAAATGAGCTGGAGGGCCGAATCTCACGAATATTTGTCGAAATTTGATGGGGTTCACCAGAAGCAGCTCAAAGAGGGCTCTTCGGAGCATTTTATACTGTGTGGGGGCCACTGTGAAGCATATTAAACTGTGTGGGGGGACACTGTGGAGCATATTATACTATGTAGGGGCCACTGTGGAGCATATTATACTGTGTGGGTGCAACTGTGGAGCATATTATAGTGTGTGGGTGCCACTGTGGAGCATATTATACTGTGTGTGGGCCACTGTGGAGCATATTATACTGTGTGGGACCCATTCACTATTCGCATCACACACCATCTGTTTTATAACAGCCGTGCACTTTTATTACTGGCTGGAATAACATTGCACGGTCACTACAAAACAGTCCCTGTGCGATGTAAATAGTCACGGTGTTTGCAAAAGCACCACAGTACCTTTAAACAGTTGATCAGCAGGAGCCCTGGGTGTTGGACCCCCACTCATCTCTTAGACTGTTAGGACCCTGCAGATCAACTGTTTCCCAGAGCACACAGCTCCCAGTATTTTTTACATGTTGTGTATATATGCAGTTGTGGTTACTATAGTTGTATCCATTTCAAGTGTCTGAGATACTGCTGCAGCACCCATAATAGTCACTATCAAGAATACACTGTAGGGAGGGAGTAGGAGGCCCGAGACAAAGTTTGCACTGGTCCCATAAGACTTTAATTACGCCATTTCACATAGACTTTCATGGGTTTTAAAATGGAAAAAATTACTGTCATCATGTCCCTTCAACAGACCAACACAGCAGTTTTTCACAGATGTTAGGTCCGTGAAAAACAGCACTATGAATAAGAATTTAGTCTTTCATTTATATTTTCTATTCAATTTCAATCCAGTTTTAGTACAAACATGAATCTATAATACAGTATAGCTGACTGCTGTGAATCCACATTCTTTATATGCCCCCATATAAAATGATTTCATTTCTAAAGTAACATATGAAATCCATGAGAAAAAAGCAGCATTATTTCTTTAAGTGAGCATACAGTACTGTGCAGCAGTATCACATGGTAGCACACTCAGAACAGAACCCTTAAATCTTTGCCATAAAGATATTTTGCACAATTGGATGGATTTTGGCGAATTTTAAAATCTTGTTTGTTTTCTTCTAGTAGTCATTCATTGACTTCAGCACAGAAACAAAAAACACAGTCAATTTACTATATTGCACAACACATGGTAGAAAAATAACTCAAAAACTGATTATGACCCTGATAAAGGTTAAATTCGCTTAGCAGAATAAACTGAAATCAGATATTCTCTAACCAGTCCAGCTGTCAAGCGTGTGATCTGGGCTGTAGGTAGCTCTCAAGTGTCTCTAAATGCACCTAACCTTTTACATTGCTGTATTAAATAGGACCTGCATTTCTAGGCAGTATATTCACACATCCCACGGGATGATAATACCTGTAAGACGATGATCCATAGATTATGTGACTCATGTAAGCTGCTTTGTGTATTCTCTCTATAATTAGAATGCTCCTTTTTGTGAATTTAATGACAATATTCCCACAATAAGAAGCCTGTGTTGTTTCTTTGACAGTTCAGGAGCTATCAAACTTATTGGCCCTAAACAGACCAGAAACTATTGACCAATTTCTTCAATATTATTCTTCTATTTTTCCACAGTGATAAATTGGCCTATAATGAACGGGAATGTATTAAATCCTTTTCACACAGTTGTTAAGTGAAGATTTTTTATGCATGTTGCATTTTTTTTAAACTTCAGGTTGCCATACTTACCAGTTTTTCACCTGCATTTTACCTTAGCATTTCCTTAGTAAAAAAAAAAGGTGGTTCTGACATAGGGTTTATATCTGCGTGGCATACCACCAGTACATGGAGAAACACCTGCAAAATTTGCCAGAATAAAATTCCTGTAATAAATGAGATGCAAATGATGGTACAGTTGAAGCACTAAATATACAGTGGAGGACAACTGTCAACATTTTAGGTGGCAAATTTTTATTTTGAACCAGGCTGTCTCCCTCTTGTGGCCATTCAAAGGAAACCCATAAGCCATGATCTCGAAAGCCAGATGAAGACTTGCATGGTGGCGAAACATGGTGCCCATGCATGTCACAATACCAGTGACTTCATATTGCACCCACTACATGCCATTGCAGCACAGCCCAAACACCCTCATTGCATTCTCTCTAAGCTTGAGTACTATGGCGTTAAGAAGAGAGGGCATGCACACACACAGGCAGATGACAATGGTTGGACATGATGGGGGAAAGAATGGTTAAAATGGCGAGTTGAGTCTCTCTTTATGGAGGCTACTTCTGGGGTAGCAACCTGGTGGCTCCCTACGGTGAAGACCAAATCGATGTATAGAAGGCTGCATTGTATGGATTAGAACAGACATCTGTACTCTGTGTCCATTTAGCATTCACTCCTGGTTATGACTAAAATAAAAAAAATAAAAAATAAACCAAATAAAACATAAACTATATATACTCAAAAGTAAACAAGGCACATAGGTCAAATCGCTAATTAAAAAAAAAAAAAAATCAATTTTTACTAATTCTATTGAAGTTTGTGAGAAAAATGGGAAGTTTGTCTGACAGGAAGCAATGTTCCCAGCAGTCAGATAGGAAGATGTAGCATGCTTGCATGGAAATTATAGGTTGTCATGGAAGTAACAGTGACAAGGAAGTAGGAAAACAGAAACCTTCTTTGTCTGTGGAGTTATGAATGACCAGTCTAGCCAATCTCAGCTGCACTCGGAAAAGGAACATTAATATTGATAAACAATTGCACTACTTGTCTGGAAGCATGGTATAATTCACTATGGTTAATGGGCTAAACAGGCTTGTTTAGGTGATGGTGTAGTATTTCTGATCACAGTCATAACTTTACAGGAGGAACACTTCTCACATGAGTCTCTGCTGACAACTGGATTGAAATGTACAAAGGAAATTTGGTTTAGGATTTACAAACTAGTCCCATAAGGCATTAAAAAAATCAGATGTACAGTAAGTTACTTGGCTCTTAGTATGGAACATTAATTTGGATGTTGAACGTGAACATTTAGTACAGTGTGCACAAGGTTTTTTAAGGGGTACATTTATAGTGTGATATGCATGCACGCATGCACATTGTTGTATATACAGGGACTGTTACCCACCATGCAACCCAAACAATTGCATGGGGAATCTGCTGAACAAATACCGACCCAAAGTTTTTATTTTTTAATCGTCTGTTACCTATTGGACTATTTCAGTAGGTGACGGCCAATATCAATACTCACCGCTTCTTGCAACTGGCTCTTCCTCCTCAGCCCAATGTGCTCCCACATTTACGCCGTCAGTATCTGAAGGTAATGTGCAGAAGCTCCAGAAGCCACTCCATTATGGAAGTGCTAGAGCCTTTCCACTGATGTGACAGGCAAGTTTGGAGAGTAAGCAGGCAGTATACTGTATGGGGAGGGGTCACTAAGGGGCATTGTACTGTGTGTAGGGGTGAACACTAAGGGGGCAGTATACTGTGTGGGGAGGTGCTAAGGAGGACATTATACTATTTGGGAAACTAAAGGGGCATTATATTGTGAGTAGAGGCAACAAGAGGGCAGTGTACTGTGTGGGAATCTAATGGGACACTATTATGTGGGCCACAAACATAACTTTGCCAAATCTGCCCCCGCCTGTGCTTGTTTGTTGTATGTGCTGCACTTATCTGATTTGTGTGATCTATGCATTCAGTGTATGTGTAATGCTTCACAATATTCACCACTGGCTCCCTGGCTCTCCTGCAATAAACGATTCCATCTAAGTGATACATTGATACTTTGAGCGTCATGACATTGACGCACCCCATGTGACCCCAGGGCATGCAACGTCGGAGACAATGCCAGAGGAGGCTGCAAGAGCCAACGGATGAAGACTGGACGCCGGGAAAGAAGACTGGATGCCCAGGAGAGGTGAGAATCATTGTTTTTTTTTTTTTTTTTTCAGCTCCTCCCCTGGGCCTTTGAATATTATACTCTGGGGTCTGAAGAAACCCCAGAATATAATAATAGCAGTTCTGCTTCGCAACGTGTTCAGTCTGGAAGAAACTGCTGAGAAAACCTTGCAAATATTCACAAGGCGAATGTTGCAAGGTTCACCCAACAAATGGTTACCTCACTTCCGTTTCTCGTGCCACTGATCCCTCTTGTTCATAGGCTACAGGCCTTAAGTGATATATAGCTTATGAAGAAAAATGGTAGGACAGAGGGAACAGTCGATTCCCATGCCCCACCACAATCATCAACTCTATCAGTGTTGACATATATAATGGGAGCAAATGGGCAATTACTTGCTGTTAGACCCCCTTGCAGCCTCAGGGACCAGACTACAACCCATTTTGCCCTTATTATAATCTGCCCCTGTGTATAAATATTTTTCCCCAGTTTTTTTAAATCTTGGAGTCTTCTAAACAAGTAAGTAATAAGTTTAACTATTTGCTGTGTATAACATAATAAAATGAAGTGTCAGTATCCCGAAAAGGAAAAGGAGAATACAATATGCAGGAAACAGGAAAGGTACAATATACTAAATTCATTAACTTTGGCTCATATGACAGGATGCCCTGAAACAGCCCACCCAGATGTATTATCAAGAGAATTAAACTGGGATCCATACTGGTCAACAGTACATATGTCAATTTATTCACAATTTGTTAGACTGTCAAACACTCTCATGCACTATATGGCAGCACATAGTCTTTATGGGTCTATATTTAGGAGAAATGGAACAATAATGTGTGCACCCTGCGTTCTTCCCTAGAAATTTTTTTTGTGTGAACACCTCTGTAAAACATCATGCAGTGGAACATACCACAATATTTTTTTATTGCAGGTTCATATAGAAATAAGGAGGAGAAATACATGAGGCAGAATATGATAACAGAACTATTTTACAATGAAGCTTCTTGTTCAAATAATGTAGCCCAGAGCTGCATGTGTGGTGAGGTTTTCAATAAAGACAGTTCGAGCAACATTTCCTACCACTGCTACTCTTTGAAAAGGCTATAAATATCATGGTGGTCATAAATAGGCAGGGCCATTGGTCAATGATGAATCTGCATACCTCCCAAGGGTATGCTGGGAGGGGTTCTCTTCTTGGTTTGGGTCTGGAAATCTGACCGATATACCAACTACATTTTCCTGTCTGAATTACCAAGTAAGCCTAAACACAGTAAAAGTACACCTGAAAAACAATAAAATGAATACTCACCTACTTTAACTCTATTCCTACGATAACTCTTTGATCTGCCAAAGTATTCGACTGTACTTCGTTCTGAGTGTGCACAGCACCGCTTTTGAGGCTGAAGCCCAAGTTGTGAAAATGGCAAAAAAACACTGCGCTTTACAGCACCTGCAAAGTGTATGGGATTCTGGCTAATCCCATCCACACATTGCAGAAAAAAATCAATAGCGGAAAAGCTGCGTTTTCAAAAACACCCATGTATTTGAAAATCGCAGCATGTCAATTATAAACGCTGGCGTTTTCTGTATAGTTATAATAGAGGCAGAGGAAAAGTAAGTGAAAATGCAATGAAAAACATTGCAGAAAAAAAAATGTGATATGTTTCCGACGCATTTTTTTGCTGATTTTCACTACGTGGGGCATTAGCCTAAGAGTACTATGACAGCAAAAATATGCCAGGGTGCTCCAAGGCCAGAACACTGACAATCCTTCTATTTTCCCATTAGTCTGAACACCCATTGTAGTGCAATTTATATTACTTTTCCTCTACTGTTTTCAGGTTCAACACTGTGTTAAAATGCAAACAATCTAGCTATCTAGTGGGCTCAGATCCCACCATAGTCTTCACAGAGCACTGAATATGACATCAGTCATTGAAAATCACATCTTCATGTCTGTTAGGTTAGCTGATTTATTCCTATTAATGATATATAAGAGGGTTATAAGATAGCCCATATTCACATTTTGGGTATATGGAGGTAATAGAAAACACTCTCCGCTCATTACTACTGAGATAAGAAAGACCAGCTCTTACCCAGCACAGTCATGTTATACATGGTTGTTGAATCATTTTAATATTTGCAATGTAATAACTACATATCCCCCCTCCCAAAGTTAAATACGTGGTCACAAGCAGCTTCCTTTTGAAAGGGATCATTCAGACAGCTTCCGCTTAAACTTAATAGTAACCCTTTCACTTCCATGACACACAACATATTGTTTTTGATCGTAGGAGCACGCTATTTGATGCGTATTGATATAATTTGTAAACTTTACTTTTTTGGATGCGAGATTTATAAACTAAACTAAATCTAAATTATGGCAGTTTAGTGTACGTTTTATTCTGAACTTTGATTTCTGTTCATATTTATCATTTACTCACTACTTTTTTTAAATAAATGTATAGCATATGTGTGTATACAATACAATAGACATTTTGTATATTTCACATGTGAGTCAAGGACAGAAAAAGGCGAACATCATGAGATTCTTTTTGACAAATGCTCGTAAGGTTTGTTTCAAGCTGAAACTTGACCCAAAAGTATAATAAGAAGAGGACCAGAGGAGGTGAGTTAAAATAACAAACTGTTATACTTACCTTGCCTCACCTCTCTTAGGCATCCTTGCAGTGTCTAGTGGTCCAGCAGCATCCTCTTAAAGCCTCTTCTGGCCTTTGGCTGACGTTACATGCCCTGAGGCCTGTGACTGGGCCTCAGCGTTCACATGGGGGCGCTAGTGTCAGAGGCAGGAAGAGGCAGGAGAGGTGAGACAAGGTGAGTGTATAAGGGATCATTCACACTACCGCTGGTAAATTTCAGTGGTGTCCATTGCTATTATCCGTTACAAGATTTTAGCAACGGACACTAGAAGAACCATCACAAATCCGTTCAAATTTCCATTCATTTCAATGGGATTTTATCTTGTGTCTATTAGTGACCATTAGTGTCTGCTTTACATCAAATCTGTCACATATCCGTTATTTTTCGCGGACAAAAAAATCCGACACGCAGGACTTTTGTGCCCATGAGAAACGGTTTAATGATGGTCGTCAAGTGTCCATTATGTTTTAACATTGAAGTCTATGGTTAATGGACAATAACGGAAGGGTGTCTGTTATACTGTCTGTTATTACTGTCCATTTTTTTTTCTGAGCCTGCTGAGAAAGCGGAAACAAAAAAAAGCAAAAAAAACAGACAGTATAAAAATGGAAAATAACTGATGCTAATGTGTCCATTTTTTTTAACTGAAAAGGCACAATTTACACCAAAAAAAGGCACAAGTTTCTGAATAAATGTGCCCCATTTACTTGTATTGGGTTTGTCAGCCTGTGAAACGGCCAAAAAATGGACATTATTTTTTGACGGACGATATTGACTGTATGTTATAAGATGTACGTATACACATATTGGAGCACATTTATTAAGCACCTTGCACCTTTATTTCGCATAAAGTGTGCCTTTTGGGGGCCTGTTTACTCGTTGTGCTTCATTTATGAAACAATTGCACCATTTTTCCAGATGTTTTTCTTCCCTCGCCACTTTAGCAAGGAAATGGGGCATGGCCAAAGACTAGTTTTTTTCTCTCCGTATTTATAACTATAATTAAAAAAGGCGCAAATATACTCCAGTACATGGGCAGTGTAAAACAGACCGTGTCACACAGCATTGGAATCACAATTCCATGTGGTACCTTTTGCGCAAAATTATGCAAGAAAAATAGGCCCAAAGTGCACATGGCCATAAATTGGCGCGCCTAAAATAGCTAAGGCTAGGTCACACATGCGCTCGATCACCGTTTGGGGATTCCGTCCCCCATTCCGCTTAAAAAATGCGGAAGTGGACCCGAAGAACAGAAACCCCAACACAGGTGTGAATATTTGCTCAACATTTATCAAGAAATTGTTGGTCTGACGAGCGTGGATTCACCGGTGCATATTGCATTCCACCTAGACCTTTGGTCCACTATACATCTTTTTTGAACGTTCTTCTGGGATGAAGGATCCAGCGACCGTCGCTTCCTGACCTACTTATATTTATATGCCTACATGGGAGTTGTGACCCTATTCATAACTCCATAAGGTGAGCAGCCAGTTGTCTTTTCTTCTGTATATTTTTAGATCAAACAATGCTTCACAGGGCATTGCTTGGTGCTGTCTCCTTTTCTCTTCTTTCACAATGAGCAAACACAGCTAACCTCCTAATAGTCACATTAAGGCTAAGGCCCCACATAGCGGGGCCACAGAAAAAAAATTGCTGTGAGAAAAACCGCTATGGAAACACATAGTTTTCCTATGTGGACTTTCTGCTTCAATTAAACCTATAGGGAAACCACCAGTGTTTCCGTAGGTATAATTGACATGCTGTGATTTCCAAAAACACGACGCCTTTGAAAACCGCTACAGGTTTTTCTGCAATGCGTGGATGGGATTCGCTAGGGACTGCAAAACACATGTGTTTTAGACTTAAAATTTTTTATCCCTTTCTACATTCCAGGTTTCAAAACGTTTTACATTTTATTTCAATGTAGCTTTATGAGACTTTTTTTTATTTTCCTTTTTGTTTTTGAGAGGTGAGATGAACAGTAAACATCAATTCTGCTATCTGAATTTTATGGTTTATGACTTTTATCATGTACATGTTTTGTATGAGGCTGTTATGAATGTGGCAGAGCCAGTTGTGTGTTTTGAGGGATAGCGATATCATGAACAAAAATCCATGGCACCTCCTTCACTTGAGGTCATCTGAAGTCACAGGGACAAGAGAATAAGAAATCCTTCTCTTCTCCCTACAGCTGCACGTGTTCCCCTTCCACGCTGGTGGAAGTGAAGACTGTGAGTATATGCAGATACACTTCAACTAGTAATATCTCGGGATCTACTGGGGTTTACAGGCATGATCTTGGTCGGCGACTCTATCCATTGTGGCTCCAAAGTTAGACCCATTTATGTCACTGCCCCTTTTGTAGCTTCACTGCAATGTAAACCGTAATGTACTTTGCTCAAACCCAAGCAGGAGACATTTACAACTGTCAGGGGCTAAAGTGATAGTGTTATATCATATAGTGCAATAAGTCATCAGCATAATCACAGTAATAAACACCATATTACACATTGTACAATGCACAATAAGATGTACAAAGCACATATTTAACAGATATACAGGCCAATCTTGGGCAAGGACGTAGCAAAGTGACAGTCGCTTCACCACCTTACAATGCCAAAACATGCATGGGCTGTAATGTGGGAAGCGCAACAGACACAACCTGCAGCACAACCCATACGTACAACAAAGTTCCGCCCATGGATGAATCACTGCACTGCTTCCTTCCAGAACATGCTAGAATGAGAAGGGGCACAGTGACTCAGCAGTGGCAGTAACATAATACAGCATTACAGTGTAAATATACCAGTAATCAGCAATAGTGAACTGTACACACAACGCAGTACTTTATTCTTACAACACAGAGAATAAAGGCATGCAATGTATGATGCAAGCCTGTCTACAGTGGGGGCTCCTATAAGTCTTGCACTTAAGGGACAACTGTGGAAGGGAGGTGACTTCCACCACCTTACATGTACAAGCACTGGCACAAATGGGCTACTCTTAGTCTGCTATTCTTTAAATGTCGTATTTTTAACTATTTTTGTTTACAAATGATATATTAAATCCTCTAGAAATTGCTAAGCCTTTAGTACGACTCAATCAGACAAGCCTACTGAACAGTACATACAAGCGTAAGTGGCTTTTCTTAACTTTAATCATGGTTTACCTATGTGTGCCCACATTATTTTACCATTGTATGCTGTGGCTTATGATCACAACAGGGTCAAGGACTAGAGTGTCCAGTTAGTTTGTTTAAATTGATACCCTTGCTTGACCTCCATAGAGATCCCTGTTAACCAACCAGAGTTCATCTGAGTTTGTTGAACTTCTGCTGGAGTTTACTGCAAGAGACATGAACAAATAGTATTCAATTCACTTGTTGTATACCCTCAAACACTCAGAAATCAGAAAGATCTAGGGCAGGGGTCCCCAAACTTTTTACACAGGGGGCCAGTTCACTGTCCCTCAGACCGTTGGAGGGCCGGACTATAAGAAAAACTATGAAAATCCCTATGCACACTACACATATCTCATTTTAAAAGTAAAACAAAAAGGGAACAAATACAACATTCAAAATAAAGAAATAGTAAATTTAAGTCAACAAACTCACCATTATTTCAATGTGAAGTATGGGCCTGCTTTTGGCTAATGAGATATACATACAAATACAGCAGAGTGCACCTCTGAAATGTGCTTCTCTCTTCCTGCAAATAGGTCCAGCACTCTGCCCCCATATAAGTCCAGCTCTTTCCCTCATATAGGTCCCATGCAGTCTCCCCCATATAGGTCCCATGCCCCCCCATATAGGTCCCATGCAGTCTCCCCCATATAGGTCCCATGCCCCCCCATATAGGTCCCATGCAGTCTCCCCCCATATAGGTCCCATGCCCCCCCCATATAGATTCCATGCACTCTCCCTCATATAGGTCCCATGCAGTCTCCCCCCTATAGGTCCCATGCAGTCTCCCCCATATAGGTCCCATGCAGTCTCTCCCATATAGGTCCCATGCCCCCCCCATATAGGTCCCATGCAGTCTCCCTCATATAGGGCCAGGTCTCTCCCCCATATATGTCCAGCTCTCCCACATATAGGTCCCATCAATCCCCCATATAGATCCAGCTCTCTGATCCCCCTCCATGCCCAGTAAAAAAAAAAAAAGTGAAAATATACTTTACCTAGCACTGCAGCCGCTCCCGCACTGTGGTCCCGGCTCCTCTGTCTTCGGCTGTAAGGCCTAGATGAGCACGTCGTGCATCATGACGTGGTCATTCTAGGTCCGGACGACGAGCGCCGAGCGTCTACACAGGAACGAGACTTCCCGTGTAGCGCTCGGCGGGTTATTTCAATTGTAAGCGCCGCCTGTGCGCTCACAATTGAAATAACACAAGGAAATTGCGACGCGGGCCGGGTAAATGGCCTCCGGGGGCCGGATGCGGCCCGCGGGCCGTAGTTTGGGGACCCCTGATCTAGGGCATCAATGCATATGTACAGAATTTTCAATGCCCCCCCCCCCCAAAAGTACTGCTCAGACAAGAAACACAGGAAAACATATACAGTATACCCGTGTTTCTCAAAAAATAATACTGGGTCGTATATTAATTTTTCTCCGAAAAAAGGGCTAGGGCTTATTATCTGGGTAGGTCTTATTTTTCAGGCACCAGAGCAAATCAGAATCTTTTCTGATCCACACCAGACGAATCTTGTAAAATGGTTATTGTCAGAAACCCTAACCCTACTTTATATTCACAATTTATGGTGCAGTGTTAGTGGGACTTAAACAAACTTACTGGCCTTCTCTCTCTCTCTAAAAACTTTGTGTGGCAGTGGCACCGTGCCCTCTTTATCTCCTCTCCTTTACACAAAAAAGGGGGAGTTACTGTAGTGGAGTGGCTGCGCCTGTGGGAGTGAGCAGGGGTGGCATCTAACGTCTGGTCACATAAGTAGCCAAGTCCACAGCATAAGAGCGGTCGGAAGGCAGGGCCCAGGAGGTGGCACTCGGAAGGCAGACACGGGAGGCAGGAGTCGAGATTCTGGAGCGGGACTCAGGAGCTGATTTTCCCTGGCGGGAGTAGCAGGGCACATGTCCAGGGCGGTTGAGAACTACGGTATGCCTATTCTCCATCTCTGTGACATCACACGATATAACCTAGCACTGGAGGAACAGACTGTAACTAGGGCTTATTTTGGAGTAGGGCTTATATTTCAAGCCTACTCCAAAAATCCTGAAAAATCAAGCTAGGGGTAGGGCTTATTTTTGGAGAAGCAGGGTACATATCATATCTAATGGTGGCAATCTACAGATACAGATTGTCACCCTGAAAATACTAGTACTACACAGATTGTACTGTAATAAAGTAATTAGTGTCCCCCATAGTGTCCTCAGAAATAACTGTACCCAGCAACTGCTGCCCTTGAAATTAATAGTGCCCCCATAGTAATAATGCTCCCCAAGTGTGCCCCATTATTAATAGTGCCCCAATAATGACCCACAATATCAATAATGCTCCACCAGAGTGCTCTGTAAGTAATAGTGCTGTACATAATGCCCCAATTAAGAATGCCAACTATAGTAATAAATATCCACAATTGTTCCACATTAGTAACAGTGACCCATAGTGCTCCTAATAGTAATAATGTTCCCCAGTGTGCTCCATTAGACCCTCATAGTGACCCCAATAGCAATAATGATCCTCCCCAAAGTGCTGTTAGTAATAGTAGCCTCCATAGTGCCCCTCATGGTACTCCAATAATATGTAGTTGACATATATAGACCAAACTTATAGTTTTCTGTTGGCATACTGTATGTCTTGTCAATAGAACATTGTGGGTAGGTTAAATATGTACATGTACAAACCTTGTGGGCCACAATGCAGTTTTCTATAAAGCAGGTGTGTAAACTTGGTCCCTTCTTAATGTGTAAGATGAACACTGAGACTACTAGTAATGTGCCAGCCTCTTCTCCACTGGCACATGTGGCATGTTCATCAACAGGGCATGTATTAGAGCGGGCAGTTGTTACATTTGAATAAAACAGATGTGCAGTTGGACTGAGGAACACGTGCTCCTATTCACTTCAATAGGAATGGCGGAAATAGCCAAGTGCTTTATGCTAGGTTCACACTAGTGTCACCTCTCCTTTGTTTGCGTCCACCAGCGGTAACACACACAAACACACAGAGTCCAACAAACCCCACTGACTATGATGGGGTCCATCATGTATCCGTTGTTATAAAACTGAAACTCAAGGAGGAAGAAGTCCTCCATGCAGTACTTTTTCCTCCAACTATTTTCAGTGAACACTGCAATGGAGACTCCAAGGGTGACTCCTTCACAGATGTGAATTTAGCCTAACTTCAACTCTGATGCTTCCATTGAAGTGAATGGGAGTAATGTCCACCAAGTGACATACAGTCTGGCTATGGATCAGTGGGGGTGTCAGTGGTCAGACCCCGATGATCAGGTATTATTCTCTTTACTATGCACAGAGGAAAAATACTTTTTGTGGTATAACCCCTTTATTGGAAGTCTAGGATAGAAGCTCACACAGTAGCATCCATCCCCTATAGAACTCTTAAAAAAGTACACTACATGGTATATATGTTTGCTGTAAGTCTTTTATAGTGCAGCCTGCTGTAATATTCTATACAACATGGGGATATAATGTTTAGAATATGCATGTAATTTTTATATTATTGTCATGTTACAAAAATGCAAGTTACAAGTAAATGGATGGTTGGTGCAGAGGTGTAGTTCAAGTCTGTGAGTAGCTACAGGCTTAGGAGACATTCACACTACCTCATCTGTCATAGGATGAGAGCAATGGACATTAATGGTAGTAATAAACTCAGATGGAGCTCCCTCTGTCTGTGTCCATTCCCATTGACTCTAATGTAAAGAACATGATGGAATCATGGTCATGTGATTTGCAGTCCATGGTCATGTGACATACAGTTCATGGTCATGTAATTTACAGTTCATGGCTGTATATCACATGACCATGGGCTGTATATCACATGACCATGGACTGTATATCACATAACCATGGACTGATTTTTATAGACTAAAAGTAAACAGAATGAATGACAGCAAGTAGAGATCTAGAAAACCATGAGGAATTGATACAGAAAGTATTTTTTTTTATTCAAACAATAACATTTGTCACGTAATATTGGTCTGAAACTGGACAATCCCTTTAAGAAAGCTTTGTGTGTCTCCATGTTAAAATTAGACCAACAGAGAAAGAGAGGTAAAGGAAAATATAATGTATGGCTATGGGCACCATATTTGGGATTCCAAATACGGTCATCATGTGAATGGTGTTATATATAGTGGACCTCAACTATACAGGACTCTATATGCAAACACCTAGTGTATAGGTTTAGAGGGTCTCACCATGATCTTGTCACGTATTTTTCTGTATTACAGTCCCCACATACTGTATAAATGTGCTGTAAACACGTGTGTGTGTGTATGTATGTATGTGGCTATCCTTCCTATAGAGGACACAGTCTTCACCATCCTTTCTTAGCATTCACAATGTTGTCTTGGTTCCTTCCTCATCCAGTTGGCCTTCACTATAACTATGAAGCTGCCATCCCTCACAGCAGCACTTGTGGTGCTCAGGTCCAGTCAGAGCTGAATTGGCTCCATTGTATATAAGGCGCACAGAGAGACCCTGTAGTGCCTGCACTTGGCAGGGCTCTAGCACAGAGCACGTCCTGCCACAGACCACACTGTCTGCCATCTCCTCCCAATATGGGTGTAGTTACACCTCACTTGTTGAGGAAGCTTCCCGCCCCCCTGTGTACAGGACAGCCCCATGACAGCTGCTGCCTCCTTACTAGGGCCATAGCAGCCCGCTCATGTCACTGTGCAGACAGCAGGGAGCCCGGTGAGTACCAGCACAGGAGTATAGGAACTGGTGAGCTGTGTGACAGGCACATGACAGGGGTATGACTGGTACATCCGTCTGCTGCCTGTGTATGAGCTGTGGATTGTGCAAGAAGTTGTAGAAGTTTCTCAGCTCCTGCCTGTGGGCAGGAGAGGGGTGTAAGTATACACCCTATACTTACTGTATGGAGTGTAATAAGTGTAGTGCTATACTGTATATAACATGTACTAGTTTATCTTTACACGGGGCAGAGTTGGAGCTGGGAGACAGGGGGCGGGACTGAGCACTTTTGAATGACAGCAGCTCAGAATGAGGGCACTGTGCTCCAGACTAGCCTGCCAGCACACACAGGTACCAGGCTCAGGAAGTATGGGTGTGCTGCCAAATGTTACACTCTACCTGTATACTAGACATACCAGCTATTACTATTACCATATAGATATGTATTACATGTATTTATTACTAAGGCTAGTTCACACTACCACTGTGGATTTCTTTCTCTCTGTTGACAGTTCCATCAGTTTTGACAGTAAGTATAGAGTAGCATGTTGTGAAATACCTGCTGTCAAAATTCTGGAAACCTCAATAGATGGCCAAGCAGACCCAGTTATAAGTTATAAAAGAAATGATAAAGATTTCATTTATGTCATTGGTTGTGTTTCCTGACTCTTGCTATTCAGATGTATTATTAGTACTATAGCATGTGTGCTTGAAATCCATGTGTAAAATACTTGTAATACTAGAAACCTCCATCTCATGCTCATAATGGTCCAGGTAGTCAATCATTGGAATGACATATTAAGATATATTTCAGTGTAGTTGTGGTTTTACGTAGGACTGTGAAAAAAAATTACTGATTTGGGGTTAATATTGAAATTTAGCCTAGAGTTGTACCATACCATCCAAACATCATGGATCTAGCAGGACATTCCTAGATTTCAGGTAGTGTCCTGGGAAGCCCACCCTGGACCCCAATGCAAAATCTGCAATTGGTCCTCTACCTAAGATGTACCATTTAGAATACTATTATATTTTATGTGGTAGAGGGACCTATGAGGTTCCCCATAAGTCCCGCTTAGGGTCCAGGGTATGATAGCGACTGCTACCTCTGCACCCCTTATAACTATGCCCCTTTTTATCTATATCTGTGCACTCAGGATGCAGATAAAGTTAGAGTATAATGGTTGAACAAGTAACTATCAGCTCCCTGCTCCACCATTCACTATGTAACCCCTGCTACTGACAGTTCTGCGGAGGTAGAGCGATGACTTCACTACATGGTGCCTGCCTGGAGTGGGCTCCCATTCAGATGTCTTATAAGCTGTAGGCCTAAATTGTCTGGATGGCAACAAGATACTCGGACTTGATGCCGGCTCAGGCCATGGCTATGGAGCGATGTTGCTACGCTGCCGTCTGCACAGGATGAAGGAGGCCTGCAGAATAATCATATCCATTCCCTGTGGGAAGAAATTAGGTGAGTGTTATAGGGGTCATTAGGGTCCTGATACCAGCACCCACTGGTGGTGCAACTATCACAGAGAATGAAGCTGGAAACACAGTGTAGGAAGGGTGCTTCAAAAGCAGAGAGTCAAAGACATCAGGACAGTAGATTCTGCAGAGAATAGTTGTAGCTGGAAGAAGTCTTCATGGCGGTTTGGGTTAGATGGAGAAGAAAAAGGAAAATTAAGGACTCAAATGAGAGAAGACTTAACTTGTGAGTCACTAGATTGAATTGTACTGTAGTCATGGCACTGCATTCACAGCATAGTCAAGTGCCATTGTAGAAATGGTATATGACCACTGTATGGTTATTGTTGTTATCATTATTATTATTATCTTTGTATTGGTCTTAGTAGTTATTGTAGGTGGTCATGTTATGGAAATATTTTAGGACCTTGTATTGTGGTATTATTTCATAAGTGAGCAACTGAATTAATTAGTGATATACTAACATATACAGTATAATAGTGTGACTAAGACTGGGTTAACATCTGCATCAGAGTCTCCTTTCGGATATTCCATCGCAGTGTCTGCTTCAAACTGGGAGACAAAAAAGTCCTGCAAGCCCAACTTTTTCGTCTGGCAATTTCAGTTAAAAAAAAAAAAAAAATGGACACCTGACAGACTGCATACTTGTCAATGGGGTCCTTCGGTCTCCATTCGTGTTCATCATAGAATGGATCTGATGGTGTCTGTTTTGACGTACAGAGGTGTGAACCTAGCCAAAGCTGTTACTGTATAGTTAAGAGTGGTTCTGCTACCGACAGAGGTGTAACTTGAAGCTCCTGGGCCTTAACGCAAAATATGTCATGGGATCCTTACTTAACACGTTGTTTATAATATTAAGGTTCCAGGGCCTACTAGGGATTGCTACCTTTTCACGTCCTATAGCTTTTGAAGGTGATCTTGTTTAGTCTCCTATCCTCCTGCTGTTAGTGCCTGAGACCCAGTAGTCAGTAGCCATCACTGTTGATCAGCTGATTACTGCCAGCCTGGCTGCTAGAAGCCCCTACAATAGTAGCTGCCAGTATCAACAGTTGCTCCAATCCACTAAAGCAGGAGTTACACTTTGCAGCAGTTCTGTGCTCAGATCCATATTCCTTATCAGGTCATTTGGAAAGTTATTGTCTAACTGGGGCATCACTTTAAGGGTCAACACTAAATATTCCTGTGATCTAGGATAACAATGGGGGTTAATACATTATATCCATGATAGTAGTTCAGTGCTAAATTATAGTATTTCTGATACACGTTAATGCATTTCATTGTCACCATCAGTTGAGGCTTGAAACAAACTTCCTTCAGATGTAGCTAGAAAATCTAAAGCAAATGAATGTAAGCATATCCGGGATGACCAATGGTCTATCCTAAGATAAGAAAAATAATAGAAGGACAGACTAGACGGACCATCAATCGTCTATGCCTATACATATATATAATTTTACAGTACTTTTACAGTCGATCTTTGGACCATAGTATACCTCTAATTTTACACTGAGTCACCCAGATTAAAAGGTCTTTATGAGTATTATAACATAATTTTCCATCTGAGTTCACTTCTGACTGCAGTCTTTGTTTGTACCCCATTATTACACACTTTTATGTTCACAAGGTGCTGATCATTCTGCCTCATATAGTGCTCCATTGTATGGTTACCCACATTAGCTTTTCCCAACGAACGTATGAGGTCAAGCTAGGCAGCTGTGAAAAAATATCATCGTACCCAAACAGACCTTGAATTTTGACTACAAAGCAGTATTCCCATAAGTTGCTCAGACCCTGCCACTTGTAACAGATAATTGGTGAGAACTGCAGGTTGTGTCTACACAGCGGTTTACTGCTTAAACATTTCAGACTTATCAAATGAATTGACAGGCTTGCCATGTAATAATAAATCCTCTTTATACCGGACAAACAAAACCTATTCATGCTCCATTTATGTCTAAAACTGAATCAGAATTCTGTGAATTTTCTCTGACCAGAGTAAAATGCATTGCTGGAACTCAGGGGACAGCGACACAGTTAGGCATCCTGTGCCTGACAATATGCTATGTACAGACCTGCACGGTGGAACGCGGTGGGAATGTGGGTCCATATCAGTGACTCCCTGCAGCACTGTATGATGCCATTGCGGCTCAATTCCTATTCACTTGAATGGAAACTAAACTATAATAGTGTGGCACAGTCAATGCATACTGTGGCACAGAGGCACCTACTTCCATCTCTGTCATCTAAAAGAGATTAAGAGTGGGGGTTCTGCGCGTCAGATCCCCAAAGAACTAATAATAATGAGCTATCCTAAGAATTGTCCACCTTCAAAATTAACTTTTAGCAACCCCTTTAATCTTTGAGATATTTGAATGTTTTTATATGTGTGTTTTAAGCATTCTTATCTGTCAGGTCGTCTTAGCTAGTTATCTGACATGTCCTCATGTTTTGGTTTCATTAGTCAGTGGACTGTGAAATTTTTTTCTATTTGTACATGCATTTCCACCCATTCAGTGCTGACGTATTACATCTCCTTTGTAAATAATAGATTGTTTAGTGCGTTAATATCTTTATTAACCTGTCATCATTTTCTCTCCGCCAGCTTGGAGCCTGGTGTGAATTTGTTTCATGTGACATGACAGTCAGAGATTAATGTTTTTTACCAGTAAGGATCACACGATCAGTCTGAGATTTCTGACAAGACTTCCTCTTCTGTCCACACATATTGTTCTACAGCGATTTCAATGACAATGGATTTACAAGGTTGTATTTTTGTTGCTTGTAGATAAAGCCCAGGTACACCACACTCTTTGTTAATGTACTGGTAATACAAAATAATTTAGTTGCTGTGTGTAGAAGTTATTTCTTTGTGTGGTATCAGTACTTGGCTGTATGAACTGGATGGAGAGGGTAGCAAATAACTATGGGCGGATTTACTAATATTGTCTATAAATTAGACAGAGCAAATTCAGACTAGACAGTCTTAACCTGCGCCAGATTTCTCAAAGTGTCTGATGCAGTTTGATAATATGTCTTATTCGTAGGCTGTCTAGTCTAACTTTATGCCTCCTATTAATTGGCTTAGTTTACACCATGAAAATGTCCTGCTTTCTGCATCAGTGTGACAGTGTGCAATATGGTGCTCACCTTGCCATGTCCAGCACTGCGCAGTCCTCAGTTACCAACGTGTTGCCTGTCTGGATGACCTTTATGGAGAAGCCACCTGGCCACACTGCCCCTCTCTAGCAGGTCACTTACTAGGGCTTTTGACTGATGGATGAAGGGAGACTTACAAACTGGCGACACCGGGGCCTTGGCTGTAGGCTACAGATTGACAGTTGTAGGTATAGTAGAACAGCAACACTTCATGATACATGTAATGAGTGGTTCTCTGGAACCCCAGCAAGAAGCACCATGCTTCCATTACAATGGGGATGTGACCCCTGCCTCCTAGAACACGTGTCACTGCTGAGCAGGATCGGGCTAGTGCCCTAGTTCCAGGTACTAACTACCAGTGCGCTCTTGTGTACTCAAGAGCATTATATTTTGTGGGAGTACAAATGGAGAATTATACTGTGGGGGGCACTAAGGAGCATACTGTGAGAGGGAACCAATAGTTCATTATAACATGTGGAGTCCCATTCATGCTCCCCCTCACAGTATAAAGCTCCTTAGTCGATCCCACACTGTATAAGGCCACATTAGGTCCCCACACAGCATAATGCCATGTTAATGTCCCCGTACACTGTATAATGCCACATTAGTTTCCCACACACAGTATAGTGTCACATTAGTGCTCCCACACAGTATATTGTCACATTAGTTTCCTACACTCTTTAATGTTCCTGAGTGCTCCCTACACAGTATAATGCTCTTTAGTGCCCCACACACATTAGAATGCCCCTCTGAGCCTCCTCACTAGTTAGTGATATTGACCCCTCTACTTCATTTGATCACCAGGGAAGGTTAAATTAATATGAAATATTTTTTCCTAATTTTAGTTGTTATAGTCAGATGTGTCAAAAAATGTAAATACTGGACATGTTCAGCTTGAACCTTCTTCTCACAGTGGGCCCCAGTCAGTGGACCTTTACTAAAAATACTTACCCCTGGGCTAGTGCAAACCAAGCTATGTCACACTGTGCCGAGTCCATGCTTCAGACTAGATGCACTTGAAAGTGGTGCAAAATGGCCATGAAAAACATCCATTTTTCACGGCCGTCATGCACCTGAGAGGGACCCGTTTTCACGGATACCCCATACTTTTCAGTGTATGAAGTGAACCGTGAAAACGGGTGAAAATAGGACATGACCTATATTTCGATGATCCGTGAGAGCGGACTGTCAAAATAATGGTCATGAGAATAGCTCCCATTAACTAACAGTGAAATGAATGCTGCCATGTGACATCCTTAAAAAAAAAAAAAAAAAAAAAAAGACAGGCGTCACATGGCCAGTTTTCACTGTTATCTGAATGTAGCCTCAGTCAAACCACATGTGCAGTGTGAACAGCAGCTGATTCCCTTCCTTACCTATCTACATGACTGTTTTTGCAAAACAAGGGCAGAACAGCCAGCTATATAAGGTGTGTGTTTGCACCATGTTACATCAGTGTTGCAGCTAATTTTTACCATATGCTATAGCCATGTCCATGGAATGAGAGTGGTATGTCTTCACATGTTTCATCTTACCTTTTACAGAATTTAGTAGCTTTAGTGTCATTGATATATTGGGATAAAATATCCACATTATGTTTCTTTAACAAAAGATCTTATCAGCTGGTTGTAGGACTGTATGTATCATAATGGAGTAGTTGTTAAAACGCATTCATTACATGAGGAAGCAAGAACAATGGACAATTCATTTGATGCTTAGATACCTAGAGAAGATGGCATTTTTTTTACATATGCTTGTTAAACATTAACAGTTAGACAATTCTTTGTAAGAAAATACTACCGTATTTTTCGGACTATAAGACGCACTTTTTTCCCCAAAAATTTGGGAGGAAAATGGGGTGCATCTTATAGTCCGATTGTGGGGGGGTGTTTTGGCGGGGGGGGCGGAGGAGTGGGGTCGCAGCATCTCCTGCCGCCGCTGGCTTCCTGCAGCGGGAGGAGCATGGTGATGTTGCGGGCCTTGGGCTGAGAGGGTGTCCCGGCGGTGTGACCCTCCCGGAATCCGCCGTGGATGCCGGGTCTGTGAAAATGATGGCGGCCGTTCTGCTGCAGAGCAGTCGCCATAGCTACCGGGTCTCCGCTGTAATACGGAGACCCAGAGCTAATGCCCGCAATCAGAATCCACTCTGATCGCGGGCGTTACTACCTATGAGCCCTCTAAATGTAGTACAGCTGCCCCCAGGTATCTTTCTTATTGCAGGATGGCTCCCGCGCAGCGCGATCGCGGGAGACGTCCTGTTCCTGTGACAGTCAGGAGCCTTATGATGGTTCCCAGGCCTGTCATAGGAATATTGCTGTTGCGGCTGGTCTATGAGCTGGTCTATGAGCAGCCGCAATAGTAAAGTAGTGAGTCTCTCATTGGGACTTGCAATCAAACGCTGGGAGGCTCAAGCCCCCTAGGGGGGCTAATAAAATAGTAAACAAAAAAAAAAAGTTTAAAAAAAAAAATGTAAAAATAATAATAATAAATAAATAAATAAATAAATAAATAAATAAAAGTTCTAAATCACCCCATTTCTCTAGAATACATATAAAAGTAGAAAATTACTGTGCAACACATACACATTAGGTATCCCTGTGTCTGAAAATGCCTGTTCTACAAACTTATAAAAATATTTTTCCCGTAGGGTGAACGTCATAGCGGTAAAAAAATCAAAAGTGCTGGACCGCCGTTTTTTTCACTGTTTCGCCTCTGATTTGAATAAAAAGTGATCAAAGCAATAGACATTCCCCAAAATGGTATAACTAAAAAGTACACATGGCCCCTAAAAAAAAAAGATGCCTTATGCATCCCCGTACAGCTGCAGGGCCACCTGTCAATGTGGCCTTGCAGCTGTTGCAAAAACACAACTCCCATATATTAAATATTTTACCACATTTTTTGTTTCAAAATTTTTTTCCCTATTTACCTCCTCTAAAACCTAGATGCGTCTTATAGTCCGAAAAATACGGTATATACAGTATACTGGGAACTTACATGTTTACCATTATACTAGGAAATATCTAATAGAAGTTAAAGGGGTCATCTACTTTTTTATGTTGATGGCTTATCCTTAGGATAGTTCATCATCATTAGATGTGTGAGGGTCCGACACCCAGGACCCCCATAGATGAGCTGCTCCAGAACAGCGCCACTCCCGGTAATAGTTACGTGTCGGAAGCTGCAATGCTCACTTGCTGTACAAAGTGTAGAGACGGCTTTAGGTACTGGATCACTGCCCCATTGAACTCTATGTGGTTTCTGACCCTCGTAGATCTAATATTGATGACCTATACTAAGGATAGGCCATCAATATTAGAAAGTGGATAACCCCTTTAAGATATTTTGAAAGAGAGTAGAAGTAAGTAGAATATATTTTGCACAATACACTAGTGCTCAGCTTCTCAAGCAGAAACCACATTTTTTACCAGGACCCCACAGGTAGAGGTTACAGTATAGTTTAGTTCATACTTGTACACACGTGGACAAAATTGTTGGTACCCCTCTTTTAATGAAAGAAAAACCCACAATGGTCACAGAAATAACTTGAATCTGACAAAAGTAATATTATATAAAATTCTATGAAAATGAACAAATGAAAGTCAGAAATTGCTTTTCAACCATGCTTCAAAGAAATTTTTAAAAAAAGAAAACTCATGAAACAGGCCTGGACAGAAATGATGGTTCCCTTAACTTAATATTTTGTTGCACAACCTTTTGAGGCAATAACTGCAATCAAACGATTCCTGTAACTGTCAATGAGACTTCTGCACCTCTCAATAGGTATTTTGGCCACTCCTCATGAGCAAACTGCTCCAGTTGTCTCGGGTTTGAAGGGTGCCTTTTCCAGACGGCATGTTTCAGTTCCTTCCAAAGATGCTCAATAGGATTTAGGTCAGGGCTCATAGAAGGCCACTTGAGAATAGTCCAGTGCTTTCCTCTGAGCCATTCTTGGGTGTTTTTAGCTGTGTGTTTTGGGTCATTATCCTGTTGCAAGACCCATGACCTGCGACTGAGACCAAGCTTTCTGACACTGGACAGCACATTTCTCTCTAGAATCCCTTGATAATCTTGAGATTTCATTGTACCCTGCACAGATTCAATTGCAGTAGATGTGGATAGTACCACCAGTACGTAAGGAGTAGGGTCCCAATCCTTAATTTGTCATAGATAATGGACTCCGTACTAGAAAGCGTTTTGAATAGTGAAATTTATTTCCAAAATATAACGAGTAGAGTACAATTCAAGTTGTAACGTTTCGGTCTCATTGACCTTCATCAGACTCTTGAAAAGTAGTATGCAGGAAATGTTCCCAGAGAGATATAAGGCGCATAAGATGCATCAGGCAGCAGAATCTGCACCATACATATAGCAGATTCTGCTGCCTGATGCATCTTATGCACCTTATATCTCTCTGGGAACATTTCCTGCATACTACTTTTCAAGAGTCTGATGAAGGTCAATGAGACCGAAACGTTACAACTTGAATTGTACTCTACTCGTTATATTTTGGAAATAAATTTCACTATTCAAAACGCATCCTGCACAGATTCAAGACACCCTGTGCCAGATGCAGCAAAGCAGCCCCAGAACATAACAGAGCCTCCTCCATGTTTCACAGTAGGGACAATGTTCTTTTCAAGATATGCTTCATTTTTCCGTCTGTGAAGATAGAGCTGATGTGTCTTGCCAAAAATTTCGATTTTTGTCTCATCTATCTATAGGATATTCTCCCAGAAGCTTTGTGACTTGTCAACATGTAGTTTGGCAAATTACTTTTGTTAGATTCAAGTTATTTCTGTGACCATTGTCGGCTTTTCTTTCATTAAACGAGGGGTACCAACAATTTTGTCCACATGAGTATATCAGAATGTCATCCCAGTTCACAGGTATCCCAATGATCTGAAAGATCTCATAGTGAAGAATATATACTGTGGTGTATGTGATCAAACACGAGATGTTTGGTGTATGACATTTGAAGGTTAGACATACTGTTTTGTTTTTTTTAATGTATGCTAACCCCCATCCACCCACCAACTTCGCCATTGGTGAGGGAGGAAAAAGAGGGAATTTTAAAATCAAGCAGCACCAAGTATTGTGTTCAGATAGCTGTGAATAATAAAATCACCTGATATTTTATGCAAAGTAGTCCAATTCATTTTTTATTGAAGATCTATCAACCAGTACTTCCTATTGTTTAATATATTTATAACGGCGTCAGCTGTTTTATTGGCTGAAGAAATAGTGAATGGGTGATTTAGATCCACATTATAGACATAAGACTGATGTTGTCGACCTAGGTGACTGCTGATAGCCCAAGTGGGCGCCACATAACATGTGATAAACAATATTACCCTGTACATGTTGAAATAAAATCACTATACACAGATATGGACTGCTCAAATGTGGGGGAATAAAATTCCGATCATAACTCATCCTTGAGTAATATAGTGATTAATACGCTGTGTGCAGGTAGCCTGTAATAGTCACCATTCAACCGTGAGTTGTAACTGATTTAGCTCAATTTTTTTTTTAACTGTGATTAATAAAATGTATATTTTAATTGTCTAGTTAGGTTATATATTTTTTTTTGTATTTTCTAGACAACTAATATACTATTCACTTTAGTAGTGACTATAGTTGGTACCATACAATACTCAACCAAAAGTAAGTGAAAACAACAAGTATATAAAACTTTCAAGTTCAAGGCCATGTAGACAGTTGCACTGATACTACCCTTCAGTTCCTTCATCATTGCCCAGCAAACTTCCTGTTAAAGGTAATGGAAACTGAGCCCCACCACTTGTCTTCAACTTCCAGTTTCTGCAGTGATGTCATACTGGCGCATATTACTGATACTAAGATACCAGTCAGTATTGTAATCTCGCTCCATCAAATAAGCTGAGCTGAAATATTACACATAACCTGTGGGCAGGTGTAGAATTGTTTCTGGAAGAAAGCAGCCATGTTTTTCTAATCCTGGACAGCCTCTTTGAAGTACAGCAATAGACTAAACGTGTATTGTACATATTCCAGGGGTGTGGGAGCTTTGGCAGCTTTTACCTGATATTCTGTTTGAGAAAACATAATGTCACATCCACTGCTAAAAGACTAAAAACAAAACTGGGGAAGGGTCACTGCTTATAAGTAATAAATACAAGTAATATTTCCATTTCTGTTATTGTTCTTAAATAATGGTGTCAGACTGCATTCCAAGAATTCCACCTCTCACTGGCTAAACAAATGTGACCAAGTCTATAGGTAAAATATTGGCTCATTCCTACGCACATCCGTGTCATGTAAACCCCCTCCCACTGAAGTTTCTTTTCTTGGCTGTTTCCAATGACCTTTTTTGTCCCTAATAGACCCTAATAGACCTAGCTTAGGCAGGACCTGTACTATAATAATTCACTTTATTTTAAGTGAGTTATTGTATCAACTATGTGACTTGTCCCATCTGTACATATCCTACTTATTTGTACTTGACGCTAGGTTCACATTAGCGTTCGGGTTTCCGTTCTTTGGGTCTGCTTAGGGACCTGAAGAACGGAAGCCTAATTCGCTTGAAAAGCGGAAACCCGCAGACCCCATAGACTATAATAGGGTCCGCCAGGTTTCCGCCTGAAAAATGTGGAGAGAAAGTCCTGCTTGCAGGACTTTTCTCTCCTCGTTTTTTAAGCGGATTCGGGGACGGAAACCTCAAACGTAGATCTGGCGCAGGTGTGAACACAGCCTTACTGGTTCTACTTAATGGAGCTTTATTGACAGCGAGTCTACCACCTACTCCAAGTATATTCACCATGTTACACATTACAGTGATAAACAGCATATTCATATACGTCATTTTGGTAGATTTGGAGAAAAACATCCCCTCTTTTTGGCAGCCACCACCCAGATGTGCTGGGAGAGTTGCTAAGTATGCTTTAAAGCATCATAATGTTGAAATCCTCCAGAAACTGTGCCTCACCAGTATGCAGCTCATGTTATCTGGAGAGTCATACTTGGGAGGGCTGATCATTTTGCAGAAGATAAGGAAAATGTCATTTTTTTTTTCTAAAACTTTTTACCCTGTGGCTAGGTCATCAGTATACAAAATCTAACATTTATTCTGGATTTTTCAAATAATAAAACAAGTAGATCAGTGATCTGATCTGTATCTGTAAATGTGGCTTTAAAAATTAGATACGGTATTTCTCTTAACAACAGTCTTCCCTTGGCATTTCTGCCTGGCACCTGTGGTGGCGTCTATCAACTTTGTAACAGTAGTTATCAGCATTAATAAATATTGACAGAGCATTTCCTTTTCTTTCTTATTTTTTTTTTTTTAAAGTTCACAGTAAGATTAAGTAAGGACATGAGTGAGGAATAAGTGTCTTGTGGCACTTTTTATTGTATTAAGATCACTGGCATAGTAAGTATGACTTCACTGTGCCTATAGAGTAGCATATAAAATATGACTTAACTTATGGTGTAACATCTGCACAGTGGCACACTTAAATGCTAAAAGCATTTCATTCAATCTTAAATAAAAAAATAATTTTTGCAAATGATTAAAATTGTCTAACCATGCCATGAACAGTGGGGAAAAAAAGTATTTAGTCAGCCACCAATTGTGCAAGTTCTCCCACTTAAAAAGATGAGGCCGGCCTGTAATTGACATCATAGGTAGACCTCAACTATGAGAGACAAAATGAGAAAACATATCTAGAAAATCACATTGTCTGATTTTTAAAGCATTTATTTGCAAATTATGGTGGAAAATAAGTATTTGGTCAATAACAAAAGTTCATCTCAATACTTTGTTATATATCCTTTGTTGGCAATGACAGAGGTCAAACGTTTTCTGCAAGTCTTCACAAGGTTGGCACACACTGTTGCTGATATGTTGGCCCATTCCTCCATGCAGATCTCCTCTAGAGCAGTGATGTTTTGGGGTTGTTGCTGGGCAATACGGACTTTCAACTCCCTCCAAAGGTTTTCTATGGGGTTGAGATCTGGAGACTGGCTAGGCCACTCCAGAACCTTGAAATGCTTCTTACTAAGCCACTTCATTGCCCTGGCAGTGTGCTTGGGATCATTGCCATACTGAAAGACCCAGCCACGTTTCATCTTCAATGCCCTTGCTGATGGAAGGAGGTTTACACTCAAAATCTCACGATACATGGCCCCATTCATTCTTTAATGTACACAGATCAGTCGTCCTGGTCCCTTTGCAGAGAAACAGCCCCAAAGCATGATGTTGCCACCCCCATGCTTCACAGTAGGTATGGTGTTCTTTGGATGCAACTCAGCATTCACTCTCCTCCAAACACGACGAGTTGTGTTTCTACCAAACAGTTCTACTTTGGTTTCATCTGACCATATGACATTCTCCCAATACTCTTCTGGAACATCCAAATGCTCTCTAGCAAACTTCAGAAGGGGCCCAGATATGTACTGGCTTAAGCAGGGGGACACGTCTGGCACTGCAGGATCTGAGTCCCTGGCGGCGTAGTGTGTAGCCTTTGTTACGGTAGTCCCAGCTTTCTGCAGGTCATTCACTAGGTCCCCCCGTGTGGTTCTGGGATTTTTGCTCACCGGTCTTGTGATCATTTTGACCCCACGGGGTGAGATCTTGCGTGGAGCCCCTGATGGAGGGAGATTATCAGTGGTCTTGAATGTCTTCCATTTTCAAATTATTGCTCCCACAGTTGATTTCTTCACACCAAGCTGTTTGCTTATTGCAGATTCAGTCTTCCCAGCCTGGTGCAGGTTTACAATTTTGTTTCTGGTGTCCTTCCACAGCTCTTTGGTCTTCACCATAGTGGAGTTTGGAGTGTGACTGTTTGAGGTTGTGGACAGGTGTCTTTTATACTGATAACAATGTCAAACAGGTGCCATTACTACAGGTAATGAGTGGAGGACAGAGGAGCCTCTTAAAGAAGAAGTTACAGGTCTGTGAGAGCCAGAAATCTTGCTTGTTTGTAGGTGACCAAATACTTATTTTCCACCATAATTTGCAAATAAATTCTTTAAAAATCAGACAATGTGATTTCTGGATTTGTTTTCTCATTTTGTTTCTCATAGTTGAGGTCTACCTATGATGACAATTACAGGCCTCTCTCATCTTTTTAAGTGGGAGAACGTCCACAATTGGTGGCTGACTAAATACTTTTTTCCCCACTGTATATGTATATATAGAGAGTCATTGCCTTGCCTTTGATAATGATTAAGCATGAGTGCTTCAGTATGCAGAGTGCTTTGCCCAACTATAAAAAACAGAAGAGCTATTCTGCTTTATTCCTCTTTTCAGTCTCTATAATCTGTGTTGTGCACACTCTATTTGTTTTTAAATGTTATATTTAAAGGGGTTGTACAAGAGTTAACATTGATGGCCTAACTTTGAGATAGATCATCAATATTAGGGCCCATGCATACGACTGTGTTCGAGTTCAGTGTGCTATCCGGGTTTTTCCAGTATAGCATCATCTGCATGCTGGCTGTGCTGTTCAATCACAGACGGAAGCTCACACACGGTCGGTCATGTGCATGAGCCCTTAGATTGATGGGGGCCTCCCTGACACTCAGCATCCCTCATTTTTCCCTATATAAGTATATAACATCTTATGTAGATACATCTGTAGATACAATATATTTCCCACATATTTCTTTTTTAATAAATGTGCAAAAATATCTACATTTTTGTCAAGATGGGGTGCTGAGTGTACATTAATGAGAAATAAAATGAACTTTTTTTGCTTTTAGAAAATGGCTGCAATGAAACAAAGAGTGAAAAATTTAAAGGGGTCTGAATACTTTCCGTACCCACTGTACAGTGCTGTGCTTGGTATGCAGTGAAGAGGTCACAGTACAGTCGGGCAGTGGCACAGCTAATTTAAACATGTCAGACACCCTCCAATCAGATACTGGTGAACTATCCTGGGTCATCAATATCATAGTCTTGGAACACTCCTGTAGGCGGGGGGCCCCACGAAAGAAAAGAAGAAGAGAAAATTCCAACTTCCTGGAATCAGTGAAGCAGTGCCTGTTAACAAATGCTAAGAACCTGAATTGGTGGAGGTGGTGAAAGGTCTTTAACATCTACTAAACCTCCCTATCAATATCTAGCACATTTGTTATTGATAGAATGTTTTATAGATGAATACCTGTTTACTCAAGATTGTCAATTTGTACTATAGCAGTAAAAAGCATACAATATGAAACCTATGAGTGCCATGTTATCTATGTCAGTACATTCTATCAAGGACATACTGTAGCTAGAGGGCGCATGCACATAATAAGGCTAGGTTCACACCAGTGCTTGAACTCCATTCGGGGTTTCTCTCCGCATTTCTCCACATTTTTCGGTCGGAAACCCGGCGGACCCCATTGTAACCGCTTTTTAAGCAGGTTTGCTTTACGTTTTTCGGGTCCCCAATCGGACCCGAAGAATGGAAAGCCAAACTCTAGCGTAAACTTAGCATAAGACACTAGAATTATAAACGGTACTTTGTTTATCCCTTCCTGACATGAAGTCATATTACCTCGCAGCCCACCTGGCCTGACTAGTAGATTGGTGTAGACATAGTTCTATCAAACCATGGGTCTGCATCGAGCAAGCATTCTCGGCAATTCCACTAAAGACAGTCCTATGGCTTGCGCCCTCTCTACTGTCAGCCCTCCGTTCTCACCCCATCATTGGTCCCACGCTTGGAATTTGTTCAAGGCACCTGATACGATCCCACTTCCTCCCGCTGGATTCTCCATACTATCCCATCCTGGGGAACCCCAGGTTTCCTCCAGGTATCTCTGACAGGGTATTCTGGAACTGGCGTCGCCATGGGATATACCGTGTGTGTCATCTCCAAAGTAACTCCAGCTGGCAGATGACGCCGGTTACATCGCCCTCGGCTGATCTACCCCCTCTTGACGCCTGGTGTGAATTGCAGCTTTGTCATTTTATGAACTCACTTCTGGCCCCAACAGAATTTAGGTCTGAACCCACGTTTTTAGAGCCCCTCTGTGTGGGTGATGGCCTTCTGCAGCATTCTCTCTCAGTTATTTACAAGCTTCTGATTGACCCTCCTATTGGGTTTGTCCCTCCCCCTTTATGCTGAAGTGGGAAGCGGATCTGTCCCTCTCTCTAACCCAGGCACAAAGAGAACGTATATTCCGCCTCACACATGAGGCCTCTGTCTGCTCTCGCTACCAGGAAGCCAGTTTTAAGATCCTGTCCCAATGGTATAGGGTCCCCACAAAACTACATGTGTTCTTCCCGCACGTCTCCCTTACGTGCTGCAGGTGTTGACAGGAAGAGGGTGACATGCTCCATGTTTTCTGGTCCTGCTCTGCTCTCTCCCCGTTTTGGGATGGTGTTAAGTGGATCATCCTACAGGTTACTGAGACATCTCATCAGTTGGGCCCTGCTCAGTTCCTTCTCCACCACTGTGATTCCCCGGTGCGAACCTACAAGCACTCGCTACTCCATTTTTTGATCCTCGCAGCCCGAGCTTGCATTTCGCAATTCTGGAAGCATGTAGAACCTCCTCCTTTCTCCTTCTGGATTTTGAAGGTCAATGAGATTGTGCGCATGGAAAATCTCACATCCTTCCTGCATGACATGGTTGAAGACTTTAACAAAACCTAGTTTTACTGGTTGGAATTCCAATGTTCTGGAGAGTATCAGGCGCTTCTGGGCTCTGAGTCCCCCTCCCGGGCTTAAACCACTGGGATCTGTGCTTGTGTTTGTCTGCTTACATATGTCCTATCATTGTATCTTTATCTGTTCTCACATAGTGCAATATAGTTCCTATCTTTTTTTTTATATAACTGTAATTTTATTGAAAAATTTTTCATTAACAAGGAATAAAGAAAAAACAAAAAAACAATAATAATCAAACAAACAGGAAGCATTGAGGTAAATAGAGGCTATCTGCCTCCTCCCCCTTAAGCAATATGCATTTAAATTAAGCAGTGAACAAGGGAGGGGGGAATGGAGGGGTTAAGAAGACAAGGGTAGGACCAAAGGGAAGGGGGGGAGGGAAGGAGAGGACTAGAGATCAGAGACCCTGTAATGTACAATACATGTCCCAGGGTGCCCAAATAGCCCCAAAGGCTTCCCGTGAATTATGTAGGCCAGCAGTCAGGTATTCAAGACTCCTCACATCCTTCATTCTAGCCACAAGCTCAAGACTAGATGGGGGACTCACCTTCTTCCAGTTTCTAGCTATGAGAGTTTTAGCTGCAGTACAAAGATGCAAGAAAAGCCTGGATGACTTATTGCTCAGGTGTCTGGGGGGAAGGTTCAGGAGATAAAGAAGAGGGTCAAGAGGAACCTCTTGCAAAAAGAGAGCAGTCGTCAGAGTCCTGACCTCCCTCCAAAAACCGAGGATGAGAGGGCACGTCCAAAAGCTATGGTGCAGGGTACCCACCGCAGCTCCACAGCGCCAGCACCATGGGGGAACTAATGGGTTTAAAGTATGAAGGAGAGCCGGGGTATGATACCAATGCATCAACAGCTTATACTGCGTTTCCCTAAACGTAATGCACTGAGATGATTTCTGGGCCCGAGACCATACAATCCGCCACTGTTCCTGGGAGATGGGTTTACCCACCGCCTCCTCCCATTTAAGCATATAGCGATGATTAACAGGAGAGCCTGTAGTTTGTGAGTTAAGAAGTTGGTAAATAGAGGATATAAAGCCCCTAGTGGACATGCCTGCACGGCAAATCTTTTCAAAAGCGGTGGGGAGTGACACCTTAAGAGACCCATGGAGGGAGCGGACAAAGTGAACCACCTGCAAGTAATGGAACCATTCAGTACTTGGCAGGTTTTGATTAGCTGTAAGATAAGCAAAGGACCTGAGTTCCAAGGTTCCAGGGTCAACCATGTCAGCAATCCGGTAAAGGCCAGCTTCAGACCACACTTTAGTCATGGCAGAAGTCAGGCTCTCTGGGAGAAGGGGGTTGTATAGTATGGAGACCATAGATGAGCGCGGGGACATCAGGGAGAATCTAGCACAACAGGTAGACCAGATAGATCTAGTAAACCGAATGGGGCCCAACAGGTACGAGGCAGGGGGGGTGGGGGGGGAGCTGACCCACAGAAGCGCGTTAGGATGCATGGGTGCCAGCCATAGCTTCTCTATCTGCACCCATCTGGTGTATGCTGGCATAGCCGCCCAGAATGGGATATGGCGTAAGTGGGCCGCCCAGTAATAATGTAACAGATGTGGGACAGCCATACCCCCAGACCCCCTATCCGCCAGCATAACAGATCTAGGTATTCGGTGTCGTTTTGCTTTCCAGATAAACTGGAAGATAGCTTTCTGTAGGTTCCGTAATTCTCCCCGAGGTATCGCGACTGGGAGCGTCTCGAAAAAATACAGTAGCTTCGGGAGGAGAGTCATCTTGACCGCAGCAATTCTCCCCAAAGGGAGATAGGCAAGGGTTGCCATTTGTCCAATAGGGCTCTTAGCTCACAAAACAACCGCGGGTAGTTTGCCGAGTAGAGGGTCGCATAGGAGGTGGATATATGGACTCCCAGGTAGCGGATAGAGGACTCCCGCCACTGGAAATCGTAATTACTGCGGAGGAGAAGGAGAAGGTCCCGTGGGATGTTAAGTGGGAGTGCCTCAGTCTTCGCGGGGTTCACCTTATACCCTGAGAGATCACCATAGGTCTCTAGCGAGCGCAGCAAGTTTGGAAGGGTAGTATGAGGGGAGGTGAGAGTGAGGAGTACATCGTCCGCAAAGAGAGATATCTTAAATTCCTTATCTTGGACCATGATGCCCTTGATATTAGGGTCTCGCCTAATCTTGGCCGCTAGCGGTTCAATGCAGAGGGCAAATATGATGGGTGACAGGGGGCAACCCTGCCTAGTGCCATTTCGAATAGGGAAGAAGGGCGAAGATGCATGGGGAAGCTTAATTGCTGCTGAGGGTAAGGAGTAAAGGGCCTGGATAGCTGTGAGAAACGGTCCCGTAAGCCCGAACGCCTTAAGCGTAGTATGCATAAACGACCAATTTATGCGGTCAAAAGCCTTTTCAGCGTCCAGGCTCAAGAGAAGGGCCGGGGTAGAATAATGATTGGCCACCTCCACCAAATCCACAGTCCTCCTGGTGTTGTCACCACCCTGACGACAGGGGATGAATCCCACCTGGTCCTTATGGACAAGCAGAGGGAGCCAAGCATTCAGTCTATTGGCTAAGAGTTTGGTGAAAAGTTTCAGGTCCGTGTTCAGCAAAGCAATCGGTCGGTAGTTAGCACAATCCTGCAAGTCCTTACCCGGTTTAGGGACCAATGTGAGTAGTGATGAGAGCATAGTCGGGGGTATAGGGGAACCTGAAAAGAAGGAATTGAAGAGGGACAATAGATGAGCAGAGAGTTCACCCTGGAAAACCTTATAATAATTGTAAGTGAACCCATCTGGGCCTGGGGCTTTCCCATTTGGGAGGTCCCTCAGGACCCCTTCTAGTTCCTCCCTGGTGATGGGGGTGTTCAGGAAGGTTAGGGCCTCAGGAGGAAGGCGTGGGAGACAACAATCCTTTAAATAGTCTTCCAGTAGTGTTGAGTCATCCCCAGGGAGTAGTGCTTGTGGGGGGGGTAAGTCATACAGCTTAGAGTAGTAAGAGTGGAACGCCAGCGCCACAGCATCAGGGTGATGTTGAAGAGTACCCGCGGGGTCACGGACAGAGTGTGGTGTGGAAGAGGCCCGATGATCCCTGAGGGTTCCTGCCAGGAGGGTATGAGATTTATTACCTCGTTCAAAAAACCGCTGACGGGTATAAAGGAGAAGTCGTTCCACATGGCGGGTCTCCAAATCACGGAGGTCCGCCTGGGCCAGGACCAAACGGCGAAGAACCCCCAGGGATGGATGCGTTGCCAAAGTCGTCGTAAGGGACCGAATACGGGCTTGGAGGAGCTGTTCCTGGGCCTGTCTGTCCCTTTTAAGCCTAGAAGCCAATGCGATACAGCATCCTCTCATGACCGCCTTATGGGCTTCCCAGAGAATGGCAAGAGAGTCTACCGAGCCTAAGTTGTCCCTAAAATAATCTATCAAGTGTGTGCGCAGGGTCTCGAGGGAGGTCGGCGAATTGAGCAGTGTTTCGTTAAGACGCCAATGACATTGGCGAGTAGGCACTGGAGTCGTAGATAAGGTAACCACGACTGGGGCATGATCAGACCAGGTGAGAGGGCCAATGTTCGTGTCCCTAAGCAAACGAAGAGCGGGAGCATTTCCAAAGAAGTAGTCAATGCGGGTGTGAGTGTTATGAGGGTGAGAAAAGAAGGTGTAGGAGCGCGCCGTAGGATTGTCCACTCGCCAAAGGTCATACAAAGAGTGGGCGCGGATCAGCCTGCGGAACTCCCTTGCAAGTTGGGCCAACCTATGGGGGGTTGGGCCCTGGGGTAACGCCAGACGATCCGCCCGTTCAGAGAAGACCATGTTAAAGTCTCCCCCCACCAGCCAAGCTGATGGTGGGAGAGCGCGCAGACGGGGAGAATACCCGGCGCAAGAACGGGATCTGTGCTGAATTGGGGGCATAGACATTGCATAAAACAATCGGGGCACCATAAAGGAGCCCCTCCAAGATAACAAACCGGCCACCTGGGTCTATGTGGGAAGTCGTCACTGTAATTGGGCAGGATCGAGAAAGAAGGATAGCCACCCCAGCTCTGCGTCGATTGTGGAAGGCTGAAAAAGCTACGGGAAAATAATGCTTAGCGAAGGCAAAAGTACCAGCGCGGTCAAAATGAGTCTCCTGAAGAAACGCCACATCCGCTCGTAAGGAGCGGAGTTCTCTAAGGACATGGCGCCTTTTAATGTTGGAACCCAGGCCCTTGACATTAATTGTCACGCACCTAACCATTGGGACCCAGGATTGGAGGACAGTGGCGGATTGCAATAAGCTCACCCATCTCACATGACGCTGGCAAGTTTCCCTCGGAGAGGCAAAAGGGCAATCCACAAACAGGAACCCAAAGTCGAGGCAGGGTCTCTAGATCAGGGAGGGGGGGGAAAGAGAGGGAGGGAGGGAGGCAAAAGACATCATAAATGACAAAGTAAAAATAAAAACAGTTAAACAATACTTTGTGGGCGAGGCTAAGTCACTCGCCTGGGGACCAATGAGGGCAGCCAGAGGTCCAATCAGGATCAATGGCCGCACAGTCCAAGTATCCCCTTAGGGGGGAGAGCGTGGACAGGAGGTCGGAGGGGAGGCGGTGGATCCCCAACCACCAGTAAAAAGAAGGAAGGAAGGGGAGTCACGGAACCCCACCCCGCCCCACTCCGCTAAAACAATCCAACAATAAGCATAATAGATGAGACCCGTAGACCTAAAAAAAGAAAAAAAGAGAAGCAAACATAACATTAAGGCATGCAGATTCCAAAGCACCACCGAGAAAAGGGAGAACGTCTCAAGGGGGGGGCAGCCTCCTCAGGGATCAGTCTCCAGCCGGGGCCTCCGAGTGGTCACCACCGCGGAGGATGCATGACGTCGTCTGGGCTCCAATCGTTGCCAAACCGGTGGTGGGGGAGGGGGTGGAGAGAATAGCTCCCAGTCTGTTAAATCCGGCAGGGGAACATCCAATAGGTCACAGAAGAGAGGCAAATCCGCAAAGGAGCGAAGCGTAGCGGAGCGACCATCCCTACGAGCAATGAGAGCAAACGGAAATCCCCACCGGTAAGGAATTTGGTGCTCCTGAAGAATCTGGAGGAGGGGTCGGAGATGGCGGCGTTTCTGGAGGGTGATTAGCGACAGATCCTGATAGAATTGTAGTGGAGCTCCCTGAAACTCGAAGTCTTTGAGTTTGCGCACTTTGCTCATTATAGCCTCTTTAAGGGTGAAGTCGTGGAGGCAGCAGATGACATCACGGGGTGTGGCGGAAGATCCTCTGGGTCGAAGGGCTCGATGTGCCCTATCAAACTTAATTTTGTGGGACGGGGGGCTCCTGCAGTATAGTGTTGAAGACAGCCTCCAGCAGAACAGGCAGATCCTCAGATTGGTCAGCCTCTGGGAGTCCCTTGATGCGTATATTGTTGCGCCGGCCCCTGTTTTCAAGATCCTCCAAGTGGCGTTGCATGTCCCGTATAGCTGAACCCTGTTCAGTGGTAGTATCATGCAGTGAGGCAACATAGTCCCTGGTAGTGTCATGGTCATTCTCCAGCGTGTCCATTCGGTTAGCAATGGAGTGTAAATCAGTGCGGAGGGTAGCAATTTCAGATCGGAAGGATGCTGTGATTTCCGCAACCATACTTTTAAGGTCTTGTTTAGTAGTAAGTTGAGGAAGAAGGTCCGCCATGGATGATGGTGCTGAAGATGGGCCTGGAATGCAGCTCTGGGGGTACAGGACTGGAGGGGGGGAGCCATAATCCTTGGGAGTGCGGGGCGGAGGAGCCCCTACGCCAGCGCCTTCCACCGCGCCATCCCCCCCTGAGCTATGGAGGGGAGGGGCGATGGGGGAAGATAGTAGGAGGGGGGCCACAGAGACCAGCTCTGTGGCCACAGGCTGCAACTCATCAGCGGTGTAGGAGGGAGCAGAGCCACTGACCTCAGAACTCCTTGAGAAGCTGGAAACATCCGGGGTCCTCTCATGCCGCTCTGCCAGGAGTGCTGGTGAAGCAGAATGTAGTTGCTGGGACATCCCAGGGTGAGGAGACTGTGGGAGTACTCGTGCTGGGGAAACTCTGGGTTGCCCAGGCGCCGACAGGGATCTCTGTTGAAGCGGCGCTCCGCTGGCTGACAGGGGGAGCGCGGGAGGAGAGAAGCTGCGCTGCGACCCCTGTGCCTGGAGAGCGGAGGAAATCCAAGATGGCCGCCCCGCAGCAGCCTGGCCCGGTAGAGAAGGCCACTGGGCCAGAAAGGCGTCCAGGGTGGCCCCCCCAGACCTCTCCACGGGCGCTGGGGTGCCCGGGGCCACCTTCCTCGGTAAGCGCTTGCCCATACTGCGCCTGCTGAGGGGTCCACGGGTCTCAGTAGCGAGCGGAGGAGCGGAGAAGGACCTGCGCGCGTGCTACTCCATGCGCGTCCAGGCCACGCCCCCATAGTTCCTATCTTTAAGGACCTGACACGCATGGTCACCTGGGCCTCTGCCAGGGCCCTCAAATGGAATGCTCCTCTATTTCCTCCACCCCCCCCCCCCTTTTTTTTTTTTTTCTTCTCTTCTCTCTGCTCCTTCTCTCCCCACTCTTTCCTTCTTTATTTTTCCTCCTGTTCATGTATATAGTAGGTTGTCCTTGTTGGCCGTCTTGGGGTTTCCCCCTTGGTGGCTTCTAGTGCGCAGTGCTTGCATGGTCTGTTTTGGTTTATGTTGTTTAATGTTGTTTTATTTGTGAAAATCAATAAAACAATTGAATTGAAAAAATAAATGGTACTTTGTACATATTAGGACCCTATTACACATTAGAGATCAGAAATTTCAAGGCATGTTGATAACTAATACTAGATAAAACCTCTCCAGCGTTCCTAGTATAAGTAAGAAATGATAGCTAGCTAGATAGATAGATAGATAGATAGATCCTTCTACCTGTAAAATAATCATGTTAAGCTAAAGTTAGCAATAACTTCTTTAGAGACAGATATCTGTGAAATAGTTCATGTATTATCCTGAAAGCCCATTTTCATTAGACATGCAATGCTTTGTCTCCTAAATGTTTAATAAGGGATTAAATATTTGCTGCAGGGTTTACTTGTAGATTGCAAAACATAATTGTACATAAAAACGTCTGCCAAAAGTGAAAGACTATCTGGAGTATTTTTTGTAAGTGTTTGCTTTAATCTACAATGAAAATAGTTGCAGTTGCTGCAAATAACTCTAAATACTTGGCTCTTCATTTAGTTGAGATATCAGGTGGATAACTTGAAAAAATTACTGCTTTTTTGTAAACCACATACTTTATTGTATACTGTACACTATGTACTAATATCCTACCTAAACTGCCTATTATGTAAATTTACAGCTAATCCTTTGGTTCAGAATCATGTATAAATTCACTCTGTGCAGATACCATCAGTATGCAGGAGAGGGCCCTAAATCTGCACAGGGTGAGTAGCATTTTATATGCAGTAACATAAATGGTTAAACTTCTGTAATGAAGAAATAATCACAATGTGACTGCATTGATGATATTAACTAGTACATGGAATCAGGAAGGAAAAGGATTAAAATTCATTGCAGATGAGTATTGCTGTGATTTGTTTTTAATGAATATAGGGCGTAAAAAATATCCATTAGTACCTGCTCCCTGCTGTTATAGATATGAGCAAATTTTCTGTGTGTTCTGTATGTGTAATTCCTAAACTGACTGTCACTAACTTTTAGCTGCAAATGAGAATGCAAAGTACAATATTAATATTGGAGAGAATAACATGGCAAAAGTCTAGAAGGCTTTATATAGAGATCTATATGGCAAATTTACTATAAGTTGAATTCATTCATGCTTGTGTTCCTTATCACTGATAACACCATAGTGAGTTGAAAAACCTGTCATATGGAGATGTTAGCCTTGTTGCTTATTGTTAAAGTGTTACCGAATTTTTGAAAAAAAAACTTTTTTTTTCTAGCAGACTTTGTATCATTCATAAATGTTATATATGTATATATAATATACTTTATGAATGAACTTTGGCTAATTTCTGGGGGTAGGCTCTTGGATGATACAGGGACTGGGGTGAGTCACTTCAAACACTTATATATCAGGCATTTTAAAGGGTACCTGATTGCAGGGTCTTGCATTTTGTTCTATGACAGTATAAGTCTTCAAACATGGTGTCCTATCACTTTTTCTGCTGCTAATATCCCCATTATGGCTGCAGCACATTTTGCATTTGTCTTCGAGGCAGGGGGCGTATATAATATATAGCCTGCTCCTTTCCATTACTGATAGTACTGGTTTCTTTATATGTAATTCTGCCAGGAGTAATTGTACAGTAGTAAACAAATAGCTAAGAAAAGTGACTATAATATAGGAGATCCAGGAACAGCAAATATGCAAATACAAGGTAAATACATGCAATCGTGCAGCTAAAACACAGGAAAAACAATCTGTGCACAGTCAGGAAAGCTGCTTGCTGATTATGAATAATATACCATCTGTAACCACACAAGCAGCTAGAAGTAGATATAAGTACATAGAAGTTTTTTTTTGTACATTGTAAGTTGTGGGATTTTCAGAATGTTCAGTCCTCTGCACAGAGCAAGAAGTTTTCAAACATGTGGAGGTTGTGAGGAGAATCAACCCCTCCCTTCTCCATTCACTGTGTGAAGACAGAACAGAACCTCCCCCTCCACTCACTGTGAAGACGTCTTGTTTTTGGATGGCGTTTATGGATAGACCTTTCCTACCAACAGGTAGTGAACAGCAAATTAACTAGAATGTAGATACCTAGTGGCAGGAACTTCAGAGTGGTTTTTCAGACAGAAACAGCCACATTTTTAATTGAAGTTCATTCAAATTTGGTGCAGAATCCAATGCCCTATGAAATAAGACTTAAGTTGTTTGAAAAGTTACTGACCATTTAAAATATAGAATAGTGCTGGTGTTATAAGATAAGATACTCAGCAGTTCGGAGTTCACCAATTGAACATATAGTCAGGTTTGTCACATTTATATGCAGCAACAGCTTCTCCTAATTCCGATTTTGTGTCATGTGAAAGTTTAGAATCTTTTCTTTCATGTAACCAGGCCTATCACTGTTTGTAACCCCCACCCTCAGCTCTAAATAGAGAAGCAAGGCAAAGAATAAAGAAATGCAGGATTTCATGGAAAGAAGCCAAAATTAATAAAAAAGTATATTATAGACTGTAATAATGACACAAATACTGTCAGAAAATCAAAATTAGTTTGAAGGTTTAGTTACGCTTTTAACCCCAGAGACAGACAATCCATATGTTTTTTGCCTTCTGGAAACACACAATGGAGGAAGCACTGGATAGCCGTGCTATTATATGGTTACTATATTATAGTTTATAACTTAATATTAAGCATATATTAGGCATCAAGTAAGTTTTTAATGCCCTTCATTTTGACCTATTCACTCAAATTTTAATATAAATTTAAAAATATATTTTAAGAATAATTTTTAGGCAATAGTTGGATCTCTATTGGGGTATATACCCTTTTTGTATTTTGTGAGGTTCTCTAAATCATTTTCCTCCAAGGCTACTCCTTTCCCCTTGATATTGTATTTTTGTGCTGATTCAGATTACCTGTGTTGTCTTCTGTTTGATAGAGAAAATATATTGTGAACTACAAAGAATTCTAACTTCTTGCTTTGCTTTTACTTTTCCATCCAATGCTTATGTATGAATGTTCTTCTTGCGTAAAGACTATCCTAAGTTGACCAGAAATATTTTTAGGACTAAGTGTTACTTAGTCAGTAAAAGACCTTACTGTTTTACTGTTTATATGCCAGAGAAATAGAGCTTTCATTTCATGTAGAACTATATTACTAAATTGGCATAAAATGCAGCAATTGCAGAATGCTAATACTCATAAAAAGAGGAATGATGCAAGATAAATCAATGCACAAACAAATACAACATAGAGGGGCAGATTTATGAAAACTGTCTTAAAGAAAAACATTTTTCAAAGCACTATATGACATGAAAGCTGTGCAGATATTGGTTGGTGTCGGAAGCTAAGTCAGTTTTCCTTTAAGACAGTTTTAATAAATCTGCCAGGCTTGACTAAATTAGTTATCCTGAAACACCCATATCTGGACATGTCTAGGCAGGGGAATTCCTTTATATCCTATATTTATTGGGGTACTCTTTGAGAAGACTTCTCTTAATCAAAGATGAAATTATACAGTAGAAACATATTGATGTTGCAGTATACCTAAAAGACATAGGGGCAGATTCACTATGAATTCACTTTGGTTTGCAACTTATTAGTGCCACTTGCATCTATAATAGTTTCAGGTGGTGCTTCTAGGCTGCCAAAGTCGTCTTCACTTTTCAAAACTGGGTGTAAATTCATTGTCATTTATGCCACTTAAATGATGACAGAAATCTACACCAGCTATACTCCAGTCTTATTGAATCAACCCATATAATGTTATCATTGTGAGATGAAACCAAATAATAATAGATTTGCAATGAGAAGAAATTATGTGGTTGCTTTCAGGTATGTGGCAAAAAATAAGGAATTCCTGAAAATATGTCATGAAGGTTCCCTGTCCTTACCAGATTTATCATCTGAGAGTTAGACTGTTTCTATACATATGAGAGGGATAAGGCAGGTTGGACTTTTTCCTTTATTCACTTTGATTATCCTACTTGATTTGTTAGATATTTTAGTGCAAATTTACTGCATAACCTTCAACTTTCAAGCTTTGCAGTACGAAGGTTGAAAGCAGGAGGACCTGCAGTGATTCCTTTAGGTCTGCCATTGCAGATTTGTCATTGCCATTTTAGACATTTTTGCAGGGGCTTTCAGGAAAACACATTGTGAATTTCTATGATGGAAATTCAGCATTGTTTCTTCCTTGTATGACCCCAGTCTTGATGTACAAGTGACATTGGTCCCTCAAGTTACAATATAAGGCTAGGTTCACATCTGCGCTGGGCTCAGACCTCTAAAACAGCAGTGACTATAATGGGGTCTGCCGGGTGTCAACCATTTTCATACTGAAAGCGGCAGAGAGAAAAGTCCTCCCAACATAGACTCTGGTGTAGAGGTGAACTTGGCTTAAATTGGTTCTGGGACGACTTTTTATGAGACCATAATTCTATGGAATACTAGTAATTGGTTCCAAAGACACCAAAATGTCAGACAAAATATGAAAAAAATGATGATTAAAGAAATATTTTCAGATAACTAATATACAGTAGATAGGGCTGGGTGATTAATGGAAAAATAACTAAAACAGTACATCAACCAGGATAACCGACTTGATTTAGTTCACGCCAGTTATTTCAGTTTGGTTATTACAAAATCTTTGAGGTTCTACCTGCAATTTCATTTGGACCAAACATTTCTCTTCATACCCCAGAGTATAATAAGTGGAGGCCCCAGGGAGGGGATCAGACATTTTTGGCGCTTCTGGCTGTAGTCAGTGACCACTGAGGTCTGTTATTGGGACTCAGGGGTCACGTGGCTTTGCGAAGCTTGCGTCTATGGGTCACAACGCCATGTGATGCTGAAGCCCAATTTCACGACTCAACGGACATCAGTCAGAAGCGCCGAAGAGTCGTGCCGGGGCCCAGGAGAGGTGAGTAACACAGTTTTTTATGTTTGATCACCTTCCTGGCGCCTCTACTTATTATTATACTCTGTGGTCTGAAGAGACCCAGAGTATAATAGCAGTTTCGGCTTGGCTGTGTTCGGTCTGTTTGAAACCACCTGGTGAACTTCTGGACAAATCAACACTGTAAAGGGGCGTAGTTTTAAATGGGCGTGACTTAATCGTCATTAGTTGTAATTTAAGTAAAATGCCCAATTAATCCCAATTTTGATTTAGGTCATAATCGCCCAGGCCTTACAGTAGATATAGCAAATCCTTAAATATAAAAGTGTAGGATGTGATAGAAATATACACAGTGGCCCAGATTTACTATTTATTATAGTTACAACGTGACACTGATGTAAACATGACGTATCTTTGGCGCAATGTGGCACATCTAGTTGGTGCTAAAATTTTCCAACTTGTTAGACATGTGGGTGTGGATTCTCAGATAAGGGGGCATGGCTTTAATGCACCATGATTGTGTTGTAAAATTCAACTAAAAGGTGGTATAAACGTACACTAAAAAGTCTAAAGATATGCCAGATTTATCATCCCGCATCAGTCACTGTGATAAATCTGGCAAATTGTCAGACTGCCTGTCTAAATTTATACTGTCTAACTATTAGTAAATCTGGACCAGTGTGCCTGAAAAATAACATGCAGCCGCTCTCACCTGGTGTCCAAAGCAGCAGCTCATCCTGGCACAGGTAAGAGAAGTACAGAACATGTAGGGCAGCTCTGGAGACAGGAGTTTCACCAGTGAAATGACCAAGCTGATCTGTTGGATCCTCCAGCCAAGCATTGTATGTTGAGTCTGGTTTCAAGTTACAGTGGTCCAGAAAAGGCCATTGTATGCAAAAAATATTATACACTGAGGCCAATGTAACTTGAGGGACCACTGTATATGAAACAGTATTTAAAGGGATTGTGTCGCCAGAAAGTGACCAATTGTTTAATCAAGTTTTATGTTTAACATATTTTAAAGAGTTTTTGGTGAGGTTTTTAAAAAATTTCCAAATTCTAGTCTTTAAAGATTTTTTTGTGGTTTTTAATTTTTCATGTTATTGTCTGTATTAAAAAAAAAAATCATAAAAATTCCGCTGTTCTGACTCTGGCCACTATGCCAAAATGCAGAGCCTTCCTGTTTTCTGTAGATTTCTTTGCAGCAGCCACTTTACTTATCAGTACACTGATGATCTCAGCTTTTATGTACATGTAGATAACACACAGAATCCACTGGAATTTCACAGCTTATCTACTCTCCTCTACGCAATGACCTCTCTCCAGGTCACATAGCATGAAAACGCTCCCACAGAAGTCAATAGGGTCTGATGTAGACCATTATGTCTATAGCCCATGGCCCATCTATAGGAAACAGGTCGCAAACTAGTTTAGACTTAGTGGCAAGAGTTGGAATTGCAAGATTTTTAGTATTTTTTTAAAATATAATAACATAATATTATATAATATGAAGAATTAAAAAACACTGAAAACCATTTAAAGACCACTGGAGCAAGAGGCATAAGCAATCTTAAACTATAAGTACTCCAGTTTGCGAGGAATACTTGGCATTAGTCTATTCTACCCATGAAATGAATACCGTGTTTCTCCGAAAATAAGACAGGGTCTGATACTATTTTTTTTCTCCAGAAAAAGTGCTAGGGCTTATTTTCGGGGTAGGACTTAATTTTTTCCATGAACAACAATTGCACATTTGATCATCGACCAGCCTCAATAGTAATATTCTTATGACAAGCCTGGGAACTTTCATAAGGTTCTAGACTGTCAAAGAAACAGGTCAGCTCCCGCGATCTCGCCGGGGACAGTTATATTACTTGGGGGGTGGGGGGCACCATCTTTAAGGAAGGGGTTAAACCGAACTGTAACCAGAGCTTATTTTTAGAGTACTCCAAAAAACCTGCAAAATCTAGCTAGGGATTATTTTCAGGGTAGGGCTTATTTTTGGAGAAACTCGGTACATACCTATTCACTTTATCATTCACCTGTAATATGATGCAACTATTCTGATCACGCTGTGTTACAGATATGTTCATACTCCTGGGAAAACGCACAAAATAAACCCGATCTGTTGGTAGGTTATATATTATCAGCATCATTCTAATAGGTGTCCATTTATTGTAGATAAATGAAACAGAAATCAAGATGACAATGGAGGATAATGGCAACATCAAAGCTGTTCATCGCAGCTCTCGGCCACCAGGGACCATACATTTGGAAGAAAAAGAGAAGAAAACAATCCCCTTAAAAACCCGTTTAACTGAAAAGATAAGGAAAACCTGTAGCTGTTCCCCAAATAAAGCCAAAGATACATTACTCAGCTTCCTGCCTGTGCTGCAATGGCTCCCTAAGTACAAACTGAAAGAATACTTGCTGGGTGATGCTATGTCCGGCCTTATAGTGGGTATCCTGCTAGTTCCACAGTCAATTGCTTATTCACTTTTGGCTGGACAGGAACCTATCTATGGCCTTTACACCTCATTTTTTGCATGCATTATATATTTTTTCATGGGAACCTCTAAACACATTCATGTTGGAATATTTGGGGTACTGTGCTTGATGGTGGGTGAAGTAGTTGACCGAGAACTGCAAGCTGCAGGTTACGACAGACTGGGTGACCAAGCAAACCAGCTGCCATCCTTGGCTGGTTTAATGACCAATGAAACACTCGATGCTAACCAGACTTCAAGAATGACTTGTGACAGAAGCTGCTATGCAATTACAATAGGAGCCACCGTAACCTTTATGGCGGGAGTGTATCAGGTAAGTTGTGAGAAGCAAAAAAAATGGAGGAGATTTATCAAAAGTAGTGCAAAGTAAATGCAGAGTAGTTGCGTATAGTAACCTTGCAGATTCCAACCCTCTTATGAAAATGAGTTGCTATGGACAACTACTCCACTTTCCTGTTCTGTCCATCAGGTATGATAAATCTCCCTGAATTTCTTTAATATCAATTATGAAATTAACAAATGACTTATCTTTCATGTTTACGGAATATGTACAGTCATGGCCAAAAGTTTTGAGAATGACACAAATATTATATTTTCACATGTTCTGCTGCCCTCTGGTTTTTATGTGTGTTTGTCAGATGTTTTTATCACATACAGAAATATAATTGCATTCATATTATGAGTAACAGAAGCTTATATTGACAGAATGAGTTAATGCAGCAAGTCAATATTTGCAGTGTTGACCCTTCTTCTTCAGGACCTCTGCAATTCTCCCTGGCATGCTCTCAATCAACTTCTGGACCAAATCCTGACTGATAGCAGTCCATTCTTGCAGAATCAATGCTTTAATTTTGTCTGAATTTGTTGGTTTTTGTTTGTCCACCCGTCTCTTGATGATTGACCACAAGTTCTCAATGGGATTAAGATCTGGGGAGTTTCCAAGCCATGGACCCAAAATCTCTATGTTTTGTTCCATGAGCCATTTAGTTATCACCTTTGCTTTATGGCAAGGTGCTCCATCATGCTGGAAAAGGCATTGTTGAGCGCCAAACTGCTCTTGGACGGTTGGGAGAAGTTGCTCTTGGAGGACATTCTGGTACCATTCTTTATTCATGGCTGTGTTTTTAGGCAAGACTGTGAGAGAGCCGATTCCCTTGGCTGAGAAGCAACCCCACACATGAATGGTTTCAGGATGCTTTACAGTTGGCATGAGACAAGACTGGTGGTAGCGCTCACCTCTTCTTCTCCGAATAAGCTGTTTTTCAGATGTTCCAAACAATCGAAAAGGGGATTCATCAGAGAAAATGACTTTACCCCAGTCCTCAGCAGTCCACTCCCTGTACCTTTTGCAGAATATCAGTCTGTCCCTGATGTTTTTTCTGGAGAGAAGTAGCTTCTTTGCTGCCCTCCTTGAGACCAGGCCTTGCTCCAAGAGTCTCCGCCTCACAGTGCGTGCAGATGCACTTACACCTGCCTGCTGCCATTCCTCAGCAAGCTCTGCACTGCTGGTAGCCCGATCCCGCAGCTGAAACACTTTTAAGAGACGGTCCTGCCGCTTGCTGGTCTTTCTTGGGCGCCCTGGAGCCTTTTTGGCACCAATGGAACCTCTCTCCTTGAAGTTCTTGATGATGCGATAGATTGTTGACTGAGGTGCAATCTTTCTAGCTGCAATACTCTTCCCAGTTAGGCCATTTTTGTGCAGTGCAATGATGACTGCACGTGTTTCTTTAGAGATAACCATGGTTAACAGAAGAGAAACAATGATGGCAAGCACCAGCCTCCTTTTAAAGTGTCCAGTGGTGTCATTCTTACTTAATCATGACAGATTGATCTCCAGCCCTGTCCTCATCAACACCCACACCTGTGTTAATGGAGCAATCACTGAAACGATGTTAGGTGGTCCTTTTAAGGCAGGGCTGCAATGATGTTGAAATGTGTTTTGGGGGATAAAGTTCATTTTCTAGGCAAATATTGACTTTGCAAGTAATTGCTGTTAAGCTGATCACTCTTTATAACATTCTGGAGTATATGCAAATTGCCATTAGAAAAACTGAAGCAGTAGATTTAGTAAAAATTAATATTTGTATCATTCTCAAAACTTTTGGCCATGACTGTATATTGAATATTGATCACATACACCTATTAATAATGTTGGTCCAAGACATGGCCCCTTTCTAGCCCGATTAGATGTTGCAATCTAACAGCTGAGAATCATATGATGCTAAAATCAGAAAGGAAAATATAGTGGTATATATGAATTTTCAATAGTCTTATGAGTCAATCCAGTCATTATGCATAGACTAGACTAGATTATTAATTTCTTTTGAGAGCACATCTTTCAAGGAAGAAGTACCCAAACCAGTTCAGTGTGGTAAAATGTCCTGTGCTTCCTGCAAAAAAAGGTACTGTAGAAAGTAGAAGAATAAAGAAAAGTGGAACAGCATGATGTATTGACAAGATGCTTGGCACTGGCATTGTACGTAGTGATTGTTGCATTACATAGTACACTGTAGCAGAGTTACCATACAATAAAAGGGGTTGGACTTTACAAAAAATGTATATTTACCCAGATCGCCTGGGCACATTTTCAGATTTTCCGGTGACGTTCCATTTCCGTGAACGGAACGTCACCAATACTGCCCTTCACACCCACCCCATCATACTTACCTGTCTAGTTTGTGGGCGAGCTAGGGAAACAGGGAGGGGGGTGTGAGGGAGTGAGAGGGGGAGCTAGTGTGAGTCAGCTGTTAGTGAAGTGCAATGCATCATGGTAGTTGTAGGAAAAAAGAACAGGAAGCAACTCATATAAACAAATGCAGAGGATGCCAGGAGCTCCCAAAGAAATCCAATAATCACTCAAAACACTGCTAAAGGTATTTGGGTGCACTTATTAACCTATTAATAGCACAAACCGACCTTTTTTTTTAAAAAAGATTTTTTGCCCGGAAAACTCCTTTAAAGAGTTTTAGAAGTGCCCTGCAAATATAACACGCTATTTATTCCTTATATTTTGGGGACAATTTCTTTTTACAGGTGTGGCCAGCTTTCTTTTTTTTTTTTTCATTCTATGCAGAAAAAAAACAGAAATAGCCGGCACGGTTGTAATTACTTAAGCCGCAGCGGAACGGAGAGTGCACCTGGGACTTCTGGTACTGCGGTGCTCTACAGTAAAGCAATAACCAGGCCAAGAAATGAGAACAACTGCAGCACTCACCATGAAAAGTCTATTTCATTCACACTTCATCTGTTACAATCCATCATAAATATGGTGCTAGGTGTGAGTGAAAGCGGCATCCACTGTTTCATGTATGTCTGAAGCTTCTTCCAGGCCACCGTGGAAATATGTGACCTGGAACATCAGGTAGACTCTAAACAGCTGTTGCCGCTTTCACTCACATGTAACCCCATAGTTGTAATGGATTGGAACAAATAAAGTGCAAATAAAATGGGCTTTTTATTCAACCCTTCCCTCAATCCCTCAAAAAAAATTGTAATTTAAGTTTTTCAGTATATTGTATGTACCCCAGAATGCAAAAAACGAGCCTTCATATAGTCTACAGTAAAAAAGATATGGTGGATATGAACTCAAAATATCTCCACATCATAAGGGCCAAAAGTGTCTGCAGCAGTAAGTGGTTAAACATGCATTTTCGCTGGTGTCTCATGAAGAAGTCTGATAGAAAATGCCACAAAACACCATACCTAGAGCCAGTGGTGTACCTACCATGTAGGCAGACCAAGCAGCTGCTATGGGAGAAGGGGAGTCAGTGCCCATCATCTTCTGCTTCACTAATTCAATGCATTTTCCTGCAGTTGCCACTAGAGGGAGCAAATTAAGTTTTAGCATTCAGCACTATATAGAGGATATTTATGTATGTACAAACGTTGTCTGGGGAAAATATGTTGAAAATATGGGGGCTGTGCCTCAAAAGCCACTTTTATTAAAAGTGGGTAGGGAGGGTCAGGGTTCTGCATCTTAACAGATTTATTGGTGTAAATAATGGCTAAGTGACTAAAATCTACTTCAGTCCTTAGCTGGCATAGATTTCTGTTTCTTGCACATGGACCACCTAAGGCATCCCTCCCAACTTTCAAAGGACAGAAACAGGGATAAAATGTGTGGCATGCTATGCGCCATTTAGCTCTAAATTTAGCTCTACACACTTCTACATTGACTCCGCCCATTCTCGCCCATTTTTCTTTGTGCCCACACACAGTAAAATGCTCCTACAGTCACCCTACCATTATATGCCCCCACATTATAATGTTCCCCTCCAATTGACCCACAGTATGAAGTCCCTCTCCTCGTGCCCTATTTTAAACTAGGGGCAGCTGGAGGGGGACATTAAACTGGGGCAGCTGTAGGGGGAAATTAAACCATGGGGGTAGCTGGAGGGGGACATTAAACTGTGGGGGTAGCTGGAGACATGTCCCCCTGTAGCTACCACCACGGTTTAATGTCCTCCTCCAGTTGTCCCCAGTTTAATGTCACCTTCCATCTGCCCCCCCAGTTTAATGTCCCCCCTCCATCAGTCCCCAGTTTAGTGTCCCCCTTCATCTGCCACCAATTTAATGTCTCCCCTTCATCTGCCACCAGCTTAATGTCCCCCTTCATCTGCCACCAGCTTAATGCCCCCTTTATCTGCCACCAGCTTAATGTCCCCCTTCATCTGCCCACAGTTTAATTGCCCCCCTTCATCTGCCCCCAGTTTAATCACATCGCTCCTACAGCTCTCGGGGCTGGAACATGCAGAGGGGTACAGTGGTGAAGCAAGAGCTGTCTGCAGACGGCTCCTCCTTCATCATTGTATTCAACTCAGCTGCGTCCTCTCCGGACGCAGATGAGTTGAATCCGGACATACTTCCCACCGACTGGGACGTATGAGCACCTGGGTGTGATTTTTTTTTTTTTAAATTGAAAAATATTTTTGACTTTATAAAATCATCACCGCGGGGAGGGGGGGGGGGTTGGCTTTGAATATTTTGCTATGCAGCTCTATGATGTCTGCCTATGATTTCTGCCTACATTAATGTGATATCTGGCCATAACATTTTTGATCTAAAAAAACTTAAAATTACAAACTAAAATTAAAAAACACTGCAAAACACTGTGTGTAAGACTTGTAATATCTGCAATTACGTACAGTACAGACCAAAAGTTTGGACACACCTTCTCATTCCAAGAGTTTTCTGTATTTTCATGACTATAAAAATTGTAGATTCACACTGAAGGCATCAAAACTATGAATTAACACATGTGGAATTATATACTTAACAAAAAAGTATGAAACAACTGAAAATATGTCTTATATTCTAGGTTCTTCAAAGTAGCCACCTTTTGCTTTGATTACTGCTTTGCACACTCTTGGCATTCTCTTGATGAGCTTCAAGAGGTAGTCACCTGAAATGGTTTTCACTTCACAGGTGTGCCCTGTCAGGTTTAATAAGTGGGATTTCTTGCCTTATAAATGGGGTTGGGACCATCAGTTGTGTTGTTCAGAAGTCAGGTATAATAACTGTTCATGGGTGGTCCACAATGGGGCATAATACTGTGTGCAGGGGCCACTATGGGACATAATACTGTGTGCAGGGGCCACTATAGGACATAATACAGTGTGCAAGGGCCACTATGGCACATAATAGTGTGTGCAGGAATGCGTTTTTGGGGGGGTTGGAGGGGGCAGTCCAGGGGGGCGGTGGTTCAGGGGGGGGCCCCATGTCAAATGTTCGCCTTGGGGCCCAGCCGTTCCTAGTTACGCCACTGGCTGGTTCAATAGCATGTAGGAAGAACATGGAGATGGAGCAGTGCTTACTGTGTGGGGCGAAATGTGGATGTAGCAGGGCTGAGTAAGGTGGGGGAAAGTGGATGCACCTGTGTGTAGGTAGAAGTGGATATAGTTGAGCTGAATGTAGTGGGGGAATATGGATGTACCAGAGCTCTGTGTGGGGGTAAGTGTATGTAGTAGAGTTGAGTGTGTGGGGAAAAATTGGAAGTAGCAGAGCTGAGTGTGTGTGGGAGGGTGTATGTAGCAGAGCTGACTAAGGGAGGTGGATGTAGCAGATGAAAAAGAAAGTAGCCTAACTGAGTGTGTGGTGGGAAATGTGTAAGTAGCAGAGCTGAGTGTGAGGGGGTAGCTGAGTGTGGAGGGGAAAACATGGAGATAGTAGACCTGTTGGTGTGGAGAACATGGAGATAGTAATGGTGTGTATTTAGGATAAGTGGAGGTAGCAGAGCTGTATGTGAGTAACATGTGTTTTTAAAGGAACAATAAGGAGAACAGAGGCAGTATACAGCTGAAAAGCAGAATAGAGACTGAATGTAGCTGACCATTATTACCGCCTGGGGGTCCCACTATCAGAAAGTTTGGGAACCACTGACTTAGGGTATTTGTGTGCAACTAGTGATACTCAGTACTTTTTTGTACCACAAGATGGCGCATAAAGAAAAACTAGAAAGACAGTTGTAACTATAATACTGTAATAGTGAAGCAGTGGTAAAGAGACTTGTGAGGTTTCAGAATGATTAGCAACTCAATATAAATCCTGCATAAGATTGTCTTAATATTGTCATAACTTTACTGTTGCCACAACTTACACTGGGGAAAAAAATGACAAAACATTTAGTAAAGTGTAATGTGCCGATAAAGACTATAAATACTAATAGACATAGTTTTAAGCAAATCCTTAATTCTAAATGCATAAAGGAGCTTCATACACTACTGCTGCCAACATTTATGTTATGTTTTTTGTTTAAGCCATGTCTGTGTGGCAAGGAAATGCCAACATTTTCTGAGATTCTGTCCAGGCAGAGTTGGCAACTATACTGTTATACTATACTGGCTACACGAAAATAACTAACAATTACCAAAAACTGAAAAGACTGTGACTCAACTATACTACGCTTATCCTTCTTGGACATGGTGGGGTGTTTGCTTAGTAAATAGGTTCCCAAATATTAGTCTCCATCATATGTGGGCGGTTCTGACTTGTAACGACTTAGTGACATCTATGATATTTGGGGACACTGGCTTCTTAAGGTACGCTCACACAGTGTGTTCATGACGTGACCTTGATGTGGCAATGGTGTTCATGAAAAATTGACAGCCAAGTCAATTGCTGCAGTATTTCATTAATTCATTACAGACTAATTGTTTATCGAGTGGCTGTGTGGTAACCTGCAAAACCATTCTGCTATTAACTTGGACCACTTGGTACGGTTGCCTGTTTTTTATATGCAGAATGGCAGCATCTAAGCCACATCATGGCTGCACAGTGTGATCATACCCTTAGTATAACACTCACATACAGACACAGCAGCTCCAATAAGCATGCACAGCCTGAAGCATTAAACGTATATTCTGGCCAAGTAGTCACTGTTAGGTTAGAGCTCCCATTTCACTGTAATGATTTGGAAGAGATTTTCTGGGAACTCAATATGTTGTTTTGGATAGAGATCTTACAGTGATTTTTTTTTTTTTTGTAGTGAGCAATAAAAATCTATCTCTAGACTCCATGTAAAGCTTCCGTAATAGCTTTCAAGTTGGACAATTTTCTGCAAGTTTGTTGATCTTTCTCTCTTTTGTTGGCTGATTTATATTGAGCCAGAATATAAAAAATACTTAGAATGGAACTTGGAGGGATTGGACACTTTATAACAATTTATTTTCTAATGGCCTCACTTGTCCATCCATGCAATCTGACTTCTTGAGCATTTATTAGATATAATAATAACAATATGCTAGTGGGTGTACCCACCAAATGTGCCCCCAAATAAAATATAATAACACTTTGGGTATGGGGAATATGATAAACATGACTGGTCACAGTGGAATAACAGTAAGCTAGTGGGTGTACCCACCAAATGTGCCCCCAAATAAAATATAATAACATTTTGAGTTTGGGAAACATGATAAACATGACTGGTCACAGTGTAATACCATGTTTTGAAATGTAATAAGGAATTAATAAAATCAGACAAATGGCTATATAATAGCAGTTACCAATGTATGACTGTTATGGTTTCTCTGGCTAAATCTGCAGACAAAACAGGCTGCTTGTTCCCACCAATGGTATTTGGGAAATACAATTGTTATGGTTTCCCGGGCTTGATCTGCAGACATAACTGGCTGGGTATTTTCTGTAGATATCTTTAATAGATAATGGGTTTGTATACTTGGTATCTCTGTATGCTGTATGACGGGACTTTATGATTGGTCAAAGGGTAATAACATGTTTTGGAATACAATAAAGAGTTAATGAAAGCAAGCACGTGGCTGTTTTAAAGAGCAGTTACCCATTAATGATATTTGGGAAATAGGATTGTTATGGTTTCCTGGGCTAGACCTGCAAGGAGAGCTAGATGGGTGTTTTCTGTAGATCCCACTGACCGATAAGTAACTGGGCTGTATACTGGGTGTCGCTAGCTGTGACTGGCACATGACAGCCGTATTTGGTCATATTCCAGTAATCTCTATCTAGCCCCAGAGTGACCTTCTGGCAAAAGCTGCCCAGGTCCGACCCAGAGTCCCTTTACTTACAAACAGATATAAATCCTCTGCTTTTTTTTTTTATTCCAGTACTACTTTAATCACTATAATCCGCTGCTTACAAATATAGTCTAAAGGAGAGAGACAGAAGGGAATCACTGCCGCGTCACCAGCCCTGCACACTTCCGCTACTTCGTAATGGTATCAGCAGCTTCCATAGGAGTACATATATATTCATATTCAGAAGGAAGAAAATGCCACAGTCATAGCACATTGGAGTAATGTTATGCCTATTTACTGATATTTAGTAAAGAACATCATTATATTCCGAAACCAAAAATAGGTACTGGTTGTGTAGACCACTGGACAAATTGCAAAATTGCACTTCTAAAGGTCTACCACCTCCCCCGATCATATTCAGCTGCTACCCCACGTTAGAGCACATTCCAGTGATAAAATACATACCTTTGTTATGTATGCCACTTAAGAGCAATGCTCCCAGGGCTGAAGGCCTGTCCTCAGTGCACAAACTGTCTCATTTGCATATGTCTTCAAAGTTGTTCCTCTCCAAAGCAGAAAGCGCTGCAGGAAAAACCGCAGTGCGTTGCTGCCGTGATTTTTCCCACATCACTTTTTTTTCTGTGGCCTGTTACGTGGTGCCTTAGCCTAAAGGAGTTGTCTGGGTTGAATAAAATCTCCCTGTGGATTGGGGTGGGGTAAAGTTAAAAATAAATGACACTCACCACCCCCAGGGAGTTCTTTATTTATCCCAGACAACCCCTTTAAGGTGGATGTCTAGTAGCATCTAGTCATAAGACAAAAATAAAATTCTGCCACCACTAGGGGGAACTGAGAGTATTATTATAGAGTTTAATGTACAGTAAGCTCTTCCTAGTAGTGGCAGAATTTTATCTTTTCCTTCTATATCTGTGCAGGAGTTTTAGAACTTTATAAGGATCCTGTTAACATGGCCAATAATGAAGCCATTTATTGGGAGTGAACATTTGTAGGAAATTTCATTCCTGATAATGGACCCATGTAAATATGCAGGCGACCACCTAACAAACAAACAAACGCTTTTATTTCTGCACAGAAAGTCAGTGTTTATCAGTAGTACATTGCCCTGTTTAAGCACCACCAACAAACAACACGACTGTATGGAGGATGAAGAGTCATATTTAGTGAGCATTACTCCTCCATGTAGTTTCATTGGCCTGTGTAAATGGCGATGCACATGACATCAGTGTGTTGTATCTCTTGGTGCTTGTCTTAGACCCTTAACATAAAAATATCTCCACGCTGTGTAAGGATAGTATAAAACGAATCGGTAAATAATCATCTTGTACCTACAGTATTTAGGTTAAACAAGACTAAATGGTTTATAAGGAGGGGCTTTCTCTTTAAACTACTGTATATTTGGTGAGAATTCTGCTAGCACATTTCTATTAGAATGAAGTTTCACTTCTTCATAAGTTTTTTTTTTACTCATTTTAAAATAGAGTCTGCCATCTGTGCCATTGTCTTACTTTACTGTATTTTAAAATAGTTCTGCTCAAAATCTTCATTTGCAGCCTTTTCCACAGAATGACAATTGTATAAATCAAATTTGTGATAAAAAAAAAAATAGTAAGCATTGTCTGTTTGAAAGACATGTTTTTTTGGGTATTGACAAACATATCCTTGCAGCTGCTTGAAAGCACTTATGTAATATGTGTCCTATAGTGACAGGTATAATACACAGCAATACAGGATAATCGACATAATCAAATGATTCCTTGGTCCCATACTGGGTTTGATAAAAAAAAAATAAAAATGGACATGTACCAATAAAAAATACAAGTCTTGCAAAAAGCAAGCTCTCATACAGCTTTGTTCATGAAAAAATAAATCATTGTAGAACATAACACAAAAAAATTAAAGAGTGGATTATTAAATTAAGAGTATATTATTAAAATAAGTCTTGCAATGTGGTAACAGAAATCAAAATTAAATACAGGTTTTAATGTGCAAAAGTAGTGAGATAAAACACTAAGAATGTGGCATCAGCTTAGTCAGAATGATGCTAAATAAATATACTAGTTTTTGAAATAGATTCAGTATAACCTTATTCATTTCAATTATCCATTGAAATCTCTGCTCTTTCTGTGTCGAGAAGTCAAGGAGGCGGTCCTGTCAGTGGTCGACAATTATTTCTGTATACACAATCATAGAGATGAGGTTGTCAGTCACTGATAGGACCGCCTCCTTGACTTCTCAATATAGAAAGAGCAGAGATTTCAATGGATAAATGACAGATTGTACTGAATCTTTTCCTACAAAATTATCTGAGCCTCAGTGGTCACATTTGGCGAGGAACTCTGTTGGAACAAGTAACACCTGAGCGCCAGGGACTAGTGAGTGTGTTTTTTTTTTTTTTTTGTTTTTAGGTTTCACCTTCCCCGGTTTCCTTCCCCAGTACTAAAATATCCTGGACAACCCCTTTAACTTCCCCTGTGATGGTACTGTAGGAAAGTTGATCATGTACTATTAAGGCTGTGTTCACATGGAGTTTTTTGGCAGCGGATTTTGACGCGGAATCCGCCTCAAAATCCGTCTGAAAAAATGCCTCCCATTCTTTTCAATGGGAGTCAGTAGCGTTTTTTTTTCCTCTAGCATTTTTTTTTCCGCTAGCAGAAAAAAAAAGCAACATGACCTATCTTCAGGCGGATTCCGCCTACGGTGTCTGCGGCTCGAGACTCCCTCCTGATTAGGCCCATTCATCCGGGCCTAATCAGGAGCGGGATCCCGCGACGGAATGCTGATGCACTGCATCGGCATCCCATCGCGGCTAGACCGCGGCGAAAATTCCGGCGGCGGAAAATGAAAATAATTTCACCCTAAGTGTTCCCCAGATAATAGGCAGCTGATAGGGTTTTCAGCACTTTGTGATCAGCTTGTTGTCAGGGAACTCTTATAGTGAGCAGGGATTGTCCAAAGTGACTATATACACAAATATTTACTACTTTAGTAAATCTCAGATAGAAATGAAGAAACTGTTGGGTAAACAGCTCCTATGCAGACCTATATGACCAATAATACTGACTATAAACAAATCTCAAAATTCTGTATCTTCCCTTCCTCTACCCTCTCTCCTTGCAAACCTGCAGACTGCAGAATATAGAATTTTATTATTTTTGGCTCTCTTTTATAGCTTACCTTGAATCAAACCTAAGTTGTTGAAACCTTTTGAACAGCAAATGTTCCCCTATATAAAGATATATGTTCTTAATACAATGCATGGAGAACATTTAGACAAAGCTGTGTTGTTTTATTGGGGGATGAAGTAAAGAACAAGAGAACGGTGCCTGCTAATACAGTAATCTGGCTAAGTTGCTTTAGTCTTCTATATATAGCACACAAATCATTTAATCAACACTGCCCCTCCGGCCTCAGCAGTGGGATAGTTTGTGTGTCTGTCGGGTGCTTGGCTGAGGCCGCAGGGCATAGTGAAATTGATTTTATGTGAACCCTCCCAATTCCTTGCCGTTTTAATTAAATTTTAATAAAATAAACTTCTCACTGCTTTTGTGACATAGCAATTTACATAGAATGTCGACAACAGCAATTCAGCGTAGGCTTCTGCTATTACCTAGGTAGTGCTGGACGCCTCCACACTAAGGAGATTATATTGGAATAGCGGCAACGATTGGCTATTGATTTAAACTCTGTCTGTAATTCATTTAGGAATGCAGTTCTATGGACAGATCATTAGGTTTCTGGGTATGTTCATTAACAGCTCCTTCTTATCACCGTTCTGCAAACTAGGAAAAAACTTATTTACTCTTAATTATGTTTTAATAGAATAATTATAGACAGAAGAGTATAGCCGATCTCTGCCATTATAAACGCTTTACAGATTCCTAATGGATTAAACTATGCTTTAGTAGAAGGTAGGGACAGTATAAATACCTAGCAAGCCATTTCATTATAAACTCCCAGTCTAAACAGAATGAATGGGGTTAATGATTCATTTGAATAGCTGTCAAAAATACTCAAAAGTTCACATTTACTAAGACTGAGACGCCTGTACTAAATGAATTAAGACAGCTTTATTAAAAGGTATACACTTTAATAAATTTAGTCCACTATGACAGGCAAAAACCAAATGACCACTTGTAAAATTACATATTATTATTATTATTATTATTATATTAATTCCCATAGTATATTATTGGCATTCTACCATCTACCATACTTGCCCCTGGGTCTCTATCTCTTCTGGGATGTAAGGGCCCTCAACCACTCACTCTTCCTCCCTAGTCTTTTCTCATCTGGCTCAGATTTTAAGGCTAATGCTCCAGGTAGCGAAATGCAGCAAAAAAAGATGCTGCAGAAAAAAACGCAGTGGAAACACATCACATTTTTTTTTGTAACATTTTTCATTGCGTTTTCGCAGAGTTTTCCTCTGCAGACTTTCTGCCCTTATCTTACCTATATGGAAAACATGCTGCGATTTTCCCCCCAAAAAAGCGGCGTTTTTGCAAACGCAGCTTTTCCACTGCATATTTTTTCTGCAGTGTGTGGATGGGATTAGCCAGAATCACATTCACTTTGCAGGTACTGTAAAATGCATCGTTTTTTTTTTTTAATTCAAAGTTTTAATTCAAAGTTTTTTATTGGTTTTCATATTAACAGTAGAAGTAAACATTCCATCTAATACATTCAATTACAGGCAGTGTTAGATCTCTATCACCATATTGCAAGATAAACACTGTTTACAGGTGAGTGTGCACGTAACTTAGGAGTGCGTATTCTTGCTTCCCGTTTATTCTGGGTGATGTTGCGTAGCAGTAGCGGTTCCTGTTGCTGCTCCTAAATCTTGAGTAGCTGAACGTGTAGGAAGTTTGGGATTCGGGGTGGTTAGTAGGATTTAGTTAGTAGAGGAGTGATTTGAGGGTCCTAGTGTTGGAGTGGGATGTATGAGGACGATGCAATGTGAGTGTGTATGCGGATAATTGTTTGCCAAGAGGTGTAAATAATGTTGAGATGCTGAGGATGAAAAGAGAGGAAAGGGAGAGGGGAAGGGAGAAAGGGGGGAGGGTGAGGGCACCATAGAGGCCCGGTCCTGGCTTTACAGGCGTGTACAGGGATTACTTCTGTGGTAGATGGGTATCTTGTGCTTTTATAGCTTTAGTGTAGCGTATCCAAGGGGCCCATACTTTTGAGAAGTGGTCATGGGTCCTGTTCTTCCAGCTCATGAGTTCTTCGAACCTCATAATTTCTTGGACCTTAGACTTCCACAGTGTGATAGGTGGTCCGTTGGTCTGGAGCCAAAATTGAGGTATTAATAATTTTGCTACCGAGATAAGATGAGTGGCTAGGAGGTCTCTTTTGGTTTTGTAACTTTTCTCTGGGAGAGCTAAGAATATGATTGTCGGCTTGAGGGTTATTGCGGATTTCAGAGCTCTTCGCATACACTCTTGTATTTCTGACCAATATTGTTTAATGACAGGACAGGTCCACCATATATGTAAGTACGTTCCAATGTGAGCGGAACATCGCCAGCATGTGTCTTCCGTGGAGAGATGTTTGTTAAATAGCCACTCTGGCATTCTATACCACCTTGAGAGGAGCTTGTAGTGATTTTCCTTCATCCGTATACAGGTTGAGAAGCCATGAGACGAACGCAAGACCGCTTTCACCTCGCTATCTTCCAAAGAAATTTTTAGTTCCTTTTCCCAGCTGGTGATAAAGGCTGGTTTGTAAGGTGTTGCTGGAGCTATATAATTGTGCAAAAAGTTTGACGTTTTCCTCAGCAGTTTAGTGTTAGAGAGCAATAATTTTTCAAAGGGTGTTAGTTCTTTCCTTATGCGAAAGGTTGCAATGAAGAGGTTGAAATAGTGCTTTAAGTGCTCCTTATGAAGGAAGGTCAGCTTGAGTTGCGGGAACATGATGGCGCAATTCTCCCATGGCCTCAACAAGCCGCCATCTGAGATGTCTTTTAGGGAGAGGTGACTTAGAGCATTCCAAACTGATGGGTATAACTCTGAAGCGTCATGTAGTAAGTGCGGTATTAGGCCCACTGGTAGGAGAGGCGAAGGTGAAGGAGCCAATCTAGGGCCTAGTTCCTTCCAGATCTCCAATGCTCCCCGTGTCAAGGGACAGGTTGCTCGGGTTGTTTTCTGTGTCACAGAAGGTAGCCAAAGCTCCAAGAGTGCTGGTCCTGATTTCTCTAAAGCCCTTTTATCCAAGGGTCTTGCCAGTGACGTCCACCATCCCAGTTGGATTGCCTGATAGTACTGCCATATGTCGGGCAGGCCTACTCCTCCCGCAGACTTGTGTTTGATAAGTAGTGACCAAGCGATTCTAGGGGCACGTTTCCTCCATATAAATTTCGTGAAGATGCTACGAAGAGATGCAAAGAACGCTTTGGGGATATAGATTGGCAACATAGTCATTTTATAGAGCACCTTAGGGATTAAATAAGTTTGAATCAGATTCTTCCTACCAAACCAAGAGAGTGGCAGCTTTTCATATGCGATAAGATCTCGTTTCAGTTCACCTAAAAGGGGTATGAAGTTGCTAGCGTATAGATCATTCAAGTCAGGAGTTAGCTTGACTCCTAGATATTTTATCGACCCTTTAGTCCATTGGAACGGAGTGCTCTTTTGCAATTTATTAACTCTTGCGTTCGATAGATTTATGTTCAGCACCTCCGACTTGGAAAAATTCGCCTTGTATCTAGATACTTTGCCAAAGTGAAGCAGGAGTTCCGTGATCGCCGGTAGTCCTTCTTCTGGGTTTGAGATGATGAATAGTACATCGTCTGCAAAAGCTGTGGCCTGCAGGGTAGACTCTCCCACTGTAGCCCCTCTAACCCTGGGATCTTGCCTAACTCGCTGTAATAGCGTTTCTAGTACCAAGATGAATAGCGTGGGAGACAGCGGGCATCCCTGTCTTGTGCCATTGGAGATGTAAAAAGTGTCAGATAGAGTTCCGTTAATTCTTAGTTTGGCATGCGGCTTGGCGTAGAGAGTGAAAATCGCTGTAACAAATGGAGTCGGGAATCCAAATTTTTGTAGAGTGGCTCGTAGGAAGTCCCAGTCGACTCTGTCAAATGCTTTCTCTGCATCTACTCCCAACAAGATTAAGGATTGACTGGTAGTTTGCGCTTTCTGTATCAGGGGGAGTAGTCTCGCCGTGTTGTCTCTTCCCTCTCTTCCACTCACAAAACCCGATTGTTCCATATGTACCAATGTGGGAATCAGGGACTTCATACGGAGTGCTAGGATCTTTGCCCAAAGCTTTAGATCAAAGTTCAGTAGTGAGATTGGTCTGTAGCTTCCACACTCACAAGGGTTTTTGCCTTCTTTGGGTATTAGCGCTATGTGCGCTTCTAGTGCCTGTGTAGGTAGTTCTTTCCCCTGTAGCAAGGCGTTACATAGCAATGTGAGCTGCGGGGCCAGGATTTGTTGGAGCTTTCTGTAGTAAGCCAGCGGATATCCGTCTGGTCCCGGGCTCTTCCCCATCGGGAAACTATTTAATGCTTCAATCACTTCTGATAAGGTAATGGGCTTTACCAGTTCCAATGCTTCTTCTGAGGAGACCTTTGGTAAAGAGAGGCATGCTAGGAAGTCGTCTATGAGGGTGTCTCTTTCTGTTTCCGTTGGGGCTGGGGACTCGTTTCTTAAGTTGTAAAGCTTGGTATAAAAACTTACGAATTCTGTTGATATTTCTGTTGTGGTCGTTTTTAATTGGCCTGAGTCATTTCTTATCGAAGAGATGAAGGATCGGGCCTTTGCCTTCCGAATCAAGGACGTCATGAGGCGGCTTCCCTTATTACCGTGGGCATATAAGAGTTTCTTGAAATGTAGGTGTTGCTTTGCCGACCTGGCATTCAGAAGGTCCAGTAATGATTCCCTCAGGGTGGTCAACTCTTCTTGAGCACTTAATGCCCTTGTTCTTTTGTGGATTTTCTCCAGTTCAGCAATACGTGCCATGGTGAGATCCAGTTTCCTTTGTTTGTCTTTCTTTATCCTGGATGCCATGGATATAAGAATGCCCCTCATGTATGCCTTGTGTGATTCCCAGATTATTGTTGGGCACATGTCTTGGGTGGAGTTAATGGAGAAGAACTCAACCAGGTGTTTGGACAGGGTTTCTACATTTTCAACTGCATCTAAGAGAGATTCATTCAACCGCCAGGTCCATTGTGCTTGGGGCATCTGTTGCATCGTTATAGATACTAATACAGGTGCATGATCCGAGACTGTGATGGCTTCAATTATTGAGACGCTAGCGAGCGGCAGCAGTTCCTGCGAAATAAAAATGTAGTCTAGTCTGTGGTGGGAGTGACCAGGGTGCGAATAAAAGGTGTAATCTTTTGTGGTGGGGTGATGGGTTCTCCATACATCAATGATCTTTAAGTCCTGTAGGGCGCCCATAACTTTGCTTATCATTCTTTGCGAGATAGGGTTGGTCGGAGCAGTAGAGTCTATTGAGTGGTTGAGAGCTATATTGAAGTCGCCTCCCAGGATCAGATGTCCTTCTGTGAATAGTCGCAGAGTCTGAAGAGCGTTTATGAGCCACGTAGCTTGTCCTTTATTTGGTGCGTAAAGATTGGCCAGGGTGTATTTTACTGAGGCTATTGTGCCTTTCACAAAGAGTATTCTACCTTCCGCTTCTGCATATCGTTGGTGCTCTATGAACGGGATTCTGTTGTGGATAAGAATGGAGACTCCTCTCGTGGCCGAATCCGGATTGGTACAATGGAACCATTGGGAAAAGTCTCTGACTGGTAGCTCAGGGATCCTGTCCCCTTTGAAGTGCGTCTCTTGTAAGAAGGCTACTCCTGTTTTCATTTTCCGGAGGAGAAGTAGGATGTGGTGTCGCTTATTGGGTGAATTAAATCCTTTTACGTTGAAGGTGGTACAAGTAAGAATCGCCGCTTTGGGTGCTTGCTGAATTCCAGCATCTTTGCCAATTGGAGCCATGGATCCTAGTCACCTCCGTGCCCTCAGGAATAGGAGAGAGGGGTTGGGTTCAGAGAATAGAAGGGTTGAGAAGAGACAAGAAGAACGTGTATGTGAAGTGTTAGAAGAAAGGGGGGGATGTTAGAGGGGAGCAGTGGTGGTAGTGGTTGTGGTTAGTTGTAGTTAGTAGTTGCGTTTAGTAGTTTGTAGGTGGTGGTCAGATGTTAGTAGTTGGTTATTATTAAAGGTTGGTTAGTGGTTAGTACGCTATAGAAAATTGTCTCGAAGACTCTATAAACTAAGCGGTGAGTCTGTGTGCCGCTGGGTATAGTGGTTGTATAACTGCACTCCAAGAGCCTAACTTGTCGAGGTGTTTGGCAGTTATGTGGGGGATGGAGGAATTCCTGATCTGTCTGGAACCCACCGTCGCCTATGCAATATCAGCCTTCCGCCCCAAATGGTCAGTTAGTATCTATTAACGCTAGTGAGTTAGAGTGCTCTGCTTCAAGGGCCTTACTCGGTCATATGCGAGCTCAGAACAGTCACAACAATATACTTTAAGTATAACCATACATTCCTTACTAGTGCGTGAATTCCTCAGAACTCAACCTGCTGAGTAGGCTAATCTGCGTCTTGATGAGACTGGACTATTATACCCATTTCAATGCTTAGCAACAAATACTCAACTCTAAAAACTATTATAACTGAGTGCTTCAAAGAGGCCCTTCCTGAGTACATAATAGAACAAGCATATTCAATACAAACAGTTTCTCTTCCCATTAGCGGTGATAGTGATAGTGTCCCGAGGTCAGTGCAGAGACCAGTGTTAAGCTAAGAATATTATGCTATAAATGTTTGCTTATGCAAAAATAATAATATATGTCTCCAACAGCTTCACTCACGGACTCCTCTCGTAAGCTCCTTTCAGGGCAGTCCAACATCTATTGGCACAGTGATCCAGCCATAGGTGCAGTCGTCCCCGAGCGGATATTCTGGTATTTCTGCGGCGTCTTCTTCCCTCTTGGTGAATTGGAGCTCCCCGGAGTATGCGGAAGGTTCTCCTCCTGGATCGTCGGTGGTGATGTGGGTAAAGATTCAGCGGGGATCGGCATTCAGGAAGGGATATGCAATGGTGTGATTCCCAACACCGGCCAGGCTGATTCCAGGTCCGCTGGTGAGCAAATGTTGATCCTCCGACCATTCCTGAGGACTGAGAGGCCGAATGGGTAGAGCCATGCGTAGGATAGACCTTTCTCCTTTAATTTGTCCAGCAACGGCCGCATTGTACGACGTTTCTGTAGCGTCGATGGAGCTAGGTCCTGGTATATTTGGACTGGGTTTTCTTCATAAGTAAGAGCTACGTGATCTTTTGCCGCACGTAAAAGCTCAGCGGTGTGTGCCGAGGATAACAGTGCGCAAATAATGTCCCTTGGAGGCTCAGACTCTGAAGGTTTAGGCCTTACTGCTCTGTGCACCCTTTCAACCTGCATGGATTTCGCGCGTTCTCCACCTACCAGGGCTGTGAAGATGGCCATAGTAATATTCATAAGTGCATCAGCAGTGTATTTCTCTGGGAGGCCTCTGATTCTTACATTACGCCTTCTGCTCCTATTCTCTAGGTCTTCTAGGAGTAGGTGAGCTTTATTGAGCTGGTCAGTGTGAGTTTCTAACCTGTCGGCCATTGCGTGTGAGATCTGCAAGGCTTCTTCCTGTCTTTGCTCCAAAACGGTTACCCTTCGTCCTGTCGTCCTGATGTCAGCTCGGAGGTCCGTTAGTTCAGCCAAAACCGGTGCCACAGCTTGTGAGAGGGCTTTCCTAAGGAATCCTTTGGTGATCACTGAAGCGGTTTTGTCTGCCTGCCCGCCGTCACCATCTGAGTCTGCCGCCGCTTCCCCCGCGCTGCTGCAATCATCCAGCGCCATCTTAGGTTGCTTAGCAGGGGAGAGAGACGTCTTTTTCCTCAGGAATTTCTGCATGTCTGCCTGCAAGTGTGAGCTTTTGACGGTCTCTGTATGTTCAGAGGGTCTATCTCTGCCAATTTTGACCATTTTGGGATGTGTAACTGCTAATGAAGGCTATTGTGGGTTCCCTGATGACAGAGCTCTCAGATCAAGCTGCCATCTCTCTCTGCGGTCAGGCTCCGCCCCAGTACTTAATGCATCGTTTTTTGCCATGGCATTCCTGCAGTGGTAAAAACACTGCATTGTTGCACCTTCGGGCACCAGCCTAAAGGGGTTTTCAGTTCAATATAGTCATATTTTAATTTGTAGATAACTAAAAGTTAAACATGTTTGCGAATATAAATAGTTAAATATTTTGCAGAGTTGTAAAGACTTTTTCTAACCATCTTAATGGTGAAAATTTTTTATTTTGATCGGTTGCCAATGGATACAACCATCAATACTGGAACTTTCTATGGACTAGCATTTGTAAAAAACCCAGCCAGATTTCCTTATTGAGGGCAGGTTATCAGGCAGGGACACTACCTGATAAGCCAGGCACAATAAGGAAATCATTGATGGGTCAGAATTGCCAGACCATAGAAAGTTCCTGCATTCATTATCATATATATTGACAACAGATCAAGACAAAAGACTGTCACCGCTAAGATGGTTTGATGAAATTCTTAAAATTCTGCATAATTTTTAATTATTTCCAAAATGACCTAAAAATTTACAGTAAGTATGGTTATATTTGTAGGAAAACCCTTTTAGGCTAAGGCGGCAGAAACGCATTGCGTTATTTTCTGCATCGTTTTCACAGAAAGTCTGCACTTTCTGCCCCTATTATACCTATATGGAAAACTCCAGCATTTCTGTAGGTATAATTGTCATGCTGCAATTTTCAAAAATGTTTTTGGAAATGTTACTCTTCCGCTGCAGGTTTTTTTCAGCAGTGTGAGGATGGGATTAGCCAGAATTCCATCCACTTTGCAGGTACTGTATAACGCAGCGTTTTCGCATTGTGGGGCCCCAGCCTTAAAGAGCTTTGGCAGGTGCAGGGAAACTATTGGCTTCTTGCCAATATATTCACCTTGTAGTCTTGGCATCCACTGTTTAAAGTTGAATTGTATACACAGCTCACCTCTGAGTCCCCTTTTCACAGCAAAATCTATGGCAACTGATGTCCATTCAACTACCTTATCTATACAAGTTGAGGTACCATGAGTTTTGTCCTCTATTTTGGAGTCTTAGGGAGTTGCTTGATGAATTGTCTCCATAAGTCGCACAGATCAGTGGAGAGATGAGCATGATGCATAACCATCTCTCCTGTTTGTGGTTCAGGTAAAATTGCTGATGATGAATATATATCTGAGGTAACTGTGTGTATCACTGGGTATACATTACTTCTACAGTTTTAAAACTGGATCATTAAAGGGGGTCATCAATGTAAATTGACATAGTCTCATGGTTTCCCATAACTAGGCACATATCTGTTATGTTAGGATAACCAGTAGTATACTGTATATGCACAGGGAATATCACTATTTCTGGTCATTATATGAATTATAATCTGCAATTTTTAGATATTTTCCCCTCTGCAGGTTCTGTCTGTTCTTTTCATAGAGGGAGGGGGAGCAGCAAAACAGCCTAATAAAAGCTGGGAGTTTCCTATAATCATCTGTACTATTAATGTATGCAAAATTTGTTGAAAAGTGATCATTTAATATAAATTCAGTAATATTCCAAAATATATAAATGTATAAAATGACGTTTTTTTATTTAGCTGTATTTTCTGTGTTAACTTTGTTTGTATTTTACTCTACAGGTATTAATGGGAGTCCTACAAGTTGGCTTTGTTTCTGTGTACCTTTCTGATGCATTACTCAGTGGATTTGCAACAGGTGCCTCTTTCACTATCCTCACATCTCAAGTGAAATATCTTTTAGGTTTAAGTCTACCACGTGCCAATGGGATTGGCTCTTCTATTTACACTTGGATATATATCTTCCAGAATATTCACAAGACCAATATTTGTGACCTTATTACCAGTATTCTGTGCCTTGCAGTTCTGGTACCAGCCAAAGAGCTCAATGAGTGTTTCAAATCTAAACTTAAAGCGCCCATCCCTGTAGAACTTTTTGTGGTAGTCGGTGCTACTCTTGCTTCTCACTTTGGTCATCTCAAGGAAAAATATGAGTCCAGTATAGCAGGTGAAATACCTACAGGATTTCTAATGCCAAAGCCACCAGAATGGAGCCTAATTCCCAACGTAGCATTGGGAGCATTGTCCATTGCAATTATAGGATTTGCAATCACTGTCTCCCTCTCAGAGATGTTTGCCAAGAAACACGGGTATGAGGTAAAGGCCAATCAAGAAATGTATGCCATTGGATTTTGTAACATCATTCCTTCATTTTTTCATTGCTTTACCACAAGTGCTGCTCTTGCAAAAACACTAGTTAAAGAGTCCACTGGTTGCAGAACTCAAGTTTCAGGAATCATGACCTCACTGGTCATTCTATTGGTCTTACTAGTAATTGCTCCTCTCTTTTATTCTCTCCAAAAGTGTGTTCTTGGAGTTATTACCATAGTGAACTTGAGAGGTGCTCTCAGAAAATTTTTAGATCTTCCCAAGATGTGGAAAGTCAACAAAGTTGACACATTTATTTGGTTGGTCACCATGTTTTCATCAGCCTTAATTAGTACAGAATTGGGACTGTTAATTGGCATTGCCTTTTCTATGCTGTGTGTCATTGTAAGATCTCAGATGGCAGGGGTGACATTGCTAGGTAGGGTGGAGTCCTCAGAGGTATATGAATCTATGGTTGTCTATAAGGACCTGAACACCACACAAGGAATTAAGGTCTTTCGTTTTGAAGCGGCACTCTACTATGTGAATAAGCATTGCTTTAAGTCAGCCTTGTATAAACATGTTGGTGTGGATCCAGTGGTGGTGATATCAGCAGAAAAGAAAGCAGCAAAGAAGCAAGAGAAGCTGAAGAAGAAAGAGGGCATCACAGAGACCAGTTTTACCCCTGTAGAAACTGTACAACGGCTTTACCAGGAACAAATACCCCTTCACTCTGTAATCATTGACTGTAGTGCCATCCAGTTCATTGATACGGCAGGGCTGAACACCTTGAAAGAAGTCTTGAAAGATTATGGTGACATTGGCATTCGTGTTCTGCTGGCTCAGTGCAGCACTTCTGTAAAGAATTCCCTTAGAAATGGAGACTATTTTAAAAAGGACGAAGAAATGATGGCATTTCACAGCATTCACCAAGCAGTGCAGTTTGCCCTGTATGAGCACGAGCAACAAGATGGTTTCATTAATGGGTCAACAGTATAAAAGATACAGAAGTGAAAGTTGTGCTATGTTACTATGCCATAGGTATCATATTCTGAAATATGTGTGTACCTCAGAAGTGTGCAGTCTGGAATTGCACATAATCTTTATTATTTCATTATTTTCTGAACAGTATAAAAGCTCTCATACTTGTAACAAGTAAGAAAAGTCAGCCAAACCCACTCATTTTGGCAGGACTCCCCAACTATCTTAGTACTGTATTGGGTCTCCCGACTCCCGAAAAGCAGAATTGTGCATGTTGAATAGCAGTACCCAATTCTTTAGCACTTATGAGAGATAAGCCACCGCCAGAGATGTGCACCAGTGACTTATCCTTTCTCCCCATTGACAACACATACATGTTTAGTTGAACTGAGTGTGCATGTATATGGGGGGGAGTCGGGAGGAATTGCTGTCAGCCAAAGATCATTTGGCCTGAAAGCTAATAAAGGTGTATGACCACCTTAAAACAATCCAGTATATTCTCAAGCAACAGGGTTGTAAATCCACTTGGATGATAGATAAATAATCTGTCATACTGACAAATCACAGAACTGACTTCGACCAAATACAGGAGGTACAATTACCTGGGATATTTTAATATATTTTTTTTATTTTTACATTTTTATTGCAACACAATTTGTCCTCTATATAATAGTTTGTGTGTGGATAACTTTAGTTGATCACTCAGGGCAAGAAACTAAAAGATTATTTTTCTTCTGTTCTAAACTTAAAGGGAGTCTGTCAGCAGGAAAATCAGACTAATGACAGTACCTTGTAGGGCAGCCTTTACATTTTCCAAAGATGTCTTTCTTATTTTATGAAGATCAGGATTTTATTCTTATGCAAATTAGCTGAAAAGGGCTTTTGCGGTGTGTCCATTCCAGCCAGGTCTTCACTCTCTGTTGTAGATAAAGGCCCTTAACCTTTGCCCAACTGCTCCTCCCATTACTTGAGTGTCATCACCCACTTTATCACACTTTGTCTGCAGTTAGGGGGAGGTTATCTAGAGTAGAGAGGGAAGCCCTGGCAGGAGGGGCCATGCCCCTAAAGCCCTTTTCAGCTAATTTGTATAATAATAAAATGGAAATTTTAATGTAAATGAAGCTGCAATATAGAATAAGAAAGACATCTTTGGAAAATGTAAAAGCCGCCCTGCAATGATTTTCCTGCTGACAGACTCCCTTTAAAGTGTACTTGTCGTTTCAGGTGACATTTCAGGATAAGCTCTTATGTGTGTGTACATGAGGAATAACACTATTTCTGATCATTATATAAGTTATAGTTTGCAATTTTTAGCAGTGTCTCCCTCTGCATGCTATATATGTAGTTTGCGTTTCTGTCTAGTGGGTAGAGACTAGCTGCCATACACTATACACATTAACTGGAGAAGAATCTGCTTTATAACTGTCTCTCTCTCACTCAGAAATAGCCCAAGGACCATGCAGGGCATATATATAGAAGTACTGACTTGTACTGATGTGAGTAAAGTGCTTTGGTTGTGATAGACAGAGCCTCATAAGTAGCTCCAGCATCATACTAAGCCTCTATTTCTTCTCTTATCTCCGGCATTGTCTGCTTACTCCTCCACACTTTCATCTCAATAAATGAGTCATCGGAGTCATGGAACCTGAAGTAAATTTTGAGAGGGGGATCAGGAAAACAGACACATAGGAGCATAAAGAGGCATTTATCTCGAATAAGATATATTGCACAGTTTCTTAGAATTGCTGTACTATTCAATTATGCTAAATTTATTGCAACAACAGTGTCTAGTTAAATTGCATAGCTTTTTCTCCATATGGAGAGACTATTTTTCTACAGACAAAAGTCAAAGCTATTCAATATTAAATATTTTTATTTGGCTATGGGAACAATTTTGTAATACATAGCATAAAAGACATAAATCAATATATATCAAGGTACTCGGTTTTTATTAATATCTACAAATATGGATCACAGCTTGTGCCATGTATCTCGGGTGTCTGTCACCAAAAAGAACAGCAATGGCAGTGGACAGTAGATGGAGCCATTGGTTTATTTACAGTGCATATACTGTAGCTCCTCTGTAGTGTTTGTCTCCAGCATGTGAGACATATGCAGAATACCATTGGTATACAACATGATGTTATCATATATGGCCATACCTACATATTTGTATCACTAGGGATCAACAGGTTCAAACTTTATTCCAGTTTCCTGCACTACAGGGAACACAAACACTAAGGAACAGGTAAAACTAGTAATACATATGTCACATAAAATTGTTTTAAAAAACTGTGATCTTATCAAGCACCTTGTAAAGGAATGGGACATTTACAGAATTTTCTTAAATAAGTCCACTAGGATATAAAAAGAGCTTTTTTTTTCTGATTTTTAGAAATATGCCTGAAGCCATCTATTATACCTGGATTAGTTGTGAATTATATTTATATAACTGGCTAAATAGTTGCAAATGTGGTTACATGGAATCTATATAACAAAGCTATGTTACTGTCATTGTTTGTATATAGTACTTGTTATTCGATGGATCTCAGACACAAAGTGCCCTTATTGCCCTTATCTACCAATAATTGTGACTGGTGGCTATGGAAGACAACAGTGAGATAGTTGTACTACAGTACATAGCAATAGTATTTATATAGCTCCAACATATTCTGTAGCACTTTACAAATCAAAGGATATGTGTACAAAGAAAAACAGACATAACTAAGGATGGGCGAACCTCTGAAGGTTTGTTTTCTTCACTTCGGTATGAACTTGTTCAGATAGAACTGAACATGAAATTATTATACTCTGGGGCCTACACCCAAGTCATATCACAGTGGCCATTTTAGTTTGTTCAAGACAAATCCAAAATTGTTTGATTTTGTTAAGTCACCCAACATTAGACATTACATGTAAAAAAAAAAAAAAAAAAAAAAAAGTATTTAAAGGGGTTGTCCAGTTCATTTTTATTGATGACCTATATTCAATAGAAGATTGTGGGAGATAGAGGTGATGAACACCCAGGAACCCAGTGATCAGTTGTTCGAAAGAGCCACGGCATTCACACAAGCACCATGTTCTATTAATTGTTTACAATGCGTGTTGTCTGTTTCATAGCAGTTGTGCAATGTAATTATAGCCTCATCCCATACACTTCTATAGGAAGCACTACAGCCCCTTCAAGTAGCTGATCAGCAGGGGCCCAAGGAGTTGGACCTCCTCTGATCACTTCTTGAAAATCTATCCTGAGGATAGGTCATTAGTAAAATCAAACTGGACAACTCCATTAGTAGTTCAAACAAGAGGCGTGAAGGCCCTGTTCACAACAGCTTACAATCTATGGGGAAATACAGATGACCATGTTCGATGTGTCATTTCCTGAATGAATGTGAATAATAAAAATAATAATAATTAGATGTGACATTTTATAAAATAATATCTTGTAATAATATATCCACTTGTAATATATGACACTAGGGCAGTGGATTTAGTAAAAAAAAAAAACTCAACGAAACTGAACCCACACTTTATTTTTATCAATAGCAGTTGCAGCATCATTGAGTCAAGACTTAACAGCTCAGTGATTTGACTGGATTAGTCTATCCCACATAAAAGACAGGGTTAACTACTTGCTTTGCCGTCCTAACTTTTATTGAATGTATTTAAGCTATCTACAGTGTTGACTGTATAAATACAATAATTTATAGGAAAAAACTGGGAAATAAAATATATACAAAAGAGAAACAATTTGGCTTCTTTTTGGTATTCTGCAGGCAAATTTTCCTAAATCTTGTTACATAGTATAGAAATATAATAATTTAATATATATGATGTTTTTATAAACAGAAAATTGTGCACTATTTTATAATTGTTAGTGCTACAATTGCTTATGGAAAATTAAATGTAAATATTTTTTATTCAGAGACCATATCAATTTTATCATCATTTTTGTAAATGGGTTTTCCTTTAGGCTAAGGCCCCACTTTGCAGAAAAGCTGCTTTTTATGCTGCAGATTTTTCTGCTTTTTTTGAGACAAGAGTGACTACAATAGGAATGGGAAATATAAAGGAAGCTCTTATATTTCTCCCTTCTGCTCAATCCACTCCTGGCTTTGGCTAAAAAAAAACAAAAAAAAAACAGCAAAACATGCAACAAAAAAGCTGCTTTTCTGCAAGTTGGGGCCCTAGCCTTAAAGAGCATTTATTAAATATCTACTGATAAATGTTAGATTGTTGGGGGTAACCCCACAGATCACTAGTAAGGAGGTACCGAGTCCACCAACCCTTGTCACCAGCATATGCAAGGTGAGATGGTCAAGCATGTGCAATGGTCCATAGAGTTCTATGGGAGAGTGCTTGTTTGTTTTCAGTATAGAGCAGCAATGCACATGCTAATATGATACTCAATACAAATACAATCGCTGCTGAATTGCTCTTTGTATCGGTCCATGGAAACTAATTTTTGCTTATGTTTAATAAACTGAAACATTGTAAGCTTGATGTTACATAATGTACAGAAACTCAGTTACAAAAATATTGCTTTGGCAAATAAGAAGGTCAGTAAATCATTCCAGACTGGATAAAATGGCACGCACTTTATAAAGTATATGTTACATGAAATCATTGCTCTACAACTGCTTTACAGAAAATAATAGTGATAGCTATAGTATGTGGTGTCTGTTGTACTTTCACTGGTGCCTTTGAAAAGAATAAAAGTTTTTCTTTATAAGATATTTGTAGTCTGTTTTCTTGGGTCATTTTTTGTGTCTTATGTTTCTACATTGCAGATGTTAACTGCATTTTGGAATGCACAATAGCGGGTGACCAGATACCACTCAGGAACCTCAGTTATAAAAGTATAAAAGCATATGCCTCTACTTATAGCCTTAATAAAAGCCTTAATAATCGTCTGCCCAAGCTAGTTATGCACTTACAAAAAGTGCTAGGGCCACATAGTTCCAATTCCAATTCACTATATCTATTTTTAAATAGTACTCACTCCTACTATTTTTACTCTGACCACTGAGCCTAATAATAAAACTATAACTTTAGTTATATAGTTAGGCATACCTAATCACAGGTACAATATGCCAAGAGTCCAGGACTCTTGTTTGATAGCCAGATACCCATTGGGGCACAGTGTGCGAATGGGTACGTTTTGTTGCATTTTAATGCTTTTCTGCATTCTTAGATGCACCAAGCCCTGAAATAATAATGCAGATTTTCTAATACTGTTCAAAAATCCAAAGAAAACAATGAATGGCAGTGCCCCAATCCCAACATTAGAAAGGTCCAGCACAGGGAGGGACTTCTAAATGTCAGTGATGCTCACCCTCTTATTCACCAAGTCTTCATACAATAAAAGGTCAACTTTATTCTATACAGAGCATAAAATCAGCAGCAAAGAGAGAGAGAGAAACATAGCCAGTGTACAGGAGACGGCCGTTTCACACTATGAGCACTTTCTCTGGCCTAGTTCTACAAACATCTATTCACTTACCCGGTATAAAAGGACTTCTCCCATGCTGCCCATCCAATGGCGTCGGGAATGCTCAAAGCAGAGCACCTCTTGTAAGGCCGGCACCAGTTTCCTCTACACGAATGCACCCAACGCCATCACTATAGCAACAACAGGACACTAAAATACACCGATACGTTCAATGCTGCCACAAGGAGACAAATCCCGTGCCATACTACATAAATACAGGACCCTTTTCATCTTAAAGAGAGAAGGCCAATATGAGCGGGGGGGGGGGTGCAGGAGAAGCCATTGGAAGCCTACCTAGCACAATTAAAAGAATATGTATATATATAGAACGATGTATTAAAAGGCTGCTGTAGATCCATAATTACATAAACTTACAAATAACAGTCTATCTTATACAATAATAATCTACCAGTTATTATATATTAATACACTCATATCATTTTATCATTTAGGTTAAGTGGTCGCAAAGCACACCTCCTTAGGATTTACCTGGCCTCTTTTTGTAACATCAACCTATGTCCCATCACCACCATTTCTCAAATGGTCCACCTGTTTCAGAGCTCTTGCCTTCTGGTAGAATTGTTCTATTAGCTGTCTTGGATAGCCTCTAGATAAAAGGTGACTTTTTAAATCTTCAGTTTGCTCCAGAAATCCCTCATTACTATTGTTAATCCTCCTAAGCCTCACAAACTGTCCTTAGGGGACAGCAGTCTTCACATAGGGAGGATGTAAACTCTTAAAGTGCAACAATGCACTTGTTGCCATGGGCTTCCTAAAAACCGTAGTCTCTAATCCATTTTGTGTAGCTGTAACCAACACATCCAAAAACATTTGTTGTTTTCTGTGTCCCATAGGTTTCTATGGGCTAGTCTGTGCTGCAAACACTGAGCAAGATTAGGACATGCTCTGAGTTTTGCTGCACAGAATCACGGCCAACACATGGACTCATGGAAAACATGATAGTGTGCATGGGCCCATTGAAATGAATGAGCCAGTGTGCTACTCAGAAAAAACTATGATAGCACACTGAACTAACACACGGTAGTGTACATGAGGCATCATGCACACAACCATGTGTAATTTTGGGTCCGCAAAATACAACTTAGTCTCCAGTTTTAGCAGTCTGTGTGTCATCAGTGTATCTTTAGCATCAGTGCTGTATGTCCGCAAAAACAGTCAGTATTGCAACAGTGTGTCGTCCATATTTGCGGATCCGCAACAACAAATCCAAAGGTAGCTAGGCAACTGTTCCGCAAATATGGACATCATACAGATTACATCCGAGTGATGTCCGTTGTTTTCTGTGTCCCGTAGGCTTCTTTGATCTAGTCTGCAAACACTAAGCAGAATAGGACATGCTCTAAATTTTGTGGCACAGACTTGCGGCTCGCATACAGTCCTGTGGAAAATTAATGGGTCAGTCCGCTATCCAGGAAAAACCAGGATAGTACACTGAAATAGCACACAGTCGGGTACATGAGGCCTTGGACTAGGCATTCATAAACTGCCCCAGATTTATTATACTTTTTCTTACTGTTCAAAAAATTGCAGCAAAAAAACACAGCATTTTACATTACCTGCAAAGTGGATGGGATTCTGGCTAATCCTATCAACACATTGCTTTTTTGAAAATTGCAGCATGTCAATTATACATACAGAAATGCTGGTGTTTTCCGTATAGGTATAATAGAGACAGAAAGTCTGCATTGGAAAACTCTGCAGACTTTCTGTGAAATTTGCTGCAGAAAAAACCACGATGCGTTTCCGCTGTGGTCTTTTCCGCAGCATTTTTTGGCTGCGGTTTGCTACGTGGGGCCTTAGCCTTAAAGTGTCTAAACACTTGATAATTGTTGTGTAAACCTGGGACATTTTGCTCAGTAAATGTCCCCCAGTAAATTGCAGTCACATCATCATTGATTTGGGCATAGAATGTACTGTTACCATATTCTGTACTTTTAGGCCGGGGCCCCATGTTGTGACGCTGTGGCAGAAATGCTGCAGCAAAAAACGCTGAATTTTACATTACCTGCAAAGTGGATGGGATTCTGGCTAATCCTATCCACACACTGCAGAAAAAAATCCGCACAAGGGTGCACAGCTCATTAGTCACAGCATTTGTGTGTCCATCACATGACCATGGTCTGATTTTTATCTGGGAGTAAGCAAAATGAGTGACAGCAAGTAGAGAGCTAGAAAATCGTGAGAAAGGAAATACAGGAAGTATATTGGAAAATTGTATAACTTTTCATTACACAAACAATAACATTTATTTGCTGAAACTGGACAACCCCTTTAACCATGCACCTAGAGCAGAACTTCTGACACACGAGGTGAATAGCTCAGAACTAAAGAAGTTTATAATTGGAAGTATGGGGCAAAAAGTCGACAGCTGACAAAGTAAAGTATACAGTATATAGACAAAACTAGAAATATTGTTTACCAAATCATCAGTTATATGTCTATCTTTGTGATGCAAGCAATATTGGGAGGTGTAAGCACTTATTCTTTTTTTACAAGAAAGTTCTGCACATGTGAAATTGCACGTGACATACTAGAAATATAATTACAAGACATCACATATATTATGTCTATGGTATAAACACTACAATTGTGTGATATTTTGTAGGTCATGCTTGTACCACCAAAACAATTCCAACCCCTTGAGGCATAGACACCACAAGACTTCTGAAGGTGTCCTTTGGCATCTGGCACTAACACATTAGCAGCAGATTCTTTAAGTCTTGGAAGTTGTGAGGTGGGGCTCCATGGATTGGACTTGATTTTCAGTATTCCAATTCATTTGGCCCATTTGGATTGAGATCTGGAGAATAAGGAGGACAAATCATCACTTTGAACACTTTATCATATTTCTCAATCCATTCTTGAACATTTTTTCCTGTATATCCTGCTGAAAGAGGGCACTGCCATTAATAATAATAATATTAATAATAATAGTCCTTTAATAGTCCCACAATGGGGAAATTCAGTGTGTTACAGCAGCAAAGATAAGCAGATACAAATACAAATACAACATGAACAGGAATGTTCCAAGGTAAGAAGCATTACATTGATAGTAGACAGACAGTAGCAGAGGAGGGAGGGGGGGGGATATCCCAGACAGAAAGATATTTCAGTTCTCTGTGTGTATTGATCTCCGCTTAGGTCGGTGTTGGTTGTACAGCCTAACCGCGGTGGGGAGGAAAGACTTCAGATAGCTCTCCTTCTCACACTTAGGGTGGAGCAGTCGGTCACTGCCAGTACTGCCCAGCGTGATCCTGGTCTCATGCATGGGATGGGACTTCTTCTCCCGCATGGAGCTCACCACGGACAGTATCCTTCTGTCACTCACCACCTGCACTGGGTCCAGGGGGTTCCCCAGGACAGAGCTGGCCCTTCTAATCAGCTTGTCAAGTTTCTTTCTGTCCCTGGTTGATATACTGCTCCCCTAGCAGGCCACTCCGAAGAAGATGGCTGATACCACTACCGAGTTGAAGAAAGTCCTGAGAAGTGCCCCTCGGATTCCAAAGGCTCTCAGCCTCCTAAGCAGGTAGAGCCTGCTGTGGCCCTTCCTGTACAGGGCCTCCATATGATCTGCCCAGTCCAGCTTATTATTAAGGAGCAAACCCAGGTACTTATAGGTGTTCACAATCTCGATGCCCGTCCCTAGGATGTCCACTGGTTTAGGAGGGCATCTGCATTTACGGAAGTCCACCACCATCTCCTTGGTCTTCCCCGCGTTAATCTTCAGGTGGTTCCGCTGGCACCAGTCCACAAAATCCCGGTTCAGTTCCCTGTACTCCCTGTCATCATCATCTGTGATGAGACCTACTATTGCAGAGTCGTCAGAATACTTCTGTAGGTAGCAGCTAGATGAGTTGCACCTAAAATCTGCAGTGTACAGTGTGAAGGGGCAAGAACTGTACCCTGAGGTGCCCCCGTATTACATATCATAGTATCTGACACACAGTCTCGGGCTCTCACGTATTGAGGTCGATTTGTGAGGTAGTCTAGGATCCAGTTGGAGAGGTGGTGGTCCACTCCAGCAAGGCCCAGCTTGTATCTCAGTAACCCGGGCTGTATGGTGTTAAAAGCACTGGAGAAATCAAAGAACATTATTCTCACCATGTTCCCTGGTTTCTACAGGTGAGACAGAGCCCTGTGCAGAAGGTGGATGACGGCATCATCTACCCCAATGCCCAGCCGATAAGCAAACTGGAGAGGGTCCATAGCGGGGATCACTAGAGGGCGGAGATGTGTGAGAACCAATCTCTCTAAGATCTTCATCAGGATGTCAATGCTACAGGTCTGTAGTCGTTGAGGTCCATAGGGTGAGGTTTCTTTGGGACTGGTACCACACAAGATTTCCATAATTAAAGGACTATTTCCTGCCTCAGGCTCATATTAAACATGTATGTAATTATACCACACAGCTGGTCCCCACAAGTCTTAATTAGCCTTGCACTGATGTCATCTGGCGAACATTGACATAAGCAAAGCACTTGGTCTGTAACAAACTGTAAGGAGATGGTACATGCAAAATAATGTTCACAGTACCTGAGATTTCCCAGCAGAACATTGCCTAGAGCATTACACTGCCTCCACTGTCTTGCCTTTTCTAATAGTGGCACATCTTGGAGCCATCATTTACTCAGGTGTAAGTAATACAAATCATCAGATCAGACCAACCGTTTTTTCATTGCACCATGGCCCAGTTCTGATTTTTTATATGTCCATTCTAGGCGCTTTCATCAGAGAACAGGGCTCAGCATGGACATTCATACCAATCCGCAACTATGCAGTCCCACATGTAACAAGTTGCAATCCATATGGACCTGACATAGCGGCACAGTCCAAATAATTATAATGGGCCATTCCAGGTTTGGTGCTATAAATATTTCTATACTATTCCAGTGCTTTGCCAAGGCACTATAGTTATATGGACTACTAACCCTATTAATGTAAATAAATTATCCTAGATTAGAGAAGTGATCTACATTTTTAAAGAAAGAGTGCCATGCTTGCCCTGGAGCATTGCTTGATATTGCATGATTCACAGCTGCAAGTGTTCACATCAAAAACAAGATTTAGTAATATTATTTCTGCATTTTGTATAAAGGGTTAATTGTGGACACTCAGAGTCAAAATGCTGACCAAAGTTCTTGTACTACTTTATTTAGCCACATAATTGGAATGACTTAGTCCTTGAACAGCCTCATAAATTAGTATATAACCTTTGATAACCTTTGATAACATGGACAAGTCTGCCTGGCATTTGCTACCAGTGTTGCTCTATACTTACATGGTGAATAGAATGAAAGGAAGTAAATGAAAGCAAGCAGTGCATGTACAGTCGGTCTTGTTGTGGCTTTAAACTATTATATCTATATGACACCCAAAGTCCCTTTAAGGCTAAAGCCCCATGTTGTGAAACGCAGCATTTTTGCCGCTGCGGAAATGGCGCAGAAAAAAATGCAGCATTTTACTGTACCTCCATAGTGAATGACATTCAGGCTAATCGCATCCTCACACTGCAGATAAAAAAACCACTGCTGAAAAGCTGTGTTTTCAAAAACATCCCCGTTTGTGAAAATCGCAGCATTTCAATTATACCTGCGGAAATGCTGGTGTTTTTCCTATAGGTTTAATAAGGGAAGAAAATTCGCTGAGAAAATCTCAGCAAAAACACAATGGAAAATGGTGTGGAAACAACCTTGATACATTTCCACCACTTTTTTTCTGAAGCGTTTTTTTAGCTGCATTTCACTATGTGGGGCCTTAGGGAATATATAGAGCTGCTTATGAAAGAGAGGGAGGGTTTGGAGTGCCATATGTCATGCCCTTTCATATTAAGCAAGTAAGAACCTGCCATTTGTTGAGGGATAGAAAGGGAATGAGATTTCAGCACAGTCTGTTGGAACTACCACCTACTGTGCTCACCCCCATTCTCACAGTGAACCTCTATTATATGAATAGAAGTCTGAAAGTTGTTGGTTGTCTTACTGCACCATTTTGCAAGTAAAGTTCTGTGTGATCTGTTTCCTGCAATCTCAGGTCTCCTGAGTCTCATTTCCTGCATTACCATCATGGGCACTGCAACCCTCATCTGGCTCAAGATGGCTGAAGACCATTAGGACGTGTCACAGGGTAGACTACTACCACCTTCAGGCACACTGAAATAATGGCAAAAACAACATATACCCAACTGATCACATCATAGTCAGTGGGGTCTATCAGTAGAGGGATCTATTTTCATTGATTTGTCCATTCAGCTGTTTGAAACAAAAGAACAGACCAAAAAATGTATATATGAACCCAGCTTAAAGCTGCCCATAGATAAAAGATCATAGTGGGCTGAAATTTAATTTTTGTGAAGTTTTAGCTTGTCGAAAATGGTAATATGAAAACTATTTTGTAATGAAATGTGTTATTAATGTGCAAACTAGTAAAACATAAAACAAGCCATTAGCATAATCAAACCAATCCCATACCCTAAAGCGCTTGTTTATTGTGCCATGTTGTCACAAATAACAATAGCAGAATGGCTCATTTTGTCCATGCTTCCCCTCTTCCTCCAAAAAAAATGTAAAAGTAAATTAGGTAGTTGTATATAACCTGAAATCTTGACAATGAAAAATGCAACTGATCCCGTAAAATGAGTACCCCCTTACTGTAAATTTTAATTAAAACGCCTGATCTAGTGTTTATTCATATCTAGTATAGGGGTAGTTCCTCATAACAATAGCTGAATGTCCTCTTTCCAACCATGTACCATCTATAATACTGGTGTTTTCATTTAGGCCCCCTCACAGCCCGATAGCGACTGCTATCTCTTACACCCCTTGTAGCTATGCCCCAATGCTGCAGTGTTTGTGTTATGCTGCCTCAGTATCATAAAATATGATAGCTACAATGCCTTCCATGGCACTTTTCAACCACGTTGCCCACACTCCACAACACTGCTAGCTATAATGTCCTATTTATTTGTATATTGTATGTTAATCCTACACTACCATTCAAAAGTTTAGGGTCACTTAGAAATTTCCTTATTTTTGAAAGAAAAGCACAGTTTTTTTCAATGAAGATAACATTAAATGAATCAGAAATACACTCTATACATTGTTAATGTGGTAAATGACTATTCTAGCTGCAAACGTCTGGTTTTTAATGCAATATCTACATAGGTGTATAGAGGCCCATTTCCAGCAACCATCACTCCAGTGTTCTAATGGTACATTGTGTTTGCTAACTGTGTAAGAAGGCTAATGGAAGTTTAGAAAACCCTTGAAAACCCTTGTGCAAGTATGTTAGCACAGCTGAAAGCAGTTTTGCTGGTTAAAGCTATAAAACTGACCTTCCTTTGAGCTAGTTGAGAATCTGGAGCATTACATTTGTTGGTTTGATTAAACTCTCAAAATGGCCAGAAAAAGAGAACTTTCATGTGAAACTCGACAGTCTATTCTTGTTCTTAGAAATGAAGGCTATTCCATGCGAGAAATTGCCAAGAAACTAAAGATTTCCTACAACAGTGTGTACTACTCCCTTTAGAGGACAGCACAAACAGGCTCTAACCAGAGTAGAAAGAGAAGTGGGAGGTCCCGCTGCACAACTGAGCAACAAGACAAGTACATTAGAGTCTCTAGTTTGAGAAATCGACGCCTCACAGGTCCTCAACTGGCAGCTTCATTAAATAGTCCCTGCAAAACGCCAGTGTCAATGTCTACAGTAAAGAGGCGACTCAGGGATTCTGGTCTTCAGGGCAGAGTGGCCAAGAAAAAGCCATATCTGAGACTGGCTAATAAAGGAAAAGATTAATATGGGCAAAAGAATACAGACATTGGACAGAGGAAGACTGGAAAAAAGTGTTATGGACAGACGAATCAAAGTTTGAGGTGTTTGGATCACACAGAAGAACATTTGTGAGACGCAGAACAACTGAAAAGATGCTGGAAGAGTGCCTGACGCCATCTGTCAAGCATGGTGGAGGTAATGTGATGGCCTGGGGTTGCTTTGGTGCTGGTAAAGTGGGAGATTTGTACAAGGTAAAAGGGATTTTGAATAAGGAAGGCTATCACTCCATTTTGCAACGCCATGCCATAACCTGTGGACAGCGCTTGATTGGAGCCAATTTCATCCTACAACAGGACAATGACTCAAAGCACACCTCCAAATTATGCAAGAACTATTTAGGGAAGAAGCAGGCAGCTGGTATTCTATCTGTAATGGAGTGGCCAGCGCAGTCACCAGATCTCAACCCCATTGAGCTGTTGTGGGAGCAGCTTGACCGTATGGTACACAAAAAGTGCCCATCAAGCCAATCCAACTTGTGGGAGGGGCTTCTGGAAGCATGGGGTGAAATTTCTCCAGATGACCTCAGCAAATTAACAGCTAGAATGCCAAAGGTCTGCAATGCTGTAATTGCTGCAAATGGAGCATTCTTTGACGAAAGCAAAGTTTGAAGGAGAAAATTATTATTTCAAATAAAAATCATTATTTCTAACCTTGTCAATGTCTTGACTATATTTTCTATTCATTTTGCAACTCATTTGATAAATAAAAGTGTGAGTTTTCATGGAAAACACAAAATTGTCTGGGTGACCCCAAACTTTTTCTTGTATCTGTCTGGGTTTTGTGTGGTCTAGTAGAGGATTTTGAGGGTAAAGTTCAAATCTTTCACATTTCAGAATCTATGACTTGCAGATCTTGGGTTTATTTCTCAAAACAGAATTCTAGGAAACAATGTTGAATGGAATGCAGTTATGTATTGGTATGTATATTTGCAAATATAACAAGTTATGAAGTAAGGTTAACTGATTTTTCTTGTTCGAAACCTCTTGGAAATGTTTCCACAAAACAGAATCATCGTTACGCAACATTTGGATTCTGTCACAATTATTTATACAAGCAGAGTGATAAATGCAGACAGGAATCCAACATAACCTTAGGTTAGCTGAGTTTCCCTGAACTATATTTTATTTTATCATGTATTAACAACCTGCTATATGTGTAGCTATTTTATATGGAACAGCTTTTTACCATATTTTTGTATGGGCTATATCAATCAGGTTACTCATGCACCCCCCTTAGACGTCTCTTTTCAAAAATAAATTCAATCTTTCTTTAAAACTAAGGCCATCCATATTCCTTATTATGTTTGTGTCTCTTCTCTGTACCTTTTCTAACTTCATTTTATCTTGAACTGGCTCCCAGAACTGAACTGCATATTCCAGATGGGGCCACACAAATTATTTATAAAGTGTTAATATTACATCCCTGTCCCGTGAGTCCATACCCCTTTTAATACATGATGCCTTAGAAGCAGTTGACTGACACGCTTTCATTTTGCCTGTAATGTACAATTGCACTCAGGTCCTTCTCAACAAGTAAGTAACCCATCTTTTTCGTATGCAAAGTATTACTACACAAATGGATAGCTTCATATTTGTCCACTTTATTTGCAGTGGATGCCCACAGTGGGAGAGATTCATTATGAGTCAGTTTTCCTGCAGACTATGTTGCAGTACTTTGCTCTATATTATTCAAACGCCACATGGGTGACACTAACACTTCTGTCCTGAGATGTTATGCTATGTTCACACTAGCATTGGGTTGTCCGCTGTTCTGGTCTGTCGGAGAAGCAAAGATTATGATGTTAATCAGTTTTCCCTTAGTCCCAACAGCAGCACAATAGTGGGGTATTTCTGCCCCTGTGTGCTGGTAGGACAGAATGGAATTTTTACTAAAGACCTGTAAATAGTTAAAAATAAGACCCTCCTTCTCTCAGTATAAGGAAGGAAGTCCCAACCCACAACTGTGTAATTATAAAGCCAATATACATTAAATATAGGGAGAGAGTCTTGTACTGCTGTTGGGACTAAGGGAAAACAGATTAATATCATAATCATTGCTTCCCTTACATCCCACCAGAAGCACAATAGTGGGGATCTAGCAAGAAGAACCCCTAGGGAGGGCCCTCTTGACGGACAGAATTTAGCACAGTACGACCAAAGTAGTGGCTTCCAGTCCCCTAAAATTTAACCTATGATGGTTCACAAAAGTTTTATGTGAACTCCAAGAGGCTGCTGAACAAATCTGTTCTAGAGGGACAGAGTTTCTTTCTGCCCAGGATACAGAAAGAGATCTGGTGGAGTGAGCCTTAACAAAATTCAGGAGGATCTAGATCCTGTGATATGAAGGCCAGCCTTATGGTCTCTTTAATCCATGAGAAAGAGACGGCTTAGAGGCTTTGAGTCCTTTGTTTTGCCAGAAAAAGAAAGGAACATATTTTCTGAACATCTGAAAGAGAGAGATCTCTCCAAATAAATTCTTAGACATCTGGCCATGTCAAGAGAGTATATTTTAATCTCTTCCAGAGTAGCAGGTTCTGGAAAATATACCGGTAAGGAAATTACCTGGTTCATGTTAGCATATGATGGTACCTTGGGACAGAATCCCAGCATAAAACACAATTGTACTCTATCATCATGAAAGGAGATCCATGGAGGATAAAGCCTGCAGTTCCCCAATTCTTTTGGCTGAGATGACTTCTAGCAAAAACACTGTTTTAAGTATGAGAAACTTAAAGGGGTTGTCTGGGATAAAATGATACGTCTACGCTAAGTTAAACACCTTCCAAAGGTTTTCTATGGGGTTGAGATCTGGAGACTGGCTAGGCCACTACAGGACCCTGAAATGCTTCTTACGAAGCCACTCCTTCGTTGCCATGATGGTGTTCTTGGGATCATTGTCATGCTAAAAGACCCAGCCACGTTTCATTTTCAATGCACTTGCTGATGGAAGGAGGTTTGCACTCAAAATCTCACGATACATGGCCCCATTCATTCTTTCATGGACATGGATCAGTCATCCTGGTCCCTTTGCAGAGAAACAGCCCCAAAGCATGATGTTGCCACCCCCATGCTTCACAGTAGGTATGGTGTTCTTTGGATGCAACTCAGCATTCAGTCTCCTCCAAACAGGACGAGTTGTGTTTCTACCAAACAGTTCTACTTTGGTTTCATCTGACCATATGACATTCTCCCAATACTCTTCTGGAACATCCAAATGCCCTCTAGCAAACTTCAGACGGGCCCGGATATGTACTGGCTTAAGCAGGGGGACACGTCTGGCACTGCAGGATCGGAGTCCCTGGCGGCGTAGTGTGTTACTGACGGAAGTCTTTGTTACGTTAATCCCAGCTTTCTGCAGGTCATTCACTAGGTCCCCCCGTGTGGTTCTGGGATTTTTGCTCACCGTTCTTCTGCTCATTTTGACCTCCCAGGGTGAGATCTTGCGTGGAGCCCTTGATCGAGGGATATTATCAGTGGGCTTTTATGTCTTCCATTTTCTAATTATTGCTCCCACAGTTGATTTCTTCACACCGAGCTGCTTGCCTATTGCAGATTTAGTCTTCCCAGCCTGGTGCAGGTCTACAATTTTGTTTCTGGTGTCCTTCATTTGGTCTTCACCATAGTGGAGTTTGGAGTGTGACTGTTTGAGGTTGTGGACAGGTGTCTTTTATACTGATAGCAATGTCAAACAGGTGCCATTACTACAGATAATGTGTGGAAGACAGAGGAGCCTCTTAAAGAAGAAGTTACAGGTCTGTGAGAGCCAGAAATCTTGCTTGTTTGTAAGTGACCAAATACTTATTTTCCACCATAATTTGCAAATAGATTCTTTAAAAATCAGACAATGTGATTTTCTAGATATGTTTTCTCATTTTGTCTCTCATAGTTGAGGTCTACCTATGATGTTAATTACAGGCCTCTCTCATCTTTTTAAGTGGGAGAACTTGCATAATGGGTGGCTGACTAAATACTTTTTTTTCCCCACTGTACTTATTTTACCAAAAATGTATATTTACCAAGATCGCCGGGGCAGTCATGTGACCGCCCGAAGCACATTTTCAGATGTTCCGGTGATGTTCCGTTTCCCCATTTCCAGAAAATCGCTATTTCAAGGGATAACTTCAGACTCTCTCCAAAATGGCACTTCTTACTCTCCCAGCTCCTCTCTCAAGGCTGGCAGTATATATTCCCTATCTCAGGGCTGTAGCAATACACTTTGGCTAAGGCTGTGCATCCCTCTTGCTCAGAGAAACTTAGCATACGTCTGCACAGCTTGCTGCTAAGCAAAGATCAGCAGAAGACAGATAGCTCACTGAACTATCTGTAATAGCCCTTTTTTATACTTATTTAAGCATTTTATTCCTTTTCCCTTTTCTAAAACAAAAGAGGAGGAACAGGAGAAGGCTAAAGAAAAAAGGCTAAAGAAAAAAACGCCAACTAAGGGCGGGAGTGACATCAGCTGGCGGCTTCAACCTTCTCTTCCACCAGTACAGAGAGAAGTCACCAGAATCACCAGACAGGAAGAATATGTCAGATAACGTCACAGGGAGGCTGGAGGCCCACCGAACATGCACACACCGCTCCAGCAACCAGGAGGGGCGGAGTGTGCACAGGACGCCATCTAAAGCGGGAAAAGGAAAAACCTCTGAAAGTTACCTTCACAGAAGGATAGGGAGAAGCCTGAAGCAAGCACAGAAACAAGGCCAGCCAGGGCATGGACCTCAAGAAGAAGACACAGACTGAGCAGAAACGAGGAGGGGGTAAGTTTACAAAAAAACTCAGTATGGGAAAGGAACACCTATCCCACCAACACAGGACAGAAAAAACACAGTTGGGGGTGGGTCTGCCTTATATTGAGAGGAGGAGGGTCTTATTTTTAACTATTTACAGGTCTTTAGTAAAAATTCCGTTCTGTCCTACCAGCACACAGGGGCAGAAATACCCCACTATTATGCTGCTGGTGGGACATAAGAGAAGCAGAACAACGGTTAGGTGGACTACCAAAATGGGACACATACGGTGCCTGATGGATCCCATTGACTATTGTTTTTAAACTGAAAGCGATTTCAGGCAGACAATACAACAGAGTCTCTGACGTAGGTGTGAACGTAGCCTTACCCTATTTTTAATACTAAATCCCAACCCCCACTGAAGCAAGATTGCAACAATCTTTGCAATTTATTTAAGACGTCACATTTGATAAATCTAGCCAACTCAATCAACTAACAATGCCCATTTTCCTACTCTCTTTTCTCAGATATTGGCCTAAAAATGCTACAACATTTTTAAAAAAATTAAGCAAAACCCTACTTTGCAACTTTTGACACTGGAACTCTGCATGCAGGGCTTGAAAATTTCCCCCATCGGGTCCAAGTCAGCTTGTAACTTGTAACAAAACAAAGTAGTGCTGTTCAAACCTCTCCGTAGAAATGCAAGCAAATACCATAGTTCATAGTACAAGATAGCTCTCCAAAGGCATGAAACAAATACCAAAGTTCAGCACAATATACGCAACAAATAATACACTGTTGTAAAAAATACCTCTTCAGGCTAAGGCCCCATGTAGCGTCCCGCTGCAAAAAAGCGCTGTGGTAAAAAACGCTGCGGCAACACATCGCAGTTTTTCCCTAAGCGCTTTCCACAGAAGGACCGCAGAGGTTTCTTAGGTATAATTGACATGCTTCTTTCCAAAACCACAACGGCTTTGGAAATCGCAGCGTGTTCGGTGTGCGTATTTTTCGCTAGAATCCCATCCACTTTGCTGTGACTGTAAAACACAGCGTTTACGCCAAGTGTGGCCCCGGCCTTAGAAGTGCTAAACAACCCCATAGTGCTGCACAAAATATGTCCCTAAAAGTGCCAAACAAATAGACATATGGACAGTTCTGAACAAAATATTTTACAAGATCATCAAATAACACACTCTGTTGGCCCTTAAAATGGGCACTGCACATGGCCAATACTTAAAGATGGAATGCTGTTTCCCCTTCATTGTTAACCAGACACAGCTCTGTATATTTTGTAGCGGGTGTGCCTGTTACTGGTGCTGAGTCCTGTTTTCCTGTTTGGGATTGAGCATGTATGGTGCCATTCCTGGTAAACTAGAGCTGCAGGCGTGTAGCACAATTGTAGCAGCTTTATGCTGTAGCTCTACACTTACAACCTTCTTCTTTACAAGATGGAAGAATACTCCTTTATCCTCTAGAAGCTAGGAGAAAAGTTACCATCTCTTCCTATACTCTAGAAATTGCTGGCTGGACTCTACCAAAGTTCCGTTTCCCCCCATTCACAGTGATACAATCTCTTTTAGGGGTAAAATATACAGGTTAACAAATAAACTATATACACAGTAGCACAAAAGTAGTATGCATGCAGTATAAACAGTTTGGCAGTGTACACTAGGATACTGCAATGTCATTTTCAATTTATACCTAGTTAGAAACGCTAGGAATTAGAGATGAGTAAATTGAAGCTGACGAAGTGGAATTCGATCCGAATTTTAGGAAATATTTGATTCACATCGAATCCGGATTTCCTCACACTTCGTGGTAACGAATCGCACAGCTCCTCCATGCTACATGTCCCCCTCGGCACCCCTCACGGTGATTAAAAATAAAAAAATACTGATACTCACCTGTCCTGGGCTCAGCATCCATTCTGGAGCTGTTCCAGTCGCTGACTGAGGTCCTGCTCCCCAGGCCTCACTGCTGGGGCCTGTGATCGGACCCCAGCGGTCACGTGGAGCGTGCCGGCATAATGACGTCATGATGCCCCTATGTGACCGCTGAGGCCCAATCACAGGCCCCAGCAGTGACGTCTGGGTAGCAGGACCTTAGTCGCAAGGAAGAAGAGGAACGAGGAGGATGCTGCAGACAGCCGGATTCCCAGAAGAGGTGAGGTAAGGTGAGTATAAGTGTTTATTATTTTGAATCCCTTCCCCTGGGCCTCTGATTATACTGTGGGTTCTGAGGAGACCCCAGAGTATAATAATAGCACCAGCTCTAAGGTGGGGGGGGTCTTTTTTTTTTTTTTTACCTTTTTTTACATTTGTACTTTTTGTCCCCACAGGGGATTGAAGCAGTGATAGGTATATGCTGCAATACACGTGTATTGTACTGTATAGGAGGCTGCCAGCCCGTGCAGACGCATAGGCTGACAGTCTCCATTCAAGGCAGGATCAACCAGGTATGCAGAGGGACAGCGATGGGGCAGACCCGGGGTCACTGGTCAGACCCTGGGCTGCCGAATATGAGCAGCGGCACCCCCGAAAAAGTCACGGGGGCCAATCGAGACCCCAATATATAATAAAATCCCTGAGATGCCGCGGTCAAGTTTGACCGTGGCATCTCAGTGGTTAACACCCGCGATCGGAGCTCATCTACACACAGTTTGTGTATGCGCACCATGCTTCCGCCGTGGTTTGCAGGAAGTCCTTCCCGGCAGCGCCGTACTATTAGGGCGGATGTTGGGAAGGGGTTAACGTGATTTGCCGCAAATTAATTCGGATCAAATCGTTACGGAAAATTAGGCGAATAGACCAAATCGAAATTTTGAAAAATTCGCTCATCTCTACTAGCAATAACCACAAATGTCTATCTGGCCTATTCAACTGTCATGAATGAGTGACCATTTGATACATGGTTAGACAAAATCTGCCAGAGCACTAGTTGCTCTTACTTAGACAATATAGACAGGGGCTATCGTTTTGAAAAAAATATTAAAATGTATACATTTTCAACACATAATACAACACAACAACGGCAATGTTTCATTTTTCCCACCCTAGGAGCAGCTTACTTGTGGCACTTGACATCTGAAATCTGATTAAGGACATACATACAGCTGACACTATGTCTGTCCTGAAAAAGATATAGCAGTAAATGGTATAAGATTTAGGCAGAAGTTTTCTTTAATTAGTTTTTTCTCCTTGAACATAATTTATTTGAACGTAAAACTAATTTCTACAACATAAAGTATATAACTAATTCTAATGAATAAGTGTAAATAATGACGTGCCTAGCTATTCACTTCTTCTACTGTATATTAAGAAGCAAGAGCAGTTACATCCTTAGTCGGGTTGCACACGACCGTGTGCTAGCCGCTGGCCGTTACCAAACGGCACAACCGGCAAACAGGTGACACACGGATGTGTCCATGTGCCGGCCATGTACCAGCCGTGCTTCCGTGGCCCGATTCATTCAATGAATAGGGGCCGCAGAAGCACAGTTGCAAAATTGGACAGAAATAGGACCTGTTCCATATTTTGCGGCCTGGACTGTCGGCCCACACATGGGACATTGTAATTCACGGTCATTTGCACGGGCCCACAGAAATGAATAGGTCAGTGTGCTATCCAGGAAAAATGCGGATAGCACACTGATCTAGCACACGGTTGTCTGCAAGGGGCTTTAAAGTGAATCTGTCAGTTGAATTATGCTGCCCTTCCTGAGAGTAGGATATGATAGTGTTTGTCAAGCCGAGTACCCCCTTGTGACAAAGTTCCTACCAAGTACCCCCAACATACACTGTGTCCATCAAGTAGCAGATCCTGCTCCTGAACTCAAGTGGGGGAAGGAAAACTGGCACGCATATTGTGCCAAGAAAATACCTTCCAACCAGTTTTTTACTCACCAGATCGTAGATCAGAAGCTATTTCTCTATTCAGCACAGACTACCTCCTGATGTAGAGGAGACCCACCTCCTTAACCCTAACTCAATGATCTTCTGACATCCTCTGCTTGGCAGCCAGTGCCTCAGTATTTGCAGATGGTGGGTGGTTTGGGTGGCACTAGACTCCCAGAAGTCTCGGAACATGAGATCTCTCTAAATCTGCCACTTTCATTGAAGCTGGATTTCTTAGTAAAATCTGAGTAAATTCTAATAGGATCCCCAGGAGAGGCAATGAGAGTCCTACTTACCTTGTAAGTGTACAAACACTGATACAGGGAAAGTAGTCAATCACAGTGTACAGGCGGGATAAGCAGGACTTTTATTCTACGTAGTATCTTAGTTATATTTCTAAAAAACACTATAACTTATTTGCTCACAATTATAAGAAAAATGATGAGGACATTGTTTGAATCAAGAAGGGTTTATATTATTATGTATCATAAAATCAAGTAATTGCATTCTGTGCAATAAAATGTCTTGTACGAAGCTGATTTTAAGTCTTGCAGCTCAGGTTTTTGAAGCAGAGACACAGTTAAATTGTGTTTTTCCATTGCCTATAAAGGGATTAGCAGAAAGGATAGCAAAATTATTTGTTTTGTAGACACTTTAGATGGAATCGTATCTTGTTTAATTTAACAGAAATATATTGTTGGCTAAATACTGTTTCTCCAATGTCGGTTTTAACCTGAATTGACAGCTTTTCTGTTTTTGTATTGCATAAGCAGCTGATGATTGGTCTGTTCCATAATAACTCTACAGTACAGAGCTATAAATCTCACAGAGAGTTACAGGACATAATAGGCATAACTTTCCAATTCTCTGTACTCGACTAGACAAAATCCATCCATCATGAGGCAGGTTGGTCATAATAATGGAGTAGGAGCAGCTTGTGATTCTAAAATCATGCTCTATTTTTATTTTTACATCTATTAATTTTATATTTCATAAATGTCACTTTAATTATAGGCCCTATTTGTAGCTCTTGTCTGATCAGTATACAATGATTCATGTCTTTTAAATGAGCCTTTACATTTCTCTATGTCTGTGCAAGGATTATAATCCTTAAGGCTAAGGCCCTATGTAGCGTCCTGCAGCAATAAAGTGCTGTGGGAAAAACTGCGGCATCAACACATTGTGGTTTTTCCCGCAGCGCTTTTCACAGAAAGTTCGCAGAGGTTACCTCTGCAGACTTTCTATTTCAATTATACTTACAGGGAAATTGTTACCGTTTCCATAGGTATAATTGACATGCTGTGATTTCAAAATGGTTTTGGAAATCGCAGCATGTCCGCAGTGTGTATTTTTTTTTCGCAAGGTGTGGATGGGATTTGCAGAAAAATACTTGCAGTGGAAAATCTGGGATTTCCAAAACCTTTGCGGTTTTGGAAATCGCAGCATATCAGTTATACCTACGGAAACGCAAGCGGTTTCTCTATAGGTATAATGAAAACATAAAGTGTGCAAAGGAAACCTTTGAGGACTTTCTGTGAAAAGCACTACGGGAAAAACTTGATGCATTTCCGCCGCGTTTTTTCCCCGCAGCGCTTTTTTGCTGTGGTCAGCTACGTGGGGTTTTAGCCTGAGGGTTGATCACAATTAACCTATTAGATGTCGTTAATGGGGTATCCTGTGTACACAATGGTAACAACAAAGATTATATTGCAATTAAAAGTGGCCATGTACATGTTTTATGTAGATATTGGATGCGCGATCAGAATGATTGCCTGTGGTGGACGCAAAGGAAACTAAGGGCTGTATTAGACCCAGCAATTTTACAGGCATTTATCAGGAACAAATGTAATAGTGACTGCAAATGCTCATTCATGGCGTGATTGCATGATTTCTGCAGAACAAAACCTCCTGTCTCTACTTTCATTGTGTGCCAGCAGCACAGTTCTTATTACACATGGTGATGTGCTGCCGACACACAATGAAAGTACATGCCTGGGGGAACAATTGCCACAGACTATCAACATTTGGCCGTTTTCACAGATCCCTCCATATACTGAAAACGAATGTCCCTCGGGTGCAAGACAGCCATGTAAAATCGAAGTTTTTCACGGCTGTATTGAACCTCTTTTGTGTGAATCTTGCCTTAGTTCTATGCTAATTATGTACATATAAGATAACTATTGTATTCAGATTTCTGTAATTTATTCAAGTCCGTTTTTGTTCTTATCTCACTCTATATTGTTTATTAAGATCTGAATAGCTCACAAAGCACTTTCTGTACAGGATAATTGTGTATTGTGCTGATCCATTTTGATATCTGCGGTTTCAATTAAAGTTGTGATAACTACAGGGAATCCTCGCCTTTCCTGTCTACTGTGCAGATTATGACTGAATTAGCTTGATTATCATGGACCATGTTATTCTCTCTATGTAAAGTTTTATTTCAGAAGCTTTTTTGTAGAGTTTGCTGTTTTATGTTTAAAATGATAATGCAATGTATGTGGGATCTAAAGTTAATGTTGAACTTTGGAAAATACAGTGAAATTTTGCAGTGTTTAATAAACCACTGCCTACAATAACCACATGTAGATCAATGCAATGTTTTATGTTTTTTACTTTTTTTTACTGAAACTATCTCCTTTTGTTGACATTTGTCAAGTGATTGAAAAAGTTGAAAATTTTTGTTTATGCAGAAATATATTGTAAATGGCTTTATAAATGTTACACAGTATTTTTTGGATTTCTGCTAAGCATATTTTACTAGGATTTGGTTATAAAACTGATTGTGGAATTGCATAAAACATGTAGGATTATAACCAAAGACATTTTGTTGTATCCATTGTCTGTATTACCTGTTGCGCTAATAGGCTGATAGCACCAGCTGCTGGTCTCCTCATGCACTGTGGCTAGGGTATGGCTGCTATCTCTGCACGCCTATAGCTATACTCCTGAGCTCATATTAAGACCAATAAGTCCACCATCACAAGTATTGCCATGCAATAAATTTACATCAGCAGTACAGTGGCCAATGTGATAGATTTCAACAGTAGAATATTGTGAAGCTCCACTCGAACAAACCAAATATGGAATGGGGGACTCAGATTGTAAATTTATGCAGATTGTTCAATATAAGCTTTATTCATTGTTTTTGTGACTCTTTAACTCCTTATTTTACTATTAACTATCCTTTCTTAAAGTCTAATCGATCTCACTGTGGATAAAACACCTTTATGATATGCAGCCTGATACCATCAAGATCCTTATCTGAACAAGCAGCTAAAATCCAGTTTATTTATACCAGTTAAACAAACACTTGACACAAGACACCTGACACCTGATAAAAAATTGTGGGTACATACTGGTCGGAACATACAGGGGTTGTCTGGGAAGGTGTACAATAAAAAAAAAAAAAACGCTTCTCACCTGTCCGAGGCAATCTGTTTTCTACCATTTGTGCCCTTTCCGTCTCATGCTAGAGCTACTTTGCTGGCAGCCCTGAGTCTCATGTGACCTCTGTGACCATTCAATGGCCTCAACAGTCACTGGTAAGCAACCGGTGACATATGTGATTGATGTTACCAGTCCCTCTTCAGCGACCATGGAGGCCTGAGATTTGTCCTGGCACTCATTTGAGACTCGGACCTTCAGCAATGCAGCCCCGACACAGAAGGGCACTGGTGGTGGACAACGGAGTGCTGGGAACAAGTGTATATGCTTTTTTTTAATTTTACCTCCCCCAGCTGCCCCATGGATTGCTTCAATTCCTGGAGACCCTCTTTAATGTGTGACTAAGTGAATATATAGAGTATATACTGTGTATATATAGTATATGAAGTATATTTAGTGTGTGGTTAAGAAAATCCATTTTTAGGCACTTTATTTGGGAATTCTGAGTTAGGCTAAGGCTAAGGCCCCATGCAGCCAAAAAGCGCTGCGGGAAAAACTGCAGTGGAAATGCATCACGGTTTTTCCCACAGTGCTTTTCACAGAAAGTCTTTCTGCTTCCATTATACATATATGGAAATCGCCAGCGTTTCCAAAGGTATAATTGACATGCTGTGATTTGCAAAAACACAAGAGTTTTTGAAATCGCAGCATTTCTGCTTTGGATTATTTTCTGCAATATGTGGATGGGATTTAGAACATTTATTAGTCATAAAACATTACATACTATATTTTTTGAAAATATCGCTACATTTTTATATAGGAATGTATAATGCCACCAGTAGAGCTTCTACATTTTAATGGATATACTCCCACTTCCTATTATATTTTTTCCTCAGATTAAAGAGCTCGAGGACACTGGAAATGATTTGCCTGATCAAAATGAACATCAAGATGAAAATCAATACATGCATGTGAGGCTCGAGGAACATGTCCAACCAGAACTTAGTACCAAAGAACTTATTACACAGAAAACCAGGGAATACAGTAAAAATGGCCCAAAAATGGTTGCCAACTTTTTTCTAACACTCTTCCCAGTTCTTCAATGGTTACCACGTTATAAGATCAAAAAATACCTACCTGGTGACCTCACATCTGGCATCATTGTTGGCATTGTCACCATTCCACAGTCAATAGCGTATTCTCTTTTGGCCAACCAAGACCCAATCTATGGTTTATACACCAACTTCTTCTGCTGCATTATTTATTTTTTGACAGCAACTTCCCGTCATAATTGTGTTGGAACATATGGAGTGCTGTGTTTGATGATAGGAGAGTCAGTGAACAAGCAGTTAAAAGCTGCAGGTTACACAACAGATGGCAGCACCGCAACAGTGGTAAACGCAACACTAACCAATGGAACTATATGTGATAGAAGCTGTTATGCTATTACCGTGGCCACATCTTTAACATTCATTGTTGGTGTCTACCAGGTGAGTAGAGAATTGTGAAAAGAATACTGATAAAAAATATAAAGCCAAGCAATGGGCCTCTATGATACTAAAAAATAGTTTGATTAATTAATAATGATTAATTAAAATGCACAACAACTACATAATAAAAATAATAATAATTTATTTTAAATGACAGATATATAATGAAACACCGTTTATTAATGCAATGCATTTTCATTTTCTTCGTAGATCCTAATGGGAATATTTCAGTTAGGATTTATCTCCATGTATCTGTCAGAACCCTTGCTGAGTGGGTTTGTCACTGGATCATCCCTCACTATTCTGACCTCCCAAATGAAGTATCTGCTTGGCTTAAAGATCCCTCGTCGGGATGGGGCAGGAGCTCTGGTTATGACTTGGATTGACATCTTTTCCAATATACGAACCACCAATATATGTGACTTAGTAACTAGTATAATTGCAATAATTACTATTGTTCCTGTCAAAGAAATCAATGATAAGTTCAAGAGTAAAATGAAAATCCCATTTCCAGTAGAATTGCTTGTCATCATTGTAGCAACACTGGTTTCCCATTACTTTAACTTTAATACCAAGTATAAATCCTCAGTCTGTGGTACCATTCCTACTGGTTTCCAGACTCCCAAAGCCCCAAACTGGAGCCTCATTTCAAGTGTAGCTGCTGATGCAGTCCCAATTGCAATAATTGGGTTTGCCATGACAGTATCTCTTGCTGAAATCTTTGCCAAAAAGCATGGGTACACGATTAGCACCAATCAGGAGATGATAGCTATTGGTATGTGCAATCTGATTCCATCTTTCTTTTCCTGTTTTTCCAGCTGTGCCGCTCTTGCAAAAAGTCTTCTAAGAGAATCTACAGGTACAAATACACAGCTCAATGGTATATTCAGCTCTGCTGTATTGCTGCTTGTATTGCTTGCTATTGCTCCTTTGTTTTATTCATTACAAAACTGCATTTTAGGCGTCATCACTATTTGCAGTCTTAGGGGAGCTCTAAGAAAATTTTCAGATACTCCAAAAATGTGGCGTATAAGTAAAATTGACACAATTGTCTGGTGGGTCAGCATGTTATCATCTTCCTTAATATCGACTGAGATTGGACTACTAGTAGCTGTTTGCTTCTCTATGCTCTGTGTGATCTTCCGTACACAGAGGCCAAGGGCCACTTTATTAGGTAAAGTCAGTGGGACAGAGATTTATGAGGACCAGTTCACTTACAAGGAGTTGAACACTATTCCTTATGTTAAAATATTCCGCTTTGATGCCTCTCTATACTATGCCAACAAAAACTATTTCAGAAGCTCTCTGTACAGTAAGACTGACATTAATCCATCTTTAGTGGCCGCTCTGCAAAGGAAAGCCAAGAAGGAAGAGGAAGCAGCATCGAGAGAACCAAGCAATAGGTTCATAGCCAGATTTAACTTGATTAAAACAGTACAGAAACCTCAGATGGCTTCTAAAACCTCAGTCCGCCAACTTGACATTCACTCGCTTATAATTGATTGTGGTGCCATGCAATTCATAGACTCTGTTGGTCTCGATATTCTTAAAGAAGTGCGCAAAGATTATGAGGAGATAGGCATTGAAGTATTCCTTGTAAACTGCAACCCATCAGTGCGCCGCTCCCTTCATGATGGCGGATATTTTAGCAACACAAGTGGTGATGTAGAGATGCTGGCTTTTCATAGTGTGCATGATGCCGTAACGTTTGCTGAAAGGAAGTTCCGTGAAAAACAGAAAGAAATACAGTTAAGGGATAATGCTTTCTCCTTTGACCCAGTTCAAGCCATTAGTGATGACCTGAAAAATTAGGAAAGACATTAGAAGATTAATGACCAATTCTGTCTAATGATCATGGCCAATCTATACTTATAGGGTGAATGTAAGTCAATAAAATTCCTCTATGCTTCAGTTATTCTGGTTTTCCTCATACAAGACATATGTAAATATGTGTATATTTCTTACCATACTTAAACACTATACAAATGTAAAGCTCCACTTAAATAATTTGTTTGCTGGATTTTTTTTTGTAAATAAAGGATACAATATAAAAATGTGAAATATGGGATGGTAAGAAAACATGTTTATTTTTTTATAGAAATATGTCTACAATTCTGTGCCTATTAAATTGATCATATATCTTTACAAGGATTTTGACTGTAATTTTCAATACTAAGTTCCTACCCTCCTGCTTCTCTTCACAGAGTCTTACAGTGAAATAACAAAGCTATAGCTGCCTGCAGTTACCAGTAGGGGGTGTTACTGAATATGCAATTAAAGGGACTTTACACAAATAATAGTAAACTGAGGAGTGTCCAGGCTAGGTGTAAAACAAAAGAGTCATAGTCACCTATCCCCAGTACTCAATTGTACATTCCTAGGCCCCTTTCCCTCCCATTCCAGGACTCACTGGGCCAGAAGCTGAGAGGTTCATATAACCCCTGGTCACTGGTAAGGAACTGGTCATGCAAGGGGATCGGGACTGTACAATAGAGCATCAGTAATAGGTTAATAAGACTTTTTGTTTGTCTTACACCCACTCTGGCAGCTCCTGAGTGTGCTATATATAATTCATGGACAGCCCCTTTAACCTAAATGAGCTCCTAGAGGTGGCAGCAGACAGCCAAAAATGTATAATTTAAAGGGATTGTCCAAGACTATGATATTGAGTGCTATGGCCTCTTTACTACTGTATAATGGCTATGCTTGGTATTGTAGCTCAGCCTTATTTATTTGAAGAGGACGGAGAGGCAGAACAGCAGTGTGACCAATGGACATGATATCACTGGTCTGAGAAGAGGAAGTGTAGTTCAATATCTCAGTCCTGGAAGACCCATTTAATGCTATGGAGGTGTGGAGGAAGTTAATTTGTTCAGTAACTCTATATACAGAGCTCGAATACATATAGACATAGATTATAACATGCTATGCATGCTACAAGAAAAAGGTCATATACCTTTTATGCCAAATGCTCAATGCCACTGTATAATCAAATAAACCAATTTATGCTTGTATAAGAGAAATCATGTTCATTTGTGAGATCAGCACAGCTCTTCATTTTCATTGTAAACGTGTGTAAATGTGATTTTTCTTCTAGTTAAAAACATATAATTTAACCTTAGACAATTAAATGAAAAGTAAAATATAACACAAAAACACATTGCCTCTGTGCTTTTCTATTATATAAAGAAATACAGGTCGGCTGTAATTGATATAAGGGCTAATATTTATATACAGTATATTTTTTACATATTTTGTGCCACCAAACATTAGGCTACAGTATATCCAAACATTAGCCACCAATATATCTAGATTGAAATTTATATTTCATTTAATGAAATTCACAACTGAATTTCTATTTGAATACTCCTATACAAGGGTTGTTCTGACTTACCTGCTGTTGATGGACCCATAAACGTAAAAAAAATTCTTGCTCACTGATCCTTGATCACTGTTGACATCCCATTTGTACTAAATGACTGCTGCAGCCAATCACAGGCCTCAGCAGTGACCTCTTCACAAACAACATGTGACTACTCTGAGGAGCCATTTGTGAGGTGATCGTCAAGGCCTGTGATTGGCTGCAGCGGTTGCCTGTCACAGACAGACCGCAGATGCTGACTCTGGAAAACGGAAGATCAGGGAGAGGTGTATAAAGTTTTTTTTTATGTCTATGGGCCCCTCAACATCACTAAAATAATTAATAATACATACATTAAGTTGGAACAACCCTTTAATATAAGGCTTTGTTCATACTTGCATTGTAGTTTATGTTTAGATACTACTGGCCTCCAGAGATCAATTGTCTTGTTGGCCTTCAATGACCAAAATGATCAAAATTGTTGGAATGTGATATATTAAAAGAATTGTAAAGGGTTTTTTTTTGTTTGTGGGACAAATTGAAAAATGATTTTTTTTTTTAGTTTTTATTTAGGGAAAGCGGAAACATTTGTACGAATGGGAAAAATACTGATTATATGAAATATTGTATAAACTGAATTAGAAATGGTTAGACAATTATCAAAAAACACAAGTAAGTCTACATCAGAATTAATGTGGAGGACTAAACGTAACTTTCTTGAACTACAGGATGTACAGTACTGGACCATAGGAAAAAAGTCTAAGCTTAAATAATTATATTAGAGTAATGTCAGACTTCCATGGTGGTCTAGGTATTGAAGTGTTTAATTCATGCTTTCCTGGTGATCTAGAGTAGTAGAAGAGGGTAATTCAAGCCATTCCTGGAAGTCAAAGCTAGTAGCAGGGTTATTGAATGATATACTGGGGTCTGAGGCACTGAAGAGTTTAATACCTGGTGTCTATTGCTTGACTTACCTCTACAGAATCTATCAGAGGCATAACTTAATGCACCTAGGTCCCAATGCAAATTCTGTAAGGGGGTACCAAATTACCTTGTGCCCTTTCTAATAGTGGTATATATGATAGAGGGATATATTATGGGTATATGGTTTATTTGGCAGAGGTGCCTTCGGGGTCTGTCAGGCTCCAATGCCTAGTAGTGACTGTTACCTCTGCACACCCTAATGCCCCTGGAGTCTAGTGTTTCCTTCTATGAAAAGCGGAATACCAGGTGCTGAAAATATTTGAGTTCCTTATCTTAACCTTCACATATCGTACTGGGAATGAACATTATACTTAGAGGGTTCTTGTGGCCAAAAAGTGCACACACATTTTAGTATTGCAATTATTGCAGAAAAGATTATGCAACCAGTTATGGTGCAAATATTTTACGGTAACAAGTGTTTACTAAGTTTTCCTTTGTCTAATATAAGTATTTGTTAAAATATTCTAAAGGTATAACGTATAGATTCACAAGGTCTTGAAATATGCAGTAAATTAAATATTTTTCATTTTACACATGAAATTACAGAAGAAAATATTGTTATATAAAAATCAATAAATAAAACTATAAATGAATAGAGATGAATGAACTGGTTTGAATCGAACCAGAATCATCCCGAATTTTCCAAAAGTTTCTGGTTCCACTCAAACTTTGAGGGTTCATCACCTGTAAATCGGAAGTGAAATTATTATACTCTGGGGTCTCTTTAGATCCCAGGATATAAAAAGTGGAGGCCCAGGGGAAATGTAAAAAAATACTCACTTTCCCTCACTTCTTCTGGGCCTCCTTGTCATGATGCTTGGTGCACACACCTGTGATTGGGCCTCAGTGACTCGACCCTGGGGCACATGATATTACCCAGGAAGCCAGAAGAGGACCCAGAGAGAGCACCGGACGCCACAAAGAGGCTCATAAGAAGTAAGAGAAGGTATACAATGTTTGTTATTTTTTCACACCTTCCTTGAGTATAGTAATTTAACTTCTGATTCTTTCCAAACAAGTTCGGCCCAAAACAAATCTTTGGGCAAAACCATCCGAACCAGAAATAAAATGAATCTTCAGAGGTTTGCCCATCTGTATAAATGAGTAATAAACAGAGCCACTCTATTACTGTGGGTACCAAGCATAGTGGGAATCAAGGATGCCACACATCACTGATATAAGAGATTTCATAAATGGATAGAAAATACAAAAACAAGTACTATAAAGCAAGTAAAAGACAATAAACTAAAATAAAGAATATAAGCAAATTACAACCCTTAGGTGAACCCAATGTCAGCTAGCTGACACTCCAAGGTATATAGGCATTTCTCAGATGATGGGAACCAAGCAGCCTCATAGATTGTAAGCCCTCGCGGGCAAGGCCCTCTATCCCACTGTGCCAGTTGGTCACTGTTAGTATTATCTGTTTTGTATATTTTGTGTACCGTGTGTAAATCCTCAAATGTAAAGCACCATGAAATAATCAATAATAATAATAAAAGACATCTGGAATGAATAGGTTGGCTGGGATAGCATAACCCAATGTTTTATAGTGTTCCACCCAGACTCCATTCTTAATGTATAGCTCTTTCCAGAAGCCTGATGATCACTGGTTTGGAATTTGACCTTATACCTTGTGTATCGGACAGCACCAGACATCGCCTTTACTGTTTCGGCAAATAAAAACATTGTTTTCCTTTCCCCTTTTGAGATCTAGCCTATGTATGTTAAAATGGTTCTCCATTGGTTGACATGGTGGCTTAATCTTAGGACAGGTCATCAACATCAGTTTGGTGGGAATCCGACACCCAGAATCCTCACCATTCAGCCAGAAGTAGACACTGTACACTGTGCTCCAAAAAGCTGAAAAATGAGGGATGCTGAGTGTCAGGGAGGCCCCCATCAATCTAAGGGCTCATGCACATGACCGACCGTGTGTGAGCTTCCGTCTGTGATTGAACAGCACAGCCAGCATGCAGATGATGCTATACTGGAAAAACCCGGATAGCACACTGAACTCGAACACAGTCGTATGCATGGGCCCTAATATTGATGATCTATCTCAAAGTTAGGCCATCAATGTTAACTCTTGTACAACCCCTTTAAATATAACATTTAAAAACAAATAGAGTGTGCACAACACAGATTATAGAGACTGAAAAGAGGAATAAAGCAGAATAGCTCTTCTGTTTTTTATAGTTGGGCAGAGCACTCTGCATACTGAAGCACTCATGCTTAATCATTATCAAAGGCAAGGCAATGACTCTCTATATATACATATACAGTGGGGAAAAAAAAGTATTTAGTCAGCCACCAATTGTGCAAGTTCTCCCACTTAAAAAGATGAGAGAGGCCTGTAATTGTCATCATAGGTAGACCTCAACTATGAGAGACAAAATGAGAAAACATATTTAGAAAATCACATTGTCTGATTTTTTAAGAATTTATTTGCAAATTATGGTGGAAAATAAGTATTTGGTCACCTACAAACAAGCAAGATTTCTGGCTCTCACAGACCTGTAACTTCTTCTTTAAGAGGCCCCTCTGTCCTCCACTCATTACCTGTAGTAATGGCACCTGTTTGACATTGTTATCAGTATAACAGACACCTGTCCACAACCTCAAACAGTCACACTCCAAACTACACTATGATGAAGACCAAAGAGCTGTGGAAGGACACCAGAAACAAAATTGTAGACCTGCACCAGGCTGGGAAGACTAAATCTGCAATAGGCAAGCAGCTTGGTGTGAAGAAATCAACTGCGGGAGCAATAATTAAAAAATGGAAGACATACAAGACCACTGATAATCTCCCTCGATCAGGGGCTCCACGCAAGATCTCACCCCATGGCGTCAAAATGATCACAAGAACGGTGAGCAAAAGTCCCAGAACCACCCGAGGGGACCTAGTGAATGACCTGCAGAAAGCTGGGACTAACGTAACAAAGGCTACCGTCAGTAACACACTACGCCGCCAGGGACTCAGATCTTGCAGTGCCAGACGTGTCCCCCTGCTTAAGCCAGTACATATCCGGGCCCGTCTGAAGTTTGCTGGAGAGCATTTGGATGTTCTAGTAGAGTATTGGGAGAATGTCATATGGTCAGATGAAACCAAAGTAGAACTGTTTGGTAGAAACACAACTCGTCGTGTTTGGAGGAGAGTGAATGCTGAGTTGCATTCAAAGAATACCATACCTACTGTGAAGCATGGGGGTGGCAACATCATGCTTTGGGGCTGTTTCTCTGCAAAGGGACCAGGACGACTGATCCGTGTACATGAAAGAATGAATGGGGCCATGTATCGTGAGATTTTGAGTGCAAACCTCCTTCCATCAGCAAGGGCATTGAAGATGAAACGTGGCTAGGTCTTTCAGCATGACAATGATCCCAAGAACACCACCAGGGCAACGAAGGAGTGGCTTCGTAAGAAGCATTTCAAGGTACTGGAGTGGCCTAGCCAGTCTCCAGATCTCAACCCCATAGAAAACCTTTGGAGGGAGTTGAAAGTCCGTGTTGCCCAGCGACAGCCCCAAAACATCACTGCTCTAGAGGAGATCTGCATGGAGGAATGGTTCAACATACCAGCAACAGTGTGTGCCAACCTTGTGAAGACTTACAGAAAACGTCTGACCTCTGTCATTGCCAACAAAGGATATATAACAAAGTATTGAGATGAACTTTTGTTATTGACCAAATACTTATTTTCCACCATAATTTGCAAATACATTCTTTAAAAATCAGACAATGTGATTTTCTAGATATGATTTCTCATTTTGTCTCTCATAGTTGAGGTCTACCTATGATGACAATTACAGGCCTCTCTCATCTTTTTAAGTGGGAGAACTTGCACAATTGGTGGCTGACTAAATACTTTTTTTCCCCACTGTAGATAGATAGATAGATAGATAGATAGATGATAGATAGATAGATAGATAGATAGATAGATAGATTTGTCCTCCTCCAACGGTTGGACATCAGGGCATCACTGACTTTGCAGTTAGAGAGAAACTGATCTTTAGCATTTTAGTAAGTTTAACTCACCACTAGAGGGCATCATAACACTGTTATTAGGAGAAATCAGCAGTCTTAATTGAATGTGACATTGACTTTCCTAGGAATTATTTTTTTATTTTATGGTAATAAATTATGAATTAATTCTATAAATAAGTTATTAGATTTAGATTTTATATGGGAGAATGTTCAAGTATATGATTAAAAGGAGTGTTCTGACAAAGTACTTTATTAATAAATCAATCAGGCATGTCATAAGGGTCACAGCAGTAGGCATAAGGCAATCCTCTATGAGAACAAGGCTATACACATTTGACCACTTTTGTAAAAAAAGAAAAAAGTAAAAAAAAATTAAATCTATCTGTAGATTGGCAAAGTACTGTGATTTCTTCAAATCCGGCTACCTGGTTTGATTCACAATGCAAAATTGCAATGCAATCCATCCAAACATGAATAATAAGGATTTTGATGTTTTTTTGTTTTTATTTGTTTATCTAGAACTCGGGTCAGAAGGGGTACTATGTCTCCTTAGGGAGAAGTCACCTTTGCAGGCCACCTTTTGGTGTGTATAGTCTAACAGACTAGACTCTAACAGACCATGCAAATATGCAAATGAGTTTTCCTTGAAGGAAAAAGAAAAACTTACTCTAGCGCCACCTTTCCCTATAAATAAATGAATGATTTTCTATGAACCCTAGAGACATTGGGAGAGATTTATTAATCAAAATAAACCACAATTCTGGCATAATTTGTACCAAAAACTGTCCAACATGCTGCCACACTTATCAAGTGTCTTAGACACTTTTTAGACACTTTTCCAACTTGTATGTAAAGGACCATGGCCTCATGGGAAAGGACCATGGCCTAAGTTGTGACTCTGTTTGACCAAAATGAACCAAGAACTTTTAAGCCAACTAATAGAAGGTGTAAAGTTAGTCTAGACAGTTTAAGAATTCCAAAAGGAAGAAAAACCCACGCCTTTCCTTTTTTATGAAGGAGAACATATTTGCATATTCCTTTCCCAGAATTCCTAATATAACATACAAGGTCTGTTAGACTCTACACACTGTAAGGTGACCTGGAAAGGTGGCATCTCCCTAAGGAGATTCCATACCCCTTCTGACCCATGTATATGACCTCTCATCCAGCCAAACCATTACCCTGCTTCACTGATGAAGGGCAATAACTGTTCCGTGCCTAGTCACATTCTAGTGCTGGGAAGTACAGGTGATTTATGAAGAGGCCTTTATTATGACTGTTGTACAATAGGTCAGTCTTAATAAATCTGCCCCAATGTCTCTAGGTTTCGTTGAAAACCAGGTATATGGATATCTTCCAAAAGTGAGTGAGTTTTCCTTTTTTCTATCAAGGTACACTTATTTGCATTTTCTTTTATCTAGAACTCCTAAGGAATTTGCTCACTATCAATTTTTATGGTCATTTACATGGGGAACTAGGAATGCCTACCTTGTCTCAAAGAGTATTTTGTGGAAATAAATACAGTACATGACTGGTAGTCTCTAATACTTCTTTATTTTAACTGTATTTATCTTCTGTTTCTTATATACAACCACCATATTGCGTGTCGCTGTACAGAGGTTCTCATCACTCACATTGCACCTTGACTCACCCATCTCTGTTCCTAAGTTAATGATCCTTTCAGTATGTTTTTTACTTCAGGAGTTTGTGAGGAAATTTGAGTACCCAAAGAAAAGCCATGCAAGTGTAGAGAGAACATTCAGACTCTTGTCTATGCAGATGCTACCATTGGTTTGTATTTCAATTCAGAACTATAGTGCTGCAAACCATAAGTATTACCTAATAAATGAATGCTTGGGATTGATGTGATAAATGCATCACTTGCATCACATTGTTCTTCTAAGCTCTGCACCCCAGGGATCATTGCTTACAATATGCTGTGGATCATCCTGATTAGACAAAATTTGCCAAAGTGCCTGTCCCCCATCTCCACACTATTTCCAGTAATTGCCATCATTGGCGGTACAGAAATTTAACTAACAAGAAGATTTATATGACTTCTTGCCTTTGTTATTTTACTATTATACAGTAGTATGCGCCTCCAGTCTCTGTGCTCGAGCTCACACAAAAATGTCTTCAACTTCAACATGTACAATCTTCCACGCACTTGAACTGAACTGATCCAATTCAGAAAACTCAACATTACAAAAGTCCGATCTATGTAAAGTATGTGACAAACTCAACATTCCTGTTCTCCTTCTAATTGTTGTTAGAAACTCAAACAAAAACTCAGGAATTCATTAAAGGGAGAAACAAATGAATAGTACTGCTGGATAAAAGTTAGTTTCACTCAGGAATTAAGCTCTCTCTGTCTCACCAGGAGCTTCTATTTCTCAAGATGGCTCCTCACTCCAGTAACTACCACTGGTTGGCTTCTCACCCTGGCTCTTCGTAGCTCCTCCCCTTCAGTTCTTTCCCACTAATCCAGTACCACTCATAAAGAGAACACATAATGAGTGGACACGCACACTGACATATGAGGAACAGAAATCACACAAAAGGGAACAGTACAAATGATATAGGGCACATCCCTCTTACATGTTGAAGGTCTGTAGGAGATTACTGTAGGTAGGGACTGTTTGTCACTATTTGTATCAGCATTGTATGTGCTATTTACACTATTTATCTGGATGATAAATGATCATGCAGTATTTTTCGGGACTCTTTATTTGATATCTATCTAAGATCTGTATTTGCTATGTGTTCTGTATAACACTATGGGGCAGATTTATGAAGACTGGTGTATTGAGCCCCAGTCTTCATATATTGAGCGCGGGCAGAAGATGCCTCTTCACTTATGACGAGGCACATTGTGAATGCTCCGCCACTGGGCATATTATTGCAACAACTAGCATTTAAAGGTGACTTTTCTACACCAGAAGTCTGTCATGTAATGCATGATAAATATGCCCCTATATATCTGGGTGCAGTACAAACCATCTATCTTGAGGGTGTGGTATTTTTATAATATTTAAGTGTTGTATAGTCTATTTGGGTGCCTTATTAAATATTTATTTGGATGCTGTATGCTACATTCTGTGTTGTAGTTACATGCTGAGAGTCAGACCCCCACCAATTTGATATTTATGGCCTATCATTAGAACAAGCAAACAGGGACTAAAATACACCAGGGCGATTGTTTCTCCTCTTCCATGTATTTTTGGTTATAGTTTGGTTTTACAGAATAGTTTTTATTAAACTGCAAGTTTCAAGCATTACTATTGACCCATTGTTCTTGTCTAACTCTTCACATCTGTGGGTTTAGAATGGGCAATTTATGATGGTTGGCGACTTATAAAATATCTACACACTTCCAGTTTTCCTGTTATAAGGCCAGTTTTGCAATTTAGCCATTTAGTTAGATTAGGGTGGGTTCACACTTGTGCCGGCACTCCGTCCGCCGCAAATCCAACCTAAATGTCGGAAAACTGGATAGGGAAAGGTTTGCGATGCTTTGCTTAAAAACCCATTCACTTGAATGGGTTTTTAAAGCAATGCGGGGTTGTGCGCTTACACCCTCTGCACTGCGAAGCCAGTTTTTTTCGTCGGAAACAAAGTCCTGCATGTCCGACTTTGTTTCCAGCGAAAAAAAAAATGGTTTTCGGCACAGAGGGTGTAAGCGCACACCCGCGCATTGCTTTAAAAACACATTCAAGTGAATGGGGTTTTAAGCAAAGCGTCCCAAACCTTTCCCTATCCAGTTTTCCGACATTTAGGTTGGATTTGTGGTGGACGGAGTGCCGCCACAAGTGTGAACCCACCCTTACTATATTTCTTATGTACTGGAGTTAAAATAGAATACTAGAAATAATCTTGTAGAATTATTTGCATTCCCCTCCTCACTCCAAGTCACTGTGCTGCATCACTTAAAAAACTTGGGTACAACAATTGACATGACTTTATCATGGTAATGTGGCACTTGACAAGTACACAAGTACTATAAAAAGTTAACAATACACATGCTATGAGACTGTATATGAGATGGTAGCATGCTTCTTCTGTCATACAATTTATGGTGAGTGCAGCTGTGAAATTTAGAACACCAACTATTGTGATGTAGTAGCCCTTATGTAATATCACTGAGGGTGTGAATCTCGGTGTGCCACCTGGCCGTAAACTTCTGGCCTGGCTGGTATTTTTACCATACCTAGCTAGCATGCCCCTGTTCTAACTCTATTTGCATTCTCAAGATGCATATAAAGTTGCATACAATTGTGGAACAGTGAGCCAGCTGTCTGTTGTCTTTGACTTCGAAAACATTATATTTTGTGGGGGTCACTAAGGGGGCATTATACTGTGGAGGGGTCCACTAGGGGAGCCTTATACTATGTAGGAGCACAACAGGACTTGGTAGAGTCAAAGGGTAGATGGACAGGGTTAGAGTTGTTGTTTAGCACAAACTTTTCTAGACTTTTTATATACACAGAACTGTTTTCCCTTGATATTTAGCTGTAAAAATATTTTCCATGATTCAAGGTGGTTTTCCAGGGAAAAAAAAACAGGAAACCTCTGTGTTAACCAATGCCTTCAATCACACACACCTTTTTTTTCCCTGGCCTGTTTTTTATTTTGCTGGAAATAGCGGCAACCATAAGTTAGTCTGTGGGATATTTCGCAAGTGATCCCATCCAGTCACCTTTACTATAATTGATATTTTTAATCATTGTTTCCTAAATGCATTATGTTATTAGCCAAACAGCTTTCAGTACATAGTTATTATAGTTCATCAAGTTCCACCAAATACATTTTTATGTTGATCTTCAGCCAGGTAAAAACAAATCCTGTAAGTGGAAGGTTTTTACCTTGGTTTGCAAGAAGGCTTCATTCAGACTTGCCTATTTTGAATTCAGAAGTAGGTCCCCACTACAAAGCTAATGTTTTATTGTATAAACATTTATATTTTTATACAGCCATACAGTATAAGTATATGCATTCTACAGCATGTTCTACTGAATGCCATATGATGGTCAAATTTTCCCCACAGAAATCAGTTCAACCTAAAAGAAAATGAAAATTTGATCTGTGCAATATTCCACAACCCCTCTCTACCTTCATGTATAATAAACACATATAGAGCATCAGACATATATAATAGGCACAGATTAATAATGATCTATTCAAGAAAAATAACATTGTGTACTTTAGCGCTCCAAAGAAAAAAAAAAATGACTTTAAGGGAAAAAAGCCATGGCGGCAACACATCGCAATTCTTCCTGCAGCGCTTTGCACAGAATGTTTGCAGAGGTTTGCTCTGCGGACTTTCTGCTTCAATTATATCTATAGGGAAACCGCCAGCCTTTCCGTAGATATCATTGACATGCTACGATTTCCAAAACCGCCACGGTTTTGGAAAACACCGCATATCCGCACCGCATATTTTCCGTGAAAAGTGGAGATGGGATTCTCTAGAATCCCATCCACTTTGTTGTGACTATAAAACGCCGGGTTTTTTTCCGTGGTGTTTCCGCTGTGGACGAACCGTGGCATTTACGCCATGTGGGGTCCCGACCTGAAGGGGTTTTCCCATCTAGTCTCCTATTTCCACTTAATGCTTTTAGTGACATGTTGGTCAGGTTTAGCCTGTGTGATGTATAGTTCAGGCCAGTACATGCTATTCTTCAAGACACTGCACACTGTTAGCTCTGGATTTACTTACAGAGTTAGAGGCACTGTTCTAGCCTCGACTAATAGCTTAAGAGCAAGGTGCAAAAAACTAGTTTACATTTTTAATATAAATATTTATGTTAAAACATAATTCAATATGTTTAACTAAAATACAAGCTAACATATAAAACATGATGACTGTAATCTTCTTGGGCAAATGTGTCCAGCCATCCATCTCATTCCTTGTCATGTTGCAAAGTTCACTAAAGGATTAGACTTACAGGGTAGTTACTTCTAATCAGTGACACTTGAGAAATAGTTTTCTGCCTTTTGGAAGAGAGCTAATTCACGTACTTCCTCCTGGTGCAAAGCCAGTTTACATACCTTCCCAGCAGGTAGCAAGGAGAATCAGTAACTAAATCTTTGTTGCTATATTTTGATCTTTATGATTTTCAGGTTGGAGGTATAGAACATTTAACTTGGCCATAAAGTAGTTTTATAACTGTGTAGGTGTATTGCAGCTTTTACCTTACAATGCAGCAATAAAAATTATAACAGAATGATATATGGAAGACAGATGATTGATTAAAGGAAGTACAAGCTGTAAACACCAAGAGATATAAACTGCAATTAGAAACATTGTTATATGATGCAATGTAGACTGTTCATGACAATATGATTCTTGTAGTAATGAGACACATTGTAAAGCAATAGAATAATTTGTACTAAACATAAACTATTCTCTTTATACAAGCAACAAGGTCAGGTGAACATGTGGAAGCCTATCACTAAGATCTTCACTACTAAACCCACCGCACTGGTATATACATATATACTGTAGGGTATAAAATTGCCTTTGTAGCCTTGTCTCTGTTAAGAATTGTCCATTTACCTATACAAATCACCTCAAAAGTCTGTATGTAAATTAGCTGAGAAGAGTCATGCTGAAAGTCTGGAGGGGGCGGTAACTTCAGATGCCAATATGTTGGGCTCTGTAGCGTCTACAGCTGTAGATACAACTTACATTTCTAAATTCATCTTTAGCTGACTGTATCTACACTTGTAGCATTCTGATACAAACATGTAATGCTACATTCACATCTGCATCAAGTTTGTTCATTCTTCTTGTAGCTTCTAATGATGGTCACTCAGATTCCCATCAGGTTTTTTTTACCTGATATCACTAGATGAAAAAAGTTGGGCTTGGAGGACTTTTTTGTCTGGGATTTCAGACGGATCAGTGCTGGATGGGCTCCTAGGGCAGATGTTAACTCACCCTGTATAACTTTATGGCAGAACAAATTGAGCCAAGAAGACATTGGTGTTATGGACCCTCAATACGGATAATACTGGTGTAAGGGTTTATCATAGTAAACACGAGCTGAAAAGTGCATAGCCCAGGGATTAACACACAATATAATGAATCCAAAGCTAGCCATAGATATAGCTATCATCCAATGATTGTCCAGGTGACAGCTATCTCCCCCCACTTTCCACACACATGCATATTCAGAATATCACAACTGTACAGAGATGAGTTGGGATACAAAGACTCAGAAACTACTTATCTCCTTCTGTCTCAGCTCACCTTTGTATGAAGTTCCTTCTCCTGTGTCAGCCAATGAGTTATTCTATTATGGTAGGGTGAATGAGCCTTAGAATAAGCTTCTGTTCCCCACTTTTGACCCATGAATATTGTAGAAAGGCAGAAGGTAAAATAGTGGATGGCAGATACCTTCCACTAAGGTGGCTGGTATCTGTGAGATAACTGGCTGGAGTCTGGGTCCGGGTTTTGGAAGTTGCTGCAGACCAGAGCCTATATTCCAGTCCGGGTCTTGCTGGATGCAGCTTTGAAGAGCTAAAACTGCCCAAAAGGAAGGTGTGGTGGTCTCTTCTGTGTGAAGCTCTGAAACTGAAACACACACTGCCCTGTGTGGAGGACAGACGCCTAACATATCATGTTGCATTGGTGAGCTCTGTTGACCCGTTTGTACCTGAGAATAAGAACGGTTTATGTTTTCTTGATTTGTTCATTTATGCTGAAGCATGCTGTTTTTGAGTTGGACTGTATGAACTGTTGGCAATAAAACTGCACGTGTAAACTACTACCCTGCCTCCATGCATCTATCTTACATGGTAACAAGCCACTCTGAAGGTCCCGCGTTTACAATATGTGGCACAATCGGCTATTTCTTATTTGTCAGCTTATTAGAACTTTTATGCAGCTGCATAAATTATTGTAAATTACCATACTAACAATAGCTTGTCCCCTACACAGTTTACTTTGGGCAGTGAGAAGGCCATACAAACAAGCACCAATTGCCTTGTTATATGATTGGATAGCACTTGTTATGGGCCTGATAAAAGAACCCCTACAAATAAGAAGAGAGAGAAAGAAGACTTGCTTAAGACTGAAACAGTCCTTGAAATTAAGTGGAAAAATATGTTAAACATGATGAGTAACCAAAAAGTTTCTTATTATGGGGCCATATTCTCAAAGACAACAAAGTCTGAAATAGGCATCTGCATTAATACTACAGAATTATTTCCGCTTACAGTGTCTTATATGCAGAAACATATAATCATCACCATATAATTTTAATGCTTCTCTGTAGCAAGTCTTGGAATGCTAATAAATTCAGGAAAATACAGGAAAAACCTGCAGAAATCCTGTGCAGTCTGCAAAAGTACTGTAAAGTTAGAGAAGGTTTATTTTCCAGCAAACAACAATTTCAAACAAAGCCACTCAACACAGGAATGGAATAAAGTGAGAAGAGTCTAGACCTCAATCTGAAATTGTGCTAGTAAATAACTTTAAACAACTAGTAAATAACTTTAAATAACTATTAAATAACTTTTTGCTACTTGATTTTATCTCTGTTGAATTATTAAACATTTCTGTAGCTGCCGTATACTATACCTAGATAGTAGGTATAGTTGTTAATTTACAATTACTGAGTCCTCAGTCTTACAGCAATGTATGTGGAGATATATAGTTTTCTATTCTAGTGTGATATTTGTTGCCCAAAGTGTAGATCAGAATAGTTTGACACCTACCATATATTACAAGTCTTTTCCATATCTGATGCACCTACCCCGATCTCTACTTCATAGCTGTAATTTAGATGATATGCTAAAACACAGCAGGGTCAAAAATGTACATTATATTATAAATCTCTGTTGAAAGTTGTCCCAGTGCCAGACACTTTCATTCTGTCTGCTATGTAAATACATTTATTCAGTGCTTATATGTAAATATGGGACACTCAGTAGTACAGGTACTAAATTTCCATCAGATTTCCTGTTTTGATATTTTTATTAAAATTGCAATACCCATAAATTTTGCAATAAACAAATAAATCTTACAGTATTTCCTAACCCAAATGATGTGATATGATGCACTGTTTATATAAGCGTCACGTCACTTCCCAACACACAGTAATTACATTGTGTTCAAATAGAACAAAACTTGTTGAAACTTGTTATTCTGCCACCTCTAAACAAACAATAGAAATAATATAGTAGGATCAATATTGATTTGGGTAAAAGTTATGCAAACATCTTTCCTAATTATAATATACCCAATGACTGTGTACCAGAAAATTACAGAGGACACTGTATTTGTTTTTACTAAAGTTATCAGATCCCATCCATGATATCATCTTGGAGATATATATATATATATTATATGAATGAGCCTGTTCACTGGTGTGATAGTAGATCATCTGAGAACAACCATATTTCCTCAAGTTGATGTCCTGCAAGAATGGCTCAGGTTTGACATTTTGCTAACTACTGCAAAATAACATTTATTAGATTTAGGCTCTTTATTCACGTTTTTTTATGTAGAGTTTAGTAGGAAGTAAAATAGACTTACATGGCATAGTCTGACAGAGGGCTCATCCTGCAAGGACTTACAAATTACTATCTATAAGGGAAGCGGGATAGAGACAGTAAGTAAGGGTAGAATCTGTTCAGCTTGTTGTGTGGTGGCTGCAGGTTATTGGCTGTGGGAATTCATTAAAAGGTGAATAATAGTAATGATACATCATTACATAGCATAATAACAACATGAATGTAATGTTAGAAACTATTATAAGCGGTATATCTGGTGATAAAATGTATTATTAGAGATATAACGCATCAGTTATTTACCAAAAATACAATACTTAGCATAAACATAGCTGGTCTGATTCATTCAAAGTATTCTATATTATCTATTCCTTATTTGTTCTATGAATAACAGGACTTGGATATTCTGCATAGATAGTCTGGATAGTAAATTAAGAAATAGCTGTAAAAGCAAATATGATTTTAGCATTAACAAAACATAAAAACTTACAAACAAATGTGAAATACCTCCTCTAAGTATCCCTTGAAAGACCACATTTTACATATGGAATTCAGTTATGGGCACCACATTGTATAAAGGATATACTGTATCAATATTAGAAACTAGATTAATAAATGGGTTGGGAGTTTCTAATAAGTCTATAAAAATTTGGCCTCCCTGCTAAGCTGTTCTTGGAAGTTCTAGAGGTGGGACCCACATCTATAGGACATTTATGGCATATCCTAATTTATACTTGCCTATGATTTATTCATCCATGAACTGTATAGGGAATAGTTCTTTACATTTAAACTAGTTAAGCTATTGAAATCCCTAAAGACAGATACGATGACAACAGCCAAACAGGTGTATATGCAATGACATATAACAAATGTATATATGTGTATATATATACAGTATATATATATATATATATATATATATATATGTGTGTGTGTGTGTTTGTGTGTGCATGTACAGATGTAGCACTGTTTAACTTGACTTTCTGCAGCGTGATAACTGCGTGACACTTTATGAATCATATTAACCTTTGCTACATCTGTATATATAATTTTTCTGGGCAAATTGTCCAATTGCAATCAGTTGACCTAGGGATTTGTGTTTTGCCTTACTGTAGATAGACAGGTCTGGGAAATGATAAACTTGATTTAACCTAATTGTAATTGTATAATATGTAATAAGGATCTGTTTCTTATTAATAATAATTAGCTTTAACCCTCTTACGCCACAGCTATTATTTGATTTTTGTTTTTTTTTTACTTCCGACCTTCCAAAAGCCATAACTTTTTTATTTTTCCATTCACAGAACCGATTGAGGGTATCATTTTTGTTGGACAAATTGTACTTTGTAACTGTACCATTTAATATTCCATACGCTATACTGGGAAGCTGGAAAAAAAGTCACAATGGGGTGGAATTAGAGAAAACCTGCATTTACACCCTTTTGTTATGGGTTTTGTTTTTACAGCTTCTGCTTCAAAGCAGCCGCCATATTTAAAAGACCCGACATCTGCAGTATTATTATGGTGGATGTCGGGAAGGGGTTAAAGACTCAACTAAGCTTCAATTTCATACAGCTCATGTAGGAGTAGTGCTGTCTCTGGAAAAAAGTAGGTTAGGTGTGCATGCCACTATGCTAGCCTGGCATTCTAAATCGGATCACAATGTCATTATATTGAATTTTGTTATATCAGTTTAAAACAATGGAGTCTCTCCACTTTTCAGTACTAAATCTCCTTCTCCAAACCTATTATGAAGGTGAGATTAAGTCCTATCAATCTGACACATATCTGGTACCACTCCATATAGTTGGAGTGTTTGGCACCACATTTATAACAGGGTGCATGTCTATTCATAAATTTGGTAAATGCCTTTTTCCATCAGTCGTGAAAATAAATCTATGATTGTTGTGATGAATCAAAATTCATATTGCATTTATTGATATTTCAGTGGTAATTACTGATTATTATTGTTTAACCTAATATGAATATATTATTATTGCCATAGACCATGTAATATTGACTACATGTAATCTTGACTTGTCATGTATTTTTCATTCTAGCATATGGATTCTGATAATTCTGTCAACAGTGAGTTCCCTGTCCAGCGTGAGCGCTCACTTTCACTACCTTACAGTTCGGTGGAACTTGAAGAACATATCAAGCCAGCTGTCAATCCTAAAGAAGTCATTTGGGAGAAAACCAAACACTGCTGTAGAAGTAGTCCTGGAAAAATAGGCAGATATTTATTTGAACTTTTCCCTGTGCTTACTTGGTTTCCTCGCTACAAGGTTAAGGAATATCTCCTGGGTGACATTGTGTCCGGACTCATAGTTGGTATTGTTACCATTCCTCAGTCTATAGCTTATTCACTATTGGCAAGCCAAGATCCAATTTATGGCCTATACAGTAACTTTTTTTGTTGTATCATCTATTTCTTTATGGCTACATCTCGCCATAATTGCATCGGTACATTTGGGGTACTGTGTCTTATGGTAGGCCAGTCTGTGAACAAACAGCTAAGAGATGCAGGTTTTCCAGAGGACGGGGACATTATATTGAATTCAACTCTTGCCATTAATGGAACTGTATGTGGTCGAAGCTGTTATGCCATTATGGTGGCCACCTCTTTAACGTTCATGGTTGGAGTTTACCAGGTAAATTGGAGATTCTTAAAATGATGTTGCTATCTTCTCATTTCAGCTGACTAGACTACAGTACATATAAAAGTAGCAACTATTAACTTGATAACTGACAGATAACTGATTACTGCAACATAATAATGCATTAAGTATATGGAAAAGAGTTTACTATTAGAAGGTGAATGTTTGTCTTGTCAGATGTTGTAAGCAATTTTCTTGTACTTCACAGTAAGTAGTCATGTTGTCACAGAGATGCATTTACCTAATAATGGTTGCTCATTTTCAGCTAATAAAGCCTTTAAACTATCAAACTACTAGAAACTTTGTCCTGATGAGACAAAAAGTAATCTTTGAAATGACATTTCCAGGCCTCTACTAAAAGTGCAGAAAGCAAGATTATGCCATCAAATGTCTGTGGAGTCTCACTTTTCATTCTCCTTGGCTCTAGCTGTCATGGATACAGGATATAGTACACTTCTGCTGGTAATATAGAAAACAAGTTCACCTTATCAATTTTTTTCTGGAGTTTGTTTCTTCACTCTCTTTGGCTATGTGTCATAGATACAAGGTGGTCACTAGAGATGAGAAAATCAGTTTGGATTGAACCAGATTTGGCCTGAATTTTCCAAAAGTACTGTGTTCGACATGAACTTGAAACTTTGAGGTTTTATCACCCAAGAACCGGAAGTGAAATTATTATTCTATCAGGTCTCTTCAGACCCCAGAGTATAATAGGTGGAGGCACAGGGGAGGTGTAAAAAACAACAGTTATACTCACCTACTCTCACCTCTTCTGGGCAATCTCATTGCATCTGGCACTCTCTCTGGGTCCTACAAAAAATGCTGATCAAGTACCCATGGTGATAAACTGACCAACAGGCTGGATTCATTTTAAAAATTGGTTATCTTCATGAGACAGTCACTCCAGTTTCATCTTTGTCACCAATGGGGAAGGCTTAATTAGGTGTGACCTTATGTTATGACAAGACTAGCCTAATAAGGGCCAGCCTGATAGAAGGCAATGATATAAAGAGGCTTGGAAAGTTTAGATGCTCACTGACAGCCCTTATTGATAGGGAGGGATAGTAAGAGTTAGGGAAGCCCCTCCTATAATTATATAATTAAATAGAATGCAGTTTAGAGCGTCTGTCACCAGAACCCAGTATATTAGCCAAACTCACCAGCTAAATAGGTTAGGATTTCACCTGGTCAAACAGTGTTTTCCCCTTGTAAATCGGTGTCTCTGTTGCTGAGATATTGCATTTTGCAAATTAGCTCTTTGGAGCAACAAAGGTGTTGCTGCTGCTCCAAAGAGGCAAACAACAACACCCTCATGGCTCCAAAGAGCTCATTTACATATTGACAAAAACAGTGATATCTCAGCAACGGAGGCACGGGAGGGGAAAACACTGTTTGATTCAGATGACCTTAACCTATCTGAGGAAGGAAGACTCGATACTCAAAACATAAGTAAAAAAATATATACTGTTTATTAAATGCATGTCAAAAAATATCACCATAAAAACACAAGGCACAGACAAAATTAAAATGCAAATTGCAAAAGTGGGGACAGCAATAAATGACTTATAACCAAACCCAATCTTAATCTCATGATACACTCATGTGTACATAAGACCATCACCCAGCATAACATGAATATATAGTGAGTCCATATAAAACCAAATATAGATCATTACATAGTAAAGTACTGAACCAAAGCAGAGTATGGCACAGCCCAATGGCAGCCCCCAATGCACACTGGAGTTATATATGAACTCAGCATATATACATATTAAGCTGGGCAATGATGTTATGTATTAATTCACCAATTTCTGTGTGTAGGTTTAGTGACCATAAACTATCTATCAGGGTTGATATGTAGAGTTCCATAGGTGTAAATTGATAAATGATACATTATAGTTGGGGGGCTCGGCATAGATTTTACATTGGAGCCCAGGAGCTTTATGATACGTCTTTGCAGGGTTCTGGTGACAGAATCCTTTGAAGTACAGAAAATTATGTCATATAAATAACAATTCTTTCATTTGTGCAAAACTATGTAAATACTGATATCACTATTTTACTCATTTATTGTAACCATTTCAATACACTTAATATAATTTAATATTTGGTAATGCATTCTTATCTCTGCAATGAAAATGATCATTTTCCTGCTCATATTAAACAAATATGTACTTGAAAATATATTTTCTGAAGCCTTGGTTTTTCTTCTTTTCAGATACTTATGGGACTCTTTCATCTAGGTTTTATCTCCATGTACTTATCTGAGCCCTTACTGAGTGGTTTTGTTACTGGGTCTTCACTCACCATTGTAACCTCCCAGATGAAATATGTGTTAGGCTTGAAGATTCCGCGTCGTGACGGTGCAGGGTCTCTGGTCTTGACGTGGATTGATGTTTTCTCAAACTTACAAACCACTAACATTTGTGACTTAATAACCAGTATTGTTGCATTAGTTGTTATGCTGCCAATCAAACACCTCAATGAAAAGTATAAGAAAAAGTTGAAGGTTCCAATACCAGTAGAGCTGTTTGTTATCATTGCTGCTACTTTGGCTTCCCATTACTTTAATTTCAATGGCAAGTATGGCACATCAATTTGTGGAACAATCCCTACCGGATTTTTGCCCCCAAAAGCACCAAAATGGAGTTTAATTCCAAAAATTGCAATTGATGCAATCCCCATTGCTATAATTGGATTTGCAATGACAGTATCCCTGGCTGAACTATTTGCTAAAAAGCATGGGTACACTATCCGAACCAACCAGGAGATGATGGCTATAGGTATGTGCAATATGATCCCATCTTTCTTTTACTCTTTTGCAACCTGTGCTGCTCTGGCCAAAACTCTACTTAAAGAGTCTTCTGGTGCCAAAACACAACTCAATGGTATTGTGACTGCAATAGTATTGCTACTTGTACTGCTAGCTATTGCTCCACTTTTTTACTCACTGCAAAACTGCATTTTAGGAATTATCACAATTGTTAGCCTTCAGAGTGCAATTCTGAAATTCAGAGACACACCAAAAATGTGGAGAATTAGTAGAATTGACACGGTGGTCTGGTGGGTCAGTATGTTGGCTTCTGCTGTGATTTCTACTGAGATTGGACTATTGGTGGGTGTCTGCTTTTCTATGCTCTGTGTGATAGTCCGTACACAGAGGCCAAGAGCTACTCTTTTAGGACAAGTCGGTGGGACAGAGATTTATGAAGATCAGCTTAAATACAAAGAGCTGGATAGTGTGCCAAATATCAAAATATACCGCTTTAATGGTTCTCTCTACTATGCTAACAAGGACTATTTTAAATCAGCCTTGTATAGCAAAACTGGTGTTAACCCATCAATGGTGTCAGCATTACAAAGAAAGGCCAAAAAGAAGATGGCGGATGCCAATGCACAAAATACAAAGTACAGATTTTTTTCTAAGCTGAATGTAATTAAAACAGTATGTAAACCCCACAACTCTATTGATTCGCCCATCCCAAAGATAACTATACATTCTCTGATAATTGACTGTGGTGCTATGCAGTTTGTAGACAGTGTAGGTCTCAGTGTACTCAAAGAGGTCCGCAACGACTATGAGGAGATTGGTGTATGGGTATTTCTTGCCAACTGCAATCCATCAGTACGCCGTTTACTTCACAGAGGAGAATTTTTTAGCAAAGCAAATAACAGTGCTAGTGAACACACATTTCATAGTGTACATGAGGCTGTCACGTTCGCAGAGAGGAAGTTTCGAAACAAAATGAGGCTAAATCAAATAAATAATCCAGATTTCTTTTTAGCTATTGTTGATGGAGGAAATGAAAGAACCAAACATTAGAATACTTTTTTACAGCCAGTTTTTCATTAGAATTACTTATCTCTAGCAACATTAATAGTTTAGCTCATTTTTGGTATTGCAGAGAAAAACAAGAATACGAAATATATATTATCAACGGATGTTACAAACTTCTAAACTGTACGAGATCACTTCTTTTTCTGTATAGAAATGTACATGCAGTACACGACCACCTCTCTAATAAATACGGACTGAGTTTTAGGCTAAGACCCTACGTTGCAGAAATGCAGTGTTTTTTGCTGCAGATTTTGTTGTGGTTTTTGAGCCAAAGCCAGGAGAGGATTAAACAGAAGGGAGAAGTATTTCTTATATATTTCCAATTCATTTTGTAGCCATTCTTGGCTTTGGCTCAAAAAACCGCAGCAAAATCTGCAACAAAAAAAGCTGCATTTCTGCAACATGGGGCCTCAGCCTTAATCAGGATCGGCTGGTTCTTAAAGGTCCCCTCTGTCTCACTAGTCTGACAAATATATTTGGTAAGATTTGAATCATGAGATATTTGTAAGCCCCACCCCCGTTCCACCTGTTAATGCCACTAAAAATACCAGAAATCCCCATTTCTGTGCAAAATATGCAAATTTGCCCATTTTCAGGTATGAGATTTATTATGTTAGGGCTCATTCAGATATTGGAAAATGAAGGGGAATTAAGGTGGACTCCCCGCAGCAGAAAGATGAATGGCGCTGATTAGAGGGTTCGGTGGCTTATTTTTTCAGCGTCCTGCTCCAATATCTGACTCCCTTTCAAAACAATGGGAGGCAGACTCAGGGTGGAATTTGGCAATGATTTTGAGACGGGATCCACCTCAAAAGCAGCGCCAAATCCTGCCGTGTGAAACACCTTAACAATGTGATAATTTCAATACTTACCACGAGGCAAATGTAATAATGTAAATGATAATCTTATTTGTATAAAGATATTAGTCTACTTTCTGGGCATTTCATATTGATGGCCTATTCTCAGGTTAGGCTATCAATATCTGATTGGTGTGGGTTTGATGCCCAGTAATTTCACAGATCAGTCTCTGGGTACCTGAACTATACAGTGGCTGGAGCTAGAAGCAGACAGCTCCATCCACTGTATAGTGGCTGCTTCTGATTACTGCAGTACTCTGGCACTGCTATTACACAGTGGATGAAGCTGTCTGCTTATGGCTCCCTATACTGTGTAATTCTGCTGGACACCCACCTATCAGATATTGAGGGTCATCAATATAAATTTAAAGAATAATATAATAATAATAATAATAATAATAATAATAATGCTTTAATAGTCCCACCATGGAGAAATTCAGTATGTTTTGTAACATTTGACATGGAGAAATGATGTTCATTTGTTACATTAATGTAGTTCTATAATTCTATAAAATAGTACATTTGTACATTTCTATAGCAGACATGTAAACAACAGGTATACTACTTGAACATATGCTTTCAATAGCATGTGATAATAATGTTACTGGTGTTTCTGGCTCACCCACTGACTAGAGTTTGATAATGGATGAAATAGACAAGCAATCTGTGTCAATTCACTCCTTTTCCAAACATGTTTCGCTTTTTTCCTACGTCTTCTATTATTTGTCATTTTAAATGAAATTTTTATGAAACAAAACTAAAAATAAATGTTAATTGTTCATTTTAAGTTTTGACTTTTTTTGTATTTATGGTTAATCTTTCTTAAGGAATAGATTATCACTATATGTGTGCACAGAACCAATTTACATTTAACATGCAGGAATAATGCAAAACTTCTTATTTTTTCTGATCAATGGAAAACAAATTGTTAAAAAATAAGGCTCTGAGTTATTAAAACAGACTGTGTTGAGATACCACCTAAATATTAAGAAACACCATAAGTAATGCTAAGGCTAAGACACCACGTAGTGGGCCACAGCAAAAAAGCAGGAAAAACTGCAGCAGCAATGCATCTTGTTTTTTCATGCAGCGTTTTTCACAGAAAGTCTGCAGAGGTTTTCTCTGCGGACATTCTGCTTCCATAATACCTATAGGTATGCTGCCATTTCCAAAACCCTGAAGGTTGTCCGCTGCGCGTATTTTTCTGCAATTTGTCGATGGGATTCACAAGAATCCCATCCACTATGCAGGGACTGTAAAACGGGCGCGTTTTTTGTTCCACAGCGTTTCCGCTGCAGCCAAACAGTGGCATTTAAGACATGTGGGGCCCCGGCCTTAATGAATTGGGCTTTGAAGGTCCCTCCCACTCTGTCACCTTACCAACTATCCCCCACCCACTTTTTAAACAGAGCCATGCGTGGTATAAACATTGTAAAAAAATTGCATGATACTGTGATTTCCATAATTCCAAGACTTTTCCTTCTTGGTTTAATACTAAGATAATACATCTAGTATGTATACTATATAGATGATAGCTAATATTGCAATCCTGTCTGTGCTGATAATGAGATGACTGCTTACAACTCTCCTGGCTTTGGCTCACATAAACTGTTGATTTTTTAATTATATGTTTCCATTATATAAGGTTAATAACTCTTAAAGGGTTAGACTGTCAACTACCACATATTCTCACAAATGTCCAGGCACAGTTGAGTTATCCAACACTCAACTTTGCATCTGTGCAGTTTTTTTCTAAACAAAGGCAGAATTTTCAGTTCAAAACAAGAACATTCCACATCCACTAGAGGGCATGCATACTCCAGGAAAGATGCAATACAGCAGCTAAATTTAGCATAAAAAAACAGCATAGCCATGAAATATAATAGAGTGACTTTGTAGTATAAATCTTATTTTAACAGTTCTTTTAAGAATTATATACTATTCACTGACAGTAGATTTGAGGTATGTTTCATACATGTAAATGATCCCATTAGGATATAAGATTTTCTTTTCACTCATAGACATATCTGCAACACAAACCTTTAAAAGTGCGTGAAGACATACAAATCCTAATAAAAAAATAAATCAATAAATAAATGAGTCAGCACAGAATGAAAATACTTCTGGAGCTAACTAGAAAATGCAGCTGACCAGTGGTGTTGGGCATAGATAAGCTACATGGCATACCAACACCTATCTATAGGGTTTGGAAGCTTTGCTTTCCTGCTTTTTTGGCGTAAAAAAGTCGCATACAAGTCACCATCATTTACAACACTTTCATGGTGTAATTGACTAAAGAAATCTGTGCCAGCTATGAACCTTGTCATAAATAAGGCGAATCCTCCATCGTTGCAGGGATCACCAAGACTGGCGTATAGTACTCAATCTTCATGAATCTGTCCCATTGTGTGTCTGTATCACTAAGAAAGTTCCTCAAAAAGCATACAAAAAGTATCCCATACAAAATCGCTAAATACAAAACCAAAAAAAATGTATGGAAACCAGCCAAAAATAGAAATAAATCACAAAATAATTTATTAATGTAGAATACATATGACCAATAAATACTATACATAGCAAGATAAAGAACAAATAAATAATCGCCATAAAAAACAGCTGTGATACCTAACCCACTCCTCCCTGAGGCTACACAGACTCAAGCACAAACCCACATAATAGTGAAGATGGCACATAAAATAGATAATCCCCTATAGTAGGAAACATATGAAGGACAATAGCCCAATAGATAGAATGTACAATCAATTAGCCCAATAATATAATAATGATGTATAGGATTAAAATACAAAAACGCCAAAGATCATCATACCCTATAGACATATTGGGGTGTGCAGGAGACAAGCGTGCTAGATGGAAATGCAGGCAAGGAGAAATGCAAATGCCTGACGCACGTTTCGCCGATCAAAGATGTCTATAGGTATGATGATCTTTGGCGTTTTTGTATTTTAATCCTATACATCATTAATATATTATTGGGCTATCTGATTGTACATTCTATCTATTGGGCTATTGTCCTTCATATGTTTCCTACTATAGGGGATTATCTATTTTATGTGCCATCTTCACTATTATGTGGGTTTGTGCTTCAGTCTGTGTAGCCTCAGGGAGGAGTGGGTTAGGTATCACAGCCGTTTTTTGCGGCGATTATTTATTGCTTCTTTATCTTGCTATGTATTGTATTTATTGGTCATATGTATTCTACATTAATAAATTATTTTGTGATTTATTTCCATTGTGTGACTTTAGCCTCAAAATAGGACATTGGGGACCTACTGTACTTTGTGTGTTGTGCCCACCTAAATATGCTCTGAGATTATGAATGAAGATTTTTTGCATAATTCAGTAATAGGTACATTTTAAAACAAGCTATTTTTTCATGTACAGTTTCCCCTATAATAAGCTGATTACAAATGGTATTCTCTAGCTGAGTCACTCTGTATTAAAGAAGACCTTTCACCAACTCAACCAACTCCAGCTATTTTATTTCTATTAGTTTTGGCACCCAATATGCTAATTAGGCTCTCATCTGTCAGGTGGGTGGTCCTGAGCTGGAGCAGATAGAATGGATCTGCCATCCACATAGCACAGAACCTAATTAGAATATTGGATGCTGAAACTATTTGCTCAGGAACAGTGGGAGAGAGAAAAAGATTCCAACTGCAGCTATTTCAGTGGAACATTTCCTATTAAAGGATACGGAGTTGAAGTTAGTGGAGGTGAGAAAATTTCTTCTTTAAGGCTAAGGCCCCATATAGGGAAGCACAGTTAAAAAAACACATTCCATTTTTTTCAGCATTGTTTTTCATTGTGTTTTTACAGAGTTTTTATCAGAAAATTTTCTTCCCTTATTAAACCTATAGGGAAAATGCCAGCGTTTCTGCAGGTGTCTTGGAAAACACAGCTTTTCCACAGTGGATTTTTTCTTAAATGTGTAGATGAGATTAGCCAGAATTTCATTCACTTTATAAAATGCTGTGTTTTTTTCTGTGCCGTTTCTGCAGTGGCAAAAACGCAGCATTTTCGCAATTGGGGCACTGGGGTTAGAGTTGGGTTGAGCACTGTGGCCTCTTCACTGAACACCAAGCACAAAGCCGCATATAGTGTAAGGGCTGTGCTTGGTATTGTAGCTCAGTCCTATTTCACTTGAATTGGACTGAGTTGATGTTGTGCCGCTCATGAGTGTTGCCGCCTATTCAAACAGTTGATCTGTAGGGGTTGTACCCTCACCGATCACATACATGTTAGTTTCACTCCCATGCAAGTCCCAAAACCATTTTAGGCTATGGGCCCATGTAGCGAGCAGCAGCCAAAAAGCGCTGCAGCGGAAATGACCGCAGTGGAAATGCATCACGTTTCACAGAAATCTGCAGAGGAAAACTTTCTGTACCTATTATTCCTATACAGAAAACGCCAATGTTTCCGTAGGTATAATTGACATGATGCTATTTACAAAAGCACGACGGTTTTTGAAATTGCAGCATTTCCGTTATTGGAATTTGAAAAAACACAAGGCCTGTAAACTACATTCTGAAATGCGATGTGATCCAACAACATATTCAATATAACCTGCTCTTTACAGAAACAAATTAGGACTCAATAGTGGCCTGAATGTCAACTGAGTTCTTTCTGTTTCAGTCACCTACTTTTTGAGAATTGATTCCAGCAGGGAAAGCAGCATAGACTACTAGTAGCAGAGAGGCAATGATCTACTGCTTGTTTAATACAATGCAATTGCACCATAAAAGTCTCTTAATTGAATCAATGGGGTTTGTAGTGTAGACTGAAATGCCCTCTTTGCTCTCATTTCTAAGAAGCCAGGGATCAGCATGTGGCACATTTTTTTTTGCTTAAATACTGTTTGTTCTCCACTGCTTCCACCAGTGTTTACCCTCATTGAATTGGTCTCATACAATTTGTCAAGCTGTCCGCTGTTAACACCTAATTTACTGCCTTAAATGAAATTACATCTAAGTACAGTAAATTACCAGAAAAACTTTCAATTCCACCTCATACTGGATTATTTTCTCACTTCCCAGTTCATTGTACATAATAATAAATGGTACCATTTTAAAGTACAACTTGTCACACAAAAATCAAGCCCTCATTTGACTACATAAACGGAAACATTAGAAAGTTATGGCATCTGTAATGCAGGGAGTAAAAAACATAAGCACAAAAATAAAAAATGTCAGCGTTACGTAAATTAAAATATACATAAAAAGACTGATGCATCCATATTAAACACCAATGTCCCCTTGGCTGTATCACCCCAAAAATATGTATGCAGTAACAAGACTGCAAATGAACATTGTCACAAAAATGTTTCCAAATATACCAATATTTAACACTAACAAAAGTTAAAAAAATAATAGAGTGGTTGCATACAGCCCTGCTTTTGGGGGGGACCCAAGTGAAGTCCATGCAGGAGCAGATTTGGCATTCAAACATTTCAGGCCACACCCCCTCATTACAGGAACCTCCCCTTATTCACTCAACAAAAAATCTGGACAAAATAGTGCAGCACATTGTCTCTATCCTGCAGTCTACCAATTTTACACATGACTGCTCCACACAGTATAGCACCCTGTCAGAGGTCCCCACACAGTATAATGCCCCCATAGTGCCCCGACACAGAATAATGCTTCTTTAGTGCCCTCTCCCACAGTATATTGCCCCCTTAGTGGACTGTGACCCCTATATGATGCCCATTCACTGACCCCCTCCCCCACCGTTTCAATCAATTATTGGATTAACACAATTAATACCACCAAACTCTGATGCTTCCTACCCCTCAGGCCTGTTCCATTCCAGGGAACACTGCACATTACATCCAGATGGTGAACTACATCAGGACATCATGTCCTAACATTGCTAAACATCCAGATATAACATGCAGCGTTCCCTGGAACCGCCTTTGGAGGATGATGTGTCAGAAATCTCCTTGGTGACTGTGCAATCGGCCATTACCTATTTGGAATAATCCAATAGGTAACAGCAAATCTAAATAAAAAAAGGCAAGTAAGGGGTCAGTGGGGCCACCACACAACCCTATGCTTCAGAGGGACCCCTGATCTCTGCAACCTCACTCAATTGCGTGGGCTGTAATCCCTTAGTCCATGTATCCTGTACAGTCATATGAAAAAGTTTGGGCACCCCTATTAATCTTAATCATTTTTAGTTCTAAATATTTGGGTGTTTGCAACAGCCATTTCAATTTGATATATCTAATAACTGATGGACACAGTAATATTTCAGGATTGAAATGAGGTTTATTGTACTAACAGAAAATGTGCAATATGCATTAAACCAGAATTTGACCGGTGCAAAAGTATGGGCACCTCAACAGAAAAGTGACATTAATATTTAGTAGATCCTCCTTTTGCAAAAATAACAGCCTCTAGTCGCTTCCTGTAGCTTTTAATCAGTTTCTGGATCCTGGATGAAGGTATTTTTGACCATTCCTCTTTACAAAACAATTCCAGTTCAGTTAAGTTTGATGGTCGCCGAGCATGGACAGCCCGCTTCAAATTATCCCACAGATGTTCAATGATATTCAGGTCTGGGGATGGGATGGCCATTCCAGAACATTGTAATTGTTCCTCTGCATGAATGCCTGTTGTAGATTTGGAGCTGTGTTTTGGATCATTGTCTTGCTGAAATATCCATCCCCGGCGTAACTTCAAATTCGTCACTGATTCTTGTACATTATTCTCAAGAATCTGCTGATACTGAGTTGAATCCATGCGACCCTCAACTTTAACAAGATTCCCGGTGCCGGCATTGGCCACACAGCCCCAAAGCATGATGGAACCTCCACCAAATTTTACAGTGGGTAGCAAGTGTTTTTCTTGGAATGCTGTGTTTTTTTGACGCCATGCATAACGCCTTTTTGTATGACCAAACAACTCAATCTTTGTTTCATCAGTCCACAGGACCTTCTTCCAAAATGAAGCTGGCTTGTCCAAATGTGCTTTTGCATACCTCAGGCGACTCTGTTTGTGGCGTGCTTTCAGAAACGGCTTCTTTCGCATCACTCTCCCATACAGCTTCTCCTTGTGCAAAGTGTGCTGTATTGTTGACCGATGCACAGTGACACCATCTGCAGCAAGATGATGCTGCAGCTCTTTGGAGGTGGTCTGTGGATTGTCCTTGACTGTTCTCACCATTCTTCTTCTCTGCCTTTCTGATATTTTTCTTGGCCTGCCACTTCTGGGCTTAACAAGAACTGTCCCTGTGGTCTTCCATTTCCTTACTATGTTCCTCACAGTGGAAACTGACAGGTTAAATCTCTGAGACAACTTTTTGTATCCTTCCCCTGAACAACTATGTTGAACAATCTTTGTTTTCAGATCATTTGAGAGTTGTTTTGAGGAGCCCATGATGCCGCTCTTCAGAGGAGATTCAAATAGGAGAACAACTTGCAATTGGCCACCTTAAATACCTTTTCTCATGATTGGATACACCTGGCTATGAAGTTCAAAGCTCAGTGAGGTTACAAAACCAATTTTGTGCTTCAGTAAGTCAGTAAAAAGTAGTTAGGAGTATTCAAATCAATAAAATGATAAGGGTACCCAAATTTTTGCACCGGTCAAATTTTGGTTTAATGCATATTGCACATTTTCTGTTAGTACAATAAACCTCATTTCAATCCTGAAATATTACTGTGTCCATCAGTTATTAGATATATCAAATTGAAATGGCTGTTGCAAACACCCAAAGATTTAGAACTAAAAATGATTAAGATTAATAGGGGTGCCCAAACTTTTTCATATGACTGTATATTAGGTAAAAATACTAAACATGCAAGTGTCATTTTATGGGACACAACCATATTAGTTATGGCTACAGAAGAGTGAAACCATAAACCATGATGCTTGACTTTTACAACTTGCTAAATTTGCAATGTCAGCAATAATGACTAAACATACTAAGGAACAAAAAAAAATAAATACGAAAGCCTTCAGGGAAAAGGAATATTATCGCTGAATTATTACAAAGATAAGCTGCTTGGCTAAGTTTTATGTGACATGGCTGTTGATGATGGGAGGGGATTGGGGTTGTTACTGATTGTTTCCAGCTTAAAAGTCTATGTACTTTTTTTTCACTGGCATAACTACAGTAATACCTTGTACATTCGCGAGGTTAGGGTCCAGAACCGGTCGCGGATCGCGAGGAATCGCGAATGTTTGGTACAAGCGCTTAGAAGCGCTTACAATGCCGATTTCTAATGTTTAACCCCTAAATATCAATAAACTTTACCCTACAGTACTGTACAGTATACTAAAGTATACTGTACAGTACTGTATATTAATACATTCATTCATTTTTCTTATACACTCACAGTAAAATGAAACTAATTACCGGGTACGTAACGAACAGGACGCTACTACCCAATAGCGAAGGTGTTTTTTTTTTATTAAATTTCACAGATCTGAGAAAAAAGAGCAAAATCTATATATGTTAGTTGCCAAAAAAATATCGCAAATCTGTGAATTCGCAAATTCGGAAACGCGAGTGTACGAGGTATTACTGTATACCGGGTCGCTGCTGCGACCCAGCTAAGGGGGCAGGCAAGTCACCCTCGACACACCACCACTGGATGCCACTACCGTCTTAATTTCCTTTGATGGCTGGCTGTCTATACCTCATAATTTTATGACCCCTGCCCTCTAGTGAGCTGAAGTAAGAAGATTTAGGATAAAGAGTGTCAGAAAAGAAAAAAAAAATAACCTTTTCTTTGCAAAAATAGCAGTAGGTCAGCAGCAGATAGACAAAGAGGGATTCTGTGGAGGAGGCTGTGGCAAAAAAGGGGCATGGTTACTATGTGGGGGGCATCGACAGGAGGTGGAAAGCTTGTGTGCATAGATATGTTATAAACAAGTCTTTATTTTGGTCTGGACCCAGATATAGAAGAAAAGGAAAATGGAAACATGTACAGATAGGCTTACAGATAACTTGTGCAGGGGGCCCAGGCTGAGCTTTTGCACCAGGGCCTGTGAGGTACGCCCCTGCTCTGTTGTAAGCACTTGCATGCTAAACAGAACAGCTAAATTGTACATTGCTTCCAAAAAGTACATTTAAGCCAGTGTAAAATAAATGTATATTAAATAAGTAAAGAAAAACCATTTGAGGATAAGGCCCCACGCAGCTGCCCCTATTAAACTTATACTGAAAACATTTTTTTCAGCAGTGTGTGAATTGCATTATCCAGAATCCCATCCACTTTGCAGGTAATGTAAAATGCAGTGTAGCTCTTCCAAAAGGATGAATGTATCTTTACCAACAGTGGAATAAGCCTTACATATGGAGATACACACAAGGAAGCTTGCAAACTATATTACAAGTGGCACATAACAAAGCAAACAGCAAAAAAATAAACAGCATGTGTTTAGCAGTGTCCACTGGGATGCTGCACTGGAACCACAATCACCATACCTCCATTTTATGTGGAAGCTGTTGGTGGTTGTATTGCTTTGTTATCCAGTAAAGTTATATGTGATCTGTTCCTTGCAACCCTGTGTCTCCTGAGTTATTTACCTGCACCTACCATCATGACTTCCATCTGGCTCAGATGGGCTGAACAGTATTAGGACATGCCCGTGAATAAAACTATCATCACTATCAGGAACCCTGCAGGCCCCCTCAGCTCTGCAACAGCCCAGGAGGATAGCTGGAGGAGTCTACAAGCCCCTGTGACCGCTGCTATCTTAAATACTACTACTATTCACATTATTGAACTTTCATTATTAGTTACTTGTTAACTTGTTACTGGCTGCACGATTTTACAGGTTTACCAACAAACCAGCATAGCCAATAACAAGCAATAATCATGGAGCTTCTAATTACTATACAAAAACTAAACGGACAAATAATTGCCATTACTGACAATAGTGGAAAGCAGTTCAGCAAGGGCTCCATTATTCATACACTATGTGGTTAGATGCAGATGTGCGTCAACAAGCTGTCTTCCATCAGAAGAGACATCAAGCACATGCTCAACATGTTCAGTGGACTTCTGCAGGAAAAATATAACAAGAAATTTTATGATGTAAGTTTAAAAAAATGCAAAACCCATTTACCTTTACTGTCTTACAGTGACAGCTACTTCATATAGAGCATTCTAATTGTAACTGATGGACATCAGATATTGATGTCAAAAAGACAAATGAATGGAAAATGAAATGAAATGAAAACAACGGGAAGCATTTGTCTTTGCTACTATCTTACTTGTATGAAAGTGTGATATTCTTCACCAGTGAAACCTAAATGCACTATATTAGTAAGGATGGCATTGTACTAGATTCATCAATATTACCAAATATATGTGCGAGTTGTATCAAGTTCTATTTTCAAATAAGAGGTTGATCCAAGGATTTATTCTCATTGCCAAATCTGGAATCAGGAAGGATTTATTTCCCTAACATGGGATAGTTGGTGTCATCCACGTGGGTGTTTTTGTCTTTCTCTGGATCAACACTGTAGGATTCTGGGTTGAACTTGATGGATCTGTGTCTTTTTTCAACTTTATTAACTATGTTCTGGTGCACAAGTCACATGTGCCTGGCTGAATCTGAAACATATTGTAAATAGTTAGTCATTTGTAACCAGTTGGTCATTTGTAATCAATCTCAGAACTCATTTTTTGCTTTGCTATGAGTTTCTTTGAGTACCAGTTGTGGAAATGTGGGTGGACATAGATGGATAACTAATTGTGTCAGGATGAAAAAGAGTAACATATGAAACCAAATCTGACTACACACTGGGTTGTTTGTAGTCTGTAACCATCAAGACATATATATCTGCCTAGGAGGTGTAGACAGCTTCTCATTTATACCTAGGGTGCGCATTTTACACGGCACCTTTCAATAATTGCTTCTAATGAGATGGAGTGTTGCAGAATCGAAACATAAAGCAAATTCTGCTTTCTATCCTAACTCTAGTTCAGCATATACAGACTGAGAGAGAAACCAATTTTGAAGCAAGAGAGCATTATAGTAACCAGTCTGAAATATGGAAGTGCAATTTATTTATGGCAAGTAAATATCAATGCTAGCAGTGTCTACAACATGGCTTATCGAATGCATGTGGTTTGCTTTCTCCAATGTAGCTTGCACTGTCAAGCAGCTGCCCTCATATCCCTACTACAGATCTGGGATCACAAGTAACTCTGGGGGACTAGAGTTTTGGCTAAAACAAACATGTTTTCAATATGTCTGGATTAATTTACTGTGTATCAAAGTGAAATTATTCTGTGGATTTGAAGTATGAAATAATTCTGAGTATGGGATCTACATTAATTTTGGGGTGAGAGTAAGTGGTCTAATGTAGGGGGTCTGAATCTAGGATCTACATTAATTTTGGGGTCATACTTGTCTTATGCAAAAGTAAAAAAATAGGTTTTACTTTTTTTAAATAAAACTATTCTTTCCATACTAACTTCTGAAAATGCAGCATAATAATTATTATTTTAGCACAATAATACAACAGAAAACTTGCAGGGGATAGTGAATGCTGTTTGCGTAATACTGTATGTTATGGTTGAATGCTCCATGCCACCTGTGAGTTATATTATTGACCTCGACCATTTCATACAACGATAAGTCCAATGCACACATCACAAAGTGTTTGTTATTCTGCTCCAGTGTCAAGATTCCTGATATTCTAGTGTTAGGAAATTCCTCTGGGAAAAGCTGGAGTCAAATACTCTCTTTTCCACGTATTGATTTATTTGTGTTGATGATGTCCAGACAAATGTGTTCTGTGTCATCTGTAGCGGTTCAGCGTCATTCCTAATGTCAGAATGTCATCAATGGCTCACAATGAAGTGTATCGCTTCTGTACATTTATCACTCCATCTTCTTTACACTGACAGTAGGCTATAAAATATGTCAAATGTCCAGGTAATTGAAGAAAGGGTGCAATGAATTATGGAGACTGTTTATCCATTATGTGCAGAGATTACTTTCATGGTAGAAAGTGAACTTTATCAATTGCCTGTGATATCTTTCTAATACTGTCTGTGAAAGAAACATTATTTTAATAAGGTAAACAGGTTTATGAAATGGTGCTAGAGTACAGTTCTAAGTCTGTCATTTGGTGCAGAGAATGTCAGCTGTACAAAACATTAGCGTGTCAGATGTCATGTAAACTGTCATTTACCTCCAAAGATTCACTCATTTTTATCCCTTATTAACTTATAGCAGGTTCACCAGACTTCATTTTCACTGGAAAGAATAGTGCAGCAAACTATGCTACAATAAAAAGCATTAAATGTGCATTTCTAAACTGCATGCAATTAAACTATTGTACTTGGTCCTGTATATTTATAGTCATCTATCTATTTACCCATAAATATTTTTATTTTCATTTTTATTGTTTCTTCCTCCCTGTTTTAAGTATCTGATTTTTTATTTTTTTTTATTTTTTTTTGCAAGACCCTTCATAATTTATAATAGAGTTCTTTCACTCTGGGGCAGATTTACTAAGACTGTTGTTTCATACACCAGTGTTAATAAAGGCCCCCGACTGGGACAGTGTATGGCGCCGGCATCTTCATAAATCAGTTCCATGCCTGTACACCTGAATGGAAATCTATTTCCATTATAACTCATGACAGAAAACTGGTGTGAGTTATAATAAATATGTTCGGCCATTGTGTGTTTATAATTTTTTCCAGTGCTGATGTTTTCAAGCTCTTACTATACTTCCTAGTTTACACTTCCTGGCTGTGGGAGTGTCAATGCTTTTCGAGACAGCCCATCGCAGTGTCTGCCCACTGCACTTCCTAGAAGTTTTCATACATGCCAAGTTACCCTTCTTTCTCCTCTATATATATATAAATATATATATATATATCCCTCTATATATATAACAGTTTGTGAACTGTTAACCCGTTTTCACAAAAGTTTTAATCCTTTCAGAAGAATTGTAAGGTTGTTCTTATGAACTACAAGACTGTCTCATGACTTTGGCACCTTAATCTAATTATCAGTTATGTAGCATAAATATGAATTTCCTCTTTTCACTCTTCTTGCTGCCAAAACATTTCTGACAAGCACCCAAATTTCAATGGAAAGACCTGCAGAGCACCCAAATGCAGTTCAGCATCACTGACAAGATACAGTTAGTGTGAAACCCTTTGAACGGTATCCAAGGCAACAGCCCAGCATGGAATGAAGGATTTTCTAAAAGCTTCTCGAGTGATTACCATATTTTGATCTATCCATCCGAAAGGAAATAGCAGATCAAAGAAGCTGTCTATCAGTGGCCTGGCTCACTCCGGCACCATCCCTAAGACAGACCTTTCTCTCACAACAGGTGCCATGGAATTTCATGACGTACATAGGATGATGACAAATTGGAAACAAATTAAGCTATTTTTGGACACTTTGTTACAAGATATTTTAACTGTTTCACATCTGCTTATTGTTATAGTAAAAATGTAATATATTTTTCATCTGGAAAAACTGAATGTAGCTGTTACCTGAATATGTCAAATACTTACATGTGTACAATACAGTGTTTAGGTAGTAGATGACTCTGTCATGAGGTCAAAAAAGTCCAATATACTTTAGATAAGTTGCTTGATCTGTTTAATTGTGCCCCTGATTGATGTATTCCTCTGTTATGATATCTGCACAGGTCCCACATTCAGTCACATGACCTGCATTGTGATCTGCCAATAAGCGAGTCTATGAGAGTCTAACCGTGAGCCTCACAGACAACAGAGAGAGAGACCTTTGGTCCACAAAGAATATGTGTGATTTGGCAGGTCACAATGAAGGTCACGTGACTAAGCAAGGGACTGAAATGGATTTCATAATGAAGGAAAGTGGCAATCCAGGGCACAAATATAACTAAAAGTGGGTACAACACATAGGTTACAATTTGGGAAAAATTTAATTTTCCCCAGAGTGTCTCTTTAAAGCATGTTTTCCTATGCCCTAACATTAGTGTAGGGTACAAAACTGACCTGGGCTTCTTGATTGGGTTAAATAAACTTCATGAATTGATGAAAATATAGGTATAAATAAAAATTTTAAAAAAACAACAAAAAAAACCAAGTAGAGTGGTGAAGCAGATGGAACCTATACACTGAAAATGTTATGTAAGTAAATGGAAATTCTCTCATTGTGGTCAATACTTGGGTCCATTTACAAAGGTTTTTTTTGAATGTCCTATAATTCATCACCATTGTCTTATTCACTTAGTTTTCTAAAACTGTGGCTTCTTAAGGACTTAAGTTTTATTTTTTAGCTACTTCAAGATCTAGATTTACTAAATTCCATGAAAGTTGTGTGTTGGTTTTTGGTCCTTAGTTTTAAAATTATTGTAACCATGACCATCTTATTTATTTGTGGGCAGAGGACGAGAAAAGCAATAAGTGCTAATGGTATATCTTAGCATTTGTGTAGATGAGGACAACGGCTCATCTGTCACAACTGGAACACAGATTAAGGCTACTATATAAAGCACCAGTCTTAGTGAATGTGTACTGGTCTTTCTTAACATAAATATCATGGCTTGAAGAATAAACAGCTGTCAGTCACCATGATGCCAAAAAAGAGATGTGCTTGCCTTGTATTCTTTCCTTCCTTTATGATCTACTCTTGGCAAAAGCTGCCTGCATCAAAACTGCATGTCATCAGCCATTCAGGCAAACCTCTTACAGTTCTGGGGAAATATACTATAGTGGCTGCATCTGAATGCTGGACTAAAATAGGTGCACAATATGACATTTAGTTTTAGACAATTTTTTTTCTGATTGGCTCAATAAGGGGGTGTAGAATAGATGAAAATGGGTATAGCTTAAGATGCAACAATGTGTGCCAGACTGCAGTGCCTAAGATTGCACTTTCTAAATATTATTAAATATGGACTTCTATGTCTGTATAAGTAGCACAAAAACAAAATCTGAGGCCATCAAGTAAGGCAAACTTTCCAAAGCAATTTTCTTGAATACCCACAATGTTATATATTTCTGTAAAACTATTTTACATCCGAAAAACTATTTTTAGTGATACTTTCATATCACTATGTCAATTAAAGGGAATATGTTTCCAGAAAATGCCTACACTGTCTAAACAAATACAGAGAATGATTAAAATGTAACTTTTAATGTTTTTTTAAGTTAAAAATACAAATATAATAAAAATACACACTTGTGATAGAGGGTTATGGATTAACCCTCCCACACTCTCTGCAAGAACATGACCTATTTCTTAATCAAGTTTTAATAATAATAATAATAATAATAATAATAGTCCTTTAATAGTCCCACAATGGGGAAATTCAGTGTGTTACAGCAGCAAAGATAAGATAAGCAGATACAAATACAAATACAACATGTACAGGAATGTTCCAAGGTGAGAGGCATTACTTTGATAGCCGACAGACAGATAGGAAGTAGCGGGGGGGGGGGGGGGGATTTAACAGGCAGAGAGATATTTCAGTTCTCTGTGTGTAATGATCTCCACTTAGGTCGGTGTTGGTTGTACAGCCTAACCGCGGTGGGGAGGAAAGACTTCCGATAGCGCTCCTTCTCACACCTAGGGTGGAGCAGTCGGTCACTGCCAGTACTGCTCAGCGCGATCACAGTCTCATGCATGGGATGGGACTTCTTCTTCTGCATGGAGCTCACCACGGACAGTATCCTTTTGTCACCCACCACCTGCACTGGGTCCAGTGGGCTCCCCAGGACAGAGCTGGCCTTTCTAATCAGCTTGTCAAGTTTATTTCTGTCCCTGGTTGATATACTGCTCCCCCAGCAGGCCACTCCAAAGAAGATGGCTGATACCACTACCGAGTTGAAGAAAGCTCTAAGAAGTGCCCCCCGGTTCCAAAGGCTCTCAGCTTCCTAAGCAGGTAGAGCCTGCTGTGGCCCTTCCTGTACAGGGCCTCCATATGATCTGCCCAGTCCAGCTTATTATTAAGGAGCAAACCCAGGTACTTATAGGTGTTCACAATCTCGATGCCCGTCCCCAGGATGTCCACTGGTTTAGGAGGGCTTCTGCCTTTACGGAAGTCCACCACCATCTCCTTGGTCTTCCCCGCGTTAATCTTCAGGTGGTTCCGGTGGCACCAGTCCACAAAATCCTGGTTCAGTTCTCTGTACTCCCTGTCATCATCATCTGTGATGAGGCCTACTATTGCAGAGTAGTCAGAATACTTCTGTAGGTAGCAGCTGGATGAGTTGCACCTAAAATCTGCAGTGTACAGTGTGAAGAGGAAAGGGGCGAGAACCGTACATATTTCGAAGAATTTTCTGGTGCGAATCCTTTCTTCGTCGGAAACAAGGTCGGACATGCAGGACTTCGTGTCCGACGAAAAAAAACAGCTTTGCAGCGCAGAGGGTGCAATCGAACACCCGCGCATTGCTTTAAAAACCCATTCAAATGAATGGGTTTTTAACCAATGCGTCGCTAACCTGTCGGTATCCGATGCCGATCCTGTTCCCCGAGATTTTCACTCGGATTGGCAGCGGACGGACTCAAACGCAGGTGTGAACCTACCCTAAAACGTCACTATTTGAAAAAGATTTTCCTGAGATCACCGTATTCTGACTCCTACAACTTTTTTACTGTTTTGTTGATGGAGATATGTAAGGGCTCTTTATTTGCAGGGCAAGTTTTTATTGGTACCAATTTTTGGTGTGCATGACTTTTTGATCACCTTTTGTTGAAAAAAATACCTTAATTTTTGCATTGGGATATATTTTTTCAGCATTCACCGTATGGGAAAAATAACACTATTTTTGGTAATACAGACTAATGTGCACATGGAGAAAATTAACATACTTGTTTTTACCAAGGGGCCTTGATCCTGGGCTCTCTGAATTCTAGTACAATGTACTCAATACATTGTATTGCAGCACGTTGCAACATAGGCTCCCTATATGTTATAGGGAGTGGCAGTCAGTATAATAGTACGGTACAGAACAGGTAGGGGTTAAGCACTTACTTATTTAGTTATTTGAGCAGGTTCTCCAAGATTTTTGTTATTCAATAATAATAATAATAAATTTTATTTATATACTGCCAACATATTCCGCAGCACTGTACAACTTGTAGGGTTCAAGTACTGACAAAAAAGATACATTACAAAGAAATATTAAATTCACACAATGGGACTGAGGGCCCTGCTCGCAAGAGCTTACAATCTATGAGTTAGAGGAGGTGACACAATAGCATTTGAAACATACAGGTCCTGACTGAAAATAGAAGGGGGAAAACAATCTCTATGTCGCCATTCTGAGTGTGTATTGAATGTTAATTGTGAACCAAAATCACAAGAAGCAGATCTATTATATACAGAGAGAGATATCATACAGGTAACTACTGTAAGTGTTGAACCTTTTGGAGGGCAAATAAATAGACACCTACGCAATATATCATAATAGAATTTAGATGTGATGCAGAAAGAAATAAAAGCACAGTCATAGTGGTGAAATACTGCTAGTAGAACTTTATTCACATGATACAATTTTAATGCCATTTTACAATATTTTTTCAACTGCGAACATGGTTGATGAGAATGAGGAATATGGAAGAGTTTAGGTCTGGACTTTGGGTCATTCTAACACTTGAATATTCTTTGATCTAAACCATTCTACTGTAGCTCTGTCTGTATGTTTAGGATCATTGTCTTGCTGGAAGGTTAATCTCCTTCCCAGTCTCAAGTCTTTTGCAGCCTCCAACAGGTTTTCTTCCAGGATTGCCCCATATTTAGCTCCATCCATCTTTCCATCAACTCTGAGCAGCTTCCCTGTCCCTGCTGAAGAAAAGCATCCCCACAGCATGATGCTGCCACCACCATGTTTCACAATGGGGATGGTGTGTTCAGGTTGAGTAGTGTTCCTTTTCCGCGACACATAGCGCTTTGCATTTAGGCCAAAAAGTTCAACTTTGGTCTCATCTGACCAGAGCACCTACTTCCACATGTTTTCTGTGTCCCCTATATGGCTTGTGGCAAACTGCACTTCTTAAGTCTTTCTTTCAACAATGGTTTTCTTCTTGCCACTCAGAAACTGAGCTCCCTGAGTCTTCAACCCTTGACTTCCCGGCCATGTTCTGCAGCCTTGACCATTATGCCATTGAAGAAGCCTGTCTTTTCTTTGCCTTGCTTAGCCTGTACTTTTTTATTGAAATGATTAGCTTAGGGATCACACCTGCTCTGTGGCCAATCACAGGGTAGCTATCCCTTTATAAGCCCACAGCTTACTCCATCTTTTGCCTGATTATTCTGGCTCACCACTGCTCCTGTGTACCGAACTCTGCACATGTCTGACTACGGCTTATCCATTGCCAAAGGCTAATCACATGTGCTCTATTGTAAAGTAAACCACATATTCATGATCAATATCAAACAGCTATCATACCGCCTGCGACCACATGGACCACCACCCCTGTCATACTGGTGTGCCTAAGACCCACCACTAAAATTCATTCTGGGGACCCAGAAACCTGTTACATGTTACCTGACATTTGCTTGCAATTTCCTAAAATGTCACCAATATAAATGTATTTCCTGTTCTGATTTGTTGCCTAGCCCCTGCATCTTATTATTTCTGTCCTGTTTTTCTTGTCTTGAACTAGGGCCTCTGTGAGGCAGACATCTGGCATTGAGTGATTGAGAAGATGGGGCACAGAGAGGAAGGATACTGGTTGGCCTAATTCTACACCTAGATGTCATCTCAGCCTCCCAGTATATCTACAATTGTCGCAACCCAGATGGAGGAGACCGGAGGATGGGAGTAGTAGTGGCGGATGCTGTGCAACCTAGCAGGCCAAGCACGCTCACCAACCACTCCAGTCCCGCTCCTAGGCCAGACAAAGTTGAGGGGGAGGGGTCCTGCAGCACTACCGGATGGTGGTGGTAGTAGTTCTTTCCCCTGGGGCGCTTCCAATTGAAGAGGGAACTTCTCCTCTCTGAGCCGGTGTGGTGTTGTTCGGAAGGGCCCTGATGGTAATGCAGGCACCACTCAGGATTCAGCGGTGCAGGTAAACCAGGAAGCACAAGGCAATAGCAGCTTCTAAATGGGGGTAGTAATACAGTGTCCGGTGTACTTCGGTCCCCGGCCTTGGTTCTAGGAGGGCTGACAAGGTACTGGTTACCTGAAGACTAGGCCCGAAGTAATCCTCCTGATGGCCGTGATGGCTAACCATTGGCCTCAGCGCAGCTTGTGGGGGCAGGAAACCTCTGCACACCCTCACTGTCCCACTGCTCACACTAGACTAACTGCACTCAGACCAAGGGTTACCGTGGAGATGGAGTCTCCCACAACCCCACCCAGTGGCCTGTGATAGGCCAGGGCTAAACCAAGGCTAGGTTTGAACACTGTAGGGGAGAAATAACAGGGAAAGCTGCAAACAGTGACACCTAACACAGAAGACGGAACATACCAACATAGCCCAGAGGCACAGTAACAAACACATAAAAGCAGCAGACTCTGGGATGCTGCACAATATATAGAATAAACTGGATAGTTCCTTAAATAATCTACCCAGCTGTACAATTAGTATCTGTATGACAATGAATCTTCTGTACATAGGTGAGCTGGAGGCTCATTTGGCGCAGTAGCGTACTTGAGGAATTACCTGATCGCCTGTGGGCCAGTCTGAGCCTGGTCACAGGAACACTTCCTGTTCTGATGTCTTGCTTTGTATTACAGCCTTCTCCTGAGTCCGAAAAGGCCTTCCCTACATGCCCTCTACTGACTACTGATGTACCCCAGCTTCCTTTTTTTTGCTTCTCTCTCCATGCCACAGTCCTTCCAATAAACAAAATAACAACATACTTCAATAAGCGACACTTCTGGTTTCTGCAAATCTCCTGTTTTCTAGAAACACCCCCATTTCCGGTTCTGATTTTTACATAGTGAATCTTGGGGCAAATTTACTAATACTTTCTAATATTTAGAGAATGCAAACTGAGACTAGACAGTTTTAAAATGTGCCAGATTTATCACAGTGGTTGATGTTGGATAAAGCTGGTGTGTCCAATATGTAGAGACCTTGGCCTGCTTTCTGACTCTGCTTCTGTTCAGACCAAAATGACCGAACCTGAAACAAAACAAAACTTCAGAGGTTCGCTCATCTCTAGTAACCACATGGTCCATTGAATTTTATAGGTGCTACTACATAAACCTTTTGATTGACTACCTTAGTTAAGGTTTACCTATCCGTATTGCAGTTATACACATCAAGACCTTATGCACACGGCTCTGCGTCTGTGCAAGTCTGTGCAAGTGCACGCTCATTTTTTAAATAGTCATTACATGGACATTATTGAACCCATGATTTTTAATGGGTCTATTCACATGCCACTTTCTACGTCCATTTTCAAGGACAAAGTTAGTGCATGAAAAATGGGCCATCAAAAATACACCCATATCAATATTTTAATATGTTGTCAAAATGGCCATGTGACGGCTGTTTTTTTTGCGCTTGTGTGAGTAAACCCTAAGCGTACATTGTATCTGCACCTCTGCTTACCTGCTGTACCCTTGGTTGCTTACAGGGGACACTAGAGTAGTGACAGGTGCACTTGTATGTACAAGGGATTATGGATTAGTTTAGCTATTCAAAACAAGTTACATCAGAACGTGTCTTTTCAAAGGTAATATTCATAAAACAAAAAAGTTTAATAATAAATAGAATAAAGAAAAAATAAGAATGGTGATCTCAACCCTGGGGGATTTCCTTGTTTCTTAATTTTCTTCTTCTTTTATGTCTCTCAATATAATGATCAAATATAAAATAAAGAAAAAAATCTACAGTAGTATGTGCAGGTTCAAGCCCCCTGTGGTGGGTTAAAAGGAAAAAAAAATTGAAAAGTTTCATAAAGAAATATAAAATTTGAAATCCCCCTTTTCCCTTGATCCCAAATATATAAAAATATACAAAAACAAACATAAGCAAATTAAGCATACTCACATGCACAAGCTACAAACATAACAATATTTTTCTCATACGCCAAATTAAATAGTGGGAAAACTTTTTATTTTTTTATTTTTATGTTTCGCCTCCCAAAAAAACTTAAATAAGAAGCAATTAAATGTCAGCCATTCCCCCAAATGGTATAAATAAAAAGTAAATCAGGTTCTTTTAAAAAGATGCTTTACACAGCCCCATATACAGAAATATAATAAAGTTATATGTGTCAGAATATTTCGATTTCAAGAAATTATAGGTAACATGTTATTTTGACTGCAAAGTGAATGCTGTAAAAACAAAATCCATAAGAAAATGGCGCAAAAGTGTTTTTTTTTCTAAATCCCTTCCATTCTGAATTTTGATGCAACTTCCCAGTACATTGTATGGAATATTAAATGGTACCTGTAAGGGAATTGCTAGAAGAGAAATTCCCCAGTAGCTGCTGGTGAACTCTGGGGAGAGGGGCATGACAAGACAGTGAGCCCTAAGCTGAACCCCCCCTTGTCCCTGCCTACTTGCCTGAACTGCCCTAGGCGACAGACGACAACTGGGCGGCAGTCCCTTCTTATGATATGAGTGATGACACAGAAAGCAGACAAGACAAACGACAACAAAAGGGAGGTCAGCTAGCCAAGGAGTCGGTACCAATCGAGCAGCACACAGTACAGAATAAAATACCGAGAGAATAGTCAAAAGTAAAGCCAGAGGTCAGGAATACATATAGAGATAACAAACAGCAAAGAGTAAATAGCCAGCACCCACAAAGCAATAGCAAGCGCCAAGGTGAATATGAGCAAAAACTAAATAGGAAGGAACAACGCGCCCCAGAACTAATAGGAAGATAGGCTGTCAATCACACAGGTAAGGCTAAGATTAACTGTTAGAGGAGCAGAGGGAAACCAAGGTGTAAGAGATGGGTGTGGTGGAAAATCAATTACAGAGGTGAGGGAATGGGACAGTGTTCAGACTGAGTACAACAAGAGCCTAAAGCAAGGAATGATAGCCGGACACGCCTCCTGTGCCGTAGCCTGCAACCAGAGGATGGCGCAGAAGAACGAACGGACAAAGATGTTACAGTACCATTATGAAGTACAATCTGTCCTGCAAAAAATAAGCCATCAAACAGCTCTCTGCAGGGAGTAGCCTGGGCAAACTCCAAAAAATTTGGCAATTCTTCCAGAAGTGGACTGAACAGTGGTTAAGTTAGATCCATCTCCTCTACATATTTACCTCAGGTAATAACATATCTACAACCTATATTAATCTCAAAAGTATTTTAAATATCAATTTAACAAATACAAATGCCAGATAGTAAGGTTAATAAAATCTCATATTTATTTCTAGCAAGTAAAACTATGAAAAGCAGAAGTAATTCTGTCCCTAGAAGGGGAAACTGTCATTTAATCTAATTCAATATTAAGCATAATAATTCCAATTGCTTGCAGCGCTATTAAATATTACTCCTAAGTCTATTTAAAGTCTAATTAAAAACACCTGGGCCGAATGGGAGGAGCACTGGTACCAATGAATAAAAATGAGGGGACAGAAGATAAAAAGACAAAAAAAAAAGAAAAAGACATGGGCGGCACATCCAAATAGCTCTATTAGGGAATGTTCCTGAGGCTGGATAAAGCAATTTGATGAAACCAGTAATCTATACTCCTCAACAAAATTGACAAAAATGAACATGAAGGTCTTAGTATACATTTTGATCAAGTTGTATAAGCCCACTAACCACTTCATGGCGACCTTTATATAGCAGGTCCCTACTCTATTGAGTAAGTTATAGATTACCCTTCCTTATTTTCCTTCAGTGGAATTTCTGGCAGAACAGGAGAAATAAAAACTTTATCATCAAATCGCTTTATCCAGCCTCAGGAACATTCCCTAATAGTGCACTTTAACTATAACATTGTATCAGATCATTTCAAGTTATATAATCCCTTATTATAATTAGTGACTGCAAATATGTAAAGTTTGTATAAAATAATGATCAAAAGAGAACAACAGAGAAAATGTGAGTAATAGTATGAAGTAGTTACATATAAGCATCCTTATATTATTTGCATAACTATTAATATATATGGTTTCCTGTGTATTGTTAGTATGCATTTTATGTGGTTTTATATGTGGTTATATTTTGTGTTAATTGTTGCATGCATAACATAGATTAGCAAAATTATAATTAATATGACGGGTGGAGAAAGCTAATGCTGCCCTCTTGTGTTGACTTGAGAAGTTCTCATCACAGAAATACTAGAAATTTTTATTGGTGCATTTGTTTAAAGACTCCTTTGGCCTGGAACCAGAATTTTCTTTCGTTATACTTGTACAGTGGGGAAAAAAGTATTTAGTCAGCCACCAATTGTGTAAGTTCTCCCTCTTAAAAAGATGAGAAAGGCCTGTAATTGACATCATAGGTAGACCTCAACTATGAGAGACAAAATGAGAAAACAAATCCAGAAAATCACATTGTCTGATCTTTAAAGAATTTATTTGCAAATTATGGTGGAAAATAAGTATTTGGTCAATAACAAAAGTTCATCTCAATACTTTGTTATATATCCTTTGTTGGCAATGACAGAGGTCAAACATTTTCTGTAAGTCTTCACAAGGTTGGCACACACTTTTGCTGGTATGTTGGCCCATTCCTCCATGCAGATCTCCTCTAAAGCAGTGATGTTTTGGGGCTGTCACTGGGCAACACGAGTGAAATTCACTTTCTGGATACCACAATATACATTAAAGACCACCGGCTACTCACATCAATATACCACAAACCCACAGACAGAACGGCCTACCTGAGAAACGACAGCTTCCACCCCAAGCACACAAGACAATCTATAATCTACAGCCAGGCTATACGATACAATCGTATTTGCTCCGACAAAACAGACCTGGACAAGCACCTCCTGGATCTTAGGATGAAATTTCTCAGATTGGGATACAAACCAAAAGTGACAGACAACCAATTAAACAAAGCAGCAGCCATTAACAGAGACAGTCTGCTCACATATAGAGAGACCCAGAAAGATGCCCGAGTGCCCCTAGTTGTCACCTGCAACCCACAGCTGGAGATCCTACGAAGGATTGCCAAGGAGCTCCAACCTGTGCTACATAGGGACAACAGACTCAAGGACATATTTCCAGTCCCCCCCTCTCCTCTCCTTTCGACAACCACCAAACCTGAGGCGCATTATCGTCCGGAGTGCCCTGAAGGCCCCAACTGAAAATGGCACCTCACCTTGCCTACATAAAAGGTGCATGACCTGCAAGCACATCCACACCGCTGACAGTGTACCTATCCCACAGTCACAACAGGTGCACAGAATTAGGGGGACATTTTCCTGCAGGTTTTCCAATGTGGTGTACCTCATAATGTGTGTGCAATGTCCCACCACAGGCCTCTATGTGGGGGAAACAGGGCAGAGACTCAGTCAACGAATGAACTCACACAGATCCACCATTAATAACAGCAGAACAGATCTCCCAGTGGCCGCACATTTCTCCGGAGAAAACCACTCTATTGAAGATTTGCGGGTTGTGGTTTTAATGGGACATTTTAAGACACAGGAGAAAAGGAAAGAAATGGAGTACAAATTTATGCAAAAATTTCAAACTCTGCAATTTGGACTTAATATTCATGCCAGCTTCATGTCACACTATGTTTGAACCATGAACTGAACTCAATATTCATGCCAGCTTCAAATCACACTATGTATGACCTGTGAGGGACACAAATCACCTCCTGATAGCAAACAGATAACAGGAAGAATTACTGATCCCTCCGTCATGCACCACAAGTTTCCAGACAGTTTTTTTGACCTGTTGTAAATAACTTCTCTACTTAGATTGCAATTTTTTTAAGGACTCTAAAATGCTTTGAAAACCATGTATATAAAAATCTGTTAATTTTCAGTTCTTGTATCACACCATGTCTGATGAAGGGAGCGAGCACTCCTGAAAGCTTACTTATAAATATACTCAGTTAGCCTCTAAAAGGTATCGCCTGATTTCTTCACTCTTCCACTGGGCAACACAGACTTTCAACTTCCTCCAAAGGTTTTCTATGGGGTTGAGATCTGGAGACTGGCTATGCCACTCCAAGACCTTGAAATGCTTCTTACGAAGCCACTCCTTCGTTGCCCTGGCGATGTGCTTGGGATCATTGTCATGCTGAAAGACCCAGCCACGTTTCATCTTCAATGCTCTTGCTGTTGGAAGGAGGTTTGCACTCAAAATCTCACGATACATGCCTCCATTCATTCTTTCATGTACTGTACATGGATCAGTCGTCCTGGTCCCTTTGCAGAGAAACAGCCTCAAAGCATGATGTTGCCACCCCCATGCCTCACAGTAGGTATGGTGTTCTTTGGATGCAACTCAGCATTCACTCTCCTCCAAACACGACGAGTTGTGTTTCTACCAAACAGTTCTACTTTGGTTTCATCTGACCATATGACATTCTCCCCTTAATCTTCTGGAACATCCAAATGCTCTCTAGCAAACTTCAGACGGGCCCGGATATGTACTGGCTTAAGCAGGGGGACACATCTGGCACTGCAGGATATAAGTCCCTAGCGGCGTAGTGTGTTACTGACGGTAGCCTTTGTTACGTTTGTCCCAGCTTTCACTCATTCACTAGGTCCCCCCGTGTGGTTCTGGGATTTTTGCTCATCGTTCTTGTGATCATTTTGACCCCACGGGGTGAGATCTTTCGTGGAGCCCCTGATCGAGGGAGATTATCAGTGGTCTTGTATGTCTTCCATTTTCTAATTATTGCTCCCACAGTTGATTTCTTCACACCAAGCTGCTTGCCTATTACAGATTCAGTCTTCCCAGCCTGGTGCAGGTCTACAATTTTGTTTCTGGTGTCCTTCCACAGCTCTTTGGTCTTCACCATAGTGGAGATTGGAGTATGACTATTTGAGGTTGTGGGCAGGTGTCTTTTATACTGATAACAATTTCAAACAGGTGCCATTACTACAGGTAATGAGTGTAGGACAGAGGAGCCTCTTAAAGATGAAGTTACAGGCCAGAAATCTTGCTTGTTTGTGAGTGACCAAATACTTATTTTCCACCATAATTTGCAAATAAATTCTTAAAAAATCAATGTGATTTTCTAGATATCTTTTCTCATTTTGTCTCTCATAGTTGAGGTCTACCTATGATGACAATTACAGGCCTCTCTCATCCTTTTAAATGTAAGAGCTTGCACAATTGGTGACTGACTAAATACTTTTTTTCCCCACTGTATTTGGGCTTGCTTTTGCAAAATTGTTTGAAAAATTGGGCTTGACAGTTTTGTCACATTAGCTTATTAACTTATTTGGTACTAAGCAGAGTTCCTTAAATATATGCCATAGGTATGTAGTGCTGCCTATATTTTGAGGCACACTGGCTACCCTCTTCACAGGTGTGCTGTGACATACATCATTTTTATTGCCCAAATATGATAAATAAATGTAGAAATTTTTACTGTCAATTAAAATTCCCAACACAATTTGTAATATATGTATAAATATAGAATATGTTTACCAATACACATTGTTATGATAGAAGGATAGAAAGATAGATAGATAGATAGATAGATAGATAATGCCATGCTTGGCTTGCAGCTACTATATACCTACGCATTTCTATGCCTGAATGTATTTGCAATGCTGCTTCATTTTTTGTTGCAGATGTATTAAGCAATAAAAATGGGTTTTCAATAGTACACATACCCTAAGGCCATATGCATACAACAGTGAAGCAGCTATGTATCAAACATTTCTTTAACATCCATTACATGTTCGTTCTTAGAACAATAGGAGTCAATGGGTACATACACATCAGTTTTTTGTGAATTAAGAAGTTCATCCATTTTTTCAGTTAAAAACTGATGCAGAATTGATGCAAAACGGATGCTTAAACACTAACACATGGCGAAAAAACTGATAAAACATAAGTAACACACTGATGGAAAACAGATGTTAAAAAACTGACAGTTTCACCTGTCAATAATGTCCGTTGTCGGGTGCATAATGTCTTAAAGTGGCTGTCCACGAGTATACTATTGACTATCTTTAGGATAGATCATCCATAAATTCAACTCCAGCCATCCCTGCCAGTCAGCTGTCTGCCAGAGCCACAGTGTAGCAGACTCATACAGATCTGTAGACTGTGTAGAAAGGTAATGCAAGCTCATTGCCACTGTAATATTCAGCTCTTCATAGAGTTAATATTGCAGTATGAACCCTGTTATATATAAAATCGTTTAATTGCACATTCTGAAGATTTACAAAGGGTGACTCACTTTTTGGCTACAAAAAGCTTCAAGCATTACAGAAAACATCACAAATTGGTCCAGAGATGTGACATGATATATCTGAGATAAGCATTTTCACTGAATGAGGATTTTCAATCTTGTAAAGTGAGTAGTGATGTAATGACCCTGTTAATAACATTTTCATTTTATGTAGTAACACTATAGAATGTGATCCATATAGTAAATGGATGACACCTTATGTGTTATGTAGTTTGTCTTTACCGTCATATTTATTGAACTTATTTTATGGGGTTTTTTCTATGTTTTTTAAACAATATCAAAAAGGAATGCAACATTTGAGTCTCATATAAAGTCTGGAAAGAATTTTCAAGATAAACTCAGTTCATTCTTGTCCAAAAATGCAGTCTTAATAAATAAACAAAAAAAAAAAAGCAAAAAGTAGCTTGAGACTGCATCTGTTACTATAGAAATATTTAGGTTCGCATAGGGGCTGTAGAAATACATGACTGTTTAGAAAATTGTTCATTTTTTTTACTTTAAATGTATTGATAATTTAAAAAAAGGGACAATAAGAATAAAAATAAGACAAGCATAAAACTATATGAATGTGCTCTTAGGGGAAAAAAATGGCAATATAGTCCTTCATATCTATAAAATAGGAAAAGAAATATAATGAGTACAACAGGGCATCCGACATCCAAGGATCAGTTGTCTGAAGTGGCAGTGGCACTCCTTGAGCACTACTTTTGCTTCACAGGCCATGTGACATCACATTCATTGGTCACATGATCTGATTGCAGCTGAGTCCGATTCAAATGAATGTGCTGAGCTGAGATACCAAGCATGGGCACTGTACAAGTGTATGGTACAGTGCTTGGTAAGTACTGAAGAAGCCACAACTTTTACGTGAACACAGCAACCTCTTCAAAAAGCTGATCAACTGGGGGCCTGGGTGCCAGACGCTGCCAGTATTTAATTGATGGCCTATCCTACAGAAAAGCTCCATTTGCATAAAATTATAGAAACCTTTGCATTTTTCCAATGTATGCCATCATTAAGCCAAGCAATTTGCCTCCTTAGACAGTCGTAGACGGGTCTGATCTTGGGTTTCTGAGAAGACAGGAGGGATTGTTGGTCTGCTGGGATAGAAAATTCTTTATATACTTCTCACTGGAATGAATACTGTATGAGAATGAATCATATGATGAAAGGTGAGGGGTTGCTGGTTACTGTTTACATTTCTGAGCATTTTCTGTATATACCTCCTGGGAAATATAATATTCATTCTATATCAAGCAGAAGTAATCTCACATATTCCTGTATTGCAAACTCAAGAACAATACATAGAGTTTTGGCATATCCAGTTTGCACCTTCTCTACTTCATATTAAGCTGCCAATAAGGAGACAATCTGTTATGCTTCAAGTTTTACTTTATAAGGGATGTACAAGAGAAAAAAAGGGTCAGCATCTCTCTTGTCCATGGGCTGTCTGGTATTCCAGCCTAGCCCCATTTACTTGGCGCTGTGTTTAGATTATACAAGCCTTTTAATTATTTGGCTTCTTGTTAGATCAGAGTTCAACAAGTAGTTAATTTTCGTCCATTATCATCCAATATCACCCGATTATCCTGGTACACGTCCTGGAAAATGCGACAGAGAGGCAGTATGGATAATATATGAATAAACTGATCCTCCATTTCTTGCACTAGAATATGTTGATAAAATCATAAAGTACTGAATGTGAATATGGCTTGATGTGTTGTTGGCAGCCCTTATGCTGAGCAGGTGTTATGAAAGTTGCTCAGTCCAAGATGTGGGAGTACATTTTACAACAAAATATCTTTACAAGAAACAGTTGTACTCCTCTTCAATGCTCTAAGGAGGTTATGTGTGGATGATTGTATCATAATAATAACTAATAAAATACAACCATATTGTCTCAAGTTATTTATTAATCATTGTTATATAATAATAAATGTATTCATATGAAATGTACCACTATTCTAAAGAGCACAAGGTAGATAAGGGCCCTATTACATAATTTGCACCAAGCCCAGGAGCTTCAAGTTACACATCTGGTTGTGGGGGTAGTTATATTAGAAAGGGTTCTCTGGATTACAAGATTGAGAGCCTATCCTTAGGATAGACTATCAATATGAGATTGGTTGGGGCTTGCCTCTAGTCACTCCTGCTGATCAGCTGTTCCACATGGGCCACAGTGCCCCGAGTGATGCAGACTCTTCATTGCTTACATTGGTCCTCCTTAGTTTTGTTTCAGGTTCGGTCCCTGATTGGTTTCAGCTTGAACAAGCATCAGCCACCAATTTTTCACCCACTGCCACCAATTTTTTTTATACTATCCTTGTGCAGTGACATCGTAGTGTCATAGCACAGGGACAGATCATAGCGGGACCACCACCACTATTTCAGCAGTGGTCCCAGTATCACAGGAGAACCGCTGCCGCCATTGAATTTAATAGCAGCTCTCCTGTGATGGGTCCATTTTAATTTAGTGCCAGAGCAGGTGCTTTGGTGCTAAATTTAAATGGCCAAAGTATATATGTAGTGGGACTACCACTTGCAACAGTGGCGGCAGCTCAGCTATGATTTTTTTTTCTGTTTTTCACCCACTGCCACCAATTTTTTTTACAATCCCTGCGATGTGACATTATAGTTTCAAAGCACAGGGATAGATTATATTGGGACCACCGCCACATTGTCAGCAGTGGTCATGCTGTCACAGAAAAGCCAATGCAGCTAAATTCAATAGTGGCAGCGGCTCTCCTGTCATTGGCCCATTTGAATTTAGTACCAGAGCAGGTTCTTTGGTGCTTGACATGGGGATGAGGAATATAGTCCACTATGATCCTCACCAGCATGCAAGTACCCCCCCTTTATGTTCCGCTGCATCACACCCGTATTACTTTACCCCAATAACGACCAGGAGACATTGCTGGATTTAAATTTGGCCTATAAGGCCAATTTATTTAACAAACATAGTTGTAACACTCTAACATTCACATAACATACCACCAGATCGGGCAGTACATATAAATATTAATTAAATAAATATTGTAAACAACCAGTGACATAATAACCGTCCTGAACTACAAGATTGCCTCCAAGTGTCTATAAGAGATAGAGGCGTTCCCCAATTACCAAGGTGCACAAACCCCGCCTCAGGTAACCTTTGACCTCTAGCAGCCTTCCAACTGAAACCCCTATAGGGACCCTAGCCCAACCAGGGGACCTTTCAGGCCTTATGACTCCACCACCGGATCATCATACCTCAGAAGAGATCCTACCAACACAACAACTAGACCTCTCACCCATACCCCCCTGCTCAACAATACCAAAACACAAACCAAAGGGGCGGGAGGGTGAGCCACTGCTCGGTAAGTCACAGTCCAGACTGACCTTAGACTGACCCCCTCAGCCCTCTTAATATCTCTGACCACTCCCACTATTTTCCTGCTCAAACAATCCTGTTCCTTAACCCTTTAATTCCCTGATCCTCTCCCCTAGTCATGCAGACCCCATTCCTTAATGTCTGAGGCCTTTTCTAAATTCAAATGACCAAAGTGTCTATACATAGTGGGGCCAATATCGTCAGTAACTCCGCTATGATTTTTTTTTTTCACCCGCTGCCACCAATTTTTTTTCTACCCCTGTGCTGTGACATCATAGTGTCACAGCCCAGGGAAAGATGATATTGGGACCACCACCACTATTATCAGCAGTGGTCCCGCTATCACAGAAGAGCAATCACAATGATCGCTCTCATTGGCTTGTGATCTCTCATGGACCAATCAGAGCATTAACTAGCATAACGGAGGCTGTGGGAGACTGGAGGTAGCTAGCCAATGACAACATCCCAGGGTTGGCAATCGCTCTGACTAGTCTGTGAATTCTCATGGATCAGAGATTTCATGAATAGAATGGCTGCAGTTGGAGGCCAGGGGAGCTGTAACACTAGTTGTCAGTGACAAATGAGAATTATAGCTAGTTGGCCTGGGGCTTTGATATCCCAGCCCCAGTCCTCAGTGGCTCTGACCAAACTGTCACCATGTACATGGTGGGAGACCTATGATTGACAGCTGTAATGGATAGTTGCTAAACACAGCTTGCCAGGCCATTATCCAGTAGAAAAGCCTTCTATCTGCAATTGCTCTGATGTCATGTTAAAGTAGAGACGTGACACCTTTTTGTTGCTCCTGTATCTAGATATATCCTGAGATGTGTAACTCAAAATGCAAGACATACAATGCTCATGATAAGGTTTCAGGTTGCTGAGTTAGCAAAAACTGAGTAGGTGGCGCACAGTGCTGTTAGCGTGGGAGCTTATCTTCTTATATTCTGTCACCGTCCCACATGTACAATACTTTCAGACATATCCAAGTTGGTCCCCTACCCAGTTATACTGATATTATCACTTTACAGTGATCATATAATGTTATATACCGGATCTACCTAGAGCTATGTAGACGATTTAAGTAAATACATTACAGGAAAAATGTTGTGACTTACAGTAATACATTACTGACTGTAATCTTACACATTTCTCGTCTCTTCACTCTGGACTGCTTCTTCCAGCTGCAACCTGTCTCTGTAAAGTTTGCAACACAGACATATTTGGCTCCTCATTTTGCCAGACACCTAACCCACATTTTCCTTGCCTATAAAAAGTCCCCATCCTGCTGCTACCCCAATTATAAAATACATGATACAGAAATTCCCTGTAAACGAACAATACCCCCATATGTATATTAAGTTATCAATGCCCCTTCGTGCCCCTTAATTAATACCTTCTGTGTGCCCCTTTGGGAAAACTCTGCAAAATTGCAATGAAAAGCACTGTAGAAAAAAACACAATGTGTTTAGGCCACAGTTTTTTTACGCTGCACTTGTGTGTTCTTTTGCTGCACTTCGCTACATGGGGACTTCGCCTTATAGCGATTTTACCATTTTACCATTTACTGCATTACAGTTGCAGTCTATGATATAAGTGATCTAACAATTGCAGTATCAAGCTCCCTAGCGAGACAAAAATTTTTTTTTATTAAAAACGGATTGTGAAATATGTCACTTTTTTCTATTCTATTCTATTTTTATTTTCTGATTGTAGATTTTTTTTATTTTATTTTCTGTACATGATTATGGATGATGCCATCTTCCATGAGTGTCTCCTCTGGTCTGCTAACAGCATTTAGTGATATGCTTTACAGTAGTCTCCTGCACATAGGCAGAAATAGGAGTGTAATAACCCTTGTAACATGAGGCCCCATAGCAATGGGGCCCCATTCTACCATGAACACCTCAAGTTCACAACTCGAAAAGTGTATGGTAATATTGCAGCATCCCAGAGTGCTACTGCAGCATCCCAGAGTGCTACTGCTTTTATGTGTTTGTTACTGTGCCTCTGGGCTATGTTGGTTTTTTCAAGATGGCGCTGCTGGAGTGGCTGCCTGTTAAGCAGCTCTGAGACTCTCTCTCTTATTTTTCTTTCTTTGTCTGTTTTTTTTATCTCTCTACTTAATGGACTTTACACTATGAAGAAACAAAGACTTGGAATTGGACCTTTGTGATACTTTTTTTTGTTTTTATCTGTCTTTTTGTTCTGCTGAAATGGGAACTCCTGTGTCTGCAGACATTTCTTTTGTCTACACAAGAGAGAAACTCCTGTAGCTTAGAGACACAACAGGGCTGCATACCATTTGCCCACCCATCCCCCAAGAACTCTGGAGGAAGAAAAAGCGCGGGAGGGGCTGCAGAGCAGGAACTCTTCAGAGGATTAAAAAGAGGCGTTACCGACCAACTGTTCCCTCCATCATTTTGGGCAATGTGAGATCTCTTGCAAACAAGATGGATGAACTAACAGCGCTCACCAGGCATCAGCAGGAGTTTTGGGTGTGCAGCATGATGCTACTTACAGAGACTTGGCTCACTGAAGTTACTCCTGACCCTCTGGTCTCCTTGGATGGTTTTAAACTCCTTCGGGCAGACAGGACAAGGGAGAGCGGTAAGAGGAAAGGAGGGGGGCTGGCAATGTTTGTGAATAATAGATGGTGCAATCCTAGGCACATTGTGATTAAGGAGCAAACTTGCTGTAAGGACATTGAACTATTAGCTGTAAGCATGAGACCTTTCTATCTACCAAGGGAACTATCACATGTCATCGTGATAGCTGCATATGTCCCCCCCTCTGCGAAAGCTGACGCTGCCTGCGAGGTCCTACAAGCCACGCTGAGCCATTTACAGTCACAGCACCCCCAGGCCCTCCTTCTTGTGTCTGGCGATTTCAACCACGCCTCTCCATCATCCACACTTCCCAGTATCACACAGTATGTAACCTGCCACACAAGAGACAACAAAACACTGGACTTGTTCGTTGCCAACGTGAGGGAGGCATATAACTCATCAGCCCTACCGCCCCTGGGAAGATCGGATCACAACCTAGTACATCTCCGACCTGTGTACAAGCCACTTGTACGTAGAGAACCAGCTGTCACCCGCACAGTGAAGATATGGTCCGAGGAGAGTGATGAGGCTTCTGAGGGATTGTTTTGACACAACCGCATGGGAAGTTTTGCAGGATTCGTATGGAGAAGATATAGAGGGACTCACAAACTGCATAACGGACTACATTAATTTTTGTGTGGACAACACAGTACCCACAAAAGTGGTGAGGTGCTTCTCCAACAACAAACCATGGATTAACTCTGATATAAAAACACTACTTAAGGAGAAAAAGATGGCATTCAGGACAAGAGATAAGGAGGGGTTGAGGGAAGTACAAAAGGAGCTGAGGCATCAAATCAGGCAAGGAAAAGCCAGTTATAAGGAAAAAAATGGAAAAGCAAATGGAAAGAAAAGACATAAGGGGGGTCTGGGAGGGGCTTAAGTCAATTTCGGGTCATAAACAGTCTGTCTGCCAGATTGAGGCAGATGTTAATTGGCTTAATGAACTAAACCTATTCTTCAACAGATTTGATCACACACCAGCTCCTCCCACAGCAGCATGTCCTTCAGCTCCCCTCACCACAATGACTTCATCCCATTCACCCCATGTGGCTACTTCCCAACAGACCAGTAAATCCAGAAATCTGTCTTTAGCTGACCACAGTCTGACCTTCACACGGGCTCAGGTGAGGAAGGAGATGAAAAAGATCAATGCGAGGAAAGCCGCAGGGCCAGATGACATCAGTGCAAGGCTAATTAAGACTTGTGGGGACCAGCTGTGTGGTATAATTACATATATGTATAATATGAGCCTGAGGCAGGAAATAGTCCCTGAATTATGGAAATCTTCTTGTGTGGTACCAGTTCCAAAGAAACCTCACCCTATGGACCTCAACGACTACAGACCTGTAGCACTGACATCCCACTTGATGAAGATCTTAGAGAGATTGGTTCTCACACATCTTCGCCCTCTAGTGAGCCCCGCTATGGACCCTCTCCAGTTTGCTTATCGACCGGGCATTGGGGTAGATGATGCCATCATCCACCTTCTGCACAGTGCTCTGTCTCACCTGGAAAAACCAGGGAACATGGTGAGAATAATGTTCTTTGATTTCTCCAGTGCTTTTAACACCATACAGCCCAGGTTACTGAGAGACAAGCTGGGCCTTGCTGGAGTGGACCACCACCTCTCCAACTGGATCCTAGACTACCTCACAAATCGACCTCAATATGTGAGAGCCCAAGACTGTGTGTCAGGTACCGTGATCTGTAATACGGGGGCACCTCAGGGTACGGTTCTCGCCCCTTTCCTCTTAACACTGTACACTGCTGATTTTAGGTGCAACTCATCTAGCTGCTACCTACAGAAGTATTCTGACGACTCTGCAATAGTAGGCCTCATCACAGACGATGATGACAGGGAGTACAGAGAATTGAACCGGTTTTTTGTGGACTGGTGCCACCAGAACCACCTGAAGATTAACGCGGGGAAGACCAAGGAGATGGTGGTGGACTTCCGTAAAGGTAGATGCCCTCCAAAACCAGTGGACATCCTGGGGACGGGCATCGAGATTGTGAACACCTATAAGTACCTGGGTTTGCTCCTTAATAATAAGCTGGACTGGGCAGATCATATGGAGGCCCTGTACAGGAAGGGCCACAGCAGGCTCTACCTGCTTAGGAAGCTGAGAGCCTTTGGAATCCGGGGGGCACTTCTTAGGACTTTCTTCAACTCGGTAGTGGCATCAGCCATCTTCTTTGGAGTGGCCTGCTGGGGGAGCAGCATATCAACCAGGGACAGAAACAAACTTGACAAGCTGATTAGAAGGGCCAGCTCTGTCCTGGGGAGCCCACTGGACCCAGTGAAGGTGGTGGGTGACAGAAGGATACTGTCCGTGGTGAGCTCCATGCGGAAGAAGAAGTCCCATCCCATGCATGAGACTGTGATAGCGCTGGGCAGTTCTGTCAGTGACCGACTGCTCCACCCTAGGTGTGAGAAGGAGCGCTATCGGAAGTCTTTCCTCCCCACCGCGGTTAGGCTGTACAACCAACACCGACCTAAGCGGAGATCATTACATACAGAGAACTGAAATATCTCTCTGCCTGTTAAATCCCCCCCCCCCGCCGCTCTGCTACGTCCTATCTGTCTGTCTGCTATTAATGTAATGCCTCTCACCTTGGAACATTCCTGTACATGTTGTATTTGTATTTGTATCTGCTTATCTTATCTTATCTTTGCTGCTGTAACACACTGAATTTCCCCATTGTGGGACTATTAAAGGACTATTATTATTATTATTATTATTATTATTATTATGTTCCGTCTTCTATGTTAAGTGTTCTATGTCATTGTTATGCAGCTTTTCCCTTGGTATTTTTCCCCCTGCAGTGTTCAAAACCTTGCCTTGGTTCAGCCCTGCCCTATCACAGGCCACTGGGCGGGGTTGTAGGGAGGTCTCATCTCCCCGGCGACGGTTGGTCTTCAGTTCAGTGCATGCAGTTGACAAGAGAAGGTGTGCAGAGCTGACCTGCCACCAGCCTCAGGACTGTAGGCCAACGGTCGCCTCTACAGCCCCAGGAGGAACATCACCAGACCTAGGCTCACCTAAAGACAGCCCAGAGCAAGGGAGTAGTGCTGTCAGAACTATTGGATTTATTCGGTGCCGTGCCAGGAGGAGCAGGAGAGGACCCTGACAGGAGAAATTCATTCGGGCCTAGCATACAGATAACCAGATCCCTGTCAGGACTCCCTGCAACTCCATCCCCAGTGTACCTGGCTGGGAGAGGCAGAGAGGAGGAGTAGTGGAAAGCCATCCTGTGGAGCCCATAACATCCCTGGGCACCCTCGTAGAACCAAGGCTGGGGGTTGGACACTGTAAGACTACTACCCCCATTTAGAAGCTGCCCTTTCCTTGCTGTTCCTGTTGCCAAATAAAGGCTGTTACTTGTTACCTGCACCGCTGACTCCTGCTTCACCATAAGGGCTCTTCCGAACACCACCACACCGCCTCAGAGAGAAGAGGTCCCCTCTCCAACTGAAAACGCCCCGGGGGAAAGAACTACTACCACCACCATCCGGTAGTGCTGCAGGACCCCCCTCGACTTTGTCCGGCCTAGGAGTGGGACTGGAGTGGTTGGTTGGTGAGCATGCTCAGCCTGCTAGATGGCACAGCATCCGCCACTACTACTCCCATCCTCCGGTCTCCTCCATCTAGGTTACGGCAATATGGTCTCCTTAACACACAGGGATAACACCCATAGTGGTTTTGTGGTACCGATAATGCACACAGTGATGTCACAGTACAGGGATAATGCACACAGTGAAGTCACAGTACAGGGATAAGGCACACAGTGATGTCACAGTACAGGGATAATGCACACAGTGATGTCACAGTACATGGATAATGCACACAGTGATGTCACAGTACAGGGATAATGCACACAGTGATGTCACAGTACAGGGATAATGCACACAGTGATGTCACAGTACAGGGATAATGCACACAGTGATGTCAGTACTGGGATAATGCACACAGTGATGTCAGTACTGGGATAATGCACACAGTGATGTCACAGTACTGGGATAATGCACACAGTGATGTCACAGTACAGAGATTAAACACACAGTGATGTCACAGTACAGGGATAATGCGCACAGTGATGTCACAGTACTGGGATAATGCACACAGTGATGTCACAGTACTGGGATAATGCACACAGTGATGTCACAGTACAGGGATAATGCACACAGTAATGTCACAGTACAGGGATAATGCACACAATGTTGTCACAGCACAGGGATAATGTACACAGAGTGATGTCACAGTACAGAGATTAAACACACAGTGAGTAAAAAATGGAAATACAAAGAAGAAAACTGACCCTGTCCTAAAGGGGTTAATATGTCTTATATTCTTGTAAGATTCTTATAAGATTGCATTTGCTAAGCTGGTATTTCAGTACTTGGTTAGAGTCATGTCCTTGTATCATAAAAGCTTGCAGAACAAAATGCAGCATTTTACATTCCCAGCATGTGGATGAGATTTTAAGAAATCTCATCCCCACATTACCGTAAAAAAAAAAAAAAACTGCAACAGAAAAGACAGTGTGGCACATTTTTTAAAACCACAGCATGTTCATTATCATCATGCTAATTATCTTTATACTGCGTTTTCCTGAGGTTTTTCGCAATGGACTAACATGGACAGAAAGAACACATCAGCGAAAATGCTGCCCTGTACTTGTATTGTGCTTTCACTGCAGAAACGCTCTCAAGTCTACAGTGAAAATGTAGAATAAAATATGCGGTGACCAGATGGAAGGTAACGCTGCAGTTGGGATTGCAGGGTGCAAACAGCGCAGACTTGTCACGGTCTCTGGGCACGAGGGCGCAGCGCTGGTGCTGTCCCACGTTACCACCACTGGTACCGGTGATGAGGGGGCTGCACAAATGTTGGTGGTGATTGTTCCCCCGGGGCGCTTCCCCTATACTGTGCCGACTGGTGGTGTTTGGGGCGCCCTGATGTTGTCGGTGCAGAGTCAGACACAGAAACGGTTGTAAAGTTGAACTTTTACTTCCATGGGTGTGGAGGCACAAATGCTTAAACAGTTTCTTCAATACAAAACAACGGGGTACGCCTGGTGACACAGCAAAGTCCTGGGGTGCAGGGTAGACTTGATGAAAGGTGTTCCTAGCCCCTTATACTTCAGTGTTACAGCCCTAAGGTGCGTCTGGGCTCCTATTTGGCTCATAGGAGGATGCCCACCATGATACTAGTACATAATATTCCCCACTCACGTTATGTGGTCCTGATAGCTCAGAGTTTCGGGGTACAATAGTCAGGGTGGCAGGATATTCCACAGGTCTGGCCTTGGCCCCTGGATCCTGTGATACTTGCTATGGAGCACGTGTTCCAGAATGTTCTCTCCACAGTCTCATGCTGACAAGATAATGATGCTTGACTTCCTTCAGGGCGATGGCTAGGCAGACAGGGGACAGGATCTTCTGAATAGCTGGAGTATGTCAGCTCTCCAACCTTCCTGGGCCTGTCTAGGACTTGAGATTCCTGCACTAAACTCACTGCTTTCTTCACAGGACATCACACTTATCTCCTCACCTCCTCCTCCTAACACTCCACACTTCTAACTCCTCACACGCAGGACCTTCCTGCAGGGGTGTTACCATGGGGACCCAGTGATCAGCTGACTCCTCCCCTTTTCCCAGGCGATGTCCTCCCATTGGACATTTGGTTACTATTCAATCCTATGGGAGGTGTAATGCATGTGTGAGGCTCACTAGGTGGCGCTGTGTTGTGTGAGACTCAGGACCCCCTGCTATGTCACACAGGCTATGAAGCAACAGGAAATAATACAATGCACAGAGATCACCCTCAGCCCAGCCATAGCCAGCTCTGGGATGCCACAAATACTGATTCATAGTTTGTATCAGGACAGGAAGAAAAAGCTTTTGGTTGGGTGATCAAAAAAGCAAAGAAAAGGCTGTGGGAACGAGAGTAAAAATGTGATAAAAAAAAATGAAAGCATTTGGTGAAATTATAACCTGAGTTTTCAGGCTGCATTATCACATTTTCTACCTATTTTTCCACAGGCTTTAAGTACACTGGATAAGGCTGGGGCCCCACGTGGCGTAAACACCGCTGTTTGCCGGTGGTAGAAAGGCTGTGAAACAAAATGCAGCATTTTACAGTCACTGTGTATTGGATGGGATTCTAGCAGTAAAATACCGTTGCAGTTTTGGAAATGGCAGCATGTTAATTATACCTACAGAAACGCCAGCGGTTTCCCCATACCGTGTTTCCCCGAAAATAAGACACCCCCGAAAGTAAGGCATAGGAGAGGTTTCGGAGAATTGCCTAATATAAGGCATCCCCAAAAAGTAAGGCGTATGTTTGTGGCATCCCAGAGCTGGCTATGGCTGGGCTGAGGGTGATCTCTGTGCATTGTATTATTTCCTGGTGCTTCATAGCCTGTGTGACATAGCAGGGGGTCCTGAGTCTCACACAACACAGCGCCACCTAGTGAGCCTCACACATGCATTACACCTCCCATAGGATTGAATAGTAACCAAATGTCCAATGGGAGGACATCGCCTGGGAAAAGGGGAGGAGTCAGCTGATCACTGGGTCCCCATGGTAACACCCCTGCAGGAAGGTCCTGCGTGTGAGGAGTTAGAAGTGTGGAGTGTTAGAAGGAGGAGGTGAGGAGATAAGTGTGATGTCCTGTGAAGAAAGCAGTGAGTTTAGTGCAGGAATCTCAAGTCCTAAACAGGCCCAGGAAGGTTGGAGAGCTGACATACTCCAGCTATTCAGAAGATCCTGTCCCCTGTCTGCCTAGCCATCGCCCTGAAGGAAGTCAAGCATCATTATCTTGTCAGCATGAGACTGTGGAGAGAACATTCTGGAACACGTGCTCCATAGCAAGTATCACAGGATCCAGGGGCCAAGGCCAGACCTGTGGAATATCCTGCCACCCTGACTATTGCACCCCGAAACTCTGAGCTATCAGGACCACATAACGTGAGTGGGGAATATTATGTACTAGTATCATGGTGGGCATCCTCCTATGAGCCAAATAGGAGCCCAGACGCACCTCAGGGCTGTAACACTGAAGTATAAGGGGCTAGGAACACCTTTCATCAAGTCTACCCTGCACCCCAGGACTTTGCTGTGTCACCAGGCGTACCCCGTTGTTTTGTATTGAAGAAACTGTTTAAGCATTTGTGCCTCCACACCCATGGAAGTAAAAGTTCAACTTTACAACGTTTCTGTGTCTGACTCTGCACCGACAACATCAGGGCGCCCCAAACACCACCAGTCGGCACAGTATAGGGGAAGCGCCCCGGGGGAACAATCACCACCAACATTTGTGCAGCCCCCTCATCACCGGTACCAGTGGTGGTAACGTGGGACAGCACCAGCGCTGCGCCCTCGTGCCCAGAGACCGTGACAAGTCTGCGCTGTTTGCACCCCCGCAATCCCAACTGCAGCGTTACCTTCCATCTGGTCACCGCAAGAAAAACTGGCGTCACGAACAGGATACGGGTGTGTGCCATTTTGAGAAAGTCGCCACGAAAAGTGCGCCAAATTGTCTCCAGAGCATCGGTCTTTATTGTGGACTTTGCTAAGATCAAGTTTATTCCCTGAGAGTGCTTGCCACAAAGAGGGGAGCCCTATACCCCTGAAGTAAGCCCTAAAGACTGTCCTCTCAGTGTGTTACAGCCCTGGAAGAGTTAAAACGCCCAGGACTTGTTTGCTGCGCCACATCGCTGTGTAAGAACGCCCACAAAGGGTTAGCTGTACCTTGCAAAAGTGCGGGAGATTTTTAGCACTGCCCATGAGGCCAGGAGACCCATCTGCCGCCATCTTAGGAGAGCCCAGAATGCTGAGCGCAATGCTCCAGCGCACCCATACAAGAAAGTGAAAGGCGAACGTGCCAGCGCTATTTCTGACTCTCCGATGCCGCATCACCGTCCCTGCTGTGCACCACTGATCTCTGGTCCACGCTGCAGTTGCTGTCAGTGAGTACTGTGCCTCCCTGTCCTTGTCTTCAGTCCTCCCACGGCCCCAGCGAGTGTTTTCCGTGTACCGTGTCCGTGGGGAGTGCCACCATTAAAGAGGGGGAGCACACCGTCAGCCTGCATCACAGTGACTCTGTTAATAGCTACAGCATTCTTAAAGGGACAGCATTCCAAGTTGTAGTCTCCATTCCCTGCCAGCAAGCAGTTGAGTTTCTTAAAGAGACGGCGACCTAATTTCAGTCATACCTGCAAACAACATGACTGAGCAAAGTGACATTGTGCCATCTGTTTCTAGTGATCCAGCAGTGCCCATGGCGAGCAGCCTACCATTCTCCATGCCATTTTACCCTGGCGCACCATGGCTGCCGCGCTACAAAGGGGAGGCGCATACCCTCAGGGACTTTCGTGAGAAGATGCTGTCTCTCTTCCAGTTCTATCCTCTGAATACAGAACAGCAGATACAGATCCTGCTGGGCCAGCTTGAGGGTGCTGCAGCTAGGGAGGTCAAATCCTGGCCTGCCTCTGACAAAAGAACCCCTGGGCAAATTCTGGACAAACTCCAGGTGAACTTTGACGTGCGATCTGTCTCCGAGGTAAAGATGCGCTTCTTTTCCAGACGACAACTACCTGGTGAGACCCTGCGGGACTATGCTTTATCCCTCCAAGAGGCATTCAGAGCTGTGGTGCAAGTGGATCCACGTGAAAATGTGGACTCTGATAAAATCTTGCTTGACCGCTTCATAGAAGGGGCGGGTACCACATTGCTCCAGAGTCAGTTGCGAATGCTTGCTGCACAACATCCCAGCATCACGTTTGCTGACTTCAAGGCCCTTGCCATCCAGGTCTTGGGACAGGAGCAGCCCCAGCCGAGCCCAGTCATCTGTGCTCCCTCACCTGGACCCTCAACAAGCATTGCTCCAGTTGTCCTGCCACTACCTCTGGGTACCTCACCTGCTGCCCAAACTGCGCAGACTACACCAGCAGACTCCAGAGATGACCTTCTGGCCCGAGTGGATCATCTGACCCGTGCCATGGAACAGATCACCGTCCGTCTAGATCGTCTGACCCAGCCGTCTTCATCGTCCAGTGATCCTTTGCGAAGTCTCAACTTCTCACCTGAGTCGCCACCCAGACGTCCGTCTTCAGTGAAACCTCCGCAGAGTGAGAGGCCATACTGTACCTATTGCCATAGATATGGACACACCAGGCCTCAGTGTTTTCAGTTAAACGGGCCACCCCCGAGGCAGCGGGCCGCCCCTCGGGAGGAAAGAAGAAGGGCCCAGGTGAATCTTCAGTGCCATTGTCACGCTTCGTCTCAGCCTGCCCACACATCACAATCCGGGTGAACGGCGTCCCTCTGACAGCGTTGGTGGACACTGGATCTCAGGTAACAACCCTGCGCAAGCAGGTGTTCCTTGAACATTGGGACTTAGGTGTGTTGAATAGAACACCTGACACATGGATAAATCTGTGTGCCAGCAATGGACAGCCCATACCACAGCAGGGTTATTGGGAACCCACTATCCAGATTGGGGACTTGAAACTGCCTAGACAGGGTGTAATTGTCACTGATGTAGAGGATGATAGGTTTGCAGTTGTAATATTAGGCATGAATGTTTTACGCCATTGCTTTGCAGAAGTGTTGGATGCCTTGCATGCCTCTCTCCTTACAGCTTCTCCCAGTGACCAGCAGACCATTCAGCGGGCCATTCGTGTACTCAATGCCCAGCACAAGTTCGCCAACAAACAAGGTGAAATTGGTCGAGTCCGGATCCAAGATACCCGTCCAGTAACCCTGCAGCCTGGAACAGAAACTATGGTGTGGTGCCGTGCCCGTCCGGGCATAGAAAATCAGGACTATGAGGCCTTGCTACAACCCATACAGATAGATGGCCAACCACTTGTCATGGCTGCCCGCAGCCTTGTCACAGTTTCCAATGGACGTGTTCCTGTCCGCTTAGTCAACTTGGGCGATGCTCCCGTGAACCTCCACAAGTTCCACTCTGTGGCCCTGCTACACCGGTTAGCACCAGAAGACATTCTCTCTGGTGATTCTACCGCCACACAGCGTTCCACCCAAGCTGCTGAGAACATTCAGAATGGAGCCACGAAGTCCTGGTGGGATGAACTGAACGTGGGAGACGCCAATACCCCTATAGAGCACATCAATGGGGTTTGCAATGTGGCCAAGCGTTACCAACAGGCATTCAGCAAACACCCATTGGACTTTGGTAAGACCACGACCATACAACATCGCATTCTGACTGGCGACCACCATCCAATCAAGGAGCGTCACCGTCCAATACCACCAGCGATGTACCAACCGGTGAAAAAGTTGATCCAAGAGATGCGAGATGCTGATGTCATCCGGGAGAGTAACAGTCCCTGGGCAGCCCCGCTAGTCCTTGTCAAGAAGAAAGACGGAACCCTACGATTTTGTGTGGACTATCGTAAACTCAACAACGTCACGCACAAAGACGCATACCCATTGCCGCGGATTGAGGAATCTCTAACGGCTTTGGGATCAGCTACCTGTTTCTCGACCCTGGACTTAACCAGTGGATACTGGCAAGTCCCTATGGCGCCTGAAGATCGTGAAAAGACTGCGTTTACGACCCCGATGGGACTCTTTGAATTCAATAGTATGCCATTTGGGCTATGTAATGCCCCAGCCACATTCCAACGGCTTATGGAGAGGTGCCTCGGCCATGAGAATTTCCAGAGTGTGCTACTGTACCTGGACGATGTTATTGTATTCTCCCGGACATACCAAGAACACCTTCGTCACCTGTCCGAGGTATTCAAGGTACTTATACAGCACGGCCTAAAGTTGAAGCCCTCCAAGTGCTACCTGTTGAAACCCCAAGTTCACTACCTTGGGCATGTCGTGAGCGCACAAGGCGTCCAACCTGATCCTGAAAAGATCACTGCAGTCCAGAACTGGCGAAGACCAACTACCGTCAAAGAAGTCCGAAGCTTCCTTGGATTCGCAGGTTACTACCGGCGTTTCATACCACACTTCGCCCAAGTAGCCGAGCCTCTGAACGAGTTGTTGCGCGGTTGTCCCAGAGAAAACTACAACCGAAAGCTTCCGGTAGACTGGACAGCGCGTCAAGAGGAAGCCTTTCAAGCGCTTAAAGCACTTCTGACGCAACCACCAATTCTAGCCTATCCCGACTACAGTCAGCCATTCCGCTTGTACACAGATGCAAGTCACCAAGGTTTGGGTGCAGTGTTGTCCCAGGTTCAGGACAACAAAGAGCGAGTCATCGCCTACGCCAGCAGGAGTCTGAGAGGCGCGGAGAAGAACGACCAGAACTATAGTTCTTTCAAACTCGAACTTCTGGCGCTTGTCTGGGCCGTGACAGAGAAGTTTAAAGACTACCTGGCTGCCACACCCTTTACCGTGTACTCAGATAACAATCCGTTGGCGCATCTGGACACTGCTCGACCGGGAGCCCTTGAACAACGGTGGGCCTCAAGACTCGCGAATTACAAGTTCTCTGTCAAGTATCGCAGTGGCAAGTCCAACGCTAACGCTGATGCACTCTCAAGGTTGCCTGTGGGAGAAGAACCACCCCGAGAAGACATCTGGGAAGAGGTGGAGATGCCACCATTCTACAACAAGTTTGCCCAACAGGTTGCTATTGGTGTCCCTGTAGAAGGAGAATCTCTGGCGAAAACAGCTGCCGAATCCCTCCAGGAGCCATCTCTGTGGAAAACGTTCCAAGAAGAGAGCAGAGTTTTAGGAGAATTGTCAGATTTCCTGCTTACAGGAAGAATACCAACCCGTGTAAAGAGAGGTCTTCATGACGTGGAATTAAAACGCCTTTGGCGACAGAGGAAGCGCCTGTTTGTCCAACGAGGCCTTCTACTTAGAAACACTCTTGATCCTGTCACAGTTGAAAGGCTTCATCAGATCCTCGTACCAAGAAGAGACGCACAGATGATACTTGAGGCGTATCATGACAGATCCGGTCACTTCGGGGTACAAAAGACCGAAGCTACCATCCGTCGTCGCTTCTATTGGGTTGGGATGAGGAGTGACATTGAGAGTTGGTGCCGAGAGTGTCCCGCCTGTAGTATCACCAAGGAAGGTCGAAGAGATCAGAAGGCCCCTCTACATCCAATTAAGACTCAAAAGCCGTGTGAAATTGTTGCTCTGGACCATGTGAAGTTGGGTCCCACACGTTCCGGCTACAGCTACGCTCTGACGATGGTGGATCATTACTCCAAGTTCCTTGTCATCATGCCTGTCAGAGATCTTACAGCAAGAACTACGGCTGAGACCTTCTACGCAGAGTTTGTCCGCCATTACGGTTGTCCTGAGCATATCCTCACCGACCGTGGATCGGCGTTTGAATCCCAATTGTTCCGTGAGCTGTGTCAGTTCCAAGACTGCAAGAAGTTGCGAACCACAGCGTATCACCCTCAAGGGAATGGTATGTGCGAGAAGGCAAATCAAGTGATCATCGGCATGCTAAGAACAGCCGCAGTTACACCTGGTGTTGAGTGGCCTGAGCGTATCAAGGACTTGGCCTATATTTACAACAACACACCCCAAACATCTACGGGATACGCACCATTTTATCTAATGTTTGGAAGACAAGGTCAACTTCCTTCAGACTTAACCCTTGGTGTGAAGGTCCCTGACACCATCAATCCACTACCCATAACAGACTGGGTTGTTGAACACCGCCGACGTATGGAGGAAGCTAAAGAGATAGTTGAAACGCGCATGGATGAGGTTCGTAGGAGACAACAGGAGGATTACAACCATCACGCTCATGCAGCGCCCCTGAAAGTTGGCGACCGTGTATGGTTAAGGAATAACCATCGGAATGGGAAATTGGATCCATTCTGGGAGAAAGAACCATACAGTGTCATCTCCATACCATATCCTGAATCCGACGTGTATGAGATCTCTAAACCTGGGAGACAGCCCCAAGTAGTACACCGAAACCGTCTGAAGCTGTGCCTTAAAGAAGGACTACCCACAGAGGTGCCCCCAGCTGAGACAACGAGTACAGAGATCTTGTCACCTTCTGAAGCGAAAGAGAGACCCCCAACATTAACTGAGCTTATGTGGGCGCCTAAACTACTACCATTTAGCTGTTATCCACCAATTGCTCTAGTGCAAGAGAACCCTTCGACAGATGATTTAACTGATTTCAGTGACTCTGTTCCTGATTCAAATCTCGTTCCACTTAGGCGTTCTGAGCGTACCACAAAAGGCATACCTCCAACACGCTATAGTGATGCCATGGCTGTCCTTGGGTAAAAGAGGTTAACTGTCTCTGCTTCTGTATATATGTTATTCCTGCTCTGATTACATTAATGTTTTTCCTGTGTGTATATATAGTATATATATAATATCTTGCCATGTAATATAGTATTTACATTTATATGCAACAATCCAAGCCATAGTGCCTGGCTCACCGAGCCAAGGAAGTTCTGTTACCCCATTGCGGTATGGACATTCGTGCTAGAGTGCCTACTGTTCCTTACAGAATAATCTCATGATAATGGACACTCACAAAATTTGTGCCAGAGAGCCTCTGGACCCATTTGCACTTTATTCGTATTTATTAACGTTATGTTACATTTCTCACCTTCACCCCAGCCCGTCGCCGAGGTCTGCTCAGTGAAAGAGGGGGGAGTATGTGGCATCCCAGAGCTGGCTATGGCTGGGCTGAGGGTGATCTCTGTGCATTGTATTATTTCCTGTTGCTTCATAGCCTGTGTGACATAGCAGGGGGTCCTGAGTCTCACACAACACAGCGCCACCTAGTGAGCCTCACACATGCATTACACCTCCCATAGGATTGAATAGTAACCAAATGTCCAATGGGAGGACATCGCCTGGGAAAAGGGGAGGAGTCAGCTGATCACTGGGTCCCCATGGTAACACCCCTGCAGGAAGGTCCTGCGTGTGAGGAGTTAGAAGTGTGGAGTGTTAGGAGGAGGAGGTGAGGAGATAAGTGTGATGTCCTGTGAAGAAAGCAGTGAGTTTAGTGCAGGAATCTCAAGTCCTAGACAGGCCCAGGAAGGTTGGAGAGCTGACATACTCCAGCTATTCACAAGATCCTGTCCCCTGTCTGCCTAGCCATCGCCCTGAAGGAAGTCAAGCATCATTATCTTGTCAGCATGAGACTGTGGAGAGAACATTCTGGAACACGTGCTCCATAGCAAGTATCACAGGATCCAGGGGCCAAGGCCAGACCTGTGGAATATCCTGCCACCCTAACTATTGCACCCCGAAACTCTGAGCTATCAGGACCACATAACGTGAGTGGGGAATATTATGTACTAGTATCATGGTGGGCATCCTCCTATGAGCCAAATAGGAGCCCAGACGCACCTTAGGGCTGTAACACTGAAGTATAAGGGGCTAGGAACACCTTTCATCAAGTCTACCCTGCACCCCAGGACTTTGCTGTGTCACCAGGCGTACCCCGTTGTTTTGTATTGAAGAAACTGTTTAAGCATTTGTGCCTCCACACCCATGGAAGTAAAAGTTCAACTTTACAACCGTTTCTGTGTCTGACTCTGCACCGACAACATCAGGGCGCCCCAAACACCACCAGTCGGCACAGTATAGGGGAAGCGCCCCGGGGGAACAATCACCACCAACATTTGTGCAGCCCCCTCATCACCGGTACCAGTGGTGGTAACGTGGGACAGCACCAGCGCTGCGCCCTCGTGCCCAGAGACCGTGACAAGTCTGCGCTGTTTGCACCCCGCAATCCCAACTGCAGCGTTACCTTCCATCTGGTCACCGCATGTTCCCGAACAGAACATACGGTATATACGATATGTGAGGCCGCGGGAGAACCCCACAATCTCTGCTATCATTATACTCCGGGGTCTTTTCAGACCCCGGAGTATAATAACCGGCGGCCCAGGGGAGGTGAGCGAACATAAAAAACTATGTGCTTACCTGTCCTACGCTTCTCCAGGCTTCGGGCCTGTTTGGTGACGTCGCAGACGTCAGCGGACGTCATTTTGCGTCGCGACGCCGGCCGGATCATGTGACGCGGCCTGGTCTAACAGTGAAGAAGGCCGGAGTAACGCACGGGCATGCACCGGAGCGAGGAACAGGTAAGCAACGTTGTTTTTTTATGTTTCTATCCTCCCCTGGGTCTCCGATCATTATACTCTGGGGTCTGAAAAGACCCCACAGTATAATAATTGTTCATGGGTGGTCCACTATGGGGCAAACTACTGTGTGCAGGGGCCACTATGGGGAATGATACTGTGTGCAGGGGCCACTATGGGGAATGATACTGTGTGCAGGGGCCACTATGGGATATGATACTGTGTGCAGGGGCCACTATGGGGCATGATACTGTGTGCAGGGGCCACTATGGGGCATGATACTGTGTGCAGGGGCCACTATGGGATATGATACTGTGTGCAGGGGCCACTATGGGGCATGATACTGTGTGCAGGGGCCACTATGGGGCATGATACTGTGTGCAGGGGCCACTATGGGATATGATACTGTGTGCAGGGGCCACTATGGGATATGATACTGTGTGCAGGGGCCACTATGGGGCATGATACTGTGTACAGGGAAATTAATGGTTTGGATTGTTATGATGATGTCCTAGAAGATGATGACATAACTGTCATTGAATAAATTTTACTTTCTATTCGTACCGTAAATATTGGTAAATGTACCATACTGTTAATTGTTGTACATGGAAATAATGGTACGGTAGTAAGAAATTCTTGATAGGATTCACAGTTTGTCTGGTTATGCTGGTTTGTGATGACAACTACATTACCGTACAGTACCGTATATAATAAATGTTCATTTTTTTTGTTCAGCAATAAATGTGAATTCTTCTTCATTGAAAAAAAAATAAGACATCCCCTGAAAATAAGACACAGCACATCTTTGGGAGCAAAAATTAATATAAGACGCTGTCTTATTTTCGGGGGAAACAGGGTAGGTATAATTGAAGCAGAAACTCTGCGAACTTTCTGTGAAAAGCGCTGTGGGAAATACCGTGCTGCATTGCCGCTGCAGTTTTTCCCACAGTGCTTGTTGCTGCAAGACGATACGTGGGGCTTTAGCCTAAAATCTAATCAAATTATTGCAGTTTTTATGATGTTTTTGCTTTGTCTACATTTTCTCCACATTTTTGATCAATCAATCAAAAAATTCCTAACCATTATTCTATCTGCATTTTCACTGGGGCATTAACAGTGAAAACAAAATAAAAATCTATGCTATGAGTTTTTTTGCTGAGATTTCCTTGACCCTCATGTTTATTTACAAAAAATGCGCCTTTTCTGTGCCTTTCTATGGCTCAAAAAACTGCAGCCAAAATGGCAATAAAAAACACTGTGTTTCCACAATGTGGGGCTTTAGTCTTAGGGTAAGTTCACATCTGCCCTCAGGGATTCCGTTTCCCATTCCGCTTTAAAAATTCAGCAGGACTTTTCTTTCCGCATTTTTTGGGTGGAAACTAGGAGTCAACCCAGTGGACCCCATTATAGTCTATGGGGTCTGCGGGTTTCCGTGGGTATCCGCTTTTAGGCTAAGGCCCCACATTGCGGAAATGCAGCTTTTTTGTTACAGATTTTGTTGCGGTTTTTTGAGCCAAGAATGGCTGCAAAAGGAATGGGAAATATATAGGAAGCTCTTATACTTCTACCTTTTGCTCAATCCACTCCAGGCTTTGGCTCAAAAACCCGCAACAAAATCTGCAACAAAAAAAGCTGCGTTTCCACAACGTGGGGCCTTAGCCTTAAAGAGGATTGGGTTTCTGTTTTTCGGGTCCCCAAGCGCAGATGTGAACCTAGACTTACCTGTAAAATCAAATACCAGAGCACCAAAACTACATGTATTTTTTCTAATGGAATTTTATCTGCACAGTTTGATTGCGCCATCAAGATATGTTCAGCATTGAAAGGGTGTTTGTGATTACAGGTTGGGGGTGTGGCCAGCTAATTAAGACTTCTGAAACACAGCTGTCCAGTAGAAGGGCAGTTTAGTGGGTTTGTTTGAGGTGATGTCAGGGATGCACCAAAACCTTTGGAGGAGGCCTGTGAGGAGCAACTGAGAAATATGTAAGTGAACCTTGTGCAAAATGCAGCAGAAAACACAACCCCAAAAAATACTTGTTTTTCTGCTGTATCTTTTGCTTAAATCTCTTGAGGAAAATGTGGCATATTTGTAGGTAAAGCTTAACATATTGCTTTTTATAAAATAGAGGTTTTTCTGCAATGAATAAGAGATTTTTGCTTTTTATTTCTATGGAAATGAGCGAAGAGTGCATGGGTGGCATGCTCTGGGGTGGTTGAGCATTGTGGCTTCTTCCTCTTGTTTGGTTGGAGGCAGGGGAAAGCTTGAATTAAGTCAGTGTTCATGAAGGGGTACTGAGTGAGAAGAAAATCTTGCTGTGATGTTCAGTTGCCCCACTGATGCACTCTTATGTTAGGCTCACACTAGCATTTGTGTTTCTGTCCTTTGGGTCTACATGGGGACCTGAAAGATGGAGTCCCTGTCAGCTTAAAAAGCTGTTACATGCAGAAACCCACGGACCCCATAGACTATAATGAGATTCACTGATTATTTTTATACTGAACCCGGTGGAGAGAAAAGTCCTCCTTGCAGGACTTTTCTCTCCGATTTTAGGTGGTTTCTGCGTCAGAGACCCTAACGCTAGTGTGATTCCAGCCATAGATCATTTGCATAAAAATTAAAAGCAGCCATTCTATGAACAAATTATAGCACTGTGTTCATGGATCTGAGCACTATTTTGTACTCTTTCCATTGCAGGTGTATGTGGCTTTTTTTTTTTCCCCCCTTCCAAAAGGCCTAACCTCTTATTATTTGCTGGACGAACTGTACATTGCAATGATACCATTAAATTTTCCATATGATGTACTGGGAATCTGGGGAAAAAAAAATTCAATTGCGCCACTTTATGGGTTTTGTTTTTATGGCCAAAATGGCATGTTACCTATATTCTGTAGGATGCCAAATATATAAAGTTTTGGTCCTGTTTGAATACATTAAATAAATCCAAATGTACTTTTTATACCATTTTTGGGGAATGTATCAAGTTTTGGTGGGGGGGGGGGTGTGTGTGTGTGTTTGTGTGTTTTTTTTTTTTTTTTTTTTTTTTTTTTTTTTCCGGCAAACTGGTGGAAAAAAAAACAAAGTAGCTCTTTTGACTGTATTGTTGTTCGATTCCCTAGGGGTTTTGAACCCCAGGGAGTGTGATCACTAATATAATTCTCTGCAATGCTAATGCACTACATTGTGAAATGCTTACAGTTCTATTACGGGCTGCCTCTAATAGAATCATATTGAAGACAGGCCTGGGAGCCTTCAATAGGCTCCTGGCTGACTAGGCAACAGATGGCCACCCCAAAATGATAGTGCCCATCATGTTCAACTGAGCCATTAACAGAGTTAATGCCCACGATTTATCTTCATTTATGCCAGAAATCTGGTGTAAATGATGGGGGCGGTGTGTGGATATGTACACCAGCTACAAACTGGCATACATTTCCCTCAAGGTGCAGTGGAGGGTGTGCCTCATTTACAAGGTTGTGTGCGCCTCGTCATATGAGACGCACTCTCCACTGTCTCCGGGGCTATGAAGACTAGGGTGTGTAGGAAAAAAGACTAAATCTGTAGACAATACAGAGTCTATGCTGCTAGAGTTTTGTATACCTGGTTTATTCATTTTTGCCTTGTGTTACAGCCTACTCAATGGTGCCTCATTGCCTACTGCTGCGGTAATTGATTTTTGTATCTGCTGTTGTTTCTACGGTATAATCAGTGTCTGTCTTGCCCATTGGAGGGCCGCTTTCCAGCAGAAGCCTTCCCACGTGCATCCGGTGGTCCCCAGTGTCCTCATCTTGCCATTGCTATCTGTGGCTGATGTTGCGTGATCCTGGGGTCACTGCTGAAGCCTGTGATTGGGCCTCAGCGGTTATGTGGTGTCCCTTGTGACCACTGAAGCCCAATCACAGGCCTCAGTGATGACCTCTGGGATGCGTGATATCAGCCACAGTCCTAAAGAGCAAGCTGGAGACAATTGAACAACCCAAGGATGTCAGCGAAAGGTGGAGCAAGGTGAGTATAACTGTTTATGTTCTCTCACCCCTACTTAATATACTCTTCAGACCCCAGAGTACAATAACACTGAAATGAACTTGAGGGCCAAACCTCATGAATATTCGTCAAAACTAATTTCGAGAGGTTCGTTTGAAGTGGCTTGAGGCTCTTGGGAGCATATTGTACTGGAGGCGGCACTGTGGAGCATTATATGGGGGGGGATGTGGGCAGTATATTATACTGTGTGGGGCCACTCTGGAGCATTATACCGGGGGGGGCTCTTGGGAGCGTATTGTGTGGGGCCACTGTAGATCATTATACTGGGGGCAGGGCACTGTTGGGAGCCTATTATACTTGTGTGGGGAGTATATTATCCTGTGTGGGGACACTGGAAAATTATACTGGGGGGGCACTGTGGGGAGCCTATTACACGGGGGGGGGGGGCTCTGGGGATTATATTATACTGTGTAGGGCATTATACTGTGGGGAGCATTATATACCATGATGGACCACTGTGGAGTATTATATATCATGTGGGGGCTCGAAATTCTTGATAGGATCCCTGTGCATCACAGTTCCCTCACTAAAATCTTGCATGTGCATGGGGTGTTCCATGGCCATGTAATTTTCCATACAGTATTGTATTGTATAGCTTTTCTTATTGTGGCCATGGTTCTAGATGTTCACATTTGAAACAAAGAAATATACCCTTTCGTGATTATTTTAACTTCTCCTTTCTTGTAGGTATCAAGATTGGAGCAGAACTCAGACAAACTAGAAACCACCACCAATCTGCAACAAGATGGTACATCCATTAGTTTTCATATGTCTGTCGTCCCTAACACAAGATATAGAAGATAACAGTACTTTGTTTCCAATCACTATTACCCTAATTTAAAGCTTAAAAATTTTTTTTTTTAATCCCTTAAAATTATGAATCAAGGTTTTTAAGCACTGGCAGGGAAAGTGTATGTTGGCAGTGGTGATTTGTTTATTTTCTTAATCCTAGTGTTTATGAAATGGTAGGGTGACATAGGTTCTGCTCAAGGTATTCCTGTCTCTTCTTAACTTTTCTGGTGAAGACCATCCCAGTAGTCCATATTTCCTAAGAATATTGTGTATGTCATAGACTTGTTTTCATGTACATTGGACTTGTTTATTTACTAGGGCAATGTTGCCTAATGATCCCATAACACCATATTTAGAATGGCAATCGAAAGCCGAAACCCACCAATTTCTCTAGTCTTCCTCCCATGACAGCACCACATGAAGGTTGACACTGCTTCCTATAGGGATAGAAAACAGAGGTTAGGAGAAACCCTTCCTCTTTGTAAGACATTGTTTCCTGAGATGGTGTGGACATATGATCTTGGTTGTTTACTGGGAGGGGATTGACTTGCTCCTCCTTCCCCCTGCCAGGTCTCCTGGTCCCAGTACCTTTTTTCCTCCTGCACCCTTGGTTGCAAAGCCAAATGTGCTATGACAGGCTTCAGTCCCTATTTGTGCTCCCAGCCAGTTATTTTACCCTTCTCTGGGTAGTCCTGGATGTATGCTGCTGCCTTTGGCTCGAGCTCTGAATTTTTGGTATGTGGAACACATGCTGAGGTGCCTCCTTGACGTGTGATGATATCAGCACGCACTGGTTTCCATTACTTACTTCTGGTCTTGGGTCCTAGAAGTCACTTTGACAAGCCTCTGGTGCTCCAATACCTGGGAGAATGCCATCGGAAGCAACCTATAAGAAGGAGGCCACCCAGAAGGAGCCCTGCTATTAGTGGAAAAAGTTGCGCTGTACCAGTGCCACAACTAATTTTGCCACCCAACCTGAGAACTACTACCTAAGGTAGGACAAATACTCTATCATGCCTAAATGTGAATGGTCTCAAAATCTGTAGCACCCAGTGGGAGGCAACAGTAAAGATGCTTCCTAGTATTCCTTCTGTCTAGTGATGAGCGAACCCGAACTACAAATTTCGGGTTCGTGTTGAACTTTGTGGGTTTGGGAACCCGAACTTCAGCGCTGAAGTTCGAGTTCAGGTTTGGCTTATCTCTAAAGCTGGATGGTTGACTGCTGAGCAGCCAAACAACCAGCTTTAAGCCCACAGACATGCCCAGTATGGGCATGGCTGTGATTGGCCAGGCGGGACATGTGACCCCTCTGTATAAGAGGCAGGGTCACAGGTCCTGTCGTCATTCCAGCTAGGTAGGGAGAGGCTGCAGCTGGAGATGGGGACAGTCAGGGCCTTAGCTAAATTTAATAATTCAGGGCAGTGCAGCTAGGTAGGGAGAGGAGCCTGATACTGTGAGGGACAGTTAGCCTAGAAGTAGTAATTGCCCTTTTCAGGGCAGTGACAGTAAACTGCATGTGTACCCATACAGTCTCCTAGCGCATACTTTGACTCACATGGTGGATGAGTATCTGTCAACATGTCTCCTGGTACTGAGCGATGGTCCTCCACGTTCAATTTCTGGGTTGGTAAATTGAACATGTGGCCAGAACTTGCCCTCTATGCCTTGGAGTTGCTGGCCTGCCCAGTCCTATCAGAACGTGTGTTCAGCACTGTAGGGGGTGTTATCACCGACAAGAGGATCAACCTATCCACAGCTAACGTGGACATACTTGAGATCATTAAGATGAACCAGGCATGAGTGGTTAAAGTGTTGGCTACCTCTTCCACTTATACCACCTCCTCCCCCTGGACCTCTACCACCTGTTTCAAATTTTTTTAGTTTTTAATTTTTAATTATTATTTTTTTTAAGTACTTTCTCTACCCCATTTTTTGCAGGACACTTGCCCTGTTATTACCCCCATTTTGCAGCCCTCTAGCCCTTACTATCGCCATTTTGACTTCAATGGGCAAAGTTCGGCTCAACACTACTTCTCTCCCTTATTTTTGTCAGGAAGATGAGGCCCCACTCCTTCATGAGGAACTTATATGAAGAGTGAACAAGCTTCTAGATTTCCTGGTGATCCAGTTCTGAATTTATAAGAAGGTCCAGGTCATTACTAGAACCTGTCTCTTGTTCCTTCAGAACAATCATAAATCTGCCTTTAAACAGGTTCCACAAGTGCCACTATTTCAAGAAGGAGTCAATAAAATCAACAATTCCCCCCCACATAAGCAAACATTTTCTGATGGTAACGATGTAATTTAAGGATGCCTACTGATCTGTTCCCATTCACTTGACTTACCAGAAATGTGAGATTTACTGTAGGGTGAGATCAAAAAAAATCACATGTCTACAGTTCACAATCCTCCCTTTTGGCATTAGTTCAGCTCCTTTGGATTTTAACAAAATTGGTCATATCATGGAAGATGAGAAATAATGATGGTATCTGGATGATCTTTTGATTATGGTATTTAATTTTTAGAACTGCACATACAGAAGACATGCCAAGTGCTCCAGAATCTGGGCTGGATAATATATCTAGAATTCTCTATCCTTTTAGAAAAATATCTTCCTTCCTTCTAAAATCAAAACTTCACTAAATTGGTGGATATCGTAAAAAAAAAAAAAAAGTGCTGTGGTATCATCCCTCTTTAGTAATGGATGCCAGCGACAGAATATGGGGAGCATGCACAGAGGACCATACTTTTTAAAGGAAGTGGTCTTAGAAGTTAAGCCAGGAATCTTCAAACTTCTGGGAGCTTTACGTAGTCTGAAGACTTAGAACCATCAGAAGATCTAAGAAGTTCATGTCTGAATTTATTTAGAAAATGTGACAAGTCTCTCACCCTCACTACAAAGTGGGTATCCCACACAGAGACCTTCAGTTGCTCTCAGCAAAAATAACTTTTTGGACAGTGGGTGGGATTAGATGCATAGTCGAAATATCGACTGGCCAGTGGCGTAACTAGGAATGGCCGGGCCCCAAGGCGAACATTTGACATGGGGGGGGGGGGCCCCCCGAACCGGTTACGGGTCTCCAAACAGTAAAATATGCTCAACAGTGGCCCACATACAGCATTATATGCTCTACATTGTTCCCCCCACACACAATATAATATGCTCCACACAGTGGCCCCCTTTCCTTGGCTTCCTCGCTCCATCCTGCCGTCTTCAGGCCCTCTTCCGACGTCGCTGCTGAGGCCTGCGATTGGGCCTCAGTGGTCACGTGGGGGCGGCACTGACGTCATTACGCGTCTGTGCCCCATGTGACCGCTGGGGCCTAATCACAGGCCTCAGTCATGACTGGAGAGCGCTGGAGAGAACACTGTGCCCAGGAGAGGTGAGAATATGTATTATTTTCAGTCACCTCCCCTGGGCTGCCATCTATTGGAAAGGGGTCTGCAATATGCCAGGGCCCCTTTCCAATAACAGTATGTATAGCAGTCAGGGAACCAGGCTTTCCCGAAACGCTATCATAGTGGTCTGGGGTGTGGCCATCTCTAGCTGGCCGTGGACCCCGAACCCTGCCGGGTCCGGTTACTGTCGCACCACCTACGACCGTGATCGTTACGCAACTGGTTTGTGGGGTTCGCGGTAGCGGCTGCCACAGGGCTCCGGGCCCCCTAATGTCCCGGGCCCTGTAGCAGCCGCTACCGCTGCTACCCCGGTATTTACGCCCCTGCGACTGGCCTATGCCTTACCTCCAATTCCTCTGCTCCTGGGGGACTTACAAAAGGTCTTGTCAGATCCAGTCACTCCTCTGATATACTGGTCAAAGTGTAGCTGGTTGGGTCTCAAATTACCTGTAACTTTATGACAATAGGGGATATAGTTTACTCTTTCATGGTTGCTATTCCAGTCCTAGTGCTATACAGCTATGAAAACATAAACTATACTTCCCTATTGCCATAAAATAATCTACCCTTACACTGCTCAACTATCACATTAGGTGATTTTTGATCAATGATGGGAGGCTTATGAATTGCAATTCCTTCTGTTATTATGAAACAGGTGGCTTTGGCATGAGCTTTTGATTGCAGTTCCGATCATATAAACAATCAAAAGCTCTTGCCAAAAGCCACTCTTCTAATGATCACATAAAGAATTGCAATTCATAAGCCTTCCTTCATGTATCAAAATTGCCATTTGCTAGTGGGTTGAGGGTGAGGGTATTGGTGGTAGACGACTACTATATTTTACTTTAGAAGGTGGAGGTTTTCTTTAACTTGCTTGAGAGATGGGCAGTGTAATGGTAGGTTGTTAGTGAAACTATAACACATGCCCACCCCCCCCTTTCCTTCCCCCAGATAACTGTCTACAGAAGCAAATTTTAAGATTTAGATTTAAAATTTTCTAATACAGGTGTTTGAAATAGTAAAGCTATTTTACCTCCTTGCTGCTTTTCATTTGATTTCTATTTCTTTGGATGCTTCTACTTTGTTTGGGATGGCAAGAACTGTTGATCTATTTTTAACATATTTCAATCATAAATTTTATCTGTCTAATATTTGCAAAACGATCAATGTTTTTGATACTGTTCTAATGGTCAATGTATATGGGGCGTAGGAGTCTGGGTTAGAGGTGTCACTCCCTCTGACTTTTCGTTATTTTTCAGTATCATTGTCACATGGAGCGTCTGTCAGGTGACACGTCCACCCAGTCATTAACCAGTGACCACAATCCTAAACTTTTTTTTTTTTTTTTTTTTGAATCAGAGATTTTGTTTGACTCACTTTTTGACTCTGGGTGTTCCAACTAACATAAAGTAACACTTATTTTCTGGTGGTGCTTTTCTCCATCAAATCTCTCCAATTACTGACTTACAAGTCTCACCTTGCCCTGGTTTCATTTATTATTTATACACGTTATAAAGTAGAATTTAAATATGACCCTCCACAGACGGTTTACATCTGAGGAGGTATATGCCATATTTGTTCCCAGTCCACTAGTAGAGGTAGCAAACCAGATAACCCCTTTAAAAATATTTTGCTATCTTCATAGTGAATCAAACATTCAGAAGGTGATGTAAGATTAATGTGGATTCATCCCCAGATAACTATGGTGCCCCAGGTTCCTGAGTTTTTATAGCTGACAGGGCTACATATTGATACAACAGTTAAGGGAAGTAGACTGACTTTATTCTGATGTTGTCACTTCCAAATGCTTAGGGTGGGGGTAAAAGCCCTTTGCAGTGAGTCATTTGTAAAACCATACACTAAATTTACTAATCCTGACAATACATAACTTTTTTTTTTTTTTTTTTAAGACCTGCTTTGTTTGGGGGAAAAAAAAAAAATCTGTAAAAGATACTAGACAGTGGGTGTCATCTGACAGATATCAGTATAATGACCAACAGCTATAAATAACTGAGTGTGTTCATGCTAAGTATTATAGCTTTATTTTATGCAAAATACATAAAGTTTGAGATTTTATTTTAGGAGCGGAGTCAGTTTTACTTGTAGCCTTAACTCCATCACACTGTTTGATCCCTGTTGGTTCATTGGAGTTCTGATATAATTATAATTTTTTTTTTTTCTTCTCTCTCCTCCCTTAACAGTGACAACCAGGTACGAAGTCAGAAATTGGAATTGCAAGATTTCTCCATTTAAGTGGTAAGGGCTGTTTTGCAATTCTGATACAGAGCTTGATGCGATCTACAGTACACATTTCAGATAGTAAACAATGTATGTAGTAAAATAATGCACATAGGTATGATATACCTAAAATATTATACTTTACAAACTCTGTCAGTCAATGCCTCAGTGACACCCTTTATTCACCTTCTACAAGAAATGTTTTATATTCAGACATCTTTTCGTTCTCTATTTCAAGACTCTGATAACATTGTAAGCTGTGAAATTTTCAGATTGTTCAGTCTTTTGCACAGACCAAGCAGTGTGTGGAGGATCAACCAATCTCCTCTCTATTTACTTTGTGAAGACAGAACAGAACCTTCCCCCTCCACTCACTGTGAAGACATATTGCTTTTGGATAGTATCTATGGATGGAACTTCCCTAGCAACAAGAATGAACTGGTCCATTTTGGTCAAGAATCACTTGCTTTATGAAATGAGACCAAGTTGTCTAAAGAATTAAGATTTAAATGGTCACAAACTTTTCAAACACTTAGGAGTATAATGTCACCTGAACTGTAAACTACTAAGATGAGTGATTTCTTAAAATACTAGGTCCCAGTCTTAATGCATGGTTCCATTGGTCTCTCATGATCCTTATACTGAGCAAACTCTATCTACCTCAAGTCTTCAATAACTTATCCTGATGATTATTGTCATGACAGTTTGATCTGTGTACGGCTAGACCTATTTGGGGGAGGGGGTGTCTAGCCTAGCCATGTACACTGCGAATTCCTGTTGGGCAACAGATATTTGGCTTAAGTATCTGCTATATGTATTAAATGCTATGGTTCCACTGAGTGTGGTATGGTTTGAAAGAAATGACACTATTGTTTCATGTTGTGCACCTTTCCTGTGTTCCATTTGAGCTGTGTTCCTTTGTCCTGATTGCGGGGGAGGAGGGGGAAGGGTGACTACTATAGCCTGGGTTTGGAGAGTCTCTGTGTTCACTCAGAAGGAAGCAGCTAGCCATAGCTGGGGTGTCCCCTCTGCACAAGAGCATCTTCCAAACCTTTCAAGATCCACCAAATCCTAAGTGTTCTGTTTTTATTGCCTTTTATTTTTATAGCTGTTTTCTACTGTCACTTGTTTTTTCAGATCTGTAGCACTTAAACCTCTCAGTATTAAAGTGTTAACTTTAAGGTTATTTTGTGTATGCTATATGAACACATTACCTTTTGAAGTGTGTATGTGTGAGGTTTCTGCTGGACCTGAATCAGCAGTGGTGTACTGTGTGGGGGTGCAATTTACGCTCAATTTGCAGCCTGAGAAGAGTGAGTGGAGTGAATTGACCACTGACAGCTGCACTCGCGTCACATGCTAGGACGGCCCGTATGTAACTATTATAACCATATATTATAAAGTTTGAAAATTTACAACCCATCTTAGTTTTAACCTCTGGAATTTTACTACATAAAATTGAGACGTGTTGAAGTCACAAATGTGGGATGATTTCAGGTATGAAAATTCACAAAGTATCTTTCAAATTACATTCCACCTTGACCATATAATATATATAAAAATTAGTGATAAAGTGCTGGACGGGGTGTATATCTCGCCTGGTTTCCTCAGCCAGGCAAGGTAACAGAAATACAGGAAGACACATGTTGCCTTAGCAGAACGTATTCTGCTAGGGAGTTTCTTTAACTTACATGGGCTGGATTTTCTGGACTGGAGGACAGGTTGGCAGTGGGAGCCTTCCAGTCCACACCCCTGGTCTATTACTGGGTTTTCCCCTACTTCCAGGTACTCTCAGCTGAGGCTTCCTGTCGTTGATTACTGAGGAAGGAAGCCTGACAAAAGGAGGGCTGACAAGTGGCAGAGAGACCACCCCTGGAATGGAGGTTTATACACTTTATACTGTGTCTTGCTGATATGTATTTGCCTGCACTAGGCTAGTGAGGGGCATGATGCTGTCTATTTAGAGCCAGACAGGCTTAGGCTTTTGTTTTATGTAATGTTGCTTTGGGCTGAAGTGCCTAAATAAAGCACCTTTTGAGATTTTTAAACCCGCTCCCTGCGTGAACTTGGTCAACGCCGCCCCCAACTTGTGAGCGGTTCCCTACAATATATAGATATAGATTTATTTTTTAGTAAAACACTATCGCATGCAGTCTGTTGCAATTGTGCTAACAACAAATATATTATAAATTCCAGTATAGCAAATCCTACTCTCTCGACACAGACCTATTATCTCCATTTTAACTCTTGGGCTCTTCCTTTGCCACAAGAAATCCTACATTGTAAGGACTTGAATGTTTTACACTAGGTTCACACCTGAATTTGGGTTTCAGTTCTGGGGCCTGCTTAGGGACCCCCTGAATGGAAACCTAATCCGCCAAAAAAAAAGAAAAAGTAGTTACCCTCGGAAACCTGCAGACTTGATCCACCGGGTTTCCAACCTGAAAAGGGTGGAAAAATGAAGAGAAAAAAGCGGAATGGCGAATGGAATCTCCAGGCGCAGGTGTGAACCTAGCATTAGTTGGTGACAGAACAGGAGAGTTACGGAGTAAGCAAAACACCTTTAATCATATAAACCTTTGTCTCATTGGCAGCCTCACAGTAATCTTGATCAGGAGACATTCCTAAAGAGACAATCTCTAATCCATCTCAATAAAGGATGCACATTAAGCTCACTGAGAAAGCGAGGCAGAATTTAAGCAGGACTCAAAATATATCCTTTCGATGCAGTCAAAAGCCTTGACCATGTCAACACTGCGCGATCAACTGCATTATTGGGCATAAATTGAATATTCCAAATTAATCTCCATGTTATCGGAGGTTGCTTTCCCAGATCTAAAACCTGTCTGATCCAAATGCACCATAAAGAGGGATTACAGATTTCAATCTAGTTGCTAAAACTGTCACAAATAGCTAATAATAAAAATTAAGTAGCGCAATAGGATGTCATCTCAGATGGGACCATGACTTGTTTCAATATTATCAATGCAAACTGCATTGCTGGGGGCAGGGAACATTGTTTATGGAAATTAGACCTGTAACAGCAAAGGCAACAACTCCTCAGAGCAATTGTACAAAACCTACAGTGGCAGTCTGTCTATTCCTGCTGCCCTTCCTCTAAAAGTCAATAGGGATTCCAAAATGCCTGCCTGCTAACATTTTCAAATCAATCCTCTGGAGAAACTTGGATCTCTTGTGTAGAGCTCTGGTATTCAGATAGTTATAGCCTCTGGGAATACTTCAGATATTCAGTCCGCACCAAAACTGCACTTTGCTCTTATCTAACTAAAGTTCGAAAAGGTTTCTGGGTTGAGCTAGCCTTGCCAACAATTTCACCAACACTTCCCCCCTATATAATGTATTTTCATCCAAATAAATTGCTGGCTACTCTGGGCGTGTTGAAACAAGGCAATTCTCTCTGATTATTCCACTTAAAGGGGTTGTGCTGTTAAAGACACTACTACTGTGGTGCAACTGTAATCTCTGATAGCACCCACAGCCCCATAGATGTGAATGGAGCATTGGTCACTCAAATGCTCTGGCACTCTATCCACAAGGAGGAGAAATGAGGGGTCTTTTGGTCCTCATTTCTGATTTCTGATTTTATTTATTTTTTTTATATTTTTTCCATTCTCTGAGCCATATGAGGGTTTAAAGGGGTGTTCCCAGCTCAAGGATCCTATCTATACTGATAGCTTATGTAAATTGAGACTTTTCCTAAATATATTGTTTTAGCAATGCTGCTTTGTTTTCCTGCTATGTGAAATTATTCCTCCCATTGTTTCCATAGCACCGGACCTGTGTGATAAGCAGGACAAGTGACATCACTCACTGCTCTCACTGTTATCTACAGCTCTGCCATTCAGCTAATTGCAGTTTGCTGATAAAGCCGTGTGTCACATCCAGAAATATCCATAATTTTGTGATATTGTAGCTCTAGTAAAAATAAGTTATATTTTTGATATGTATTTCTAAGTATTTCTGGCCCATCACACAGTATATGAAACTCTTTTTTTTTTTTAATGCCCACCCACTGTATATGACCCTCTGTTATCTCCCCACAACCACACAGATTAGTGGCCGGTTATCTTTTACTCACCTGTCCACATTCAAGACCTGGACGCCCTCCGCTGCTGCTTTCAGGGTGCGCTGTTGCTGACAAAGGCCAGGACGCTGTATGTAGCGTCCCGGCTTTCTGCAGTGCCATGACTAGAGATGAGCGAATCGATTCTTCAGAAGTGGAATTCGAACTGAATTTCAGGAAATCTTCGATTCGCCACGATTCTGGATTTCTTCACACTTTGATGCATCGAATCGCATTTTTTTTTAATAAAATGGCGGCTGCATATGTTAGGACAAGGGGGAAGGGACTCTGGGAGTGCGGGGATCACCCACAATGCCAAGCATGCAGCTAATCATCAGCCAGCAGGACCTATGATGTCACAGCCCTATAAAAACCTTCGGCCATTTTAGGTACAGTCATTCCACATCGCTCTTACTGTAGGGACAGACGTCGGCAAGAGCTAGGGAAAGACTTAAAAAACAGAAGTTCAGGGAAAGAGGCTGAGCCTTAGAACTGTAGGGAAAGCATAAGGAGGAACTAACTGAGAGAAGAATTTGGGGTGGTTGCAGGGTCATTTATAGCAAGAATTTGCAGCATAATTCACATTGCAGCACTCACTGCCGTTTATACTGCTGCTCATTACTCATATCTGTGTCTTCAAGGTGGAACACAACAAGCCTTTTGCAGTGCAGTATAGCAAAAAAAGTGAAATATCATACACTAATATCTGCACGTATCTTTTTTTTAAAAAAAAAAAAAGCCTTTTATTATAAGGGGCTTATTCACTGTTCTTCCAAGGCATAACATTATTTAGTACTATTGTGCCAAAGACAACTGATCATTCAATAATATCTGCACTTATCTGTAGTAAAGGCCTTTAACGTGGGGAAAGACATAATGACCATATTCACCATTTTGTTACCAGTATAAAGTTGCAAGCCATTTTTCAATACAGTATTGCCAATAATAATTCAATAATTCTTAGCGGTTATCACTTATTTAAAGGTGTTTATTAGTGTCAAAACATTTTGTTACCAGTATAAAGTATAAATAGTATTGTCAAAAATTCAATAATTCTGAGCCACAAATTTATGCCTTTATCACGCTTGTTTTATTGGTGTTCATTAGTGGGTGAAGAAATAAGGGGCATATTTGACGTTCTCTTCAAAGTAGAAAATAACAGGAATTTTTGCCCTTTGCAATTACGTTTTTTCATCGCACTGTATGTCAGACAGAGAAGCGAGAGGCCATACACAGGGGAGGGCCGTAGGCCTAAATGTTTCTGGCACAGGTTGCAGCAGAGTAAGGGGGCGTGGCAGCAGGGGTCAGTTACAGAGGCCTGAGTTCCCAGTGTAAAGTAGTGGTCGTGTCTTGACCAGCAACCCAACGGTTGTAGACTGGTTGACTTGGTTATCCAATCATCCCAGGTCACATCAGACACCCCCAGCCAAAAGTTGGTGGGTTCGTCAGACACAACCCTTAGTTGGTATGGCCCGGCAGCAGGCCCTGTGCCCTCACCTGTCCTCAACCTGCCTCTGTCCTTTTCTGTTCCCTCAGCTATAGTACTACTCTATGCTCAGATCCACTATACAGTGAGGAGGAGGTACTAGAGGACAGTCAGCAGCTACTGCTCAGCCAAGATGTGGAGGAGACAGTCGCCGCTTCCTGCGGTAGTTGGGCAAGTAGTGATGAGGAGAGTGGCATGGGAGCTGGTGTTGAGGAGGACATCAGTGACCTGCAGAAAGTAGTGGATGACGATGTAGCCGATCGTAATTGGGAGCTGGGTGACTAAGGGGCCTCATTGTCATCAGGAGAAGAGGGTTGCAGCTTGCGTATGAGGCAGCGGGGGAGTCAGCAGGGTGGCAGCAGTTTGAGGTCAGGAGCTAAACGTGTTCGGGTTAGAGTACCCGCTTCGCAGCAGCCTACCTGCCCGGTAAGCAGTAACGCAGGGGTTCACAGAGGCAGTGGCGGTAGCAGTGAGTTATTGCGGAGTATTGGGGGTAAAATCACCTACTAGGCGGTGGCAGTTTTTTGGAAAGCCGTCGGAGGTGGTGAATATGGCCATATGTTCAATCTGTGGGCAGAAGGTGAAGCGTGGCCAGGGTGCCAATGTTAGCACCGCAGCCCTGCGCCAATATATGCAGCGTCACCATAAAGTGGCCTGGAAGAGCCGTGGCTCCAATGTGGTTGTCCAGCTTGCCACAGTAACCGCTGCAGCACCCAGTGGCACGCACCCCATTTCAGGCAGTCAAGGCTCCACCACTTCAGCTGAAGGAAGCTGTGTGTCCTTCTCATCATCTGCTGGTCGTGATGCTCCTGCTCCTCCTCCTCCTAGTCAGTTATTGCGTCAGCAATCGATCACAGAATCTATATCTGAGACAGTATGCGTGCAATCATCCAAAAGTGCAGAAGCTGAACGTGCTCCTGTCCAAGTTGCTAGTGCTGCAGTCACTCCCTTTCCACTTGGTGGACTCTGCACCTTTCAGAGAACTGATGGCTTGCGCCGAGGTGGAGAGTCCTAAGCCATCATTTCTTTGCCAAGAAGGCAGTACCACTCCTGTACAAACATGTAGAAGAGAAGGTGGACCAGTCCTTGAGCCTGTCTGTGTCTGCCAAAGTGCACGGCAGCGCCAACGTGTTGAGCTGCAACTACGGTCAAGGACAATTTAAGTCATTTACGGCCCACTGGGTTAATATGGTGCCTGCCCAGACACACCAGGTGACGCAACTTCTGCCTCCACAGTGGTGTCACGCTGTTCTATACCTCGTTTGCCTGGGCAAATGAAGTCACACGGGAGGAACTGCTCCGTGTCCTCAATCAAGAAATCGAATCCTGGTTTTCTCCAAGAGAACTTAAAATCAGAACAATGGTGACCGACAATGGGAAGAACATGGTGTCTGCGCTGCGTCAAGGAGGGCTGAGCCATGCGCCCTGCATGGTGCACGTGTTCAATCTGGTTGTCAAGCGTTTTCCTTACGTGTTCCACCCATCTGCAAGACATCCTAAAAATGTCAAGGAAACTTTGCATGCACTTCAGCCACTCGTACACTGCCAAGAACACCCTCCTTGAGTTGCGGCAGAAGAACGGCCTCCCACAACATAGGCTGATATGCGATGTTTCCACCTGTTGGAATTCAACCCTCCATGTATTGGATCAACTATATGAACAGAGAAAAGCCATAAATGATTTCTTGATGATCCAAGTGGACAGAGGTACTTCCCTGTGTAACTTTAACATTAGCCAGTGGCAGCTCATGCGTGACACCTGCCGTTTGCTAGTTCCCTTTGAGGAGGCCACTTTGTTAGTCAGTCGCCAGGACTACGGGATGAACAACGTCATTCCACTGATTCACATCCTGGAAAAGATGCTTTTCAATCTGGCTGGTCAGAGGACTGGAGATGTGGCGTCTACATCTCAAGGCCACATGAGCCCTGTGGGGGCTGAACTGGAGGAGGATGAGGAGGACATTGGAGCACAAACAATGTGTATCCAAGTGGGTGGAGAGGAGGAGCAGGAGCAACCAGAACAGCTAGAGGGAGATGAGGAAGATGACCCAGGCACACCGTGGCAGTATGCAGTGGAGATGGATGCAGGAAGTCCCTCGGAGTCACTAGCACAAATGGCCCAATGCATGCTGACTTCATTGTGCAGTGACAGCCGAATTGTCACCATTCGGCAGAGGGATGACTACTGGCTCTCCACCATGTTAGACCCTCGCTAGCGGGGAAAAATGGGGGGCCTTTTTTACACCCGCTGAGAGGGAGGACAAACTGAACGACTATAGAGACATGCTATTTAGCAAGTTGGTCACTGCCTATCTGCGCCATCGTCCATCCTCTTGCATGTCAGACCAGGGGGGCCCTGAGCGCTCAACGTGCACTGGCATGGCAGCTGGAGGAGGGGGTGGGGGTGGCAGGAGCAGTATCGGCTCTATCAGTTGCTGATGAGCAGCTTTCTTCAGCAGCGTAGTGAAGAAGCTGCTCATCAGCAGCTAGACACAGAGCAGAAGTTGAACCAGCAGGTGGTGGCATACTTGGAGTGCACCCTGCCACCCGTCATCGAAGATCCACTGGACTACTGGGCAGCCAAACTGGATTTGTGGCTGCAACTGGCTGAGTTTGCCCTGGAAAAGCTGTCCTGCCCAGCCAGTAGTGTGGCATCAGAGCGGGTGTTTAGTGTGGCGGGGGCCACAGTTACCCCAAGGAGAACTTGCCTGTCCACCCAAAATTTGGAGAGACTGACCTTTGTGAAGATGAATCGGGCATGGATCAGCCAGGATTTCCACCCACCAATGCCTGATGCAGCAGATTAAATGATCCATGCTGCCTCATCACACTCTGCCACTGGGTGACTGTATGGCCTCCTCATGCCGAAGCCACTGGGTGACTGTATGCCCTCCTCATGTTGCTGCCACTGGGTCACTGTATGCCCTCCTTATGTTGCTGCCACTTGGTCACTGTATGGCCTCCTCATGCTGCAGCCACTGGGTCACTGTGTGCCTTTCTCATGCTGCTGCCAAATTCACATTGTCACCAGCAACTTGGCCAGGTGGCGCCGCTTCCGCCTCCACGTTCTCACACCGTTGGTCCTGCAACACTGTCCACCTCATCCTCCACTGTTTCCTCAGCCTCCACTGCAGGGACAATTCACAGTGCTCCTCTAGCATACCACATGTGCAGGGCACAGCGGTGTCACACTATTCTACACCTCGTTTGCCTGAGTGAACAAAGTCACACAGGGAAGGAACTGGATCCCTGTGTGTCCTCCTCATGCCTCAGCCACTGGGTCCCTGTGTGTCCTCCTCATGCCACAGCCACTGGGTCACTGTCTGGCCTCCTCATACCGCTGCCACTTGGTTACTGTATGGCCTCCTCATGCCGTTTCCACTGGGTCCCTCTGCATCCTCCTCATGCTGCAGCCACTGGGTCACTGTATGCCCTCCTCAAGCCGTTGCCACGGGGTCACTGTATGCCCTCCTCATGCCGCTGCCACTGGGTCACTGCATGGCCTCCTCATGCTGTTTCCACTGGGTCACTGTGCGTCCTCCTCATGCCGCAATTACTGGGTCACTGTATGTTCTCCTCATGCAGAAGCCACTGGGTCACTGTATTCCCTCCTAAGGCTGCTACTACCTCCACTTCTGCCACTGGGTCACTGTATCCTCTCCTCATGCTGCAGCCACTGCTGGGTCACTGTATGTCCTCGTATTGCCGCTGCCGCTGGGTCACTATATGGCCTTCTCATTCTGCAGCCACTGGGTCACTGTATGCCTTCCTTATGCTGTTTCCACTGGGTTACTGTATGGCCTCCTGATGCCACTGCCACTGGGTCACTGTATGGCCTCCTCATGCTGTTGCCACCTCTACCTTATGTCGCCTTGCCACTCTGTAGACATATATGTGGAATCGACAGACGACGGTGTAAAAGGTGTGCGCTTTTTCACTCTACAGTACGATTTTGGGTCTCTGCATGGTTCTTTCTACCTGGCACTAACATGGACCTGTAAGGATGGGTTCACATTTGAGTTAGTTGGTCAGTTTTGGCCCTGTAACCAAATAAGTGAAGTGTGCAGTGGTTCTAAGAGCGACGCCTGTCATATGCTTGTCATTCGGACTCACAGTATTGTTTGACTACCACAGTAGGCTCCCTATACGTGTTACTGCAAGACACAGTGTTCTACACCACTATACAGGCTCTCTGAAGCTAGGAAATGGGTGTTTTTTTTTTAGTGATATTTGCCGCGAAGTAATTCGGATCGAAGCAAATTTTTTTTGGAACTTCGAATCGAACTGCCAAATCGAACTTTTGAAAAATTCGCTCATCTCTAGCCATGACGTCAGTGTAGCACCGCCTAGCGGAGGCAGCAGAGGGCAGTCAGGACAGAAGCGTGGACAGGTGAATAAAAGTATCAACAGCTGCTTATTGCAATAACACAATACGTAGCTGCCGATGCGTGTCACCCAACGCTTCTTGCCGTGTATGGGGATACATAGGGTGTCGTGTTTTTTGTTTGTTTTTTTTCCTGCTACAGCGTTCACCGTACAGGAAAAAATATTTTTATAGATTTGTAGACCGGGTGTTTTCGAACACAGGGATGCCTAATGTGTATGTGTTTCACAGTACTGAAGTACTTTTATATGTGTTCTAGGGAAAGGGGGTGATTTAAGCTTTTAGTTGTCTTTGGTGTGTGGTGTGTGTCTTGAACCCCAGGTGGTCTGATCATTAACGCAATGCATCACAATGCTAATGAATTGCAATGCATTGCAAAATATCGCTACTTCAATTGCGGGCTGTTTAGAGTAGCCCGCAATAGAAAACTATTACAGACAGGCCTGGGAGCCTTCAAAAGGCTCCCGGCTGTCATGGTAACTGGACGCTGGCCCCAGAGTTCGCTCCGGGTGCTGGCGATCCCCGGAAAAAAATGGCACCTTAGTCAGCTTTGAGGTGCTGAGAGGGCTAATGCCCACGATCAGTGCGGGCACTGATTGCGGACATTAGCGCTGGGTGTCAGATTTATAATACAGCAGAAACCCAGCGGCTATGGTGGCCGCTCAGCTCCTGAGTGGCCACCATATTTAAATACCCAACATCTGCCGTAATAGTCGGGAAGGGGTTAATCATTGGTGAAAGATTACATAATGCCAAATCGATCCTTGAAAAGTCTTGATGTGTACAAGTATACAATTCTGGATATATCCTATGCCATGGCATCGAATAAACCAAATCCATGGCAATAATTAATTTAGTGTGACTTGATGAGCCAGACAAATAAATCACAGCCAACCCTACCTGACTGTGATACTGTCCAAACCTAAATCCATTACAAAAGTATACTCTACAAGAATAAACATGGACATGGAGGAAGCTTATCTACAACCATTTTGGAGAGATACCTATGGCTCCAGGGAGGAAGAGAAAATCAAATATACAGATACAATTGTACATTTCACCGCTTCCAATTGACCAAAAGTAACCATAGAGTCCACTACTGGTACAGCAATTTTGGAATGTACCAAAATAGCAACCCTTCTAGAATGGTTAGGTTTTAGATTTCTTTTGTTCATTCACTTTGTATTTTATTTGACAAAAATAAACTTAACACTTCTATTTTTGAAAGCATTCTTACTTGCCAGCATTTTTTTCCCCACACCTAAAAGTTTTCCCTGAAACTTTTGCGCACCACTTCAATTTCATCAAGCTAGGGAACCCCATTAAAACTTTACTACATCTCTCTACAATCTTATGTGCATTAAAATTATTACCAGTTAATTGGTGATTCTGGCTTCCCCATAAGCCATACATTCTGTTTTAACTCTTTTGTGGAAAGCTGCCCTAAACTACATACAAACAGTGGAGGCATTGCAAATGTCTGATCAGATGTATAGGTTTGTAGCTATAGAGGGCAGTACGCTCATTAAGAAAGTATAAATTCTTAGTATAATTGCATAGTACATGTTCCTTATTAGTGCCGATAATGAGCATGTAGAAGCTCTTCAACTTCTTGGCAGTCAATGTAAAATTATATATAGTTATTTCTATGCTGACAATTAATACTGCTGGTATTGGATACCATTCAAAAAGAGAGTAAAATGGCTTCTTCAGCATCTTTAAACCATATCACAAAGCATCTACAGATCATGTTAGCACAATGTGAGGGCTACAAATGAACCATTCTGGTGAATAGAATACAGTGACTTCAATTGAAAGAAAATCATTTTAAGCCATTAGCTGGAAAGTTGAATAAGCTCAATATTTAGAAGATTCTGCGGGTCAATTGCAAATGGATGTTAATCATTGTATGAAATCTTTTTTTTCACCTCCTCTGTTACTTAAAGTAGTTTTCTGGAAAATACATTAACCTCTGCATGACCTAAAATGGTAAAAATAATGTTACACATGCTAGAACAATTTTACCAACTCTCCAGTTGTGAATAAAGATGTGCCATCATTACAATAGGACAGAGTGGAAGATTTTTGATCTCAAGTATGCAGCCTTATTTGTCTAACCCTTCAACAAACTGCATAAATCAATACCACAGTGTGCACATATGAGGAGTATTCTGCATGAAGTATTTTACAGTTTTTAGCAGCTTTCCCCTCTGCATGTTACATCACTAGTTTGTCTCTGATAGCTCCTCTCTGAGATGCCACTTACTCCACATAGTAAGTGAAGGAGAATCTGCTCTATAACGTTCTCTATATGTAGAGATGTACTGATATGAATGCAGCTCTTTGGTTGTGATAGCAAGCTCCTGTTTAGCTCCAACATAAGTCTAAGCCTGTTATTCCTTTAGTATCATCTGTACTTTGTTTACTCCTCACCTTCCCCTCTCCATAGACTATTCTATGGAAAGAATCCGTCCTATGACTTGCAGTTCATCGCAAGACAGATAAAGCATGGATTTTCAGAGTGAAGCAAAGGGAATGAGGGCAGGTAAATGACCCCATGAGAGCAGAAAACAACTTTTTCCTATGATGAGAGAAATGACAAAGTTTGTTGAAGTTTAGTGACCATTTAAGGATGCAGCACTTTATTTGTTTATTTCCTTGTCACGTCCGAAAAAAAAAAAAAAAATTATATATATATATATATATATATATATATATATATATATAAATATTGTATAATTTTTTTTTTTAGCTGTATCAGGAATTTTTGCATGACAAGATATATCTTTCAATGGCACAATTTTTGGAAACCTACAACTTATTGATTTTATTAACTTATCTGGGTGAGATTAAGCAGCAATTTCGCCATTGTGGTTTTACGCTCTTTGACAAAAAAAAAAACAAAACCCACGTAGAAATGTTGGATTGTTTCAAAATGTGGCAGTCTCAGACAGGTATGTAAATGACTACACATATGGTCTGATTTAGCCACTGGATTTTCCATAGGGTGTAAAAGTTATCCCCTGCTGCAATATAAAAAGTCTCTCAGAGGCAACTTTTAGGTATTGTACCTCTTGGTGAGAGGGTGTTGACTACTAGGTATGCCTTTATGATCACTCAAAGGCACTTTGCCCAGTTGGTAGACACAGAGAGTTTGACATTGAGACATTGCCTCATTGGACCGAGAAGCAAGGATGGTCTTTTTGATGAATTTCCCACCATCTAGGCTGTTGTGATCTAGCTTTTAGGAGATGTTGGGAGCAGTGTTTATATGAGGTCATGCACACAAGGTGAACAGGCTCTGGAAGGCCCAGACAAGACCACTAGTTAAGAGGATTTGATTTGCAGAAAAGCACAAACTGCTCCTACAGTTTACTTGTCCACCATCCAGACACAGGTGGCGCCTTCATTACACACCCAACCATTTCTAGCTGCTTAGCAGAAGGAAATTTGGTATCTCCGTGCCCATTACATGTCCTGCCACGAACAGTCAGTAACCTTCTCCTTCATTTGCAGTGGTAAACTAAACTGAAAAGACTGACACCGCTATATAGTAACTGGGTTGCTCCATATGTGCCAACAAAGACTGAACTTAAATATAACAAAGAGAACCACATAAGTCAAGAGCACACCCAAACGAAAAATATTTTATTAAACCATCCAAATTAATGTACACATATAAGCAACATATAGAATAAAAACACACAAACAAGGGCTACTGGCATACCAGGAGTCTGCCCAAAAACGCTTCATCAGGGGGCCTAAAGATGTAGTTACAAAATGCCCCTTAAATATATATCTGATAATAACAAAATATACACACTTAATTTGCAGTGGTGTCTGGAAATCTGGACTGCCATGGACTGGAATCATAGAGACTTTAGAAAATTAATTCAGGTTATGTTTAAGAAATTATAAAGGCCAGGGTCAAGTATGGAGGCCTCATAGTACTGTAAGTGCTTCAAACCTGCTTTTGCTGTGGAGCAATACCCTGCCTCAACTGCAGATGGGATAATCTTTGGAGCCATCGCTCATAAGTCATTCGCCCTTAGTAGTGATATGAGGGATGGGGATACTAACAACTGATCAATTTGTGCGGGACATCCTGCAGCCACATGTATTGCCTCTCAGGGCAGTGCTTCCAACTGGCATTGCAGCAGGATAATGCTTGCCCACACACAGCTATGGTTTATCAGAAATGCCTACGCTAAATTGCAATTCTTCCTTTGGGCTGCCTGATCTCCAGATTTATTGAGCAATTATGGGACCAGGTGGGACTCCAGCTTCAGCAACCTACAAATGTTCAGGATCTACAGGCCCATCTAGAAAATCACATTGTTTGATTTTTTTTTTTTTTAAAGAATTTATTTGCAAATTATGGTGGAAAATAAGTATTTGGTTACCTACAAACAAACAAGATTTCTGGCTCTCACAGACCTGTAACTTCTTCTTTAAGAGGCTCCTCTGTCCTCCACTCGTTACCTGTAGTAATGGCACCTGTTTGAAATTGTTATCAGCATAAAAGAAACCTGTCCACAACCTCAAACAGTCACACTCCAAACTCCACTATGGTGAAGAACAAAGAGCTGTGGAAGGACACCAGAAACAAAATTGTAGACCTGCACCAGGCTGGGAAGACTGAATCTGCAATAGGCAAGCAGCTTGGTGTGAAGAAATCAACTCTGGGAGCAATAACTAGAAAATGGAAGACCTAAAAGACCCCTGATAATCTCCCTCGATCAGGGGCTCCACGCAAGATCTCACCCCGTGGGGTCAAAATGATCACAAGAACGGTGAACAAAAATCCCAGAACCACACGGGGACCTAGTGAATGACCTGCAGAAAGCTGGGACTAACGTAACAAAGGTTACTTTCAGTAGCACACTACGCTGCCAGGGACTCAGATCCTGCAGTGCCAGACGTGTCCCTCTGCTTAAGCCAGTACATATCCGGGCCTGTCTGAAGTTCGCTAGAGAGCATTTGGATGTTCCAGAAGAGTATTGGGAGAATGTCATATGGTCAGATGAATCCAAAGTAGAACTGTTCGGTAGAAACACAACTCATCGTGTTTGGAGGAGAGTGAATGCTGAGTTGCATCCAAAGAACACCATACCTACTGTGAAGCATGGGGGTGGCAACATCATGATTTGGGGCTGTTTCTCTGCAAAGGAACCAGGACGACTGATCCATGTACATGAAAGAATGAATGGGGCCATGTATCGTGAGATTTTGAGTGCAAACCTCCTTCCATCAGCAAGGGCATTGAAGATGAAACGTGGCTGGGTCTTTCAGCATGACAATGATCTCAGGCACACCGCTAGGGCAACGAAGGAGTGGCTTAGTAAGAAGCATTTCAAGGTCCTGGAGTGTCCTAGCCAGTCTACAGATCTCAACCCCATAGAAAACCTTTGGAGGGAGTTGAAAGTCCGTGTTGCCCAGCGACAGCCCCAAAACATCACTGCACTAGAGGAGACCTTGTGAAGACTTACAGAAAACGTTTGACCTCTGTCATTGCCAACAAAGGATATATAACAAAGTATTGAGATTAACTTTTGTTATTGACCAAATACTTATTTTCCACCATAATTTGCAAATAAATTCTTTAAAAATCAAACAATGTGATTTTCTAGATATGTTTTCTCATTTGTCTCTCATAGTTGAGGTCTACCTATGATGTCAATTACATGTCTCTCTCATATTTTTAAGTGGGAGAACTTGCACAATTGGTGGCTGACTAAATACTTTTTTTCCCCACTGTACCTAACCATATCTCATGTTGTATCCAGACTCGAAGCGGCCCAACAGAGTGCTAGATTACTTTCAATTGTACAGTTTTTCCTGCAATAAACTTATGTTTATCCTCAAGTCACCATGACCATACCAAACACCAGAGAGATTGTCCCTTGACCATAATAGGAACAGGAATACAAAGAAACAGGAAACTTTCCCAGTTTCCTGTTCCTATAAGCTTTGGTCCCTAAGAGGTCTCCAGTGTTTGGAGCTGTATTTTTACTTTTAGATTGTTCCTCTAGACAGCAGTAGAATTTCTTGTCTTTGTGTATTTCCCCTCAGCCTGGCTGTCTATCCTTCCCCAGGCTGAGAAGCTCAGGCACTGTATACACTGTGCCCCAGGGGTGGGGTTATATGTGATGTGGTGTGGAGGCTGGCTGAACCAGGCCACCTAGGGAGGTCATTCCTAGCTCCCCTTCACCTCTGTTAGCTGGGCGTTCAGGGTGCTCTGCAGGTGAAGTTGTGCACAGAGACTCCCGTTGCCCTTGCGGCATGTTGTATAGTATTGTGTGATGACGTCTGCACAGCATCTGACTCTGTTGGATGATGACACAGGCTGTTGCCCTAAGGAGAGGCTATTGAAGAAAGGGTAAAAAAAATCATCATCTCCTGTAGTTGCCCCAGTCCCTCAAACAGAAATCAGTATGGGTCACTTCTTCCATCATTTCCTGGTCCAAAAAACAAAGGCCTCCAGAGTTTTTAAACCGATTCATAGCTTACAGGACATTCAAGATGAAAATGATAGTCAACCAGATATCCCCCGCCTCCACATCATACAGAAATATTGACATTGGATCTCAGGGATGCTTACTTTCATTTTCCAATTTGCCAGTCTCACCAGAAATTTTTGTCAGATTTGCACTTCAGTTCCATGGATAAGATCAGCATTTTCAGTCTGTGGCTTTACTCTTTCGGTATCTTCAGCACCTAGACTTTTCACAAAGGTCATGGTCCAGACAATACCTTACCTAAACAACATTCTAATTACAGTGGCTTCCAGTCATCTCCTGAAGGACCACATTTTGATAACCGCTTTACTTCAACAGTCATGTGGGGCACGCCGGACACTCAGGAGACGCGAGTAAAAATGTTTTTGTTATTTTTATAGCCTTCCCCTGGGCAGACTTCTATTGCAAAGGGGCCCTGTGGCACATGATGCCCGACCTCTTTCCGTTATCGATGTGACTGGGCCTGACTCTGGATCCGGAGTTATCAGGCTTCAGATCCCAGGGGGCCCATTTGAGGATGGGTACCCTAGGCAATTTCCCAGTCTGTCCCCCTCTAATGCCCTGTTTAAAGGCAAGGGGCCCGTTGGGGGATTCACTGGTACGCCGGTGAGCCGGTCCGAGTCTGGATGCAAGTGCTTAAGGTTGGCCAGGTTCAGAATCTCCTGTTGGGAGGGTCAATTGTTGACAGCCATAAGTACTCAATATTCCAATTATCAAGAACTAAGGACAATTGACGATGCTCCTCACCAGTCTCAGCACTGCCTACAACCGTGTTCACCAACCGCTTCAGACTCGGGTACCCCTTGAAAAAAAAAGTTTCCTCAGGGCACCCCTACCAAATAATTCTTACCAAAAGACAAAAAGAACTACAGTTTTGATGTGTATACTGATGGTGTGTGTGTGTGTGTGTGTGTGTGTGTGTGTGTGTGTTTTTTTTTTTTTTTTTTTTTTAATTTTAAAAAGCACATTTTTTGAAATTACAGCATAAACATAAATTTGTTTCAGTTGTCAATTTTCAACCTTACCAAAACCCACATCAAAACTGTGCATTTTTCTGTAGTAGTTTCGATGAAATTGTAACTGCATTACTACTGCACCATGTGAATTGCACCCTCAAAGCTACTCTATACTACACTTTTCACTCAGCACATGGAAAAAAATCACCTTTTACCAAGCTCCCTTGGTACTCCTCAGTGGCCCAAAATACAGTACAAGCTCCTTCAGACACCTAATAATGATCCCCACTGGCCCCCTAGGAAAGTAGTAATACTCCTCAATGGATCCCAGGCAAGTAATAATGTCCTCCAGTGCCCCCCCCCCCCGGCAACTAATAATGTTCCCCAGTGGCCCCACACTGTAGTTGTGCTATAGAAAGAAAATATACCACTTACCCATCTTCAGTCCTCTCATAGCTCTGAGATTTTCCTAGTTCTTTATCTGAAGATCAATGCAGCACGTCTTCAGCAGGCATCACTAACTGATGCCTGAGTATAGATCAGGAAGCTAAAGCCTTGCTGCTGCACCATTATATTCAACTATATCGGTTAAACGAGGACATGTGGCCATATCCCCATCATGGGATGCCTACACCGATGCCACCTAAAAATTTTCTCAGACAGTTCCACAGGTGTAACCTTTTTGTAACATCAAGGTAGAACCGAATACAAACATCTGCAAGCATTATCAAACTTATTCAGAATTTTCAGATGAGCAGAAGACTCTGTCCACTCTTTGACAGCAATACATCAAAAAGGGGAGATCAACAAGGTTGCGTAATTCCTAAGTAGAAATTATCTGGACCTAGGAGAATGGTCTCTGAATGAAGAGCTCTTCTCCCTGTTGGTGTGCAAATGGGGATCTCCAGCAATAGATCTTTTTGCATTCAGGAAAACCCAAAATTTCTTCTCTCTCCACAAAGAAGACAACTCAACCTTGCATTGAACCCTGGGGTACACCACTTATAACAGAGGACCAGCCTGAGCTGCAGTCATTGTCCACAAATCTCTGGATACGATCCTTCAACCAGTTTTCAATCCAATTACAAGCCAATGGACCTGATTTTACCCATTAAACTCTGAGGGACAGTGCCAAACACCTTTGCAAAGTCGGGAAACCCTGTATACACCGCCTCCCCCATGCCCAAACTTCTACTCACCTTTTCATAAAAAGTAAATCGAATGTGTCTGACAACTTCTGTTTTTAGTAAAACCATGCTATCTGTCACTTACACAAGTGAACAAAATTGTTGGTACCACTCGTTTAATGAAAGTAAAACCCACAATAGTCACAGAAATAACTTGAATCTGACAAAAGTACAGTGCCTTGCGAAAGTATTTCGGCCCCCTTGAACTTTTCAACCTTTTGCCACATTTCAGGCTTCAAACATAAGGATATCAACAACAAGTGGGACACAATTGTGAAGTGGAACGACATTTATTGGTTATTTTAAACTTTTGTAAAAAATAAAAAACTGAAAAGTGGGGTGTGCAATATTATTTGGCCCCTTTACTTTCAGTGCAGCAAACTCACTCCAGAAGTTGTGAGGATCTCTGAATGATCCAATGTTGTCCTAAATGACTGATGATGATAAATATAATCCACCTGTGTGTAATCAAGTCTCCGTATAAATGTACCTGCTCTGTGATAGTCTCAGGGTTCTGTTTAAAGCGCAGAGAGCATCATGAAGACCAAGGAACACACCAGGCAGGTCCGTGATACTGTTGTGGAGAAGTTTAAATCCAGATTTGGATACAAAAAAATTTCCCAAACTTTAAACATCCCAAGGAGCACTGTGCAAGCGATCATATTGAAATGGAAGGAGTATCAGACCACTGCAAATCTGCCAAGATCCGGCCGTCCCTCTAAACTTTCATCTCAAACAAGGAGAAGACTGATCAGAGATGCAGCCAAGAGGCCCATGATCACTCTGGATGAACTGCAGAGATCTACAGGTGGGAGAGTCTGTCCATAGGACAACAATCAGTCGTACACTGCACAAATCTGGCCTTTATGGAAGAGTGGCAAGAAGAAAGCCATTTCTCAAAGATATCCATAAAAAGTCTCGTTTAAAGTTTGTCACAAGCCACCTGGGAGACACACCAAACATGTGGAAGAAGGTGCTCTGGTCAGATGAAACCAAAATCCAACTTTTTGGCCACAATGCAAAACGATATGTTTGGCGTAAAAGCAACACAGCTCATCACCCTGAACACACCATCCCCACTGTCAAACATGATGGTGGCAGCATCATGGTTTGGGCCTGCTTTTCTTCAGCAGGGACAGGGAAGATGGTTAAAATTGATGGGAAGATGGATGGAGCCAAATACAGGACCATTCTGGAAGAAAACTTGTTGGAGTCTGCAAAAGACCTGAGACTGGGACGGAGATTTATCTTCCAACAAGACAATGATCCCAAACATAAAGCAAAATCTACAATGGAATGGTTCACAAATAAATGTATCCAGGTGTTAGAATGGCCAATCAAAGTCCAGACCTGAATCCAATCGAGAATCTGTGGAAAGAGATGAAAACTGCTGTTCACAAACACTCTCCATCCAACCTCACTGAGCTCGAGCTGTTTTCCAAGGAAGAATGGGCAAGAATTTCAGTCTCTCGATGTGCAAAACTGATAGAGACATACCCCAAGCGACTTGCAGCTGTAATTGCAGCAAAAGGTGGCGCTACAAAGTATTAACTTAAGGGGGCCGAATAATTTGGCACTCACCACTTTTCAGTTTTTTGTTTTTTTTTTACAAAAGTTTAAAATATCCAATAAATTTCGTTCCACTTCACGATTGTGTCCCACTTGTTGTTGATTCTTCACCAAAAAATTAAAATTTTATATCTTTGTTTGAAGCCTGAAATGTGGCAAAAGGTTGAAAAGTTCAAGGGGGCCGAATACTTTCAAAAGGCACTGTAATTTGCCAATCTACATGTTGACAAGCCACAAAGCTTCTGGGAGAATGTCCTATGGACAGATGAGACAAAAATCGAAATTTTTGGCAAGGCACATCAGCTCTGTGTTCACAGACGGGAAAATGAAGCATATCTTGAAAAGAACACTGTCCCTACTGTGAAAACTGGACGAGGCTCTGTTGTGTTCTAGGGCTGCTTTTCTGCATCTGGCACAGGGTGTCTTGAATCTGTGCAGGGTACAATGAAATCTCAAGACTATCAAGGGATTCCAGAGAGAAATGTGCTGTCGAGTGTCAGAAAGCTTCGTCTCAGTTACAGGTCTTGCAACAGGATAATGACCCAAAACACACAGCTAAAAACACCCAAGAATGGCTAAGAGGAAAACATTGGACTATTCTGAAGTGGCCTTCTATGAGCCCTGACATAAATCCTATTGAGCATCTTTGGAAGGATCTGAAACATGCCGTCTGGAAAAGGCACCCTTCAAATCCGATACAACTGGAGAAGTTTGCTCATGAGGAGTGGGCCAAAATACCTGTTGAGAGGTGCAGAAGTCTCATTGACAGTTACAGGAATCGTTTGATTGCAGTGATTGCCTCAAAAGGTTAACAAAATATTAAGTTAAGGGTACCATCATTTCTGTCCAGGCCTGTTTCATGAGCTTTCTTTTTTAAAAATTTATGTTCAAGCATAGTTGAAAAGCAATGTCTGACTTTTATTTGTTCATTTTTCATAGAATTTTTATATATTATTACTTTTGTCAGATTCAAGTTATTTCTGTGACCACTGTGGGTTTTTCTTTTATTAAACGAGGGTTACCAAGAATTTTGTCCACGTGTGTATAATATTACATATAGTAAAATACTCCTGTATATAGTCGCTTAAGAGCCCCTCAAATAGTTTCCCCACAATGGATGTTAAACTCACGGGTCTGTAATTACCTGGGGAAGTCCTAGAGCCCTTTTTGAAAATAGGCACCACATTAGCCTTGCGCCAGCCCCTTGGCACTGTACCAGTCACTAGAGATCCCTAGAAATTAAGAATAGGGATGTAACGGGTGTAACGTCCTTGCCTGTCCGGGCTTTGGCGCCGTCCTCCGGGTGCACGCTGCGGCGTGCAATTCATTCCTTGGGTTTTTCTTGTATTGTCTGAACACTGTCCTATTCCCTCACCTCCTTAATTGATTTTCCACCACGCCCTTCTCCTTCGCCTTGCTCTCCCCCTGCTCCACTAAGAGTTAACTTTAGTCCTGCCTTTGTGATTGACAGCCTGTCCTCCTATCAAGTCTGGGGTGGGTTCTTTCTCCCTATTTATTATTTGCTCACTTTCCCATTGGCGCCTGCTATTGCATTTTGCTTACTGGCTATACTCCTTGTTCCTTGTTACCTGCTCTTCTGATTTTCTGACCACTGGCTTTCCTTTGACTATTCTCTTGGATTTTGATTCTGTACTGCATTGCTCGATTGTTACCGACCCCTTGGCTAGCTGACCTCCCTTTGTTGTTTCTGCGTCCTGTCTGCGTTCTGTGTTGTCACTTATTCAGAGTAGGGACCAGCTCCAAGTTGTTCCTGTCATTAGGACAGTGAGACAAGTAGGTAGGGACAGGGTCTGGGTCAACTTTAGGGCTCACTGTCTCTGTATTCCCTTCCTCTCAGGTTTTTGCAGCAGCACTGGAGAATTGCTCAACTGGCAATTCCCTTACAACGGGAATGAATTCTTTAAGTACTCAGAACCTTGCTCATGTTTAGTTTAGCTTGGCTTGGACCATTTCTATTGTTTATCCAGTTTAGTATATTGGTTGATGTATTACCAACATTGGTGACGCCTACATCAGCTACTGCCTGTTCTTTATATGCAGAACCCATTTAGTAGCTCTGCTTTTTCTTGATTTCCTGTAACTAACTCTTCATTACAATTGTTTAGATGACCAACTTGTTCTGTACCTTGGTGTTTTTTTTTTTTTTTTTTGCATTTACAGCTGTGCTAAAAAGTTTACATACCCCGGCAGATTTTTTTTTTTTTTTTTTTTTTGGCCTTTTTTCAGAGAATATGAATGATAATACAAAAACCTTTTCTCCACTCGTGGTTAGTGGTTGGTTGAGGTCTTTTATTGTCAAACTTCTGTGTTTTTCTCTTTTTAAATCACGATGACAACCAAAAACATCACAATGACCCTGTTCAAAAGTTCACATACCCCAGTTCTTAATACCATGTATTGCCCCCTCTAACATCAATGACAGCTTGAAGTCTTTTGTGGTAGTTGTGGATGAGGCTCTTTGTTTTCTCAGACTGTAAAACTGCCCATTCTTCTTGGCAAAAAGTCTCCAGTTCCTGTAAATTCCTGGGCTGTCTTGTATGTACTGCGCGCTTGAGATCTCCCCAGAGTGGCTCAATGATATTTGAGGTCAGGAGACTGAGATGGCCACTACAGACCCTTCACTTTCTTCTGCTGTAGCCAATGACAGGTCGACTTGGCCTTGTGTTTTGGATCGTTGTCATGTTGGAACGTCCAAGTACGTCCAATGCGCAGCTTCCTGGCTGATGAGTGCAAATTTGCCTCCAGTATTTTCTGATAACTTACTGCATTCATCTTTCCTTCAACTTTGACCAAGTTTCCTGTGCCTTTGAAGCTCACACATCCCCTACATCATCAGTGATCCACGTCCGTGCTTTACAGTAGGAATGGTGTTCCTTTCATCATAGGCCTTGTTGACACCACTCCAAACGTTTATGGTTGTGGCCGAAAAGTTTGATTTTTGTCTCATCACTCCAAATTTCCTTGTTCCAGAAGTTTTGAGGCTTGTCTCTGTGCTGTTTGGCGTATTGAAGGCGAGATTCTTTGTGGCATTTGCATAGTAATGGCTTTCTTTTGGCAACTCGACCTTGCAGCCCATTTTTCTTCAAGTGCCTTATTGTGCACCAAACAGCCACACTGATAGTTTTCAGAGAGTTCTGTATTTCAGCTGATGTTATGTGTGGTTTTTTCTTTGCATCCTGAACAATTTTCTGGGCAGTTGTGGCCAAAATTTTGGTTGGTCTACCTGACTGTGGTTTGGTTTTTACAGAGCCCCTGAGTTTCCATTTGTTAATCACAGTTTGAACACTGCTAACTGCCATTATCAATTCCTTGGATATCTTTTTGAATCCCTTTCCTGTTTTATACAGTTCGACTACCTTTTCCCGTAGATCCGTGGACAATTCTTTTGTTTCCCCATGACTCACAATCCAGAAACGTCAGTGGCTGGAGGAAAGATGCAACAGTCTGTCTGAATCCCAGAAACTCACTCAGCTTTTTGCACACACACTGATTACAAGCAAACAGGTCACAGGTGAGGATGTTACCTTTAGTAGCCATTCAAACCCCTTTGTGTCAACTTCTGGGCATGTTATCAGGCCAAAATCACCAGGGTATGTGAACTTTTGAACAGGGTCATTTTGATGTTTTTGGTTGTCATTATGATTTAAAAAGAGAAAACGCAGAAGTTTGACAATAAATGGCTTCAACCAACCACTAACCAAGAGTGGAGAAAAAGTTTTTGTATATATATAAGAATTGTTGGGGTTAGTTTTGCTTTCCATAACCACCTGCCTTTCATATCATATTTTAGCTGATTTCATTTTACTTTTACAGATTGTATTAAGCTCTTTAGTAATTCTCAAAGGCAAGAGCTGACCCTTCAGATTTATGTTTTTTAAATGCCTTTTTTTAAAAAAAAATTGTTTGTTGCCCTTTTTAAGCAGAGCTGTAAGCAATGGGGGGGGGGGGGGTAATTTAAGACTTTTATACTTGTTCCCTATAAAGTGATGGTTTATCATTTGAATTTGCCATCACTTTAGATAGATAGGGAGGTCATGATTTTGGCATTCTACTGAACCTGACAATGAAGGGAGTGATTTTAGTGCTGCATACCCCTATAGGTATTCCTGAGAGTGTCACTATGCAGAGAACATCAGTTTAACACCTTCAATATGCTATCTCTCTGTAAGACTAAATAACTCTTTAAGAGGTATTGTCCTTTGAGTAATTTGCACCTAATTTAATAAAAATGCCTTCTGTACCGAAACTGCTGTCCATATCAGAATGAACTCAGCCCTCGCAAAAGAATGAATGAAATTATACATTTATTTGTAATAATCCACATATAGATTTAAGAACGAGTCTGATGACGGACATCACTCAATTATTATGAATAGTACTGGGCGCACAGGAAATATGGTCACTAATTTAATAAAAATGCCTTGTGTATTGAGCTGTTGCTGTCCAAGCTTGCTGCTTTGGTTTTGTAACTTCCAAAAAAGTGACTGAAGAAAGCAGTGCACATGTGGACCAAATTTGGAAAAAATTGAAAATTTTCAAAAACTAATGTACAAAGTAAAAATTTAAATTTTTATAGAAATATGCAGTTTCAGTGCCCACTTTGTGTGAGACACAGAATTTTAAAACTATTAAGTGGGCTATCCCGGGTACAAATAAGTTGTATATGTGGGCATAAGTTGCTGTTTGGGCACACAGCAGGGTTCAGAAGGGAAGGAACGCTGTGCTTTTTATCTTTTGGAGTATAGATTTAAAGGGACTCTCTGGACGCCATGTTTTTTTTTGCAGAGCCCTGGAGGTTCCAGTAAATTGGAATTCCCCAAGAAGCGACACCATTTTGTATGGGCAATTTTAGGGTTCAAAAACCAACAATCTAAATCTGCGTTCCTAAAGCACATGGCGCTCCTTTACATCTGCGCCCTGCTGTGTGCCCAAACGGCAGTTCATGCCCACATGTATGACACTGCTGTACCCAAGATAACCTACTTAATGTCATATGTGGGTATAAACTGCTTTCTGGGCACAGCCGGGCACATAAGGGAATGAGCGTTATTTTGGTTTTTGGAGCACAGTTTTGGTTTTTGGACAACATGCCACTCTTGCAGAGTCACTGAGTTGCCAGTAAAGTGGAATACGCAGACACATGACCCCATTTCACGTTTTGACATCAGCTGCGTATTCATTTCTGGAAAATAAATGAATGCAACACTTGGGGGTTAAAAATGGTCACTGCACCCCTGGATAAATTCCTTTAGAGGTGTTGTTTCCAAAATGTCAGGGGATTCCACTTTATTGGCATTTCAGGGCTCTGGAAATACCTCCCAACTTTCAAAGGACAGAAAGAGGGACAGAATATGTGGTGACAAATTTAGCCCCACCCACTTCTATATTGACTCCTCCCATTCTTATCAATTTTTCTTTGTGCCTCCACTTTATAATGTTCCCCTCCAATTGCCCCACAGTATGAAGTCCCAGTTTAAACTGGGGCAACTAGAGGGGGACATTAAACTGTGGCAGCTGGAGGGTACATTAAACCGTGGGTGTAGCTGGAGGAGACATTAAACCTTGGGTGTAGCTGGAGGGTGCCATTAAACTGGGGGCAACTAGAGGCGGACATTAATGTCCTCTTCCAGTTGCCCCCCCATGTTTAATGTCCCCTCTCTATCTGCCCCCAAAGTTTATGATAATAAAAACACTGATACTCTCCTTTCTTTGCTCCCCTACTGCTCTGTAGAAGTCTCTTCTCCCAGAGTGTTCAGGGAGCTGCAGGAGCAATGTGAGTGATGTCATCACATCGCTCCTACAGCTCCTGGGGCTGGAGCACACAGGGGCACAGTGGTACAGATGAGTTTAAGCCGGAACATACTTCCTGCTGACCGGGACAGCAGGACAGGACCTGGACTCTGGGACTGTCCCGCTGAATCCGGGTCGATTGGGAGGTATGGTGTCATGACTTCCAAAAACCAAACCATCTAAATCTGTGCTCCAAAAACAACTTGGCACTCCTTCCATTCTGTGCCCGGCTGTGTGCCCAAACAGCAGTTTATACCCACATATGACATTAAGTACGTTATTGTGGGATCAACAGTGTCATACATGTGGGCATAAACTTCAGCAGGTTTCAGAAAGGAAGGAGCTCTATATGGCTTTTGGAGTGCAGATTTAGATGTTTGCCATCTGGAGACCATGTCATGTTTGCAGAGCCTCTATGATACCAGTTAAGTGGAGTCCCCTAGGGGGTGACCACAATTCGAAAACTGCGCCCCTCAATGAATTTATGTAGGGAGCATTAGTATCCCAGACATAAATTCACAGTGGATGGCGAATAGTAAATATGTAAGCTGTGTGGAGTACATTGGGAACACCAAATTTCCTACTATTATCCCAGTAGCTCCTATGATTGGGGGGGTTACTTCTGGTGTCTTTTCCCTCGTAAGCTTCAAATCTGGGGTGTACCCTAATATACCCTTGCACAGCTTATACATTCCATTCCTGCTGCAGCCATGTTTGTTCTAATGATTTGGTGATTTTTGGGGGTTTTTTGTCTTCACATTGTGCATGCTATATATTTTTATTTTTCTGCTGATGTAACCATATGAGGGCTGTTTTTTTTGTGGAATAAGATGCGTTTTGTAATGACATCATTGTTGGGTGCCTATAACTTATTGAGTACATTTTAATAACTTTTTTTTTTGTGTATAAAAAAAACCCAAAAAAACATCAATTCTGGCATTGTGTTTTACCTTTTTATAAATTTTTTGCCATTCAGCGTATAGCATAAGTAGCATGTTGCCTTTATTCTGTAGGTCGGTATGATTATGGCGATACCTAATTTAGGGTCTATTCAGATCATGTTTTTTACATCAGTTTAATGGATGCAAAAAAAGGATTAAAAAAGACGCAAAAACGGATGCAAACGGATACAAACAGATGGCCATCCGTTTCCATAGACATCAATGTTAAAAAACAAAACAAACAAAAAAAAAAAACATCCGTTGCAATTCGTTTTTTTGAAGGACACAAAAACGTAGTATACCATACTTTTGTGTCCATCCAAAAAAAAAACGGACAGCAACGGATACGGATGGAAGTTTTTTTTTCATCCGTTTTTTGCATCCATTAAACTGTTGTAAAAAAAAGTGATGTGAATGGCCCCTTATATTATTTTTTTTATGCGTCACTAATTTGCAGAACAAAAGCCCATTTGGGGAGATGCATAACATTTTTATTTTTTGGTTTGCAGAGTTGGTTGAGGGCTTATTTTTTGCAGGATGAACTGTGCTTTATATTAGTACTATTTTGGGGTACATATGACTTTTTGATCACTTTTTTATAGCATATTTTGTGGGTGAGATGGTGAAAAATCATTACTTCCAGCGTTTTGTTTTTTTTTCCCATATTTTTTTTTTTTTTTTTCTCTAAAGTTCACCGTGCAGGTGAAATAATATTTCAGTTTTATTGTACGGATTGTTATGGATGCAGCAACACCAAATATGTATTGTGATTTGTTTGTTTGTTTTGTTTTTTTCAAAAATTCATTTTATAGGAAAAGGGCATTTTTGTGGCTTTATTCAAATATATATATATATATATATATATATATATATATATATATATATAATTTTTTTATTTATTTATTTTTTATATACATTTTCTTGATGTTCCACTAGGGGACCTGAACCAGTCATGCTCTGATCGCTGGTTCAGTACTATACACTGCAATACATGCATAGGCAGACGCATAGGCTGACTTGCATCACAGCAGGATCAAGCAGTTATGTGGGCTCCTGGCAGCCTGGGGTCACTGGTCAGACCCTGGACAGCCAAAAATACTTTTCTGCACTCGCCGATCAAAGGAAAATGTAAAACGGGATAGAATATTTATTTATTTATTTTTTTTAATTCAACAAAGTTTTGTTTGATACTTTTGTAATGCTCTTTGATTTTAATTCTTATCTTTGAGAGTAAAGTTAGCTATAGGTGTGATGCGTATGTCTATAAGGTTATGTATGTACATGAATAGTGCCTGGTACTTGGTGGTTACTGAACTGTCACTTTATATGTAAACATGACCCCTGCATAGCATGCATTGACCCCTCCTTATTGACTTCTCCTCTGAACAGCAGTGTACACCATGAACAGCATAGTCCACACCAAAGGTGCAAAAGTTGGCACAGAGCAGTGAGGTGAAGGATGCCTTAGACCTGGACATAGCGCCCAGACATGAGCTCTGGCTCCTACTCTGCTGCATAATGCTAAAACTGGTTGAATGAAAAATGAACTTCAGCATTGTCACTTTTTACTGGTTTGAATAAGTGACTGACTGATCTCATACTGCCTACATATCCTGCCTACAGTGTGAAATCCGCTGCCCAAAGTCATTTAACCCTATAAAAACACCTGTTGTTCAAATCCGTAAAATGTGTCTGTCTATTTTGATGCCAGTTCTTTTGTGCAGAATCTGTTTTCCGGCCAGGCTGAACTGAAGTGGCATCACTTTCTGTACGTTGGCATTGTGAAATCAGAGGCCCAGTCATTTAATCCTATAAGAATACCAGCTACTTATTTAAACCAGTAAAAAGTATCTGTCCTTTATGCCCAGAATCTGTTCAGGCCAGGCTTTATGTCACCCTTTGTACATTGGCAGTGTAAGATCAATGACAAAGTCTCATTTAACCCTTTAAAAACACCAGATACTTACTTAAACCAGTAAAAACATGACCATCTGCACAACTTCATGCCAGCTTTTATGCCCAGAGCCTGTGGAGACCAGGCTTCGCTCAACTGAATTTGATATGGGGGATCACCTTCTGCATTGTGTTAGTTTGAGATCAGTGGGCCTAAGTCATTTAACCTTTTAATACACCACTTATTTAAATCAGTAAAAAGTGCCCACTTTGGTGCCATTTTTTTATGCTCAGACCCTGTTTGGGACAGGTTGACCTCAACGGAATTTGATAATGGATATCATCCTCTGTATCTTGACAGTGTGACATCAGTGGACCAAAGTTATTTAACCCATTAAAAATACCAGTTACTTATTCAAATCGGTGAAAGATGTTTCTTTAGCAGGTTTGATGCCAGTTCTTATGACCAGAACCTGTTTGGGCCAGGCTCAGCTTAAGGCTGGGGCCCCATATAGCGTAAACGCTGTGGTTTGCCTGCAGCGTAGTGAATCCCATCCCAGTGCACAGTGGACACGCTATGATTTACAAAACCGTTGTGGTTTTGGAATTCACGGCGTGTCCATTATACCTACGGAAACGCTGGCGGTTTCCTTATAGATATAATGGAAGCGGAAAGTCCGCAGAGGAAACCTCTGTAGACTTTCTGTGAAAAGGGTTGCAGGAAAAAACCACGATTCATTGCTTCATGGGGCCTAAATGAGTTTGATGCAGTCTATCACCCCAGGTATATTGGCACTTTAAGATCAGTGGTCTACAATTATTTAACCCTTTACTACTTTGAATAAACAACTGGTGTCTGTCTGCCCACTTTGCCAGTTCTTATGCCGAGATGTTGAGGCCAGGAAGACCTAGCTGAATTTGACACAGGGCATCTGCATCTGTAAAGCCATTTAACCCTTTAATAACACCAGTTACTTATTCAATTGAATAAAACATGTCCATATGCCCAATTTGATGCCCTTTCTCATGCCCAGAACCTGTGTGCGCCAGGGAGGACTTAATTGAAGTTGAAGCACATCAACCATTTTTGTATGCTGGCATTGTGAGATCAGTTGCAAAACTTCATTAAATCCTTTAATCGCACTATATGGTGCCAACTTTGATGCCCAATTTTGTTCCAGTCATTTTGTTTTCAGACTGTTTTCACCTTTTTCCACTTCAGAACAGTCCATTGCAACATATTATTTTAAGGTAATTTCTCTTCATAATTTATTGTAGCAGTGTATCTGTAAGAAACTGCACATTTAAGAAGCAGCTTCAGCCCTGAATAGGAAACTGGCTGAATAAGAAACCAACTTCAGCATCGTCTCTGCCGCCCTCTGATTGGTTGATGCACTGAATGAATGTGTATACAAGGCGGCAGTGGAGACTCAGTCAGCTGCAAGTGCACTAGTCAGCAGAGCTCCAGGTGCTCTGTGCTGCAAACTTCCTGAGAGGCTGGCACTGCAGGGGTTAATCTGGACGGAGACTTCGTGGAATGAGGGCACTGCAGGGGATAATTCAAGGAGGAAAGTGAGCGGACATTAGTCATCCACATTCATGTCTTCTGAGTCCATGGAAGGATGAGGACTGTTATGAGCCAGTAGTAACATGCATTTGGGACTCTTCTCTGCACCCGCACTGCAATGGTAAGACTGTGATATATGTAATATATATGTAATATGCTTCTTATATGCTGCATTCATGTCATATAGTTGTCACTGCTACTGTGGCTCCAATGCTGAGCTTGGGGATCCTGTATACTTCATTACTTGTTATGGAATGTGCATTTAGGTGCTCCTCTTAAAGTGACAGCGCTGCAAGAAAATGACAGATCGCAGTGAAGAATGATCACTGAGACATCTCTGACTGCAGTGCGATGATCAGGCATCTGCTGTGTGGATTGTGTCATAAGATCAGATGTCTTCTCTACTGCAGTCTCAGGTTATATGAGTGTAAGCTCCTTAGGTTTAACTGAACTGCCTGCTCTTCCTGTAGCAGTGTATTTGTAAGCAGTTACTGAGTCAGTTGCTTGTAATATAGCACACCTGATGTGTCACATATTTTGTAAGTGCACTGGATATTGTGCCTGTATGCAATGCTTTAGGTGCAGTGACAATACTGATTCATGGGGTGTATTTATATAACCCCTCACAGAATACCATAGTAATTCCCTCATACAGCAAGTGATCTCAGTAGGAGCAGTTAAATGAGAATTTATTTGGTTTAATTTTATGACAGTTTTATTAAATAAGAATGCAACCTGAACCTGAAACATGTTATAATTAATATACATAATTACCCTGTGCAACAAATGACAATATAAATGTCTTATGTGAGCGCATTGTAATTGGAAAATGTACCCTGGTTGTATAATCCCTCATTATATTCCAATGTAAATAGAGGAGATTGACTTCTGTTTATAGATAATAGAACTATCCTAATATATAAAATAGTTACATTTATTAACAGGGTACTGATGTAAAGCATAAAATATTTATTTTGTAGCTTCTGAACATAAAGTTCTGCTTTTTAAGGAGTGCACATATTAATCCCCCAGCATATAAAACAAATAAACAATATTGTGGCACAGATATGTGGCATTACCACTATTTGCTGGGTTCACACAGTGTTTTTTTTTGCTGAAGAACTGCTCACGGTTCTTACACCAGAAGTTTCCAGTTGGCTGGTAGCATACAGATGACTTGTACAGTAACATGTCCTAGGCATAACTGCAATTAAAAACGTCAGAAAAAAAGCGCTGTGTAAACCCAGCCTTATTTACAGCAGAATATACCACAGGTGGGTGATCCTAACTGATTTTGTGAAGGGCCAGGTGTCTGCTCTGGCCATCTCACCCACTAGGAGCCACTGGTGCTCATGTACCTCCACTGGTTCCTCCCAAGAAACCATAGGTCTACCCTGGCTAACATTCATGTTTGCCTGAGTCTGTCTCCCACAGATAAAGAATACTGTCATGAAGCTTGTTTGTACCTCTCCAAGGTGCATCACAACCAACACCATGTGTGGCAAGTGACATTACAAAACTTCACAATAAACAGAAGATGGGGCTTACTTATTACTGTAATGTAGGAACAAAGTTAGCATGCTGTCCGTCACACACCCTCCTAGGGGCCACATGGCTCTTCTTATGGTTCCTTATGGGCATTTTACCTGTTATCAACTTAAGTACTCAGTATAATGAACCCTGATATTGTAATCTATAGTTCAGAAAAAACTGTCTCCCATTGAAAATCCTGGAGGCTATGGCATCAAGGACATGCATCCACTTGAAATTTGGTGTTTTGTTGTAATTACAGATAATCGTGATATCCCACTCTCCTCTCTCTAGAAAGCTAAAGGAAACTGAAATATAGGACACTGACTGCTAGATTCTTCAACCAGCAATGTAGTGATTACTTGCGGGTTAGTGATCCAGATCTGTCAGTAAATGAAGCTGATTCATTGTATACGTAAAAGTTGTAACTTTTCTAATTTTATAATCACATGACTCGGACAACGAAAGAAGATTAAAGGGGTTTCCCCACAAACCTGAATGTATTTACGGTGTTAGACAAAAGTTAAACATTTTTGCAAATATAAGCAATTTAATTTTCTCTAAGACATCTTGATCAGTTGCCAATGGATGCGATTAGAAACCCAGCCACGATTGGCTAGTTTATCACACAGGGATACTACATGTACGAGAAGATAACCCAGACAAAATAAGGAAATCACTTCCACAATACATGCATACACAGCAGTCTCCACGAAAGGGTGGAGGAAGGCATGGTTGTGCTCTGCTCATGAATACCATTGAAGATATGACACAAGGGTATATTTGAGCACTGCCAGCGGCCAAATGACACACCCCTTTTTGTTTTGGTTACTAGTAGTAGAGACCTGTAGCTCTCACATACTGCTCCTATATAGGCTAAGTCCATATGCAGACTTTTTGTTGTGTGATCTACTACTGTATGTTAACTGCTGAGCTACAACTGTGATCCAGGAAATTACTTTCATTTATATGCAGACTGCAGCTATCATGCAATAGTTAAAATTGCCAAGTCTCCATCTTGCTTTGTGTATATCTTCATTATACAGTAAAGAAATTGTGAAGCTCCTTGCAGAGCTTATAAACCAGTGAAAGTCATCAGTGACCGCCAGGTCTGCAAGATCTACCAAACAGCTACCCATATCTCCACTTGCTAAACCTGTGAGTAAGACACTGTGGTGGAGTGTGATATCAAAGAATAATTGTAGTCTCAGGCAAATTTTTTAGGTTTTATATATTGTATGTGTCAGATTTCAGGTATGTTCTCATATGTATATGCAAATGCGATGGAATGGGGAGAACTTCATTATAGTGCTTATGCCAGTTTTTTGTCATAAAGTAGTTGCAAGTGGCATTTTTGCACCAGTCTCGCCACTTTTCAGAAAATGGGTGAGGTCAGGAGCACAGACGGGTCATCACCTGTGCCACATTCATTATTATTTATGCCACTTTTGTAGTGGAAAGGAGTTCCGCAGCCTCATCATGAATTGAATTCATTCTCCGCTTTGTAACTTGTCAATAGACTGCTGTGTAGATGTAAGGAAACAAGGACATCCTCCTCTTTAAACTACAATCCCCAATATAGCTATTCTAAATATGTATTTTATATGCCCTATATAAAAACAAGGAACCTATTTACTGTTTAATGAGTGAGATCTAATGGTAAAACTATAAAAAAAAAAAAAAAAAAGTAAAACCTCTTCAAAAGACCACATTTATGAGAAGACCATTCCCTTATCAAGACCAGATTTCTGGTGACAGATTTTCTTTTCTATCATGTACTACTTGGCACTTTTGTTTGGTCATCTCCAAAAACATTTTTACAAGTTTTACTGTATATTTACTACAGTTGTTGCCTTCACAATAGATATTTAGAGTGCAATTGAAATCCAACTCTTCTCTACATAGTTTACGTTAATATAAACTGTATCTAAGTCTAAGTAAAATAATACAACCAAGCCATTCAACCATATTCCCAGCTACATTTCCTAGCAGTATAGTATAAACAGCACTTCCTGTTTTGAGAGTTCTTGGTACACTTGTTAATGATGTCCGGGTATATTATTTTACTGCCCTCTGGTACAATTATATTGTATTTATTTTGCTTGTATCATTGGTGAGGTGATATTTTTTCCTCCTTGTTATTGGCATTCCCCATTATTCTTCCATGTACTGTATAATTAGATAATCTGCACATCTGGCCTTACAGATTTATTATGAATGACTTTTCGTTTCTATTATGAGACCAGCAAGGACAAACATTTATTATATTCCTCATAAAACAAGTATTTACTGTGTTTGACATATTATATTGCAAATATTTGAGAAATCAAACATGATATGTCTACGGTATATCTAGTGCATGAGCAGATGTGCATTCAGTCCAGAGCTTATAGATAACACAGCCATCCTAAGGATGATGCGTCACGGCTCCTTCGTGATTATATAGGAGAGCCCCCTCACACAGCAATGAGTTGGAGGTAGAAGCACCATGGGGAATATCTTCAGAATTAATCGCTTAGGAACCTCACTTGATACTTCAGCTTCATTTGCTAGTGGTCTAAATGCTTTAGTTGTGCTCCAGAAAGTTGTCTTGAAAATGGACTGAATATTCCTTATCAATGTAGCGCTGGAGTGCTTGCATGACCAGCACTCCATTCACATCTATGGGACTCCCGGGAAGGTGATCTTTGGCAAATTAATGGAGCTCAGGTCACCAAGAGAACTAGAACACACACACACACACACACACACACACACACACACACACACACACCTTAGGTGTGTATATATATTTTGTCTGACAAATGCCACTGTATGTGCCATGTGTTGCTGCTAGCCTCCCATTGGCAAAAAAATGTATCTACTGGAGGAGTAACAGTGTACCATTTGGTAACATCCTGCATACCAGGAATAACTACTACTTACCTTGGTTTTCCTAAATGAAAGATGACAGCTCACAATGGAGTTGTATAAGCCTGAAAGGTCAGTGCTTGACAGTGTAGCAGATGACAGAGCTGATACTGCTATTCATCTAACGTCAGATATTATGGATGATGCAGTCAAGAGAATGCAATCGGGAAAATCCATCTAAAATCCATGATTGGAATAGAGCAGATAGAAATGTTGAAAAAGCATTTAAGAAATTGTGGCAAAACCACTGTAAAGCCACATTTATGTAGGTCTGGTTTCCAGTCTCTAAGTATAATATTTCCAATCACATACAGCAAGTAGAGATCTTATTCACAGTAAGAACAGAAATATGAGGTGTACTATAAAAGTTGCAAGACTTACTTTTAAATTGCTTGTGGTTTATTTAAATACATTTAGTGAAAAAAACTCTACTGGTTTAAAATGCGATTCCCAGGATTATTGGAGACATAACATGTCATTATTGCCTACATGCGTACATTTACATCATTGTTACTTAGTTTTTATTTATTCATACATTGCCATTCATAGAAGCACCCAAAACGTGGGGGCTCCTTTATAACCAGCGTCTAGATAAGTGCATGAAGATGGAAAGGCTAATGTGAGTGGCTCCTTTTAATCCTCACTTTCTATTTGATTTTATTGCTTGTTACAAGAGATCACTGTGATAGACTGCCAGCACCTCCCTTCTCTAGCTGCCTGGCACCACCAATAAAATAAGGTGGCATCACTTGACTTCCTGGCATTTTGTAAATACTGTGGATTTTCATTAACCTCTTCCCATCAACTAGTCATGTTACAGAAATCTCTCTTCTTCTTTTTTTTTTTTTTCTTTTTCTTTTTTCTGTGTATGTTTTTGGAATAAACAAAGACACACATAAATTCCTAGTTTTCTAAGTCTAAAAATATATGTGCCCTATGATACAGTACAGTGACAAGATAGAATGCATTTGTGATGTATGCCATTCTCTTTGCTTACATTTAAATTAAAAAAAAAATCTCAGCCCCCCCCTTTCCTTTTTCGTGGTGTAGGCTCTCACGCAGTCTCTATTTGCATATTTCTCTGATTTGTAGCTTTTGTGTAGCATTGAGGCAGTGTTAAATGTTTTCAGCCTCCTGCATCATTTCCCGTGGGAAGTGCTCTCCATTACATACACTATCAGTAGTTAGTTTGCGTTCTAGTTCATATCTGTATCCTGTACAGAACAGAGGAGCAGAGTTGCTCCTGGGTTAGAGGTAATAAAGGTGACTTCCTTAAAAGGTGACATAAAAGCACAGTAATGTTTGTGTACTGACTTTCCTCATCATCCCCAACTTACCCCTGAGGTCTGCACGTATCCAAGTATTTGATTTGAAAAGTGCTGGCATATGGCAGTGCCCAGATGCTGCCTCTGCAACAAGTACAAACACTATCTCACCAGTATTAGTACTACTCCCCAGCGTCCATTGTCCTAAATGCAGCAATTCATCTAGAAGGTGAGTTCACTTGCAGTACAAGCCTCATTTATATGGCACACTAATTTGTAGCATTTTAGCATCAGTTCACACAGGATGATGCAGATATGTACATATAAGGTCTCTTAGACCTTTTTTTTTATTTCCACACTGCTATCAGAATAACAACATTATAGCTGTATGAGTTATCTGTTAATGCATTTGCATGGTGATAATAAAATTCCTTGAAATTTTCCTACCAGTCTATCAGCATGTTGCCGTTTACAGCAGTCTATAATTTGTGATTTTAGACCCAGACAACAGACTGTATTAAAACAGCATGTAGACTGCTGTCAGAAAAACCAAGGGGAGCTTACAATAGATTCCCTTCGGTTACTGTATATCTTTAGCTCCCTTGGTGCTGAAGAGAAAATGAATGGTGAGAACTGTCATAGTGACACATAGTAAAGCAAATCTATAATATATTCTTGTAGATGTAAAGTACAAATATTAAAGGGGGTGCAAAAATCTCTTCCTTTTAAAAGAGACCCAGGGAAATTAAGGGAACATAAAAACCAGTGTTACTCACTCCCCCCCCCCCCCCATGATCTGATGTTACTTCCAGCAGGCTTGGGCCTTCACGTGAGCCAGGCAGTCGTCATTATGTCGTGACGCCGGCCTTGGCCCACGTGACATCTGTGCGACATTGAAGAGAGCCTAAAGCAGGGAGTGCACTGGAGACCGGAGGATAGGTAAGTAACAGTGGTTTTTATGTTTGTCACCACCCCGAATCTCCGATCATTATACTCTGGGGTCTGAAAATAATTGGGAGTAGCAGCAGGATGGGGGTTTGTGTAGGCGAGGACAATATGGATCGGATGCTTGGAAAAGTGAGGAGCCAAAGATGTCTGAGTTGCAAACTTTACAGAGACAAATCACAGCTGGAAGTGGTCATGGCAGTCCAGAGGGAAGAGAAGGGAAATGTGAACGATTAGTCAGTGACGTCACCTGTAATTCACAAAATGTTACTGCCTCCTCCCTCTTTTCTGACTGCCGGCACATGCAATAGTTCCAGCGCTGCTCTGTGCTCTGCAGCTGATAATCCACCTCTACTGCGCAGGCGTGCAAGCAACTCCCACGCCTGCGCAGTAGAGGTGGATTTTCGGCTGTAGAGCACAGAACAGCACTGGGATTACTGTGCGCGCCGCCAGAATCAGAAAAGAGGAGGGTGCCGTCCCGCAGGAGGAAGACTGGAATGAAGTCACGTAAGTATAATGGGGTCAGGGGGTGAGAGGAAGCTAGTGTGGAAGCTACGTAGCAGGAATTTGAACCATGTAAACAAATGCAGAAGATGCCAGGAGCTCCCAGAGACACCCAGAAATCACTCAAAACACTGCTAAAGGTATATGGGTGCATTTATTAACCCATTAATAGCACTAACAGACCTTTTTAAAAACAATACAAAACTTTTTTTGCCTGGAAAACCCCTTTAAGCTGGCAATAATCTTATTAATAGTTAATAATCTTATTATCTCCCCATACACATGCACGCTTGGTTTGGTCAAGCATACTTGTATTTTTTATGAGGTGAGGAGAGTAAACAACAACTGGACTGCAACTTATTGTCAGGAGAACAAAGGATCTGGCATGATAACATTCCCAGTCCATTCTTCCCTCTACATAATCTGTTGGGGAAAAAGTCGGGAGGACCCCATACATATAAAAAACTGAAATTAGTGGGTTTATCCAATCATTTTTGTATGTGAACTTTAAGATTTCAGTAGTGAAATGTTATCATAGAAGGGAGCAGAGAGACTAATTTCGTTACAGCTGATTTTTGCCAGTAAAAATCCCAGTGATCCAGATGTTTTTCTGCAACAGCTGTCTGTGTAATACATGGACACTCAGAATACATGATGAAAAGTACGCTTTCTTGTCAGTGTCTTCAACTTATTATTGCAAAGACATAGGAAGTCTTGCAGGCCAGTCAATGCTCTATGGGAAAGGGTATGCAACTTAGCTTTCCTTCAGAAGAAGAAAACTGACTGTCCAAAACCACCTAATGGTAGCTACAATGTAAAGACTCTTTTCGACAGCATGCTACTGGATCACCTCAGGAAACTTTGGACTGAGTTTTTTTTTTTCACTGCAAAAAAGTACAGCAAAGTATCAGGTACTTTTAGTAACTAATTTAGACTAGGTTCCCAGCCAGCCAAACTGGTACTACAAGGTCATGTATCCAAAAACTGCTCATTGATGATTTTGGATAACAACCAGATACATGAAGCAAGTAGTTTCTACAGTGCAAAACAAACTACATTGTAGCCAGAGTCCAGATGACCTGAATTGAATCGGGTTGATTTGGCACTGTGCAGTGGGAACGTGGCTCTAGTCAATGTCCATCCCATTTAGGAGCCTTGGATCATGACTAGGTTCTTCTAACAATCTGAGCTAATTTGCATGGCTCTGGCTCATAGAGTAAGCAGAGGACCCTCTTCTATATTGTCCATATTTTCTAATCTAGTATATAAACAAGGATTGTTTAGATAGGATAGCTCATTTAAAAAAAAAAAACAAAAAAAAAAACAACTGAATTCTTAGCACTTTCCAAAAATATCTCCTCTGATCTGTACTACTCTTATTTGGGAAGAAAGTGCTTACGTAAGTTCCTCCACTTAGGCTTACCATAGGGCATCATTCAAATAGCAGAGGCCAATCCAAAGATGTGCACTCCCTTGTGGCTGTGGTTTATATGTCACTGCAGTGAGCTGTGATTGGCTGGCCTGGTCACATGACCTGTCATCCCTATAAATTAAAGGCAATCAAACAGTAGACAAAAGAAGTAGCAGGAGTTCCAAGCAGCGGCAATGGGGAAAACCGTGAAGAATTGTAGAGGTAAGACAGTTAGTATTTAAGCCTCCCTGACTGCTCTTTCCACATAGTGTGGTTAGTGCATGATGAACACTTAAGGAAGATTTTGCTTTAGCAAATATTTGCTTTGTGTATTATGACATTCTTCAGTTTTAGCTATGGGATGCTGTTTGTGAAACTTCAACTCCAAGATACTCTATATAGACAAAAGTACTGAGACACAGCTCTTATTGTATCTTAATCATTAGTCATCTTATCTGCAGAGTTCCAAACCTCCTTAGGCATTAACATAATCAGAAACACCTTGTGAGATTTGTATAAAAAAATTTACAGAGAATAGCACTGCAGCTTTTGATTTGGACTGAACTTGTTCAGTCTAAACCAGAACTGCTATGGGGTCTCTTCAGACCTCAGATTATAATAAGCAGGTGAGCAAATTTAACAGATTGCCAGGGTTGTGGGTCCCTGTTGTCTTCCGGCCTCCTGAATGACATGTGTGGCTGACATCATGGTGCTTGTGTCTAAGCATCATGACGTCGGCGAACCCAATGTGACCATTGAGGTCCCCGTAGGCCACTAATGCCATTTAGGAGGCCAAAAGAGTCCCAAAGGAGGTGGTGCCCCGCACAAGATGCTGCAACAGAGTGCTGGAGAAGTGAAAAACTCTTTATTACTCACCTCCCCTGGGCTTCTGCTTATACTACTCTGAGGTCCAAAGAGGCCTGTAGGTGGCAAGCCCAAAAATTTTGGGTTCTGTCAAATCTAAATTTTTTTAGAAAATCTGTAATGAACCTGGCTTTTTACAGACCAGTTTTTCATGGGTTTCCATGGTCAAGCAGCAGCAAGCCTTACATCACAAAACATAATGCCAAATATTAAATGGAGTGTTGTAAATTATGCCAGCTCTGGACTTTGGAGCAATGGATGGATCTGTGGAATGATGGATCACACTCTATCTGGCGCTCTGTTGAATGAGTCTAGGTTTGTCGAATTCCAGAAGGCCATTGTTTGCCCAACTGCATTGTGCCAAATATAAAATTTAGAGGAGGAATAATGCTATGGAGGTCTTTTTCAGGGATTGGCTCATGTCACTTAGTTCAAGTGAAGGGAAATTTTAATGCTTCAGCATACAAAGGCATTTTGGACAACTGTATGCTTTCAACTTTGTGGGAACATTTTGGGGAAGGCCTTTTTCTGTTACAGCATAACTGCCCCAGTGCACAAATTCAGGGCATAGTTGAGTGATTTTGATGTGGAGGAACATGACTGGCTCGGACAAAGCCCTGACTGTAACCCCATTGACAACCTTTGGAATGAACTAGAATGGAGATTGCGAGTCAGGTCCTCTTATCCAATGTCAGTGTTTGACCTCACAAATGCTCTTCTGGATGAATCGGCAATAATTTCCTATAGACGCACTCCAATATCTTGTGGAAAATCTTCCAGAAGCTCTCTTAGATGTAAAGTGTGTTTTGGGTGAGGGATGGGGGGGGGGAGCGCGGGCGAAGGGGGTTATGTGGGTTAGGGGGGTAAAACCAACTCAGTTAATGTTTATAAGTTTAGAATTTGGATGCATAAAAAATCCTGTAGGTGTCGTCATATAGGTATTCCAAAACTTTTATACATATAATGTAGTTTATATATAGCTATAGATGGAAGAAAACATGTAGTTCATAAAAATCTTATTGATGATGTATAGCTAAAAAAAAATCATAGTTTTTGTCAATTTATATTCGTGTACAAAAACTAAAAACGAGATAAAATATTCTAATTATTCACAGCTAGAAATGAAGCACTACTGCTTCAAGGTTTTACAACTATTGTTAAACTTTTTATCTCAGAAACAAGGGAGAAAAAAATACAGACTGATCCTGCCACAATAGTGAAGCTGTATGGCTTCTATCCTTATATTTATGTTGGTTGCCATGGTGACACGGATAATTTAAACACTGGAGGAGGGGAACAAGAAGGATAATTGGTCATTTTCCCTTTATGTAGCTGGCACCATCTTCACCCTTTTTCATTCTCACCAGCTTGCCAGTCAAAAACCTTTTCAAGTTCTATTTTTGTACAACACTGACAGTATTTTGCACCTATGTATAATCAAACATAGATTTGGAGCAGACCAGTAAGGTACTGGTACTAGTAGCTGTGGGAATGGTAGTTTAGGATTTAGTGTGACCTACAGAATTTGTGTGCACATACTGTAAATATACTATAATTGCATATCATTACCTGGACCATCAGCGATGCTGTATTTATAAGCATAACTGGAAATGTTGGGTCATAGAAATGTTTATGTTCAGTTATGGGTAACTTTAGCTTATTCCCCATTGAATTTGAGTGTTTTACAGTATAGACATTCTCTATGTTTTAGATGTATTTTAACCCTATTCTGGGACAGACACTTTCTGTTTTTTTTAATTTGGCATTTTCCTTAGTTAATCTCTGACAGTTGTAATTTTTTTTTTTTAACATATCCATATGAGGGCTTTTTTTATGGGTGTTTTTTTTTTTTTTTTTTTTTTTTGCATGATCAGTTGTATTGTCTGGCATCATTTAACTTTCCTCATGAGGTTTTGCAAAATAATATAAATATTTATGGGGTAGAATGGGGCAAGAAACAAAATTTGGCAGTGGTTTTTGGGTTTCCATGTTAGGGTATGTTCACACTGCCGGCATTTTCGACCTGGATGAATGGGCCTAATTAGGAGGGAGTCACTTTTACCCCACAGTGAACACCCTAAGGCTGTGTTCACACGGAGGAATTTGCCGCGAAATTGAGGGCGGATTTCGCCCCCGAATCCACCTCCCATTGTTTTCAATGGGAGGCAAAGATCGGTGTTCACACGGAGGAATTTGCCGTGAAATTGAGGGCAGCCTTAGGGTGTTCGCTGTGGGGTAAAAGTGACATGTTTAACTTTATTCTGAGCATTAGTACGGTTCCAGTAATCTCAGCTTTAGTTTTTAAATGAATTACTGCTTTAAAAAAAATTAAAGTTTTTGAAAATAGATTTGTCAATGGAGCTGTGTACAGGCTCATTTTTTGTGGGACAAACCATAGTTTTATTGGTAGCATGTAGGATACAAACCTGTTTTGATCACATTTTATTACATTTTTTTATGGTGTGGAGAGGTCTGTGTTGATTCATTATGGTTGTAATGTTAGGGCATTTTAGACATGCCGATACCAGTTTGAGGGTTTTTGTATATTTGTTTCATGAGGAAGTTTGGAAAGGTGGGGTGATGTCAAGTTTTAATTTGTTGTGTGTTTATACAGCAGGCACATGGTTATGGCTTTGGCACGGACCCCATATTTAAATATCCCGTATCTACCATGCGACCATGGGATTAAAAGGAAGGCATTAAAGCTTTCTTTAAAAAAAAAAAAAAAAAGTTTTTTTTTTTTTTTTTTTTTTTCCCAAGATCCGAAAGAAAAGGTAGACAGGTGACAAAAATTTTTGTGACTTGCCTTTACCATTATTTACCTGTTGAATGCCAGTGCTCAAATGTGCCATAAGGGTACTTCACATGTAGGAATCTGTGGCAGATCCCGACCCACTTCCAATGGGAGGCAGAGATCGCAGCAAGACGCGGAAAAAAATCAGCATCCTGCTCGATTTTGCAGTAGATTCCGCGTCTTGAGCCTCCTTGCTCTTTAAGCCCATTCACCTGGGCCTAAGCAGTGGAAAACTTTGATTGGGTATCCTGAGGCTGAATACGGTGGCGTAAAATGAAGAGGAATTTCTCTTCATTTTCTGCTCTGTGAACCTAGGGTCACATGGCGGAAAATGAAGTGAAATTCCTCTTCATTTTCCGCAGCCGTATTTGGTCGCGGTATTGCCGCTGCATTGATTTACATGCTGTCAAACTCATGGCCACTGCAGCCAATGGATATTAATTTAGTGGACTGACATTAAAACTTTTAGGATTTTCCAGTAACCAGTCGCACAGTGTTTTGACAGTCTACAGTTCATACCAGCGTATTTACTGCAAGGCATTGTTTTCTTGGGGGTTCTTTGAACACCCTGACACTTTTTCAATAGGGAAACTAAGCTGATTTCTCTAAAATGGAAATCAGTAAACATGTCTGAGGAAAACGATGGCAGCAGATAAGAATTATAGAATACTATACACGCCAAGATTCTGAAGGCAGTAATGGCATTAGGGGTTTCCTTGGGGTAGAATAATTTTCTGCTGTAGACAGCAAGCTGCACATTTCCCTGCACATTTAAAACAGACCAGCACTACATTTTTACATGTTTGGAAGATCAAAGTGAATTTTTCCTGGAAAGCTCAGCATGGAAATGTTTATCAGTACAAATATTAGCAATGCAATAATAATAAATACTGCAATGTGCAATAGTTTGCTTAACCTGAGCTGGTCTCCTTTTTAGACAGCAGTGTGGAAATGGCGCAGTTAGGAGTAGACCCACTGGTCACTGTTGCTTTTGACACCAAATCCTCTTCTAGACCCTGAGGCGGCACAGGTATTAGGGTTGCACTGAGGTGATGGTGAGGAATCCCTTGACCACGCTCTGCTGCTTGTCTCCTATGTGATGGTGTTTTGGGTGCCCTTGGTGATAGGTACGAATAAAGGCATAGGAGGCAAGCTGTCGTAGTTTGCAGCTCACTTTACTTGGCAGGATTCATCCAGTTACAAAGCAACATGGAGGCACATTCACAGCAGCATGTTCCACACGTATGGCACTTAGCATACACAGACAGGAGTGGTTATTGCTATTTAGCCATTCCTCTGTTCTATAACCCTTTCCAATGTGGTTATCTGGGGCAGCACCTAGTCCTCCTTTCCAACCACACCTGGGGAAATGCAAGGCACCTTTTGGCTGTGGAAACCAAAGTTTCTCAAAAATACAGATGTTCAGTATACAGCAAGTTCAAGAAGTCTTTGTTCTGTGAACATAGGGCTGTACCTGCTTGTTAAACCCTTTCTGCCACTAGCTAGCCTGAAGAGCTGAAGATGCTCTTCCACAATCTAATTCCCTCTTCAGTAGCTAGCTCTAGTCTGAACTGAGCAGGAAGTAACTTGCTGGTTAAAGGGTGGGGGCTCTTAGCATCTACTAAATTCTACCCAACTTCTGGAAACCCAGACCAGAAGCCAGTCCTGTTTTCACCGCATCACAGAAATGGCTATTTCTCTCCAATGTGTCCAGCATAAATCTAGAAAGTTGCGATTGTTTGTAATAAACAGCACACAACATTATAAAACATATTGTGCATCAATATATTTGGGGAACTACTTGTAGCTACACGGCCAGATCGCATTTTGCACCACACTAGAGCTGTAGTTAAGCAGCGAGGCTGTTTCAGTGTGGATCCAAGTATACCACAGGCAGACCATTATGTGTCTGCAGCCAGGAACAAACAAAATGTGACTTTTGTTTCACTTTTGATGGACTGAGAATAGATTTCTTTCAAGAATGATATATTGTCTACTACATTTGATGTTTTATAAAATATAAAAGAGGAAAGTAGCAAGGACAAATGTGTGAATTTTGTTGTCTGGTATGGAAGAACATTTCTCCAAAAATAAAAATGAACAGTAAGGCCATGGCTCAGTAACAGCTTATGATATTGTTTGGGTGCCAATAAATATTGGAAGCAAAATGAATCATGTCACAATGCTCTGTGAGTGCTGGAATGATTGATGCGTAGAACCAGTGAGTCAGGCAGACATCTGAACCAAAAAAGGTTTTTTCTTTGTATAGAAGCCCTATTAAGCAAGTCAAGTATCACTTGTTAGCTGTAATTCATTGCCTTGATAGCTGTCTTGCCAGCATTAACAGGATGTGTGTTCTAGGCATAAACCATATTTCTGTCCAAATACTTTAAAATCGTAGATCTCAGATTGGGTATTGGCCTTTCTAAGAGTTAATCTGCAGCTGGATTCAAGATCTTCTTTCTATACAGCATAAAACAGGCAGATTTATAGCAATTCTACATTACTACCTACACGCAATTAAGTGCTATCCGCTGTTTAATGCCAAATCACTGTGCACTCATCCATTTCATTGGCAATGTGGGCACTAGAACCTCACATGCTTAAAAAAAACTTAATTAATTGTGACTAATCTGAATTAATTGACACAATTGAAACTACTTGGTGTCCCCAACCCTTTGAATGGCTAAAAAGGAGTCAAAGGGGTGTGGAAACTGAAACTATTTTCCAGCTTTCCTTATTTATGTCACCTTGACAGGTATTGCACATCATAACAGAAAAGAGGCTTAGTCTAGTTGATATAATTCTACTCAGATCCAACATAAACCTAAACAGTTAACCAGAAATGCCAAGACGGAAAGAAGTGGCTATGGTACAAGTGCAAATAGGTCAACAAAAGTAAATTAAACCAATATGATAGAGCGGGGTAATCAACTACTTTTAGTAAAGGTCTATTGACTGGGCTCCTTCATCAAGTAAAGGCCTGAGCTGGGCAGCAGGTGAACACTTCCAGTATTCACTGTATTTTTTTTGTAACAAAGACGCATTTAAAAATATAAGACGCACCCCAGGTTTAGACAAGATAAATTAGGAATAAATATTTCATGTAAATTTAACCTTCCCTAATGGTCAAATGTAGTAGAAGGGTCAATGTCACTAACTAGTGAGGGGGCGACTAACCTGTCATTATACTGTGTGCAGGGGACACTAAGGAGCATTATTCTCCGATGACACCATACAAAATAAAAATTACCGTAACGGAGAGTAAAAATAATTTTAAAAAGTTTTTTAGTAGTACTTTGTGTTATTAAATAAAAAAAAAAAAAAAATGAAAAGTGAAAAATAGACATGTTTTCTCTCCTCTTTTGTTTATATTTTCCCGGATATAAAAAAAAAAAAATTAAAACACATGCAAAAATAAAAATATAAAAATAAAGCCCAATGTGTCACCGAATAAAGACACAGAAATTAGTTGAATAATGCATATGATATAAATGTTACAGCCTTCAAAACCGCAAATACAAAAAAACCCGAAAATGTGTCTGGTCCGGAAAGGGGGTAAAGCCTCTGGTATGGAAGTGATTAAATCCTTTGGGAAATGCCACTTTTTAAAATTTGTACACATCAGAAAAAAAACACCTCTCTAATCCACACAGGCGTCATTTTAGCCAGTGTGATGTACTGTATGTTGGGACAGATTTATCAAAAAACGGGAACTTGCAGCCATAAAATGTCTCATGATGTACGTCAATAGTTTCCTAGCTGTAACTTAGAAATAAATGGTGGCTTACAGGGAATCTGTCACCAGGAAACTCTATATCAAACCAGTGACATTCTATTGAGCCCATCATACCTTTTCTATGAAAATACAATGTTTATAAATATGCAAATGCTGAAGTGCAATGGAGGTATGCCAAAACCTCCAAGGGCTTTGTATGCAGAGTTAAATATCGGAGGATCTGCCACACGCCCAATGTACAGTCATATGAAAAAGTTTGGGCACCCCTATTAATCTTAATCATTTTTAGTTCTAAATATTTGGGTGTTTGCAACAGCCATTTCAATTTGATATATCTAATAACTGATGGACACAGTAATATTTCAGGATTGAAATGAGGTTTATTGTACTAACAGAAAATGTGCAATATGCATTAAACCAAAATTTGACCGGTGCAAAAGTATGGGCACCTCAACAGAAAAGTGACATTAATATTTAGTAGATCCTCCTTTTGCAAAAATAACAGCCTCTAGTCGCTTCCTGTAGCTTTTAATCAGTTCCTGGATCCTGGATGAAGGTATTTTTGACCATTCCTCTTTACAAAACAATTCCAGTTCAGTTAAGTTTGATGGTCGCCGAGCATGGACAGCCCGCTTCAAATTATCCCACAGATGTTCAATGATATTCAGGTCTGGGGACTGGGATGGCCATTCCAGAACATTGTAATTGTTCCTCTGCATGAATGCCTGAGTTGATTTGGAGCTGTGTTTTGGATCATTGTCTTGCTGAAATATCCATCCCCGGCGTAACTTCAAATTCGTCACTGATTCTTGTACATTATTCTCAAGAATCTGCTGATACTGAGTTGAATCCATGCGACCCTCAACTTTAACAAGATTCCCGGTGCCGGCATTGGCCACACAGCCCCAAAGCATGATGGAACCTCCACCAAATTTTACAGTGGGTAGCAAGTGTTTTTCTTGGAATGCTGTGTTTTTTTGACGCCATGCATAACGCCTTTTTGTATGACCAAACAACTCAATCTTTGTTTCATCAGTCCACAGGACCTTCTTCCAAAATGAAGCTGGCTTGTCCAAATGTGCTTTTGCATACCTCAGGCGACTCTGTTTGTGGCGTGCTTTCAGAAACGGCTTCTTTCGCATCACTCTCCCATACAGCTTCTCCTCGTGCAAAGTGTGCTGTATTGTTGACCGATGCACAGTGACACCATCTGCAGCAAGATGATGCTGCAGCTCTTTGGAGGTGGTCTGTGGATTGTCCTTGACTGTTCTCACCATTCTTCTTCTCTGCCTTTCTGATATTTTTCTTGGCCTGCCACTTCTGGGTTTAACAAGAACTGTCCCTGTGGGCTTCCATTTCCTTACTATGTTCCTCACAGTGGAAAATGACAGGTTAAATCTCTGAGACAACTTTTTGTATCCTTCCCCTGAACAACTATGTTGAACAATCTTTGTTTTCAGATCATTTGAGAGTTGTTTTGAGAAGCCCATGATGCCACTCTTCAGAGGAGATTCAAATAGGAGAACAACTTGCAATTGGCCACCTTAAATACCTTTTCTCATGATTGGATACACCTGGCTATGAAGTTCAAAGCTCAGTGAGGTTACAAAACCAATTTTGTGCTTCAGTAAGTCAGTAAAAAGTAGTTAGGAGTATTCAAATCAATAAAATGATAAGGGTACCCAAATTTTTGCACCGGTCAAATTTTGGTTTAATGCATATTGCACATTTTCTGTTAGTACAATAAACCTCATTTCAATCCTGAAATATTACTGTGTCCATCAGTTATTAGATATATCAAATTGAAATGGCTGTTGCAAACACCCAAATATTTAGAACTAAAAATGATTAAGATTAATAGGGGTGCCCAAACTTTTTCATATGACTGTATTTGAGCCTCGTTTGCATAAAAATAAAAAAGTTTCCTGGTGACAGACTCTCTTCTATATGACCCCACTTTTGATAAATGTTGGGTAAACAGTTTCCGTAACCTCTAAGAATTTGAAATATAATATTTGTTCTGACCAATGAACTGCATTTTATTAGGACCAATTACTTTTATAACATAGGCTTATTTTCATTCTGTTTGTGTCTTACTTTCAATCCTAAACCCATTGAAGCTGTAATGTGAATATGTTGTAGTAGATACAAGCTGTGTAAAAGTACTGGTCTTTGTTGCCCATACCAACCAATCATGCTACACTGTGATTGGTTGCTATGCGCAACAATCAAGCTACACTGTGGTTGCTATGGCCAACAATCAAGCTACACTGTGATTGGTTGCTATGGGAAATAATCAAGCTACACTGTGGTTGCTATGGTTTTTCGTTCAAACAGCTTTCATAAATATGCCCAGTAGTCTTATCATATAAAGCTATTTCCCTAAATCATAGGCTTTCTCTTTGTGTGTACAGTGGCGGTATTTCTTGCTGATTGACGTCCCTATATGTAGATCATGCACATGTTTACAAAGCACCATAGAGATGGAGCTGAGAGTTCAAAGCCCCTCACCTGCCTATGTGCCATATGATACCATCCATTAATGAGGCAGGCCTCCTAGGGGATGAACAGCGGGGATCAGGATAATGAGGTGCACATGCTCAGTTTTTTCTGCTCAGATGGGAAACATAGGACATTTTTTAACCCTGCTGATTCTGTTGACATCTAAATAAACTCTGATCCCTTCAGTAAAACATTGACTTGTAAAATCTAAATTTTAATTTTAATGGAATAATCTTAGTAAATCATAATACTAAAGGTTAATTAGCTTAGGTCTGATATTTCATCTCTACTCCCTTTGACAATAAAGATTCATTGTTCTTGGAAAAACAACACGAAAAACATTCATTGAATATACATAGAGCTTTGAACCATGGAATGAAAATCATAAAGGGATTTACTTTGATAATAACTATAATAACTGTGTCATTGGCTTTAAAAGTAACTTGATTGGTGGGAAAAACACAATTTTGCATTTCCGTTGTCATAAGTTCATGCTATCCGAACCACAGTCACCAAAGCATACAATTACGTTATCAAACAAACTTGATGATCCAACAATCAATTATCACAAGCACAGGATCCAAGAAACTCTAAAACTTAACCTTTAATATAAATCACAATAATAAATATTTAAGACGGTCAGAGAATATCACCAGTTCATGTGCACAAAACAAACCGTGCTCTAGATAAAAAAGGGAACGGTCTTACCCGGACCTAGTGAGAGACGTTGGGGACTCAACGGGACTTACAGATGAAGGGCTGGTGTGATTATACCCTATCTCTCACCTATGTCCCACAATGACTCCTGTCCTAACAAGGACAGTCCCAAAACTCTCCCTGTATCTCCCTATCAAATTAAATCCATTTTCCAACACGTTTCATGTCCCAACCAGATGAAGGGGCAATCCTCAGGGGATTTCAAAATATAAGCCCAGTGTGGAGTATAAACCCTTCAAGCTACTCAACCGTGTAGTATCATAGCTTGCCAGTTGTAGGGTTGTGCAGATGGATGCTCCACCCTGAGTGCAGGGGAGCATATGTGTCAGCAGTGGTCCTGTAAGTCAACTTACAGGGCTACTTGCCCTCCTTATTCCTACAGAAGCAGTAGGGAGCACTTAGGTGTGTACACACTTCTTATGCAGATTGGGCTAATTTTTGTTAAATAATGACATGCTGTAATTTATCATGTGTTTAGCTAAATACAATCTCAGATGTACAATAATCTTCTATGGACCAGATATTTTTATTATGTCCTGATACATATAACTATAGATTTCAAAGAGGATGTACTTTGTTTTTCTCATGACTGTATAAATCACATTGCAAACTTTTCCATGTATCTGGCTTGATTTCAACTCTGTTTTCTCTGAAACACCTCAGCGTTTCAAAGTTAAATATATATCTATCTCTCTCTATCTATAATGAGGGTTCCTGTCGGGATTTCATGCTGGTTGTGGTTGGGGGCGGAATGAAAGTGATAAAACCGGCTCCTTTTAAACCTGTATGTTTGTAGTCTGTAACTATGGAGACAGTCACTGTGTATAGTCTAATCTTGCTGTCATGTGTTACTACTTCCTTGAGACTTCTGGGGGATGTGAATTGGAGCATCATGCATTGTTGTGTTCAGTGCCTTGCAAAAGTATTCATACCACTTGAACTTTTTCACATTTTGTCACCTTATAACCATAAACTTTAAATGTATTTTATTGAGATTTTAAGTGATAACCAACACAAAGTAGCAGATAATTGTGAAGTGGAAGGAAAATTATAGATGATTGATCAAATAAAAAACTGAAAAATGTGACGTGCAAAAGTATTCAGCTCCCTATATCAATACTTTATAGAGCCACCTTTCACTGCAATTACAGCTGCAAGTCTTTTGGGGTATGTCTCTACCAGCTTTGCGCATCTAGAGATTGAGATTTTTGCCCATTCTTCTTCACAAAATAGCTCAAGCTCAGCCAGATTGGATGGAGAGCATCTGTGAACAGCAATTTTCATGTGTTGCCACAGATACTCAATGGGATTTAGGTCTGGACTTTGACTGGGCCATTCTAACACGCAAATATTCTTTGCTCAAACCATTCCACTGTAGCTCTGGTTGTATGTTTAGGGTCATTGTCTTGCTGGAAGGTGAATCTCCTTCCCAGTCTCCAGTCTTTTGCAGCCTCCAATAGGTTTTCTTCCAGGATTTCCCTGTATTTAGATCCATCCATCTTCCCATCAACTCTGACAAGCTTCCCTGTCCCTGCTGAAGAAAAGCATCTCCACAGCATGATGCTGCCACCGCCATGTTTCACAGTGGGGATGGTGTGTTCAGCATGATGAGCAGCGTTACTTTTCTGCCACACATAGTGCTTTGCATTTAGAACAAAAAGTTCAACTTTGGTCTCATCTGACCTGAGCACCTTCTTCCACATGTTTGCTTTTTCCTCTATATGGCTTGTGGCAAACTACAAACGACACTTCTTATGTCTTTCTTTCAACAATGGTTTTCTCCTTATAGTTGTCCTGTGGACAGATTCTCTCACCTGAGCTGTGGATTTCTGTAGCTCCTCCAGAGTGACCACGGGCCTCTTAATTGCTTATCTGACCAGTGCACTCCTTGTTCGATCTGTTAGTTTAGGTGGATGTCCTTGTCTTGGTAGGTTTGCAGTTGTAGAATACTTTTTCCATCTATGGATGATGGATTGAACAGTGCTCCTTGGGATGCTCAAAGCTTGGTATATGGTTTTATAACCTAACCCTGCTTTAAACTTCTCCACAACTTTATCTCTGACCTGTCTGGTGATGTTCTTGGTCTTCATGATACTGTTTGTTCACTAGTGTTCTCTAACAAACCACTGAGGCCTTCACAGAACAGGTGTCTTTATACTGAGACTAAATTATACACAACTGGACTCTATTAACTAATTAAGTGACTTCTGAAGGCAATTGATTGCACTGGATTTTATTTAGGGGTATCAGAGTACATGGGGCTGAATACTTTTGCACGTCACACTTTTCAGGTTTTTATTTGATTAAAATATTGAAAACCTGGTATTATTTTCGGATCACAGATTGGAATGGTCAAACAAAAAATAAATAAAATTTAGCTTTTATTAATACTCATAAAAAGTGGATATGCCACCAAAAGTGTGAGCTAATCACAGAAAAATAGGCCCTGGGTGTAGGCAAAAATGTGTTTATCGGACTTCAGAATAAACAGACCTCAGCTGCACCCATGATCTGATTCATTGACCTGCATACTCAAAAAATGGTTCAGTTATTAGTCAATCCACCATTATTGAACCTTCCACACCAAGAGGAAAACAATGAACCACTATTTGCCAGTGTCAGATCCGTTCTATGGGGACTAGTACATATCTCACACCGGTGCAGTGATTAGTCTGTGCCTCAAAATTAGATGTGTGACATTGGACTGTGATGGAATGGTTTGAACTCTGAGTCTTTCCCAATCAGTCACTATCTTACCTAGTCCCACACAAACTCACATACTTACCCCTAGGAAGCCTCAAACTCTGTGAGATAAAAGAAAACGTTCAATGACGTAGCTACTACTATGTCTCCAAATACTTGGAGAGGTCAGGGCTCTGTCTGAGTCAAGAATGGTTAGAGTTGTTCCGAAGCCACTCCTTTGTTATTTTAGATGTGTGCTTAGGGTCACTGTCTTGTTGGAGGGTGAACCTTCGGCCCAGTCTGAGGTCCAGAGCACTCTGGAAGAGGTTTTCTTCCAGGATATCTCTGTACTTTGCCGTATTCATCTTTCCTTCAATTGCAACCAGTTGTCATGTCCCTGCAGCTGAATAACACCCCCATAGCATGATGCTGCCACCACCATGTTTCACTGTTGGGATTGCATTGGGCAGGTGATGAGCAGTGCCTGGTTTTCTCCACACATACTGCTTAGAAATAACGCCACAAAGTTCAATCTTCGTCTCATCAGACCAGAGAATCTTATTTCTCATAGTCTGGGTGTCCTTCATGTGTTTTTTGGCAAACTCTGTGCGGGCTTTCATATGTCTTGCACTGAGGAGAGGCTTCCTTTGGGTTACTCTGCCATAAAGCCCCGACTGGTGAAGGGCTGCAGTGATAGTTGACTTTGTGGAACTTTCTCCCATCTCCCTACTGCATCTCTGGAGCTTAATCACAGTGATCTTTGGGTTCTTCTTTACCACTCTCACCAAGGCTCTTCTACCACGATTGCTGAGTTTGGCTGGACGGCCAGGTCTAGGAAGAGTTCTGGTCGTCCCAAACTTCTTCCATTTAATGATTATGGAGGCCATTGTGCTCTTAGGAACCTTGAATGCTGCAGAAATTATTTTGTAACCTTTGCCAGATCTGTGCCTTGCCACAATTCTGTCTCGGAGCTCCTTGGGCAGTTCCTTTAGACCTCATGATTCATATTTGCTCTGACATGCACTGTGAGCTGTGAGTTCTTATATAGACAGGTGTGTGCCTTTCCTAATCAAGTCCAATCAGTTTAATTAAACACAGCTGGACTCCAATGAAGGAGTAGTACCATCTCAAGGAGGATCAGAAGGAAATGGACAGCATGTGAGTTAAATATGAGTGTCACAGCAAAGGGTCTGAATACTTATGACCATGTGATATTTCAGTTTTTCTTTTTTTAATAAATTTGCAAAAATATCTACATTTCTGTGCTGAGTGTACATTGATGAGAAATAAAATGAACTTTTTTGCTTTTAGCAAATGGCTGCAATGAAACAAAGAGTAAAAAATTTAAAGGGGTCTCAATACTTTGCGTACCCACTGTACATTTCTATGTTAGAGCCCGAGCTGCCATACTAACAAAGGCCCAAGGTCTCCCATGGGTTTATGCCTTTTAGACTTTGCTTACGGCAGGGCCTTTAAGGTTGACTGTCAGAACATCACTGATGGCCAATAATATTTAGAAACATGATAAGTCTTTGACTAATACTTTTACAGTATAAAAACAAAACCTATGCAACTATATTAAAGAAGTTATAGCTCTTGGAGTGTGGAGACAACCCAAATGAAAAATTGATGCACTCCAGAATAGGCTCATACCTTAAAGATCACTAGTGGTAACCACATTGTAGACTTTTTGTCCTCAGATACATTTTGATTATATCTGATCGTTGTATTTATTTATTTTTTTTTATTAACTTTCTAGACAAACTTATTTCTTCTGTGGTATTATACGGAAGGATCTACTGTTGTTTCCTGGTGTTTGCTTTATAAGGTTAACTAATAGATGTACAGAGTTTTATAGCATCAGCTATAGCAACAGTGGCACATGTATTACCCATCAAGTGTTATATTTTATAACTCACTCAATATCTTTAAAATAAGTGTGTTACTGGAGTTACCATGACATGACATTGACTCCATGGGAACACCATGTTAGTATTAGGAATGGTCAACAAAGCAATGTTTATTTTAGATGAGAGAATGAATAGAACCATATTTTATTGGTATCCTTTTTCAGTTTGCAAGTGAGATAACAACATATACTTTATTGTCTATTTACAATAAATTGAATTTTTTTATGGAATGTACTCTATTGGTCTAGTGTACTCTGACATACCAACACAGTTACTGTTTGCCCTGGGGGAACATATACCAGTTATCTATTGGCTGCATCCCTATTGTTCTGCAAATAGATCATTCGTTCAGATGATTGGTCACATCATTTAGGTTATGAATTGGTTCATGTGGCAATAATATCTGACCATCAACATTCTGTGACTTGAGTGCGTGCAAAAGAAAACCTGTTACTTCCCAATATTTTTCTTACTCTTTTCTTTTCAAAGGTTTCCGTCATACAAGTTTTTTTGTGTAATAATACTTAACTTTATTTATTTATTTTTTTAAACATGGATTTGTAGCAGCATTAAATGTGACATTTTGTCCAAAAATGAATGATAAGCCTGTGGAGAAGCTCCTTTAAAAATAGAGATCTCCTTGACATGTGTCATTTTAGTCTGCTGCATCTGTCCTCCCATTGACATAAATATTAAGAAAGAAAATAGGATGGGAACATTTCTTGGATTGCTTGGAAAGATGAGAAAATGCTAAGCAGGTCTTTTTATGAGCTTCAGTTCTTTTTCTTTTGAAAGGTGATGCCCCACCGATTCTGTCATAGTTGGAATTTTATTTCTCTAGTCCCCACCATTCCCGAGTAATCAGTGCAGTTAATTTTTTTGGCCTGATATACTAATTAGACTCTGTACTGTCAGGAAGGAGCAGGTAATGGAAACAAAGGTCTCTGACACTGTCCAATCAGAGGAGGAATATGTGAGAGAGCTCCGAATCCTGCCACCTTGTCTGCTCTGGTCTAAGGCCAACAACATAGCAGTAGAGGCCTAATTAGCATACCAGATCTTTTTAATTTTATTTTTGTTACCTTTGGTCCACAAGCTGAATGGTGCCTCTCTTCATGTATTGACTAAGGGGTGGGGGGGGGGGGGTTATTGAGGGAATATGAAGATGTGGGGTGGCAGTCAGGGTGGCACTGGCAGGGTGTCAAGGCTCCATACAGTGGCTAGGAGATCATTTCTGCTCTCTCTCCTTTTGTGTAAACTGTAAGATGGCAGTGGTGCTAGCCAAGGGCAGCATTTGGTTTACTTCTCTGTGACTGGTGCAGCCATACTCTCTGTTGTTCTCACCATCAGGATGATGTAAACAAATTACATGCTGTCCATAGCTGCGATGCTAGTGCATCGGAAAGAAGATGGTCCCAGTCACACTGGCCACTGGAGTAAGCATTGGAGTCAGTAGACTTGTCACGTTGTATTATAAGTTGTTACTGAACAGTTTCTTTCATGATGACACATGGGAGTAGAATTCTGTAGCCGTGAATGGGTTGTATGGAGGGAAAGGTTTAAAATCACGCCATTTATATATGGCTGCACCCTCTGCATCTTGCATGGTTCCTGATTTCACCTTTGTGCAGGCCTGAAGTCACTGTGCAGTTTTTGGTCTGTTGATCTTATGTGTGAATGCATGTATATGTGTGTGTGTGTGTGTGTGTGTGTGGTTTTTAATAAATATATATATATATATATCTACACACATATGCAGTGTATATGGGTGTACATGTTTGTAGTGTATTTATGTAAGTATGTGCTGCAGTATTTATATGTGTATTTGTCACCTACCCCATAATGTGACATAGTCAACATGCTGTCCCTAGTCACATGGCCCACTGTACCCATCTCAGTCATGTGGATCACCTACCCCAGCCTCAAGCCAGTGAAGTCAGCCCTGCCTAAGCAACCAAAGTCATGTAGCCCCTTAGCCTGCCACCTTCCATCATTTAGCCAGCTGACCAGAGCCCAGCCTACCACAGTTTGTATTTCTCAAGGGGAGAATGGACCCACAAAATTTTCCTGTATTGGACTGCCACTGCTTCAAATGTTTAGCTCAATGAAATGAACAGACTTGCCAATATCTAAACAGACAGTGTCGGACTGGGATGTCTAGGGCCCACCAGTGGAATTGTTTCTAGGGGCCAACCATCAGGACCCCTGCAGATCAGCGGTACCGAGACAGGGCGGAAGCCATGCTGTTCTCCTACTATACCATGTGTACCACTGCACTAAACCTACTGCTACACCCTGTATGGAAAATTTAACAGCGTGGCTCCTAGAATTGTTACCTTTACCTGTAGCTTCACTGTCCTGGAAAAGCTGCTCTGCAGAGGTCCTGGCTGTTGTATCATCGCAGATGTAATATTGATGGCCTATCCTAAGGACAGGCCATCAATATTAGAAAGATGGATAAATCCTTTAAAGAGGTTGTCCAGGAATTGGAGCAACCCATGTGGCTGGCGGGAGGTGTAAAGTAAAAAATAAATTAAAAAGCATACTCACCTGTCCCCAGCACTCCGTTGTCCTCTACCAGTGTCCATTCAGTCTCATGCCAGCAACTCCTTGCTGGTAGTCCTGCACCTCATGTGACCGCTAAGACCAATTAGGTACAGGAGTCCCAGAAATGAGGCGCCGCCATGAGACCGAACAGACACAGGCAGGGGACAATGGGGTGCTGGGGACAGGTGAGTGTGCTGTTTTTAAAAAAAATTCTTATTTTTACACCTGCCTGGCGGCCGCCACAGTGGTCGCTCATTTATGTCACCTCTTTTAAGGGGTTGTCTGGGCCAAATTTTTCTATGGTCACTTCACTGGTCCCCCATACTGTTTGGGTAACAGTGAGGGGGCCATTATATTGTGTAGGAGCAGTGATGGGGCTAACATCCTGTGGGGGGAGGGACATTTAAACTGTGTAATGCATATTAAAGGGGTTGTCCAGGGTTAATCTTTTTTATAGCCTAAGGTTAGGATGGGCCATAAATACCTGATCACTAGGGGGCTGACACATGGCCCCATCAGCGGTACGGAGCTACTTCCGGTGCCTGTTCTGTACACAACACAGGGCCAGAAGCAGAAAGCTCCATCCGCTGTTTAGTCGCCCGGTGACTTCACAGCAGCTCACTTCCCACTGATTCAATAAGTGCTGAGATGCAGTGAAGGTGCCTGGCTAATATACAGTGGACAGAGCTTTCTGCTTCTGGCCCTGTATTGTGTACAGAACGGGCATCAGAAGTGGCTCCATACAGCTGATCCGTCTGGGGTCAGCCCCATACAGATCAGGTATCTATGGCCTATCCTGAGGATAAACCATAAAAAATTATGCATGGACAACCTTTAATATAACCCCTAATGTGACACAATTTAAAGAGGTTGTACAGTATAATTTTTTTCTTTTTTTTTTTTTATAATTAGTCCGGGGAAGGTGAATCCCCTCCCCCCCCTCCCCCCAAAAAAAAAACAAAAAAAAAACCATACTCGCCCCTATCCCCGGTCCTCTAGTGTCAGCAGGTCCCTGCACGGTCCGGTCCCGCAGCTCCGCTGTCTTCTTTTGCCGGAAGTCCTCACTGGCTGTGACGTCCCAGGTCCCTTCCCTTAGGCCGCTGATTGGCCTCAGGGGTCACGTGACGTCACAGGTAGTCACGTGCAGAGACCCCGGAGTATATCAGAGGCCCAGGGGAGGTGAGGGAACATAAAAAACAATGTACTTACCTCTCCTGCGCTTCTCCAGGCTTCGGGCCTGTTTGGTGACGTCTCCGACGTCATTTTGCGTCGCAACGCCTTGCCCGCATCACGTAACGCCGGCCTGGTCCAACATTGAAGGCGGCCGAAGCAGCAGGGAGTGGACCGGAGCGAGGAACAGGTAAGCAACGTTGTTTTTTTTATGTTTCTATCCTCCCCTGGGTCTCCGATCATTATACTCTGGGGTCTGAAAAGACCCCAGAGTATAATGGGTGGTCCACAATGGGGCATATAATAGTGTTTGCAGGGGCCACTATGGGGAATAATAATGTGTGCAGAGGCCACTATGGGGCAAAATACTCAGTGCAGGGGCCACTATGGGGCAAAATACTCTGTGCAGGGGCCACTATGGGGAATAATAGTGTGTGCAGGGGTCACTATGGGATATAATACTCTGTACAGGGGCCACTATGGGATATGATACTGTGTGCAGGGGCCACTATGAGGCATGATACTGTGTGCGGGGGCCACTATGGGGCATTATACTGTGTGCGGGGGCCACTATGGGACATTATACTGTGTGCGGGGGCCACTATGGGACATTATACTGTCTGCGGGGGCCACTATGGGACATGATACTGTGTGCGGGGGCCACTATGGGGCATGATACTGTGTGCGGGGGGCCACTATGGGGCATGATACTGTGTGCGGGGGCCACTATGGGGCATGATACTGTGTGCGGGGGCCACTATGGGGCATGATACTGTGTGCGGGGGCCACTATGGGGCATGATACTGTGTGCAGGGGCCACTATGGGGCATGATACTGTGTGCAGGGGCCACTATGGGGCATGATACTGTGTGCAGGGGCCACTATGGGGCATGATACTGTGTGCAGGGGCCACTATGGGGCATGATACTGTGTGCAGGGGCCACTATGGCGCATAATAGTGTGCGCAGGAATGCGTTTTTTTTGGGGGGGGGGGGGGGGGGTTGGAGGGGGCGGTCCGGGGGGGGGGCGATTGGGGGCAGCAGTTCGGGGGGGGGGGGGGCCCATGTCAAATGTTCGCCTTGGGTCCAGCCATTCCTAGTTACGCCACTGGTTTGGAGCATTTAATGGAGTATGTGTATACCCGTGTGCAGTGTATATGTATGCTTATTCGCAGTGTATATGGGTGTACATGTTTTATACTATCTATAACAGTGTGTATCAATGTAAGTATATTGGTTGGTATATATTCTGCTGCAGAGTCTTCCAGGCGTACTAGTTAACAACAGTATTTTCATAAGCATGTTTAGCACATAGTTATTAAAATCTTAGCTACCTGCTGACTCTCATACACTGAGTGAAACTGGCAAATTTATGTATGATAATACATTAGGGAAACTAGTAAAAGCATTTTAAATAAACTGTGAATTTGCTTTTATTTTACCCTTAACATTTCAAAATATTCCAGAAAAGTATCCTGTAAAAATCTATTATGGATAAAACTGAGTAGCTAGGAGCAATTTCTACTATGAATTTATGCATTAGTATCTTAATGGATCGCTAATACTTAAAACTAGAGTAAAACGTAACTTTTTATTGATAGAATTGGTAAAAAAATAGGAAACAGACAGCATACATATATATGCTGATATACAGGTGCAGCTCAATAAATTAGAATATCTTTGAAACGTTTATTTCTTTCAGTAATTAAATTAAAAAAGTGACCTCCTATGTTTTCTTGATTCTTTACACACAGAGTGCTCTATTTCAAGTGTTTTATTTCTGTAAATGTTGATTATGGATTACAGGAAAAGAAAACCCAAATCTAAGAAAATTAGAATATTGTAAAAAAGTTCAGTATTGTAAATTCAGTGTGTCACCTGCCAAGGTTTCCTAAGCCTTTAAATGGTCCCTCAGTCTGGTTCAGTAGGACACATAATCATGGAAGACGCTGATTATGAATTGTATTACTGAATTACTGAAATGAATGAACGTTTCAAAAATATTCTAATTTATTGAGATGCACTTGTATGATGTAGATGGCTTCAAAGGAATTAGGATAAGAAGCGCTTCTGCTTTCTGGTGATTTTTTTTTTTTTTTATTTGTACGACCATTACTAGTCACTGTGACAATGTTATATCTTCACTTTCTCCCTCCTAGTAAAACTGCTGATATACAAGGGCTTGTCTGAAAGGCATCATGTCATTCATTGAATAACACACATGCTAACAGTATCACTTTACAGTACGTCCTATTTTATGTATATAGTTTTCATATTCTAATTTTCTACTTAAGGACAGTTGAAATGACACTTGTAGTATTGTCAACCATGCAGAATTTATCACTATCACTACAATACAGCGGATAAATAATTTTCAGGAGTGAGAAGTTGTACATGGTATACAGGTAACACTGAATGGAGCTTCTGCCTTTAAGTGCTCACAAGGTAATTGTCATGTAGGAGACATAAACAGCATGAGTATTTTAGCGCCTCATTATAATGTGTGCAGATGAATAATACAGCCTAGTTAGTATTTGAGGGATGGAGCCAAACACTGTTAGATGTTAATTAGAGAAGAGCAGTTAAGCTGCTACAAGGCTATACAAGATGTCTTTGGGTCATGTTCATATAGTAGTACAAACATGAGAAAACTGATTAGTGATGTTTCAGAAATCATTACTAATGTGTGCTAGGAAAAATGTGGCAGATTGTATTGATGAAACTGGTAAAAATTACATGAAATAATAGAACATGTGAAGTGTACTTGGACCTGAAGTCCTTGTGACCACAGTAACCCTCTACGTTTTTTTGGGGTTTTTTTTTTTTTTTTTTTTTTTTACTATTTATGGCAGGTCTTAGGGATCTAGAACGATGCAGTAGCTATGATGAATGAAGCTGAATGGTGGTAGTATGTGAGCACTGTGTGGTAATATTTTCTCTATTTAGAAACTTTTTCAATTTATGGTGGTGGTGATACTATGTAGTTTTATTTAGGCAATTTTATGGAATGGTTATTTTTGTAATTGGGTTTTGTAAGAATTTAGCTTTATTTGGCTTTTGACCACTCGGGTAGTCAGTCTGATGGATTAGCTAATGAACAGCATTCTACAGCTTATATGGTAGTGTTTATTATACATGGAAGCAGTGGAATCCAAAAACAAACTAAGACTTAATTAAATCCATTTACAAAATATATGCAGTTCTTAATAATAATAATAATAATAATAATAATAATAATAATATTGTTGCAAAAGTGTACATAACGTTTAGGCTGAGGCCCCACGTTGCGGAAAATCTGCTTTTTTGTTGCAGATTTTGCTGCCTTTTTTGAGGCAAAGCCAAGAGCGGCTACAAAAGGAATGGGAAATATATTGGAAGCTCTTATACTTATATTTTCTACTCAATCCACTCCGGGCTCAAAAAAACACAGTAAAATCTACAACAAAAAAAGTTGCGTTTCCGCAACATGGGGCCTTGGCCTTAAGTTGACTTTCTGAAAAGAGATAAAGAATTAAACCAGATATAGCTAAAACAGATTATAACAAAATGCCTTTTTTGTCTGGAAAAACTAAAATTGATTGTGTTGGGAGACTGTTGAGGTCAGAAAACTGCTAAAACTTCTCTGATAAATTTCTTCTCTTACATTATGTATAACCTCCGTACATTTTTTTTTCTTTGTTATCCACTAGTGATAGTTCAAATTGTTTTAAAGTCATTCTTTTCTGAAGGAGGGATTCCAATAATTTAAGTACATTGTGCCACAAACAGTGTTTGACACATCCTGGAGAAACTGTGTCATATATTCTATGTATTTAACTAGAACTTTCAACTTTTTAAAAAAAAATAAAATTCCCTGGATTATGTGGGAATTTACTGACTGTGCACTTGTACTGTACTATTTACTTACTAGCATTGCTGGACAGTCATCAAATATCACATACTGGCTATGCAGCAGCAGGCCTGGCAACCTTTCAAGTTCATTTTCCTAACATGTAAAAAGCTATGGGGTGTGAAAATGCTAGCCAGTTGTCTGGATTGTGGTGTTATCTTGTTTTATTAGAAGTATGCATGCTGCATTTTATATGTAAAGGAATGAAAATAAATAAATCTACAATACTGTAGAGAGAAAAACTGCTATGAAAATGTATCTTCTATTACTCTATAATTGACACACTTTGATTTGTGATCTGCATTGACTTATAGAGGTTGCATATGATTAAAAATATGGCTGCAAACTTCCAGAAACAGTCCCAGTGTAATGTGCAGTGGTGTGGACCCATTGTGTCACTAAGCTGGTTGGGCTTTGGGCTATTACTGAGGGTGTTTTCTAAGTGGTCCTATAGTATTCACCCTTTAACCCTGATATAGGGATCTGGTCTTTGCTGCAGGTGACCACCAGATCACTACCTCTAGGAGTGGTCCCTGTGGAGGTGACAGCTGATCCTAACAGGTCAAGAGACACCAGTGTGTGGCATTCAGGGAATAGGTAGGAGCACAGGTTAGGTATAGGCTGAGGTCTGGGCTGGTGCAGAATATTTGAAATTGGAGATCCAAGCAAAATGGGTTCCTAGGTTAGGTAACAAGTTAATGTCAAAAATGGGTAATCTGCCCAACATAGTACAGGAATACCTTCACATTAACCAGAGCTAGCAACCTTAACTGCTTAGGTACCTTCTTGTGGGGGAAGGTGCCTTCTATAATCAGAAACCACTGGGGATTGAATGAGATCGCATTAGCCTGTGCTGGACTTTTAAGCAAAGGAACATGATCGTGTCCTACAGGCAACCACAGGAGAGGGAGTAGGATTTGAAAGATAGTGGGAATGGCTTGGAACAGTACAACAGAGTTAGTAACGACTGCCAGAAGGACCAGGATGCCGCTAGCTATGGATGACCAGCGTTACATCCAGATGAGGCCTAAGAATAAATACAGACGTCAGATGAGACTGCAAAATAAATATAGACAAGACCCCAGAATAACCATAGATTCTAGACAAGACTCCAAAATAAACATGAGTAATTTGTCACATAATATTTATTTATTTTTTGTCTCTCTTGTCAGTAATTTGAATATTGTTCCTGTATTGTTAGTACAATGCATGTGAGTCTTTTTTGGACATTATAATGCACATATAAATCAATATAGCCTATATGGTCAAATGGATCCAGCAGGATCCGTTGTGCCCATAATATGATGGATCCTATAGGAGGGAGCGAAAATGAAAAGTTGAAAGGAGATGTGAACAGAGTCTTATGTCTTGTACTAGGCTTGGAAATTTGTATTTATTTAATCTTCTACATACTAAACTAAAGTATTGCAAGTTTACTAGCCTGCATCTCCACTGCTGACTGCCTCAAAGTAGGCTATAGCGTTCTAGAGCTTTGAGCAGCTACATGAGGCCAGGATGTTATCTGTGTGAGATGTATTAAAAAGTAATATCTCATTTCAGCTTCGATCTTGATTTCATTTGTTTCCTAACAATATTATGCATGTCCTTCTGGAAATTGTAATGGAGAAATTGGCTATTTTCATGTTTGTACACACTTAAAAATAGCATTTAAATGAAGTATTGTATATGCAGCATCCCACTGGAAACAGCTATAATCGTTTTATGTTGCTTTTATTGTTTGTTTCTGTATATATGTATACAGAATATATAACACAGCAGTGAGTGTAGGAGAGCCTATGTGAGACATCACTAGCAGCTGCCTGAATGGTGGAGCAGGAATCTAGAGGCCACCTGAGGACACAGTTCTAGTTGAAAGTGCTGAATGTACTGTATGATGCCCCCTATCTAGGTATGCCTCTATTTTTTTTATTTTTTTTAAAATTTTATTCCATTTTATTGTAGCCCATGGTATAACAGATAATGTTTTGTTCTGTTTGTTGGATCTCTTTCAGACCATTGTATTGACAAGGGTAGTATGGCACTAAGTGGATATTGGTAGAGTATAACTGTGTCTTCTGCTGCAGTAAACTGTGCTAATATCCCCTTGGCCCCAAACTCTTTTGTTACTGCATTTAAAGGAGTAAAATCCTATCTGTGAACTAACCTTGGTGAAGTCCTGTGCCACCATTTTCCACTCAACCCTTGACTCGGTAGAGAGGAAGCCATGACACTTCAGCAAGCAATGCCATCCATTCATTGTTTACACTGCAATACCATCTTGTCTCTATGGGCAGCTGTGCCTGGTACTAAAGCTCAGTTCTGTTCACTTTAACAGGACTGAGCCACACCTAGTGACCTTAAATGTAAAATGGATATCATCATATATCAAAATGAAAAGGAATCCTAATTTGGTTTAGCTTTACTCAACTTGAAAGCCATCATAAAGAGGAAGTAATAATATGGGAATAAAGAGATAATTGGCCTTTCTGTTGTGTAGAGAGATTGCTTTGATTGAATGCCAGGAAATATGGCAGTGAAGTCTGGAATGAATACCTGTGGGTTGGTTTTGAGGTAAGTGCAGAATGAAAATGATGTTATAAACAATAATTGACAGATTCATGGCAGATTCTAGTGAAGTTACATTATTACTACTTCTCAAGGACTGTCACTGTAGAACCTGAGTAAAAATGTAGAGAATCCCCTCTTGTAAATTGTTATGATGAGAGAGGATTGTAAATATAAGATACAAAGCTTAAGATCATAAATACCAGGTATTGATTTATTGTAAGTGGGCAAGGAGACAGTAGGTGGTGATGGCCATTCTTTTCAATGGAGAATTGATGGGAGCAAAATGTTTTTAGCGAAGAGTTCCAGGAAATGGCAAATTTAATTTGTTCTTTCCAGAAAAGGATTTATGACATAATCAAGTCTTCTAGGAAAAAAGGTTGAATATTGAGTTAACAAACGTTTCAAAATAGTAGATCAGCCTGGTTTGCAATGTGAACATTTAGTCATATTCTGACCCTTCAGTTGAATATCTGCTGCTTTCTTCTATGAATCCACTGAACATTTTGTTCTTGTATTGTCTGCTATTGTTTGGGTTTTTTTTTTATTCTGACAAACCTTTAAGAGTTGAGAATAGGGCTTCTTTCGACATAACCAACAGTGCCTTATGATTTTTTAGGAGAACCACTAGGGCCAAGAGTGTGCAAAAGACGGTGAGGGTATAATTGAATTACTCTTCAGATGCATTGCCAGTATCTGCCAAGGTTATATTGTACCATGTTTGAGGGTAAAAATAGTAAATGTTCAAATAAATCCTGAAGTATTGTATCATACAGGAAGGTATCTTGAAGATGGATTACTACAGTAGTTAACGTAGAAGAAATGTGGTATTGTGATTACTAGTAGTGATGGAAAAAGGATATTTGACCAGGTGACGCGCACCTTGATCACACTATATAGTGACACGCCTTTGACAAGTAGAACACACAGTCCTCTATTTAGTCCTAAATATTCAGGAGAAAAAAACAAGTGTTGGAAAACAACGTAATAGTGACTAGAAAAATTTACTTAAACAGACATCCTTGGAAAGGAGACAGATTCTCTTTAACCCCTTGAAGGAGTTCTCTCATCTTAAATGTCACTGTGCTTTGGCATCTGGGAAAGTACTTTTGGCATCTCCAGCATTCCCATTGAAATGAATGGAGCGGTGCTAGAGGTTATTGTTCATGGTATGTGGTGCCATTGCTCGTATTGCTTGAAAAAAAGAGACAGTTTACTCAAATCAATATGTGGTGCGACCGCCCTTTGCCTTCAGCATCAATTTTTCTAGGTACACTTTAATAGTTTTTGAAGGAACTTGACAGAGAGGTTGTTCCAAACATCTTGGAGAAGTAACTACTTTAGTGGAAGAAGACTTGCTTAAATCCTTCTGTACATTAAATTTCAGTGCATACAAAGCAATAACAGCAAAACAACAATACTGTAAAGCAACTGAGAATCCTAAGAAAAAAATCCCCTTTTAAAGTAAAATATTCTGGCACTTGATACCTTAAAGGGGTTGCCCTGCAATTCCAACTTATCACCTTTGCAAAGGGTAAGTGACACAGTGCCTTGCGAAAGTATTCGACCCCCTTGAACTTTTCAACCTTTTGCCACATTTCAGGCTTCAAACATAAGGATATAAAATTTAAATTTTTTGTTGAAGAATCAACAACAAGTGGGACACAATTGTGAAGTGGGACACAATTGTGAAGTGAAACGAAATTTATTGGATATTTTAAACTTTTGTAAAAAATAAAAAACTGAAAAGTGGGGCGTGCCAAATTATTCGGTCCCCTTAAGTTAATACTTTGTAGCGCCACCTTTTGCTGCGATTACAGCTGCAAGTCACTTGGGGTATGTCTCTATCAGTTTTGCACATTGAGAGACTGAAATTCTTGCCCATTCTTCCTTGGAAAACAGCTCGAGCTCAGTGAGGTTGGATGGAGAGCGTTTGTGAACAGCAGTTTTCAGCTCTTTCCACAGATTCTCGATTGGATTCAGGTCTGGACTTTGACTTGGCCATTCTAACACCTGGATACGTCTATTTGTGAACCATTCCATTGTAGATTTTGCTTTGTTTGGGATCATTGTCTTGTTGGAAGATAAATCTCCGTCCCAGTCTCAGGTCTTTTGCAGACTCCAACAGGTTTTCTTCCAGAATGGTCCTGTATTTGGCTCCATCCATCTTCCCATCAATTTTAACCATCTTCCCTGTCCCTGCTGAAGAAAAGCGGGCCCAAACCATGATGCTGCCACCACCATGTTTGACAGTGGGGATGGTGTGTTCAGGGTGATGAGCTGTGTTGCTTTTATGCCAAACATATCGTTTTGCACTGTGGCCAAAAAGTTTGATTTTGGTTTCATCTGACCAGTGCACCTTCTTCCAAACAAGACTTTTTATGGATATCTTTGAGAAATGGCTTTCTTCTTACCACTCTTCCATAAAGGCCAGATTTGTACAGTGTACGACTGATTGTTGTCCTATGGACAGAATCTCCCACCTCAGCTGTAGATCTCTGCAGTTCATCCAGAGTGATCATGGGCCTCTTGGCTGCATCTCTGATCAGTCTTCTCCTTGTTTGAGATGAAAGTTTAGAGGGACGGCCGGGTCTTGGTAGATTTGCGGTGGTCTGATACTCCTTCCATCTCAATATGATCGCTTGCACAGTGCTCCTTGGGATGTTTAAAGTTTGGCAAATCTTTTTGTATCCAAATCTGGCTTTAAACTTCTCCACAACAGTATCACGGACCTGCCTGGTGTGCTCCTTGGTCTTCATGATGCTCTCTGCATTTTAAACAGAACCCTGAGACTATCACAGAGCAGGTGCATTTATACGGAGACTTGATTACACACAGGTGGATTATATTTATCATCATCAGTCATTTAGGACAACATTGGATCATTCAGAGATCCTCACTGAACTTCTGGAGTGAGTTTGCTGCACTGAAAGTAAAGGGGCCGAATAATATTGCACGCCCCACTTTTCAGTTTTTTATTTTTTACAAAAGTTAAAAATAACCAATAAATTTCATTCCACTTCACAATTGTGTCCCACTTGTTGTTGATTCTTCACCAAAAAATTAAAATTTTATATCCTTATGTTTGAAGCCTGAAATGTGGCAAAAGGTTGAAAAGTTCAAGGGGGACGAATACTTTCGCAAGGCACTGTATATGTCTGATTGCTGGAGGTCTTAATGCTAGGACCCAGACCCCCACTGATTATGAGAGAACGCGTCCAGTGTTCCCCATTTGAAATGAGTAACAGTTGCACATGTGTGCTTCCGGTCCATTCAAAGTCGGTGACTCTGACAAAAATAACTGAGGCTTTTTAAAGGGATTTTGCCACCACCAAAATTGCTTTTAAACCACTCATATGGCGTTGTAGGATCTGTCAGTGACCTAGTGAATATATATCTATACATTTGTCTAACCTTGCTGCAGAGAAAATCAACTTTTATACTGTATGCAAATGAGTTGCTCGGCAAACCCAGATGCCCACTCCTGCCAGAGCACCTGTTCTCACCACTGTCACTTGTCTAAGATCATCTACCATGTGCTTGGCACTACAAGTACTTTTGATCTATGCTTTACTCACACAGTATCACTGTCCACCTTCATTTGTCATCTGTAGTGAGTAATGAGACAATAAAAAAAAACTTTGTTTAGAGTTGACTCCATTTTGTGCTATAATCAATGTTTTGTCATTTTTATCTATATTAGAGTGTAACCCTTGAGCCTTGAAATGCATTAGGAACCTTGGATATACCTTGCAGTATTTTATTATGTACATTGCTACTAATTCAATTTGTGGCTTTATGTAGTTCAAACTGCAGTTAATTTTATTATGGTGAAGATTAAGTCACTAGTGTGATGTTCATGAGGTTTAGTTTCTCCAGTTCTGATATTTTATGCTGCAACAAGGCCTATAATTGAAGCAGTGACTGATCTCAAGGAAGTATTCTCACACGCTATTGAATTAGTAAAAGAGTGGTATCCTAAAGATACTAATAGCGATTAGGTTCAGGCTCATGGGATCGGTATGAGAACACTTTCTAATCCTTTACTCAAGAGTAACAATGGTTCTTCCTTATTATTAGTGCGCTTAATTAATTTTAGTTAATAATAGGGAGATCTAATGGAAAAATCAATAAGCCTGGAGCAAACCGTATAGCAGTTGTAATCCATTGTGTGTGTGCAAAATAAACAAATAAATACCAAGGCTACAAACCTAGAAGTTTGATTCGTTTTTCATATTAACACGTTTTCCTGATGCTGCACCTGCAACTAGAAATGATATGTTACCTACTACTGTACACACGTGGACAAAATTGTTGGTACCCCTCGCTTAATGAAAGAAAAACCCACAATGGTCACAGAAATAACTTGAATCTGACAAAAGTAATAATATATAAAAATTCTATGAAAATGAACAAATGAAAGTCAGACATTGCTTTTCAACCATGCTTGAACAGAATTTTTAAAAAAAGAAAATTCATGAAACAGGCCTGGACAGAAATGATGGTTCCCTTAACTTAATATTTTGTTGCACAACCTTTTGAGGCAATCACTGCAATCAAACGATTCCTGTAACTGTCAATGAGACTTCTGCACCTCTCAACAGGTATTTTGGCCACTCCTCATGAGCAAACTGCTCCAGTTGTCTCAGGTTTGAAGGGTGCCTTTTCCAGACGGCATGTTTCAGCTCCTTCCAAAGATGCTCAATAGGATTTAGGTCAGGGCTAATAGAAGGCCACTTCCGAATAGTCCAATGTTTTCCTCTTAGCCATTCTTGGGTGTTTTTAGCTGTGTGTTTTGGGTCATTATCCTGTTGCAAGACCCATGACCTGCGACTGAGACCAAGCTTTCTGACACTGGACATCACATTTTTCTCTAGAATCCCTTGATAGTCTTGAGATTTCATTGTACCCTGCACAGATTCCAGATGCACCAAAGCAGCCCCAGAACATAACAGAGCCTCCTCCATGTTTCACAGTAGGGACAGTGTTTCTTTTCAAGATATGCTTCATTTTTCCATCTGTGAATATAGAGCTGATGTGCCTTGCCAAAAATTTTGATTTTTGTCTCATCTGTCCATAGGACATACTCCCAGAAGCTTTGTGGCTTGTCAACATGTAGTTTGGCAAATTCCAGTTTTGTTAGATTCAAGTTATTTCTGTGACCATTGTGGGTTTTTCTTTCATTAAATAGGGGTACCAACAATTTTGTCCATGTGTGTATATGATTTGTGTATAGTGTGTGTGATCACTGTGAAAAAAACATGGCCCATATTTAATGGTGTTAACTTTGAGAAGTACAGCACTTTTTCAGACTTCCTATTACAGTGGCTGATTCTAGATGGTAAATCTATTGTATGTTTGGACTGCCTAGTCTAAGTTTATACCACCTATTAGTTACCCCACTTTGCCAAATTTCACCAACATTTTGGTGTAAAATTCTGGCTCACATTTATGCTACATGAGGCGTTTTTTTCAAAGAGACACACCAACTTTTTATCTCAAATTTACAGTGGTTACGGAAAGTATTCAGACCCCTTTAAATTTTTCACTCTTTGTTTCATTGCAGCCATTTGCTAAAAGCAAAAAGGTTCATTTTATTTCTCATTAATGTACACTCAAAACCCCAGAAAAAAAAACAAATGTAGATATTTTTGCAAATTAAAAAAGAAAAACTGAAATATCACATGGTCATAAGTATTCAGACCCTTTGCTGTGACACTCATATTTAACTCACATGCTGTCAATTTCCTTCTGATCCTCCTTCATTGGAGTCCAGCAGTGTTTAATTAAACTGATTGGACTTGATTAGGAAAGGCACACACCTGTCTATATAAGACCTCACAGCTCACAGTGCAAGTCAGAGCAAATGAGTATGATGAGGTCAAAGGAACTGCCCAAGGAGCTCAGAGACAGAATTGTGGCAAGGCACAGATCTGGCCAAGGTTACAAAAGAATTTCTGCAGCATGATGATGAGAGAGGTAAAGAAGAACCCAAAGATCACTGTGGCTGAGCTTCAGAGATGCAGTAGGGAGATGGGAGAAAGTTCCACAAAGTCAACTATCACTGCAGCTCTCCACCAGTCGGGTCTTTATGGCAGAGTGGTCCGAAGGAAGCCTCTCCTCAGTGCAAGACATATGAAAGCCCGCATAGAGTTTGCCAAAAAACACATGAAAGACTCCCAGTCTATGAGAAATAAGATTCTCTGGTCTGATGAGACGAAGATTGAACTTTTTGGCGTTAATTCTAAGCGGTATGTGTGGAGAAAACCAGGCACTGCTCATCACCTGCCCAATACAATCCCAACAGTGAAACATGGTGGTGGCAGCATCATGCTATGAGGGTGTTTTTCAGCTGCAGGGACAGGACGACTGGTTGCAATTGAAGGAAAGATGAATGCGGCCAAGTACAGAGAGATCCTGGAAGAAAACCTCTTCCAGAGTGCTCTGGACCTCAGACTGGGCTGAAGGTTCACCTTCCAACAAGACAATGACCCTAAGTACACAGCTAAAATAACGAAGGGGTGGCTTCGGAACAACTCTGTGACCATTCTTGACTGGCCCAGCCAGAGCTGACCTCAATCCAATTGATAGTAGTATAATGTTGTACCGTGTTAGCCATTGAAAGTAGTGGAAGAGTGAAGAAATCAGGCGATACCTTTTAGAGGCTAACTGAGTTTATCACTCAGCCTCTAAAAGGTATCGCCTGATATCTCAACCCAATTGAGCATCTCTGAAGAGACTTGAAAATGGCTGTCCACCAACGTTCACCATCCAACCTGACGGAACTGGAGAGGATCTGCAAGGAAGAATGGCAGAGGATCCCCAAATCCAGATATGAAAAACTTGTTGTATCCCCAAGAAGACTCATGGCTGTACTAGCTCAAAAGGGTGCTTCTACTCAATACTGAGCAAAGGGTCTGAATACTTGTGACCATGTGATATTTCTGTTTTTCTTTTTTAATAAATTTGCAAAAATATCTACATTTCTGTTTTTTTTTCTGTCAAGATGGGGTGCTGAGTGTACATAAATGAGAAATAAAATGAACTTTTTTGCTTTTAGCAAATGGCTGCAATGAAACAAAGAGTGAAACATTTAAAGGGGTCTAAATACTTTCCTTACCCACTGTAGATACAGCAAGATGCTCAAAGTATGCAAATCAGAGAATTTAATCGCAACCACATTAATACATCTGTTCTTTGGTTTCGTAGGCTCCCCTTTTTAGCTGAGAAGGCACACCACAAAGACATATTGATAGGGAATTTAGATTGTGAGCCCTACTTGGAATAGTTTATCTGTAAAGCGCTCTGGAATATGGTGGCACTATATAAGTAAGCTAAATAAATAAAACTTTCTTTTAGAATATTTGGCACTATAATGCAATATTCACATAGCAGCGTTTACAAGCTAAAAAGAGAGAGCTGAAAATAAAAAACCCGTTAACCCATTTATCATTGAACGTGAGCCTCTGTGATATTTTTGGCACGTACAATATTCATACTGCCTGGTTTAAATTTCAGGATTAATATTTCAGCTTGACTGTGTTTTAGACAAATTAATACTTTACCTTTTGTTGTTATCCGCATGTGATTTCTTATAGAAATGATCATAGTAGCATGTAGTTCCTGGAAGTACTGCTTGTTTCTCACACTCTTCATTGTTCCAGTAAGATTAAACATACGATAAAGACGTTTGGAAGGTAATAATGGCCAAAGTAGTGAGAGCTTTTTCTTTTTTTTTTTATTGGTCTAATATTTTCTGTTCACCACTTCCTACAGCAAGCATTCCCTTAGATTTTTTGCAGTTTCTGAATATGAACCTATTTAAGTCTATGGTTCAGACTATGATAATTATCCGGGTGCTATCCTTTTTTCACTGATTCGTTGCCAATAGGCAAAAAAAAAAAAACCTAGAAAAAATGGATTCTAAACATATGCAACATGAACGTTAAAACAGACACTCTGATCAAAAATGTATGCAAACCGGAAGTAAAAAAAAAAAAAAAAAAAAAAAAATGGACAATAAGATTGGACCCAAAATTGAAATGGTCATGTACATGAAGGCTTATAGCATTTGCTATATTCTTAAAAGGAGTCTGATTAGTTTATATCTCAATTTTGTGCTAACACAGTACCTTGTAGGGCTGTCGTCACAGTATACAATGATGTATTTCTTGTTCAGGACCTCTGCTCCATTTTTGTAAAAATCGTCCTTTTATCCCTATGCAAATGAGCAGAAAAGGGTTTTATGGGTGTTGCTTTCCATCAATGGGTTTCACTATCTGCTACTGCTAACTGCTCAGGTACTCCTACTAACTGTACTGTGCATGTCAGATAAGGACAAACTGCACCTGGAATTGAAGGAAGCTGGCTCGAGCTGCCCCCATCTGAAGCCAGCTTCCTTCACTTCTGTGTACTGTGTGACATCATCAGACGTGCACAGGGCTGAGCTGAGCAGCAGTTAGCAGCAGCAGCAGATAGCGAAGCCCATTGATGGAAAGCAACGCTCCTAAAGCCCATTAATGGAAAGCAACGCCCCTAAAGCCCTTTTCTGTTCATTTGCATAGTGATAAAAGATTTTTTACAAGAGTGGAGCAGCAGTTCTGAATAAGAAATTCATCATTGTAAACTGTGCTGACAGCCCTACAAGGTACTATGATTAGTTTGTCTCAATTTTGTGTTGACAGACTCCCTTTATTTTCAATATTACTACTTCATTAAATCGACTCTTTTAGACCCAATATTCTTATTCCCACAGTACTATAAGGTAAATTTGTGTGAGTAAAGCTGGCCATATACATTAGATGTGTACTGATCGTGAGATTTTCAATGGGATCAGAAGACCATCTAATATGTATAGGGCCTCCCTGACTCCCTGGCAGATGTCCGGGAGATAAGGATCAGGCAGGTTGGGTTTCAATTGCCTGATCATTTTGTTCTATGGGTGATAAGCCACTAGGAGAGGTGTCTGGCAGCCGCTTTCTACCCTCTCCCAGTTCAGTACATGTGCACTGCCTGGCTCAGCCGAGTGGGCATATGTATGGGGAAGTTGGGTGAGATAACTACTGATTTACATGCATTATAAAGCACATCCAGTGAATGATAATGGTTTACCTTGTTCTGTGACTTCAGTGACTTTTACCTAGTGAAATAATGGCTCCAATATTGCAATATCCGAGATGTCTGTAAATCGAACCAGATAAATAGACCCCCCAATCTTTCCTGGAGTAGCAAAATGAACATTTCACAAACGCAGTAAATAGATGGTCATTAAGTAGGAAACAAACAGATTATAGCTCATGCATTGAATCTATAAGTAGCAGGAAATTTGGTTCCTTTGGTGTAATACAGTACAATTCAGTCTTACAGGATTCATGCCTAAACCAAAACAGTATAAATTCCATTTCATTAAAATATATATCTGCTGCATTGCCCTGATCCACATGCCTTGAAATAGATATAGATGAAGCAGACATTAATTTGACCTCTGGAATTCTGTATTATAACTGAAGAAAAATCATGTCTGAGGTTATGTTTTACAAAGCAAATTTACTAAATTTGATCATTAATAATAATAATCTTTATTTATATAGCGCCACCTTATTCCGTAGCACTTTATAAATCAGAGGACACATGAACAGACAATATGAGACTTTACAATGTGACAAAGAAATAAAACATATCAAACAATAGGAGTGAGGGCCCTGCTCGCAAGAGCTTACATTCTATTAAATTTATATGTATAGTAACTATAGCAGTAATGCAATATAAAATAAAGAAAATATTACAGTATCTGTATACAGTACAGACCAAAAGTTTGGACACACCTTCTCATTCCAAGAGTTTTCTGTATTTTCATGACTATAAAAATTGTAGATTCACACTGAAGGCATCAAAACTATGAATTAACACATGTGGCATTATATACTTAACAAAAAAGTGTGAAACAACTGAAAATATGTCTTATATTCTAGGTTCTTCAAAGTAGCCACCTTTTGCTTTGATTACGGCTTTGCACACTCTTGGCATTCTCTTGATGAGTTTCAAGAGGTAGTCACCTGAAATGGTTTTCACTTCACAGGTGTGCCCTGTCAGGTTTAATAAGTGGGATTTCTTGCCTTATAAATGGGGTTGGGACCATCAGTTGTGTTGTTCAGAAGTCAGGTGGATACACAGCTGATAGTCCTACTGAATGGAGTGTTAGAATTTGTATTATGGCAAGAAAAAAGCAGCTAAGTAAAGAAAAACAAGTGGCCATCATTACTTTAAGAAATGAAGGTCAGTCAGTCTGAAAAATTGGGAAAACTTTGAAAGTGTCCCCAAGTGCAGTGGCCAAAACCATCAAGCGCTACAAAGAAACTGGCTCACATGAGGACCGCCCCAGGAAAGGAAGACCAAGAGTCACCTCTGCTGTGGAGGATAAGTTCATCCGAGTCACCAGCCTCAGAAATGGCAGGTTGAAGGAATACTGAACCAGCATGGATACTACAGCATCTTGCAGCGGCATGCTATTCCATCCGGTTTGCGTTTAGTTGGACCATCATTTATTTTTCAACAGGACAATGACCCCAAACACACCTCCAGACTGTGTAAGGGCTATTTGACCAAGAAGGAGAGTGATGGGGTGCTACGCCAGATGACCTGGCCGCCATAGTCACCAGACCTGAACCCAATCAAGATGGTTTGGGGTGACCTGGACCGCAGAGTGAAGGCAAAAGGGCCAACAAGTGCTAAGCATCTCTGGGAACTCCTTCAAGACCGTTGGAAGACTATTTCAGGTGACTACCTCTTGAAGCTCATCAAGAGAATGACAAGAGTGTGCAAAGCAGTAATCAAAGCAAAAGGTGGCTACTTTGAAGAACCTAGAATATAAGACATATTTTCAGTTGTTTCACACTTTTTTGTTAAGTATATAATTCCACATGTGTTAATTCATAGTTTTGATGCCTTCAGTGTGAATCTACAATTTTTATAGTCATGAAAATACAGAAAACTTGGAATGAGAAGGTGTGTCCAAACTTTTGGTCTGTACTGTATATCCCAGTGGAAATAGTGTGCAGCTGCATGTTTTATATTTCTTTGCTTTTGCGTTGCAGTCGCATCAGATTGACACCGACCCATATATTTTTCATTGTTAGGAGGTGGCCTTTGAATTTTTTTTTTTTTACATAAAACTGCAGGTAAAGCTACTGCATTATCTTTATTATAAGAGCAAACATAGACAATGTACAGCAGGGGGTGCCATTTTTTTTTTTTTCATTTAATCAAAGATGTAGTCAGTGTGCAATCCAATAATTATAAAGGTATCGACCCATACATGAAAGTCATAATACACACTATAACCACAACCAATGAATTATTACATTTAAATTTCAATGTGATCCTTGTCCCTGATTTTTTTCTTTTTTTTTCTTTTTTCTTTTTTTTTTTTGCAAAGGAGATTCTTCTCTAGTGGATACAACTTTCAGCTAAAATACAGGACCATAAGTGATCTGTAGTAAGTTTGTCTTGGATGCCCCTTACACAGCCCAGTCTTTTTGTTGAATACAGCCATCCAAATCTGTCCAGCCCTGACTGCAATTGCAATTGCATTCAAGGTCCAAAAACAAATTGTTAATACAATGGTTTCCTTCTGACTAGCTCAGGACACTGGACACTAAGACATTACGCCTAACGCTTTCTCCGCCTTGGTGCCCCTTCTTCTTTGACTGTGTTTCCATGGCCCATGAGTGGGAGAGTACCACCCGGAGCTGCTTTAAAACTGTGCTGTGTTTAAATTGGCAGAGAAAGCCAGGTAGATATGGCTAAGTTGCCAACTTCAGCACTGGTGCCAGGGGCTGCTGACCCCCGATGTAGAGTCATAAAACCTCCAAAGAGTTAAAATAAATGTCACTTTAACACTATGCTCTTATCAAAAAATAGTTATGAATGCCCCCCTGTACATATACCTAAGTCTTTGGGTGCTTTTACACCAGATGACCAACATTCGAGGAACATTAATTTCTGAATGTTTCCCACTGGTTGGCTACATTTACTGGTCGATTGGCCGGATAACAGACCCATGTAAGGGCTGACTTGGCTTCACGCAATAGCTTCTGTGCAGCTGTGGTAGAAGGTCCAACAATGTCTTACTTCTCCATGTTCGTTTGGATGCATAATACAAATATGCACTCTTCACAACCATCTAGACACTTCTTTTGTAAAAGAATGTAGGAATACATTTCATGGCAACTTACAAGGCTGAAGATGAGGGTAATACTATGTGTGTTGTGTGAGTAAATGTCCATTGGAGGCCTGCCAAAATAGCGGACACGAACGGAGGCTGACAGACCCAATTGACTATAATGAAGATCTGTCAGATGTCCTTTCTTTTTAATAGAAACCGCTGACTGAAAAGGTCGGCCCTGAAGAACTTTTTTGTCTGGTGATGAACACTGCAACAGAGTCTCCGAATGGAGACTACGACACAGATGGGACCCAGACTGTTTTAGTTTAAAAAAATAAAATAACAATTCTGAATTCTTATCGGAAAGTAATCAGGTTCCTGAATAATGCTGGGTGAAAGAATCAAAGGTTCTTTTTATGCATTGCAAGATTCAGAAAGTGGAATTTTAGAGTTGGATCAACCTCAGAAACGGAAACACTATTAAATCATCTCCATCTTTTCGCTTTCTCGTTGTTTAACTTCCAGTCAACAAGTTAGGCTATTAACATTTACTGTCAAGCTTTGTGGATATTACAGGCACTTTGCTGTTCTGTTGCGTTATAAATCTATGACCAATTGGTTGAGTCTCAAGTGCAGTTCTGTGCAGGCCAAATGATTTAGTCAAGGAGTTAAGCAAAATGTATAGGGAATTTAACTAGCACTTGAGTTTAGATTTATCGATAACCTTACTACTATGTTGGTGGTCGTCTTGCTGTCATGTAATGTAAAAAAAAATAAAAGCTAATTATTTACTTAAGTTGGTCTGGCTAAAATTGTTAATCTTAGGAAGGCAGGAGTGAATTAACCTTCATTTATATATATAATCTGTTAAGAGCACAATAGGTTGAGTCCATATTTATAAATTAGAATTCCTTGGTAGATCTGCAGTTCAGGAGACTAGTAATATTTTAGATTTTCCACTTGTTTTTTTACTCTTCCCAAGTACATCATAAAATTCTACAACTTGCTACGTTTTGACTAAACTCCCTAATCTCTAGAATAAAGAGAAACTGAAAAAGTAACTTTTTTTTTTTTTTCCTCATTGATGGGATTGCCTACAGACAGTTGCAAATGCTCTGGCTCTGCTCTGGAATTGTTGCCTATTGTCTCCCCTTTAGCCATGATTGTTATTTTTAGTCTATTTTTAGGCTCTATCTGCATCATGCTTATCTGTAGGCAAATTGGGTCCACCTACCACCTATGAAGCATGTGCAGACTGAATTATATATCCATAAAAAGATGATTATCTTTGCATTGCTTCCTCGGTTTATAGCCCCAAAGGTTTCTACTCCAATTAAATAGGTAGTAGGTAGGTACTAATAGCTAGATATCAGCCTTAACTCTCTCTAAGGAATATCATTCAGCCATCCAACCATCCAGCTGTCCAGTAACCCTGCTGTACACTGATGGGTTCCCCTGTTTTTGCTGATATGAACTAGCTTGTGCCTATCCTCTAAAAAGGTCATAAATGTTTGACTGCAAGGACCACTACCAGTTACTCTAACAGGATAAAACCAAGCACTTATAAACCATCTAGTGTATCGGTGATTACTTTTTGTGGCTTGAATATTGTGTTTAACTACTGAATTATGAAAACGTTATTCAACTTAATATACAGAATACTGAATATCCATGGATGGGAGAAATATAGTCCAAGAATTAGCCCCCCTGCAGTGTGACCTGCATAAAGCCTGATTCTTGCATAGGAAATGGATGTAGAGCAAAATGGCCATATGGACATCTTGGATAGAGACAGGAGTATATACAGTACAGACCAAAAGTTTGGACACCCCTTCTCATTCCAAGAGTTTTCTGTATTTTCATGACTATAAAAATTATAGATTCACACTGAAGGCATCAAAACTATGAATTAACACATGTGGAATTATATACTTAACAAAAAAGTGTGAAACAACTGAAAATATGTCTTATATTTCTAGGTTCTTCAAAGTAGCCACCTTTTGCTTTGATTACTGCTTTGCACACTCTTGGCATTCTCTTGATGAGCTTCAAGAGGTAGTCACCTGAAATGGTCTTCCAACAGTCTTGAAGGAGTTCCCAGAGATGCTTAGCACTTGTTGGCCCTTTTGCCTTCACTCTGCGGTCCAGCTCACCCCAAACCATCTCGATTGGGTTCAGGTCTGGTGACTGTGGAGGCCAGGTCATCTGGCGTAGCACCCCATCACTCTCCTTCTTGGTCAGATAGCCCTTACACAGTCTGGAGGTGTGTTTGGGGTCATTGTCCTGTTGAAAATAAATGATGGTCCAACTAAACGCAAACCGGATGGAATAGCATGCCGCTGCAAGATGCTGTGGTAAACATACTGGTTCAGTATTCCTTCAATTTTGAATAAATCCCCAACAGTGTCACCAGCAAAGCACCCCCACACCATCACACCTCCTCCTCCATGCTTCACGGTGGGAACCAGGCATGTAGAGTCCATTCGTTCACCTTTTCTGCGTCGCACAAAGACACGGTGGTTGGAAACAAAGATCTCAAATTTGGACTCATCAGACCAAAGCACAGATTTCCACAGGTCTAATGTCCATTCCTTGTGTTCTTTAGCCCAAACAAGTCTCTTCTGCTTGTTGCCTGTCCTTAGCAGTGGTTTCCTAGCAGCTATTTTACCATGAAGGCCTGCTGCACACAGTCTCCTCTTAACAGTTGTTGTAGAAATGTGTCTGCTGCTAGAACTCTGTGTGGCATTGACCTGGTCTCTAATCTGAGCTGCTGTTAACCTGCGATTTCTGAGGCTGGTGACTTGGATGAACTTATCCTCCGCAGCAGAGGTGACTCTTGGTCTTCCTTTCCTGGGGCGGTCCTCATGTGAGCCAGTTTCTTTGTAGCACTTGATGGTTTTGGCCACTGCACTTGGGGGACACTTTCAAAGTTTTCCCAATTTTTCAGACTGACTGACCTTCATTTCTTAAAGTAATGATGGCCACTCGTTTTTCTTTACTTAGCTGCTTTTTTCTTGCCATAATACAAATTCTAACACTCCATTCAGTAGGACTATCAGCTGTGTATCCACCTGACTTCTGAACAACACAACTGATGGTCCCAACCCCATTTATAAGGCAAGAAATCCCACTTATTATACCTGACAGGGCACACCTGTGAAGTGAAAACCATTTCAGGTGACTACCTCTTGAAGCTCATCAAGAAAATGCCAAGAGTGTGCAAAGCAGTAATCAAAGCAAAAGGTGGCTACTTTGAAGAACCTAGAATATAAGACATATTTTCAGTTGTTTCACACTTTTTTGTTAAGTATATAATTCCACATGTGTTAATTCATAGTTTTGGTGCCTTCAGTGTGAATCTACAATTTTTATAGTCATGAAAATACAGAAAACTCTTGGAATGAGAAGGTGTGTCCAAACTTTTGGTCTGTACTGTATATGGGTGCCATTTTAGGATGTACTCACTCAGGGTTGGATGACTCCTGAGTGAGTACATGGTCAGAGTAGAAAACTTCTTAGGAATTATCAAAGAGACTGCAGTTCAAGACAGAGGGAATCTGGTGCTGTGGAGTTGGACAGCTAAGGCATGCGACTGAAGTCAAAGATAGTCAGTCTGTCTCTGTCTGTATTTCTCTCTTTCTCTCTCTGTCTCTCTTTATATATACAGTATATATCCCCCTGAGTTTTTTTAGGCTGGTTACCATAGGGACTTTGGCATGTTCTTATGAACATAACAAAGGTGAATGGTACTTTGAGAGTGTCATACTCCTGTTATGGACTTTATTTACTTGACAAATACAGGTCAGTTGTCATACAGAGTGGGTAAGAGGTTATATGAACGGTTCAGAAGATGTTGTACCTTCACTTACTGAATAATGCCACATTAATTCGTTATACAAGAATAATGGAAATAAATTAACCACAATCGATACAGAATGTCCTAGATATCCAACGTTTAGTAAAATATTTTACGGCAATGAAACAGAAGCGGTACTATATCTCATTAGGGAGAGATGGTCCTGGAATTTATTAGACCATGCATGTCCTGCTAAGAATTCTGGATTAGGAATATGCAAATACGATGGTGGCACAACAGCATGTTCCTCTTTTCCACCAATGAGGTCTTATTTTCATACTGTGAAACCACAGCAAAAGTATATATTTTAAGTACAGCTTTATGACTTTAGGCATAAAAATGCAAGCGCTGAAATCTCAACATAGAACTAAGATACTTAAAGGGGTTTTCTGGGACTAAGAAAATGTGACTAAAGGCAGAAAATGCTTGTTATATGAATAAACATAACTTAGTACCTTTTAATGTGTGTTTGGACCATTTTTACCATTCCTCGTATTTTCAAGCTTATGCAGTACTTCCTGGTTTCTACCTCTTGGTTGTGGGAGTGTCAGTGGTTTTCCAGACATGTTTTTTTTAACAGAAAACCAAATGCGTTTTTTAAAAACAGCATACATTGTTCAAAACCACATGCAGTTTTTCCTGCATGATGCCAATGATAAAGAATTCTCATGTTTTGCAAATGTTGCTTGTCTCCTTTTACATGTCCCTATGCATTTATCATTTATGCAGCCCTTTTCCTGCGTTTTTTTTTCTTAAACATTTTATAGCTAGTTTTGATACCTGGGGCCGTAGCCTACAGAGGTTTTCCTATGAACCTATTTTTCCAAATCTATTTAAATTTGTAGACCATTAATAGTTAAGCATCTTTGCAAATATAAAAAAATTGAAAATTTTGCAGAGTTCTAAAGATTCTCTCAAACCATCTTAGAGTCTTTTGTCTTGATTTGTTGACAGTGGATATGACCATGTATGCAGGAACTTCCTCTAGTCTGGGACTGGTCTGAGACTCTGCCATTATTTCCTTGTTGTGCCCAGGTTATCTTCACATGCATGTAGTGTCCCTGACTGATAACCTATCCACATCATGACCGGGTTTTTGGCAAGTGCTGATCAAGATAAAAGACTGTTACCACATTTAGATTTACAAAAGAAAGTTAAACTATTGGCTACAAAAATTAAATATATGTTATGTTCCTAGGGACAACCTCTTTAGGCTAAGGCCCTACATAATGAAGCTCCGCAAAAAAAAAAAAAAGCTGTGGAAAAAAAGGCATCATGTTTTTCCACAGCATTTTTCATTGCGATTTAGTAGAGTTTTCCTCTGCAGACTTTCTGTCCCTTTTATACAGAAAACACCAGCGTTTCCGTAGGTATAATTGATATGCTGCAATTTTCAAAAATGCAAGTGTTTTTGAAATGCAGCTTTTCTGCTGCAGATTTTTTTTTCTGTAATCTGTGGATGGGATTAGCCAAAATCTAGGCAGGTACTGTAAAACGCTGTTTGAAGCGATAAACATGTGTTGTTGTTTTTGTTTTGTTTTTTCCTTTAAAATCCACTCCTGCCTAAAAATATGCATCAGAAACTTGCACAAAAATGTGTGTGATTCCAGCCTGATTTATGAAGCCGTGTGTTATCTCTACAGTCCTATAAATTATATAATAAAAGAGGTTAATCTAAACAGATTCACAGATTTTCTCCATAGTACTCCTTGGTAATAGGAGAAACAATGTTAAAAAAACCTCCCTAAACCAGAAGATAATAAAAGCATTCTTGGCATGAGAACTTTCTTACATTATGTGAGTTTGGATCCTGCTTCAGGTAAAGATACTTCAGAAGTTGTCTCTTAATATTGTCTGTCTGGCATGGACATGCCAGTATCTACAGTGTCATTGACTAATCTTGACAAGACTAGAGTTTGAGAAAAACAAATCCCAGTATTTGGAGACTGGCAGTCACAGCAGCACAGAGACTGACCTGTTAGGAGAGTCCCTCGGGCTGCGTTTCATGTTCATGAAAGACATGCTTTTTTTGTCATAACTCAACTTGTGCCATGGGGAATTTGCCAAAGTAAATAAATATTAGTAGAGGAAAATCTGACTCCTTTAATAGAAGCACAAAGAAATATAATCTCATCCTCATCTTTAACTAGGTTACTACCTTATACTTTTTTTTTTAACTAGGAAACAGGCCTATTAAATATGAATAAACAGATTGTTGTTAATGCACATGATTTTAATTATTTTTAATACATTTTTTTTTATTAGATATGAATTTGGTGATAATCATGCTTTTAGGCAGTATAGTACAGTACATTGCTTTTTGGGTAGCTTAATCATAAATCCATTTTGTCAGGTAATGTTATGCTTTTGGCTGGAATATTCTTATAACTGTAGTTCATCATAACCTGAGCTCTTGTGTTAAAATCCTAGAACTCACATATGGCAAGGTTATATTTATTTATATTCCATGTCATGTGAAATACACATACCTTAACATGAAGAGTTGTCCAGAAGTAACCTCCTTACAACAAAAGTTTCTTTCAGTTTTTTTCCTGACTGCCTATTTTTATAGAGTAACACTTTATTTTTATATTGACATTTATTGTTCCATATAATATAATTCGAAACTGCAACAAAATTATGAGGTGGGCTAGGAAAAAAAACTCAATTCTGCCTTTGGTTTTTGGATTTAATTTTCATGGCATTCACTGTATGGTAACATTGACCTGTTACCTTTTTATACTGTGGGTCTCTACAATTATGGCAATACCAAATTTTATATAGTTTTTGTTATAACAAACTTTAAAGAAAAATTGCTTTATGTTGCCAGAATCTGAGACCCTGTAACATAGATGTTGTGTAAGGTTGTGTTTTTATTATTTTTTACTGGTACTATTTTGAATTTTTTGAGGGGGGGGGGTAAGAGCAAAGTGACCAAAAACAGTAATTTGGGCATTGTGACTTACATTGTAAATTACATTATATTTTAATAGTTCAGACATTTCTCAAAGAGGTAATATAAATTCTGTATTATTTTTTTATATGTTATATGAAGCTGCAGGCTGGTGCCCAGCTGTATGTTTTCAGAAACAGCACTACTCTTGTGCATTCCGGCTATAGCTGTCAATGTCACATATCTACATTCGTGGGAAAGTATCTGAGCTGCAATTACAAACCCAGTCTATCCTCATATCAAAATGCACCATGTGCCGTTTGACATCGAAGTAAAAGTTCCAGTGGCCTAAGAATATAGCTGCATCCAGATACATAATGTGTTTCCACCATAAGGATGCTGCCATACGGTGCTCCTGGACACTTACATTTACCACTAATTGGGGCTGCACATGTACTTTCATTGCTTCTAATCGGAAAGTACAGGTGCATCCAAGGAAATGGCAGTAAACGCATGCGTCCTAAAGCATCTGGTGGCAGGACTTCTCTGTTATGGTTCGTGGTTTATGACTTTAGTTTAGGGGTCATCAGACTTACAATTATTGACCGGCACTCAGAGTACTTCGTCTTTGATTTTTTTAATTTAAAATTGGCACGCCAAACAAAAAAGGTTGCCTACCCCTGTGCTAGATCAATTACTGATTTTATACAATTTACTATTTTACAAATCATATAAGATATAATAAAACGGTAAAACTTTTTGGTTAAATAAACTCATAAGGCACAAAGTGCTTAAAACATTTTCCTTAGTGTATTTCATAACTGAATTTGTATATACAGTGGGGAAAATAAGTATTTGATACACTGTCGATTTTGCATGTTTTCCCACCTACAAAAATTGGACAGGTCTGTAATTGTGAGAGACAGAATCTAGAAAAAAAATCCAGAAAATCACATTGCGTGATTTTTTTTTTTTTTAAATAATCAATTTGCATTTTATTGCAAGAAAGAAATATTTGATCACCTGCCAACCTGCAAGAATTCTGGCTCTCACAGACCTAGTTTTTCTTTAAGAAGCCCTCCTACTCTGCACTCATTACCTGTATTTGAACTTGTTACCTGTATAAAAGACACCTGTTGATACACTCAATCAATCACACTCCAATCTCTCCACCATGGCCAAGACCAAAGATCTGTCTAAGGACACCAAGGACAAAATTGTAGACCTGCACAAGACTGGAATGGGCTACAGGACAAGAGCCAAGCAGCTTTGTGAGAAGGCAACAACTGTTGGCACAATTATTAGAAAATGGAAGAAGCAAAAGATGACTGTCAATCTTCCTTTGTCTGAGGCTCCATGCAAGATCTTACCTCGTGGGGTGAGAAAGGTCAGGAATCAACCCAGAACTACATGGGAGCACCTGGTCAATGACCTGAAGAGAGCTGGGACCACAGTCTCCAAGATTACCGTTATGGTACATCGTCATGGATTCAATTCCTGCAGGGCACACAAGGTTCCTCTGCTCACGCCAGCACATGTCCAATGCTGTTTGAAGTTCACCAATGAGCATCTTTATGATCCAGAGGAGGCATGGGAGAAGGTCATGTGGTCACGTGAGACCAAAATAGGACTTTTTTTTTATCAACTCCACTCACAGTGTTGGGGGAAGAAGGATGAGTACAACCCCAAGAAAACCATCCCAACCGTGAAGCATGGGGGTGGAAACATCATAATTTGGGGGTGCTTTTCTGCAAAGGGGACAGGACGACTTCACCGTAGGGAAGATGGATTGAAGGGAGGATGGATGAGGCCATGTATCGCAAAATTTTGGCCAAAAACCATCCCTACGTAAGCGCATTTTAGATGGGTTATGACTGAGTCTTCCAGCTTGACAATGACCTGCAACGCACAACCATGGCAATTAAGGAATGGCTCCTTAAGAAGCATTTCAAGGTCCTGGAGTGGCCTACCAGTCTCCAGACTTGAACCCAAACGAAAATCTTTAGAGGGAGCTAGAACTCAATGTAGCTTAGTGACCGCCTGTAAGATCAGGAGTATGGTGGAGTGGGCCAAAAACCCTGCTACAGTGTGTATACTTGGTCAAGAACTACAGGAAACGTCTGACCTCTGTAATTGCAAACAAAGATTTCTGTACCAAATATTAAGCTCTGTTTTTCAATCGTATAAAATACTTTATTTCATACAATAAAATGCAAATTAATTATATAAAAATCATACAATGTGAATTTCTGGATTTTTTTTTTTTTACTTTGTCTCACAGTTGAAGTGTACCTACGATAAAAATTACAGACCTCTCCATTCTTTGTAGGTAGGAAAACTTGCAAAATTGCCAGTGTATCTAATACTACTTTTCCCCGCTGTATATTGTTAGCTCATAATTATTGTAATATAATTTGTTCTAAAAATAATGTGCAAGTAAATCAAATGAACAAAATGTTTGAAGGCATTAGATCTAAAGATTAGTCTTCTACAGCATAAGATTGTCAATATTAGTACAAAGGCACACATGTACGATTCTAGTTCTGCACCATTCGCATAGGCTTAAACCAGATTCCCTTGTGCCCCTATGCCTTATTATGCTATAAAGTTGTCATAGCTTGGGTTCTTCAACTCAGTATTAACCAGAGCAGAACGTCTCTTCACTGGAAGTGCCATGTAATACTGAATTTCCTTTGGATCTACTTTCCTGGGGCTCCAGTGGTTATCCAAGAGTTCAATTTGAAACAGTTCTTTTTCATAAGCATGAAATTGTTGGATGTCTGACACCCAGTATTTGCACAGTGTATGGAGCCAGAAGTAGACCTCTCTTTACATGGTGCAGTGGCTGTGCCACGATATTGCAGCTCAGCTTCTATTGAAAATTTTTGCAAAATTTCTGGCACATAGTAAGTAAACTAATAGATGGCATAAGCTTACACCAAAGTCTAATGATGCACCAAATTTATCAGTTTACACTAACTAAATATTAGGCAGGATTGTTATATCTGCCCCTTTTTGTACTTATATTGTATATTTCAAAGAAACAAGTAGGCAAACCACTTTGAACCACTTGGAAAAGCCATAGCCATAACTTACATATACTGTCAAAATTTGGTTCTAACTTGATCACAATTATTTAGATTGGACAAACTGAATAAAATAAACCGGTTAATTGATAATGCAGCAGGGTTTGACATAGGAAAAAAAAAGCGATAATTGATTTTCAGTTATGAATCTACTAATGTCCTTTACCATGTTCTATAGTGAAATGGCTTTTGTCAACTCTGTAAAGAAATTATTTTGCATATAGTTTAGAAAATTATAGTTTAAAATCTTTTCAAGTCAGAATATAATATATAAACAAAATTAAAAATGAAATATGAAAAAAAGCTTTAAAAAAAGACTATTTTATGTGGAATAGTTTCTAGTATGTCAATGTAAAGCGAGAATGATTATGCATATGCATACACTGATATGTTGAAAAATTCCTTGAAATTTTGTATTGGACATCTAAAAAGCCTTGGTAGTTTGTGTCTGAGACTGCTGTCTCTTTTATAAGCACTTACTCAAGCTTCTGAGGACAGTATATGCTGTCATTTACATTAACCTTGTGCCCAGATCTGCTTCAAATCTAACAATGGCTTTCACGCTGGACCAAATTGATTTACATAGATTACCTGTAATGCTGTAATACACGAGACAGTGGCAATTTTTCCCATGAAATGGGGCAATTGGCATAAGCCTCATGGGGTTTTTTGCCTTCCTCTGGATCAACACTGTAGGGGACTGTAGGGTTATAGGTTGGACTTGATGGACTGATGTCTTTATCCAACCTCATCTACTATGTAACTATGTAATATTTTTATTGCTGAGCTATTGCTGGATCTTTGATGTCCTTTCACTTGATGATGTTGGAAATTATTATTGTGAAGCAGAGGTGTAACTTAAAGATGTGCCTTGTGCCTTTTAGAATAGTGGTATACTTTATGTAACAGAAGGACCTTTGGGGCCCCTTCAGGGTCCAGGAGCCGGTAGCGACTGCTACCACTGCACTCCCTATAGGTATGCTGAGAAGATAATAGATAGCGGGACTTTTGCAACTGTTTGTCAATACTCTTGGTATTTCTCAAGACCACATATTCCCTTAACAGATAATTTAAAGTGATTTTTTTTTGGGCTTGTCATCAATCAAAGATTTTATTATAATGGACACATCTTGGTTGGTTTTGATGCTATACAACAGTAATGTGCTGTGCACCTTTTATGCAAGGAATGAGGGCAAGGGGTTCATCCTGGCTCAGGGGCCCCACCAGGGTATTAAACTGCTTGCATTTGGGCCACTCCAAGCTTGTACACCAGAGGGAAGTTTCAGAGGAGGAAAATAGGAAACAAATATTTTGAACCAATTCCTGGACCACCTCTTTAAGAATAACGTCCCATAGTGGCCCCTCCACTCAGTATAATGTCACACAGTGGCCCCTCCGCACAGTATAATGTCCTATAGTTACTGAAATTTTTGGGGTTTGCCACCCATGAACCATTTATTCTTCTCTAGTGTCTCTTCAGACCCTAAAGTATAATAATCGGAGGCCCGGGGAGGTGTTTTTAACTTAATAAATAGTGTCATTCACCTCTCCTGAGCTCCGGCACCAGTCTTCTGCGTCTTATGTTCACCATGACATCTCTGAATGATGTCAGAGACCACTGAGGTCTGCAATTGGGCCTCAGAGGTCACATCGGTGCCATGACGCAAAATGACAGCGGCGTAACCCACTGACATTACACCAGTGGATTTTTGTGTCATGATGCCGGCGTGACCACTTAGGCCCAATCACAGCCCTCCGCAATCTATGATGTCTATCAGAGACGTCTTTATGAACAGAAGAGCCCGGAAGACCTGCACCAGAGCCCAGGAGAGGTGAGTTACACTGTTTATTAAGTTAAAACATCTCCCCAGGGCCTCTATTCATTATACTCAAGGGTCTGAAGGGATCCCAGAGTATAATAAGGGTTCATGGGTGTTGATAGTGCCAGCTTGATTTTCAACACCTTCGCTTTATAAGACGCACTGACTCCCACCCCCCCACCCCTATTTTGGATGCAAAAAAAGTGCAAAAAATATGTTACATTGTGTATCAATTTCTTATGGTTTTCTAGATTTATGCTTGCTTTAATTCATGGTTTCCTTACAGTCGATAAAAATCAGTCCATAGTCATGTGATGGACACACAAGTGCACAGCTCCTTACAAGCCAGATTTCTTATTCTTATCACTATGCTGTGACTATAACGAGCAGTGCACCTCTGTTCATCACATGACCATGGACTGGAGAGCTATAAAACTGTGAGGAATTAATACAGAAATTACATTGGAAAATTGTATAGGTTTTCATTATACAAACAATAACCTTTACTTGTTGATACTAGAAAACCCATTTAACCTTTCTCTTTCTTCTGGAAACTCTTTCCTTTTTCAAATATGCTGTCATATTTATAAAAACAAATCAGAAAAAAAACCCTCCCCTGTCTCGTCTTCTGTTGCTACCTACGGCCCTGTCTCTAATCTCCTATTCACCTCCAAATTTCTGGAATACTTGGTCTACTCTCATGTATCTACTATCTCTCCACTAATTTTCCTTAATAGAGTAAACCTAAAGTCAACCCCTAAGGCTAATTGCACAGGACCGTGTCCGGGCTGCTGGCCGTGAATGAATGGCACGGGTACTACGCGGATGTCATCTGTGTGCTGCCTGTGCACCGCCGCAAGCATGGTCGCAATACCTGACAAGAATAGGACCTGTCCTGAGTTTTGTTGCCTGGACTGTCGGCCTACACACTGATCTGTGTAATACAGAATTGAATGGGTCAGTGTGCTATCCGGGAAAAAACCGCAAACCTGCAAATCTAGGGCAGATATATGATATGCAGGTACTGATTCCATACTAGCATCTACCATGCAGGCATGATACCGGAAAAGAGCAATCTGTGACCACCGTCAGTAAAGCTGCTTGCTGTCTGTGAATAATATGCCATCTGTAACCATACAAGCAGCCAGAAATAGACACAAGTACATAGAAGACTTTCTTGCATTGTAAGCTGTGAGATGCTGCAGAATGTTCAGTTTCAACAGTTTGCAGGCGTGGTGTGAGAAGTTTGTGCTAAGAATCAACCCCTTCCCTCTGCATTCACTTTGTGAAGAGACCCACCCCTCCCCTGTCTACTCACTCTGATCCGTCTTGCATCTATGGAGTTGAATCAAGCCTAGCAACAGAGTAAACTATAAATTAGCTAGAAGGGAGACACCTAGTGGCAGGAACTTTAGAGAGGTTTTTAAGGCTAAAACACGCAACATTTTTTTTTTTTATTAAAGTGAGTTACATTTTGATCCATAATCATATGCTGTGTTAAATTAGACTAAGTTGTCTAAAAAGTTAGTGACCATTTAACAATATGGAATTAGCTTGGAGGTGCAAATAGTACGAATATGTTCTTCAGGTTTTCAAAAAGGTAATGTTTAGGGCACTCCCACCAAATCTAAATAAAAAGAGATGATGGGACATACCTCCAGCACTTGGAGAGCCTGGCTGTATTTTTGCTACTACAGTTTATAGCTGGTGTTCAGTTTAATTTGAGTTTTCTTGAGTACTAATGTACCCGGAGAACCTATGTGAGTACTTTAAAATATGTTTGACCTCTAAGGGGGGGGAAAAAAACTTACCCATGTCTCTCTCCCAGAACTAAAAAAAAAAAAAAAAAAAAAAAAAATCTTCAAGTTTTAGCATAGTCAATATTTTGTGTAGATGACCAGCTGGAGATTTAATTTATAGCATAAAAGTTTGTTTTATGCTGAATTAAAATAGGTTGTCTACCTGTATTTCTGACAAATTGGACCATATTCCTAAAGGATTGTAAAATCTAAGTTAGTGCAAATAGGGAACTAGATTTGCTGGCATAAAAGTGTCTGACAACTAATGTGATTCCCTATGTCCACAACCTTAAATTTAACAATACTTTAGGAATTTAGGAATATGGTTTGGCTTGTCAAAAAGGTAGGGAGAAAAAAATACATATTTCCATCAAAGTGATGTGTGGTAGTTTGACTGTTTTCAATAAATGTGTGTCTGCAATATTCTTGCCCACAAAAGCACCTGCAGCCCTGGATGTGACTGTAAAGAGGGAAACCTCTCTTACTTACTTCCATACTTGCCTTTCACACTAGGCATCAAAGGAGTGAGCAACTCCAATATCCACACATCAGCACAAATAGTTGCCACTACCTCTCATGTAGGTGAGACATCGATATACTCAGACCACTCATAACTCCACCCTCTGGCACTACTCTGTGAACCTCTACCACACTGGCAAACAAAAGGTAACAAAACTAAGCAGTATTTTCTCTCTTCGGGATTGTGGTGATATTTAGAGCCAAGAACAGACTACATCTTCAGGTATCTGATGATGGACAGGACTGCACCTTTGTCAGTTTCCAGGGTTCCTAGCCCAGCCCTCTTCTCAGTGTCTCCCACCTGTGACCAGGGCTGGCTAACTACATGCACAAACTCAACGGGGATTTCACTTATTGTGTGAATATCTGAATGATCTACCCAACAATTGCTGTAGAATGTTTTTACCAGTCCAGGCATATGGAGGGCGTATGAGCTCCCAGCTCCTTTCCCATAATGTCTTGTGATATGTAGATACTAAGTAGAGGGCAAAAGGCAATTCAAACTCTACACACCTTCACTGGTGCTCTCCTCAATGTGAGAGATTCTTGTCCCTAAGCCACTCATTGCCTCTCACAAAGCCAGCCAGTTCACTTTGCTCTGTACTGATGAGGGACACAAATCCCGAAACAGCGCTGTATGCAGATAAGTGAAATTGGCTTGGCTAAAATCCCATTTGCTGTCTCAAGACTCGGTGAGTCAAAAGCAAATTGAGGATCTGTTACATCCAACAGAGGGCGTATGAGCTCCCAGCTCCTTTCCCATAATGCCTTGTGATAAGTAAATATATAGTAGTATAATGTTGTACTGTGTTAGCCATTGAAAGTAGTGGAAGAGTGAAGAAATCAGGCGATACCTTTTAGAGGCTAACTGAGTATACAGTCATATGAAAAAGTTTGGGCACCCCTATTAATCTTAATCATTTTTAGTTCTAAATATTTGGGTGTTTGCAACAGCCATTTCAATTTGATATATCTAATAACTGATGGACACAGTAATATTTCAGGATTGAAATGAGGTTTATTGTACTAACAGAAAATGTGCAATATGCATTAAACCAAAATTTGACCGGTGCAAAAGTATGGGCACCTCAACAGAAAAGTGACATTAATATTTAGTAGATCCTCCTTTTGCAAAAATAACAGCCTCTAGTCGCTTCCTGTAGCTTTTAATCAGTTCCTGGATCCTGGATGAAGGTATTTTTGACCATTCCTCTTTACAAAACAATTCCAGTTCAGTTAAGTTTGATGGTCGCCGAGCATGGACAGCCCGCTTCAAATTATCCCACAGATGTTCAATGATATTCAGGTCTGGGGACTGGGATGGCCATTCCAGAACATTGTAATTGTTCCTCTGCATGAATGCCTGAGTAGATTTGGAGCTGTGTTTTGGATCATTGTCTTGCTGAAATATCCATCCCCGGCGTAACTTCAAATTCGTCACTGATTCTTGTACATTATTCTCAAGAATCTGCTGATACTGAGTTGAATCCATGCGACCCTCAACTTTAACAAGATTCCCGGTGCCGGCATTGGCCACACAGCCTCAAAGCATGATGGAACCTCCACCAAATTTTACAGTGGGTAGCAAGTGTTTTTCTTGGAATGCTGTGTTTTTTTGACGCCATGCATAACGCCTTTTTGTATGACCAAACAACTCAATCTTTGTTTCATCAGTCCACAGGACCTTCTTCCAAAATGAAGCTGGCTTGTCCAAATGTGCTTTTGCATACCTCAGGCGACTCTGTTTGTGGCGTGCTTTCAGAAACGGCTTCTTTCGCATCACTCTCCCATACAGCTTCTCCTTGTGCAAAGTGTGCTGTATTGTTGACCAATGCACAGTGACACCATCTGCAGCAAGATGATGCTGCAACTCTTTGGGGGTGTTCTGTGGATTGTCCTTGACTGTTCTCACCATTCTTCTTCTCTGCCTTTCTGATATTTTTCTTGGCCTGCCACTTCTGGGCTTAACAAGAACTGTCCCTGTGGTCTTCCATTTCCATACTATGTTCCTCACAGTGGAAACTGACAGGTTAAATCTCTGAGACAACTTTTTGTATCCTTCCCCTGAACAACTATGTTGAACAATCTTTGTTTTCAGATCATTTGAGAGTTGTTTTGAAGAGCCCATGATGCCACTCTTCAGAGGAGATTCAAATAGGAGAACAACTTGCAATTGGCCACCTTAAATACCTTTTCTCATGATTGCATACACCTGGCTATGAAGTTCAAAGCTCAGTGAGGTTACAAAACCAATTTTGTGCTTCAGTAAGTCAGTAAAAAGTAGTTAGGAGTATTCAAATCAATAAAATGATAAGGGTACCCAAATTTTTGCACCGGTCAAATTTTGGTTTAATGCATATTGCACATTTTCTGTTAGTACAATAAACCTCATTTCAATCCTGAAATATTACTGTTTCCATAAGTTATTAGATATATCAAATTGAAATGGCTGTTGCAAACACCCAAATATTTAGAACTAAAAATGATTAAGATTAATAGGGGTGCCCAAACTTTTTCATATGACTGTATTTGATAAGTAAGCTTTCAAGAGTCTAGCTCTCTTCTTCAGACATGGTGTTATACAAGAACTGAAAATTCACAGATTATTTATACTCTATACACATGATTTTCAAATGATTTTAGAGTCCTTAAAAAAAACCAAAACCAAAATGCAATCTAAGTAGAGAAGTTATTTACAACAGGTCAAAAAAACAATCTGGAAAGTTGTAGTGCGTGACAGAGGGATCTGTTATCTGTTTGCTATCAGGAGGTGATTTGTGACCCTCACAGGTCATACATAGTGTGACATGAAGCGGGCATGAATATTAAGTCCAATGTAATATTAAGTAAATGTATAGAATACTTATTTCCTTCACTGGTCCCTTCAGTCATGCCTTTCCCTCCTTTTTGCCTTTACATCTCTTGGTTGTGCCCAATTCAGTTAGATCACCGAAATATGGGGACTCCAGTACATCTTTAGGAATATGATTTAGAAAGTGGTTTTATACCTCAATGTTTTGTTTTTTAAAAAGTCTAAAATGAACTTTCTACATAATGTTTTTTTACATTTCAGTTTTCTAAATATGGAGTTTCCCACAATCACCCCAGTATAAAAACAAGTAACTTGATATGTACTTGTCGCTCCATTAAGGATTAATAGTTCAGTCTACTTCCAAGAATCACTGTTCAGTAGCAGCTAAGCTATGTCTTATGACCTGTTCACAGACTTGAAAATATTAAAATAAAATAAAAATAAAATGATTGGTGAACTTTGCCATTTGTTTTCTCAATATGTATTTTTTACTACAATTTCTCATCAATTTAGTGACTTTCTAAGGGTGCAAGTACACATTGCATTCACCTCAGTGAATCAATTTACAGCAAATTTCTATGGTTGCTGGGGTATTACAGTAAGTATGGATGGTAATCACAGTATCCAACAAGGGACTCTTCAACGTAATGTGTACAAACACCCACTAGTCGGATCTTTACATGTAGTATTCACACTGATTTGTTTCATTTCATCACAAAGAACCAGACGTGTACTGTATCTGTTTTCTGTAACCAGGTACATACAAGTCAGCAGACAAGCGAGGACTAAACAGTCTGTTGTAAATAAAAAGCATTTAAATGATAGGAGTTTAAGCCTAGGTTGTGACCGTATGACACCAACATGTTTCTGAAAGCCTTCTCAACTGATGGGGCCAGCGGCTGTGTAGTTTTGTAGGTAATACCTTGGTGTACCTGCTAATATGTGCAGCAATTGGTCAATGTGAGTGAGAAGAGTTTAAGGTACACATAGTTGCCTCATTGTCAAAACCCTGTCTTAGGCTAAGGCCCCATGTAGCGGGCCACAGCAAAAAAGAGCAGTGAGAAAAAACGTGGCGGCAATGCATCGGGGTTTTTCCCACATCACTTTTCATAGAAAGTCCGCAGAGGTCATGTGATATACGGCCCATGGTCATGTGATGGACACCCAGGTGCACAGCTCGTTACCAGGCAGATGTCTGATTACTGTGTTGTGACTGTAACGAGCTATGCACCTGTGTGCTCATCACATGACCACGGACTGATTTTTATCCACTGGAATTAGACAAAGCGTGCCAGCAAGAGGAGATCTGCAATGCCATAAGAAACTGATGCCAAAAAATATAGTTCAAAATTCAAGAACTTTTCAATAACACTAATATTAACATTAATCATATTTATTTGCTGAAACTGGATAACCCTTTAACTGTTGTTTCACAGTGAATATACAGAAAGTTGCTCACTTATGTACTATATACCAAGACTACTTTACAGAAGATTAACCCTGAATGAACATTAATTGGCAGTCCTTTAGGTAAGGTTAATTCTGCAGGATTACAATGTTACTTAAATCCTACTTTAAAAGGATTGTGTTCTAGTCTACATTTAAAACTGCATCCAGTACCACATACAAGAAAAATGACATTTTCCAAAGGTTGGTATGCCACTGGTGCATTTTATGGCTTATTAGCACTCCAAGTGATGTTCATGGAGAAGGAAAATAAATAAATAAATATATATATACTGTATATACAGTGTGTGTGTGTATGTATATATAATAAAATCATATTTTTTTCCTTATATTTAAAATGCAGAGTACATCAAATTTAACGGGCAGCATTAATGTTCACATGTAAACAGAATGTAAATTTAGCACTATGCTAATGATTGCAGCTCTGGACCAGCAGAATATAATTACCTTTTCTATTCTTGTGCAGCAGGTCAGCGAGTGTATAAACTAGTATAGGAAATTAATTTGATTTATTAGCCACGAAAAGTACATTTTTATAGGGAAAATTGGCTGGGTAATATTTTTTACTGACCTTTTGAGAGTTGAGAAGACAGACAGCAATGTAATGCAATCCAATAATACTTCAGGAATATAATAACACAAGGAATTGGTATTTTCTAGCTGAAATCACAGTATACTTTAGGAAAGGCCAGAAATGCAATAAATATGGAGATCTAACAACAGCACAACAATAATTTGTATACATGCTCTATGGGTGAAAGATAGAATAAATATATAAAGTATATACCTTTTTCCATAAATAACACCATAATTCCACCCAATTAGTTTACAAATAAGCTATATTGTTTTATGATTATATTAAAATGCAAATAATTGTATTGTAGCCATAATATGAAAATTGTAATCCTACTGTAATACCAATACTTTAGAGGGTTTGTCCAGGTTTTTTTTTTTTTTTTTTTTTTACAGCCTCCGTTAAAAACATAAAAGAAACAGTACTCACTGGTCCTAATCTGTTCATGTTCATATGCATGCTAGGTCCCACCTAATGTCTATTTCCTGGTCCTGTGTGGAAATGCCCACTTAACCAGACACTGGTCATTGGCTTACTGAGTATTATTTCTGTGAAGATGGGACCAGGAAGTAGAGCCCAGTTTAATAAAAAAAAAAAAAAAAAGTTAAATTTTTCACATTTTTATACTTATAAACTTTTAAGAATATTCATATACATATTCAAGAATCATGAATGCAGGAATATTTTTCAAGGGTGGAGTTTTGCTGCTATGGATGTCTATATGCGGTACATATTAATAGGTACACATGGATTTGGTTAAGACAGTCTAACTTGGTAAAAATGAGAATATTATAACCATAAAGTATTGTAAAAAAAGGTCATGCTGCCATCAGTACATAAATATGTACTTACAACTATAACTGTACTTAAATTTCTAACTTTGATTGACAGGCCTGTCAAACGATCATATTATCATATTTAGCTATTTAAGGCCCGCTGTTCCAGCCCTCCTTCCCACTCTCGCCCCTAGAAGAAGCTGTCAATCAGTAAAATGTACATAGGGTGTGTATGTCTAGGCAGGAACTGAATAATTGAGGGATAGCTGTATTGCACCACATCACCATATATTGCATATACCCTTTCATTGTTCTACCTTTTACCAGCAACCACTTCAGGTGTCTTATTTTGCATGGGTGTGTGGTATCCAGTTTACTATTGTGGCTCATTACACTGTTAGTACTTGGCTCTCCTTGCCCCTTTTGAGCCTGATTTGTTCAATCAGCATATTTGCCTTTATTTTAGGCAGCTGAACTGTCTCCCCTTTCCCTCACACCTACCTAGGATGAGGTATGGGAGTCGCATGCCAGCTGATTTGCATTTCCTCCAGAAACTTCCTTCTGGCCTCAACCAGCAGTGCTGCTCAGGTTCCTTATCCTGGAGCTGGAGCAGTGGATGTTCTTGTCTGGCCTCCAGATGCATCTGGAACTCCAGCACTAGTGTGGTCAATGGCAGCTGCACAGCTGCGGTGTTGGATCTGTGGGTCTCCCTCAGTGTATACACTGAGGCAGTCAGCGACCCCTTACAGCATGAGTGGCATTGGGACTTTTGCCAATGGGTTCATAATTGGGGATCTCCCCATATCATTTCCCTCTCTGGCACCCCTTGTACTGCATCAAATTTTAATACAATAAGTACATTGGATATACTATATGCACATGTCCTAATAATAATAATAATAATAATAATAACTTTATATAGCGCCAACATATTCCGTAGCACTTTACAAATCAGAGGACACATGAACAGACAATATGAAACATTACAATGTGACAAAGAAATAAACATATCAAACAATAGGAGTGAGGGCCCTGCTCACAAGAGCTTACATTCTATGAGGAGATAGGGGGACACAAGAGGTCAAAGGGCTTGTCCTAATGGCAATATATCTTCAGCATAAAAGTGGCCAATCTTTGCTGAAAAACATTTTTTTAGAAAAAAAATTTTCTATTCCTCAATAGTTTCTACTGGCAATGGATTGGGCAGTACAAGGGGTTGTAGAAAATTTAGCAATTAAATGTGTAAGTAGTTATCGTTAATGTTGTGCCTTGTCTGACCACCGAGACTCCCACCAATGGGGGACCCATTTCCCTGGCAAATGGAGAGACAGGCAAGCATATGCACTGCCACTCCATTCCTTCTCTAAGGCCCTCTACTGTGTCAGTCCCATATAGAATGAATCATGACTTCAGTCTACAATGTGTTTTTTTTTTTTTTTTTGTCCCTTTTTCTCAAGACTGCACTGTCCGATTTGCTGAGTGTTTCTCTTTTTCTCTTCTCTTTTACACTTTTTCTTCTAGTTTTCTTTTTAATTGTTTTCCGTCTGTTTCTCGGAAGATTTCTGTTAGTGCCACCTTTTAAATAGCAGTCACTGATCTTCTACTCTTTGCTTTAAAAGCACAATCCTTTGTCCATCTCTCCCACTTACTCCTCACTGCCTGGCCAGGAATCCAAATTGTTGGAGAAAAAAATGTATAGTTGATCGCCGAATAGCAAGGAGCACGACCATGTAATTGCCTGTCTACAATATAACAAAGTGTCAAATGTTGAAATTCCAATTGGATTGTGTAGTATATATTAGTGGGATCAAGAAGTTATATACCAGATGGCAGTTCTGTAAAGACGCAAGAATATAGATCATAGTCTAAGGCAGTAGAGCCCAAACAGTAAATTATGTACAAGAAGATCTCAGAGCTGGGACTATAATCTTAATTATAAACTATAACTAAAATAGGTTTTCTATTGGCTTATAATCAGAAGTGGGAAAATTATCTTCATGGTTTGTGTTTACATCATACCACTATGGTAAATGGTATGAGTCTTCTGCAATTCCTTTCCTTCAAAATCAACTCTAGTACAGAGCATAGCAAAGTAAGATGTGGTTGGAAGGCATGGTTGAAGAGGAGGATATGGTCCTCAAAATGTCAAAGTCTGCTGTTGCCCGAAAGGAATGCCTTATCATGACAACCATGGTGAGCAGCCCCTGGCATCAAACACCAATGGCTGACATTTTGTTGCTGAGTATTTTGTTGCTGTTTTTATGCATTTTATTTTCATGAATTTACAGATATTGCTAGACAAACACATTAGTTTATTGCCTAGCTTGGATTCTAGAATGTTTTATTTCAGCAGAGAGATATTTAAAACACGAGGATACTATAAGGTACAAACATGGTTATGGCTTTTTTTTTTCTTTCCTGTTGAAGAACAAGGTCCAAATGAATTCAATTTTTGTACACTAGAAGTCAGTGGCCACAGGATGAGACAGTTTAGACATTCAGGCTTGGTTGTCATACACACTTTAGTTTTAATGAACCCAATAATGGATTTTGTACACTATTCAACACCATGTAAAAGAAATAATCTTCTCCAACTGAAATCCAGCAGATAATTCAGGGTGCGTAAGGACTTCTTTTGTGTCAAGCACATCCATGCAGATTGCAAGATCTTCACTGCATAACAGGCTGCACAATGGTTTCTAAGCCTATAGCTCTTATAACTTGGCTGTGTTGCTAGTCATCTGGCACTAAGCAATCCAAATATAGAAGACAAACACTACTATAACGTCATTGTAAATCCATTTAATACATAGATCCACCTTATTTGCTCGCTGCCCACTTATAAATCATTACAGCCATTAGGGTATTTTTAGCATAATGGTTCTGTAGTGTATTGTTTCCTTGTTGTCTCTAATAACTAAATGAGTTATTTTAATGCTTCCTTTTGGATGGTGTCCCAGCAAGTTAGCAGTTAATGATGATTGAAGGGAGGGAGTAGAAGCCTTAGACTTATTGTATGTTACAGTAAAAATGACATAAATTGTAAAGCCGCACAGCACATATGATACACACTATATGGAAAAAAGTATTGGAACACAACATCTGTCCTGCCAGTTTAAATGATCATTTTTGTCAGAAATGTGGCATAAATGAGGCTGCACTATGCCAGCAATGAGCTGGCTTAGATTTCTCTCCAGGCGCATGGCCCGGTGAGGGGGTATACCTCATTTATGAGGAGGCAAGCACCTCGTCTTAAATGAACCACAACCTCCATTGGCTCAGGGGTTCTAAGGACTGGAGTTAAAAATACCAGTCTTCATAAATCTCCTCAAATAACTGCAGAGTTCCAGACCTCCTCATCAGCACAAAAATTATATGGAAGGAACTTCATGGCATGGGTCTCCACGACCAAGCAGCTGCATGCAAGACTTACGTCACCAAGCACAATGCCAAGTTTCTGTGGTGTAGTAAAGTACAATTATAAGCATTTAATAAGTTTTAACAATTTTATCGACAAATACATCAAGTTCATGTAAAGATTTGGTACTTACAGTGTTGACCCTGATTTTTCAAGACTTCTGCAATTCGTCCTGGCATGCTGGATATAAGCTCATGAGCCAAATCCTGACAAATGATAACTTTTCTTATGTAATCAGTGCTTGGAGTTTATCACAATTTCAATAGAATGGAGATCCGGGCACTTTCCTGGCCATTTTCCCAAAGTTTCAATGTTTTGTTCACAAAGCCACTTCTCACTTTTCCTTTGACATTGTCCATCATGCCTGAAAAAGGAATGTTCATCACCAAATTGCTCCTGGGTGGCTGGAAGTTGCTCCTTGGGGGATGTTTAGATACCATTCTTTTTTGTGGCCATGTTAATAGGCAAAATTGTGAACAAACTCACACCCTTGGAAGAAAAATAACCCCACACACAATAGTGCTCACCATCCATCTCCAGATAAACATTCTTCCAAATGTCCCATACAGTCTGAAGGGGGCTTCATCAGAGAAAATAATTTTACCCTTGTCCTTTGCAGTTCAGTATACTTCCAGCAGAATGTTAATCTGTCCTTGATGTTTTTCTTGGAGAGAAGTGGGTTCTGGAAGAATGGTTGTCCATAGAGGAAAAGGTGAACAGTACAATGAGTCCTGTGTTATGCCAACATATTAACAATTGTTCATTTCTATACTTTATGATGATTGGCACATGCAATGGAATGTAATGGGCACTGATTGACTTGCTACATTGTTGGTTGGCTATTGATATGTTCAGAAAATTTGCCTGTGTAAAAGGACTTGTACAACTTTGAGTATGCAGGAAAGCAGAGAGGGGGACTATGGACTGAGTGATCTCACACTGAATAGAGCGTAGTGAAGATGCTGAACCTTGTATTGCATTCCCACTGACTTGCGCAGATGTCGATATTGGGAATATAGATTTTTATCTACATAAAGAATATCAAAATATATTAAATGTGTAGATTAAAAGACATACTTATTACAGTTTTTTCATAAGTTACCATTGTCACATTAATTTACAGGATGTTGAGTAGAGCAGTCAACATTTTCCCTGTCCTGAAGCTTTGAGATTACTAAATGTGATGATCATTTATCTGTGTTATGTTTAGGTTGCAGAAAAATGTAGTTCAGTGCTATAACTCCTGAATAAGGCTAGATTCACACGACAGTGAAAATTGGCCATGTGACTACCGTTTTTTTTAATGGGCATCATACAGCAGTATAATTCCACTGTCAGTGAATGGGGTCTATTCTCATGACCATTGTTATAATGGTCCATGGTCACGGACCGTCTAAATATACAGTATCTCACAAAAGTGAGTACACTCCTCAAATTTTTGTAATTATTTCATTATATATTTTCGTGCTGCCGGCTGTGGGGAGCTACAGTTCATCGAGGGAACCATGAATGCTAACGTGTACTGTGACATACTGAAGCTGAGCATGATCCCTCCCTTCAGAAACTGGTCTGCAGGGCAGTATTCCAACTTAACGACCTCAAATACATCTCCAAGATGACCACTGCCTTGCTAAAGAAACTGAGCGTAAAGGTGCTGGACTGGCCATGCATGTCTCCAGACCTAAACCCTATTGAGCATCTGTGGGGCATCCTTAAATGGAAGGTGGAGGAGAGGAAGATCTCTAACATCCAATAGCTCTGTGATGACGTCATGGAGGAGTGGAAGAGTATTCCAGTGGTGGCAATCTGTGACGCTCTAGTGAATTCCATGCCCAAGAGGGTTAAGGAAGTGCTGGATAATAATGGTGGCCACAAAAAATATTTACATAATTTGTCCATTTTCAATTTTACTCACTTTTGTTGCCAGGTGTTTAGAAATAAATAGCTGTGTGTTGAGTGTTTTTGAAGGCACACCAAATTTACACTGTTATACAAGCTGTACACTGTATCAAAATTTCATATCTTTAGTGTTCTCCCATAAAAATATATAATGAATATATATTATGAGATACTGTAGGTAAGATGGCTGTGAAAAATTGATGTTTTTCACGGCTATTTTGCACCTCGGTCGTGTGCATCTAGCGTTACTGGTGTTCAGCAGATTTGGTGTGTTTCGTGTAGTTGTGAAATTGTTATTTTTAATAATTTGGGGAAATTCTAGACGAACCCACACTAAGGTGTATCCACAGCCCCGGCCCCAATGCAAAATCTGTAATGGGGACCCTATGCCACTGAACCTACATCATGTTGCAAATAGTGCTTTATCAGCCTGGAATATAACAAATTGCAATTCATAAAATGCGTATATTTGAATATACTACACCCTGCAACACTCACCAGGGACTCTGTGAGCATCTCCTCCACAGGATTCGTTCAGTTTAACCTTGTTAACCCACTCCTTACTTTAGACAATGATATTCATTTATCTACATTTTGTGTGACTGAATCGCTTGCTGCATTCTTGCTAGTTGATTTATTGTCTCCATCTAAAACCTCAGATCATGCGTGCTCTACAGCTCCCATAGCGATGCTCATAAAGTACTAGACACAAGTTAGGTCACTTGAGTACTTATGAGAGCTCTGACCACTGTATTAAATTATGGTTTCTGCAGGCAACCAGTAAACTGAGTTATTGGATCATAAGTATTTTTCTATATTTGTGCATTTCACTATGCTTAGTTTACGTGTGGCATAATTGTTGTGAATCTTCTGTGTGGAGTTCTGAGCAGTTCCAGTGTGTTTTCTGTGTGTATATATATATATATATATATATATATATATATATATATATATATATATGTGTGTGTGTGTATATATATATATATATATATATATATATATATAATCACAGTATATATATATTGATGGTGTATTTTTTCCACCCTAAACTGGCCCTATCCTGTGCAGGATGAAGCAATTCCCTTTGTAATCTTTCTTTTGCAGCAAAATGAAGTTGCAAACATCTGAAAGCACAAAAAGTCATATGTAAATTACCCTAAGTAGTCACGGTGGACGGGGAGCAACTGTCCACTTTCTGAACTCTCCCCTTGAGCATAATTGACCTCTCCCTCACAGGTTCCTCTTTCCCTGATGTCACGAGGGAAATGTCATTAATGGCGAGCAGGTGTGGTAAGCAAGCTAACAGTATGACTAGGTTGAGGTTGCTCCCCGCCCACACACTACTTGGGGTTATTTACATATGACTTTTTATACTTTCAAATATTTGTTAACTTTAGTTTGCTGCAGCAGAAAGATTTACAGGGGGGAACAAATGGAGAGGAAATTACTTCTGCATATGATGGGGCCAGTTCCTTTTAATGTGGCCCCCATTGATCTGATATTGATGACCTAGCACCCCTGCCAGGCAAAATTTCATATTTGTATGTAGCATATTTGTATTTAACAGAATGTGGAAGTTTCTTGTAGAAAATACACCACAAAATCTTTAACCTGTGTAGATTTTGCAGTGGATTTATATTACAATCTGAAGCACAAAATTCCCACCTTAGTCTTTTACAATAAACTATCCGCTGGCTTACTGTTTAGAAACCACATTTGTTCTTTTTTTAGGTTATTCACCCTCTAGTCTCAGTTCCTTATCTACAGTACAAGGTGACTGGTCATCTCCGGGTGGGGTTTTCCGACGTTTACCTTTTCATGGTGTTTGCCATAAAACAATTTGCAGAGAATGTTTTCACCTATTGAAACACAGTAACCATCCAGTGCGTGCTCAATAATAAATGCCAGCTGTTCTTCCTGATAATTAAAATGTGGATTTATTTAAATTATGACAGGTGCTCGCAAAAACTTCCTTTTACATGTTTATATTTGATATCCATATCTTTCACGGAACTTGCAAAAAAAATAAGCAAAATGATGATTATAAACAGGCAAAAGTCAGTATACTTAGTGGCTGACATGGCTAGTACTGTACAACCAGACTTAAATTAAGTAGTAGGTATACTTGGTTTTGTTTTCAGCTTAGATCAGCTACTTAGTGATCCTCTTTAAAACCCTGGGTCTAGCCCCAAAATAACAATAATCACTCAGAAGTGATATTACATTTTAATATTCCACATGAAATTATGCATATTTGTATTTGGTATCTGTGTCTCCTGTAACTTGAAGGGGTGTAGATTTTTCTAGAACATTGGAGACCCCCTTCTCATAGGGATTTTTTGTGATTTTAATATTGATCAACATCAGGGATCTGGGGATCCCATACTCAGCACTCCCACCTGTTATCTGTTTGAATAGACTGTGGTATTGGTATGCTATTGACCCCTGTATGAATTCTGGTAATGCAATGGCATCACCAGTGCCACAAATGCACGTCAACATCTGCAGCTAGCAACATGTGGCTCCTTGGTGGGGGAAACTGCTTTAGTACATGGCAGTTTTTATTAGGATAGAACCAGGGCTGCTGCTGAAGAGGGTATTTACGTATGTATTTTGATGTTGCATAATCTGAAACTTTGAAATAAAAAGCATGGTTTCACAATGCCTTTAGTAACTTGGCATGTACCGCAGGGACGTTACTATGTGACTCAAAGACTTGCATATCCAGCAGTATTTAGTTAAGCACTTCAGCTTCAGGATTATAACTTTCAATGTTGGGTAAATCAACAAAATAAACACAAGACAAGGACATAATATTTATTTTAGACAAAGTCCATCAGAAAAAGTAACTTCTGTTTTGTAATGGCTTCATTGTACTCAAACAAAATATCTCCCTCATGCGTTTGTTGTCTTGTTATTTTTAGTCATGTAGAAAACAGGTGGAATATTAAGTCCGAGATTATGTCTCCATTTATTAACCCTCTCCTCATAAGCAGTTGCTTACACTGGTAGATGGATAAAGCCAAATATAGATTTTTTTTTTTTTTTCATTTTGACCTGAATTTTTGGTATTTTGGATAGCTGCAACTCCCCCCATCTTTAATCTGAGCCAACTTCAGCGAATAAGACATTGGGGTAGAATTGGTTTGGAACTAAATATAGAGTGCAAATCTATGCATATATGAATATACAACAGTACAACAAAACATGTATGACTATATATAGTGTGTCCAGTCAGCTAATGTTGTTGGTAAATGAATAAAGGTGTAGACACAAAAGGAGGACTCTAAGGCACAAGTAGCTTGTGTGTCCTCCTTAAGCCATTGGGGATAAAGATAACTCTAGACGCTACCCCACTTGATACCTTTGTGATGTCTTCACCCATAATTCCTAAAGTTCAACACTCAAAGCAGTTTAACATTGAGAGTGTCCACAATTAGGAAGACACTCCAAAGGGTGCCCTGGAGGGCACAAAACTTAAGAATCACTCCAACCAGGATGGACGGGAGGGCATAAAATTGGATGGTGGCAAACTCCTCACACAGCATCTCCAGATGGTAGTGGTGAAGATGGTGGCTACTGACACTTGGCTAATTCCTGCAGTCTGTCTTGTTCCTTTTCCATGGCTCAGTAGAAGGTTGTCACAGTTGTTGGTGTGATTTAATTACACCAGCTAGTTGCCATCGGTGGGGCCTGTGGTGCAGCTGCAGGGTAGCTGCATGTCTCCCTACAGAGATGTGGTCACTGACAGAAATCTTAATTCTGTATGGCACATGTTAGTATGACCAAAGCAGGTGGGGGTTGAGGTGGTTCACATGCTGCACCAGACGGAGTTGAGCCAAAGGCAAACCCAGTTGGTGTTGGGTACAGTCTTCCTGGTGTGGCTGTTGCAGACCCCTCCCACACTTCAGGCAGCTCAGGAGATGCTTCTGTTGGGGTTCCAGCTAAAATCTAGACACAGCTGCAACGACAGAGATTTCTTCCACCACCTCCATAATCTTTTGATATTTTCCCCACAGCAGGGGCGTAACTACCAGGGTAGCAGCGGTAGCAGCTGCCACAGGGCCTAGGACGTTCGGGGACCCAGAGGGCCCAGCAGGTAATCAATTTTACCAATCCCTGCTCCTGTTCATGGTCGCCTGCGCTTCCCATTCTGCAGAGGCGGAGGTGACTGTGAGCAGGAGCGGGGATCGGTAAGCGAGGCCGGGGATCGGTAAGCGAGGCCGCGAACCCCACAAACACTGTTATCATTTTACTCTGGGATCTTTTCAGACCCCGAGTGTAATGATCAAATGTTCGCCTTGGGACCCAGCCATTCCTAGTTACACCACTGCCTCACCGCCAAGCCCTGGGGATCCTGGTTTATGCCTTTTACAGGCAAAGAACATGACAAAATGGCATAGACTGTGGAGACGTTTCCATCTACTTCCAGTGTCGGCTGGTGGGTGGTCTTGGTTGCACATACTGATGTTTTAATCATAGCAAGTGCTAACTTGACTTCAGAAAAGCGACTACAGCACTTACAGTACGTCATATCGATCTTTCAGTTTCAGATACTTGAGATTTATAAAACAAAACATTTTTTTCTGAATTACACTTCTAGAAACTGAATGATATATAATAGACATTGGTCTTCAAGATTATATTGACATGACAGTGAATAAGCAACGAACTTTGAAATTGATTTTCTATGATGCATGACAAAAAAATAATGCTGATGTTGTGTTCTTGTAAAGGGGTTCATTTCACCATGGCTACAAGTGCGGTAATTCGGAACTGTGATGCCTGAGTAAAAATCTAAAATAAAAAGGAAACACTCAAAATATTCGTAATGATTATACATGGTCACATAAACACTGCACAAACCATCTTACAACAAACCTGACTTAGATGATGCATAAAATAGCTGATAACAGACCCTATTGAGTATAATGAGATCAGTCACGTGTCCATTTTTTAAACTGAAACTCCGTGCAGGACTTTTTCCTCTGCCAATTTTTTTTTGTGGACAGTACACCAGAGTCTAGTTGATAACTAGATAATCAAGGTAAATGTACGTCCATGAACTGATCAAAAAAAAAAAAAAAAAGTAGTACACTAAAAAGTAACTTTTATTAATAATATTAAAAGTATATGGTATATCTCAAATAATAAGCCTAACATTTCTGGCTAACCGCTCAATTGGTATGTATGTGGCTAGCAATAGTAGTGTAAATGCATACACCATTAAGTCAGCTGCCCAGGGTCTGATCTTATAACTCTAATTGTGTGGGATTTACCGGGCTAAATAGCAACCTGAGTAAGACCCAAATACATCGGTCTACAATACCACTCAGTCTATAGATTGCCCGCACACAGGGAGACTCAGTATAGCTTACACACCCAATCGCATACACAGTGCTAAGCTGACCAGTAAAAAAACATTCTAGGTCCAGCTGCAAGTCTAGCTAGAGAGCTTATATTACACTCTCGATATTTCTATCTAGCCACACACACACACACACATTGCCTCATCATCCTGACGCGTTTCTGCTGTGTCCTATGCATAGCTCATCAGAGGCAAACCCACAGAGGTATTGCAGTATAACAGCCTTTTAGTTTGGGGCAAATTCAAAGTAGCACTATCATGAGCAGAGAGGTTCCCCGCCTAGTCAGCCGTGATAACTGGCCGCAATCCGCACTCGACGAGACCGGATATATAAATCCGATGCCATGTCCACTTCATCTGACGTCAGCGGAGGTGCGCCCAATCAATAAGGTCAACACCCACCGCCGTCAGCATATGCAGCCAAGCCTAGAGCTGCCCTTCGGGGCATGTTCATCGCTCTGTGTTGGCGACGCCCAACTGCTTCCTTGGTAACCACCAGACCACACATTGCGGTATACTCTACACGGAGGAGTATACTGGATAAGTATCAAATATCACAAAACGAAACTATGCAGGACAGATAGCCCTAAGAGGTAACTACGTAGAAACCACAACTAAAGCAGACATAAACTCTACAGACCATCGAGCTAAAGCAATAACCATAAACTAAGATGCATTTTCATAATATGATAGAAGTCCAAAAAAGACAGTGCTCAAAGCTGCTGAACTACATGGATCGCCAAACCACTAAAAAGGGGGGCACTCCAACAATAGAGGGAGACAAGAAATAAGAAAAAAAGAAAGGAAAAAGGAATCTAAAATTATAGTAGCGTGTCATCTCGGGAATAAATGGAGCCAGAATCAAATAAACACCAAATAGGAAATAAATTCTTTGAGGCCTTTAAGGTGAACAGTATCCATCAGGAAAATCCAACGGGTTTCTCTTTCCAACACTTTCCTATCATAGTCCCCACCCCTAGGAGAGTGGCAGACCTTTTCAATACCTTGAAATTTAAGATGTTTAACATTATCCCCATGTCTATCTCTCACATACCGAGATATAGAGGTATGTTCCCCGCGATTGATGTCACTAATGTGTTCCCTGATTCTCCTGCGGAACACTCTCTTATAGTTTTTCCAACATATTGGAATCCGCAGGAGCAGGTCTCCAAATAAACAATTCCAATTCCATTTCCAAATTAAACCATTTACTTCCTATACAGTGTTCAACATATACCCTGGTGCATATATGAACATAGCCTAACCTGTACAGTGGCCCCTTGAAGGACTACTACAACATTTTGGACTGTTTGTAAATAACAAATGCTTACTCCAATATCCTATGCAGGGAAGTGAAAAACTAACTTGTGATAATTGAAGAACTTTTACCTTCATGTTGTAATACAACCTAAAATAAGTAAAATACCCTCCATACACTGATTGACAGGAACCTATAGAATCTAGTAATGTGTGCTCTACCCCTTCATATTGGTACACTACTCACTGTGAAGTAACTTCGACGACCTTCAATTCAGGTTTTAAGTGTGTAACTGACATAAGATGGTATAAGAGAAGCAAATCTAGATCTTATGGATATTTTCACAGTATTGAGAATAAATACACATTGCCTTAGTCACTGAACAAGACACCTTTGTGTGAACTTTGGCGCGTGCAAGTAGAATCTGCCATGATAACTGTAGCTTGTTTGTTCATATATGTACGCTTCTGAATAACACCGTGGGGCTTCAGCTTTTAATAAACTAGTACAGACATAAAGGAAAAGTATTGTATTGAAAACAAGAAGACAGCAGTAAACCACTCGATGTAATAATGCTTCATCAGAGTGTATTATTCTTCATTATGCTAGATCTCTGTTATATGAGAATACAAAGATAAGTTAAAATGCACCCTGGGGAGAATTCTGTACAACACTGGTAGTAATGTGTATTTGTTGTTCTCGTGTCCGCCAGACAATAGGACGACTAAGGCTGACATAGGAATGTATTTATAATGGCGCCTTTTTTGTAATTAAACTGTAAGATATGGAGAGATTAATGTGATGTCGTCTTACATTTTTATTACAATAAAACTTTTTTCAAGTAGATCAAAATATAACTGAGCAGCTTCAACACATATGTAATGGATGACTACGTATATTTTAAAAACCTTCCAAGGTAAATTGGCTATAGTTAATAAAAAGAAAATACACAATTTAAAAGGGTTTTCCCTAATCTTCCTTCATGACAGCGCCACAGGAGGATGACATCATGCCCTGCCAGAGACAGGAAACAAAGGTTTGAAAGATGCTCCTCCCCTTCCTCACAACAGTGTTTTTCTGTCCCTATGGGAACGTGACAGAAAGGTACTGACCTGGCTGGCAAAGGTTTTTTTTATTTTTAATCCCTTTTTTTTTTTTTAACAATTTTTTTTTTTTCTTAAGACAGTGAGGGAGCGATCACTTTGCCTTCCTTCTCTCATTGCTGTTTCTGCCACCGCAGTACCTTTGCACCCACCCAGGGTCATTTTTTAATGCATTGGGGGGCCCTGTGCAAACTTTTTGAAAGTGGGCTCACCAATGCCCCTCCTCCCCCACCCATAGTTATATTTCCCCTGCAGAGTTGAAATTGCTGCCTGCCACCCGGAACAGCAGGACAGCTCCCGAAATGTGAGACTGTCCTGCTCAATCTGGAGCAACTGAGGGGGCCCCCATAACCATAGGGCCCAGTGCAGTTGCACCTATGGTTAAAGCAGCCCTGCACCCACCTGTACATTCCTGTAAAGCTGAGAGAGTGGTATAGGCACGTTTTGGTTCCCTCTGAGATTTTCCCATCCGCTGCATTACATTCTGCATCCTCCACCTCAGGCTGCATGCTGTAAGGAATGCTATTGTAGCCAAAATGGAGAACTTCCAGTTGGCGGAATGTATAGTGTTCCATAGGTTGGGCATGATGACATACTTCCGGTCCTATGATGATACTGAAAGGGGAGTTTTTATGGTGCCGGCATCCAGAAGAGGGCTTAACTAGTGTCTGGTAAGTACCATGTCTTCTTTCTTTGCCTGTTGATGATTCCTCCGCTTGGTCTGAATCTGTTGAGCCTAAGTTGCCTTCTGGCCCAGTAAGTCTGGAAAAGGAGAGGGTCCCATTGGTGGGGCTTTATTCATCTTTCTCTTCTCATTTTTTCTAGGGAAACATAGGAAGTCTAAATGCCATGGTAAAAAGTGTGATATTTGTTCTAAAAAGTCATAATCTAGCTATAAGAAATCACTTTGCCATGTATAGGAAAGATTTTAAAGAAGGAACAACTCTTCTTCTTTGAGACTGATGTAACTTCAGGTTTGGACAATCCTATTGAAGAGGGGGAAATCATTCAAACCCTCCAATTAGAAAATATATTTTTTTTTTCCTTCAGAATTCATGGATCAAGCCATTAGAACTACAATGGGTATTGGGTATTGAAGATAAGATGTTTCGCAGGACTAAGAAATGAAAGCTTTTTTCCAGTACATGAGAATCTTAAAGTTCTCATAAAAAATAAAAAAATAAGAAGAATCAGAGAAAAAAAAATTATCTCTTCCAGGGAAAATGAAAGAGAGATTGCCAGAGTTGAGAAGAAGACCCCCATATCGTTTTGAGGATTTTTTTTTCAACTCAAGGATTCCACTTAAAGTAATCCTATGGCCTTCACTTGGGTGGCCAGATCCATGTTCAGCTGAATATATCAACTGGCAAACACATCTAAGTGAAGGCATCCCTAGGGAAGAAATCTTACCTTTTCTCCCTCTCTTGCTTTAAGCCACAGGGTTCTTGGTAGATGAATCAGTGGAATCTAGGACAATCGCTGCCCATGGAGCTGCACTTTCTTACACTGCCAGTAGGGTTTTATAGCTGAAAATGTGGACCGGGGACAATACTTCCAAGACCAATGTGTGCTGTGCCATTTGTTGGAGTTTGCTTATGGATCTAAACTCAATAAAATTCTTGAAAAGGCCTTTGACAAAACACAAGTTTTGCCTGAGTCTAAATAGATTAAAAAAAACAACTGTCTTTTCAAACCCCCATTTCCAAATTTCAAGGGAAAAGGCAAGGCTGGAAGATGGAACTGCTGCAAAAGGTGGTAAGTGGAAGAATATATTTGTCTGCTCCAACTGCCAAAATCAAGACACATAATGACTCCAGAGTGGAAGGAAGGATCTTGAGTTACAGTGCACAGTGGGAACAAATAACATCAAATACCTGGATACTCTATACCATTAGAGATGGCTGCAAAATAGTTTTCTTCATTCCATTCATCCAGGTTTGTAGTAACAGAAATTCCAAGTACAACAGGAACTCCAGTCAAACATCCAGAAACTCATCTGCCACCAGGTTATTGTTCCAGCACCGACCCTGAAGGAAAAACAGGGACAGTAATCAAACCTCTTCCTGGTGAAGAAGCCAAACAGCTCCTATCGAACCATCATCAAAACTTTTACACAGATTTGTCAGATATCTTCAATTCAAGATGGAGTCAATCTGCTCAACTATTCCTCTAATAGGGATGAATTACCTGATGGCTTCAATAGATCTTCAAGATGCTTAATATCATGTTCCAATACATCCATTATATCAGAAGTTTCTTCATTTTACTGAAATATAAGATCACCAAATATACCATTGCCTATTTACCACTCTTCCCTTTGACATAAGTTTGGCTCCTCGTATATTCACCAACATTATGGCAGAAGTAGTATTTTTCTTGAGGAATCAACAAATACATAAATAAATCCGTAGTCTCCCCTTAGAAAAAAAAACTTGCCAAATTTATAGGACTTGGGCTGGTTAATACATTTGGAAAAAAAATCAGACCTTCTCTCAGCAACACAGAAAATTTTCTTGGGGATTCTTCTAGATTCAGAGGTTTAAACCTATATTCTCCCTAGGACAAAATAATCATCTTGATAAGAAAGATCCTCATATTTAAGAGAAAAAGAAAAGTATCTTTATTGGAAGTCATGTCAGTGTGGGTTTCCATGACTGCCTGTGGGACAAGAACTCCCTCTGGGCAGGAAGATGACCATCACACTTCCAGTCAGGAACTCTCTAATGTTGTAGGTGACACCAAGTAACATAAAGAAGGGAGTTATGTGGCATCAAACATTCCCCTTGTCTCTTACTACAGACGCCAGCAAAAGAGGTTGGGATTCCTGCATAAGGCATCAATCCTTTCAAGGGGTTTTGTCAGTCTCTTGCTGTGGCTTAGTAGCTCCTCTTGGAACTGTTGCAGGTAGGTCAAGAGCGTGTTGGCCAGGGCCTCCTGTAAATATTGAAAGATATGAAGAGCTACCTCAGAGGCCAGCAGTTTATAGTCCAGCTCCAGCAAGACCAGTGGTTGACTTGAGTCAAGGCTTTAGGAGGATTGTTACATAGGCAGGGACTATAACTTGCCAGTATCCACAAATGAGGTTCAGAGAAAGGTGTCATGTCTGGCTGAGGGTTCTCAGGCTGTTAATCTGTCTTGGGTTTGCCCTTGGTACATTTGTCCATGTTGAGTAGAAAACAGTCCATCCACCCTCCTGAACGTTGTGTGAAAGATGGACAAGCTTTAGAGCATGTTTGTTGCGGGATTGTGGGCATAGAGTGCAGATCTGTGAAACTGTGTGCGAGAGCACAAATTGTTAGCCTCAATGCATGGTGGTCTGGAACCAGAAATCTCCACAATTAGATCTTTTTGCTTCCCAGTCCAACCACAAGGTGGCAACTTGTTCTCCCTCAAACCAAGGGATTCTGCTATAGTGTTGGAAACTCTAGCTCAGCTCACATGATATGTTCTTTCCCACCAATTCCTCTGCTTCTGAGTGTCCTCCAGAAGATCAATACAGTGCCTGTAATGTTATTATTAATTACTCTGCTTTGGCCAAAATGCAATTGGTTTGACCTCATCAACAATCTGAACATGTAAGATCCACTGCTCCTTCCCAACACTCAGGATCTACCCCATTAGGGTCTTCCATAACAACCGTCAACATCTACGCGTAACAGCTTGACTTCTGAAGAAACAATCTTGAAAACCAGAGAACTTTCTGAGATGTAATATATATACTTCTGTCATGCCAGAATCCTGTCACTCGAGCTATATAATCGAGGTATGGTAAACATTCTGTTCCTGGTCTGGACAGGATAAACCAGACCCCTTTCATCCTAATATCGCTAGGATATTAGATTTTCTCCAGGGAGGACTATACAAAGATATAAGGTCTGGTGACTAGAAAGTCCAGGTCTCTGCTGTAAGCACTCTTTTTGATTATGACTTTGTTAATCGCAGATGGGTTAAATGCTTCTTCACCAGTCACCAGCAGGCTGTCTCCTAATGTCTGTAACCTAGTTTCTTCCTGGGATTTATTCTTTGTCTTAGGCTGGGGCCCCATGTGGTGTAAATGCCGTGGAAAAACCTGCGGCGATTTACAGTCACAGCAAAGTGGATGTGATTCTAGCTAATCCCATCCCCACTTTGCGTTAAAATATACGCTGCGTCACAGCTTTGGAAATCGCAGCATGTCAATTATACCTACAGAAACGTCGGTGGTTTCCCTTTAGGTATAATTGAAGCAGAAAGTCCACAGAGGAAAACTCTGTCTAGCATCTCTCGGGTGCTCAGAAGCTGCTAGTGGATAGGCGGTATCTGCAGTGTTGCTCCTATTCTGCATAGCGGTGTTTCCAGTGAACTGTAATAATGCTCCTATTACTTGAATAAGGGTGATGCTGCTCGCTTTGCCCATCCACTAGTAGCTTCAAGCACCTGGAGGATGCTAGAAGAGATGATCTGTGTGGGGTCCAGGAGTCCCTGGTAATGCTTAGAGTATTGCTTGTGGGAACTTTACAGGGATAGTTAATAAAGTATATTACAAAATGTTCACCAAATACCCCTGACACATTAACAAAAAAAAAGGGAGTTAGACTTTAACTAATGATTGACATCTGTAGCCTACAAGTTGGTATACAACTCAATGATGCTGTAGCTCAATAGTTAAAATCAACTAGTAGCACTACAAAAAGTTGCAGGGTAGTGATGACCTTATTCTTATTGATGATGATAGAGTCTTGCCAAGTGGATGACAATGAGTCAATGCTACTCCTGCCTGCTCAGTTCCAACAGACAATTGATCTTTTAAACATAGTTGAGAACAGGATTGTAGAGCTGTCTTCTATGGGATGCCCAGCCCTATACAGGAACCAGAGCCAACTACTTCCAGCTCTGTCCTGTGCATAGTATGGGCATGAGAAGTCTGTGCTAGGGCCATCTATTACCATAAATAAATTAAATAAAAAAATAAAAAAAACCTTTTAAGCAAATAGAATATATATGTCTACAAAGGCCATAATGTCTACTTGATACCAGAGTCCAATTTTAGCAGGGCACTTGTCTGCTTATAAAACTGAACAGTACTTGTGTTTTAGATTTTAATTTTTTTTCATGCAAAAAATTTTATGTTCCACTTCATTTTGCCTAGGGATTGGGGATTAATATTAACAATGTTTACTAAAACTGCATAGAATTCAGAAACCTGTTGAAAGCCTTTTTGTTTTCTCAAAATAAGAGCCTTTTGTTTGGACCAGAAAACAAATATATATTTTTAATCTCACAGAATTGTTATCCTGTGTCTACAAGTAAAATCCCCTGAATGCTTTAAAAGCTTATTCCAGTAGGATAGTGTGGAATATATATATATATATTTATTTTCTGTACTACTTCAGCCTACATTAGTGGGAATGATAGAGCTGCAGGGCTCTGGTTCTCCTTAGATGACATTGTGCTTGGGCAGATGGTGAATTCTTTGTTCACCGTCGGTTATGCTTGGTGGTTTGCAGGTCCTGTAGTTTTTGCTACAAGTGTTTTAGATACCAGTCTCCATTTTTCATAATAAATGAGCAAGGTGAGTTTTAACAAAAAACTTGAAATATAATCTCACATTTTGCTCAATAATACAAATGTGTGCTTATATTTCCATTTGTTACATGTTTATAATTTGACAGTATTTTTTAAGGTGACTTAAGCCTAAGGATAAACTTTCCAAGTTACTGCAACAAAAATAGGTTTTAACACATTCATTTTTGCAATGTTTCTTTCTGTATTTTGTGTATATATAGACAGTACAGTGAATAGGAATCCGTGCATAATGTCATAGATTGCTCATTCCAGACAAGAATGTAGTACAGGACCTTTTGTTACCTTGTTCTTACCTTAGTGACTTCTCCCAGTTTACACTATAAAGCTGCAAGTGAACTGCAAACAGTAACTGATAACCTATTGTGTGTGCCCTAGTGGCGAGTGTGAAAACTGGTATATTTTTTATATGGATGATATTAAAAAGGAGAGAAATCAAACAGAAGTGATGGAAAACCTTTGTTTATAATAAGAAAAAACATATATAACGCTATGTCATTTTCTGATAATGTGTTCCCTTTGGGACATATTTTAATAGTGTACTTATCGGTAGGATAATTTCCACTGGTCCTTACATTTGGAGTCAATGATATGCCAAGTCTTGTTTGGCATTTGTACATTCTCACCTACACACAGCCATGTGTAATTCCTCACTCTGGCCCAAGAACCACCTCTTTTTTATACATTTTCAATAAATGGCTACAGTTTACTTAAATAGACCAACTTGTCATTAAAGTGACTATCCAGGATTATACCTGAGTCCTTATTTATTCAGAATAGAAAGGCTTTTAAATGTAATGTTTATAGATTTTCTCGCTGTAGTTGTTTCACATTACATACTGACACGCAAGGATACAGGTGTCGTACTTTACAAAGGTTGTGTCTATACTGTACATATGGAAATGCACATGATTCTGTGGACACTTCTGGGATGGAGGATTGTATTTGTTTTTGCTTTATATTCAAAGGTCCTTTTGTTGATCCTAATAAGAGGGTTAAATAAAGTATAATAAAATAAAATTTGTAAAATTGGCCATGTGATGGCAATTTGTTTTTCTTTTAACAGCCATCACACAGCTGCATTACATTTAATGGATGTGAATAGGGCTATTCAAATGATTGGTTTTTTTAATGGTCCATTTTAACTGTCTGTCAAAATATTCGTCATGTCCTATTACCCGTGTTCTCGGATCACTCAATAGATTAAAGTCTGAGGGATCAGTGAACACGTGTGACCTTCGATTGCAAAACCGCCATAATAAACGTCCCTTTTTTATGGCTGTTTTGTATCAAGGTCATGTGAATATAGCTTTAGGCTTTATTCATACTACTGTTTTTGACAGATCTAACATCTGTTTAATGTTTGTTTTTTGATGGCCATTTTGCATCTGTCACCTTCCATTTTTCCATTTTTGATGGCCAAATGTCATCCGTTTTGCATTTGTTTTTAATGGGCCATTTTCATTTGTCTTTAATTTTTAACCCAACCAACAGATTGATTTTTAATTGACATAACCCGGACATCAACCAGTTTTACATCCGTTTAAAATGGATCCATGGATTTCTATTGGGTTCATGTGTCTGTCAAAATGAACAAAGATAGAGCATGTCCATTTATTTTTTTACTTTTTTTTTTTCTGTTCGTCAAAAAACAGACATGTGAATACACTCATTCATTCCGTCTTATGGATGTTTTTCACTGTTGTGTGAATAAGGCTTATGGCAGAGCTATAGGGGAAATGTTCAGTTTAGTGCCCTAACTTTGTATCTAAAAATATAAACGTGGATTATTGCCCCCCCCACAGTTTATGCCCCTGTGGTAAGGACAGTACTAAGCCCCATGCACACTAAGTCAATCCAGACCAGAAAATCTGGTCCATACGTTGGACAGCTTTCCCAGTAAAACCCTTTTCTCTTGGCTTTACATATTCGTAGATATGGGATGACCAGCTTTTCAGAACATGATTTTGCGCATTCTGTCTCAAAATTCCTATCCTTTATGCATGGCCACCTATTTGTTGTGTTTGTGATTTGCAGCCTGTTAAGGATTTTGTTAACATGTGATGATACTGTATTGAATTGTTGTAGTAAAGATTAGACCCCCTAGAATTCAAGTCCCCTAGGATGTCAAAAAACAAACAAACAAAAAGTTAGAAAGTTACAAAAAAAATATAAAAAGTTCAAATCACCTTTTCCCTAGATCCCAAAGAAAAATAAACAAATGAGGTGAAATGTGAACCTCCGATATGGTGAACATCGTAACGGGAAAAAATAAAAATGACCGAACCACTGTTGTTTCATTGGTTCTCCTCCCAAACAAATTTGCATAAAAAGCTGTCAAAATATCAGACATTCCCCAAAACTAAAACAAAACAAAAATGTTATTATTACGGCAATACCAAATTTATAATGACTCACAGAATATAGGTGACATGTCATTTTGGCTGCAGAGTAAATGATGAAAATGACAACTTTTTTTTTTTTTCTTGAACCCCCCCCAAGTACATTGTGCGCAATATTAAAGACTATGAAGTGTAATCTGTCCTGCCAAACTGCTCTGTCAATGGAAAAATAAGTTATGGCTTCTGGAAGGGGTTAAGTAACCCTGCTGTTATCTCGACATAGTAGTGGAAAAACTGCATCTCCTTGTCTTCAGCATATGTTTTCTAGAGAAGAATCATACAGCATTAGCCAGTGCTATACGGCTATACGGCTGATATATGGATGGGTCTGGCACATTTTCTATCTGTTAATAGACACTTTAGAACAAAGCAAGGCAAAGTGGAGGAACAGCCAATGCATGTACAGTATGAAGAAGACTTGGTTGTGGAGCTAATGTTATAATAAACTAGTTGCTTCCATTGTTGGGCGGTTGCTGTCACCTGAAAAAGGAGCATGCCAAATGTTTGTATTTGTATGCAAAAGATTTGTGCTGCATTTTTTCCATGTATATAGCTGTCCTTTGGTTAGACAATAACAGAGTTTTTCTGCATGACATCAGAACCTAAAACCAACACTTAATTCACAGGCTAGGAATCTGAGTATTTTCTAAAATCGTGAAACACAGTGAAAAATTAACAACTAAAACAAGAAAACTGAGCACAATTCTGTATTACCAGTAGCAAAGCTCATAGGACTTTCTTATTGAATGTCAGGTCGCCTTTTGTTGTGTTTGAGTTCCTTTACTTGATATTTGTAAATTTCAGACATCCAAAGTATCTTCAAGAAAAAGGTTACTGACATTTATGCGCTTCTTTTTATATTGCTGCCAAAAAAAGAGAAAATGTTAAAACAAACTGTCCTCCCTAGTTCTGTCTCAAATTGAGGGTGTCTTCCTCAAGTTTAGCTAATGATCATGTGACCCATACTAAATTTAGCTACTTTAGCCCCCATTATCGTAGCATATATGAAAGCTTCTGAGTGGCATCTGCTCTCCATAAGAGTCTATGTAAAGAATTTTTAAGTGGATAGGACTGTGTGGAGTAACCCAATCTAGGTTACCCAATAAACCACAGAACAGAGGCTTATTCAGCCTTTGTCAGGTGAACTTGCAGATCAGTAAGGGCCCGACCATTGGGACGCCCACTGATCATAAGGACTGGAGTGTTTTGCACCTCCGTTTGAATGAAGCTGCAGGTTTGGTAGTATGTGCTGTTCCATTAATTTCAATAGGAACCACCTTAGATAGCCATGTGCTGTGTCGGCACTGCCCTTCCTGCCACTCCATTCAAACTGGGGTGCAACACTAACTGCTTATGGCCCAGCGGTTGGATCCCAACTGATCAGCAAGTTAACCCCTATACCTAGGTCACTTCTTGTTACTTAAATACCGCTTTTGATATATGTTTTCCCCAGTGCATACGTTAAATGTACACATAAGATGCAGTGTGAAAGTTAGCTTTTTTTGTTAACTTTAAGTTAAAGGGTAGTCCACATTGGCAAATCCTCTTTTTTTATTAGGAGGTTCCCCCGATGACAGTCCGGTTGCAAGGTTACCTGGTAATAGCCTTACATCACCAATAGGAAGCAGTCTGGAGAATTTTTATTGACGGCAGCATTCACAGGGCTAGGTTTGCGTTCGTCACCCAGCAGCATCTATTCTAGAGTATGCAGTGGATCGGGCATAGCAAAAACAGGATAAAAAGGTTGCATCAGAAGTCATGATTGGAGGGGAAAGTCACATGGAAAATATAACGTTCGTGGAAGTTTCCCTTTCATCTGCCTTCATATCTGAGGCCAGTAGGAAAGGAAGAACTGGCACAACTTTAACACAGAATTGGTTCTGTACCTCTCATCTTCATTGGTCACGTAAAAGTTACATGAGCAGTGGCAGCAGCACTTAGTTGGCATGTAGAGTTAGACATTACTGCATTTAACAGGTGTTTAAATCTATATTAAGCCATGTGAATACTGTTCTAATCCCTTTAAAATACAGCAATATCATGGGGTGTAAATGGATTGCAAATGACCATTCCCTTGGTTCATATTTATGTGCATAGACTATGCCGCCTCTTTACTCCTGACAACCATAGCAGGTGTGTGCAGGATTTTTTTCTGTTTCATAATTAATTTGTCAGTTCTGTCTAAAAGCTTCTTTGCTGGAGTTGATGTAATCCAGCTCTCTGAACTAAATTTACAGAAGAGATGAAAATTGCTATAAATTGAGCAAGTCAGAGAAATTCATCTCTCGCTCAATATTCAGAAAGCTAAATCCTTCTTTCCCAGTAATTAATATATGCATGAATCGCAGATGCAGCAATTAGCACTGGGGCTGTGAGTAGAGTTCATGCTCAGCCAATAGATGCTTTCAGGATACTTAAACTATGGCTCTTTGTACACTGGCATTAGTTTTTGCTTTGGAATTGGGCCTTTCAACAGAAATTATTGAAATTACATGCTCAAAGCTGACCTAAAATCTAGGCAGCGAAATGTAATGCCTGCTATCAGAGTACGGATGTCATCTAGAAAATATGTTGACTGATGCTAAAAAAAATAAAATAAAAAAAATAAACATTTCAAGTACTAATTAGTTGATATAAATTGATTCTGCTTTACTCCTATGGAAAACGTAAACCCTCATGAAAGTAGGCCTAAAGGTGGCCATACACACTAGACAAGCATCAGCTAAACCCATCAATTTTTACAGGACAGACAATTCATCTACCCTGATGGCAGATGGTGGGGTTTCCACCAGAGGTGTCTGGTACCTTAAGTCTAATTGCCCCCTGTAGCTGAGCTAAAAGGCCCTGTGGAGTGATCAAAAGACAATGATATGGAAACTCACAAAGATTTTTTTTTTTTTTTTTTACAACTATGTTGCAGAATATATGATCCGCTTTCTGAGAAGGAAACATTAGTAGCCAAACGGAAGCATTGCTTCTACCCACAACCCTTAAGACATCCAGAAGAAAGACCCTGAGAAATTTCTCCCAATCTATGCTTATCTAGGGGAGTTTATTCTATGGGCCCAAAGTACTATACAACTTTATTGATGACCAACTTGACATGTGAACCCATTAGGTCACTAAGTGATTGTTTGTTCATCACCCAAGGAGCTATGGACTTTCCCACAAGGAAGCTTGAGATGACTGCTCTGGGAGTATTCTCTCTATTCATACCTAGGCAGCATTTCCAATGTGGTATCAAGGCAGCAACCAGAAATTAATGGAGTAAGGGTAGAGGTAGGTATCATTTGTTATAAGCACAGGTCAGGAAGTGAGGCAGGTAGCAGACAATGTAAAGAACATAAGCTTGTGTGATACCAGACAGAAAAGAAACACACACAGACTCAGGAACCAAAAGGATCATATTGCTCAGAGTCATGTCACCTGACCTGACCTGACCCAGGTTCAGAATCTTCCTCTGTTCTTTTTTTTTTTTTTTTTTTTTTTAAATCAAAATACATCTGAAAATCTACAAGGTGGTATGCTGTTTTGTTTGTAGTTTATTGCACAGGAAGTCTAGGGCACTTGGACATTGACTGGAGTAAGGAGCTTTTAGCACACAGTGGCCCTTAAGAGAGTAGAAGTCAGCACATGTGTGATCCATAACCAGCAACTTGCAGGAAGAGAATGTTGACCGAAGTGTCGGACAAACCTGTTTGAGTGGGATCAGTTGACTACCATTTGGGCTTTCCAACACTCTTCAGATATTGTTGGTGGAAAGAAGGGTCAAGCATGTTATTTTTATCATGGCTGATCCATATTTCCCTTGGGAGTTAAGTCATCAGCAGAAGTGTCTGGCGGTGGCTTACTTTCCTCTCTTCTTTCAAAACTCATATACCCTTAGCTGAACCAAGTAAGCATGCATATTGGATACAGTGGAGGAATACTTATCAGCCAAACAAGCGTTTGCCGACAGCTATGTGCAGGTGTATGTTAGAATATCTGATCTGATAATATAAAAATAAGCCAATGATACTACATTCATCTAGACTACATCATTTATAGATGGGCCTGGGGAAAAGTTGCCATTAATTGGAGTGGTATTCTGAATGCCATAAGGAAACTTGTACAATCACAGGTAGCACATACAAGCATAGTGGAAACCTTATCTGAGAACCAAGAATATGTTTTCAAAGCTTTTCAGTCAATGTGGAACATATGGTTTTGTAATGTACAGCCTAATCTAAACTTTGTCATTGAAATTTGGGATAAATGCATTCTTTTTTATATTCTGTTCATACTGTTATCCTTATATTTTTAAAAAAATATTTCAAAAAATAAAATGGTAAATAATATGGTAAAACACACTAAGCTCTACTTGTTACAGCTAACAAGCAATGGGTATAGTGGGCTTAGGCTCACTAAAATTAGACATCAGAGTATTGGAAGCATGTCACCTGGTCTGTCAAGTAGAAACATGCCATGCTAAAAGTCCCTGTGGTTAAAGCCTATTCATGTGTGTCATAGATAATAGAGGGCGCATGAGCTCCCCAGCTCCTTTCCCATAATGCCTTGTGATATATAGATATTTAGTAACGCTCTGTAAGAAAGTTTCATAGTATTTCTAATTGAAAGCTTCAGATAACAAACATACTACTGTGGTCTGGAAATGATACAAATGGAGCTGTAAAGCAAAGAGCACATTTACAATAAAAATATATGCATCCGTCAATATTCTACTGTAAAGACATCTACTTTTGTGTTGAATGTAATAAAAGCATACCAAGCCTATCATTTTAGTATTGCTTTAGCTGTCAGTCTTGTGCTGCGGTTAGTAAACATAGCTGATATGTTTATGTGCCGAAATGCTTTTCAGTATGTGAACTATATAGATCTTATCAGTGGAATATATTTGTGTTGAATATCTTTGTTGTATGTTTGATGATTACACATAAAAGGACATAACTAATGGCAATCTCTGACTGTGCACAAATTGTTCCTTAGACAAAGCAGAATGGTACCTGCTGATAGTACAACATCATTTTCCACTTGTCAGTTCTACATCAGAAATCACTGAAAGGAAACAATCAGCCATAATTGCATGTAAAAATATATTGTAACGAAATGTCTTTCCAGAATTCAATGAATTCCACAAATACAGCCCTTTCTGCCAAAGAGCAGTCTCTAGCAAATGCAAGTGGAATTTAGGGCTTTCTGTGATGGGCACATATTGGATTGTCATCCAAATGTATCCTGTGAGCTGGAAGGGAACATTTTAGAATCTTACAAAGAGCACAAACCTGTCATTTGAATTCCAGAATTGTAAATGTTTATTGAAAGGTGTTGTCCAGTGAATGTTATTATTTGTATAATGAAAAGTTCTACAGGTTTCCAATATACTTTCCTTATCAATTCCTCACAGTTTTCTAGATCTCTGCATGATGTCATCCATTCTGTTTACTTCCAGTGGATAAAAATCAGTCTATGGTCATGTGATGGATACATAGGTGCACAGCTTGTTACAGTCACAGCACAGAAATAATATATGGAAGAACAGTGGTACTGCACTCCTTGGTGTGGTGCTCTGTGGGAGGATTCTACAATCCATATTTTCCAGTAATAGAAAGCCACAGCACACACTATGTGAAAATGCACAAATCATCAAGGATTTATTCAAGAAGAATGTAATATATGAAATTGCTGGTGTTTCAGAAGATATAAACTATAACAATTGAATTATATCACATCCTAGAAAGTGCTGCATACGGCGGCTTCTGATCATTGTATTCACATGTCTCATCATAAAAGATGCTGCATATAGAAGCTTTAGTTTCATGCTATGGGGTCATGTGCATATAGTAGCTGTGTTCTCATACTTCTTGTTCCATAGTATATTGTATCCAATGGAGTAGGATAAAGATATCCGTTAATACAGATCACATATACGATGTATCAGTCTAGTATGACCCTTCTCAAGTAGAAATGGACGGGAATGCAGTCCTTTACATGTGGGCAAATTGTGAGAGACAATGTTCTCGTTTGTGTGTCCATCACATGACCGTAGACTGAATATCATGTGACCATGGACTGATCCACTGGAAGTAAGCAGAATAAATGACAGCAAGCAGAGATCTAGAAAACTGTAAGGAATTGATGCAGATAGTATGTTGGAAAATTGTACTACTTTTCATTATACAGACAACAACCGATGTCTCTCAATATTTGTCTGAAATTCTTTAAAACCTAGTTTTAAGAAGCACGCAAAGGTTTGTGGAATGCATTGCAAGCCACTAGTAGGTACAGGAGCATCTCAACAAAATTAGAATATCTTTGAAACGTTTATTTCTTTCAGTAATCGTAGATTTTCTAGATTCTTTACACACAGATTGCTCTATTTCAAGTGTTTTATTTCTGTAAATGTTGATTATGGATTACAGGTAATGAAAACCCAAATCTAAGAAAATTAGAATATTGTAAAAAAGTTCAGTATTGTAAATTCAGTGCGTCACCTGCCAAGGTTTCCTAAGCCTTTAAATGGTCCCTCAGTGTGGTTCAGTAGGACACACAATCATGGAAGACGCTGATTATGAATTGTATTACTGAATTACTGAAATGAATAAACGTTTCAAAAAATATTCTAATTTATTGAGATGCACCTGTATGTAACTTTCTTTATCTTACCTCAAAAAAACAGAAATACTTGAATAATTATGGTACATATGTAGGGTCACATACCAGCGCATACTGGACGTAAGCACAGTTGGATACATATAATTGTGGTTGTGCCTTGGTCCAAGATATCTGCTGGTTCATCCTGCATTCTGACTCTTTCCCTGTGTATCGACCTTTGGCCTGCTTTCTGACTTCAGACTCTGTCTGTTCATACTGATTACTGACATGAACTGCTTATATTTGACCATGGTCTAGCCTAACCCCTGGTACTTTGAACCAGACTCTCACTGGCCTGTGGAAGAGGTAGCAACCTGGTAGTCTTCCCGGACTGAAATCCAGATCCCCGTACGGGGTTTAAGGGTGATTAATGGGCAGACAACTTAGACCACTCCATTGTGAGTGGCTCAAAGTAAAACCAGTTAGGTGGCACAGTGGGTCTATAACCTGTTGTCTGTTACATTTATTAAAATTGTGGAAAATTTTACAACTCCTTTAATACTTAAATTTAACCATACACATAAAAAAATTCTCCCACCCCAATTTGATAAGCATCCTGGTCCTAATGAACTCTGATATCATATGACTGATATGCGACATATCATGGAGCTGATTCCTACTGGTAGAGACCAAATGTTTTTAACACCTTAGACATGATGATTATTGCTGGCCATCCTAAAATTCTAATCTCTACATATACTCTATGGCTATCTTTAAAAGAAACTTCTGTATTGGTGAAGGCATCAATCATCTGCTCATCCTTTCTTCAGGACTTTCCAGATATTTCTAACATGCCCATAGTGAATAAAACAAAATTAAAAGCAAGATCTTTGTGATATCACAATTCTGTGTTTCCATTTCTTAAATAAATGCCGTTTAACCTTATCTAAATTGTTATTGGTGTACTGATCAAAAAGTGGCATGTGCAAAGAGCAATAGAAATGGCAATGAATTGCTGTTTAGTTAAGTGGCTGCTTAAATAGATAAGAATTCTAGCAGTGTATTATTTCTGTGAAACAATGTATCTCATGCCATTCTAAGATATTTTTAGTTTAAAACTATAGGATATAAAGTAGTTCTCTTTGCTTGCTTCTATTAGTCACACAGCTATAAAATTGGTAACCTCTCTGTGTCAGTTGGATCCTAAAATATAATTCTCTAATGACCAAAAGAGTATAAGTGATTGTATTTTACTAAAAAGCTTTGAAACCAAGGCACTGCTTGCCCCCATTGTCCTACCTGGACAACCAACCATTACTTAAAATGAAGACCCAATGATAACTATGGGTCTAGCTTCTCTCACTATGACCAGCAGGGGAAAATACATGTGGCTACTTAAAGGGGTTTTTCCATGGAAACAAGTTATCTCCTATCCATGGGATAGAGGACAATTTGTAGATCAGAGTGTCTGACTGCTTAGACCCCTGCTGATTAGGAAAACTAGGGATTTTCGTCCCCTATTCTGAACGGTGTGGTGGTCAAGCATAGCACATTGTTCCATTTGTTTCAATGGGATTGCCAAAGATAGCTGAGTGCTGTACTTCATCTATCTCCGGCACTCGCATTAAAATAAATGGAGAAGTGCATGCCCAAACACTGCCCTATTAAGAACAGTAGAAAGTCCCCCATTCCCCTGAGCAGTCAGACCCCAATTGATCTGCAAGTTATCCCTTATGCTATGGAAAGAGGATAACTTGCTTTTGTGGGAAAGTAGTATTATATGACATCCATTCCAATAAATGGGTGTCATGTAATACATGATCATGCACCAGAGTATTGTCTTTCCTCTAGCAGATATGACATGCAGATGCCCTAATAGGACACATGGAAGATAAAACACAATACAGATTAGCTTGACCTCAAGTAGTATGTTTCATAATAAGCAAGAGCATGATATTTTGTTTCTATAGTTACAGCATTATTCACACTGTGTGTGTGTGCTAATTGTATCCATTTAACATATATTTTCAGTTTATATACACTTTGTAATCTGTTTATATCTGCTGCAGAGAAAAAAATATAGCAGACCTTACTCATCCCCAAAAGAAAATGTGTGCTATAGAACAGCTGCATTAAAACAGGGAAATATAAACCAGACATTAAAACTAGGAGTAGAAATACTAATACTATGCATTTTATAGAAATCCTATCTCGCACAACTTATTCCTGCTCCTGAGACCAATTCAGTTAGGATTGTAAAACCATATTCTACAGTGCGGAGCTGTTGGCACAAATGATTACCTATAATGGTCCTGGGAGCATCACAGCTTCCCAAACCTGACTAAAAGTACAGCATTGTACATTCACTAATTCATATAGTGGATGAGACCTACTTTCCAAAATAGCCCTAAATCTAGACATACTTCAAAACAAAAATAAAAACAACAACGCCGAGCGGCACATAGCGTGATATTGCTTAAAAAATAGGTTGTACATAGATAATTGTGTTGAGAACAGGAGGTAGTCAAATGATTGGAGAAACAACAAGGATCATTCACTGAAAGTATGGTAGAAAGCCATTAAGTAGCACAAAATCACTGGTCTATATTATAGTGAGTGTTCAACTGGCTGGGTCTGATGGTAAACAGTACCCCTTCAGTTGGTGATCTCACAACCAGGATAGTTAGATATTATGGATGTTAATATAGGTGGGTTCTCACCTTTTCAAGTTGTGCTGGCCCACAACTAACACAGTGGATGGATCCAGAGTATGTTTTGGTATATGTGAGCTGCGGAACCTCTAGGCGTCAGAATCTCCTGGATCCAGACGGTATACAGGTAGTGGATTGGTAGGAGATTCTCCCAAAAAATGAGATGTGGGGACCGCGCTTCACCAAAGATGCTTTATTATACTCAAATAACACAACGCGTTTTGGAGAAATCAGATCCCCTTTATCAAGTGTACAAGAGACAGCCTGAGGAGGTAGGCTGTGAGATCTGAAGTGAGTGAGAGGCAAAATCTAGACATAGTCCTCCTATCAACAGCATTATCAAAAAGTGAAAATTTAACGTCAGCAACAGAACTGGCCTTCCATGTCACTTTATTAAGTTTATGTACATGAGCCCTAAAAATTTTACTTTCCATGGCATATAGCTCCAAAAAATTGAAGAACCTCGGTTTTGGCAGATTGTAAAGACAACACATGGCTTTATTATATACTTTCTCCACATTAGTCCTATAGTCCAGTTTACAATTCAAATGTCCCCCCAAGTGTTGGTAACACTCCGTTATTTCCACATACTGACAGGCATGTACAGAACATGGATGGCATACTGTCTGTGACATTTACAGACCCATAGACTTTAAAAAAGCATCTTCCTTTCCAACAAACCAAATAATAGACTTTCTGTAAGTGATAACAGAAGTCAGACAGCTGAATTGCGCTGGCTTGTAAAGTTGTAGGTTGCCACATGTGGCATAACATATAAGCCCATTACAGTGAAATCTCCTCCAGTGCAAGTGATGGTCTTTCTTGCACCTTTCTACTCTATGGCATGAGTACAGTGGGGGAAAAAAGTATTTAGTCAGACACCAATTGTGCAAGTTCTCTCGCTTAAAAAGAGGAGAGGCCTGTAATTGACATCATAGGTAGACCTCAACACTAATAGACAAAATGCGAAAACATATCTAGAAAATCACATTGTCTGATTTTTTAAGAATTTATTTGCAAATTATGGTGGAAAATAAGTATTTGGTCACCTACAAACAAGCAAGATTTCTGGCTCACAGACCTGTAACTTCTTCTTTAAGAGGCTCCTCTGTCCTCCACTCATTACCCATAGTAATGGCACCTGTTTGACATTATCAGTATAAAAGATTCCTGTCCACAACCTCAAACAGTCACACTCCAAACTCCACTATGGTGAAGACCAAAGAGCTGTGGAAGGACACCAGAAACAAAATTGTAGACCTGCACCAGGCTGGGAAGACTGAATCTGCAATAGGCAAGCAGCTTGGTGTGAAGAAATCAACTGTGGGAGCAATAATTAGAAAATGGAAGACATACAAGACCACTGATAATCTCCCTCGATCAGGGGCTCCACGCAAGATCTCACCCTGTGGGGTCAAAATGATCACAAGAACGGTGAGCAAAAATGCCAGAACCACACGGGGGGACCTAGTGAATGACCTGCAGAAAGCTGGGACTAACGTAACAAAGGCTACCGTCAGTAGATCTAGCCAATCTCCAGATCTCAATCCCATAGAAAACCTTTGGAGGGAGTTGAAAGTCCATGTTGTCCAGAGACAGCCCCAAAACATCACTGCTCTAGAGGAGATCTGCATGGAGGAATGGGCCAACATACCAGCAACAGTGTGTGCCAACCTTTTGAAGACTTACAGAAAATGTTTGACCTCTGTCATTGCCAACAAAGGATATATAACAAAGTATTGAGATGAACTTTTGTTATTTACCAAATACTTATTTTCCTCCATAATTTGCAAATAAATTATTTAAAAATCAGACAATGTGATTTTCTGGATTTGTTTTCTCATTTTGTCTCTCATAGTTGAGGTCTACCTATGATGACAATTACAGGCCTCTCTCTCATATTTTTAAGTGGGAAAACTTGCACAATTGGTGGCTGACTAAATACTTTTTTTTCCCCACTGTATGTCTTAAAATGGCTTGTGGACAGTTGGAATCTTAAGACTCTTGTAGGGATTGTGCCAACAAGACTACAACTTTGAGTAATTTTGATAACTCCTTGGCTGCTGCATGTGGATGAAAGAACTCACTTATGCAGTTTTCAATGATTGCATGATTATGCAGATAATACATCTCTTTTACCTGCGGTAGTATGCAGACATTGGCCACCATATGCGGGCACAGTTTTTGTCCACATGCATCAGTTGCAACATTGAAGCACAACTAAGGGCAGTCCTAATTAAAATAACAGTCCCCTGAAGAAGCAGGGGTGAAACATACGTTGGGGCTGAGGTAGAGGTCACAATGTTTACACGGTAGTTTATCTACATTTTTGTATTTGGTATAGCCACTGTATATGTTTTGTGTGTTCTCTATACTAACTGGGTGCAGACATTACTTCCTGCATTGGAGTGACCATTGTTGGTTGTTACATGCGGGGGGTTGAGTGAGTAATAGAAAAAACTGTATCTTTATATTTAATGCACATACTCACTTTATACCTTCTGCATTCTACTGCTACAATTGTTGTTAATATATGTATTTAGATATTAATTTAAATGCAGGGGGTTGACTGTGCAATAATAATATATATACAGTGCCACATTTCAGGTTTCAAACATAAGGATATAAAATTTTAATTTTTTGGTGAAGAATCAACAACAAGTGGGACACAATTGTGAAGTGGAACGAAATTTATTGGATATTTTAAACTTTTGTAAAAAATAAAAAACTGAGAAGTGGGGCGTGCCAAATTATTCGGCCCCCTTAAGTTAATACTTTGTAGCACCACCTTTTGCTGCGATTACAGCTGCAAGTTGCTTGGGGTATGTCTCTTTCAGTTTTGCACATCGAGAGACTGAAATTCTTGCCCATTCTTCCTTGGAAAACAGCTCGAGCTCAGTGAGGTTGGATGGAGAGCATTTGTGAACAGCAGTTTTCAGCTCTTTCCACAGATTCTCGATTGGATTCAGGTCTGGACTTTGACTTGGCCATTCTAACACCTGGATACGTTTATTTGTGAACCATTCCATTGTAGATTTTGCTTTGTTTGGGATCATTGTCTTGTTGGAAGATAAATCTCCGTCCCAGTCTCAGGTCTTTTGCAGACTCCAACAAGTTTTCTTCCAGAATGGTCCTGTATTTGGCTCCATCCATCTTCCCATCAATTTTAACCATCTTCCCTGTCCCTGCTGAAGAAAAGCAGGCCCAAACCATGATGCTGCCATCACCATGTTTGACAGTGGGGATGGTGTGTTCAGGGTGATGAGCTGTGTTGCTTTTACGCCAAACATATCGTTTTGCATTGTGGCCAAAAAGTTCTATTTTGGTTTCATCTGACCAGAGTACCTTCTTCCACATGTTTGGTGTGTCTCCCAGGTGGCTTGTGGCAAACTTTAAACGAGACTTTTTATGGATATCTTTGAGGAATGGCTTTCCTCATAAAGGCCAGGTTTGTGCAGTGCATGACTGTTGTCCTATGGACAGACTCTCCCACCTCAGCTGTAGATCTCTGCAGTTCATCCAGAGTGATCATGGGTCTCTGATTAGTCTTCTCCTTGTTTGAGATGAAAGTTTAGATGGACGGCCGGGTCTTGGTAGATTTGCAGTGGTCTGATACTCCTTCCATTTCAATATGATCGCTTGCACAGTGCTCCTTGGGATGTTTAAAGTTTGGGAAATCTTTTTGTATCCAAATCCGGCTTTAAACTTCTCCGCAACAGTATCACGGACCTGCCTGGTGTGTTCCTTGGTCTTCATGATGCTCTCTGCGCTTTAAACAGAACCCTGAGACTATCACAGAGCAGGTGCATTTATACGGAGACTTGATTACACACAGGTGGATTATATTTATCATCATCAGTCATTTAGGACAACATTGGATCATTCAGAGATCCTCACTGAACTTCTGGAGTGAGTTTGCTGCACTGAAAGTAAAGAGGTCGAATAATATTGCACGCCCCACTTTTCAGTTTTTTATTTTTTACAAAAGTTTAAAATAACCAAGAAATTTCGTTCCACTTCACAATTGTGTCCCACTTGTTGTTGATTCTTCACCAAAAAATTAAAATTTTATATCCTTATGTTTGAAGCCTGAAATGTGGCAAAAGGTTGAAAAGTTCAAGGGGGCCTAATACTTTCGCAAGGCACTGTATATATACTTGATAAGCATATGCATGAAGCCACTTTATATGCACCCCTTGCACTTTATACAAAATAAAAGGCTGCCTATACATTGTTATATGAATTTATTTATGAAATAATGTTTGATACTTGAAATGATTTGTAGCTAATGCATGAATTTAACAAATGTATCTATTTAATGTAGAATAAGAACTCAGAGACACTCTATCATTATTTTTTGTGGCATACAGACATACTGGTGCTGTCGAATGAAGACAATGTACTGCATGAATTTTTGTATCGTCTTCCGTGTGATGACCTGCGACCTCCACCCAACTGTATTTTGGGGAATTTTAAATTGACAACCAGTATCATGTGAAAATAAGTGATTCATGAATTGATTTTTGCTAGTTTGCATTTATTTTGGTTTTGGTCGCTGTAGGACAGTATTTAAGCTTTGGATCATATGCCATGAGACATTGTTTATAGCTTGGAGTTATATAGGAGCCAACCAATTACAATAACAGGTGTGCACTATTACATTGTTTTTCCACTTTTTTTTACAAAAAAGTGTTATTTTATCTAATATTTTACAAATTACATGGGTAAGGTTGAAACGTTTTTTTTTAGTGTTGGTATTAAATGGACATCAATCTTTCCATTTACCAAGCCAAAGTTCCAAGGGAATGGATTTGTGTAGACTACTAAGCCGATCATTGTTATCTTCAATGAATTGACCACAGTAATTAAATCCTATCTGTTCCCTACAGAAGTAAAACAGATTGACTGCTGCCAGCATTGCTGCATGTATAATGCGAATCCTCATTGATTTAGTAGGGCTGAAAAAAAAGAATCATTTGAAAGGGATAGCCTTGAGCCCTTGTGTAATATGTCATATCTGCCCGAATTTATTGTGTCTAGAATAATTAGTTTGTCTTCAGCTGGTTAGTTCATTAATGCCATATTTTGTCTTATGATTTAAATTATTATTAGAATAAGATATGTTGACTGAAAAGTTTCCATAAATTATTTCTATTATCCTGTTCCTTTTCTAATACTTGCATTTTTCATTTACTTTAATATTGTATAATATATAAGTTTATATAAAGCGACTGCTCGTGAGCTTACCAATGTTATCTTAGTGGCTCAGATTTACTATTTTGGCTAAGACTAGACACTGTCGTAAATATATCGCATCTTTGGCACATTTTTAGCATAATGTGGTGCATTTAGTTTGGGCATCTGGGTGTGGATTCTTAAGAAGAGAGGGCGTGGCTTACATTTGCCATAACAACTTTGCCAAAAATGGGCAAAGATTGTGTTGCAAAATTCCTCAAAGTAAGCCAATTAAAAGATGGTATAAATGTACATTAGACAGTCTAAAAATATGCCAGATTTATCATCCATCAGACTCAGATGTGATACATCTGTCAAATTTTCAGACTGCTGAAGTTTACACTGTCACACCCTTAGTAAATCTGGGCCAGTGTCTAGAGGTGAGGCTTACCTCTTTTCTTGCTGCCATTTAGCTCTGCACCATTATTGTATAGAACTATAGTTGTAACTTCTATGTAGAGATTGCTGTCCAAGACACTAAGGTAGCCTAAGACACACCTGTCTCATCATTGGTTCAGACTGTTGGTCTCTCCTTCGCCTGCACCTCTGCCTTCTCATACTGGCTGGTGTGTATGAACACAATTCTATCATATGCTCATCAGGACGTCAATGCAAAGAGGGCTGAAGTTAACATTACAAAAGCAGTGAGTTAAGTGAGAGATAAAAATCAGGCACATATAATGGCCACATATATGTCAAGGTAAATGAGCCTTTTTTACAGACCCATCTGTTTTATATACACAGATTGCTTGTGTACATGACCAAACTGCATCAATTTTAGATTTAGTCTGTTATGATAATAAGTTATAACCAAATTTCACCTTTCTCTTCGGTTATGATTTTCCCAGAACAAAACCTTCCTATTCTCTATAATCGACTTGTCTGTCAGATAATCTTTCAGTTACTGTTTCCATGCTACAATCGTTGTGCTTGGCATAATTTTTTTTTTAAGTAAGACAGATGTCTGTAGAAACATTAGTTTATCTTTTTTAATGCATGCAAGAGGATATATGGCTGGAAGTTGTTTTTTGTATAAAGTTTCAACCCCCCCCCACCCTTCACCTTTAGCTAGGAGATGAGAACTCCTTCATTTTGCGAGGAGTATTCTAGAGCCATATAATAAAAATAGGGTGAGTAGGCTACCAGAAATAAATAAATAAATAAATAAAAGAACCTGTACTCTCCGCACAGATTTCCTGTTGTTGCCTTTCCAATGCTGCGCTGGTTACTGCAGGTCTTCCTATTCCTGCTCCAACACAGAAGGAAATAGCTGGGAATGCCCCTTCAACCAATCACTGGCTGAAACAATGACCCATCTCATTCTTAACCCGTTTGCCATCCTTTGCCACCCATTTTAAGTTTGACTCAGATGGTTATAAAATTTTAGCATCCATATTACAGCTACCCCAACACCCTCATCTTCCAACAGTTTAGGAGAACTAAATTTCACCATAGGGTTCTTTAGAAAGTGACATCTAAATGTACAAGAGCCCTCATAGATTCATATGGGGACAATAGTCACCTTTTTCTGATACCCACGTTTGCATAGCTAAATTTCACTTCTACTATTAGGGGATCTGTTCCACTTCAATAATGTATTTGTAGTAAAAAAATTGATTGTTTTACCTACCCAGTTCTTTCACCATCCTTCAGCTAAGCATAAAATCCCAGCCTAGATTCATGTTGGTTACAATGAGCTCTTTGGCTCCCTGAAGTGGTCTTTATGATAGTGTACAGCTGTGGCCAAAAGTTTGGAGACTGACACAAATTTTCACAAAGTTTGCTTCTACAGTGTTTTTAGAGCTTTTATATCTTTTAGCATTTCATAAGTTTTTAGTTTTATTGACAAATACATGAGGTTTATGTAAAGACTATTTACAGGATTAACTCTTATTTTTCAAGACCTCTGCAATTCTCCTTGGCATTCTGGATATTAGCTTCTGTGCCAAATCCTGGCAGATGGCAATCCATTCTTATCTATTTACTGCTTGGACTTTATCACAATGTATGTGTTTTTTGTTTGTACACCTGTTTTTTGGTGATTGAACACAGGTTTTCAATGAGATCTGGGGAGTTTTCTGGCCATGGACCAAAAATGTTCAACCCTCCTCATGGTATAATGTCCTACAGTAGCTCTTTCACACAGTATAGAATTCCATAGTGGCCCCTCAGCACAGTAGAATGTCCTATAGTGGTCCCTATTGTTTTTGTTACAAATTTTCCAAAAACTTCCCATAGCAGTTGCTACGGCTGTAGTTCCGACACTGCTGCCATATCTCTGCTGTATAATACAGTGGAGACCTGCTGGTTATGGTGGAAATCCAGCCTGTAATATTGCGGCAGATGTTGGAAAAGCATTAAAGCAACCAGTCTGCTTTTAGAATTCAACCTGCATAGCAGAGTGATATCAGCTGTCTTGTCCTTGTGAATAAGTTTTCCTGAGCTAATGATAAGATCACTAAAATGATGTTAGCAGGTCATTTTGTGACAGGGCTGAAAATGAGTTGGGATGGTTTTTTGTGCTTAAGTAAATTTTCATGGCAAAGAATGAATTTGCAATTTGTAATTCTTCTGAACACTCTTCATAATGATCTACAGTTCATAAAAATTGCCTCTGCAAAAACTGAAGCCGCAGACTTTTTAAAAACTAAGATTTGTGTTGGTCTCAACACTTTTGGTGTTTGCTGTACAAGAAGGTATACTTCACCTAAACTAAATTTCCCATGTCTTCTACTCATCTGTGTTTTCTTCCTCCTGCCTTTATATTATCACAGTGAGGAACATTGTACAGAACAGTGTGCTTCAAGCTTTCTTTGATGTGTCTTTCATCTGTTTATTTTTTTTTTCACACTGAATATAGAGACTGCTGTATAGGAAAGTGTAGCTCAGGCTTCGGTAAGCCTAATAGAAGTTTTGGGGATCTATGTGTCACTTATACAAACACCAGAACGTATGATGAAACTGAATGGACGGTACCACATAAACTCAGTGTGGCCCTCACAGTAGCCTCCTGACTAACTGTTGTTTTAGACTAGGGCCCCCTTAGCCCTGTGAGCAAGATGATCGGTGATGTGTGCAGTTAAAGTAAGGAGACAAGGCTTAGGAGGGAGTGCAGTGGTACACATACGTTTTTTTTTCGTGTTAGATTTTTTTTTTATCCTAGCGAAGAATTCTTCACTTTTGCATCTGTACTACCAAAATAAATATTGCATACCGCTTCGTGAAATGAACGTTATGTTTCAATTATATAAAATTTCATGTATTTGTGTAAAAGGTTTCGACCCTACAGTCCACTTCAAAGAGATGCGATTAAAGTTAATTATACAACTGAAAGTCTTTGTGAAAATCATTAATTGTGCCTTAAAGTGAGACATAGAAAGCTGATTCTATTACAAGTCATTTTCCTCTCCAGCCCTGAATAGTCCTCCAGCACTTAATTAGACACTTTTATTATGTATGTGTAATAAACCTCAATCTTTTAATTGTCATGACAGCCAATTGCATCATTTAAATGCTGCGGGAGCATGCATCACAGATAAATGGGGATGTGACGGGAGGCCTTTGATGTGACTCCTCTGTAATCGATATACGTCAATTTATAGCTTCGCTCCTGGGATCACTAGGATTACGCAGTTATCAAATCTTCACATCTAAATTAATCTGTCATCAGGAGAAACAGTCTCCGTTCTAAATCCAAAGCAGTCCCTGACTTCTACAAAGTTAATATGATGAAAGAAGCCAAGCTGCTACCTGCTGAATCTACGGCAGCTCACTTAAGTATCTGCCTGCCAGAAAGGAATGGTAGATTTAGCAGGAGAGAGAGAGATGATGAATTAAGTCCAAATGCAAGAAGGTTCATTTTCAATAAGATTGTTCTTTTTGTTTAGGACATTTAGAGGCCTGCAGCCTTCCAAGGTATTGATGTTGAAACAGCATACGCATCAATAATGACAATCCATCAGTGAAGCAGAAAATAAAGAACTGCTTCAAAGAGACAGTCTAGACAAGAATTCATACAGGCAACTTTTACAAATTATGAGTGTAAAAGTGGGCTGAAATGAGTTACTAGAGATTTTGGTGAAATGGCGTTGTCATTTAGGCTAAACCACCACTTTGCGGAAACGCAGCTTTTTTTGCTGCAGATTTTGCTGCAGTTTTTTTGAGCCAAAGTCAGGAGTGGGTTCAAAAGGAATGGGAAATATATAGGAAGCTCTTATACTTCTCTTTTCTGCTCAATCCCCTTCTGACTTTGGCTCATAAAACCGCAGGAAAATCTGCAACAAAAAAATCTGCATTTCCACAACGTGGGGCTTTAGTTTAAAGGGGTTTTCCCATATCCCTTTCCTCGCAGTTTGCCTGCTGTCTCCTCTTCTCATTTCCTGTATTCTTCAACAAGCTGGTGGGCAGGCTTTGACTGTTAGATGGACCAGACACTATGAAGTATCTCAATAGATATAGATATTGATTTACCATGAGAGGTTTATTATGATTACTAGATATCTAATATAAATGCAGATCAAATAATATGTATATTACATTACACAGGTTTGGAGAGAAAAAAAAAATATACATGCTGCCAGTTGAAAGTGTCCAAGTCTTTATCAGCAAATTCCACTTAGCTAACCAGATTGCCCAGACCGCAGAGCAGAAGATAATATAGAGAATTCAGCCCCCCTTCCTGCAGAAAGCAGTTAGTCACGTCATCTGTCCTGGATCAGATAACAGCATTGCTAATGCAATGTATTTAGGAAAACTCTTGAATTTACGTAAGCTAGCAGTTTAGATGGTATCTTTGAGATGAGAATACCCCTTTAGGCTGGGGCCCCACGTAGCATAAATGCTGCAATTTTTTCGCAGTGTTTTACAGTACCTGCAAAGTGGATGGGATTCTAGCTAATCCCATCCATACATTGCAGAAAAAAAAATCCGCAGAGGACATGCTGCGATTCCAAAAAATGTTGCGTTTCTGTAAATCGCAGCATGTCAATTATGCCTTTGGAAACGCTGGCGTTTTCCATTTTTAGGTATAATTGAAGTGGAAAGTTCGCAGAGGAAAACTCAGCGGACTTTCGGGGAAAAAATGTGATGCGTTTTTCCCACTGCGCTTTTAGGCTGCGGCTCGCTGCGTGGGGACTTAGCCTCAAGCATATTCAGTTCTCACTGTAACTGTAGATGTTTTATTCTATGCTCAAAGCTACTACACAATGAGGGAATTTATCAACACATCTACATCGGTTTTCTGGTGTTGATGTGTTATATTGTTGTGCACATTTGGTGCAAGGTCCCAGTCTTGCATTAAAGATGTGACACATTCCCCATTCTGCGCACTTTTCCGTGATACTATCCATAAATGTGGGAGGAGCAGGGCTGACGTATTCATTATAACTCATGCTAGTTTACTGTGCTCAGCTCTTCCTGCTCTATAACATGCTGCCTAAAGATTGGACTGCAATTCTTATGTGACAGGTTCCCTTTAATTCAGTTAATCTATGAGTTAGAACAATTGTCGCCATTGATCTGAATGAATTAAAATAAAATAAAAGACCATAACCAGCAGGACCCGTCAGCCCAGGCGTTGAGGCTGTCTAGTACTGTACGTGTACTGTACATCACACCTCTATGTAAAGTTAGTTGACTGAATTTTACATCCCTAGGCTGCGGTATAAACTGGCCACAGACATAATATGGAAACTTCGCTGATTGAGAACATAGACCTGTCAGTGTCGCACTTACAGCATTCACATATTATGAATGGGGAAGTTTCTAAGAAGAAGCTTAGGTTTACTATCTTTTAGATTGTCTAGTCTAACTTTGCACCATCTTCAACTTCACCAGATTTTCCAAAGTGTCTGTTTGATAAATCTGGTGTATTTTTAGACTCTAACTTTACACCATTTATTAGCTGGTTTAGTTTGAAAAATTTGGTGCAGTTTCCAGAATTTTGGCACATTTTCGGGCTCACATTATTGCATATTCAGCTCCACCCAAATTAGCAAACCCCACCTACCTCCAGACAAAGCACAGAAACTGTTAGAAAGTGTCTGCTAATTTTTATACGCAAATTATTCCAAAATTCTGGTGTATTTTTAGCTTTAGTTTTCAAACTTACTCCAATTGTGAAACTTTCATGGAATTGCAGTATAGCAGAGACCTTTGTTTCTCGTGTAGTCTTTTATACCAATTCATATTTTATGATATCTATTGCACTAATTTACTGTATGTGTCTAATAATCAACTAATTTGTATTTTTTTGTCTCTTCGCAGGGCAAGCTTGATCACAAGGGCATTAACTTTCCAGCCCTCCATGCCTACTGACTGTGATGGAAGAACTTGATAGTAATGTGAGGTAAAGCTGTACTAATATTAATAGGTTTTGTGATGTTTGTTTTGTATCACACATTTAATGTAGTGTAAGTAATAGCGCTGTAACATCTGAAGGACTGGTGAACTATGGCATTGCCAGGTTTACAGTATGTGATACTCATGAGCTGTTCTTGGATGAGCTGTTATGCACCTTGAATCCCAAAAGGTAGCAAGGTTTAACTTGAGATTGTGTGACATTAAACTTTGCTACATCTGTATACTGTAGATATAACTGTTGTCAGAAGGTGACAGGCCAAATGCTGAAGTCACAGTATTTCAGCCCCCGGGTTTTGACATATGTCTGGTCCAGGATGGGTTTTTGAGTAGGCCTCAGCCCAGGTGGAAGTCCTGGGCCTCATTACTGGCCCATACAGCCCTTCAGAGCCTGCACGTCAGGGCAGATCCTGGGGAGTGAGAGCTGGCGTCTGGATCTGTCCTGATAGCCTGGAACTCTGGTACTGTGCCAACTTGTTTGCTTGTGTGGCTGGCTGAAAGCCACATGGATAGTTAGTGTTGTTCTGTTTAGTTAGCGCTCAGACGAGCAGGAATTTATTTCTTTTTGCCTGAAGTTAAGGCTGTGTTTTATTTTGTACCTGATGTAAGGTTTATTTATTTTTTGCTGTTTTTTAAATAAACCTGTTGCACCAGAGCTTTGTGTTCCTGTCTCTGACTGTTTGGGTCCGTACCTTTGCTGCTACCAAGCTACCTCCCCCACACAGTATACCATTGTTTACTGATGATCATTACTTTTTCTATGTTCTTCTGCAATTTCATACAATGTACTAGTAGAAAACAAGGCCTGCAGTCAATTACTATGCAGTTCTACAGTATATGCCAATCTGTGGAATGGTAGCAATGGCGGCATTAGTAGGCACTAATTTTGGAAATCTAGCACCATTTAATGTAAAGGGAGTCTGTCACCAGAACTTGGCATATTAACCCAGCATGTTAGTGTCGCTTGAATCAAATGGCGTTTTCCTCTTGTGAATCGGTACTTCTGTTAACAAGATATTGCGATTTTAATCGACATGCAAATGATCTGTTTGGCGCAATGAGGGCAATGCTACATACCTCTTTGGAGCAACAGCAATTCCCTCATTGATCTATAGTGCTCATTTGCATATTAACAAAAACTGTAATAACCCTGCAATGGTGGCACCAATTCAGATGTGGAAAACACTATGATTCAGGTGACCCTAACCTATCTATCTGCATGGCTGGGTTGATATGCTGGTGATAGACTTCCTTTTAAAGGGGCATTCTAGTTAGAACAAGTAGCCTCCATTCAAAGGATAGGGATAAAATGCTGATTGGTGGTGGTCCGACCACTAGGACCCGTGCTAGTCGCAACAACTGGGGTGCTTTACACCTTTGTTTTCATGGAGCGGCAGGATGGAACATTGGAGATTATACCTTTGGAGAACTGGCAATGCCCACGTTGCTCCAAACAGCTCATTTTGACAAAAACGTGATGTGTTGGCATCTAAGGCACCAATTCAAAAGACAAAACACCATTTGATTCAGGTGACTCTAACCTATCTGGGGGCTAAGTCCTGGTGACAGGCTTCCATCACAGGCATCTGTTTAAAGGAGTCTAACAGTTGCAATTGTAATTATCTGGTAAATCATGTTAAAAACAAAAATAAAAACCAAAAAAAACTATATGTTTTTCTCACTAGATAGCTCTGTATGAAACAGCACAGTCTGTTCCTCTATCTTATACAGATCAAAGAATGGAATTCCCAGAGATTACCACTGAATATAAAATAACTATATTGGGATACTTATGGGTCCATTTAACTTATGCATATTTCAGTATGACCTTTCCTAAAGCATATGTTAAAGAGTTTTCAAGGCTTATCAAATGTTAACCTATCGTTAGTATAGGTCATTAGTTGAAGATAGTCGATGGCCTGACAACTGGGATCTCCGCCATCTGCTGTTCAAAGAGACTGGAGCATTTGGAAGAACCCTGCAGCCTCTTATTGCAAAACCAAGTACTGCACCATACATTTTATAGTGGCTGTGCTTGGTATTGCAGCTCAGGCTCATCCATTTGAATGTGAGGGATTGAGCTGCGAACAGGCCATGTGACCAATGAAAATGACATCACATGGTTTGTGAAGCAGAAGCGGCACTCATGGAGTATTGCAGCTTTAAACAGCTGATCTTTGGGGTTCCCAGGTGTTGGACCCCACTGATCTTAATTTGATGACCTATCCTAAAGCCTGGAAAGCTTCTTTAGGCTAAAGCCCCACATTTTATAAACGCAGTATTTTTGCTGATAAATAAACGGCATGGCAAAAATACACTACTCTTTACGGTACCTACAAAGTGTATGGGATTCTGGCTAATTCCATCCACACATTGCAGAAAAAAATCTGCAGCAGAAAAGCTGAGCTTTCAAAAACGTATACATTTTTGAAAATCACAGCATGTCAATTATACCTATGGAAACGCTGGCATTTTCCATATAGGTATAACATGGGCAGAAAATCTGCAGTGAGAAACTGCGGAAATGCAATTAAAAGCACTGCGTTTTTTATGCAGCGTTTATTTGCTGCGTTTCGCTACATGGAGCCTTAAGTTTGTGTGGAGTACACATTGTGAAGGGAGTCTTGGCGAGTTTAGACATGCAAATTTGAGGGATAATGAACGTAGGCGTTATTAAATTGTGTGTAGTATATAGAGAGTGGAACAGGACATTATGTCATATTTTGAACAATTTCTAGAAAGATGAAAGGGTTTCTTTCCTGGAAGGTGAAGGGTACTGCAGTGATGATTGTAACCAGACTGTGTATTTTAATGCACATCACTAGCAAATAAGATTGAACACTTGACTAGCAAAGATATAGTGAACTTTTTGTGCTACATTTTTTTGTCGTCTCTTATGTAATCTCATATCCTCTTTAGTTTTTCTCATCTGAGAAGAACTTGCCACTTTTTGCCAGAAGGGAAAAGAAAAGCACAAAGGCATTACTCTATAGCATGATATGACATGATGACAGCACTATTAAAGCTCTCAAAAAATGAAATAGCTTGTACCATTAAAGTTAAAGGGATGTCCACTTTTTGATACTTATTTTATGAATCTATATATGACACTCTATAGTGTATATGGTGTCTTTTGTCTTTCCTGCATTTTCCCTATATATTGCAAAGATTGAGCTTGTTTATTTTTGCAAAATACTTTTATGACAAATTGTACCCAGGAGGCCTGAAAAGATTTGTATTGTATACAAGGACAACAACTGTGTGTAGAAATATAGTGTGCATATACAGTCATGGCCAAAAGTTTTGAGAATGACACAAATATTATATTTTCACATGATCTGCTGCCCTCTGGTTTTTATGTGTGTTTGTCAGATGTTTTTATCACATACAGAAATATAATTGCATTCATATTATGAGTAACAGAAGCTTATATTGACAGTTAGAATGAGTTAATGCAGCAAGTCAATATTTGCAGTGTTGACCCTTCTTCTTCAGGACCTCTGCAATTCTCCCTGGCATGCTCTCAATCAACTTCTGGACCAAATCCTGACTGATAGCAGTCCATTCTTGCAGAATCAATGCTTTCATTTTGTCTGAATTTGTTGGTTTTTGTTTGTCCACCCGTCTCTTGACGATTGACCACAAGTTCTCAATGGGATTAAGATCTGGGGAGTTTCCAGGCCATGGACCCAAAATCTCTATGTTTTGTTCCCTGAGCCATTTAGTTATCACCATGCTGGAAAAGGCATTGTTGAGCGCCAAACTGCTCTTGGACAGTTGGGAGAAGTTGCTCTTGGAGGACATTCTGGTACCATTCTTTATTCATGGCTGTGTTTTTAGGCAAGACTGTGAGAGAGCCGATTCCCTTGGCTGAGAAGCAACCCCACACATGAATGGTTTCAGGATGCTTTACAGTTGGCATGAGACAAGACTGGTGGTAGCGCTCACCTCTTCTTCTCCGAATAAGCTGTTTTCCAGATGTTCCAAACAATCGAAAAGGGGATTCATCAGAGAAAATGACTTTACCCCAGTCCTCAGCAGTCCACTCCCTGTACCTTTTGCAGAATATCAGTCTGTCCCTGATGTTTTTTCTGGAGAGAAGTGGCTTCTTTGCTGCCCTCCTTGAGACCAGGCCTTGCTCCAAGAGTCTCCACCTCACAGTGCGTGCAGATGCACTCACACCTTCCTGCTGCCATTCCTCAGCAAGCTCTGCACTGCTGGTAGCCCGATCCCGCAGCTGAAACACTTTTAAGAGACGGTCCTGCCGCTTGCTGGTCTTTCTTGGGCGCCCTGGAGCCTTTTTGGCACCAATGGAACCTCTCTCCTTGAAGTTCTTGATGATGCGATAGATTGTTGACTGAGGTGCAATCTTTCTAGCTGCAATACTCTTCCCAGTTAGGCCATTTTTTGCAGTGCAATGATGACTGCACGTGTTTCTTTAGAGATAACCATGGTTAACAGAAGAGAAACAATGATGGCAAGCACCAGCCTCCTTTTAAAGTGTCCAGTGGTGTCATTCTTACTTAATCATGACAGATTGATCTCCAGCCCTGTCCTCATCAACACCCACACCTGTGTTAATGGAGCAATCACTGAAACTATGTTAGGTGGTCCTTTTAAGGCAGGGCTGCAATGATGTTGAAATGTGTTTTGGGGGATAAAGTTCATTTTCTAGGCAAATATTGAATTTGCAAGTAATTGCTGTTAAGCGGATCACTCTTTATAACATTCTGGAGTATATGCAAATTGCCATTAGAAAAACTGAAGCAGTAGACTTTGTAAAAATTAATATTTGTATCATTCTCAAAACTTTTGGCCATGACTGTAGATTGAACATAATCCACTGAAAGTATCACAGCAGGGTGCTTTACAGATGACGCACTGAATATCATTGTGCTAGTAAAACCTGTGTCCTTCAAGAAAGAGGAATGTTTTCTTGAAATCTTGTCATCTATGTGTTACAATCAAATAATCTTGCTTCATATACTTAAAGGGAATATGGAAGAAAATTGCCTACTGTTTATATCTCATTTTTATGTTCGTCATAGTTTTTTGGTGAAACTTTATTTCACTTTTTAAAGCATCGATGATCTCAGCTATTGCATCAACTCATTTGAGGGAACCCAAAGGCTAGCAGTAGTACAGTAGTAGTAGCAGCAGCAGTAGTAGAAGCAGCAGTAGTAGAAGCAGCAGTAGTACCAAAACCGCCACCTTTCTTCCTGGACTGGTGCAGAGCAGAGGGGGATTCTGGTGTACCTTATTTTGGTGCAAATGTAAGCCTCGGAGTAAGACTAATGTTCTTCAGCCCTCCTAAGCCAGATAGGGGTTGGAGTGCCAATGATATTGTTGAAGGAAATCAGACTTGTGGTTGTAGGAAAACAGGTCAAGCACAACTTTACAGGATAAAGGATGCAGCAAGATATTGAACAGCTTCCAGGTAATTTAGGTACAGTTCTTATAGAATAGTTCCACTGTGGGAAAGGGGTGAAGTTGGTAAACAGTAGGTTTAGGTGCCAGTCTCTTACTCACTCAATATCAAGGTCACTGTCTGCCCTTGATGGGGTGAATTCTCTGAGGCCTTGTATACACTTGTTCTCAGACTTCACAATACGGCCCTTTGCTAACTCCAAAACTTGAGGCAGCTCACTATTCCCTGTCTCAGGTCTGCAGCTCAGATGCAGTGGTTTTTGGCATCGGCTCTGCTCAAATAACCTTTCTTTATGGAAGCTGGAAGAAGACTCCTGATCTCCACCCACACTCCAGAACTTGCTGGCTGGACTTAAAGGGGTTGTCCAGGGAGTATTTATTCACTACCTGGTCCCAGGGTTGCTTTTGATGGACCCAGGGGTTCCAGTGATGTCACAACCCCCATGTCATGTGATCAGAGGCAGGCCCACTCCTCCCTCAATCTCACGAGTAATTAATTACCTGTGACATCGGGAAAGGGGGGGGGGCAAAGCCATCAGGGGAGTCCAACGCTGCCTCATTTCACATGACACAGGGGTTGTGATTTTGCTGGAACCCTGGGTCCATCAAAAGAATCTCCATGACCAGGTAAGTCAATAAATACTCCCCGGACAACCCCTTTCAAACATGACTCTTCCCCCCCCACACACACACAGTGGATTGGCCCATTTAAGGATGAAGTATACAAGTTACCTACATAACTATGAAAACAGTGTCGCCAAACAATACATAAATAGTAGAAATGCATTATATGTAATTTTTGCAGTTTCCACTGGGATGCTACATGCACCTGTATATGAAGATGAGACACAGAATCCACCAATCACAATATGTTAATTCAAAGCTTATCTATTCCCCTCTCTGCACAGGTCACAGAGTATGCATAGAAAACTCTCCCATAGTCGTAGTCATTAGGGTCTTCTCCAGACTATTGTGCATGATGATTTTAGGCTTAGTGGCACAATTGTAACTGCAGTATTTTTAGATTTTTAAAAATATAGATTATAACATTGAAAATTTAAAAAATAGCCAACAATTTCTAAATTTAACACGAAAACTTGATTTGAGCTATAGGTTATTTTCTCACGACATCCCCTTTAATTCTCTTGTTGGTGCAAAATCACTAAGGCTCAGTAAGTAACAGTACAGGATCAGCATGTCATTTTATATAGTGTTTTAATAATGGGTGGATCAATAAATTGAGCTGGCCACTTCATACCTTCAAGCAGGGATTTCCCAGTGCTGCACCATGCCAGATTATTTTCCACTCTTACATGAACCATCTCACATTCAGCTCATGGCACAGTTGGTAGTAGTTGCACTATGTCCCTGGTGCTTGAGGTAGCCCAAGCACTTGTTTCCCACACAAGGACAATAAATGGCAAATGGATTTCACTGCTAATTAAGAAAGATTATTAATTATTTTAACAAGAATAGGCAAATAAGGCACCATGCACACGAATGTGCTAGCTATGTTTTTAATGGCTAACACTATGACCCATTATTTTCTATGGCCCATGCCCCTGACCATGTATTATCACGGGTCCGTGTATGGGACCGTGAATCTGGGACAAAACTCAGGACAGGTCCTATTCCTGTCCGTTCTGCAGCCCAGGCACACTGCAGGAAATCATATGCCATCTTTTCTGTTTTTATACAAACCCAATGGTGCAGATGTTTGTGTGCATTTAGCCTTAAAAATGTTATTTCACAAACATTAATCCCTAAATTATTCCTGTGACCACTTGCACAATGCACCTGTACAAATGTCATTTTTTTTGTGAAAACCTATTTTTCTGTCTCCGTGCCCATGGAATTCCTTTTCTGCCTATTTTTTCAGAGCTTATGGCTGTGACGCACTCTCTTCTCACAGTTCCATAATACTGTCCTCCATGGGCTGATGTGAACATATCAACTGATATACAGTCCCTTTACTTTGATATAAAAACGTGCAGTGGGTATTTGTTTTCTGTGTGACAATGATTGCTGTGCGGATAGTGACAAAACTTCTACGGCACAGTTGTGGGCATAGGGGAGTTACTAAATACTGCTACATGCCGGGGCCAAAACTAGAAGCAAAGAGAGATCTGCACATGGATGACCATACATATGTTTAGCCACTGGGCAACATTTCCATTGGTAGCGGGATTTAAAAACATCTTTAAGATTTCTTATTGGACATATGATTTGTCCTATTGACTCTATCATTTATCTGTGTTTAGTCCATGTTTTGCTTCTTTTTACCCTTGTGTGTGCAACATTTTTTGTCCAGCGATTTCAGGAGGTCACTGCCACAAATGTGGACATTGCCTGAGGGGTTAGCAATGTCCAGTGTTCCCTAAAACAGCTGGAAGACTTGGTTAATTATGTGTGATCTCGCAGTCTAAATCCTAGCCGGAAGGCTAAGTAATGTAATAAAGGCTATTTGTCACTATTCTACAGCCTGTTACAGTTTGTTTTAGCAGGGCTGTTTTAATTCGAGGGGACCTGTGCAAACTTTTTGAAAGTGGGCCCCACATAATTTAATTTCCCCTGCCCCCCTCAACCACCAATGTTACATTAAAAAAGAAAAAAAAGAAGAATACTCACCGAACCGCTTTCCTATGGACCTGTAGGCTCCGACTGTAATGTCTGCTGCTTGGCACTCATTGTGCTTTCCTGTCGCAGACATTATCAGCCGAAGGCTGAATAATGGAGCATGGAGCTATCAGCATTATAGTATTATATCCACTATAGTATTCGACCTCTATCTAAGGAAATCACTGCCTGCCGCCTGAAACAGCGGGACTGTCCTACTTGATCTGGGGCGGCTGAGGGGGCCCTCGCAACCATAGGGCCCGGTGCAGCTGCACCATTGCACCTATGGTTAAAGCAACCCTGTGTTATAGTACACTGAGAGAGAGTTCCTCATATCTGTTAAGTTCTGAGGAGGTATCTCCTAGCATTCTCTGATTTCTTAATGTCTACACAGAGCTCTTTACTCTAGACACTGTACTGTAGTCTGAATTTGTTGTAGCAAAGAGCAGTGCTCTGTTTCTGCTTGGGCTTCACTAGCTGGTTATGGGCAGAGGGGGCAGGCTCCTGCTCAAGTCAGTTGTCTTAGACCGACATGGACAGTGAAGAGAAGGTACTACATGCCTTAGCTCCTGGAGAGATGGAGAAGATTTATTATTCTTTCTTTAAATAACAGTAAGTGTGTTTACAAGGTTACTCAACTTTTGTCTGGTTTATTTCTACACTTTGTTTAATGGTATACATACACTTTAAAATGTGAATAAAAATTTCATATACAAAAACTGTAGTCCAATTTCCTTTGAACGAGGGAAAAATAACTGAAGATTTACGACAGTATGTCCCACTGGTAGTTCACGTTGGTAATTGAGACAGTAGAACAGTCTTCTTATCATTAGGAGGACACACTGTATGCTAACTGCGTGCAAGTACTAACTGCAAATTTTAGGATTGTTTTATGGGTTCCGTGAGCTATGAAGTGAAAGATATTGTCGTCAACAGTCTGGGACTTTATGTGTAAGTTAAACTATGAAAAAGAAGAAATATGCATATGGAAAAGGGATATAAGACTGAAGACGGATCATTTTGATGGTAGCCGAGCGTGCTTTTCAAGCTTGAGGAATACAATGTCAGTAATGACAAATGAGCAATCGCACTCAATGAGACTAAAATTGGTATGCCTGAATAACAAGCAGTCATTCCTTGGACAAAGTTTGATGAAACAAAGAAAAGTGACTGACAGAGGGGCGTTTGCTTTCACTTCCTTGAATAAAATTTGACATTCTTGCATATCAGACATATAATCGACCTGTGTTTCCTAACTGCAAACCCATTACTAGGGAAGTAGCAAAAGCAGTTTTCTAGAGGAAGTTATATGCAGATAAAGGTGTATTTTCTAATTAGGGACTTGTCCTATATTGGCACCAGATTATTTGCTCAGCAGTGCGGAAAACTAATACTGGACAGATTGCAAGTGGATAATATCATTTTGCATATTTTATATTATTACTAATTTGACAATGGACACTCCTCAGTCGTAAATGGATTGCCTGTTTCTAAGTTTTTTTTTTGTTTGTGTTTAAATCGCTTTAATATTAAGTGCTTTGGAGAACATATTGTATAAATTGCCACATGATGTATGTAGTTTTTATAAGGTATACATCTTATACAGCAGGTAACAAACTATTTTATTAAAAATAAAAGAAATGTGTATACACAGTAGGGTTTTGTTTAGGCCAGGGCCCCACGTCTTGTAAACACTGCAGGTTTGGGCGTGGCGGAAGCGATTCCCATCACATCGCAATAATAGCAGCATGTCAGTTATACCTACGGAAACACAGGCGGTTTCCCTATAGGTGTAATGGAAGCAGTAAGTCAGCAGAGGAAAACTCTGTGGACTTTCTGTGAAAAGTGCACCGGTTTTTCCCGCAGGGCTTTTTTGCTACGGCCCGCTACGTGGGGCGATAGTCTAAAAGGTTTTTTTCAGCCCCAAAAGGTTTTTCATACTGATGACCTTTCCACAGAATAGGTACCCAGTATGTGATCTGTGGGGTCCAACACCCAGACCTTACACAGATCAGCTGTTCTGGTAGCCTTTAGGCACCGGAAGTTACAGAAGTGGACATTGATCACATGCAGTTGTGCCTATTCAAGTAATAGGAGTGGTGCTGCAGTTTCCTGGAACCAGTGTTATGCAGTGGCCATGATTTCATAGATTGTAAGCTTTCGCGAGCAGGACCCTCACTCGTATTGTTTGATATGTTTATTTCTTTGTCACATTGTAATGTCTCTTATTGTCTGTTCATGTGTCCGCTGATTTGTAAAGTGCTGCGGAATATGTTGGCGCTATATAAATAAAGTTGTTGTTGTTGTTATTATTATTGCTGCACTGCTTCTGTTACTTGAATAGGAAAACCTGCATAAATTCAAAATCTGCAATACATAAATTATGATTTCAGGAGGGTTTTTGCAATTTTAATGTGACTGTTAGGGGGTTAAACCATTATACATTATGCATGAGAGGTAGTTCACACTAGGATTGGTAATATGTCTCAATCTTAGGACACATTCTAAGGCCATGGGTTTGCAAGAAAAGAGACATAGAAAGTATATGAAATGAAGAAGAAAAAGTTGATCTGGCTCAACCACAGACAGTACACCACACATTAGAAAATTAGCTGGGTGGTGTGCAATCCATGTATATCAACATGTGAACTTGTGAATAAGGCCTAAGAGCCTATAAAAGAACTGAAACAGTGGCGGGAATTTAGTAACACATCTACATCAGTTTTCAGAGGTGTAAATATAATGCATACTTGTCATACGGCCTTCTATTGCACCAAACATGTTACATTGTTCCTTCTGCACCCCATTTGCCATTTGCCACTTTTTATGAAAGGAGGCGGAAACCAAGCCAGGGTAGGGATGCCTCAGCCTGACCAACTTACTATAAATCACGCCAGAAAACTCATGGGAGTTATACTTGAAATCTGACTGGTATAGACTTCAATTCTAGTGAGTGCGCCAGTATTAAGAGGTCAGAGATTCAGGTACATCTCATGCCAGTGAGGGACTTGATTGAGACTGGTACCAGTCTTAATAATTCCCAACCCCTCTATATATATGAACCCAGATATCCTTAGAAGGATGTACGGATGCTGCACTATATTTTAAAAAAATATATGTGAGAAACAAAATAGCACCATAACGTTTCACTGAATGGAAATAAAAAGACAAGGTGAAATATTTTCTTGAGACCGATCTTAAACTTGAGTTTTATCTCCTTATATTTTATTTTTAAGTACAATTAGTGTTGCTGCTGAGTTTTGCAAGACAGCCCCTGTGTTTCCTGGGAGACAATTTATAGCACTATTTGTCAATGTGGCCTTCCTAACAGCTCAGCCAACACTTAACTAATGGAACGTTTTAAATCCGGTTCCAGCAAATGTCACTTAATATAGCACTCAGGCTAACCAATGGAATTTAATTCAAAGATGATCCCGTGGCAGCGAATTATGCTTTGGCATTTTAGCTCTGCACCCTGTCAGGAAATGCATCCTGCTTATACAGGGAAAGGTTAAGCTACATCTATATTACATTTCCAAGATGGATATTGACACTCCAGCTGATAATCTTTTGTTGTACTTTCCCGTCTATTTAGACATGATGAGCTGTTCGATACCAGACTATGCATGTGCTTTTCTTCTACTCTTGGTGTGATTTATTTCTGCTTTCCAAAAATGGCCCGAAATGACAACCTCACACTCCAATATACATTCCCCGAAATGAACCATCCTGGTAGGGCAAACGTAAAGAAATCAATTTAATAATACTGTAGCCCCTTTGGCATTAGGCTGCAAAATTTCTGTCTTTCAGAAGATTTCTAAAGTTGACTTTAAAAATAAAAAATGTATTGCCATTTTTTGATTAAAATCAGACAGAGAAATAGAAATATACTACTTTTTCCAATCTATTTTTATTTTCAAATTGTAGATTTTGTATTTAATTTTCTGTACATGCCTGAGCTTTCCCTCTACTCTTTTAACTGTATTTAGTGATCTGCTTTACAGCATGGCCATGGCCATAGGCAGCAACAATCTGGAGCCAACTCATTGAGGTCTGTGGGTATTTTCTAACATGATGTGTGCAGGGGGAGTAGGTACGCTGTGACTTCATCTATTGTCAGTATTGGAAGGAATGATGGCTCATTGTGTTTGTTATCTCAAGAGGTGTGATCTTCCATTGTGATCCTGTCTGTCTGTGACGTAAATTAGGTAACTGCTGCCAATTTTGTAGGAATTAACATTGCAAGTGCCAGTCTATTACTAGACTTTGTGGCCAGAGTGAAAATTACAGGCAATTGTATGTTTTGTTTTTTGTTTTGTTTTTTAAATATAGATAGTGACATAAAATAAAAAAATAAATTCCTCAAAAATTCTTAAAAAATGTTTCATAAAAAAAGTGGTTTTAAAAGGGCCATTTTTGCTGATATCTGGTTTAGTAAAAACTTTCTCCTTTTTATTACAATTTTTTAAAGCAATTTTTTAAAATTCTGGTGGTCTACTGTTTGTTGTTACTTGAAATATATGAATATTTGACAACTGGGTGTTACCAGTTTTGGGGGTATCCTTACATAGGCTAACAATGTTTAGTCAGTGCTGACTTTCCTATCTCTTAATAATAATAATAATAATAATAATAATAATAATAATAATAATAATAATTTAATAATATTTTTACTTCTGCATTTTGCACAAAAAAACTGCATGACAAACTGAAAAAGGTACAAAAAAACTGCATGACAAACTGAAAAAGTGCAGCATTTTTCAAGAAAGGGATTTCTATGAAACCATTAATGTCATGAATCCCTTGAGAATAATGGTGGAATTTATCATAAGGAGACTGAAGTCCATTTTGCTGGAGAATGCATTGACAAATTTGATTGTCAAAGTCTAACACTTCCTGAAATGCTACTCCACTTTGTATGGCACCCTGTTACTGGAGTGAGACAGAAACCGTTTTTTCAACTTTTAAAAAAGTTGCAGTTGATAAATTTGGTGTACAGACAGGTAGACTGGCTAACCATGCCCTCTTCCCCACCCACATTTTAAAAGTGGAATGAGTGGTGTAAAAATTCAAAATGTTGCAAAGTTGTTGCGCAAGCAGTTGCAAATCTCTATTTTGTAACATTTTAGTTTTTTTTTTTTACACTAGTATTCTGGAGAGCAGGCTTGAGAAATCTTAACAAAATGTCCCTACCAAACTGCGTGCATAAACTGGATATTGATATTGCATAAGTAAGTGTCTGTGCCTTTGTCAGATGTTTTGCGCTATTTATTTGATTAAAATGTTCATGGAAGCACAAGTCAATAAGATCACTGCTTATGATGCCAACATTTTAAATATTTTTTTTTTTTTCAATGGTTAACTGGGTATTTGACCTTTTTAGAGTTGTTTGTATAATTTGAAAGAAGTGTACTCTAAAACACTAATTAAATAAAGTGACTAATGCATAAAAAACTACTGCCGGGAACGAGGCATTCTTGACGTTAGTGCAATCATAAAAAATAATAGTCCATTAGTGCCAAGGAAAAGATTACATCAAAACTGTCAGCAATTATAATTGATAAAATAGTAAATATGAGTATGTTTGGGTGCCTTCACACGTGCACATAGTAACGTAGCACAGAACTATACATGCGATTTTTGCCATATTTATTTTAAATTTTTTTTTTTTTTAGAAAATGTTGTTTAGCTTCATTAAGAAACGAACCTTGTTGTGTAGGCTGAGGCAACATATACATTTTGACTGCAACATTTTTCACGAGACCAAACATCACTGCTGTTCTTGCAACATTTTAGATATATTGTAAATAAATGTGATCCTAAAATTGCCATGATTACAACACTCAATAGCTTAATAAAAATCAATAAATGCTTATTTTTTGCCACTGAGTGATGGTCATGACAGCCTTGGGGTTTTCAATTCACTGACATTAATTGCAATGTTTGAGAGTGAGATGGAAAAATGGTCAGTTGATGGATGATATGCCAAAAATTGCCAAAATGTATGCATTAACAACACACACAACCACACTTTGTGTAAAAGTACAGTAAGAACACATGTAAAGGGTCTTTTAAAGCCAAAAGCAGGAGCAGTGAAAAAATGATGAGATGTACCAGATGTCCTTTATAGGTTCTCACGATTTATGATCCACATGGTTTTAATTTCAAAAACTGGATCGAGAAACCTGAACTTGTATCTTTACTAAGAAAAATTTTCTAAGTAGTTCAAGTAACAGTAAAAGTAAAAAGATTTATCTGCATTATTTCTGACTCTGTAAGATATTTAGATGCTTATCTGTTTATTGTGTCATTATGACTGCAACTAAAAACTGCATGCAGAACATTGTGTAAATACAGCCTAACAGACATGGTGGATCCAGTTGATTTATAATTCCGAGATTCCTGTGTCTTGCATGGTAGTTTTGCTTTCCAAAAGCACCAGGACCTTGATGGGATTAAACAGTGCATGAGTTCAGCCTTATACTTCCTATTGCTTCTTTATGCTTTTTATTAATGTATGTATTGCTATAAATTTATATTAAACTTATTTATAAAACATTTGCAAAATAATAAAAGTAAACAGCAGACATGCCTGCCATCTAAATGCTCTATTGTCAGGTGGGCTGTCCTGAACTCTGCTCCATCCAAGGACTGCTCACCTGACATTAGACAGCTTAGGTAACATACTAGGTACTGAAACTAACCTCACATTCTGATTGCTCAAGAATGGTGTGGGCTAAAAATAAAAATCCAAGTGTGCTAGAATTCGTGTCTATTCAAGGATGCCAAGATCTGAAGTTGATGGAGGTGGCCAAAAGTCTTCTTTAATATTTAGACTTTTAATGTAGGTGGATTTAGTTGATTCTATTTGTTCTTATTTTATGTGTCTTAGGAATCTATTTTATAATACACTCCTAAGACACAATCTTCTAGAATACTTTTACGTCTCATTATCGTAAGTTGACTTGGTTTTGTTTCAGTAGGGGAAAAAAGACCTCCAGATTTTCCATCTTACTAACACAGTGGAGCAAAGAGCTTCTCAGCATTAACATACTTGCACACTGCGTCACATCAGGAATGGAGCTTCTTTGAACATCATCATACAACTCACCATAGAGCCAAGAGTTCCATTAATACTTGTCACAGCAACAGAGAGTTTGGATAGTTGCACTTATAGAGTTGGGCTGCAGCCCAGTTTCTTGGGGGGGGGGGGAGATAAATAATATTGTGAGTGCATGTTTCATACTGTCATTTAGGTTATAAAAGTAACATTTATGGGGCCCTCCTACTGTTCAACATAATGTATTTAATATTTAATAATTAACATATTTAACGCTGAGTTTACTATAAAGCATAAATGGATACAATAAAGGCAGTAGTGAAGATTGTGGAAGCCTGACTGTACTGTATTTAATAAGCGTCAAATCCTGATCTCTCTAGACTGGGAGAGAAGGGCATATAAAGCTATAGAAGAATTCATTCAAGTTGTTTCAAAAAGATGCAATCCTAAAAAGATCAGTTACTGTTCCATTCATGAAAAAAATCAGTCTTTAAATAGATTGAGATAAATATCATATGCAAGAGCAGATAGCCTGAGGTCCTTTTCACACTATACATTTTGCATGTAATATATGTTATTTATTTATTTATTTTTTTTTGTAAAGAAAATCTGGGAAAGGATCCAAAAAAGTGCCATCTATTAAAGCATTCAGTCTTTTTTTCTTCTCCTTTAGGCTGCAATCTTTTTTTTTTTTTTTTGCTTTAAAAAAAAAAGTGTATGAAAATGCAGACAATGTGAGCAGGGACTAGAACCTGTCACTGATACACCACTTTATTTAAAGGGAGTCTGTCATGAGAAACCAGTATATAAACAAAGCACCACAGATAGATAGGTTAGTGTCACCTGAATCAAATGGTTTTCTCTCCTTGTGAATTGATGACTGGAGCAATTAGTTTATTTGCATATCTATTTGCACATCTACTAACCGACCTAACCCTGATATCTCCATTTCTGTCTGTGGCCTTACTATTACCCCGAGGTGGCATGCCCGCTGTCTGGAGGTTGTATTTGATTCAGATCTCACCTTTACCCCACATATTCAGACACTTGCACCTTAAAAACATCTCTAGAATTTGCCCTTTTCTCACTGTGGAAACATCAAAAACCTCATTGTTGCTCTGATTCTCTCTCGTCTTCACTATTGCAATTCTCTTCTAATTGGGCTTCCTCTTACTAAAGTCTCCCCACTACAATCTGTCCTGAATGCAGCCGCCACACTCCTCTTTCTGTCACTCCGGTACACAGACGCATCTACCTTGTGTGAGTCGCTGTATTGGTTGCCCATCCATCACAGAATACAATATAAAATTATCACACTGACCCACAAATCCATCCATAGCACTGCACCCCCCTATATCTCCTCTCTCGTCACTGTCTAACACCCTAACCGTCCTCTTCATTCTGCCAATAACCTTAGACTTGCATCCCTGGTTATCCAGTCATCCCACTCCCGTCTCCAAGACTTTTCACCGGTGCTCTGGAATGCTTTACCCAAGACAATCTGATTAATCCCCGACTACAGCAGCAGAACAATAACACCTTTTATCCTTCCTCCTCTGTTCCTTGGATCCTGGCCCCTCCATCTAGAAGTTACACGGCACTCCTTGCACTTAGTATATGTTTATTCACAGATAATGGCTGGTGACAGATTCATACAGGTTCAGTTACATAACCTTTTCTATTAAAAGATGACTGGATCATGGTAGCAAACAAGACCGCTGACCTCTTGTGTCCCCCTATCTTCTCATAGAATGTAAGCTTTTGCGAGCAGGGCCCTCACTCCTATTGTTTGATATGTTTATTTCTTTGTCACATTGTAATGTCTCATATTGTCTGTTCATGTGTCCTCTGATTTATACAGTAAAGTGCTACGGAATATGTTGGCGCTATATAAAGTTGTTGTTATTATTATTGCATATGGATGAAAATGATATTCCACCAACAGAGGTACACAAGGGGATCACACCATATGAGTTGGGTAATCATAGACTATCTATCTCAAGGCCTGCGTTTATATGCTGAGTTCTTGTGACAGAATCCCTTTTAGAATGGGTTCCCACGTGGCGTAAACGCCGTGGCAAAAACTGACGCATTTTACAGTCCCTGCAAAGTGCATGGGATTCTAGCAAATGCCATCCACATATTGCAGAAAAATACGCAGAGCAGAAACGCTCCAATTTCCAAAACCATTGCGTTTTTGTCAATTGCGGCATGTCCATTATACCTGTGGAAACACTGGCCGTTTCCCTATAGGTATAATTGAAGCAGAAAGTCCGGAAAGAAAACCTCTGAGGATTTTGTGAAAAGCGCTGCGGGAAAAACCATGATGCGTTGCCGCTGCAGTTTTTCCCACAGCGCTTTTTTGCTGCGACCTGTCACCATTTTTGGCAGGCTGTTCAGTGGATGGATGTGCTCTTCCTAATATAACTTTATTAGAGTATTATACATATGCCCATGCCATAGTGACTGATTCTCTTTAACTCCTTCTGGACATCACATGTTTTAGGGGAGTGCCTGGTATATTTACTGCTGTCTACTCCCTGTTTGAGATTATCTACTTTTTACAGACTTTTTTCTGGTTCTGGACTACACCTATCCATACATTTTTAAATGTAGTTGAAAATAACCAAATCTGTATAAATATGGAATTGCCAAAATCCTATTTACCTGTAGTATAAAATGAACTCGTCATTATAACTGCAGCTTGAACACTGCAGAAACATCCCTCAAACTGCTTTTATTTCCATTTCACCAGATAATTTTTTTTAAAGTTTTTTAATACATTGAATGGTACATTAAATGGAGCCTGTGTGTGTTTTTTTTTTTTGTCCTGCAACAACTATTCCTCTTATGGTTAGGTCAAAAGTTATATAAACAAGTTCTGATTCTTAGAAGTCAGGGATATATAGCCGCAACGAACAGATAAACAGTAGAGGTCACTCGGGTGCTGCCCAATCTGTTCCGGCATAATTATTTTGCACGAGTAGGGGTAGGGGGGAAAGCAACCAGAATGGAAGATTACTGAAATATGTTCTTTCCAAATGATTGTGGAAAATGGAAGCAACATGCAGTAGCATTCTGGGGAGATTTATTATGGCCAGGACACACAAAAAGCCAAGGATAATTTTTAATCCATTTTAAAGGAGTTTGCTGGGCTTATAAAACTGATGACCTAACAAACAGTCAGACTCTCCTCCATCGTGGCATCCTGTGTGGATCCCTATTCTCTTCGACCTCCCCCAGCATCCTGAATCCCAGAATAATTTGAAAAATTCGTAATGAACCGGACTTGTTGCAAACTGGTTCATTCATCCCTAATCATCATTTGAAGATTGACAGGATTTGGTACCCCCACCAATAAGCTTGTTAAAGACTTCAGGATGCAGATGAGCCCTGTGCCCCCTTCACTGGAAAACCAAGCACAGTGAAAAGTGCCATACACTGTATACTTGAATGGGACTAAGCTTCAAAAAGGCCATGTGACATATGATCACAATGTCATATGGTCTGTTGTGAAGTGGAAGCAGTCCTCACAGAGCCCTGATGTTGGTTTACACAGCTGCTCCATAGTTGGACCCCCTCCCAAATCTTTGATAAACTATGGAACTTTGGAATACTGTAGACAGTCTATAAACATTTAAGCAAAAGCACTGGATGTAAGCAAAGTTGCCAATACCAGTTCAGTGACTAAGGAGGGCGATTGTCACACAGAAGCTAGGTACAGATACATTACTGTAATATCACTGTGTTTATTATCCTTATGCTGTGACATCACTGCTTTCATCACCCTGATGCTGATCCTCCCTGTGTGGTGAGATCGCTGTGTACCATATCCCTGTGCACTGTGACATTACTTTGTGGATTATCCTTGTGCAATTCCAGCACTGTATATTATCTATATATCACTATGTGCATTATTTTTGTGAGTCACATCATATGGTGACAGTATTGCAAATGGTTAGTGTTTTTTTTGTTTTTTTGTTTTTTTTTTTGCGGCTTCAGTGACCACATGAATCTATGGGTTCATATGGTTCTTTTTACATGCTTCTAATTTTATATACAGGGTCACACAGAGGTGTTATATTTCATCACATGGAGAGAATAACTTACTATAGGCACTCGTTGTGATGCTGTATTCATACAACTTTGCTTTTTGTATGAGGACCTGCATTGAATATGTATTTGAACTGGTTCTACCCTTGAGACTCTTGACATTTCACATTTTGTTATTCCGTCACTTGTACTGTATGATGCCCTCTCACTGTCTGTTTTTCAGTAGGCTATTCTACCTGTGCACCACTCGTACATACATTTGGATGCTATAGTCCTTAATACTGACCTCTACATTCCGTTGGTTTATAAACTACATCCTAGACCCGGTTTACTATTTGTGGTGTTATCCCTTTCTTTTTACACCCTCTTTTTCATAACCTACAGACAATAGAAGAGAAGGCAAGTAGAGGTTTGTTTGTAGTATGTAACCATGGGTGAACCTAGTTTAGGTTGTATAGGAGCTTTAGACTTGCAACAATAGGATTATTTCTCAATTAAGACTATTTTCAGTATTTCTTCAGCTTTTATTTCTGTCTACTGGAGCAAATAAATATAAAAAATAGTGCATATGTCCTGTAACTCTGCTTGAAGGTGAAACGTGATTAGAGTGAATGAACCAGTTTGTAGCAAACCATGTTTAGTCCAAACTTTCCGAAATTTTGGGGTTTTGCAGGAACCCAAACTTTTTGTGGTTTCATTTGTGTGAACTGGCTTAAATGGCAGCCGTCATGTGAAAACATAGAGAAAGCAGAGAAGAAGAATCACATGACCTCAGGGATCAGACAGTCAGTTTCACATAATGCCTGACATTAGGACAAAAGCCAATCGTGGGACTATACATCAGAGGTCGTTGTTGACTCATAGCCAGTATAAAAAGACCAGGCAGGAGGAAAGAATGTCCATTTTGTGGAAAAAGATTAGAGACATAGGAAAGCTAGATTCTGAGATCGTGAGGCTGATATTGTGTATAGGAAGTGTAATATACAAATAATACAGTATGGGAGTTCCGGGGAAGTGTAATGTTAGGACTGGAGATAAAGACATTGATTTGATTGATTGAACAAAGCGAGTCTGTCTGTCAAACCATGCATGTCAGTGAGATACTGTGCTGCAGCAGATTCATCAATCTGAAGAACATACGTGGCTCGGGGAGGAGGAATATATCCTCATTCCAGCTGACTTACCACATCCAGGAACTCTTCCTGTCCTACCCTCACACCTTCCCCAATAAAGACTCGGACCACCTTTTGGATTTAAAATTGGCCTGTTCAGGACGATTTATTAAAACATATATATAAATACCTTTAAACCTATAAATAACATATAAATAACATTGCCATAAAACGGGCGGTGTATAAATACAAACCAATACTTAACCGTAACAACTGTATCAAAGTTAACATCATTTTAAAGTGCTTATATCACAACCCACCCCCTCCACGGAAAGGAGGCACCACCACTAATCTGCCCAGGTACAAAAACCTCCACCTTGGGTAGACCTTTAACCATTTGTATGACTACAAGCCTGACCCCCCCCCCCCCCCAAAGGGACCCAAGCCCAACTAGGGGACTTCCCAGGCTCTCATATTCCCCAAAAGGATCCCCAAACCACTGATGAGGTCCTACAACTGTGACCGATAGGCCTCTAACCCCACCAACCCCCAGCTAACCATACCCACGAACCAGCACAAAAACAGGGCGGGCGGGCCACTTCCTGACTCTGCAACTGCCAGACTGACCTCTAGCTCACCCCAGCATCACCTTTTAACACCTAGGATCCCACCCGCATTTTTCCCGCTCAAATTCTCCTACTGCTTAACCCCTTTGTTCCTTAATCCTCTCCCCAGTCATGTAGTTCCTATCCCCAAGTTTCTAGGGCCTTCTCTATTTAGTCATGACATTCTTTAGATAGTGTCTCTCAGTGTCACACACAACTTTTTAAAACAATTTATTTACATTTTTGGTTCAAACCAAAGGGAACTTTTGGTAGAAACTGATGAACCCGAATCGGACCTTGAAAGCTTCACTATCTCTCCATGTGATAAACCTAAATTACAAGTAAAACTGTTAACAAGCTCATGTTACAAAGAGGAAATGATTAAAAGGTACGGATTTGTGTTGGAGCCATATTCTGGGATCCCGTGTACAGGATCTTTAGCTCTCTCCAGTAGAGGAGTAATTCTTAGTGAATGGTGCACTTGGTAATTAGGCATTATCTCAAGCTGTGCTATTAATGTCATATTTTTCATAACTGCATGACAGATAGATTTAATGGAGTGCAATGTGAACCTGCAAGTTTAATTTGTTTTTGCTTAGAAGCCCTCCTGCTGGGACAAGGACACTCAAGTTGTGTTAATGCTTGGCAGGGACAACAAGATGAGGGTGGTGTTACCTGTGAGCTGTATGAATAAGAAACTCAGTGACTACTGTGCTCTAAAATTCCTTTCAGTCTTTATGCACTTTCTGTTCAACAGGTACAAATGAGACCATTTTGTTTTTTTGAACTTTTTTTTTTTTTCAGAAAACTGAAAATTCAACTCTCAGTAATATTCTGTACTTTGCCTCCTTAAAACCCTTGCATAGAGTAGTCTGGTAATGACCATTTCTCTTAAATTAAATAAGAAATATACCCTACTTTGCAAAGTAGACCCACACATATAGCAGGAATTTTTTTCAAGTTTGGTGTATCTATAACAGCCAATGAGTTTACCTGCAGCCCAGTAATACTACACATCTAGCTGTGCTTTGTAGCAGCCTCTATTATTCAGAACTATATACAGTTATATGAAAAAGTTTGGGCACCCCTATTAATCTTAATCATTTTTAGTTCTAAATATTTGGGTGTTTGCAACAGCCATTTCAATTTGATATATCTAATAACTGATGGACACAGTAATATTTCAGGATTGAAATGAGGTTTAGAAAATGTGCAATATGCATTAAACCAAAATTTGACCGCTGCAAAAATTTGGGTACCCTTATCATTTTATTGATTTGAATACTCCTAACTACTTTTTACTGACTTACTGAAGCACAAAATTGGTTTTGTAACCTCACTGAGCTTTGAACTTCATAGCCAGGTGTATCCAATCATGAGAAAAGGTATTTAAGGTGGCCAATTGCAAGTTGTTCTCCTATTTGAATCTCCAATGAAGAGTGGCATCATGGGCTCCTCAAAACAACTCTCAAATGATCTGAAAACAAAGATTGTTCAACATAGTTGTTCAGGGGAAGGATACAAAAAGTTGTCTCAGAGATTTAACCTGTCAGTTTCCACTGTGAGGAACATAGTAAGGAAATGGAAGACCACAGGGACAGTTCTTGTTAAGCCCAGAAGTGGCAGGCCAAGAAAAATATCAGAAAGGCAGAGAAGAAGAATGGTGAGAACAGTCAAGGACAATCCACAGACCACCTCCAAAGAGCTGCAGCATCATCTTGCTGCAGATGGTGTCACTGTGCATCGGTCAACAATACAGCACACTTTGCACAAGGAGAAGCTGTATGGGAGAGTGATGCGAAAGAAGCCGTTTCTGAAAGCACGCCACAAACAGAGTCGCCTGAGGTATGCAAAAGCACATTTGGACAATCCAGCTTCATTTTGGAAGAAGGTCCTGTGGACTGATGAAACAAAGTTTGAGTTGTTTGGTCATACAAAAAGGCGTTATGCATGGCGTCAAAAAAACACAGCATTCCAAGAAAAACACTTGCTACCCACTGTAAAATTTGGTGGAGGTTCCATCATGCTTTGGAGCTGTGTGGCCAATACCGGCACCGGGAATCTTGTTAAAGTTGAGGGTCGCATGGATTCAACTCAGTATCAGCAGATTCTTGAGAATAATGTACAAGAATCAGTGACGAATTTGAAGTTACGCTGGGGATGGATATTTCAGCAAGACAATGATCCAAAACACAGCTCCAAATCTACTCAGGCATTCATGCAGAGGAGCAATTACTATGTTCTGGAATGGCCATCCCAGTCCCCAGACCTGAATATCATTGAACATCTGTGGGATAATTTGAAGCGGGCTGTCCATGCTCGGCGACCATCAAACATTACTGAACTGGAATAGTTTTGTAAAGAGGAATGGTCAAAAATACCTTCATCCAGGATCCAGGAACTGATTAAAAGCTACAGGAAGCGACTAGAGGCTGTTATTTTTGCAAAAGGAGGATCTACTAAATATTAATGTCACTTTTCTGTTGAGGTGCCCATACATTTGCACCGGTCAAATTTTGGTTTAATGCATATTGCACATTTTCTGTTAGTACAATAAACCTCATGTCAATCCTTTAATATTACTGTGTCCATCAGTTATTAGATATATCAAATTGAAATGGCTGTTGCAAACACCCAAATATTTAGAACTAAAAATTATTAAGATTAATAGGGGTGCCCAAACTTTTTCATATGACTGTATGTTCAGTTGTTGGTTACCAATGACTGAGCTATAATTACTTGATCATATAACCTTCAGAGTCAAGCTAAGGATATGCTAAAACGGGAGTGAGAACCCACAGGTAATGACAAACATTTTATAGTGCTATAAGATCCTCAACATCTACCCCGAATTTATATTTATCATTATATTGCTATTCTAATATAGAAACAGCTCGTTTGATTTCTCTTCTAAAATTGTTCTCAAAAGATTTTAAATAACCTGGACATATAGCCATCATTTAAACAGTCCTTGAGTGCTTGACATATGGGTCCATACGAGTCTCACCATTGTGTGTAAACAGTACTGAGTCAAAGTTTAGGCAAATGTGGAAAAATGCCACAAAGTAAGAATGTTTTCAAAAATAGCAGTGTTAATAGTTTATTTTTGTCAATGAAAGATTTATGTGAATGAGCAAAAGACAAATCTAAAACACATCAATACTTGGTGTGACAACCCTTAAAAACCGCATTAATTTTTGCAGGTACACTTGCGCACAGGGAAGTTGTTTGGTTTAGATTTAGATTTCCATTTTGTTCATTCACTTTACATTTTGTTAATTGACAAAAAATAAACTATTAACACTTCTATTTTTGAAAGCATTCGTACGATACAGCATTTTTTCTACACTTGCCTAAAACATTTGCACAACACTTGTCATATACGCTTATAAATATATAATATATATATATTTAAAAGTATACATGTAATATATAAAAATGAATGGTATATGACGATGAACAAATATGAATGTTATATTATCATTAAAGGTGTTGTCCAGGCAAAAATGTTATATTTTAAATAGGGTGAGGTAAAAAAAAAAAAAAAATCATATTCACCTGTCCCTGGTGCGCCGATGTCTCTCAGCCCGATCCGGCCCTGCCGGTCCATTGTTGTCATCCGGCAGAAGTCTTCGCTGCATGTGACCACTGAGGCCAATCAGTGGTATCAGCGGAAGGGATCCGGGACATCAAAACGGGCAAGCACTTTCACTTGCAGAAGACTCCGGAGCAGAAGGACCGGACCACGCTGGGAGGACACTGGAGACAGGCGACTATATGATTTTTTTTAATTTTTTTTTTTTCACCTCTACCAGCCTATTTTTGGTGCCTGTACAACCTCTTTCAGGAAACAGTGTCATTTAAAGTAACTTTGTAAGATTACCAAAAAAACTACAATGTAGAAAAGCATAAAACATGTAAAAATTCTCTGTATAAAATGATTTAAAAAAGAAAATTGTGTTGGTCATGAAACAATGCTTTTGGCTGTGTTGGGATATTTTCTGCATTCATACAGAGATGATTTTTACAATTATTTCTACTTGTTCAGATAATAATACTAGTAATGGCTTCATGTAAACAGACCTAGCATGTTTGCTTAGGTGCAGCTAAATACATGTAACATGTATCCACAGATGGCGAGCATATCCATATCCTGTCTGGGTTGATGACCATATGTAGACAAGAATTGTCCTTATTGCAATAGCGAGTCCTAATGATAAGCGAATTGGGATGTATTGTTAACATATTAGCAGTTTATGGTACAGCATACTGTGTTTATGGATTTTATAGATGTCTCCCCTTTCATATGAAATGTAATGCATTGTCTATGCTTTGTAAAATTTGTTCAACCATAGTTTTTTTTTTTGTTTGTTTTTTTTCTTAAGACCACTTGAAAGTGCAATTAGTAGAGTTCACCTTAATGAAGAGGAAGTCTCCAGAGCAAGTTCAGTGGTCCATAATGAATACACCATTCCTATGTCATCAAAGTGATATTATTAGAAATAATTTGTTTTCCATTGAAACGCCCTTTTGAACACCTTGGGGAATGATGTGGAGAGTTGCACAATTGCTAATGCATTGGTATCAAAGCAAGTCTATTCATTTGGGAAGGTTCTCATGTTCATTCAAGTATATGTCTGTACTTTCTATTTGCATAAAAGGCTCTGAATGTATGCAAATCATATAAGATTATGCAGCATGTCACTTATTCAAAGTCCTACAGCTTCTTCCTAAAGTGCATACTTGACATCCAAAGCATCTGGCTGAGTCAAAATACAATCTCTTGTGCCCCGCCAACCCATCTCAGAGGTTTTTCTTTCCCAAGAAATAGTTTCCCAAGAAATAGTTTAGCAAAACCAAATTGTATCGGTTGACTCTGCCTTTCTCGAAATCTATTATTGAACCTGTATATTGTATATTTTTACATACAGTACAGACCAAAAGTTTGGACACACCTTCTCATTCCAAGAGTTTTCTGTATTTTCATGACTGTAAAAATTGTAGATTCACACTGAAGGCATCAAAACTATGAATTAACACATGTGGAATTATATACTTAACAAAAAAGTGTGAAACAACTGAAAATATGTCTTATATTCTAGGTTCTTCAAAGTAGCCACCTTTTGCTTTGATTACTGCTTTGCACACTCTTGGCATTCTCTTGATGAGATTCAAGAGGTAGTCACCTGAAATGGTCTTCCAACAGTCTTGAAGGAGTTCCCAGAGATGCTTAGCACTTGTTGGCCCTTTTGCCTTCACTCTACGGTCCAGCTCACCCCAAACCATCTCGATTGGGTTCAGGTCGGGTGACTGTGGAGGCCAAGTCATCTGGCGTAGCACCCCATCACTCTCCTTCTTGGTCAAATAGCCCTTACACAGTCTGGAGGTGTGTTTGGGGTCATTGTCCTGTTGAAAAATAAATGATGGTCCAACTAAACGCAAACTGGATGGAATAGCATGCTGCTGTGGTAAGATGCTGTGGTAACCATGCTGGTTCAGTATTCCTTCAATTTTGAATAAATCCCCAACAGTGTCACCAGCAAAGCACCCCCACACCATCACACCTCCTCCTCCATGCTTCACGGTGGGAACCAGGCATGTAGAGTCCATTTGTTCACCTTTTCTGCGTCGCACAAAGACACGGTAGTTGGAACCAAAGATCTCAAATTTGGACTCATCAGACCAAAGCACAGATTTCCACAGGTCTAATGTCCATTCCTTGTGTTCTTTAGCCCAAACAAGTCTCTTCTGCTTGTTGCCTGTCCTTAGCAGTGGTTTCCTAGCAGCTATTTTACCATGAAGGCCTGCTGCACACAGTCTCCTCTTAACAGTTGTTGTAGAGATGTGTCTGCTGCTAGAACTCTGTGTGGCATTGACCTGGTCTCTAATCTGAGCTGCTGTTAACCTGCGATTTCTGAGGCTGGTGACTCGGATGAACTTATCCTCCGCAGCAGAGGTGACTCTTGATCTTCCTTTCCTGGGGCGGTCCTCATGTGAGCCAGTTTCTTTGTAGCACTTGATGGTTTTGGCCACTGCACTTGGGGACACTTTCAAAGTTTTCCCAATTTTCCGGACTGACTGACCTTCATTTCTTAAACTAATGATGGTCATTCGTTTTTCTTTACTTAGCTGCTTTTTTCTTGCCATAATACAAATTCTAACACTCCATTCAGTAGGACTATCAGCTGTGTATCCACCTGACTTCTGAACAACACAACTGATGGTCCCAACCCCATTTATAAGGCAAGAAATCCCACTTATTAAACCTGACAGGGCACACCTGTGAAGTGAAAACCATTTCAGGTGACTACCTCTTGAAGCTCATCAAGAGAATGCCAAGATTGTGCAAAGCAGTAATCAATGCAAAAGGTGGCTACTTTGAAGAACCTAGAATATAAGACATATATTTTCAGTTGTTTCACACTTTTTTGTTAAGTATATTCATAGTTAATTCATAGTTTTGATGCCTTCAGTGTGAATCTACAATTTTTATAGTCATGAAAATACAGAAAACTCTTGGAATGAGAAGGTGTGTCCAAACTTTTGGTCTGTACTGTATATGTATGTATACATTGAAAAAAATAAATGCACCCAGAAATGTTGGATTGCTGCAACACTCAGAATGCAGTTATGTCTCTGGTAGATATGTAAATGACTACAGGTGTGGTCTGATTAGACATTGGCTTTTGTTTCAAGACGGCATAACAATGCTTTCCATGCTACCCTATAGAAGTCTCTCAGAGGCTACTTTTGGGTAGTATAACTCTTGGTAATAGATCAATGACTGCTAGACATGCCTATACAACACATACATTTTATCCAGTTAACAGACTTTGTCAAGGTGACCATCTTGCTTTTCAGTCCAATGATGTGCCTTCTCTTAAATTGTCTACCATCTAGGCTGTTCTGACCTGGCTGTTCAGAGGTGTTGGAAGCACTGGTTACATGAGGTCATGCACATGAGGTGAACAAGCTCCAGATGACCTAGATGGACCAGCAGTAGAGAGGGTCTTTTGATTTGCAGACTGGCACAGGCAGCTCCCACAGTTTCCTTGTCCACCATCCAGACACAGGTGACACCTTCATTATACACACCTGTGTCTGCCCAGACATTTCCAGGTGCTTAGCAGAAGAAAATATGGTGTCAGCTTGCCCATTATCTGTTTTTCCATTGACAGCCAGCCACTGTCTCCTTTGTTTGCAGCGGTGTTGTAAACGCAAAACCTGAACCGTAAAGGACTACAACGGCATCCTCTTTAGCGACCAATCCAGGTTCTGTTTTGGCATCTGATGATGATTTGGTTCGATTATGGAGACTTTGTGGTGAGTGCTTCATTGCTGCCATTGCTGTGGAGCCACACACTGCCCTAACTGGTGATCTGGGAAACCATCACCAACAACAGTCGGTCACCAATAGCAGTGAATATGGGAGACACTAACAGCTCAGCAATATGTGTTGGAAATCCTGCAGCCACATATGTTGCCTCTCATGGCAGGGCTTCCAAGTGGCATTTTTCAGCTGGATAATGCTCAGCCACACACAGCAAAGATTTTGCAGGAACACTTCTTTAAATACACCATTTCAGCCTTTGGATGCTGAAGTACAGCCATGATTGGGTCTGCATTTCAGACCACTAACTGGCTGAAGAGAGCCATCAAAGACTGGTAGGTAAGCAACAACCATGTTTTTCAGTAGGGTTTCTCTTCATAACCCCTTTTAAGAATAAAAAAATGAATTTATATAAGACGTGTTAAATGACCACATATATGAATAGCCATACAGAAAGAAAGATCTTGCATACCACATAAAACTGAGTGATGCATTGAGGAGAAGCTTTTTATGACACTTTATTTAGGGAATGAGTTCTGAGTAAAAATTATGTATATGGCAAAACAGCGAGTACAGCAGCCTAAAATTTGCTGTAAAAGGTACATGTATCGTTGTTATGGAGAAACATATCTTCAGATATATATCTGTGTACCTCAAGAGGTTGAAGTTGCTCTACTTTATGTTGTTGAAGGATTTCTCTCTTTGTTAAAAGATTTTTATTTTTTTTTTTGTCTCCACTCCATATACAGCTATGTGAGCTCAGTAGGCATTCTGTGTTCAGTTTTCTCTTTTTTGCAAGGCCGGAGGTAGGGAGTATTGTATTACTGAAGGATCTGGCTACACACAGGGTTTTTAGCTGCGAAAGCAACTGCACTAGTCTTAGGCCTTCCTAGTCATTGTATAAACTAAACCTTTAAAATTTGTCTTTATTATTAATTATTTACTGTATGATTGATTGAAATAAAGAAAAATAATTGCAAATATTGTTATTGTCTTTAAAACCTTAAGTTTATAATATCAAGTAGCTAGAAATCTTAGAGGTTCTCCAGCCCCAAATTCATTGTTCATGTTTATGATCTTATTTATCAAGAGGCTGGAGCCTGTCGAAACACTAGTCTTTAAAAAAAAACAAAAAAAAAAAACTGCCCCAATATCTTCAAAATTGCGTAAGATGTAGATTTTTATGTTTTACTTTTTTTTAAAAAAGCAAAAACAAAACGTGAATCTAAATTTATGATTTAAACATGAGAATGTTTGGGCCTGGACCTTTAGTCAATAAAAGATTAACAATAAGCCAATCCAAAGGAAAGTATTTTATTGCTTCATTTTATAGCTCTGACCTTGCTATTACAGGACACAATCACTTCTACAATTCTTCAGAACTACAGGTGCAAGGCAACAATCTGAGCACACTTCCATAAAAGAGTGACTTCTTTACAGTCTTTTCCCTTCATTGCTTGCCAAAAAAGTAAAAACCTTCTTGCACCAAAATTACTGCAGGTCTATGTTCCTCTTTCTAATAATCTTTATTTTATGATCTCGGAAGCAACGGTTGATATAGTTGTACTTCTAGCCTCATTAATCCTGAACAGATGTCAATATGTTAAGTGCTATTTATTACTGTCAACATTTTAAAACCTGGTCATTTGCTTAACATGCTAGTGCATCTCTGGTGCCCTCAAATGTTTAGATAGCAATATGAGAAGAAATTCAGCAAAAGTTTATAATTGCTTGTATAATTTCTCTTGCCCCTGCTCAAGGCTCCCCTTTATGAAGCAGAGCAGAAAACTGTCCAGAACAGCGGATTGCTGGAGATTAGAGAAGCTGAAGACTGCAGTGCCTTCCCTTGTTCTTCTGTTTTAGGATAGATCACTCTCTGGGATATATATATAAAATTATTATTTATTTTCATTTTTATAATGTGGGAAAGTTGTTTTTCCAGTTTTATTATTATTTTTTTTTTAACATTTCATTTTCAACCATTTTGTTACACCATTTCTGGGGGTAGCAGAGATAACATGTAATAACCCCAAACACAAAAAGGATCTGTTATTAGTTATATCATTTTCATCTTTTTTCAAAAGAGTGAATAACGGCAAAAATTTTTTCTCCAACACCATTACTAAATGCTCATAAGACTGAACTGTTGACACCTGACAGGAAGGGTTCATTGATTCTTGCTGCTTGTACCAAAATCTGACCCTGTCAGCATAACGCAACAGAAATGTGGATTCATCTGACCAGGCAATGTTTTTATACTTCCCAGTGATTTCATTTTCACACTCTTTTTGCCCACTGGAGTGTTGTCTTTGTTTCTCTTGGACAGCAGCAGTACTCAAACTGGACATTTGCTGTTATAGCCCATCCATGTGTTTTTGAGAGGGAATCCCAGACATTACTGGAGAGTTGGCAAGTATGAGTGTAGCATTGATCAAGTGTCAAGTCTCCTAGTGGGACGAAAAAAGAAAGTAAAGTTAAAATTATAGCAAACCTAAAACAAACTTCATATAGCTTTTAATGTGAGGAGGTAGGAACATTAAAAAATGATCATACCTATTTAGCCATGCAAAAAAGGTAACTTTTGGGCCCTCTGCTTGTGGCTCCCCAGCTATTGCCAACTGCAGATATCACTGCGATAGTGCCCTATCTCTATTTATCTTTCTAACTATATATTTATATATTGTTATTTCCTATGAAAGAAAAAGAACTGTAAAACTTATAGGGGTTTTAGGGAACTATTTTTACGATGAGCAATATCCCCACCTATCCGTTGCCTGAAGCAGCAGCAGCGATGAAATCACCATTTCCACCTCACAGACCAGTGATGTTATATCAATGTCAATTCACAGCACTATTCTTGGTAAGCAGTGAAGACGCCACATCACTTGTCCAAACACTGCAGCCTCTAGTCGCTTATTGGACACCTATTGATTTAATATGATTTGTTCTAATGATAAGGTAACCTCCTATTGACAGAGGTCAGAGGAAGATAGTGAAAAAACATCCTTCTGTATCTTGCTGCAGATGCCATGGCTGATTCAGTCACAGAATCCATAGCTCAAGACATCTCATTGATTACACCCATTCAACTGGACCTACTCATCAATGGAAACTGATGATCATCAGGCTCTGGACCATTGATTACAGATTTATCACCTATTCAGGAAAATATAAATGTAGTTTGTACAAAAACAATTTAGTAAATGTTACATATTTGTGTACACTCGTATAATGCGGGATATAATTCAAAAGTATTAACCATACATGGTAGGTAGGGTTCTGCACTTGGGATTCCGATGGCTGGATCCTGTTCTTTTGGTTTATGAATTACTATAATCTACATATGCCTCACTTGTAAGTTTCTGTCACTCCTACTTATTTCAGTGGAGCATAGCTCCAGTTCTAAACCATTTCATAAAGAAATAATGCAGGTGAATAGAATAAACTCTTTAATATATTTTATTAAATAAATATGTTTCCTTCTCCACTTATTAGGCTGCTCTCCTCCACTTTACCTTTATTTAGACTGATATATACTCACACTGTTGCAGAGTTTAGCAGCTGCAGTTATTTGTGTGTCTTTTCCCGAAGTCCCAACCTCCTCTCCCCCCTCCCCTTACCATACATTTTTATGTAAAAGTAGAATAGTATGATAAGTAGAGAAGGAAACCTATTTCTTTAAGATATATTACAAAGTTTCTTATGTTCACATGTACTATTCATTTATGAATTTTTTTTTATATAATTGGAGGTACGCTTTAACTGCTGTGGGATTATCAGAGGTTAAATTTGCAGACTGCGAGAATTGCGAGAAAAAGAACTATTATAGGGCTCAATTTTCAATTGTTTTTGCACTGGAAAGAGCAATATTATGAAAAGAAATTTAGTGCTTTAGTTCATTAGTCTATCTTGAGATCTATTTCAGTGCAATTTAGGGACATTCAGAGAGTCCTGTATGGGCATAATGACAAGTTTGTGGTCTAGGAAAAAAGTGTATGCATAGAGCATCTGGAGTTACAAGAATAATAAGTAATTGGAAGCTCACAATTTAGTGCTGTGATAGCGTATGACTGGATTGGGTATACATGCCCAGTCCTCTATTTCTGCTTATGGCAGTGCCATCCATCCCTAATTGCCTGGTACTTTCACGTTGTATGCACATTAAAATGTATTATGTGCAGATTTTCCACAATTACCCTTTTTTACACTGCGCTCAACATTATGGCTGAATAAAAGCATTAGGAATTATACACAATTTTACAAGAGCTTCGCCCCAGAATTTACCTGCAAACCTGGAACTATTTTCAATAAACCATCAATTAAAAGGGTTTACAGGCTGAAGATATTGATGAACTACCCGTCTCACTATCAGACCAGTGAGAGACCAACTCTTGGCATCCCTGCCGTTGAAATGGCTGCAGTACGTGAGAGTGGTCACCATAGGTGCTGCAGTACTTCTGAATATATGTCATTCAATATCCTGAACACAAAAATAACCCCTTTTAACTGTTGATTTTTAAAGGGGAGCTTTTGCCACCTTTAAGTCTGACTCTTTGTATCCTTTAATAGGTTCCTCTCCACTGATTTCAGTGGAGGTGGAGGTGGTAAAAGTTCCCTTTTAAACAGTCTGTTTAAACACTGTACAGACTTGCATCATGGCCACTATGTATCCTTAGTAGTGACAGTGACTTTAGTAAGGTATTAAACCCTTAGGTATTTAAAGTTTAGGAATAGTTCAGGTTGTGATCTATCTCATCAGAAGTAAATGCTTCTATATCCTGTTATCAGCTCCTCTTCTGGCTGGTAAAGTACGTAATTCACTGAGAGGTTCATCTACATTGAAGAAAGGCTGCAGTTTATAGAAATCTATGGAGAGGGGTGAGGGAGAAGGAGTGAGTGTGGAGTGAGAGAATTTGTCATCATGAAACAGACTAAAGTGAGAAATTTTTCTCACCAGAGCTTTATTCACACCTATACTGCTCATTCCTCCTGAAAAACATGAATGCTATAAAAGAAAGAAATCTTATTTTTTCCTGTAGCAGCTTGTGTCTGTGCTTGATTCTCCCTCGCTGGACCCCCTTCCTTCTCCCTCTCCATAGACTTCTATGCAATCTGATCTGTGTGTGAACTCTACCAGTCTTCACACTGAAGGCAGATCTCTCAGTGAATTGAGCAGTTTAGCAGGCAGAAGCATTTGACTCTGATAAGATATTAGCACTGTCTAATTATACTGCAGATCTGCTGACCGGCAAGCACTCACTGCTTTGTGTAATCAGGACACTGCTGCTTTAGCCAGTCACTTGGCTCTGGTTACCTACTGCAGGGACTCTGAAGAACCCTTATTATATATTCTTGTACCCCCCCTGTTATAAATATAATGACACCCCCCACAGCCACGCATCCATTTTTCATGACTGGGTGCATGGCTGTGGCTCATGAATGGGGCAAACCTCATTTTTTTCAATTATCTATTTAACCACTTCAGTACCGGGCCAATTTCACTGGTTCCGGACCAGACACATTTTCAGGTTTTTTTCAGTTTTTGCTTCTTTCTTCGGTGACACATAGGGCTTTATTTTTCTGTTATTTTTATTTTTGCATGTTTTTCCTTTTTTTTTTTTTTTTTTTTTTTTTTATATATCTGGGAAAAATGTAAATAAAAAAGGAGGGAAAACATGTCTGTTTTTTACATGTTTCACTTTAACAGTATTCTTTTTGGTGGGGGGATTGATTTCCTCTGTAACTGGGGCTGATACATTTAGCCCCAGTTTCAAGAGGAATGCAGCCTCCTGCCCATAACTGCTGAGCTGATCTGGGTCCTCTGGGCACCTCTAACAGTCTCTGATCCCTGGCAGATCACATGACCCCCAGGTCAAAGTGGGGGCCACATCATCGTGGCTCTCATAGTTGTGTATACAGCGATCAGGAAAGCAGGGACGGTAATAAACCGTCCCTGCCTTCTTGAGGGGAGCTCTGGTTGTAGTTACAGTTGGCACCACAGTTCTGCAGCTGCTTAACACTGCAATGACGTATGGGTACATCCTTACATAGTTAAAAGTGAACCACCCAGACATATATATAGTCTATGGGCGGTCCGGAACTGATTAAAAAAAAGAAAAAAAAAAACCCCAACAATGTAGGGTCCCCCACATTTTTCTTAACCAGCCAGATCCAATAAAGAAGCAAGAGGCTGGCATTACAAGGGTAGAAAAACACACATTTTTGGGGGAATTTCCCACCCTAATAAAACCAGTCTGCAATATTCCCAGTTCCTGACCATCACTATATGGTTGCATACTGGACCGAACCCGGCTCTTCCAGACACTCCTGATGACGTTGGGTGCCAGGTTAATTATGGGGGATTAGAGTCAGCCTACTTAGTTTAGTTAGTGTCAATAAGACATCAGCCATTACTAATAAAGTTGAAAAAAAAATACAAAAAAAGAAACACAAGCCTCATACTCATTGGAAGAGGTTGTATGGAGTCCCATAAGCCTCTGTAGTATGTTATTATTATGCCATATGCTATTCTCACCTACTCATATTATATGAAATCAGCAACAAATAGATACATGTATGTCTGTAGATGCCATATTATGGTTCTGAAAAATATGACCAAGTGCATGAGGCCTTAATCCAGAGCTGAACCCTGAAAGTAAAGCAATGTCTGAAGCCATTTGTAGGGCTGGAGCTGACCTATAAGGGATTCAGAATGTAAATGTCATATCAGTCTGCATTGTGATTGCTTTTGAAAATAGCGAAGTCTGAAAACTATTGAGATGTTGGACTGATTTGACACCTATCGCCATCCACACTTACATTTTCTTAGAGATACAAGGTCATAAATGTATGTGCTGGTATCCAAGGACAGTCTGGATTTTGTCTTTGATATTAATGTCCTGCGGCAACTTTCTGTGCCCCATGGTATTTGCTGTGCTCTGTATGCAATGATGGGCATCTCTGATTAATTATTCACACTTGAGATGTCTCTGTTATCATAGATGCTAAGATGTGGGAATCTGTGAGCAGAGCCAGTCACTAAATGGCATTAGAAGCTCTTCTACTATAGTAGATGTCTCTAGCTATTCAGCTATGCCTTTGACCTTGTAAATTGTTTCTGAAAGGAAACTGGTGTGGCATGACTTATTCTTACACTTCTCAGTTATCATCCAGCTGCTTATATAGTGAATGTGTGTGTTGTTATTAACAACATTTTCATTCCAAATCATTTACTATAAAAATGCCAGTGTTTTCAATACTTAAAGGGAACTTGCCATAGTGTTCATACAGTCCTATCTGGAGACAGTGAGGTATAGAGCATAATTCGGATATGCAGGACTTTGTTTCCGATGAAAAAAACCGACCTCGCGGCGCAGAGGGTGTTAGTGCACACCCGCGCATTGCTTTAAAAACCCATTCAAGTGAATGGGGTTATAAGCAAAGCGTCGCAAACTTTTCCCTATCCAGTGCCTATCCAGTTTTCCGCCATTTAGGTTGGATTCACGGCAGACGGAGTGCCGCCGCAAGTGTAATCCCACCTTTAACCTGAACTTCTACAATTGTTAAACTGCTGTTGTTAAAGATGACAACAAAAAACCTTTCATTGGAAAAACCTTTTTCAATGACTTTTCATTGTATTTTCTTGTTTTCTGTGATAACAGAAAGTTTAACAATTGCATTCTTTAGGTAAACTCTACAACATCTATATAGTTTGGTGTGAAAACCCAGTATGACTTGCGTTTCATTTATTTAAATCCCTGTTCTTTCCATGCTAAGGACTCCAGTGGGTGGCCCTATCAGTCAATGACAGCGATATCTGTATATACAATTATACATGGCGGCTGTCATGACATGAGAGATTCCCTTTAATATTATATTTTAGTGAAACAAAATACCAATTCTAAAATGCTAAATGTTGATATATAACTTTATCTCCTGGACTGCAATTTTAGAAATAAGAGCCCGGGCAATTCGGTAGATTTCAATATCTTTTTTTTTTTTTTTTTTTTCCAGACTAATCTGGATAAACGATTGAGACAATCTCCATGGAAGTCATAGAAAACAGAAATAGTAATGGCCTTTCAGATGGCATTACGGAGAATGAGCTCATATGCCATTTCTCATTCAGGGCTTTCAGTTGTGTAGAAGAATATCACACTTTTATGCTATCCTTATAGACCTGGTTTGTTAGCTTTAGAGGTTCTATCCTGGAACATAGCCTGTGTAACAAATTCATGTGATAGCACAGCATTTACTTGTTATGTCTAGACAAACTGTGCTTGGAAAAACCTTTCCGTACATTCCGAAAAGGTTTTTAACCTTTTTTTTCTATATTAATTTTACCTTTACCATGCTTAGCTAATATTAGCCTAAGAAGCATGTTCAAGTAGTCTCAATCACATGTAAATAAAAAAAAAAAACAATACAATAAAATGACTATAATCTCTTTTTACTCTTTCAAGGTTGACTGACCTCAAATGACATGAGGAAACCCTTTGACTGCCCCTTTTGCTCACTATACCAAAATCTCCTGAGGTCTATGTTCAGGCGCAGGCCTGTCCTAGTTACAGCTGAGTCAAATGCGCCTCTGTTTGTTACAAAGCAGAAAAATCATTATCTAGTACAGCATTGTGATTCCTCAAATGAAAGCAGGCTCTGCATTCTGTCATGCAAAATTTAGTTACTGCAAGAAGTGGATACTGAGAACATTTCGTACAAGTATCGACACACGGAGATTATTTATACTGGCTTGCATTATTTGATATTAAATTTGCAAGCGAAATAAGACTGGATCCATCAGCAGTGTCTCCTGAATCTAAACACAGTGAGAGCATTCAGCGTAATGTGTACCTGAAATTGCTGACACGCAGGTTAGGGCTACAGCGCTGAATTTATAAGTGCTACTTTAATTTGATACGTGTTTGGATAGGAATAAAATAACCTAGTGTTTCAGAGAAAGGGAAGCACCCTAAAATTTTTTTATCTTCAAGTGTTGGTTTGTTTATCTGGACTCCGGGAGATCTGGGTGTTGCAAACATAATACAGATGCTCAAGGACGTACAGAAGGGGGTGTGTTTTGCTGTTAAAACTACCCCTTGCTGACCTTGGCCACCATTCTCCTGAAGGATATGATAAAATAATTAACATGACTACTTTCCTCCACCGACACACCACTGCTACACCCTAACCAATGTGGGGCATCGTTGCAGCCAAAAGTAGGCTGATAATACATTTCCTGTGTGTCCAGACTACACACAGAAAACAGAGAGCAGCTAGGACCAGGCAGTGTCGTGACAGAGTGGTGGTGAGTAGCCATGTTGTTATCAAAACCAATAATGTGATAGATAATAGAAATATCACAGGGTGAACCTCCTTGTGCCAATAAACATAGTGCAAGGGCAGGCCAAAAATAACTATAAAATGTGACTTTTAATCATAATATACTATAGATAAAATATATGGGTAAATAAGGACCCCTGCAAGTGAGAAAGGAAAAGATAGTCACTGATAAAAAAAGGTTCACAGCAGTAACATTTTCCTTCGTCAGCAGGTAATAGTCCCTAAGAACCTATCAGTCAGCATACAGGTCCTGTGTTGCTATGAGGTTGCTTCTAGGGCAGCTCTAAATAGGCAACCTCATAGGAAATCACTGCTCCAGTGGGATCCCATTTGGCTGTCAGATTGGTATTTAGCAACTTAGTGGACAGTTGCCACCTTTGGAAGCTCTATTTACCTGTCTAATGGTGGGGCAGCAGTAAAACTATCACATAGCTGGGATATCATGACTCTTTACTTAAGGATGTACCTAATGCACTTATAGTTTCTTTATCTTGATTCTTGTTGATATTATCACAGGGGACGACCAAAATCAAGGGTGGATCAATGTCATAATAAAGAAATGTCTGACAAGTAGTTATGGAATCCCTGTTGATTCAGATTAATCGATGTTCTCATGAATATAGATCACTGCAAGATTTCATTCTTCATTAGCTAAACCAGACTATCCTCTAACTTTTTCCTTTCTCACTTGAAGGTGTCCTCATTTACCCATATATGTTATCTATATTATGAATACAAGTTAGGTTTTATACTTCTTTTTGGCCCAGTCTTGCCCTGTGTTTAGACATGTTAATGTATATGATTATTAATCCAGGGGGAGAAAGGGGATACAATTTTTTATATATGCTCCAGCGTTTTCTTCTGGTGTTTTGGCCTCAGCTGTCACGTGAGGCGGGGACGTCTGTTGGAAGAATACGCTGGAGCAGCAGGACCTGACCACGCTGGGAGACACCAAAGCACCGGGGACATGTGAGTATGGGGTTTGTTTGTTTTTTTATTTTTTTTTTCACCTTCTCTGGCCTCATATAAAAAAAAAAATAATTAAAAGGTTATCCCGGACAACCCCTTTAAAGCTCTTTCAATAAACTCAAATCCAAAGGGGTTTCTCTTATGACAACAACCCCTATTAGAGCATATCAAAATAATTGACGGGATCATGTTATGGGGATCCCCTCTGTATTATTCAGACCATCTAAATGGCCATGTAACTGCTGCAGAGGAAATGTTCAGCCAGACCAGGCTCCCTGTAGCAAAATCAGTGGTTTCTCAGCCTAAGACTGTTATCTCATTTGTTTTGCCCTCGAGCTAACTTTAAAGGATTTTGTACTCTAAGGCTTTGTTGTGGCTTTGTTGTAACGTAGCATGGGACAGTTACGAAAAGTCAGTCATGGGTTAAACAAGCTATTGAAGAAAACACGACATTTTGACAGATTTGAGCTAATAAAAAGTTTTTACTAAGGCTAGATGGTTTGACAATCTTGGAGTTGTGTTATACCACCTGGTAAACAGTGTGACATTGTAAAGAATGCAAACGCAGAAGTAATACACCATGCAAACTATTACATTTTACAATAGCAAACTCATTTGGGAAAACTTCAGGTTCCACTAAGGCTCAAAGGAGTATACTGTACAGCACTACATCTTCCACTGCTGACATTGAACCATCAAACAACCTATGGGAGAGAAGGTATGCGTATAATGACAATGGGAGTAGAGTAAAACTAAAATTGCCTATTTCATACTAATATTATTAAAACATTTTGATGGACCCCTACAGGGGTCAAGTCATGACAAGGCTTAGAGTATTACCAATGGAGGGGACAGTCAGGTGCCACTTTATTGACGGAGCCTGGTTTCATTACTCTAGTAAACCACTAACACCCATATGTGTGAAATAATCCACAGAAACAATTCATGAAATAATCGATGTGAGTCACACAATATCAGTTCATGATCAGAGGATTTCTACGTAGTATGCTGTCTTTTTAAAAATATATAGATATTACACCTCTTATTTTGTGACCGATGATTGAGAAGTGTGCCTGTGCCATTTTACTCAACAGTGTACAATGTGCCTAAAAACAGATTAATCTCTTAGGATATATGGCTACCACGTTCATCTGATCTCAAACCTCCAGATTATTTTCCCAGGGGAACAATGAAAGGCAAACATTTCTATGTCACAACTGTCTTAAGTCTTTGCTGACAAAGTAAAATGCTGTGGGGCTGTTCTTTCCGTGCACGGGTTTTCAACCACCACTGTTATAAAGACTGGTATCGGAGTGCTAGGAGCTACCCCTTCAAAACAAGCAAACCTGCGACTAAAACAAAGAAGTGATAAAACACACAATGAGAAATATGAAATTGTCTAAAAGAAAAGCTCACAGTGCATCTTTCATTTCTTATTGTGTTCTTAAAAACAAAAGCTGTGCTCTGGTTGGCATGGGCAACAAAGATAGTTTTGCACATCTGACCATTATTTTGTTAATATTCCATATTTTAAATATTGTGGTTTTCACACTGGCCCTAAACCACACACAATACACCAATCTGTTCTATGCAGCTCACATATCAGCTTTGCTGTGTAGATAGGGACAGTATGAGTCGAGTCATCTTATAATCATTAAATGTGGGGTAATCTGGACATGTGTGTGAGGGAAGCCCCTCGTATGCCACAGTCAGCTAAATGTACATGCCATACTGTGTTGGACTGGGGTGCCTAAGGCCCACATGTGAAATTCCTTCTGGGGGCCCTTTATACAGCTACTTGCAAATATCACTTAAACTTACTTACACTTGTTGTTCACAAATTCCTAAAATGTTGCCAACATAAATTTATTTTGCCCTTATCTCTTACTGTTTCTGTCCTAGGGCTCTGTCAGTAGCCTGCTGTCTGAGTCTTGCCTTGAGCTAAGACCCTCTTAGATCTGTGAGATGGGGATATGTGCTCCCAGAGCAGCAGCAAGACTCTGCAAGATGATCGGTGATTAGGGCCACTGCAGTGTAATTGAGAAGATGGGGCCCAATATGTCTACAGTGTATAAAAATAAATAATCTACTCAATATATTAGACATACAAACATCCTGGAATGCTATACGACAAGTATCTGTAATACAGTAAGCGTACTGTGCCATGTCTTGGAGTTGGGGGCCCACCTGGCTCAGGGGCCATCAGGGAATTCCTTTATTCACCTGTGGGCCAGTCCGAGCCATATACCATAAAATGACAATAAAATAGAGTACTATATAGTTTGCTGCAGAGATTCATACTTTGTAGTGGGAAATATTTAAATTACCCCTAAAAAATTTAGTTCTGGTAATAAACCTAATAATAATTTCTATTCATTGAGACGACTGACTGCTAGGAAACATAATGTTTAAATGAATTTTTACTGTGTGATTTTTATAATCCTTTTCATTGAGAAAATTAAGCGTTCTATAGCCTGCTGTTTAAATACTATTAACCTTCTTGGCCTACTTCTATAACAAAAAAGACTAAACCTTTCAACTGTTGAATTCTACAATGATCACAGCTGAGATCTGATGTTCTGGATGAAAGGCAGCCACCTGGAAAGAAAATAGGATAGACATTGTATATAGCAGGTATTTGAGGGTTTCCCTCAAATGCTGGGAGAAGATATCTTTCTATAATTTGTATGCACTGAACGTAGCATATACAATAGGGCTATGTTCCTATAGGATTTATTGTTTGTTACAAAGCTAGTTTAAGGGTTTTTTGTTTTATGTTCTTTAAGTTTCTGCTTTAATAACAGATACCAGTATACATATTATATGTGCAGTGTTAACAGCAGCTGTATCCCTCCCCTGCCCATCTACGCAACTGTTTATGGTGTGCATTCGCACCACATTACATAGGTACTGTACATGTTCTTCAAAACATGAGCAGAAGTGAAGGACTGACTAAAGGTGCTGTTTGCACATAGTGGAGGGAATTTATTAAGATTTTCATACTATTTCATATGAAGATATTTTGTACACTTCTTACTCTCCAGCTTCGTAAAAATTCTGGTGTACCTTGTGAGGTCCCGTGCATCAGAGTTGAAATCTACATCAGTCGGTGAGGTTGTAGATTACAGCTTTAAGTCTGGTACAAGATATTCAATATTTCAAAAGTGGAGGACATGGAGGAAAAATTACAAAATGTGCAGAATGTGCCACTTTCACACAAGAAAACTGGTATGCACAATAATTTCCCCCAATGTGTTACTTCCCATCATTTTCTAAAAATCTCCAATCTCTAGTAAGAATCCTTTTTTTTTTGTGATGTTAAAAAATGTAAGTAAGTATTAGATATGCCGGATACCCTTGAAGGTGCTTTAACTTTACCAAACAAGCCATGTTTTTCTTTCAGGAGTCTAGGCAGCTTATTTAGTAAAAATATTGTGTCTAAAAGCATTATACAGCATTTATATGATATACAACCACTTTGGCATAACCATCATATTATTATTAATACGTTTTAGACAGTTTAGTCAATATAGATATGCAATATAGTATAAAACCTTTCGCCTTTTATGTCACATTTATCTTTGCCACTTTGTTTGTGTCCTTAATAGAGCACAAGAGGGATTCGGTGTGGGGGAGAAGATAGTTCTCATCACCTTTATCTCAGCAGTCATCCTGATGACCATTCTGGGTAACCTTCTAGTGATGGTGGCAGTATGCAGGGATAGACAACTGAGGTGAGTCTCAAGTGGGTAATACTTTTGGATGGGTATGCTTTTATTAACCATGTGAATATGTTATTATATGGTGACAGATTTGTGTTTAAAACTTCTTCCCCAGAAGCTTTGCTAGTTATAGACATTTGTTGGAACTTCTTGAACCTTCTATTACTTTCTTATGGCATATCATTAATAGGAATCATGTGTGTACAGCAGTGCAAGTCTGAGTAGCGTGGAATAGCAAGCATTTGACATGTGTAATGGGATTGCGCTTGAGACAGCCATATAAAAATCATTAACCCAAAACTGAAGGAAACAAGGCAATATATCTAACCAAAAGCAGCTTTCATCCCTGGTTATCTAGATATAGAACCATGATTGCAGCAGAGCGTTTGATAATGTGAACGATTTCTTATCGCTGTGATTCAGACAATAAGGCAGCCTGGACTCAGATCATCCGTACAGCAGGCGATTTGAGAAACCGACGGTCTATCCATTTCCTGAACCACAAAGCACCTTCTTCTCTAGAGAAATTCAACCACTAATTAGAGCTAAGAAATTCACTGTCATAGTCTTAGAGGCTCATTATATAAAGACCCGACCCTGTCTTTAGTTCCGATAAATGTATCATAGAAATTAGCCTTTGGCTGCATTTTTTACTCTGCTGGATTCTCAGCTTGACACTTGTCAGGATTATTGGATGCAACATAATGAAATTGTGATCCCTATACAGTTGGGGAGATGAACAAAAACTGAGATGTTTAATAATAGAGAAATCCTGGATGTTTTATGCAGTTTACTTGCTAAAACATTAAGAATTTTCTGTGCAGATTAAACCCATTACAGTCTTAAGTTTTTCTTCTTCACTAAGACTCGTGGGCTTGAACAATGTTAGGAGCAGTGGATATATATAACTGATGTGCAAGAAATAAGTAAAAATCTATATAAGAAATACCCATAGGAGGTAAACGGTCATTGTGTTTGTTGGAGAATCTTCATGACCCAGGTCAGAATGTCCATGGCATGATAATCCTACTGTTCTGAAAGTAAGTTTCCTATCAGTACATTTGTGAAGGACAATGGTTCTAAAGCAACAAGCTGCCATGGAAACCAGGAGTAATTGCCAGCTCTTACAGTATTAGGTCACTGTCATTTTTGATAGCCCAAAATACAGTGGTGACAAAAAAACTTCTACCCTGTACCTGAGCAATGTACTCAACTCCCCAAAAATTAAATCTAAAAAAATGCAAAATAAATCAGATTTGCACTGTTCTCTGCCCTTCTACATCAGCATCTAAAAACTTTTCTATATAACATTTTGCGTAATATTATGTAATTATTATTAATTTTAGGGCACCATTAATTCTATGATGCTGTACATATGGAAAGGGTTTACATACATAATAGAAAAATAAAATACAATAAACATTAGCTTAGCGACTAGCTGGTACAGAGTGAAAGAGGATTCTGCCCACGAAGGCTTACAATCTATAAGGGAAGAAATCACTCAGATGGTATTGTATTGGCAGCAGGGTTATTGTAGGTTGTAGGCTTTCCTGAAGAGATGGGTTTTAAAGATTGCTCTTGGAGGATACAGCTGTGGGGGACATCCTTATGTATTGGTGTTTTAGAATATGGGGGTGCACCGGAGAAGTCTTGCAGACAGCTGTGTGAAGAGGAGATGGGAGGAAAGCAAAGAAGAATGTCTTGTGAGGATAGAGATGTTGGGAGGTATTGGGAAATTCAGAAGTAAGAGAGCTATGGAGGGAACAGGCTGTGGATGGCAGGGTTAACATTTTAAACCGGATTAGATTAGAGGCCACAGGTAAGGATGTTGCAACTGTCTAGGCAGGAGATGATAGGAATGAACTAGGATTTTTGTAGACTCATGTTAGAGGAAAGAGCGGATTTTAGAAATGTTTTTAAGTTGAAGGCAAGTCAGTTGGAGGTGTTAAGGGCTTTGATCAGATGCTCAGATGCATAATTTGAAGCTCATGGTCCCAATGCAGAATCTATAATAGGACCCTTACCTATCTTGTGCCATTTAGAATACTTTGTGTGAGAGAAACCTTTGGGTCTAGGGCTTAGTAGCGACTGCTATCCCTGCACCCCCTTAAGCTATGCCCCTGGCTTGGATGTGTAGTCTGAAGGAAAGTGCGAAATGAAAGGTTATCCTGAGGCAACATATCCAACTAATGTAAAATGTACAGAACACTGTGGCACAGTGTGTTAACACAATTTTTTAAAAAGACTTTCCATTGGCTTTTGTAGTCTTCTGTGATAAGACATCATGCTGCAAAAGGTCAAATTAGTAATTCATGTCATTTTTATTGTATGTGGCTAGGAGAAAGAGACATTAACTCTTTGGCATAACAACTGAAAGAGAATTAGATGACTGACTTTTTAAAGGTATATGTAATAGTATAAGCCAACTATATTAGAATGAGTCCAGTGGGTGGGGAGACAATTGGCAGACATCCCTGTATGAAAATGCATACAGAGACAACTGTCAATCTCTGAGTGGACTTGTCCACTGTGTTCACGTGTCCAAGGTTAGCAGAGACTTTGTTATGCCACGAGGTAAGCATGTGAGGTCATTTCCCCTGCAGCCAGTCTGAATGTGGGAGTGACTGGTGATGGATAGCGCACCCTTTCACTTCATTGGGAGCGCCAGAGATAGTCAACTGCTTTATTTTGGCTGTCTCCGGCACTACCATTAAAGTGAATAAGAGTGCCGTCCACCACCAGTCATACCGACATTCAGCCTGGTTGTGGTCGGGCTGAATGTGCAGCAGGGGAAAAGGACCAACATGTTTTTGGAATCTGTGGGGGTCTCAGCAGTCAGACCCACATGGGTCAGGTATGTGTCCTCTATCCTATAAATAACCCCTTTAATAATTTCCAAGATGCTACACTAAATATTTCTCACTAATCCATACAGCTCTCCAGCTGTATAACATGCTGCCTGAAAATTGAGTAAGCAAGATAGGTTCCCTTTAAATGCATTGTTCGTTATCATTTTGCTGTTAATTTCCTATTCCAATGATGTGTGCAACAGGCAAAATGCAATTCTTAAGTAAATTGCTTTATGTAATTATTTCTTAATTAACTGTGAGCACAGGCTTCTGTCTCCTGCGCACAGCATACAACAGGCTCACAACTGTATCCACAATGTAGGTATATAAGGATCCTAGCATACTCTAGGAGGAACTCCACAATGATTGGAAATTTAAAAGAGACGTTACGGGGCAAGTTTTAAAGGGATATTCCCATAGACAAAATATTCCATAAGTGACTGAGAGTTGTGTCTTCTCTCTGGCACCTGTTCTATTTGATTCAGTTGACCCTAACCTATCTATCTGAAGAGCTCAGTTGATATGCTGGGTTCTGGGGACAAACTTCCTTCAAAAATGAATTTTACTGAATGAGCTATACTAGCACCAGTATGTGATGGTTCTTATATTTTGTGTACAGGAAAATCAAAACCAATTACTTCATCGTGTCACTCGCATTTGCTGACTTGCTGGTATCAGTACTGGTGATGCCTTTTGGAGCCATAGAGTTAGTACAAGACAAGTGGATATATGGGGAAATGTTCTGTTTGGTCCGAACATCACTCGATGTCCTTCTGACAACAGCTTCCATCCTCCACCTCTGCTGTATTTCGCTGGACAGGTATGTGATGGATGCAAAAAGTCCACAATTAACCTATAACCTTAACAAAAGATATGCAAACATATGATGATACGAAGTGTCTTCTATGCATTACATATTGGAACTGGAGTTTTGATGTTGTAAAGGTTTGTTCTTCGTAGTTTTTTGACATTCAAGCTACATGAAATTCTTTAAGATGCTAATTTTAAAAAGTCTGTTCTGTCACTATGGTAACGTGCATTTCTTCCCTATATGTGTTCAACTGTAGAGAAAAAGTGTGAAACATTTTTGGATCTCATTGTCATAGATACAAGTGAATCTCATAGTGCCTTTTGACTAACTGTAAAATAAGAGATGAACTGCTCCTTGTTTATTACAATTGCTATAAAGACCAAACACAATAAAATGATGTAGAAGTTATCCAAAGATTGTGCTGACTCCTTTCTTATCATAGCTATGGTAGAACAGGTCATTTCCATATCACAATAATTCTTTAAACTATTAGCGAAGTGTTCGATTCACACGGAAATCCTGCAAACAGTGCTGTACCTTGTGACCTCCTCCAAGTCTGTGCAAGTCTTGTGGTCCCGTGGGGCAGCACATCTGCCTCTAAAGTTTCTAAAGCTAGATTCACATCTTCTCCATTATAGTCTCCATTATAGTGTCCACCTGAAAAAATCAGCAGAGGAAAAAGTCCTGCATGGGGGACTTTTTTTCTTCCACCGGTTTCAGTTTTAAAACAATGGACACCTGACGGACCCCTTTATAGTCAATGAGTTCATCGGACTCCGTGTCTTTCCACTACTTTAGTTGTCTGCGCCTCCGTTTTTCTGGTCGCTTGATCGACTAAAACAATGGAGATGTAACAGTAGTGTGAACCTAGTGTAAGATGTTCTACGTGTTTTGATCATCTCAACCCAAACTGCTTTATTTTGTTTTATGACCTGTCCATTAATACAGTTCACATTATAATTACTGTTTGACCTCTGCATCCTTACCCGTTGAACTAACATTGTTTATGAAAGGGATTGTCTGGTTTTAGACAAATTTTGAGATACAATATTGTTTGTATAATGAAAAGTTTAGACAATTTTCCAATATAATTTCTGCATCAATTCCTCACAGTTTTCAAGATCTCTGCTTGCTGTCATTCATTCTGCTTACTTCCAGTGGATCAGTCCATGACCAAGTGATATACAGTCCATGGTTATGTGATGTAGTCACAGCACAGTAAATGGACATCTGTCGATTAGTAACAAGCTGCGCACCTGTGTGTCCATCACATGACCATGGACTGAATATCACATGACCATGGACTGATTTTTATCCACTGGAAGTAAGCAGAATGAATGACAGCAAGCAGAGATCTAGAAAACTGTCATTGTTCCTTGTATGCCAGTTTTCTGGTGTGCAAGCATGAAAAAGTCACAATTTTGGGGCATTTTTTCTGGCCTCTTTAACTGCTGTATCTAATTTTCATTTTTTAAATTTACGAGATTTGCTCCCCAACTTTCAAAAGTCCCTTTTTTATTTTTCCATTCACCAACCCTATGTAAGGGCTGTTTTTTTTTGTTTTTTTTAAATTAGAATTAAACAAAAACTGCATTTGTGCCATTTTCTTATGGGTTTTATTTTTATGTTGCTCACTATGCAACCAAACTGACATTTTTTGTTTACTGCGATACCAAATTTATACTGATAACCGTAACTTTTTTTTTTTTTTTTATATATTTTTGACATGTGTGTGACTGCCGCCACCTAAAGAGATAAGCTGTGTCATTGAGAGCTGAGCTGCGGTAATGGCAGTGATCAACAAACTGCAGGTTTAAAATTTGCAGCACGGGTGACGGTCGCTTCACACTAGCTTTGCCTTTGCCTGTCTTGGAATGGCCCAAGCACATCATTACAGGTTCACCATAGTCTTCTCCAGAGTATCTTTGTAAGATCTCCTTTGTTGAATATATTTGTCTATTGATTTGCTTCTTATAACACATGTATCGCTTTAATTTATTACCTATTTGCCAGGATGTGAAGGAAGACGGAAACCTGCAGAGAAGTGATTGCTCTTTGTGGAGATGAGGCATTTGTGTTTGTGTTGTTTGCTATACATAAGTAGCTTATTTATAGCTTAAAGTAACATAGATGTTTGCCTAGAACTCATTATACTGTATTGCTGTGTTTCCTGGCTGGTCTTTCGTAGGGCTTGGGAACAGATTGCCATGCTAAACACTACCATATTATTTGCATATAATATCTGCATATTGGAGGCTCCAAACACTCTTCTCTGTTTTCTGATGCTACAGTAAACCTGTGACATTGCACTTATGTAGTTTAATCATTTGTGGCATGACGCCAGCCCACAGCTGCATACTGCTAGTAATAAATAGATCCCAAAAATGTCCTTTATTTATTTTTATTTCCATCATCTCAATTATACATGCAGTGTAAACATACATAATTTTTTTGTTTCCCGGGAAACTAAAAATAGATGAAAAGTTCTTGTTTACTGCACAACATGCCTATAAAGGCAGATATTTATTTTACACCCTGGGGGGAAACTGTCTTGATCAAACCATTAATTACTTTTCTCTCTGCTACTGTACATGGAAACACAAATGGTACAGCGATGGAGAACATGATGGGATTGCCACTAAATAAGCACTGCGGAATGTTATTACAGTTCTCGTAGGGAGAATGGCAGAGCCCAGATTTGTAACAATGACTTATGAATTGTTATAATTGAAATCTGCTGTATTGTACAGGGTATGCCACAGATGATATTTATCTTGCACAATGCATCAGTCCTTTAGAGCCAGCTGTCAGCATAGACGAAGCTCTTGTAATACTGACCCTGCTCTGTTTTTCTCTGTGATCTGTCCATGCCATGTTTTCTAAATGTACACAATGAAAGGGTGAAAGGAATTTTTACTGGGTAATATAGAGTGAAGGCAAATATACAGAAGAAGTGCACAATAAATGGTTCCCACATATGCAGATCCTGTAATGCAAAACAGTTGTAACACAAAAATAAAGATGAAACGCAAACAAAAAACAGGTAATGTGCCTATAACGCTAGGTTCACACTTGCATCTGTCTTTCTGCTCCTCTGATCCATTGGAGGACCACAAGAACGGAAAAACTGATCCATTCTATTATGGGCACAAATGGAGCCCGAGGGATCCCATTGACTAGAATGGGGTCCATCAGATGTCCATCCTTTTTTTAGATAAAATTGCCAGACAAAAAAAAAAAATCGGATTTGCAGGACTTTTTTGTCTGCCAGTTTTTGACAGTTCTGCAATAAAGACTTCAGCACAGATGTGAGCCCTTGGTACAATGGTTTATCCATGTAGGCACTCGTATATCTTCTGTATATTGTGGTGTCAACCATTCATGTATTTATGAAAATAAATGACAAAAGGTAAATCACATTGGTATAAGCCCAATATTAAACTTAGGCTAGTCCAGTAAAGGGAGTCCTGTATGTACAGGGAATGTTGTTAGGATAGGTTCATGCTACCATTGTGGGGAATTTTGATGATCTAACATGTATGTCAGACAGATGGATACAAACGGAAGACTTCATTTTTTACCTGACTTCACCGAATGCAGTATTAAAATGTAAAGAAAAGGTTTCTGCTTTTGACTTTCCATTATTTTAAATGGCCAAAATGTACTTCATGCTGAGCATTTTTTGGTCTAAAAATATTGAAAGAAGGGTTTTGATTTGATTTTAAAGGGGTTGTCCAATTTCAGCAAATAAATGTTATTGTTTGCACAATGAAACGTTATACATTTTTCTTATATATTTCTGTATCACTTCCTTACAATTTTCAAGTTCTCTGCTTTCTGGTATTCATTGTTACTTCCAGTGGATAAAAATCAGTCCATGTTCTTATTTTTTTGGATCTCTCAGCAACATTTGATACCATAGACCACCAACTCTTCCTCAGTATGCTCCGCTCTTATAGGTCTCACAGACACTGCTCTCTCTTGGTTCCTCTTCTATCTCTCAGACCACACTTTTAGCATTTGTGGTCTCTGCCACTTCTCCTCTTCTCCTTGCTGTTGGGGCCCATCAGAGCTCAGTCCTAGGTCCTTCCTGTTCTCACTCTACACATTTCTATTGGACAAACCATCAGCAGATTTGGCTTTCAGTACCTTCTTTACGCTGATGACACCCAACTATATACCTTCTCCTGTGATATCACCCCTGCATAACTACAGAACACCAGTGACTCTGCTGCCTCTAATATCATGTTCTCTCTCTATCTGAAACTGAATCTTTGAAAGACTGAACTACTGTTACTTTCCACCATCTAGTAACTGACCTAACCCCGATATTTGCATTTCAGTCTGTGGTCTTTCCATAACACCTTAGGGTTATGTTTGACTCAAACTTTTCCTTCACCCCTATATTCAATCACTCACATGCTCATGCCACCTGCACGCAAAACATCTCCAGAATCTGCCTTTTGCTACATGTGAGGGCATCAATGAGGACATTATACTACATGTGGTGACCATTATATTACATGTGAGGGCCAATCTACCAAGTGTGTGTGGCCATTATATTAAAGATGAGGGGACCATTCTAGTACATGTAGGAGCACTAAGTGGGTTTTTACATAACTGTTAACAGAGTCTCTTAACATAGCCTTATTTTGTAAATATTTAGAAATTGCTACTTGGTTGTGACTTTTTCTTGCTAGGGAGTACTTTGCTTCAAAAGGTTGAGAAACACTGCTCCATACCAGTAAATTGCCAAAACGTCTGCTTTCATAGAGGTGGTCACGTTTGGTTATGATCAATTAATCAAGGGCATTTTATTAGTAGATCCAGGCTGCTACTTACCATCGTAATTCCTATGAAAGCAGTAAGGGTAACTTTTTTGCAGGTGGAATCTGCCACAAAACGGGAGGCTTCTTTTCTGCCTCCTATTCATTTCAATGGACTTTGCAACGTGTAATCTGAACATAGATCATGAAAAAATCAGGTAGATGAAAACATCTGCATGAGTCCCATTGAAATCAATGGCACAGTGTATGGGCTTGTCTGAAATGAAGAGAAAATGAGGGTGGGAGATCACTTCAAACAATTATATCTCAGGCATTATAAAACATAGAAAGTTGCTTTTGGTGTCGTATAAAAGAGGAGATTCAACAACAAAGATCTTGCTTAATGACAAAAAATGGGATATCTTGGCAATGGAGGCACCGATCTTTCTGCAGGGTTGGGTTGATATGCTGGGTTCTGGTTATAGACTTCCTATTTTTGAAAGCATTCTTACGTTGCAGCATTTTTTCCATAACTTCTTAAAACTTTTGGACAGTAATGTATATCCAAGTTTACATTATCAATATAGTTTATACTTAAAGTATCCCTTATACCATTATTGTATCAATGTTGTGTAGTATAGTAAAAAAAAAAAAAAAAGTTGTGCATTGTAAGGTTTTTGAACTGAACAGTTTTTCCCTTCTAAAAAAAATTTTTTTCGCAGCATCGCTATCAGACATAATTTTTTTTTTTTTTAAAGTCTCATATGACTAAAGATATTAGCTGAGATCACTATTTGGTTACTTAATTAATGTGGATCATGGCAGTTACTTGTTTTCAGATATTTAGTATTTGACAGCCCAGAAATTAATGTGGTAGTTCGGCAAATGTGTTTTGTAAAGTCTGACAAATATTCTAGTGCATGAATGAGATACTAAAGGAATTTGCAGAAAATAGCAGCTGGTGATGGGAAATCCTAAGAATATGCAACATGTCAATAGTTTCAATTTAAAGGTTTTTCCAACAGTTTTAAAAACAGACTTAATTTACCTTTCCAAATGAACCTTTTTTGCAACTCCACTGGTCTGGTCCCTTGGGCTTTTAGCCCCATTGGTCCTAATTGATGATGTCATGTGACTGTTCAGGTTTCAGCGATCACATTGCATCAATGCACAAGTGACCACTGAGACCAGTCATTGGCTGAGCAGTCATATGAGCCATCAACATGACGCTGTGACTTTCTGTCCAGTGCGACCAGTGGAGCCGCAACAGAGGGGAGTTTGGAACAGTGAACTATGTTCATTTCTTCTTTTGCCCCATAATCTGCTGCATAACGTTTTTTAAAAACTATTGAAAACCTCCTTTAGGCTTCATGTAACTGGTTGCAGCAAAAAGCACTGCAGGAAAAAAGTGGCAGCAAAGCATCATGGTTTTTCCGGCAGTGCTTTCTGCTTCCATTATATCTTTAGGGAACCCGCCGTCGTTACCGTAGGAATAATTGATATGCTGCGATTTCCAAAACCACAACGGTTATGGAAATTGCAGCATTTCCGCTGCACGTATTTTCCTGCAATGTATGGATGGGATTCACTACAGTCACTTTGCAGGGACTGTAAAACGCTGAGTTTTTTTTCTGCGACTTTTGTACCGCAGTTAAACCGCGGTGTTTATGCCACATGGGGCCCCGACCTTAACTGGGTCTTCTGGGACTTTAATATTGATGATAAAGTAGTGTGGCTAGGCCATCAATGTCTGATTGGTGGGGTCTGACTCTTGGCAACCTCACTGATCAGATGACTAAAGGTATCATAAGGCACCAAAAGAAAACACCACAGCGACATACAGACTGGGTCACCTTTCATTGCTATTATGATCCAATTCTTATGCTCACATTCCCATTTTAGATGCTTTCAGTCATGGATAGGGATCTGCACAAGCACTCTGACAGGTGTGCAGAAAACTGCAATGCTTTGTTAGTTCTGACCCCCTTCTTTCATAAACAGCATTAACTATTCATCAATTGCTATAGTAGTTTGTCTGTGGTATTAGGCCAGAGGGACCAACCTTCACTGACCCTACATTGTTACACTTTTGGTAGATACTGGTAGATGTGCAACAACCCAGTGGACACTGCTTAAATTGTTTTATTTTATTTGTATTGTCTTTGTGCCACTGAGAATGTATATTGTTTTTATATGTGTTTTAGCCCTGTAATTGAATCTTTGCATCTTCCCTTTATGGGTCATTCCACTGTGTTTGGCTACCCCTCTGTTTTAGGGAATTTGGAATAGCCCTGGTCAATCACTGGCCACTGGGTTGGGGGATGGAGACTGCAAATCCCCAGAGGACCTTTAGTGAGTTAGTAGTGCGCTATCAACTGAGACAGACCTACTGTGTGCCTTCTGCAGCTCCTGAGGGAGAAGAAGTTATCTATAGCCCTGAAGCAGCCATATATAGCCTGTGACAAGGAAGAATTGCTGTCAGCTTCATAGAGGAGAAAGTGCCTACTGTTAGAGGAAGTCGTGGGTCATAGAACCCATCATCTAGGACCCTTGTATCTTCAGATATCTGGACCCCTGGGACTTCATAGAACTCAGCCTCCATAGCCATATTGGGAGAGGCAGAGTATTGTTTGTTAATTTGGAGTGGAGAAAGGCACCATATACCACAATCTTATATTGGGCATCCCTCATCCCAAGTCTGGGGATAGCCAGTAGAGTGGAAACCACAACCTACCTGTGATATTACCACCACAACTGTTAATCCCATCCTCCAGTTCCCTCCATTGAAGCGGTTATCTATTTCCATGCAATAATCCAAATAATATTATCATACAAAGCCCACATTTTCTTTATTTTCATGCCTCAAATGAACATTTAAGTATCTTGCTCTTACCTACATATGCAAACTCAGAGAAGTAGCACAATATTATATGGTTGTAAGTGATTCTGCCATTGTGAGTGCTGTACCTTGTCTCTGCGCACTTACTGATCCAGATCTGTTTAATTGCACTAATTTATGTCTGGAATGAAGTTACTTTAAATAATATTATCTTAAATTGTATTACGCTGCTGTTTTGGTTTGCAGACATTATGGACAATGTGTTCATGGTAAATTATATTATTAAGTTGTCTTTCAAATTATAATCAGCATAAATAGATTTTAAAAAGAATGTATCTCGCCAAATGTACCAGGGCATGCTGCTGGTGTAGAAAAACATGCAGAATACTGCACTGGCTAATCTGTCTTCTTTCATTCAACTAGGGTTTGGGTCTACTAATCTGTTTCTATATTAAGTTACTGTGGTCTGTGATTTAGAGTACGTGCCTGAACTAAGTAAAGGAGACTGTCCTTACAACACTTTGTACTCCCTAGGTCCTCATGACTGCTCTTCATTTTCTGTACTCTAGCATAACACCATATCAGGGGTATTGTATGGATTCAGATTACTAACCATGTCAATGTTTAGAGATAATACCTGGAATCCTATGATGCTGCCCAATGGTTACACAATTATGTAGTTAGTGGGTTGGAAAAAGAGTTTGGTCTATCAAGTTCAATTGTGTTATACTTAGAAAACCAAGCTGATCCAGACAAAGGCATTAATCTCACTGCTATTGGTAGAGACCCAGTTCAACATTAACTGAAAAACAATCCTTCCTGACCTCTGCTGGCAATCGGAAGAATAATCAACATGAGTGGTAATCCACAAGTGAAAAAACAGTCGCAGAAATAAGACAAAGAAATGGAAATACACAGAAAAAATTGAGTTTGCAAATCCAAAATATACTTTATTACAAATAATGATCCCTCCCAAAAAAAATTACGTTTTGTTCAAAATTTAAAGACACTTAGAATAAATATCATCCCTAGTCTGTGTAAAGACTCACAAATAGGGAAAATTCCCACATAGATTCTGATCAAACATCAGATCGCACCAACTTTAATTCAATAAATAACACCATATAAATATCCAATAAAATAATACTGACTCTGAACCAATAATGCAATATCAAACAACGGTATGTGAACAAGAGCATGCAAAGAGTACGAATACCCCTAAAATAAACTCAGGTTAGTGTGATGATCTGTCAGGGGTAATGCACCTACCCAGAACACCCATGTAATGTACCCAAAATTTGTGTAATAAAAAACCCCAGGTGGATACAGAGAGAAGCTAGAACAAGGACATTCAAGTATATCTGTGTGCTAAAAAGGTCTGGGGTGGGCTTTATACAACGGTGACAACAGACCGTGTACATACTGGAATTGTATTCATGGCACAAAGACACATGTCACTTCTGGCACATATTACTACCATAGTTGTTACAGACACTGGCAAAGTATAAACTATAACCTCAAAGTCAAGTAAGCCACAGGTGCTAAAGACACAGTCAGCACATGCGCAAACCACAGCATGGATCCACAATACAACCAGGTATGGTTCATGCGTGGAAAAAATATATGAGAAGTGCAAGTACTAGGGTGCTTCAATGATATTGAGAATGCCAATAAAAGGTATAAGGAATACATGCACAGAAATATTAATGGCACAAGGCGCGATATGCATACAAATAAAACAAGTGCCAGAGATCAGTCAAGATAATAACAAATAGAGAGTGATTCACCAATGAATATTCTTACCCTAATTATAAAATAATAAATTCTAAACATAAAACCCACATTTCTAAAACTCCTATATCAAGTAAATATCAAATAAAATAAAATAAAAACTAATTATTCTATCTTATAAATACAAAGATGCATATAGCACAAGCTGATTATATAAAAATAAGACAAGTGCCAAAAACATACCAAACTTTAAAATAGCGATGTATGCACAAAAATATATGTGCAGAACACTAATAATTCATTACAACTATTTCTACGATGGTTATCAGTTAATAAATTGAAAATACAAAGTATATATCTCCATGGTGTACCTGTCTATCATCCCTGGACTGGATCAATAAGACTACCCTAAGGGAGTTCATTTCTGCATCTCCATAAAAACTTTAATTTTCCTCCCCCCCTAAGGTGTAATAATTGGTCAAGGTATATATTGAACATTACATAAAATTTTTTTTATCAGATATTGTCACAAGACCTGACCCCATAAAATCCCCAATGCAAAACAAAGAAAGTCCAGCTTTCATATCAATAATTAGGTGCAAGGAAGTGAACAATCCACAGTGAGTAGGAGCAAAAGGGAGGTACACCCACATCACTGGATCTCCCATGGGAAGCAAGAATATCTTTGGGATTAAATAACGTCCCAAAGTAAAGATGGCCATACTGTTCAACAGAACCTGAACTTTTTATCAAAATAGAAAACTTTTTTGCAGAGCTCTCTTATTGAGGTGGAAATCTTCTAAGATGGCTGAGGGTCCAACCTGCTGGCAATTGAATGTTCCCCTGGATCAATATTTTACATTAATATCAGTAGACCTGGTTTGGGACAGGATTTGTGTCTGTAATACGAATGCTAAAATGTGTCCACTTTATGGCTGACTGTCAGCTCTAGCAGTTCATATGTCGCTAACCACTTAGAAGTTGACCTTCTGAACCAGACTAAAAGTCTGTTCACCTTTTAAACATATTAAAACACTGAAGTGTTACTAGTAGGTATTACTAGTGTAGGCTATGCGCATAACTACACCAGTAATTGATAGAATCTAGAGCAGTGGTTCTCAACCTTTGGTACGTGTACCCCAGGGGGTATGCCAAGCAGTTTCGTGGTATGTGCCATGGCTGAGAGCTACTGCTCTAGAAGTGGCAGATTTAGTGAGTGCTCTGGTTGCAGGTTCTGGGGGGGCTAGTACTGTCCAAACCACCCACCATCTTTAAATACTGAGGCACAGTGGCTTCCAAGCAGAGACAGGCATCAGAAAATGTCGGGTCAGTGTTAAGGTGGGGTATTTAAACCTTGCTGAAGTTCAGTAATGTGCCTGTGATTGTCTTGTGCAGCTGGGCTCTTTACTCTACTAGAGAAGACTTGTTTACAGTTGATCTTCTGGTTCCGAATTCTGGCTTGTTCTCCTGGTTAACCTCCTTGGCTTTTGATTTGAATTTGGTTGTGACTTCTTGGATTTTACTTCAGCTTGGACTTTAATCTGATACTTATTTTGGCAACTCCTTACATTCTTGGTATGACCTCAACTTGTTTATTATTCCCTTAGTTCTCCTAAAGATAGTGATTTCTATTTTTATATCTGCAAGTGCACCTGTTGTCTTATATTTGTTTTGGCTTTTTGAACTGGGTCCCAAGCGGCCAAGTATACCCTGCCTTGCAGAGTGCGCTGGTGAAAACATCAGGAAATGCTTTAGACTCCACATTCCAAGATAGCGTTGGATAATAGGTAGCAGTTTACTTGTGGAATTTAGACCTAATTTATTCCTAGGACATTTTAGGGAATAGCTCTACCTGGGAGTTGCAACAGTCTGCTAGACATGCCTCTATGTCACACCCTAAGACTTTGCCCAATTGACAGACTTTGAGAGCAAGGCCATCACTGGAATAAGCAAACTAGAATGGTCATTTCAATGATTTGCTAGGCTGTTCTGACCTAGCTGTTAGGAGGTGTTGGAAGCAGTGGTTATGTATGGGCAATGTGCAAGAAAAGCACATGTGGCTCCCACATTTTCCTTGTCCACCATCTAGACATAGGTGGCACCTTCAATATGCACCCCAGTCTCTGTCCAAACCATTTCCAGGTGCTTAGCAAAAGCAAATTTGGTGTCACACCGCCCATTAAGTGTCCTGCCTTGACAGCCACCCACTGTTACTTTCATTTGCAGTGTTGTCATGAACAAGTAACCCGCACTGCTACGAACTGGAACTGTATCGTCTTTAGTGACAAATCCAGGTACTGTATGGAATCTGATGATGGTTGGGTTTGGTTATGGAGGCCATGTGGTGAGCAATTCAGTCCTGCCTGTCGTGGAGTGACACACTGGCTCAACTGCTGGTGTGATAATCTGGGAAGCCATCACATATGACAGTTGATTACTCCTAGTAGTGTTATGAAGGACACTAACATCTCAACGGTATGTGCAGGACATTGTGCAGGCACATGTGTTGCCTCTCATGGCAAGGTTTCCAATTGGCCTTTTTCAACAGGATAAAGCACACCCACACCACAAGGGTTTCCTAGGAATGTCTCTGCCTGATTGCAACACTTTCTTGACCTGCCCGGTCGCCAGAGTTATTTATCAAGCATTTATGGGACCAGCTGGGATGCCAGCTTTGATAACCTATGAGTGTGCAAGAACTACAGGCCCAACTGCAATATCTGTGGGCAAATGTGCAGCAGGATACCATACAGAACTTGAATGTCTCCATGCTCAAACATATTTCATCTTGTATTCAGGCTAGAGGCACCCAACAGGGTACTAGAGCCTCCTTTCAATTGTACAGTTTGGCTACATTCCAGCCACAATGTGTGAAAACAGTATAAGGGCCGGTTCACATCTGCGTTTGGCTTCCATTCGGGGAGTCCGCTTGGGGACCCCCTGAACGGAAACCTATACGCATAGAGAAGCGGTTTACCTAAGGAAACCTGCGGACCCTAACAAAAATAAAAAACCTTATCACCTCTCAGTATTTACATCTATGTTTTGGCCAAGGCATATTCCTCCATCTTCAAGAATCAGTCTTTAGTTCTATAGTAAGTTAACTCTTAATGCGTTGCATGAAGTTTCAGAGATAGTCAACCAAATTTAGTATTTCTTACTGTTAATTGTTAATATACTGTAAGAAGAAGACTAAATATTCTGATGGATAGTTCAGTTGACTAATGTGAAAAGCAGAATAATATTAGACAAAACAAGAAGGGTTTTAGAAAGTTCTTATATATAGACCACCAAGTTGAAACTAAATAGTTAAGACACCCAGTAATTTTCATAGGGTGGAATAAAGGTTTCTCGTTCTGTTTCACTATGGCAGCATACGTCCATTTGTTTACTTGTCACAGAGATAATTCTTTACAGTGAGAAAAGACAACACAACTTTATCCCTGAAACAAATGGATTAATGTTTAATTTCACAGTTCTTCTGTACAGTGGTACTCTTGGTCATCTACTGCTCAGCGGACTGCAAAACAGCCCCATTCAATTGATCGCCGAAGACTGGGAGCATTGCTGTGCTAGAAAATTCTTCAAAGGAGCCATAGATTTTCATTCTAACGTAACCATGTTTAAATTTGTAGACCGTTAGAAATGAAACATTTTTGCAAATATAAGGAATTCATAATTCTCCAAAGTTTTAAAGATTTTCTCTAACCATCTTAGTGACAACAATCTTTTGTTTTGATGGTTGCCAATGGATAAGACCATGAATGTAGTAACCTGGTCTATGGTCTGGCTCTTTTCAGAAACCCAACCATGAATTCCTTATTGTGGTTGTGTTATCTTCTCATGCATGTAGTATCCCTGCCCGATAATCAGGCCACAATATGGAAATCACGGCTGGGTTTCTAACAAGGACCAGACCATCGAAAGTTCTTGCATTAATTGTCCTATCCATTGGCAACTGATTAAGACAAAAGGCTAATATGGTTAGAGAAAATCTTTAAAACTCAGCAAATTTTTAAATTTATATTTGCAAAAATGTTTAGCTTTTAATTTGTCTACAAATGTAAATATGGTTCTGTTCATGGGAAATCCTTTTGAACTAACTCCCCTTTATTCTTAGGATCATGGGGATCCCTGCAGACAGAGCCCAACAGCTGCTGAACTTTCCCATCATGCAACTAAGGCATCTTTCCGATCTCAAAAACCAAAGTTATAAACTTTATTATTAGATCGTGTACAGATGTGTATGTTAATAAAATTGTTTATGACAACTGCACTTAAATATGTAAACATGCATTTGTATTAATACTCACCTGTTTCCCAGTCGCGAATGCAGTGTCTCTTTGCCAGACATGCCATTGACCCACCACGGGGCCACTATGGAAATCCAATGCTGTACTATGGGCTAAATTTCTGCAAATTGCAGCACTGTACTCATAACATTATGAATTCATAATTAATTATTATTAGTACATTCTAACTGTGCTTTGACCTCAAAGGAGAGAGATACACATCACTCCACTTAGTAAAGAGTGCTGAAGGAGGGATCCATCCCTTCTTCACTATAGTAAATAATCTTGGCACACCAGGGGTTGGGAGATGCAAACTTGAAATACTTTATTATACAATATATATAATATATAATATATATATAATATGTGTGTGTGTGTATACAGTGCCACATTTCAACCTTTTGCCACATTTCAGGCCTCAAACATAAGGATATAAAATTTTAATTTTTTTTTGGTAAAGAATCAACAAGTGGGACACAGTTGTGAATTGGAACGAAATTTATTGGTTATTTTAAACTTTTGTAAAAAATAAAAAACTAAAAAGTGGGGCGTACAATATTATTCGGCCCCTTTACTTTCAGTGCAGCAAACTCACTCCAGAAGTTCAGTGAGGATCTCTGAATGATCCAATGTTGTCCTAAATGACTGATGATGATAAATATAATCCACCTGTGTGTAATCAAGTCTGTGTATAAATGCACCTGCTCTGTGATAGTCTCAGGGTTCTGTTTAAAGCACAGAGAGCATCATGAAGACCAAGGAACACACCAAGCAGGTCCGTGATACTGTTGTGGAGAAGTTTAAAGCCAGATTTGGATACAAAAAGATTTCCCAAACTTTAAACATCCCAAGGAGCACTGTGCAAGCGATCATATTGAAATGGAAGGAGTATCAGACCACTGCAAATCTACCAAGACCCGGCCATCCCTCTAAACTGTCACCTCAAACAAGGAGAAGACTGATCAGAGATGCAGCCAAGAGGCCCATGATCACTCTGGATGAACTGCAGAGATCTACAGCTGAGGTGGGAGAGTCTGTACATAGGACAACAATCAGTCGTACACTGCACAAATCTGGCCTTTATGGAAGAGTGGCAAGAAGAAAGCCATTTCTCAAAGATATCCATAAAAAGTCTCGTTTAAGCTTTGCCACAAGCCACCTGGGAGACACACCAAACATGTGGAAGAAGGTGCTCTGGTCAGATGAAACCAAAATCGAACTTTTTGGCCACAATGCAAAACGATATGTTTGGCGTAAAAGCAACAACACAAGCTCATCACCCTGAACACGCCATCTCCACTGTCAAACATGGTGGTGGCAGCATCATGGTTTGGGCCCGCTTTTCTTCTGCAGGGACAGGGAAGATGGTTAAAATTGATGGGAAGATGGATGGAGCCAAATACAGGACCATTCTGGAAGAAAACCTGTTGAAGTCTGCAAAAGACCTGAGACTGGGACGGAGATTTATCTTCCAACAAGACAATGATCCCAAACATAAAGCAAAATCTACAATGGAATGGTTCACAAATAAACGTATCCAGGTGTTAGAATGGCCAAGTCACAGTCCAGACCTGAATCCAATCGAGAATCTGTGGAAAGAGCTGAAAACTGCTGTTCACAAACGCTCTCCATCCAACCACACTGAGCTCGAGCTGTTTTTCAAGGAAGAATGGGCAAGAATTTCAGTCTCTCGATGTGCAAAACTGATAGAGACATACCCTAAGTGACTTGCAGATGTAATCACAGCAAAAGGTGGCACTACAAAGTTTACTATAAGGGGGCCGAATAATTTGGCAAGCCCCACTTTTCAGTTTTTTATTTTTTAAAAAAGTTTAAAATATCCAATAAATTTCGCTCCACTTCACGATTGTGTCCGACTTGTTGTTGATTCTTCACCAAAAATTTAAATTTTATATCCTTATGTTTGAAGCCTGAAATGTGGCAAAAGGTTGAAAAGTTCAAGGGGGCTGAATACTTTTGCAAGGCACTGTGTGTGTGTGTGTGTGTGTGTGTGTATATATATATATAATGTTTTGGTTGACTCAATGCAACCTTCATCATATATGGATCGTAGGAGAAGTATAAGGATAATGTAGAATGGTGAGCAGGCCATATAGGATTGCATACTATAATAAACTAGTGCATCTCACAACCCCTGGTTTATTTTGACCTTACATCCAGAAAGAAATGGCCAGGTTCAATGGTGAAGGCTAAATTTTGAGCAGAAAAGGTTAATGGATATGTGCATGGTACCCGCAGACTAATAAGCACTTGTCAATAATCAGTCCGAGCTCCATAATATTGATGGACATATTATCGACCATTGGCTACAATTATAACCATTGTATCAATAAAACAACCTCCACCCTCCAAGTGGCAAGCAAAGTGCCTTAGTAATATGAAACTAGCAGTATCCCCACATCCAAGAAGACCATATTTTCATCAAAAAATATTACCCCTTAATAAAGCTAATCATAACATTCTATCAACAATGTCCTTGTACCAGAGACGATCTCAGAATCATAAAGGGGCCTTCATAATGCCTGGTAGGCTATGAGTGCCTCCATAACTGGCAGCAATATTATTAGCAGTTTAACATAGTCACAGAGGTATAACTTGAAGCCCCAATACAAAATATGGAATGTGGTTCCCGCTTATGTGTTGTCTATGAAACTAGTGTCTTATGTTATAGAGAGGCCTTTGGGCCCCCTCAGATTCCTGGGGCAGTTGCTAATTCTGCACTCCCTATAGCTACGTCTCTGAACAGCCAGTGCTCCCTCAAATCCGGCATCTGGCTATCATAGTATACAACTATATGCAAGCCAGCCAGCTTTACTTGCTTCCTCCAAAGTAGCTGTATCTTTCCTGTTTTCTGCCCATACTACTTTTCTGTTTGCCCAGGTGGTAGATCCTAACTGCAAAGGGTGCAGTTATGTTGCCCAGTGAAAGGAGCAAAGGAGTCACATGTCTCTATAACCCCCTTATGAATATACCACCGGGCAGTTGTTCCTCCACTTTGAAAATTCAACTATATCCTCTAGCCAGCACTTTACACCATGAAATATAAATTTTTTGGCTTGTGCTATCATGAACTTGAAATATTACCACACTATACAGAAGAGTAAAAACACTAAAGTTGCTTTTGCTATATCTGTAATGTAAACTTTTCTTGGTGGCTTGAATAACTTGGAAGAGAAATTAGTTTATACGCTTCTGCCGGCTAGAGAGAATATTAATGAACAGGTTTTCTGCACAGCAATGTATAATATGCAGCCTGTATATAAAGAGATGATAATTCTTATTCCTGTCATTCTGGACGCTAGTCGAGATCTGAAAGTCACTTCTCCGGCTTTGCATTATGACTCATTATTTAATTACCGGCAGACGGACTAAAACTCCTCCATCAACCGCGGCGAATCTTCTGTTAATTATGGAAATTGTATCTGGTGCTGAGGTTTATCCAACCTCGCCTTATTTCCATGTACTTTTCAGGAGGGCATACAATTAAATATGTTTGGGCTATGACAATTTACTAAAATGTTACTTTTTGAAGATAAAGGAAGTAGGTTTTCACAGTTTAATTTGGTAAGGCTGATATAGCTGAGCTTGTTAAAAAATTTCAGATCATCTCCACTTAAAGTAAATGTTCTATGTTATTCATATTAAGCCAGTGAGATATTATTCCTGCTGTTGAGTTATTGAATTATGTGATAAACCTGATGTTACATATGATTGAGTTTATGAGATTTCAGTTATAAAATATGTGAACACCCATAGGCACAAGCGCACCCATAAACGCACACATAACTGCAACAACCTAACAGATAATATCATGACATGGTAAATCACACTCTATGGAAATCATTGCTGTTCAAAGGTTTCTCATTCTTATGCCTATCAAAGAGGACAACAGGGTCTCCAATTTTTGCAGTCAGTCAGTGAGGAGGATACATACATCAAAAGGCCTGCATGAAAATGCAAGGGCATGGTAGAAAATATTAAAATAGGGCCCCCTTCTGGAGCTTAACAACACTATTATACGCTTGGTACCTGGTCCTCCTGTACCAATTGGCTATCTCCTTTCTCTGATTCATCACACACTGGCTTTTTGTAAAGAGGCGGGAAGAGGAGGTCTCTGCACAGGTTCTATCCACTTAGTCAAATAAGGCAAACCCAGATTTGGACCTCCGCTCTCCCCATAATAGCCCTATTGTCTGCCTCTGTAGTACACATGCCCATGATCAGAGAGCAGTTAGCAAAAACTCAATTTCTCCCATTCAAGATTGCTTACAGCAGCTCCACTTCTGCTTCCTAAAATCCAAAATCCCAGGACTTGCCAGGGACATCTTGCAAGGTCCCACTATTCTGTATGGCACAAGGCAGGTAGGGGCCCCATTACATTGCTTGTTTATGACCTTATGGGAAGACTGCCACTACTAGCCCAAACCATAACACTAGTCCCGAAACTATAGATATTAATGCTGACAATACATATACTGAAAGAGATTGACCATCTGTGTCTGATCTTTAACTGGATAAAATATCCTGATACTGAAATGGTTAATTGCAGCTATTCTAGCTGAAACAATTCCTATAACATTTAGGACAATGCAGTTTAAGCAGTTACCACGTATGCTTTGTAGTTTAGGTTCAAGGTGTAAAGGATTTAAGCATGCAGGAGTATATACATATATGCTCCATATGTAACATATTTGAAAAGCATGACATTCTGACATATGGAAAGGAAGGAAATTGCATCATACATTACAATGTTTTAATGAAAGCTGTATTATATATACACCATATGTAAATACTGTCACCTGTCATAAAATGGCATTTTCTACTAACAATTAAACTACATTGAGTTATTATAGTTTCATCATGGATTCCTATATGACACTTATGTTTTGTTCACAGACCTGAGTAAAGGAAGGACTACGACGAGAAGGAACCATTTCACATTACAGCTGTCAGTTACAATATTATGTTCTAGTCTGCCTCAAATTCCAACGTAATAATAGCAATTACAGCCCAGACTGAGCAATCTGATGTGATTTGTACAATATGAAGAGACTTGCATTATTCTTATTGCTTCAGGACAGGTGATAATAGAACATAAAAGTATATTATTCAGTTGTATGGTACATAGAAACCAAAATCCTGATTACTGGAACCACTCTGCAGTGCCACACAGGCGTTCAGTAGTTTGGCAGCCCTCACTATAGATATACAGAAGCACAAAATGTATATTACAGACAGGTGGGAGCTTCAAATTCGAGGAAATGGATTTTTGATATGTTTCAGGTAGAATTTGACAGTATGGAACTAGAGATGTGTGAACCTGACTGACAGACAGGAGATGCCTTGTTATTTAAAGAATGTAGACGTGTTTTCCTAACTTGTAGAGGGAAAAAAAAAAAAGTTTGTCAAGGTCAAAATAGGAGGTTTCGGAAATGTTAATGTCCTTATTGGCTAACCCATGTTTACAATTATCCAGGCTTTCAAGACTTGTTACATTCATCCTTTAGGTATGATTTTTCTAAGAAATTACTGTGTATAGTAGCTGTAACCTTCGACCAACAAAGAAGTGGTTTATTCATGGAGGTAATGGTCAAGCCATGGATATTGCACTAAACTGTAACTCTTTCTGATATGAAATGGATGAATGTTTGCGAAACCTAGACTACTGTATTTTAGGTGCACACAATATATTGCACCGAATATTTTTACATAAATTTACAATCGATCTACCTCTCTACACTATTTGGAGGAAAATATTGGGACACACTTCTTTCACTGAATTCAGGTGTAGTCCAATTCCCTCCAAGATATCTCCATGATCAACTTGAAAAGTTGAAAAGTGGAAGCGTTTAGGAACCACAGCAACTCAGCTACAAGGTAGCAGACCATATAAAATTACAGAGTGGAGTCACCGAGTGCTGAGGCACATAGTGCATAAAAGTTGTCAACCCTCTAGTGACTCAAAATGACAGATCTCCAAACTTCTGGCATTAACCTCCACATAAAAACTGTGTGCAACTTACATCGCCAAGCATCCATGGAGTGGTGTAAAGCACACTGTCCATAGATTCTGAAGCAGTGGAAACAAGTTCTGTGGATTGATGAATCACACTTCTCTGACTGGCAGTCTGATGGACAAGATTGGGTTTGGCAAATGCCTGGAGATGTTTACTTGCCTGACTGCATTGTTCCAACTGTAAAGGGGGAACCAACTCAATAATAATGCTTAAGGATTTAGAATGTGATTTCATAAAAACTAATATAGCTGTAATGAGTAGGTGTCCCAATACTTTTGTCCACATAGTGCATTTATCTATCTCTAATAAACATGGTTTCAACAGTCTGACATAGCTTTGTCTGCCATTTTAACTCTTGGTGGTTTACACTTTTCTCATACCTTTAGAAATGGGAATAGTCAGGATAAAGAAGTAGTGATACTTTTTCTTCACACTGCACTTTCTAAGCCATTTCCCCAGTTCACTTTCATTCTCAAGCTTTGAGATCCACACTCTGACTCTTCTACCCATTCAGCCTGCATATGGCAGTTGTCTGCCTCCCTTCACCAGTTCATTTTCCACTTTTCTGTCAGGCTATCTCATTCTCTGTGCTATGAAAGGCCTACTCTTATTACTAGAGATCGGTGAACCGCTTCGGCACAAGCTGGGTTTGACTCAAATACCCAAATTGTTCATTTTTTAACTAAATGGACATGCATTGCAGTAAATTATTATAGTCTGGGGTTGCTGGTTGTTACAAGGAGGCCCAAAGAGTTCAGGGAAGGTGAATATAAATGTTTATTTTTTACACTTTCACTGGGCCTCCACCTATTATACTTTGTGGTCTAAAAAGACCCTAGAGTATAATAATTTCACTTCCAGTTCTATCCAAACTTGTTTGAACTGAACAAATCACGGACCTGAGCCATACGAACCTGAAACCAACCTAATCTTGGGTGGTTCCGCATCTCAACTTATTACTTTAGTAGTAATACTCCTCTCCTGGCTCACCTCAGTTTCTGACTTCATTCATTTTTCCCTGCTGCTCTCTGACCACAGCCTTTATGCTTAGCTACTACAGATTCTCTACCTTCTCAGGACGTATTTACCTATCATGACATTTCACAGACACTTTCCAGTTTTCACTATCCCCATTGTCTTCGCTCTTTTTCCAAACTGGCAACTGAACTGTAAAATATAACATACAAAAGTGCACTGGATGAAACAGCAGTATACCTAACCTCCTGATACAGATGGCCATAACTTTACAATATGTCTTGATATGATGTAGGTCTGGAGAAAATCGTGTCAGCAGATTTCCTCTGCTATAAGTTCATATTTAAAGCATATATCTATGCCCTTTAGTACTTTAAACAAACCTATATTACTTGTCTCTACACAACCTAATAATCTAAAATGTCTCCTTGATACTCTTTGTTCCCTGCTTATTCGTAAAGTGCAGACCCCATCACAGACATATATGCCACTTATTTCAAAGTTAAAATTGAAAAAAATCTGTCTTGAAATGATGGCCCAGTTTCTAAGTACCACTCATCAAATCCCTCCTGTACTTACACTTGTTCACTTTCAGCATTTGGTCCATTAACAAAAAACAAAATGTCCAGGCGCAGCTCTTCTTCTCTACTTACTACCTGCATTAGTGACCCTATTCAATTACACCTTGTTCATTTCACTTACGTACTTATTTAGTATTTAACCCCTTTCTTCTAGTATCTTTCCCTCCCCTTTTAAAGAGCACCTTTTACCACTTCCACAAATTCCAACTCTTTACACCCTTCAATAGGCTCTGCTCTACCAGTTCTGGTGCATTTGCAAATTTTTTCCTAGTTGCCACCATTTCTGAGCAATCGGTGCAGTTATTTTCAGCACCCAATAAGCTAAATAGTATAGATGTACACTCTCAGGATTCATTTCGTATAGGAGCCAGTTTCTAATTTATAGTATAACACTGCCGGGGTTCCTAAGAACCGATCTATTCAATTTCTACCTTTCACAGCCAAAGTTATGTCAAAATTAAAAGGACATGTGTGTATATGGATAAATGGATGGTATGCATTGGATACAAACTCAGAGTTTAGCCATACACTGCGTTGCCACTTTACTTTTATACTTTTGTGACATTTAAAATGCTCTAAAAGGTACCCTTTTGGGGGGAAATGTGCATGCCCACGTTTTTTAGGCACATTTGGCAGTTATATTGCAAAAAGCAATGAATTTATAGAAACATTAGTCAGTGTTGATGACTTGTAAGTGCTACAGCAGTGGTAGGCAACCTTCGGCACTCCAGCTGTTGTAAAACTACAACTCCCAGCATGCACACTTGTTCTGCTGTTCTTGGAACTCCCATCGAAGTGAGTGGTGCATGTTGGGAGTTGTAGTTTCACAGCATCTGGAGTGCCGAAGGTTGCTGACCCCTGTGCTACAGGCTTGCGTTTATTTGGGAGATAAATTTGTGGCTGTGATCCTAGTTGAAAAGTGTTAAATCTTCTAAAAGTTAGAGTAAAAATGGAAAAGGTCATGGAATGACATTTGTATGTGGCATGGCATTCTTGACAGACTATGCTTAAAATAGGCTTGTGCTGAGTAGATGTAAAAGAAGGTCTCAGTATGGTACACAACAAGTCATACTAGCCTAAGTTAGGACCATGTTCTTAAAGGGGAATGATCCATAATCTATGGATCATCATACCAAAAACTTATCCATATGAGGAATTATGATGGACAGGGGTAAGGCTTTCTCAGCCTTTAAAAGCAGGCTTTAGGAGTATGGGGGAGAGCACTAACACCTTTTCACAACTGCTCTCATTCTATTTGTTCTAACTCTTGATCTTCTGTTTAACTTTAGCCTATGTTTTAGGAATAGATTTTTCTGTAACCTAACTAGTTGTTTTGATTAAACCTTTTTTGCTTTGATGTACTCAACGGACTCCTGCTGTTCTCTGGTGTCACCCAAATGCACTCTGTGTCATAAATCAAGGAGTGTGGGGATATTCTACAAAAAGTGATGAAGAATTGGCTTCCCAAAGCAAAAAGCCATCAAAAATTATCTCTTCATCGGAGCTGATGTGAAATCAAAACCGTTGTGTGTGTGTGTGTGTGGGGGGGGGGGGGGGTTGTTTTGTTTGTTTTTTTTTTATGCCAAAACTGTGGCACCAACAGTGTGGTATAGTAGAATGTGATGGACCAAGCTGCAGAACATGTCTGAGTGGTGGCATTGGTGGTAGCTGTGGCAACATTTGGCAGTACGGCATGGAATAATGTGAAGGACTAGTGTCTGGCTGTTTAGGAGTAGCAGGCAGCATAAACAGTACAGTGAATGGAACATGATACGGGAAGACGATGGCAGCTCTATTCGGAGGCATCAGTTGGAGGTGAAAATTCTCATGGATTCATGCCTGATTCGTTTCCATACGAAGGTAATTGTTTCCATACGAGCAGTGGACCATTTGGTCCTTCTAGATGTTACAGCGCCACTGGCAGCACTGAACATCCTCTCGGTCATTATGATTGAGACTGGACAAGATAAAACTCCCATAGCAAACTGGCCCAGCTCCTTCCACTGCTCTAACCTATTGTCTCAGAATTCCATGAAGTCACAGTTATCTGCTGGTAAATAGTTGCACTATAGGTATGACTGTACCTGCTGGTGCAGCCGGTGGGTGTCAGTTGCCTGTTGTGGATCTGGTTGGTGCTGTTAGGTGAAAAATATCTATTTTATTATGTTACAAATACTGTACTGGCTGCTGATGCTGCTGCTTTTACTCCTGCTACTTGTAGCTGTCGCACTTGCTGAGAATATGGTGGAATGGGCAGAGGCCACGCAACTGGCACTTGCAGTGGTCTCCATAAACACTGTGGCAAGCTGGGTATACAACTTATGCTGATAATATTTGAGTTTTGCTTCCCTTTGGGAGGCAGGGAAGAATTCCCCCATTTTGGCTTTATAGTGAGGATCTAAGAGCACTGCCATCCAGTACTCCCCTCTCTGCTTCATGCTAATAGTAAGCTTGTTGCTATGTAAGCAGTGGAGCATACAGCATGCCATGCTTGCCACCATGGGAATGGACCCAGGAGCTTGCCATGGTTGGTGTTTTTGGCCAGTGTGGTTGTTATCAACATATCAAGGGCCATCCAAAGGAGATTCTTCCTCCTCCTCTTCTAGCCTAGGGTTCCCAGTTCCTCTACCATAATGACGCTGAACCAGATCTTCTTCCTCCTCCAATACCCTTGCATCAACCCAGGGCAATGACGTTAACTAAAAGGTAGAAGCTGTTCTTCCTCTTCCATCCTTATTGCATGAGTGTAACGGTTTTCTGTAAGATATATAATAAAGGGATCAAATTAGTAAATGCTGCAGTTGTCCCTGCTAGCAAATTTGGTGGCCTCTTCAAAGGTCTTGAGAAGTTGTCACACTTCCCTCATGAGCCCCCAATGACAGTTCTCGAAATAACACATTGTCCCAGTGGCCTGCTTCCTCCAGTAATAATCACCACCTTCTGATGCTCACACAGATGCTCCAGCATGTTTAAGGTGTTGGAACATTGCAGATAAGGCAGACCATCACTGCAAATTAAGCAGGGTGTTTTTTGCAACATAAGAGCTAAAATGTGCAGACACTTTTTTCTGTCAATGAGGAACACCTCTTTTATGTCACTATACATGTTAATAAAGCAGTGCACCACTAGATTCAGCACATGAGGCATACAGGGAGAATGTGTTATTCCACCCAACAGCAACAAAATTGGTGCCATTGTTGCTGGCAACACTCCCAGTTGTAGTTGGTGATGAGTCATCCAGCAGGATATTTGCTAGAGGATACAGTGAAGCAGCTCCTCTGCTGTGTGGCTCCTCTGATCCAGGCTCATTAACTGTAAAACTGCATGGCAGTGCTTCACCTTACATCCATGAAATGAAAGTGGAAGCAACACCTTGACCAAGGAAAGGCTCACATTCTCTAAGACATGGCGATATAAAGCAGGGACAGCTTTCCATTGAAATAATGGTGGCTAGGTATCTTCCATCGAGGTCGAGTGCATGCCATCAGTTGGTGAAACGCGGTGGAATCCACTAAGTGGTACGGCAGCGACTGCATTGGTAATGGTTGGCCAGGTGTGAGTTAATTTGCTGAACTGCTTGATGACTGGGCACATATTGCTGTTTCCTGGACATGCGTTCCCTTATAGATGACTGAAGTTGACGTGTAAGAGGAGGAGAAAGAGAAACAGTTGGTGATGATGATAACGACCATTATGTGCTAGGTGTAGATGTGGAATATCATAGGGAGAAGGAGTAGGATGGTCTTGCTAACTTTCCCTGCCAGTGCCACTGCCAAGTCTATTTTGTCAAATAAGATGGTGATGCTTTTCCATGTGAGTACATAGAGATGTAGTTCCTAGATTTGTTCCTGCACAGCCACAGACATGTTTCTGGTTGAAAATCTTGCACATTGCCATGGATTTATCATTTGGCAATGAGACTGTTTATTGGGTGAAATAAAAAAAAAAAAATTAACAAATGGAGATTTTTTCAGATTAGCAGGCTGAGTGAGCAAAAAAAGAAAAAACCCTTAGCCTGAAGTCCCACGTGGCGTAAACCCAAATCCCATCCACACATTGCAGAAAAATACCGTTGCGTTTTTGGAAATTGTAGCATGTCAATTATTCCTTCGGAAACGCTGGCGGTTTCCATATAAGTATAATTGAAGCAGAAAATCCACAGAGGTAAAACTGTGCTGACTTTTTATGAAAAGCGCTGTGGTAAAAAAAAATGCAATGCGTTTCTGCCATGGTTTATTCCGCAGACCTATTTGGCTGTAACTTGCTATGTGGGACCTTAGCCTTAAACAGAGATTTTTCAGATTAGCACAAATGGAATCAGTGTTTTGCTTTTTAGAACAGCAGTTTGTATGCATTTAACAAATATTTAAACTATTGTCCAAAAAAAAAAACAAAAAACCATCCACTATGGGAAACAACACAATGTTTTTCACAGAAAGTCCGCAGAGTTTTCCTCTGCAGACTTTCTGCTTCAGCATTTCCATAGGTATAGTTGACATGCTGCGATTTACAAAATCACAACGGACAATGTGTAGATGGGATTAGCCAGAATCCCTTTTCTCTTTGCAGGTACTGTAACACACTGTGGTAAAATATACGCTACGTGGGGCTCCAGCCTTAGAAAAGATTTTTTCACTAATGGGACTTATTTTGCCAGTAAAAACAATGTTAAATACTCTGTTGAAAGTCACAGATTAAACTGTGCAAAACAGATTTAGACAAATAAATAAATGCATAGAAATGTATTTTAACCCTTTCAGGACCAAGCGTCATTGATGCCCCAGTGCCCAGGCCAAATTTAGCACTTTGGTATGTGTTGCTTTAGACAGCAATATCTTTTTAATGGCTTTGCATGTCTCAACTATTTTTACCATGTTTTTTTCAGAACACATAAGGATTTAGATAAGTAGCCTTATTTGTTAAATAAGCTGAATTTTTTTTTTCACTAGAAGTGGAAGAATGTTATAAAATGTGAAAAAAAATGTAAATTTTGCTTCTTTTACCTAAAACAAAATTGTTTTATATATACTATTGCACATAAACAAACATATTAAAATTAGATTTTCTAGTTTTTCTGATTACAGCGGCTACACATTTATATAGTTTTTCAACTAAACATTAGGTTTTATATGGTTTTATATTCAGCAAGGCTTATTTTCTGGACCCCTGGTCCATGTGTAAATTAACCTGTAGTTCAGTATAGTAGAGGGATGTAAACTGTTTGTGTTATCTCTAGCTAGGCTCCCTGCTGAGACAGAGCAAACATCCAGGAAGAAGGTTAAAGAGGGGCTGTCAGGGGAGCAAGTTCTGAATGGGAAGGCGCTTTCACTTTACTATGATCACTATAAAGAGTTAAATTTTATAGATAGAAGTGATGATAAAAGTCCTAAAAGCTTCCCCTATCACAGTGTAACTCCCGGACAGTAACTTCAGCATGGAGATTCCAGCACTTATCACTTCTACAGGAGCCGCTGTAAATCACAGATGTGCGACTTTAATTAACGTGACTGGAGCACCAGGTATCAGATAGAGCGATGTAAATAGCCAGATTAGCGACGTCTAGGGGTTAAACTTCTTTCTAATATACCTTAGTACAAAATTTTGTCTTCTTACATTAAAAAACAAGTGTTCCTAAGGCGTGCATGCTGAATACAGACTGCGATAATATTCACAGGCAGGCTTTTCAGTCTGCCTTTCCACTCCCTGCTATGTGATTTTTACTTCTGATCTAGTGCTGATTCTGCTGTCCCTGCCTATCACTAGCTGTTAGTGCTAATAGCCCCGTTTCCCTCTTCTTTCTCAGTATGTTCCTTTTCTGCTTACTAACTAGCCAGTGGGAAGACAATAGTAAGAGAGAGGGGAATAGGGTTCTTAGCGATTAGCACTAACAGCATGAACTGTATACCTCATAATGATGACTAACAGCTGGGGAGATGATATGTATCTGATCGCTCACAGTCCCGAGAACAGGAGTCATGAGGATGGGGATGCCAATATCTCCTGTTTGAATAGAGTGTCAGTTTAGTATGCATGTTGTCATATCCCTCAAAATCTATTGGACTTATGGAGAATAGTGTCATTTCTAGCAAAAATGTCTAGGCTGGGGCCCTACGTTGCGAAAACACATAGCAAAAAACACTGTGTTTTACATTACCTGCAAAGTGGACGAGATTCTGGCTAATCCCATCTATACATTGCAGAAAAAAATACGCAGCAGAAATTCAGCATGTAAATTATACCTACAGAAACGCTGGCATTTTCTGTATAGGTATAATAGAGGCAGAAAGTCCGCATAGGAAACCTTTGTAGACTTGTGAAAAACCCTGCCTAAGAAAACGCAATGCATTTCCGACGCGGTCTTTTCCACAGGGATTTTTAGCAGCAGCACGCTACGTGGGGCCTTGGCCTTAAGGTGCTGCAGGATTCCAGTAATTGTGTTTTAGAAATAAAATGTTTTTATTGACTCCTCCACTAATCCTGCATGATGTGCCTTGTTACCCTTCCTGTAGCAGAGTAATGTTCTTCCAGACATTTATACTGACTACTCCTTCCAATGAACTCTGAGAGTGAATATTAGGTGAGGCAAGCACTACAATTGAAATATAAAATAAAAATTCATAGAGCCATATGTTGTCCTAATAATACCAAGCTGTTACCTAATCTTGTGTATATTATGTCAGGCTGCACATTTATCTACTCTTTTGTTTTCTTGTTTATGTTTTCTAAGATACTACGCTATTTGCTGCCAGCCTTTGGTTTACAGGAACAAAATGACCCCACTGAGAATAACATTGATGCTTGGAGGATGTTGGATTATCCCAACTTTTATATCATTCCTGCCGATTATGCAAGGATGGAATAGCATTGGCATCCTAGACTTGGTGAGTTAAATAGCAGCTTAGAGACTGTAACCAGAACGTGGTAAAATAATAAATTATACATATAAGATGTGGCTATATACACAATATGCCTAGTGTATTTTTGTTTTTTCATGTAACAAATGTGTTGCGTTTTGTATGGTTCACGGGTCAGCTAGCAACAGTTACAATACATCTTTGGCTAATACTACTTTTTGAAACTCTTAAATAGATCAATAACCCATCTCTTAACCTACTGGAATGGAGCTAAATTGCAGAACCAGGCAGAGCCAGTTTAATATTACAATATGTATATTACTGTATGATAAGCCCCTCTTCAAGTAGCTGGTCTCCAAATGGAAATTGATCACTGGGGGGGTCCTACGCAATCAGTTTGCATTGTATACTGTATTTTACATTCAGTTAATAAAAAACACTATTATGCAAACAATCACTAGGTCTCTATGAAAATCTGAGTGCGAAATTGCTCAACAATATACGTCAGTAAGTTCTGTTGCCACACTCATACTAATGTCCACTGTTTAACATATGGGCAGCGCAGATTATACTATTTGGCTTATAGGGTACACAGGTCTGTTTAAGGAAAATCAACTATAAATCATATAAGATTAGTAATCAGATTGAAATACATTATGTAGATTTGCTATCATATGTACTCTGTTCACTCTGATGTCAAGACTTCTGTTTGTAACTGAGCAATAAATGCTTTGCTGGCTCAATTTTTGACTAGAGAAAGGCAAATACTGACTGAGCCCTCTGACTTTAAATGGAATATGTCACCAGGAAATAACCTATTGAAAAAAAAAAAAATATTAAATATATTAAATATATTTTTGAAAATTTTTGTTTTTCATTTTCCATGTTATTATCTGTATTTTTTTTTAGAAATGTAACTCTAGTCCCCAAAACTAAACTTAAAATAAATTGTGGCTTCCTGTCTTCTAGAGATGGACACAATAGTCTCGAACAGATTTTCTCTGGGAGAGTTTTCTAGCCACGCTCTGTGAATTTTGCAGAGGCCATTGCACAGAGGTGTGGAGTAGATCAGCAGTAAAATCCTCTATTGTGACTGGTGGATTTATTGTCTTATCTACATATACATGATAGCTGAGGTCTTCAGTGTACTGATAAGTGAGGTGACGGTTGCAAACAAAATCTCCTACAGAAAACAGGTAGTCTCAGAATATTATTTTGCTTAATGGCTAGAGTGAGAACTGTAGGATTTTTAGGATTTTTTTAAAGTATAGATCATAACATGGAAAATTTTTAAAAACCACCAAAAATTCTTGAAAAATATGTTCAACATAAAACTCGATAACAAAAAATAGGTCATTTTCCGGTGATACATTGAATAGAATCAGTTCCGTCAAGATTTGTGTAATACAGACTTATTCCTGATATTAATGCCATAATGCCTGACATAATGCCTTAAAGCACATATAGTGGGTACGGAATGTATTCAGACCCCTTTAAATTTTTCACTCTTTGTTTCATTGCAGCCATTTGCTAAAAACAAAAAAGTTAATTTTATTTCTCATTAATGTACACTCAGTAATGTAGCAATGTAAAAATTTTTGCAAATTTATTAAAAAAGAAAAACTGAAATATCACATGGTCATAAGTATTCAGAACCTTTGCTGTGACACTCATATTTAACTCACATGCTGTCCATTTCCTTCTGATCTTCCTTGAGATGGTTCTACTCCTTCATTGGAGTCCAGCTGTGTTTAATTAAACTGATTGGACTTGATTAGGAAAGGCACACACCTGTCTATATAAGACCTCACAGCTCACAGTGCATGTCAGAGTAAATGAGAATCATGAGGTCAAAGGAACTGCCCAAGGAGCTCAGAAACAGAATTGTGGCAAGGCACAGATCTGGCCAAGGTTACAAAAGAATTTCTGCATCACTCAAGGTTCCTAAGAGCACAGTGGCCTCCATAATCTTTAAATGGAAGAAGTTTGGGATGACAAGAACTCTTCCTAGACCTGGCCGTCCAGCCAAACTGAGCAATCATGGGAGAGAGAGGTAAAGAAGAACCCAAAGATCACTGTGGCTGAGCTCCAGAGATGCAGTAGGGAGATGGGAGAAAGTTCCACAAAGTCAACTATCACTGCAGCCCTCCACCAGTCAGGGCTTTATGGCAGAGTGGCCCGAAGGAAGCCTCTCCTCAGTGCAAGACATATGAAAGCCTACATAGAGTTTGCCAAAAAACACATGAAGGACTCCCAGACTATGAGAAATAAGATTCTCTGGTCTGATGAGATGAAGATTGAACTTTTTGCCATTAATTCTAAGCGGTATGTGTGGAGAAAACCAGGCACTGCTCATCACCTGCCCAATACAATCCCAACAGTGAAACATGGTGGTGGCAGCATCATGCTATGGGGGTGTTTTTCAGCTGCAGGGTCAGGACGACTGGTTGCAATTGAAGGAAAGATTAATGCGGCCAAGTACAGAGATATCCTGCAAGAAAACCTCTTCCAGAGTGCTCTGGACCTCAGACTGGGCCGAAGGTTCACCTTTCAACAAGACAATGACCCTAAGCACACAGCTAAAATAACAAAGGAGTGGCTTCGGAACAACTCTGTGACCATTCTTGACTGGCCCAGACAGAGCCCTGACCTCAACCCAATTGAGCATCTCTGGAGAGACCTGAAAATGGCTGTCCACCAACGTTCACCATCCAACCTGACGGAACTGGAGAGGATCTGCAAGGAAGAATGGCACAGGATCCCCAAACCCAGATGTGAAAAACTTGTTGCATCATTCCCAAGAAGACTCATGCCTGTACTAGCTCAAAAGGGTGCTTCTACTCAATACTGAGCAAAGGGTCTGAATACGTATGACCATGTGATATTTCAGTTCTTCTTTTTTAATAAATTTGCAAAAATATCTACATTTCTGTGTTTTTTCTGTCAAGATGGGGTGCTAAGTGTACATTAATGAGAAATAAAATGAACTTTTTCGCTTTTAGCAAATGGCTGCAATGAAACAAAGAGTGAAAAATTTAAAAGGGTCTGAATACTTTCCGTACCCACTGTATGAATAGAACCTTAGTAATGGAGACTATTTGTTCATTGGTCCAAAATAAAGCTAGAACAAATAAGTATTACAGAAATGTTAGATCTAGTTCGATGGTTTTTTCTTTTTCTAATTTCCCATAGGGTACCCCTTTCCTTGAAACTTCTTGTGCGTTCACTTTGAGAACATCATATGTTTTCCTAATTACTTTGTGGAATTTATGCTTTACCGTGCTGTTGGCATTCTTCAATTTATTTTTTAAACAACTTCTTGTAATTTCCCAGAGCATCTTACAGAATAATTTTTTTTCTTATTTACCAATGTGTGAAATATTGGAAGTGATAAATCCACCCTGAGAAATCTGAGTCATTCTGCTGATAGCACTTTAATAGTATTCTTGTACTTTGTTCTTTACCTTTTCTATAAATGCTCCACATTTATACTGTCAGATAAGCATTAAATTAATTTTAGCAACACATTCAGATGCTGAAATTTGTAAGAATGAGTCATAGAAATTGCCCAGAATCAGAATGTTACAGGCAAAATGAAAGCCTCCTATATTATCATAGTCCCTGCAGTAGTAGGATCTGTCTGAATGACAGTGGGAACAAAGGGAGGGGATCTGGCAGATTATTATTAACAAGGCTAAAAAGAGTTCAGCAATTCTACCAGCTCCCTATCTGTAATAGTCTGTTTCCTTCTTACTCATCCCTGCAGATTAATTCCAAAAAAAGAAGAAATAGAACAAATTAAATGGAATATATTACCTGTGGATTTCAGTGTGATGGTTTAGGGGATTTAATTGTACTTGGGACAGGAGATTTTTTTCAATTATATTATACTAGCAGTTTTATAGAAGAGGTAGACACATCCAACCAATAACTTTCACAAATCCACAAAAACAATGATGTTATATTTATTTTATTCTAATTTATATGTTTAGTTTTTATGGTGAAAATAATATTGTGAATTATTTAGTAAAACTTATATATTACCACCCCATAATCTCTAAACTGCACTTTAAAAAATGGTGGGGACTAACAGACATGGGAAGGGCGGAGGGGGTTAAAAGTGCTGCTAACATTTCAGCAGACTTTCAAGTACCGGTGACTACTGTAGGAAGCAGAGATGTGAGATTTAGTGCAAAATGGAGATGAGGACTAGTAAAGGAAAGTTCCAGAGGAGGAATGTCTTCGTGACTTCTTGATACCTCTGCCAGCAATCTGTCTGAGAAAAAAAAGGATTAAGCATCCCCAGCTCATCCAGCTCTCTGCCACTCTCTGCCGGCAATTACAGAAAATGGTGAATTTGACGCCAAATGAGGTATATGTCATATCTTTGGCACAAGAGATGGTCTTGTTTCAAAGATGCAACACATTATGACCCACTTACGCCAGAAAATGTACATTTGTAGATAAATTCCTTTGAAGCAGTTTAGTAATTTTTAGGTTTAATCAAATTTTTATTAAAATTTTTTTCAAATGCATAACATCACAAAGTAAAAAATGGAACAAAATGTAAAACAGGAAGCTGTGTAGCAACTTATAGCAAGGCTAACCAGGCAGTTTAGTAATTTTTGTTCACGTTTACTCCATTATACCAGTATTTTTATACCAAAACTTTCACATTGGTTTTTCATTTTTTTTTTTTTTTTTTTAGATAGAAAAGAGAAAATTCAGCAAAGACTCCAATTCTACATACTGTATCTTTATGGTCAACAAGCCGTATGCCATAACATGTTCAGTGGTAGCTTTTTACATTCCTTTTTTCTTGATGGTGCTTGCCTACTATCGTATTTATGTCACAGCCCGAGAACACGCCAGACAAATTGGAGTTTTGCAACGAGCAGGCGCCCCAGCGGATCATCGACATCAGCATCCTGATCAACATACTACTCACAGGATGAAGACAGAAACCAAAGCTGCTAAGACACTGTGCATTATCATGGGTTGTTTCTGCCTTTGTTGGGCCCCATTTTTCATTACCAACGTGATTGACCCTTTCATCAATTACACAGTACCAGGGCAACTGTGGACAGCTTTTCTTTGGTTAGGCTACATAAATTCAGGGTTGAACCCTTTCTTATATGCCTTTTTGAACAAGTCTTTCAGGCGTGCCTTTCTCATCATTTTGTGCTGCGGTGATGAGAAATATCGAAGACCTTCCATATTGGGACAAACTGTCCCATGTTCTACCACAACTATAAATGGATCTACACATGTACTTAGGTAAGTGCATTATAAAACTTAATATGTTTACTATTTATTTGTGTTTATCGGAATACTCATTGAATAAGAATAATCTATTTTTGCAGTGTGAGAGTACTAAATTATCTGTAGTTCTTCATTATTAGAATTATTAATAAGCATTACTCATATAGTAAACCATATTGCGTGATCAAAAGACAATATTGTATTGATTGATGTAATAAGGGAGATGTTCAGAATATCAACCTAAATATTGGGCACATTGTTTAGAATTCTTAGAACATGGGATCACCTTAACTACATGTGTATTTGCAGCTTGGATATTCATACTAAATAACTACTTGGGTTGGTTTTACTTTGCTTCATGTGGAATGAGTCATTATTGAGTGCAAAGCACCGAGCCTGAAACTATTGTGTTCTACTTACACAAGAACAGATTGCATTAGCTCAGATATGCATATCATAAAACAGTGAGAAATCACGACTAAAATAGTAAATAATCCTACACAAGCTTTATAATGTATTTCACACAATTGTCAATCTCCACTTTTTTATCACCTTGCTCTTTGTGTCTCACGTAAGCAATTTCCAAGCGGTATAGATAAAATCTTCGGAAACTTGGGCTTTAGGTGGCTGAAGAATACTATATGTTCCATAATGGCGTGAAATGTTTGTTTAATCTATTAATTTCTAGAATGGACTAATGGTTAAAAACACAGCAATTTCTTTTTCTACATTTTGTGTAGTTCACTCAGTGTTCATCTTAAGGTATTCAATACCTCCAATTATATAGAGAAATGATTTTAGTGCAGAAATATAAGATGGTTATTAGTAGCAACACGAGTCTGTACTACTATTACTATTCCGAGACAGAATGTTATGTAATGCAAATTATTTAGAAAACTTATTATTGTGCACACTCCTACACTATAAATGTTTCTCCATATACCACATGAAAATGACTGTTTAGCTAAGGCCCCACGTAGTGAGCCGCAGTGAAAAAGTGCTGCGGAAAAGACAATGGCGGAAATGCATTGTGGTTTTTTCCACAGAGCTTCTATGATACCTATATGGAAAACTCCAGCGTTTGCGTAGGTATAATTGACATTCTGCGATTTACAAAAACACGAGCGCTTTTAAAATCACAGCATTTCCACTGCAGATATTTTTCTCCGATGTGTGGATGGGATTAGCCAGAATCCTATCCACTTTGCAGGCACTGTAAAACGCTGCGTTTTTATCACGTGGAGTTACCAGTGCAGCCAAACCGCAGAATTTACGCTATGTGGGGCCCCGGCCTTAAAAAGGATTGGACAGTACAGTGGGTTTTTGGTAAATTGAAATCCAACTAAAGTCCATATCTGCGTGGTGTTTTAATTGCTTCTGTTTTCTTGAAATTGGCTGTTGTGGATAAGAGAGAAAATTGGACGCTAAGGCCCACTGGGAACAAGGCACAATATCAGTGATGGCATTTTCTGAACAGTGCTGCGCGATATCTTGACAATGGGAAAAAGTGAAAACGATCACTGCTATTATATGACAGTGTCCTATTTCATTTTGAAGTTCAGTATGATGAGCTAAATACTGTATTACATATATAAAACCTGCTATGTGTTCTAGTTGTGTGATGGAGTTTGGATACTAGGCAGATTTATAAAACTGTCCAAAATAAAAAATGAGCAAATAATTTTCGTTGCATTTTTCACTGCAACATTTTTTAGCTGTGTTTCACTATGTGGGTTCTTAGCCATGGACAGTTTTTTAAATTTGCCCTGCTAGTATTTTTACATAAAGAAATCTTTAAATAAGTTTTACAGAAAAAGCTGAATTCACACTGTGTAAAAGTTCCAGTAAATGTCATTGTGACACTGCTTTAAGAGATATAACAAATAGCTCCATTTTTACCAGCAAGTGGTGTTGAATTCATATGTAATCTAGGGAAAAGATCTCTTGCGCATCTAGCAAAGAATTTTGAAGCAAGTGACTGGAGGCCTCTTTATCTTGCAGTAAAAAGATACTTTCTCAGATTAAAAAAGCTGGAGGTTATAATTTATAATGGTCGTCTTACTTTTTTGGTAATATTGAAATAAACATGTGACTATAGGTCCTATATTCAAAAAGTGACTTCAACAACAGTTATTGTATGCGCAGTTTTCATATAATTTTTTACCACTTACGTTTTAAATTCCCATTTAGGTTTAATAAACGTCTTTTTCCTTTCCTTCGTTCAAAAAGGTACATTTTCAAGACCAAAATAGGCCAAGTCCTTAAAGATGATTCTAAACTCTGACATGATCTCCCTCTGGTTGGACAGTGTCAGAGAGCTCTGAATCACATCCACTTTCCTGCTCCTGCCTGACACGACCCACTTGACCTTATAGAGTCTAATTAGCATATCAGGCACCAAAACTATCAGCACTGATTGCTCAGGAACGGTAGGTACTAGAAGAAAAAAATCCAACTGCACATGAATCAATGGAGCAGCGACTATTAAATCATGAAAGAACTGGAGTTATTGAAAGTGGTGAATGGTCCTCTTTAAGAAGTTAATAGCTGCTGACCTATAGCACTACAAACTTTCAGGGTGATGACTGATATAGCAGCTACAATGCAGTAACCGCATGTGGTGGGCTCTAAGTTTTAGACAGTTCAAACGTAGATTTAATCAATTTTAAAATGTGCATATTTATCACAGTTGCTGAGATGGTTAACCTCCTTAAACTGCAACCCTAGGTGCAATCTGTAGTGGCCTTATGCAATGAGATGTCTGCGACCTCATGGGGTTACCGACCTTACCAGCAAAGTCTTACCCAATTTTTGGCAAAGAAAAGTCTCTAAGGCTGGGTTCACATTTGCGCCTGAGTCTTCATTGGAGACTCCGTTGCAGAAACTGCCGAAAATCGGCGGAGAGAAAAGTTTTACACAGAGGACTTTTCTCTCTGCCACTTTCAGTTTGAAAAAGGCAGACACCCAGCGAACCCTATTATAGTCAATAGGGTTCACCGATGTCTGTGTGTAACCACTGTTTTAACAGTCCAGCTGTCCGTCGTTCAGGTCTCCTGGCAGAACCAAATGACGGAGACCACAATTGTGAACCCAGCATAAAACACAAAATATGGTGCACAGCATGTAGGCCTGTTTTTTGGCACAAATTAAACTAAAATTGTGACTCAGTTAGCGTCATAAATCTACCTCAATGTTGCAGGTAAATTAGGTATACCCTACAATGCTGCGCACTGATGGATATTGTATTGGCTGCATGCGGTTGCTATGTGAGCCATCACCGACTGGAAATATGATAGGTATTTGGGATCAACTAACAGAAGCCAGAATGAGAGAGTGAGAGCTCCTCTTGGCTAACTGTTGAGGAGAATCCTCTGTACTAACCTCTCACTTGTACCATTGGTAGGAAAAATAAACTTCTACACTTGGGCACTAGTAACACACATCCACAATCTTCCGGGTTAATTCTATTGCTGTGTGTACAGTAAGCCAAAGTTCTGTGTCTTCACTATTCCAGCTGTCTCATATCGCTGCATGTCAGGCTCTGACAATTACTAACAATTTTCTTCCAAAGCTGATACTTAGCAGCGCAGATCCAGAAATAGGTGTAGTTTATTCTAACTCACATTTCACAACTATCGCTGCTCCAGAAATTTGCCACAGTTTTAAAAATGTTGACAGGGACTTTTCCTACAAAAGAGACACCCATCTGTAAACCGTTGTTTCAAGATTCTTGCCCCTTTAATACGCGTCTCTTCCTTTTTGAGATTTTAACTAGGTTGAATTTCCTAGTCATGCTTCAAGACTCATTTATGGGTCTGACATTGACTTGCAGAGTACATAGCCATAGGTGGCTTTAGAGAGTGAGTTTTCTTCCTTTCGGAGGAGAGCTAATTTGAATATATGGATGAAGTTTAAATTCTAAACCTTATCCTGCAAGCAGAAATAATATTTGTAAATGTGAAAACCTTTTTTGGTATCCTAAAAAAAAAAAACTAAATGTTGCAGACAAAAAGGACTCCTAATAAACAGAATTGTCATGTTTCAGAAAATTACTATTTAGGGGACAAAATGCATAAAATAATAAAATAATCTATAATTACTTGTTTAGTCCCCTTCAAGTTAAAGTGCTGTTGCTCTATAGATCGCTGATAGTGTTTCTTGATCAGCTTCATCAATGATGTCATGTTATTGATTTAGCTGTGGCCAGTGATTGGCTGCAGCGGTCACATGTTATCAACATGACATCACCTCTACAGGCAGTTGACAAACACAGCCAGGAATTTGTGGAGTTGGAATGTTGGACCAGAGAGGGAGTAATAATAATCTATTGAAATCACATTTGACTGTCAAACAGGTCATCACAATGAATGGTTAACCAATATCAAGGCCACAGAATTGAAAGTTGTACACAAAATAGAAATTCACTTTAAATAGACCTGTTACTATGAGAGACGTAAAATTAAAATAAGAATTTTAATACAGTACAGACCAAAAGTTTGGACACACCTTCTCATTCCAAGAGTTTTCTGTATTTTCATGACTATAAAAATTGTAGATTCACACTGAAGGCATCAAAACTATGAATTAACACATGTGGAATTATATACTTAACAAAAAAGTGTGAAACAACTGAAAATATGTCTTATATTCTGGGGGGGGGGGCCCGCAAGTTCTTCAAAGTAGCCACCTTTTGCTTTGATTACTGCTTTGCACACTCTTGGCATTCTCTTGATGAGCTTCAAGAGGTAGTCACCTGAAATGGTTTTCACTTCACAGGTGTGCCCTGTCAGGTTTAATAAGTGGGATTTCTTGCCTTATAAATGTGGTTGGGACCATCAGTTGTGTTGTTCAGAAGTCAGGTGGATACACAGCTCATAGTCCTACTGAATGGAGTGTTAGAATTTGTATTATGGCAAGAAAAAAGCAGCTAAGTAAAGAAAAATGAGTGGCCATCATTACCTTAAGAAATGAAGGTCAGTCAGTCCGAAAAATTGGGAAAACTTTGAAAGTGTCCCCAAGTGCAGTGGCCAAAACCATCAAGCGCTACAAAGAAAATGGCTCACATGAGGACCGCCCCAGGAAAGGAAGACCAAGAGTCACCTCTGATGCGGAGGATAAGTTCATTCGAGTCACCAGCATCAGAAATCGCAGGTTAACAGCAGCTCATATTAGAGACCAGGTCAATGCCACACAGAGTTCTAGCAGCAGACACATCTCTACAACAACTGTTAAGAGGAGACTGTGTGCAGCAGGCCTTCATGGTAAAATAGCTGCTAGGAAACCACTGCTAAGGACAGGCAACAAGCAGAAGAGACTTGTTTGGGCTAAAGAACACAAGGAATGGACATTAGACCTGTGGAAATCTGTACTTTGGTCTGATGAGTCCAAATTTGAGATCTTTGGTTCCAACCACTGTGTCTTTGTGCGACACAGAAAAGGTGACCGAATGGACTCTACATGCCTGGTTCCCACCGTGAAGCATGGAGGAGGAGGTGTGATGGTGTGGGGGTGCTTTGCTGGTGACACTGTTGGGGATTTATTCAAAATTGAAGGCATACTGAACCAGCATGGTTACCACAGCATCTTGCAGCGGCATGCTCTTCCATCCGGTTTGCGTTTAGTTGGACCATCATTTATTTTTCAACAGGACAATGACCCCAAACACACCTCCAGACTGTGTAAGGGCTATTTGACCAAGAAGGAGAGTGATGGGGTGCTACGCCAGATGACCTGGCCTCCACAGTCACCAGACCTGAACCCAATCGAGATGGTTTGGGGTGAGCTGGACCGCAGAGTGAAGGCAAAAGAGCCAACAAGTGCTAAGCATCTCTGGAAACTCCTTCAAGACTGTTGGAAGACCATTTCAGGTGACTACCTCTTGAAGCTCATCAAGAGAATGCCAAGAGTGTGCAAAGCAGTAATCAAAGCAAAAGGTGGCTACTTTGAAGAACCTAGAATATAAGACATATTTTCAGTTGTTTCACACTTTTTTGTGAAGGATATAATTCCACATGTGTTAATTCATAGTTTTCATGCCTTCAGTGTGAATCTACAATTTTTATAGCTATGAAAATACAGAAAACTCTTGGAATGAGAAGGTGTGTCCAAACTTTTGGTCTGTACTGTATATTAACCTAATAGCTATTTTAGTCTGTATGTATATATAACCATTAAACGGCCCCCATAGGTGCTGAAAAAATACTCCCTTTCAGGTCTTGTGGAGTCAGGCTATATGTGACTTTTAGGACATGCCTCTATTTTATGGAATGACAATAGTACAACTCTATTAGAGCACCAAATTAACTTGTAGTTTGTCATAGTGACAAGTTCTCTTTAAAACTCATTGTCATGAAATATAGTAAAGTCTTACGGTAAAATGTCTTGTACAAAAGTCAACCACCTTGTGATGTACGTTTGTGTGTTACTCTTACAACATAGCAGTTTACAATTGACAGTTTGCGGGGAAAGAGAAAACCTGATCTGTCATTATTATGATATCTGCCTAGGAATCTTTGTATAATTGTCACTTCTCTATTTCAATATCTTTCCATGTCACTGATATGAAATATATTTTTGGTCTACCATTTTTACTGAGAAAAACTACTGCAAATGAGTCAGTTATCAATTTTAGTGAATTCATTTTAAATTCAGTTTTATGATGCCGCCCCCACACTGTATATGAAGAGTGAAATTTGTTCGCTCCAGCTGCTGTTAGCTAAAGCCCTACATGCTTGCCACCCCTTTTATTCCATTCCTGCAGCTCCTTGTCAGGCACAATCTGGATAATGCTGGTGTTGCATAGATAGTGCAACAATAGGCGTGATCACTAGGGAAACACTGACTGTCCTATCATTTACTGACGTGTCACATTTAACCCGTCATAGTTTTCTATGTAAAGTAGTAAAGACTATCATTTATTTTTTTTAAGGCCATTATAGTAGAAATCTTTTATATTTATGCCAGTGTTTGCCGCAATAGAGAAATCTATGGAAATATATATAAACATTTGCTTTCTTTTCACATCTGTCCAGACAAGTGACTACTTTACTGCTTTACTTTATACACCTATACCTAGTGGAATGAGGTTGTCACAATTTTACTACTTGTTAAAAAATTGCATCTGATGAATCTGGCATACAACAGCTCACCAGGATAACTGTGCTCACATTCCCACCCACCTTTCAAAAGTAGACAGAGTCTAGTAAAAAAAAAAAAAAAAAAAATTCTCTCTATATAGTTTTGTCCAGGGATTGATAGACTTTCCCCCCCACATACACACACAGGTGTATAAGCAATCTCTAAAGTCCATGGCCACTGTAATGGCTTCTTCCATCAGTGTTTTTTTTTCAGAGTTTTTTAATGCTTGTGAAAATGCCAAGAATTGAAAGCATTTTTTGCAAGAATTTTGGTGGTGTTTTTTTATTTTAGAACATTTTCACAAGAGTTTTTTGTGGTGTTTAAGTGCTATAGAAAAGCCTGTGGGAGAACACCAAACCATTCCATACCCCGAACATTGACCAAAAAATGCAAGTGACCCTAAAATGCCACAAAATAGAGCACAAACCAAATTGCTTTATATGTTAAAGTAATATCTGGCTTTTTTGTGACTGAAAAACGCCAATAAAATGCAGAAAAGTTGCATTTTCATTTGCAGATTTTGCTGCAGTTCTTTGAGCCGGAAGTGGCACCAAATGGAATGGGAAATATAAAGGTATCGCTTATACTTCTGCCTTTTGCTGTTGCAGGAAAAACTGCAAAAACAAAAAGTAGCTTTTACACAACGTGCGGCCCCAGCCTAGATTAATATTGATGACCTGCCACTTAGATAGATGGGGATCTGACTCACAGTATCCCCACCAAACAGCAGAAAGAGCTATCCACTACCTCTGCAGATACACAAGATAGGTCATCAGTATAATCCACTAGTCTGGTGTTGGAGAGGCCAAGACTATCCACAAACTTAAATCGAGTCTGATTCATTCGGCAGCCACTGATGCCCCTTTCTTTTCTGTACATCCAACTAAGTCATAAGTGCATGTTAGTGGCAAATTTGATAGCTAATAGATGTGTTTACATTACATCTTATCAGAGTAGAGATGGCAACGTTCTGTACTTGAAGAAACGTTCTGTACTTCAAGAAAGGAGAATAGGTTAACTACATGGGTCTAAGTAATCAGCATTTAGTGGCATAAACTGTGATGGAGGTATGAGAGGTTGCCCTCCTTCGCAATGTACAGTTTCAGCACTTTGTATAACTGTCTAAACTTGACTCCAGTTGAGATGACTAATACACGTAGAGCATTAGGGATAGATGGCTTAGCATTTATTGAGATTGCTAAATATATATTAATAGATATGGGAAAGGAGCAGCTGATTTTTTTTTTTTTTCTTTGAATTTTTTTATGCAAGTGGAAAATAAAGTTTAACCTTTTGTACTACCTTAGATTTAATTGGTGAGCTAGACGTTGTAGCAATTCATACAGCAAGCTTTAATAGTCTGTAGTCAAAAGGGATTTTTATCTGAAGGCCCAGCATTGTACTGCTGGCAGGCACGTTTGTCTTGTTGCGAATTAAGACTTTGAACATGGTGATCAGTCTTAAAAATAGTTCTTGAAAAATGAAGTAGATATTTTTCTTTCTTTCCCTTGGACTTAATATGCAAGGCTTGCTGGTTTTGGACACCTTACATTATTTTTATTTCAATTTCAAAATTACACTTAATTTCTGGTCACGTCTACAATTTAGCTGGGAATAGTCCATCTAGATCCTTTTTTATTTCAGATATGTTAATATTTTCTGATGTTTAAGCTTTAAGGGACCGTATAGATTTTAATATTTAGGAAAGTATAATAAACCAATATTTTGAGAGTTACAATACTTTATGAAATTAATTATATATAGCCATAAGGAGACTAGTATTTTTGAAGTCTGTTTTGCTTAAGTAAAATTGCATACAAATTTTGCAAAATTTAAAAAAAAAATGACTATCATATTATCATAAATGTGACTAGCACCTCCCTGCATGGTCATTTTTACTGTCAATATCGAAACATGATAAAGTTTTATGATAAAAATCCAATGATGAATTGATCCTATGTTTTTTTTATCTAAGTTTGTTTCTTGCTTAACACTGTAGCTTCCTGTCACGTTCTCCTGCAGCTTCCTGTCGCTGTAGACCTAAATGTAGGAGTTTGGTTCTGCTACGTCGCTATTAGATTTGGCTAGTTCTAAAGTGAGAGATGTTTTGTGCATAGATATGTAGCTACGTGCAGAGGTGTAGCTAGCGGTTCAGCACGGGGGGAAAACGCATGGTACTGTATAGTGAATACAGCATAGGAAACATTTTGGGACTTAAAGGTGATGCTTCTAACTCTAATCCTTCACATTTTCAGTCTCTATCTGGACTGGGCTACAATGACCACTTCTTCCAGCTGTGACTTTAATACTGTCTAATTGCCCCCATAATCGATAAACAGAAGTATGGTTTCAAAAATCCAAGGTCAAGAATAGCAGAGTTCATGCAAAAATATAAAACAGATACAGGTCAGTTACAGGCAGTGATGGAAAAATATAAAAAATCCAAGTCTAATCCAAAACAGCAAAGAAGAAACAAGCTATAAACTACATAACTATAGATAAGCATTCCACTCACTAGAACAGTCTGTATGCTGATATGTCCTGCAATCTGTAGTCTGTGTGCTGATATGTCCTGTTATCTGTAGTCTGTGTGCTATGTCCTGTTATCTGTAGTCTGGGTGCTGATATGTCCTATTATCTGTAGTCTGGGTGCTGATATGTCCTGTTATCTGTAGTCTGGGTGCTGATATGTCCTGTTATCTGTAGTGTGGGTGCTGATATGTCCTGTTATCTGTGTGCTGATATGTCCTGTTATCTGTGTGCTGATATGTCCTGTTATCTATAGTCTGGGTGCTGATATGTCCTGTTATCTGTAGTCTGGGTGCTGACATGTCCTGTTATCTGTAGTCTGTGTGCTATGTCATGTTATCTGTAGTCTGGGTGCTGATATGTCCTGTTATCTGTAGTCTGGGTGCTGATATGTTCTGTTATCTGTAGTCTGGGTGCTGATATGTCCTGTTATCTGTAGTCTGGGTGCTGATATGTCCTGTTATCTGTAGTCTGGGTGCTGATTGGATGTCCTGTTATCTGTAGTCTGGGTGCTGATATGTCCTGTTATCTGTAGTCTGGGTGCTGATATGTCCTGTTATCTGTAGTCTGTGTGCTGATATGTCCTGTTATCTGTGTGGTGCTTGTTGTTGTGATTGCCTGTTATCTGTAGTCTGGGTGCTGATATGTCCTGTTATCTGTAGTCTGGGTGCTGATATGTCCTGTTATCTGTAGTCTGGGTGCTGATATGTCCTGTTATCTGTAGTCTGGGTGCTGATATGTCCTGTTATCTGGGTCTGGGTGCTGATATCTCCTGTTCTGTATCTGGTCTGGGTGCTGATATGTCCTGTTATCTGTAGTCTGGGTGCTGATATGTCCTGTTATCTGTAGTCTGGGTGCTGATATGTCCTGTTATCTGTAGTCTGGGTGCTGATATGTCGCTGTTTTTTTGTGTCTGGGTGCTGATATGTCCTGTTATCTGTAGTCTGGGTGCTGATATGTCCTGTTATCTGTAGTCTGGGTGCTGGGATATGTCCTGTTATCTGTAGTGTGTGTGCTGACATGTCCTGTTATCTGTAGTCTGGGTGCTGACATGTCCTGTTATTTGTAGTCGGTCTGTGTGCTGATATGTCCTGTTATCTGTAGTCTGGGTGCTGATATGTCCTATTATCTGGAGTCTGGGTGCTGATATGTCCTGTTATCTGTAGCTCACTTGACTATTTTGCAATACTCAGACACAGGATAAGTAAATTTAATCTCATTATCATGGCATGGGGGACACACGTTAGGGTGTAACACATTGCTTGGGGTTTATTTGCATCACCATTTTATTCAGGCCAATGCAGAGTACATCATATTAATGATTGAGAAATGATCAAAGTAGGTGTGGTTTAATGCCTTCCCACTGCAGCCATTTTTCAGTTTTTTATTTCCAGAAGATGCAATTGACTGACAAATTAGTTGTTCAGATCAGGAGGACATTTAGACAGGCCAACTATCGGTAATGAGTGTTCTTATGAGTGCTTGCTCCTAATAATTGGCCCAATAATCACCCCATGTAATAAGCCCTTTTTATGACAGCTCTGTTGTACAACTGGGGGCGTAGATAAGGATAGGATTGCAACACTACACACACACATGGCTCTCTCTGTAGATCTCCCTCTGGAGGAGGGGGGCACTCTTGGAGATTGTAAATTTCTATGGGATTCCTCTATTAATTGATCCCTATTAATTTCTGCTGGCTCATATAATGTAGTGATTATACAATAGGAAATTTGTTTCCAATATGGCTGCCTCCAGTGAAAGTCATATAGATAAAGAATAAATGAAAGACTTATTAAGGATTAACCAGCTGGGGTAGAGCATTTAAAACAAACTTTGCCTAGAAGACCCCTTTAAACTTCACTGTATCTGCAGAGCAAAGTGTGCCCTTAAAAAGCACTGTCATTGTATGCAATAGAATGAGTTGTTACCTATCCCTACAACATTCCTTGAGCTGTTTATTGAAAATATTTTTTTCAGATTTAAAGTCAGATTTGAGTTTACAAAGTAGCGAACAAATTTCCTCCGTAAACCACTTAATTACTGAATGCATGCATCTCATTGAGAAGACATGTGGCACAAAGCCTCTCCAGCAATGATATGATGAAACAAAATTACCATATCTGAGAAAAACAAGGCATAATGTAATATAAGCCTTTTAAATTGTGCTATTATTTCCACATTACAGCACTGAATGAGTTATGGATACACATTAAAAATGTAGACTATCCAACCATATGCTGTTTTGAATGAGGAGATTCATTTATACTTTCCATTGCCTTTTGTAGGCCCTGCCATTTGACTAATGTAAGAATTAAACCCCTCCTGCAAATGGAATTATTACTAAATCCTAATTTTGGTGTTTGTGGTGCCAATGGGCTGACTGAGTGGAGCCCTTTCTCTATGTCAAACTTCTTAGGTGCTGCTGTTGCTATTGACTGTGGAAACTAATGGGTTTATCAGTCATGATCAAAGGTAACTCTGATCCCAGATGCTGCAATGAGATGTAGGCTGTATGTTACTGCTGGCACCACATCTTTTGGCAAACCCGAGTACACCCTTTCATGGCTCTGGTATTCTCTAGTGGTAGTGGCCTCTTTTAACAAGATAATGTGTCCTGTAGCACTGAACACTTTTCCCTCAAACCATTCCTGAACAGATACAAAGTGTTGACTTTCAATTTGAGCATCTGTGAAATTTGTTGGAAAATCAAAAACAATCCATGAAGTTTGGAAACAGTGTATCTCCAACTATAAAACTACTTTTCATAAATAAATAGCACAGGTGAATATACCTGTGAAATACATCCTACTAGTAGTCAGGAACTATTATTTGTTTAGTTGGCGCTGGACAAGGCTAGGATTTTGAGTTTATGGTTTGTTTTCTGTGTGCAATCTGTGGAATAAAACTGGCCGATGACAGTTTAAGGCTAATGCCCCATGTAGCGAGCCGCAGCCAAAAAGTGCTGTGTGAAAAAATGCGTCGGAAACATTTTTTCCTGCAGCGCTTTTCACACAAAGTCCACAGAGTTTTGCTTTGCGGACTTTCTGCTTCTATTATACCTATAGGGAAACCACCAGCATTTCCGTAGGTATAATTAACTTACTACGATTTACAAAAATGTGTGGATGGGATTAGCCACTTTGCAGGTACTCTAAAACACTGCATTTTTTGCACAGCATTTACACTACGCAGGGCCCTGGCCTAAAACAGAAAATCCTCTGTGTGGGGCTATAATTCTTGATGTGCCATTCAGTCTAAGCCAGGAAAGACTGTGATCATTTGAGCTAATCCCCCTAAAAATCTCACAATAGATGTAAGTCAAGTATTATTATCACTATCAACCTTTCATTACTTATCACTGCCACTAGGATCACAGTTCTAGCTATACATATAAAGCACTAACTCCAGAACATATGTTCAATTGGTGATATATCTAGTGGGGTCTCGGCTAGAACAGTCATTAACAGCCCTATACCATGAATGGATGGCCAAACAGAGAAACAGGGGAACAAAATGAATGTGAAATCCAGAAAGTGGATTTCACATAAAGGAGGCAACATGTGTTATAGCATTGGTCCCCAACCTTTCTTGCACCAGGGACCGGCTTCAAGCAAGACCATTTTTCCATGGCCCGGTAGGGTGGCGGGGGGTAGGGGCGGGGCTTTGGTCATATGGGGGCGGGGTTATGGAGGGGGTTGAATTTTAGCAGCGCTATAGACCAAACAGCGCTGTAGACCGGGGGTGCTGGTGGCACCTCAGTGTACAGCGCTGTAGACCAGGTCCCTGCCAGTACCTATGCCAGGATCCATGACACTGTGGCCAGATCGCTGACCCTCCAATATGTTGTGCCGTGAGCCGCATCTACTGGGGCCAGCACGCCGCCCCGCGAACCGCCAAGAAACCCCCAACAGTGAATCGGTGGTTGGGGACCCTTGTGTTAAAGGGTATCACAAAATTTATTAATGACACAAATGCTGCTAAAAACATGAGAAGTTGTTTGAAAGTTTAGGTATTTTTTCAAAGATTTGCTTTCTAGAACAGTGGATATATTTTTGGTAACATTTTAAAAAAAAACTTCTCTCCTGTAGAAGTTTGGGTTTTTTTTTCACCTCTTCACTGAATGTGTCTCTAACTGCATAAAACTCATGATCACGCTGTATAAATATTCACATTTAGTTTCTAATTACCATCTCATATTTATAAATTGTCTCATTATCTGGATTCTTTTTAGCTCTTCTAGGAAAAAAAAAATATTTTGTCTTTTGAATCTTTGACTTACATATTTTCATAAGTCATTTAATGATATGTATTTGCAGAATCATTTCTGTTTAAAGGTCTGTAGATAATGAGATATTTAGTTATCTTGGGTAGAAGATTTTGCTATCAAACTTAAAGGAGGATCACATTGACGGTTACGTTTTACTGGGATGTTGTATTCGTACCTCATGTCTCTGTACGCCTGGTATAAAAGCAGTAACCTGTGTGGGAGTGAAGGGCTGCATTTGCTGTTCCATAATCAGAAGCTTTTTGCTGACTTTCTCTCATCTTGGTTTTCACAGCAGGATGCCCAGATGCCACAGCATCTTGCACAGTTCAACTGTTTCTATCTCTGTAGAAAACTACACTTTCTAAATAGCAGTGTTGCCCAGAATTGATAAAATATGTAGCAAGCAGACAAAGCTCAGCTACAAATTAAATTTGTTAAATGCACGATATTCCCAAAAGGAAGTGCAATCTACACTTGAAACATATTCTTAAAAATGTAAGTGCACTTGTGGATTGCTTGTACTAAATCCACTATGTAAAGCATTCAAATGTGTAATTCCATTAAAACTGTCAATTTAACTACTTCAATTGTATAGATGGCCATGAGTAACTTTTAGAAGAAAAATAATTTTGAATGGCTCCCCAACTTAAAAAAGTGTAAAGGGCTTGAACTAAAGTGTTCCACACTTAACCTCCTTACAATATTTCCTGTTATAAATTTATTAAGACTTGCGTTCTGTACACTAGTCTTGACACATTCCTCCACTGGCTTCAGCCTATTAATAATTCAGGTGAACTCCAATGAGCCAAAATGTAATTCTACATAAGTGAGGAAGAGGTCCTTGCACCAAAGATGTACCATAGCTACTCCCATCTACGGCAGGTTTCTATTGTAGAGGGAAAGGTAAATTTCCCTGTTTGTTAATGCTGTTGTATAATATATGTTATTATGTTATAATGTGTAATGCTGTATTGACATTGTTTTCCCACATAGTCCGGCATACTAGTTGATGGCACCGGGGGCAGCGCTTCCGATTGCCATCTCACAGAAGGAGGTGTCATTTAACAGGTGCTATTATTCTGGTCCCCTGTGCTGAATTGACGCTAAAGGTGTTTGAGCCACAACATCTGTAGATGGGGATTGAGATGGGTCCGAAGCAAGACTCACAGACTGACATAAAGAGTGGCTGCTGTGAGTGGACAGTCAGTAAAAGAGATGGAACCTGGAGACGAAAAAGCCTCAGAGCAGCCACTTGGCGAAGAGATAGGGCTGGTGAGTTTGGGAGAGGCTATAAATCCTATTGGTGCACAGACAGTTTTGGCAAAGTCAGATGTGAAAATGGAAGGTGTCCAGCATTCTAGGATAAAATATGGTAACATTATTAAAGGTTGTTTAAAAAAAAAAAAAATCAAGGTGGGTAGCCAGTGGTTATCTAATGTGACTGGAGCATCTTATTAGCTCCAGATCTACAGTGGTCATACCAGTGGGATATTGCAATTCAAACCAGAGTCTGTAGTGATCCTCCTGCTGTAAAATGGAAACCATGCAGTCGGAACTTAGTTATTGGACTGAGCCTGTGAAAAAAGCCTAATCAGGGCATGCTGTGGCGGGGGTTAGCACCCTTAGACACATAGCAGCACAGATGGTTTGGGCAAGAACTATCAGTCATATTTGGCACAACCTGACCTCTTGGGGGATTTGTTGTGTAGTAAATAGTCCTCCAGATCCAAGCAAGGGACTGCCTTTTTTTATTACAACTGTTCTACCATAAAGCTGATCAAGAGTATTACCCACCTGGTATCAGGAAAAACATCAAATATATTGTTCCACTTAATGTGACTGTAGCAGCTGTACAGTCATGGCCAAAAGTTTTGAGAATGATACAAATATTAATTTTTACAAAGTCTACTGCTTCAGTTTTTCTAATGGCAATTTGCATATACTCCAGAATGTTATAAAGAGTGATCAGCTTAACAGCAATTACTTGCAAAGTCAATATTTGCCTAGAAAATGAACTTTATCCCCCAAAACACATTTCAAAATCATTGCAGCCCTGCCTTAAAAGGACCACCTAACATCATTTCAGTGATTGCTCCATTAACACAGGTGTGGGTGTTGATGAGGACAGGGCTGGAGATCAATCTGTCATGATTAAGTAAGAATGACACCACTGGACACTTTAAAAGGAGGCTGGTGCTTGCCATCATTGTTTCTCTTCTGTTAACCATGGTTATCTCTAAAGAAACACGTGCAGTCATCATTGCACTGCACAAAAATGGCCTACCTGGGAAGAGTATTGCAGCTAGAAAGATTGCACCTCAGTCAACAATCTATCGCATCATCAAGAACTTCAAGGAGAGAGGTTCCATTGGTGCCAAAAAGGCTCCAGGGCGCCCAAGAAAGACCAGCAAGCGGCAGGACCGTCTCTTAAAAGTGTTTCAGCTGCGGGATCGGGCTACCAGCAGTGCAGAGCTTGCTGAGGAATGGCAGCAGGCAGGTGTGAGTGCATCTGCACGCACTGTGAGGCGGAGACTCTTGGAGCAAGGCCTGGTCTCAAGGAGGGCAGCAAAGAAGCCACTTCTCTCCAGAAAAAACATCAGGGACAGACTGATATTCTGCAAAAGGTACAGGGAGTGGACTGCTGAGGACTGGGGTAAAGTCATTTTCTCTGATGAATCCCCTTTTCGATTGTTTGGAACATCTGGAAAACAGCTTATTCGGAGAAGAAGAGGTGAGCGCTACCACCAGTCTTGTCTCATGCCAACTGTAAAGCATCCTGAAACCATTCATGTGTGGGGTTGCTTCTCAGCCAAGGGAATCGGCTCTCTCACAGTCTTGCCTAAAAACACAGCCATGAATAAAGAATGGTACCAGAATGTCCTCCAAGAGCAACTTCTCCCAACCGTCCAAGAGCAGTTTGGCGCTCAACAATGCCTTTTCCAGCATGATGGAGCACCTTGCCATAAAGCAGAGGTGATAACTAAATGGCTCAGGGAACAAAACATAGAGATTTTGGGTCCATGGCCTGGAAACTCCCAAGATCTTAATCCCATTGAGAACTTGTGGTCAATCATCAAGAGACGGGTGGACAAACAAAAACCAACAAATTCAGACAAAATTAAAGCATTGATTCTGCAAGAATGGACTGCTATCAGTCAGGATTTGGTCCAGAAGTTGATTGAGAGCATGCCAGGGAGAATTGCAGAGGTCCTGAAGAAGAAGGGTCAACACTGCAAATATTGACTTGCTGCATTAACTCATTCTAACTGTCAATATAAGCTTCTGTTACTCATAATATGAATGCAATTCTATTTCTGTATGTGATAAAAACATCTGACAAACACACATAAAAACCAGAGGGCAGCAGATCATGTGCGTCATTCTCAAAACTTTTGGCCATGACTGTAGGTTTGCAGTTGTATAATACTTTTTCCATTTTTGGCTGATGGATTGAATAGTACTTCTTGGGATGCTCAAAGCTTGGGATATGTTTTTATAATCTAACCCTGCTTTAAACTTCTCCACAACTTTATCTTTGACTTTTCTGGTGGGTTCCTTGGTCTTCATGATTCTGTTTGTTCACTAGTGTTCTCTAACAAACCACTGAGGCCTTCACAGAACAGGTGTATTTATACTGGGACTAAATTACACACAGCTGGACTCTGTTGATTAATTAAGTGACTTCTGAAGGCAATTGATTGCGCTAGATTTTATTTAGGGGTATCAGAGTACAGGGGGCTGAATACTTTTGCATGTCACACTTTTAAGATTTTTGTTTGATTAAAATTTTGAAAATCATGTATCATTTTTGTTCCACTTCACAATTATCTGCTACTTTGTGTTGGTCTATCACTTAAAATCTCAAGAAAATACATTTAAGTTTGTGGTTGTAAGGTGACAAAATGTGAAAAAGTTCAAGGGGTATGAATACTTTTGCAAGGCACTGTGTATATATATATATATATATATATATATATATATATAAAAATGAGTTTCTGTCTGTCTGTTCTTTATGTGCGACCAAACGACTGGACCGATCCTCACCAAATTTGGCTCACAGGTACATCAGTTGTCTGGGAAGATTTTAGACCGGGTCTCAGCTCTCTAGGGCACTGTGGTTGTAACTGTTACACAAGGTCACATACACACAGTTTTACTCCAGGTTTCCATAACAACCCAGCCATTTTCTTCACTGCTGTAGTTCAGCTTTAAAGGGGCAGGACGCTGTGGATGACACTGTTACACAAGGTCACATACACACTGCTTTACTCCACGTTTCCATAACAAACAATCGCAGGTTTTTCACTGATATCCAAACTGAGATATACATGATCACATGACGATTATGGACCAATGGAAACTCGCAGGTTCTTCAGTCTTGACATACACACAACATTACACCAGGTTTCCATAGCAACCAAGCTATTTATGACCTGTATTAGTCAATAGCAGTTCGCAGGTCCTTAAATATTCAGTCATATCACGTGTATCAGCCAATATAACATCACATTTAATTTACTAGGTTTCCATAACAACACAGCCATAAATAGACTGTACCTATACTGGACTGCCATATCGGATGTCAGCATTCTTATAAATTGAAGCCAATTTAAACTACACACAAGCGACATACAAAATAGACCAGTTTCAATTCTTATGGGGCCACTACACAAACAAAAAAATTAATATACCTGTGTGAAGCCAGGTCCTTCTGCTAGTATATGTATATAAACTGGTTTTTTAAAATAAAAAGTGGACAGTATTAAAACAAACCAAGGCCTCACTTCAGAAATGCATTCTGGGTGAATTAAGGACTGATATCTGGACTGCTGCTTTTTATGCTTGGATCACTAATGAGACCTGTGATTTATTGGATTTGGCTCCTGCAGTTTTTTGCTGTGTGATATAGTGTTAAAGATGGTACAAATAATGTAGAAACCATTGATTGGCAGTGATGGTTTTCTAGCCAATACATTAAGATCTGCATCTTCTACACTGCATCAAAGTGCAATTGCCTTGTAATGCTGATGAAGTAGAGCCGCAAAAGAAGGTTGTGATATGTTATTCTTTACAATTAGGTGTGAACACTAACCATGGTTGTCAAAATCAATACATCTTTTCGTTCATTTACCAGTCAAGAGAATGAGGTATGATCAGTTCTGTAGAGATGAATGTCCATGAAACATGTCATTATCAGCATAACCATTAAGTGAAATTCAATCAATATGAAAGGCATTTACTAAGTCAAAAGGATCAAATTTTTTCATTTAAGTGCAATAGCATCGGTTCTTTGTTTTGCTTCCGCGTAATTTTTTTTGCAAATATTATCAATATTTTTCAGAATCTGGACTGCTTTGGAGTCTGCAATTTTCACAACCTTCAATGTAACACAATTCTATTAAATTTCTTGTGCAATTCCCCTTTCTGCTTCCAAAGATGTCCTGTCTGCATGTTCACTCAAAAGACATCATCGCATTCTGTCACTGTGACACGTAGTTCAGTTTCCTAATAGATGTAACTGTTGTATTACAGATAATAATACAAATATTAATGGAAAGGCTAGGTTCATATCGGCAGGATTTTTTTTTTTTCAGTTTTTCTGATCATTGTGAGTAGAACAATGAAAATACAGAAGCGCAGGATCCGTCAAATGATAATTGTGAATGGCACCTGATATAATGGGGTATGCTAGGTTTTTGTCAGGGAGCCCAGAATTTTAATCCCAATGATGAATAAAAAAAAATTCAGCACCATTCCAAAAAATAAAATTTTACTTTTATTCCTCAATTAAAATCCATCTTGAATGTTATTCATTGGGATTTACCAATGAACAATAATCCCAATGAATAATCATTGGGATTATTGTTGAACTAAGCTTCTGAGTCCAAAGCTTTTTAATCCAATGCACCTGAAATCTGCTTTACAGGACTTGAACATGGTTTTGGTGAGCTGTATATCAACCTTGTGGATTTTGTAACCCAGAATTTTACCAAACAAGATAGCCAGCATGCTGTACTATTTTCTCCTGCTTTTTAATCTGCTACAGAAACTACTAACAGTCTCTGATGCAGGTGTGAATGTAGACTTAATTAGACCTAGCCCTAAACCTCTCCCTAACCTATCACAAATATTGTATTTGGTATATACTTGATTTCAGAGAGGTTGTGAATGCTGAGTCTTATGTATCATTAGTTTTGTACTTTTTATTAACAGCATTATGACACTCACTTAATAATGTATATTGTATGCATACCCTTAAAAAACTCAGACATGGTTCTAGGAGATAATGACGCATTGAGGCTCCCACTCATAAAGTCAGGGGCACTTATAAGAAAAGCCCAGTCCTGAGCTCAAAGCCACAGCTTGAAGATCCTGGGCCCCAATTCAAAATCTGTACCAGGCCCCTAACTATAATATATAATTTACAGTATGGGTATCATATTGGGAAAAGATATCCTATGGGCCCTCTGAGCCTCCAGAACCTGGGTGCAACTGCACCCTCTCAAGTTATGCCCATGCCTAAGCTACTGTAAATTGGTAGTATTTGATATATGGGTTCCGCTTTCATTCAAGTCATGTTTCAAAGCCTCACTTTTAGGATTGGCGCACAACTTTCTTTTTGTAAATAAATTTAATTTGCATAATCTTGTGGTTGTAGCTAAATAGGAAAAAGGAGTAAAGGGCATAGAGCTAGGGGTATTGTTAGGCTAGTAGAGAGGAGTTTTTGTGATGGATGCTTAGGCAAAATGTGAATTCCTAGGAAGGCTGCCAAAGGTTATGCGATGGAAATGAGGTACGGAAATGTGTATGTAACATATATATTTTCTTTCATCAGTTGTAGTTCACATGATATCATATTTGGTATCAATGCACAGGATGCAATCTGATGTATATAGATTGTACCACGAGAAAGTTGAAGACAAGGATAGTGGAATGTTTATCTAACTTTGCCAAGGGGCTTGGTAATACATCGGAAGCAGCAAAACATTTTGTTGAATTACTTGAAGGTAATACTGATATGGTTGCAGTTTTGGGTATAGAGAAGGTTCACAGACCATTACGAGGCGGTAAAATATCTGCAGCGGACAGAGTCGGAAACCGTTGTTTTTTTGTAAATCGCAGCATGTCAATTATACCTACGGAAATGCAAGTGGTTCCCGTATAGGTCTAATAGAAGCAGAATGTCTGCTGAGGAAAACTCTGCGGACTTTCTGTGAAAACTGCAGTGGAAAAAAATGAGATGCGATTCCGCCGCGGTCTTTTCCACAGTGGTTTTTGGCTGCGCCTGCTATGTGGGGTCTTAGCCTTATTGTGAGAAGCTTGGTGGATATTACATTTGGACACACAGTATCCAAAGGGTTTAAACTGGAAATATGACTTATTGTATCTGCGCCTTTGTGTTTGAAATGCATAGCTAGTCTGATATGAGCATTTTGGAACCATGGAATTGTATTTTGTCTGGAGAATGTTTTAATGAATTGAAATAGTTGGGTTTTATTACACCATGCTGACCTCATTCACATTTGTCTATGGAAATAGAAGGACTTGTGCTTTGCAATGCTAAAATTAAAGAGCGTTATTGGGTCCTTCAAATCCTATTCACTGTAACATTGCTGACTAGTCTGTAATGGTATATCCAAACCTTGCTGCAGAGATTGCATATTCTACTGCTGGCTAACAAGACTGAAACAAATGTAAGGCTGTAGTGAGTTCAATGAACAGACGTCCGAAGGGCAGTGTATACTCTAAGAAGACAGTGAGGGTAGGTAAGTAAGGGAAGATTGGTGGAATCCTTTTCCAGTGACAGTGTCATATAATACAGGGCTAATATTTATTATTATTATTATTATTATCATTTATAGAGCACCATTAATTCCATGGTGCTGTACATTTGACGGTTTACATACAGTTTACAAAATAAGTAAAATACTAACAGCGACCAACTGTCACAGTGGGATTGAGGGCCTTGCCCATAAGGGCTTACAATCTATGAGGGAAGAGGGATAGAGACAGTAGGTAAGGGTAGAGGCTGTTCAGATGGAGGTGTGGTGACACTGGTGTATTTGTCACGTACAGGCTGTCCTAACACGTGGCACGGGTGCAGCTGTCAGGGGTCAACTCCCTCCACTCACTCAATCTTGCACTCACCCTTCACTTAGGCTGTAATTTGAGTGTAAATTGCACCCCAACACAGTCCACATACCTCAAATACACGCTGCCACCACCACTGATTCTGCGGCTCAGTGGAAACCGCGCTAATATATATAGGTATCTTTCCAACAGTCAGACACACACACCTAAAAATGGTAATGGGTTCATAGAGCAACACAAAGTAACCTTAAAATTAACAATTTATTACAAGAAAAGTTGAAAAACTAACACAAAATTGCAAACAGCCTTAAAATAAATGGGATAAAAACTGAATAATACTTAAAAGCCTTTGGGTCCCATGAACTTGGGAATCTTCAGTTGGAAATGGACACACCCAGCTGACTCCACAGATGTGACATCCGTTCTAAGGTTTCATAATCTCTTAAAGTTACTGTTTAGCCATACCTCCCTGCGAGGGTCCCCCCTTCCTCTTACCTGAGGTGGGGGATGAACAACTCATCTTTATCTGGAAAAGAGGAATTTGTTTCTTTACCTGGTAAAGCTGTGTGTCTCTGTTAGCTCTGGAGGCAAGCCCAGGGGCACCCCCTTTCCTCTCTTAGGGTCACTAAACCCCATTCCGCTCTCTGAAAACTGAATGTCTGGTTGAGTACAGCCAGGGAAAAGCAATTTTCTCTCTGACCCCCTCCCCCTTGTATACACACAAACCACTGAGGTGGATTGATAAAATATACAAAACATTCATTGAGGATATATATATATATATATATATATGACTAATATGACTAGGGAAAAATACATCTTACATAATACATAATACAACTTCTGTCACCACGGTGTAGTGTTGTAAGAGGTTATAGGCCTTCCTGAGTCTTCAAGGTATTCTTGAAGCTTATGATTGTGGGGGACAGTCTTATGTGTTGTGGTAGTGAGTTCCAGAGTATGGGGGATGCACGGGAGAAGTCTTCGAGATGGTTGTATGTACAGTAGATAAGAGCAGAGTGGAGTAGGAGGTCTAGGGAGAATCGGAGGTTACATGTGGGCAGGTAGTAGGAGATTATGTCAGAGATGTATAGAGTAGACAGGTTGTGGATGTCTTTGTATGTCAGCATTAACATTTTGAACTCTCTTCGCTGGGTGATGGGTAGTCAGTGAAGGGATTGGCAGAGGGGAACTGCCAATGAAGAAGAGGGGTAGAGGTGGATTAAGCGAGTGGCACGGTTTAAGGTGAACTGGATGGAGGCAAGAGAATTTGCTGGGAGGCCGTGGAGGAGGTTGTTACAGTAGTCTAAGCGGGAGATTATGAGGGCACTGTAGTTTCAGGGGTGAGAACGGAGTGGATTTGATGGATGTTCATGAGTTGGAGGTGGCAGGAGGTGTTGAGGGTTTGGAAGTGTGGTTTGAAGTTTTCCAACTCATGAAGCACGTCTCGGATTTTTTTCAGGACTGTGTGCCAGGGTTGCCTGTGGATGGGTTGAGCTCTAGTGTGTGTAAAGGGGCCACCGAGTCGAGGGCTGAAGTAATGGTGGTATTAAAGAAAGCAGTAGTGGCATCTGCATCCTGAGAGAGGATATGTCAGAGAGTGGTATGAGAGAGTCAGAGAGCATTCAGATGTCAAGGTGGTTAAGGTTCCTTCGGGGGCGTGTTGGTTTTTGGGTTGGGGGGTCTGTTACAGAGGAAAGGGAAGAGAATGTTATAAGTTGTGGTTGGAGAGTTAGGCTGAATAGAGAGCAGAGGCAGGTGAATATGAGGTCCAGTGTGTGCCCCTTTGTGTGAGTGGCAGAGGAGGACCATTGAAAGAGACCAAAGGAGGCAGTGAAGGATAGGAGATAGGAAGTGGAAGGGCTTTGAGTTAATGGGGATGTTGAAATAACCCATGATGATGGTAGGGGTGTCTGTGGATAGGAAGTGTGTTAACCAGGTAGTGAAATGATCAATGAAGGCAGCGGTAGGTCCCTGCGGTCGGTATATGACAGCCAGTTGGAGGCTGAATAAATGCGGACAGAGTGCGCTTCCAAGGAGGTGAGGCTGAGAGCACGCAGTGGTTGGATTGGGTTGAAGGAGCAGTTGTCAGATAGGAGGATGCCAACATCTCCACCAGGTTTGTTCTTGGGGCGAGAGTGTGCGAGGCAGACCGCCATAGGAGAGGGCAGCAGAGGAGGTAGCATCTGAGGGTGTCAGCCATATTTCTGTGATCCAGAGAAAAGAAAATTCATGAGAAATGAAGAGTTCATGAATGTAATCTAGTTTATTATGTATGGATTGAGCATTCCACAGTGCACTGGAGAGGGCGCAGGAAGGTACAGGAGCAAAGAAGATAGATGTAAGATTTAGGGGGTTCCGTGTGCTGGTGCTGGTTGTGTGGTAAGTGGAAGAAGATCTGACAGTAAGGATGTGCTGAGGTGATCCAGGATTAGGAGATATGTCACCAGAAGTAAGGAGAAGCGGGGAGAGTGTGGGGAGGTTATGTGTTTCTGAGGTGGAAAGCTTGCAAGTTTAGGAATAGCTGTGCAGAGAAGGTCAGATGATGGGGTAGAATAGATGGTGAGATAAAGATTTTGTTACTGACAATGGTGGTTTGGGGTAGAACAACAGTGATTAAGATAAGCATTCTTGTTTGTAACATTATGTAGGTGTTGTAATTATTACGTTTTGTATGTAGTGAATTTTTGCAGTTACCTTCAGTTCCCTTCAGGTCCAATTCTGGTCCATACACTTTAAGAGTTGCACTTTAGGATGTTGCGCAAAACTGAGGGTTAATATTTCCACTTTTCCACTTATAAAAACATTTTAGCATATCTGACCCTTCATTCCCTTGAAGATAAACCGTGCCAGAGAGGTTTGTGTGATTAATTCCCTATAGTAATAACCATGCAGATAGGTGAGCCGAATAAAAAAAACGGTGCTCCAGACCTTGTTACTAGTGGTGTCTGAGAAGCGCTGAAATACCCTAGGTAGTGGAGGCCATCGGGTAAATGCTACTTTTGCCCTCTCTCCTCATGCACCAAAATTGTCTGAACAGTTGCCCTTCTTGCCTATAGTAGTGGACGAACTACACGTTTCCAGGCTGATTCTGACCCTGGGTCACATAATTGGAACCAGCACAAGGTCCCCATGTCTGGCTGGCTGAATACATCATTATAATAGTAAGGCCATAAACTACTAGCAGTAAACAGGGGAGAGGAGACAGAGCTACTTCGGGGCCAGGTACTGGTTTCATTACATGAACTGGGGTGGGAACTAGCCTGAAAACCCTCCTCAACAGAACTTAGGGGAAGTAAGTATAGAAACCCTTCCTGGAGAACCCCTTTAATTAATGTTCCACTTGTTATAGATGAGAAAACCTGCTTATTCTCTTTGAGTCTAAGTTCAGATGTCTTTCTGCATTGTTGATAATTGATATAAAATATATAATCAAAACAATAGATTTGTTATCCAGTTTTCCCACTTTGTGTGTGGATTTCTGATTCCTTCTGTGAATTATCTAATGTTTATGGAGAAAATACAGTTAGCCATACACATTAGGATATGGTTGATACATAACAGACAACCTAATTTAGCTGAAGCTAGATCAGCCATGGAAAAGATTATTGATCATGGCTGCTCTAATAGCATCTATACAAAGATGCAGGACAAGAACTATATACAATATAAAAAAGTATAAAATGTATAATAAAAACCAAATTTACTGTTGTAAATAGGACATTTTAATAAGAACATTATATAAAACACAGCAGAATTTGTTTGCAAACAGTGAGAAACAAACTGTCCACTGTGATCATACAATGGAGAATCCAACCACAACCTGTGTTTTTAAATTTAATTTTATTTAAGACTTTAAAATTTGGAGGAGAAGGATTCCTTAATAAGGATAGCTTACAGGCAGTGTCCTCAGACCAGTCCTCAGCTGCTGGCAGATATGTCACAGCTCGGCTTCTGTAGTTCCACCCCTGTGAGCCCACTGAGGCCGCGTTTTATGTAGTGACATGACGTCACTACTGTAGCTTATCTCAGTACAGCTGCAGTGTCATAGATGCCTCTGGAACCTGAAACATGCTGCGGCTACACTGCTGGCTGTGACTGTAAAGGACTCTGCATGATGTCCATTAAGAACTGTGTTTTGGTGGAGGTTACTGCTTTCAGCATGATGGTGGAGGTTCTGTGGGGGAAAAGTTCCTGATGCCCTCCATATACTTCCACTCAAAGAGAACCGTGAAGCATACTGTAGATTAAATCTAGAAAATGCCTAAAATATCCTTTAATATGACCTTGCCAATGCATTTTTGCCCCTTAGGCTAAGGCCCCATTTTGCGGAAATGCAGCATTTTTGTTGCAGATTTTGCTGCGGTTTTATAAGCCAGGCAGGAGCGGATTTAACAGAAGGGAAACATCTAAGAGCTTCATTTATATTTTCCATTTTTTTCAAGCCACTCCTGACTTTGGCTCAAAAACCCGCAGCAAAATCTGCTACAAAAACACTGCATTTCCACAACATGAAACTTGCATTAAGGGCCAGAAAACCCCATTAGGCTGGAGCCCCACGTGGTTTCCGCAGTGGAAATGCAGCAGAAAAAAAAACAGCATTTTACAGTCACTGCAAGGTGGCTGGCATTCTAGCAAATCCCATCCACACCTTGCAAAAAAATACGCGCTGCGGATATACTGCAATTTTTGCGGTTTTGGAAATTACAGCATGTCAATTATACCTATGGAAACAACGGAGGTTTTCCTATAGGTATAACTGAAACAGAAAGAAAAGAAAAGTTTGTGTGAAAAGCGCAGTGGGAAAAAAACGCGATGTGTTTCCACCGCGTTTTTTTCCCCGTAGCTCTTTTTTGCTGTGTCCCGCTACGTGGGGCCTAAGAAATTCAGTGTTTTTGCTTTGTTTAACCTTGATCAGTATGTTGTGTGAGTGAGCACTACATTTCCTATCTCTTAAGTATCTAAGTAGAAGAAGCTTTGATTGAGAAGCACCCTTAATGTTATTATTTTTTCTAACTTGTATAGCCCTTAAGTGGTATAGTTTGATTCTAGGAGCCCCTGCCTCCCCACAGGATTACTGCCCCCTACTGTAGCCATGTTCTCATTTCCGGGTGGCAGGGACTCCTAGCAGCATAGATGATGTTTGTAGTACGAGTCCATGCTCAGTGTTGGGTTGCAGCCAGCCTTACTATGTGTTGATTGATAATTTTGTTATTTCTTCTGCATTGCAATGAAAAGTTTATTAAAAAGTTTTCATCTGTGGCAGAAAACCCGGGAAGGATGATTAAAAAGCTTTATTCACACTCAGTCCATTTTTTGCCTTTTATTAGCAGCTTTTATTCTTTAGAAAACTGTTTACTATCTGGAGGATCCTAAATCAATAGATAAGGAGGACTAGTCTTATTGTTGCCATGGCAACTCACCAATCCGTTGCTAATATGCTGTAAAAATACTCATAACTGACATGAATCAGTGCTATGCGGAGCACAAAAAAATATTGCTTACTGCTATTAAACCCTGCCGTAAAGCTATCTGGACTGACAGACATAACAATATAACATATCGCCTCTCATAGTGAAGCTATTTCTTCTGAATGTGACATTGGCTTACAGTGTTCTTTCATCTAGTATGAGACTTCTGCTCCATTCTTCACAGCTGTCTCCTTTTATTTCTGTTATACAGTATGTGCCAGTCACTACCATACTTTGGGTTGAAGTACAGAATCCATCTCTTTTCCTGTTTCTTGCTCAAAAATATTCTAATGTTTTACTTTCAAACATCCTTTGTCTTTCTGGCATCATTTGAGACGTTATTTATTAATTCATTTATTATGTATTATAGCAATATACTTTTTTGTGAAATTCTACAATGAAATCCTCTTTGTTTCCCCATTTATTGCAAGTTTAAATCTGCACACTACTTGTAAGTGGAGTATGGGTGGGTGGGATTCTTTGTAATACAGAGAAGCTGAGGTTGCGAATATTACCTCAAACAGATATATCTCAGACTTTTTTTTATAACATATAACAGTGAATTGAACCTGAGAACACTGTGGACGAAACTGATTTCTGGTTCTGTATACTGTGCAGATATAGTGGTAAAGACAGTTGATCGGTGGGAGTGAGGGGTATCAGAACCCCACCGATTTGATATTAATGTCATATCCTAAGGTCATCAATATCAAGTCTTGGACATCCTCTTTAAAGGGACAACCCCTTTAATGTTTAAATCAGCTGGGAGCAGTAAAACAAATAAAAAAAAATAATGTATACTCACCTTTCCACGGTTCTCCGGTGTACTCCCGCGCATCCCAGTTCTTCTTCGGCGTTTCCTGGGTCTCTTCCGGCGTTCCGCTGAAGGCGCTGATTGGCCTCAGCAGTCACATGACTGCTGAGGCCAATCAACGGCCTCAGGAAGAGGACCCCGTGAGCGTGACATCACCAGGAGAACAACGGATACAACGAGGAGGCCCAAAAGAGGTGAGGGAAGGTGAATATAAATGTTTTTTTCTATTTTTTTTCACCTCCCCTGGGCCTCCACCTATTATTTATTTATTATGCTTACTTATATAGCACCATCATATTCCACAGCGCTTTACAGACATTGACAGTCACTGTCCCACATAGAGCTCCCAATCTATATACCTATTATACTCTGGGGTCTGAAGAGATCCCAGAGTAGATTAATTTACCGCAATACATGTCACACTGGCCATTTTAGTTCATCCCATAAAGATCCCAACTTATTTGGTTTAGATAAAAACCAAACAATTTGGGATATTCGGGTTGAACATGGCTCGTACAGAAGCGGTTCGCCCATCTCTAAATATGATCTACATAAAGAAACATGCCCTACACTTTTAAATTGCTTCTATAGATAGTTTGCCGTTTGTTCCACCATTCTATATTGTGTGGATGTGACTTTTGGACATAGCTTGCTATGGTGGTATTTGTATATGGCTGTCTCAAGGAATATTTAGAAATATAACATACTTTTTATATAAGTTCTAGCAAGACTTCCTGATAACATTACACATTGCATGCTAATGAGAAGCACATCCATTTCTTTTACTGCTCCAGTATGTTATTACAAAGGTCTCATTTAAAACACTTTTGATCTTGCATTAGAAACTGATAAAGACATCCCAGTGGACAAAAATAGCAACTGAAGTCTGGAAATATTGGATATTAAACATTACTGTGGCGTCGCATTTTTATGAAGATGTAACACTATGCAAAATCTCTGCCATTATCATACTGCATTACAGTAATCTTTTATGTGCATATTTGAAACCGCGTGAAACAGAAAATATGTTTATTCTACATATACAGTTGTGCTAAAAAGTTTACATACCCCGGCAGATTTTTTTTGTTTTTTTGGCCTTTTTTCAGAGAATATGAATGAGAACACAAAAAATTTTTGTGTATATTTTTGCAGTATATTATATATATACAGGTGCATCTCAATAAATTAGAATATCTTTTGAAACGTTTATTTCAGTCATTAAATGAAAAAAGTGACCTCCTATATTTTCTAGATTCTTTACACACACTGTGTTCTATTTCAAGTGTTTTATGTCTGTAAATGTTGATTATGGATTACAGCTAGTGAAAACCAAAATCTAAAAAAAAATATATTGTCAAAAAGTTCAGTATTGTAAATTCAGTGTGTCACCTGCCAAGGTTTCCTAAACCTTTAAATGGTCCCTCAGTCTGGTTCAGTAGGACTCACAATCATGGAAGACGCTGACTATGAATTGTATTACTGAATTACTGAAATGAATGAACGTTTCAAAGATATTCTAATTTATTGAGATGCACCTGTATATAGGCATTATAAAATGTATAAAAGTATTTGTGTCATATGAAAGAGGAGGTTCTTATCTTATGCTGTTCTTCACCATATACAGTGAAAAGCAGGGTACAGCTCTCAACAGAAAAGCAAGGCAAAGAATAAAGAAATACAAGATTTCACAGAAAAAAGCCAAAATTAGTTAAAAGGGTACCTGAGTATTCATGAAAAGTTGAAATATGTGCAGGGTCTTGCTTTAGCAGTCTGTTCCATAACTATATAAGGCTGGATTCACACAAGCATTGGAGTCTCTGTAGGAGACCCCATCGCTGAATGTGCCTAAAATCGCCAGAGAGAAAAAGACTTTTCTCTCTGCCGGTTTCAGTATAAAGTCATCAGAAACCCAGCGGAAGCCATTATAGTCTATGGGGTCTGTGGGTTTCCGTGTGTAACCGCTTTTAAGCAGACAGCGTTGCCGTCTTTTGGGTCCCCATGCAGACCCAAAGTACGGAAACCTGAACACTAGTGTGAACGTAGCATAAGCCTTTGTACATGGTTTCCTATCAGTTTTTATGCTGCTAATAATCACATTATGGCTGAAGCACACTTTACATTTCTCTCTCAGGCTGTGGCATGTACAATAAGGAGCAATTTTTTGTTTTTGTTTGTTTGTTTGTTTTTTTAAGTTGTATATGGGTTGGGAAAACCCCTTTTAATGGTCAGAGAGGTCTTTAAACAGCAGAGTATTATATAATACAAAACCTAAGTATTATATCGTAGATAATAACTTAATCCTGATTGTTTCTACTTTAGATCTACTTTTAAGTTTTAGTTAATTTATCTGTTATAATTATTCAAAATTCTGGTTCGAAACAATCTGTAACATGGCAACCAATATTTTTCATTATTCTCAACTCATTATCCATTATCCTCAGGCAGCCAGGCTTCTTTTTCTGTTTTTTTTTACAATGCAGGATCAGTATATTTTTCCATTCAGGTAACAACAATGAATTTGATAAAAATAAAAATAGATTTCATCCCTTTCAAGTTCACAACAATGATCATGTACAGATGTTTATTGCTGAGAGATAAGGATAAAGCAGCACTGCTATCAACTTAACTTTCTACTCACTGTCAAATAACAATTCAGCTTATCACATCAAACAGTCAAAACAGACTCCTATTGTCTATTTATCAAAAAATCCTAATAGTAAGATTCACTTCTAGTGCTGTTGAATACTAGACCTGCCCTAGGAAGTATGTGAAATAAAACCCTGCCATAGAAGGTAGATTGTTGCACAAAAAGATATCTGATATATTAACAATATATAAACATATAATGAGGATATTTTACGTTTATGACTTTTTTTGTAGTGTTTTTGCCACAAACCTATCAAGATGTGTCTCATACTGGGTCATAAATTTGTTGCAGTTCCTAGGGGCAAGGCACCACAGTTCACTACGGATTTTTCATGCATTTTTGTTAGCCAAGTTAGAAGTACAGTGCTTGCAGAAAAATTGCATATAGTAAATTAGGCATGCGCCTATGCACCATTTGAACCAAGAACACAATACAAGTCAGTTTTGAAAAAGGGGCATTATATGAAAATCACTAAAAAAAAATATTGCACGCTGCATTATAAATTAGGTAAAAATCTAAATTTGCACAGAATAGATAAATTGCACCAGAATTTTGACACAAAAGCAACAATATATCGGCCCCTTCAGCTTTTGTTGATTTTACTGTGTTTTTTTTTTTTTTTTTTAGAAAAATCAGGATTGAATTTAGCAGGAAGGAGAAGTACAAGTGCTTGCCTTATATTTCCAATTCCTTTTTAATCCACTCCTGGATTTGGCTGAAAAAAAAGCTGCAAAATCTGCAGCAAAAAATAAAAACAAAACTCAATGTGTGTCTCTAGCCTACAACTGTTCTTAAGCTTAGACCTATCTCATCGCAAAATAAAAAAAATAAAAAAAATCCCATACATCATGTTGTGATATTTTATCCTAGTGATATTATGGTTATGTGGTCATGTGACATAATCATTTGACCATGAGTGGGGAGAAAATAATGACATCGGAAATATGAGTTTCTAATGCTAAAGCATCCCATATACATTAGATAGTTGTTGACTGAACACTCGTTCAACTGATAGCTATCTCACCTGATATCTCCACATACATCCACACTCAGCTTACGCTAGGTTCACACCTGTGTTGGGATTTCCTTTCTTCGAGTCTGCTTGGGAACCCAAAAAACGAAAACCCAATCTGTTTAAAAAGTGGTTACCCACGAATTGAGGTAATAATGGGGTCCGCCGAATTTCCACCCAAAAAATGCATTTTCAAGCAGAATGAGGGATGCAATCCCTGAATGCAGATGTGAACCTACCCTAAGCAGTGCACGTGCAGTGAACAGGAAGAGGGAAGAAACCCCTTATCTCGTCAAGGAGAAAAGGATCGACAGTTATAATCCAACTGCCTGGTCCTTATCTGCCCCAACATCTGCCACCAGGAGATTATCTAGTTAGTCAGCTGAACCTGATGAAATTGGTCTGTTCGGCTGATACACATCTAAATGTGTATGGTCAGCTTTAGTGCACACTGCCTCTGTCTATGATGCTGACATTTGTCCTTTAATCCCTAGATGTTCAAAGTCAGAATATTTACTTTCTATCTAGTACAATTTAATACTTTTCTGGAGCCCAACTTAAAGTTGGCTCAAACTGATCATTGACATTGAATTCTCTCCAGTATTCTGATATTTTTCACTATTGGCAGTTGGCCTGTAAAGACAATGACAAACATTTGTCAGGCGCTTTACTCACACATGGCACTCAAAGGAACGCTGTGAAGTTAGTGGCTGCTGTACAGGTGCTCATCTCCAACACAAGGGTCAGTTGTTTTTTTATGGGAAGTCAATTTACCCATCGGTATATTTATGGCATGTGGGAGGAAACTGGAGTACCCCAACGGAAAAAACCCATGCAAACACGGGGAGACCATACAAACTCCATGCGCATGGGTCCTGGGTTCGAATCTGACCAAGGACAACAAGGCAAAAGTGCTAACCACTGAGCCACAGGAATGGTTTTGAAAAATGTTTTCAACGTTGCAAATATTGTTCATATAAATTGATGGACTCGTATTTATTTCTCCCAAAACAGATGAAACATTACAGTCTTTCCTATTACCAGTGCAACAAATTGTGCTCAGAACTGGCCAAGTCCCATTTTCTGTTTCAGTAGTAATGTCTTATTAATGAGGAGTTGGTGATGCAGTGGAGATAAATCCTTAAATTTGATACTGGTTAGGGTTGATGCCTGTATGGCAATATACAAAGGCTGCAATATTTTAATACATATGCCAATAGAGCATGCCAGGGACATAAAGAGATATTTTGAGGTTGTATGGATGCCATATTAGACCTTTGTAAACATCAGACATTGTACAGAGATGTAGTATTGCAATGTGGGCTACCCCTAAACGTTAAAGGGAGCCTGTCACCAGGGTGAAACATATTAAGCCAGCAACACAGTTGAAAATTTGAGCCTCCATTGCTGAGATATTAATTTATTCCACAATATGCAAATGAGCAATGTGAAGCACCGCGACCGGCTCCGCTGCTCCAAAATGCTGTGCCCCACACTGCTCTAATACTCCGACGTGAACACAGGGCCAGGCAAAATTTCAGCATAGCGCCCGGTCACTCAAGGAAGGGAGGAGGGAATGAGGGCATATTAAAGCAGTGTGGGGCATAGCAGTTTGGAACAATGGAGCTGCCCTCGGTGTTCTAGTCTGTGTCACCCTGAAGAGAACCCTTATTACAACCTGACTGATATGTAGAGTTTCATTCTTTCCATGTAGAGTTTCAAGCTATGGTGCATTATATCTGACACTGAATCCTGGCACAGAGGTTTTCAGCTGTCATACAGACTTGACACATCTTTGTGAAATGTCTTGGCTCAGTTAATTATGACATTAGGTAAAAGAAAACAAACCTCTTACATGATGTTTACTCCGTGACATAATTGCTGAAGAGATTAGATTATTCCGCAGCTCTGATGTCTCTGATAGTCATGAAATATTCCATTACCACTGACAACGTCTTCCCCGGATTTGTTTATTTCCACCTTTCAGGTATAAGATGCTACTTTTAAAATTTTGTCAGTTCATTTCAAAGTTTTATGGGAAAGGAGCTGGGGAGCTCATGCGCCCTCTATTGGATGTAACAGATCCTCAATTTGCTTTTGACTCACCGAGCCTTGAGACAGCAAAAGGGATCTTAGCCAAGCCAATTTCACTTATCTGCATACAGCGCTGTTTCCGGATTGTTGTCCTTCATCAATGAAGGACAACAATCCGGAAACAGCGCTGTATGCAGATAAGTGAAATTGGCTTGGCTAAGATCCCTTTTGCTGTCTCAAGGCTCGGTGAGTCAAAAGCAAATTGAGGATCTGTTACATCCAATAGAGGGCGCATGAGCTCCCCAGCTCCTTTCCCATAATGCCTTGTGATATGTAGATGCTAAGTAGAGGGCGAAAGGCAATTAAAATCTCTACACACCTTCACTGGTGCTCTCCTCAATGTGAGAGATTCTTGTCCCTAAACCATTTCAAAGTTTGAAAGACAAAATTAAGGTTGCATCAGGTCTGGACAAAGCTGCTGTAAGGCTGGGTCCACATGATGCGATCACAACCCCCCTCCCCAGTAGTCACAGCAGTGCACTCATGTAACTCCTACAAGCTCCTGTGACATACCCTATATGCATACCCTATATATGTGCATACCCTATATATGTGCAGCTTATTGCTAACTGTTCTCATTATAGGGGTTATCCGGGATTGTGATATGGATTGCTGTGGCCTCTTCATTATTTACTATGTGTGAATGTGAACATGATGCATTGGCCTGAGAAGAAGTGGAGCTCAATATCATAGTCCCAGAAAAGCTCTTTAGGCTATGTTTTACAGTACCAGTAAAGTGAATGAGATTTTGGTTAATTCCATCCATACATTGTGGTTCAAAAAGAGCTGTGGAAAAACTGCTTTTTGAAATATGCAGCATGTTAAATTTACCGTTTTAACTATAGATTTATTAGGGGAAGGTAAAACGCTGAGAAAAAAAATGCAGCAAAAATGTAGGCGTTTCCGCTGCGGTTTTTTAACTGGATTTTGGTACATGCAGCCTTAAATTGGTTTTCAAGGACTGTGATGATGAGCTAGGACAGGAACTTACGATAGGTTATCAATATGAGGTCTGTAGGTGCCCAATACCCAGCACCCCTGCCAGTCAGCTATTTGAAGAGTTCAGGGAGCTTAGATGAGTGCAGCTTCCTCTTTCAGGGCAGTGATATCACATGACATCATTTGACCTCACGACGAACACTTGGAATAAGACAAAACACGCGTTGGGATTTCAGCTGTGTTCTGGGGGTCACCTATGCCATGCGCTACCATGTCCGTGGGTAAGTTGATGGCATTGATCAACTTGTATACTTGAATACATCATTGTATTTATTTATTGATGTATATCTGAGTATATTATTACACTTATTTATGTAGGAGTGTATCCCTTTACTTATTTAAAGAGGTTGTCCAGGCAAATTTTATTTATTTATTTATTTTTTTATAGGCTGGGGGGAGGTGAAAATTATTTTTTTTTAATTATATTCTCCTGTCCTTGGTGCTCCGGTGTCCTCCCAGCACAGTCCGGTCCTGCTGCTCTAGCATCTTCTTAGAGTGAAACCGCTTTCCGTTTGTGACGTCCCAGATCCCTTTGACTGAGGCTGCTAATTGGCCAATTAGCGGCCTCAGCAGACCTCAGGATTAGACCCGTGATGTCACAGGTATTTACATCTCATGCCCTTCGCTGAGGCCACTGATTGGCCTCAGCAGTCACGTGTGGCTGGGATTTCCGCCACACGTCAACGCTGCTCCGAGAAGACCGGACCACGCTGGGAGGCACTGGAGCGTGAATTTTTTAAAAAATTTTTCACTGCCCCTGGCTGATTTAAAAATTAAACGGGATGTCAATTTTTGCCTGGACAACCCTTTTAAGGTCTAGTGACCTGTTATATTTATTTATTATGCTTACTTATATAGCGACATCATATTCCGAAGCACTTTACAGACACTGACAGTCACTGTCCCATATAGGGCTCACAATCTACATTCCCTTTCAGTATGTCTTTAGAGTGTATGTCTTTATTCTACACAGCTGTCTAAGTGTTTATGACACATGTACAGTGTATATTTGATACAGCGATACACATATACTTGATGTTAGTTACTCCTTGCCACCTTTTGTCCCACATATACTTTGATTGTGACTTTTTTTTTTTTACATCTCTCTATGTGGATTTGTTATAACTGGTATAATCCGCAGTGAGATAGGACTAGGTATTGTCGTGTTTTTCCCACATTACTCTTTTCTCCTTCCCGTGTTCTCCATTGTAGTGGAGATAGCTTATATTTTATACCCTTTTCCAATTGTCAGTGTTTGTACTGATGTAATAGTCTTTTTTGACATATATATGTGCATTTTGCGAATTAATAAATATTTATGATTTATAATACATTTGCACTTGATAAGTTTTATGTAGTTTGAAATTGTGATTCAAGGAGCTGTCGCAATGATGTTTTAGGGTATTTGTTGTTTCAGTTGTATCACATGACCTTGCTGGAGCTCAGTGCTGTTGAAATAAATGAGGTATAATAACAAGCACAGCTATTATACAATGTGCAGTATTGTGCTTGGTATACAAAGAAGAGGCTACTTTGGCCTCTTCATGCAACTGACTGGCAAAGAGTTTGGGTGTCTAACACCCACCTATGTGATATTGATGATTGCTCATGTAGCACCAATATATTCTACAGCACTTTATAGACATTGTCATCACTCATTGCACCAAGTAGGGCTCTAAATTCCCTATCAGTATGTCTTTTGGATTATGTAAGGAAACCTACGCAGACTTGGAAAGAACATACAAACTCCATGCAGGTGCTCTCTTTGGCTGGACTTGTGCACAGGTTTGCAGTCATAAACCAGGCCAGGTTCAATACCACAAGGTCAGAAGAAAAGAGCAAAGTCAGGGAGCAATCTGAGGTCAAACACAGATAAATCAAGCAGTACACAGAAAAGCAGGGACTCTAGTAAGCTTGGAACCTAATTGTTCAGGCAGGGTGTAACAGATGAAGCAGACTTTTATACCTGCAGAGTGACAGAGATAGGTTGGGGAGTAGCAGAAAGGGTGCACACACACACCAAATGGGCAGAGCAAGCAGCAGGAGTATCAGGAAGTAAATGTACATGGGGAAAGCTGAGAATGCACAGCATCTGGAAAAGGTAACTTGGCCATCATGACCTGCTGGGAGATGTAGTACAGTGGCAGGTGTAAACCGCTGGTGTACATTGTAAATACCATAATGCAGTTTTTAAAGCAGACATATTGGGTATATGCCTTTTCAGCCTTGTAATATATTAACCGAAATTATTCACACACCACACAAATTCACTCTTCCGTATTTGCAGTACTTTTACTGATGAAAGAATAATTTTGTCCTATTTACATTATAAACATGTCCTATTGATGCCCAGTATTCACATGAGGGCAACCATGTTATATATTTTAAACAGAAAGCCGGTTTGGACTTTTTTTTTTTTTTTTATTATTCGTACAAGGATTGAATGCTGTATAAACTGTTTGTAAAAGCTGTTTCTAACTAACAATAGAGAATTATTTTCCTTGCAACATTTTTCTACATTACCATGAAAATATGAATGTTCATAGGTGCCAGCCTACTTTTCTTTATAGCTTTATTAGATCATTGCTAGATTAAACAATTCGGTTTTATTGTAGAAAGTAAATCTCCCATGCATTTTCATAGAAAAACAAAATCTTAGTGTGTGTTTTTCTATTTAACTTGCAGGTACATATAACAAATTGAAAGAAATAGAAATTCCCTAATACACTGTTATTGAGCATATGTTCACGTCTGTGTCAGAGACTCTATTGCACATTCCTTAAAAAATACATTTAGGAAAAGGTCCTGCATGCAGGACTTTTTTTTTCTAGTGCAATATGTCTGTGTGTCTGTCATTTCACGAATGCGTCTCTGGGAATATTTCAGTTTTGCAGTTCCTCTGACGAATAACAAAAATGGAAATCTCAATAGAGATGTGAAAATACAATAGCATAACAGAATTGCTATCTATGAATTCCACCACACTTACTGCACCTGTATGCAGAATGCAGGAGTCTAGAGCCTTAAACCCCGTTAAATGGGAAAGTCAGAAAAGATTATTACCATGTGTATAGATTGAAGCTGGATATAAGTGTAATGTGACATACTGTAACTAGCTTGATTTTATTCACAAGATGGAAAAAACAACATGTTTATGCTTAGGTTGCTCTACACGCGTGGACAAAATTGTTGGTACCCCTCGTTTAATGAAAGAAAAACCCACAATGGTCACAGAAATAACTTGAATCTGACAAAACTTGAATTTGCCAAACTACATGTTGACAAGCCACAAAGCTTCTGGGAGAATGTCCTATGGACAGATGAGACAAAAATCAAAATTTTTGGCAAGGCACATCAGCTCTATGTTCACAGATGGAAAAATGAAAAGAACACTGTCCCTACTGTGAAACATGGAGGAGGCTCTGTTATGTTCTGGGGCTGCTTTGCTGCATCTGGCACAGGGTGTCTTGGATCTATGCAGGGAACAATGAAATCTCAAGATGATCAAGGGATTCTAGAGAGAAATGTGCTGCCCAGTGTCAGAAAGCTTGGTCTCAGTCACAGGTCATGAGTCTTGCAACAGGATAATGACCCAAAACACACAGCTAAAAACACCCAAGAATGGCTAAGAGGAAAACATTGGACTATTCTGAAGTGGCCTTCTATGAGCCCTGACCTAAATCCTATTGAGCATCTTTGGAAGGAGCTGAAACATGCCGTCTGGAAAAGGCACCCTTCAAACCCGAGACAACTGGAGAAGTTTGCTCATGAGGAGTGGGCCAAAATACCTGTTGAGAGGTGCAGAAGTCTCATTGACAGTTACAGGAATCGTTTGATTGAAATGATTGCCTCAAAAGGTTGTGCAACAAAATATTAAGTTAAGGGTACCATCATTTCTGTCCAGGCCTGTTTCTTTTTTTTTTTTTATATAACTGTAATTTTATTGAAAAATTTTTCATTAACAAGGAATAAAGAAAAAACAAAAAAAAAAACAAACAAAACAAAAATAATCAAACAAGCAGGAAGCATTGAGGTAGGTAGAGGCTATCCGCCTCCTCCCCCTTAAGCAATATGCATTTAAATTAGGCAGTGAACAAGGGAGGGGGGAATGGAGGGGTTAAGAAGACAAGGGTAGGACCAAAGGGAAGGGGGGGAGGGGAGGACTAGAGATCAGAGACCCTGAGATGTACAATACATGTCCCAGGGCGCCCAGATAGCCCCAAAGGCTTCCCGTGAATTATCTAGGCCAGCGGTCAGGTATTCAAGACTCCTCACATCCTTCATTCTAGCCACAAGCTCAAGACTAGATGGGGGACTCACTTTCTTCCAGTTTCTAGCTATGAGAGTTTTAGCTGCAGTACAAAGATGCAAGAAAAGCCTGGATGACTTATTGCTCAGGTGTCTGGGGGGAAGGTTCAGGAGATAAAGAGGAGGGTCAAGAGGAACCTCTTGCAAAAAGAGAGCAGTCGTCAGAGTCCTGACCTCCCTCCAGAAACCGAGGATGAGAGGGCACGTCCAAAAGATGTGGTGCAGGGTACCCACCGCAGCTCCACAGCGCCAGCACCATGGGGGAACCAATGGGTTTAAAGCATGAAGGAGAGCCGGAGTATAGTCCATGTTTGCAGATTGCAGACATGTGATTGAGGCCTGAACTACGCTGTTTCCATAACTTCAGGAATTATGGACGCTAGGTAACTCACTATGCTATGCTGTTTCCCTAACTCTCATTAATCTCTGTAGGAGTTATGGGGGTTACAGAAGCAGCATAGAACAGCCAGTTTGGCTGCTTTCGTATCTCTTAACCACCTTATGGAGGCAAAGACCGGGCTGTTTCCATTTCAGCCATGAAAGCCAATTGAATATAGAAGGGATGTGTGGCAATTGCATTTATAAGCAACTGACAGATGAACATGACGTGGACCATAAGAGGACTTTCTTAATGCCGGAGCAGAGAAGGTGTTTATGATGACACACGGTTCCTTCTGTCAGGTGATGCCACAATGGAGCTCTACTTTACTATACCACAACAATACCTATTCTAATTATGTCATCCGATGACAGAAATAGCATTCTTTTCTACATCTTTAACTTTACAGTCTGTCTGCAACTGAGATACCCCCTGGGAAAACGAAACAAAAACTAAGCAACTCTTCAGGTTATGGTGGGTACTGTATCGTGCACAGGAGTTGGGATTTGGCTGGATACTAGTACAACAATGTCTTCTTACTAGGTTATTACTATCATTCTGGGTGATTTTGTTTGATTTCAGAGACTGTGATAATTGTATGTAGCAGAGTCCAAGTTAAAACAATAATGAAATCCCGATCAAATGAGTGCTGTGTATGGGAAAGAGCCATGTAATGGCTTGGCTCCGATGAAATGTTTGCTTGTGAAGTCTATAAAACGCGAAGGAGGTGGGTGCTTTGCATTTGGATCTCTGACTAATCTTTTCTTCTCGGCATATTTCTCTACTGTTTGTTTTCTGTTTGAACAGCAGGATTTGGGTAGTGAAATATCCCATATTTTATGCCAGAGCTGCCAGTTTGGATTAGAAGTGAAGCAGAGAAAGCACGTACAGTGAGACAGACCAAGAACTAATTTGCCTTTCTTTTATTTAGACCCATTCAGCGCTGAAGAAGTTAATTGTATCTCTCTCTTTTCATGTCACTCAGACAAGTTGGCAAAAAGGCTAGAAATAGATTATCAACTTGGAGCAGCATGTAACAGAGATTTCATTTTTGTTCTCATGTAATGGATTTTGTGTACGTCACTTAAACCGTGGCATTTATCTGTTATATCCAGTCCATTGTTCATACAAATCTATTCTTGTCCCCTGCCCCCAACTACGTATCATAAAGTCTTACAACAATCAGAAAAATTCTTTCCTAGATGACAAAGTTCTATACCCGCTCAATGCACCTTCTAGCCATTGGTTGTATCAGAATAAACCTTGTAGCCAACTTGTTTCTCCACAATGGGGACTATTGATTACAACGTGAACATACTCTTTTTCCAGAGTTTCCTTTCATTAGAAGAAAATCGCATTGGAAAATGCTTGAACAATGACACTTTGTACGGTTGCCTGGAGGAAATTGCGATACAATTGCTTGTAATGATTTTGACACAGCTGCTCCATTTTGAGTTCGCAGTCATATATCACTCTGTAACCTCAATTCCCTGGACTCTATTATTACACCTATTGTGAATATTAATTGTGGGAAATAGCTCATTTCCAAGAGTAAGTGGAAGAACTTGTTAACAATATTTAATAATGTTTCATGTTCTCCTCTCACTTAGTTGCTTTACCTGCCATCACCAATACTGGTTCTAGTTTTAGAAAAACAAAATAGGAACTTTTTAGCATCTGCTATGCCCGTGACTATCTCTTGTTTGGTGCTTTCATTTGTTCCAGTGCCCATACATATATTATGTATGCCATGCAGGAAAGTACATCTAGTATTATAGAGTATTCTGTAGGAACTCTTGGCTGTTGTATACTTCATACCTGCTGTGGGCACCTAGGTTAAAGTAGACATTGGCAATGTGAAAAGGCATATCTTTTTTCCCCGCTGTGCTGAAATGCATAAGTATGAGTAAAAAAAACATATGCATGGAGCCTCTTAGGCAATGTCTTGGGATTACATTTGGCACATGCCAATGTACAAGGTATTTATATGCTAAATGTAAACCAGAAACTTGATGTGAACTGAGATTATGATTTTTTTTCCCTCTATGTGATATATTGGTGGAAATTCATGGATACCGGTGTATTGTACAGCGCAGGCCTCATCATAAGCAATATGCATTTTCAGCCAGGCCATGCATCTACACTGAAATCTACACCTGAAAAATGGACTTTACTTTTAAAACATAGTATTTTTCCTTGGGGGCCTGGTGCTGCTTCCTTTGGAGTGGGGGTGTACTGTGACTTGCAGACAACGCTCCAGAGCAAGATGGTGGCCATTTTATCATGGAAACAGACAAGGAACTAAATAGAGCAATGGAAGTAGTGGCAGCAGCACAAAGAGCACTAGATAAGTACACTATACATGTTTACTGTATAGTCAGTTTTTACCAGGCTGGAGTGTCAATTTAAAGGGGACCTTTCACTATCTCCACCAACTCCAGTTTTTAGCACCTTTTAATAGGCACTGCTCCACTGATTCTGGTACAGTTGGAATTTTTTTTCTCCAGCTCCCACTATTCCTGAGCAATCAGTGTAGTTAGTTTTGATGCCTGATATGCTAATTAGGCATCTGCTGTTATGGGGGCGGTGTCATGCAGGGAGTGTGATTCAGAACTCCAGTCAGAGGTAGACAGTGTCTAATAGCATATAAGGCAGCAAAACTAACAGCTGTTTAGAATTGCTTTGGAATGGAGAAAACCAGAGTAAATTCCAACATGCCAGAATCAGTGGAACAGCACCTATTAAATGATGCAAAGAACTGGACTTGGCAGAGGTGGTGAAAGGTTCTCTTTAAGATCTAAAATCTAATTATACAACATATTCTAATATGCATTTATTAAAAACAGTTTTTTTCTTTTTGAGCATTGGTATAGCCCATGGTATTTGGATGAAAGCAGGATCACATGACTCTGTCCTCCAATATCTTCTCCTTGTATTCTCTCTATATATAAAACTTGTGTATGTTACCCTATTAATCACGCTATTATGTTGCTTGGGCTCCCGTGCCTATTGGGATTTTAATCTGAGGAACGCAAAATTGACAGTCCTTTTACTATGGAAGCTATTATAGCAAATCTTCCTCAAAGGGCTACTGATCATTTCAAGGATGGCAGAATCTTCCTTAAGACCAGGGTCTCTACCAGCTGTAGGACGGGAACCACAGAGCACGCACTTTTCAGTGCGCACTACAGAGTAGGTGAATTTGGACTCTGATACTTGTCCCATATTTAGAGACAGATCTTTTGGTGAAATTCACTATTTTCTATAGGAGTGTGATGGCATGATACGCTCACAGTTTCTCCTTAATAATGCATCTATAAAGAGGAATATCTCAGGTGTACATACATATTGCCATTTCCAGATGCCTGCTAACACTTTGATCTCTATTTGTTACTCTGTAGCAGTTTATATAGTTAGTCCGCAACCCACAATAAACTACACACCTTCAGCTAATATTTACTAAATGGGATCTAGTATTGGACATCTCATCCCAAATGTTATAAATAGGATTTTAACTTTATAATTTCCTAAATAAAAGTTGTGTTTTATTCATTTTTGGAAGACCTATGATAAGTTTAGAAATACATTCCTATAGATAGATAGTGTCGTTGTTTTAATCTCCTTTGATAGTTTCAGATATATTCCACAAGGATGGCACAGCTATATAATGTGGTCAATCATCTTTTAAATGTTAATATAGCAAATATAGGTTCACACCTGCGCTCAGGTTTCCGTTCTTCGGGTCTGCTTGGGAACCCGAAAAATGTAAACCCAATCCACTTACAAAGCGGTTACTCGTGGAAACCCAAGGACCCCATTGACTATAATGAGGTCAGCCAGGTTTCTGCCCAAAATGCAGAGGGAAAAGTCCTGCTTGCAGGACTTTTCTCTCCGTATTTTTCAAGCAGAATGGGGGACAGAATCCCTGAGTGGTCACACAGTGCAAGTGTGAACCCAACCTTACCTAATACAATACCGCTATTTCAGGAGAATATGGCAGCATTCCCCTGTGGGTTACTTTGCACACTTTAAAATACACTGATGGCATGTTTGTGGGTAACATGTTTGTTAGGGAGAAGCACTGGTGAAAATAATGACACTCTCCATACAGTACTGCAGAATATGTTGGTTCTATAAAGTCAGTCTTTGTTTCCTTCAGTGAATACAATACCTTTACTTAACCTACATACTGTCGCAATTGATTTTGAAAGAAAGGATTTGGAAAAGCGATGCCATCTGGTTGGCATTGAAAGAATTGTACATCTACTTGTAGTGGATTAAAAACTGCTTGGGTAGTGTAGGGCAGATGGCACACACATACTGTACGCACACAATGTGGGAAGTTATTATATATAAGACAGACTAAAAACACAGGGCAATAGAATTGTTATATTGGATGAGTTTCAATAACTGCTTTCTTTCCTGGAGAAGAAAATACATCTTATGTTACAAAAGCTAAGGCTAAATTATATCTCTTCACATATTTAGTGTTTAGTCAATAGTAAATTGAGAAAAATGAAGATGAAAATATGGCATAAGAATAAGTGGTATCTTGGACTTGATACAAATAATCAGTTTTTTGGGCAAAGTACATACATGGTTGGACTGACCTGCTCTAGTGCCAGAGCAGCTTCATATGGATCCCAAATATCTAGCAGAATACAGTTAAGCGAATAATGGTATAGTAAGAAGCAGTAACCACCTCATTGACCCCCTGCTGGTCTCATCTGGAAACATGAAAAATTCCAGGAACTGCTCTTTCAGCCACTCACTCACCATAGTGGTGACCTGATTTGCTGAGCTGGCATTTCATATGTGTCAAGATAGATGTGGCAGAATATAACTGAGGTGCTTATTGCTTCTTTTATGTTCTGAACTTGTTTAAAAAAATCCCAGCAGCAATCTATAATATCTTACTGCCTTCTGATATACAGTGCTGGCCAAAAGTATTGGCACCCCTGCAATTCTGTCAAATAATACTCAATTTCTTCCAGAAAATGATTGCAATCACAATTGCTTTGGTAATAATATCTTCATTTAATTTGTCTTCAATGGAAAACCACAAAAAGAATTGTCAAAAAGCCAAATTGGATATAATTCCACATCAAACTTAAAAAAGGGGGTGTACAAAAATATTGGCACCCTTTGAAAAATCATGTGATGCTTCTCTAATTTGTGTAATTAACAGCACCTGTTACTTACCTGTGGCACATAACAGGTGGTGGCAATAACTAAATCACACTTGCAGCCAGTTGAAATGGATTAAAGTTGACTCAACCTCTGTCCTGTGTCCTTCTGTGTACCACATTGAGCATGGAGAAAAGAAAGAAGACCAAAGAACTGTCTGAGGACTTGAGAAGCAAAATTGTGAGGAAGCATGAGCAATCTCAAGGCTACAAGTCCATCTCCAAAGACCTGAATGTTCCTGTGTCTACCGTGCGCAGTGTCATCAAGAAGTTTAAAGCCCATGGCATTGTGGCTAACCTCCCTAGATGTGGACGGAAAAGAAAAATTGACGAGAGATTTCAACGAAAGATTGTGTGGATGGTGGCTAAAGAACCTCGACTAACATCCAAACAAGTTCTAGCTGCCCTGCAGTCCGAGGGTACAACAGTGTCAACCCGTACTATCCGTCGGCGTCTGAATGAAAAGGGACTCTATGGTAGGATACCCAGGAAGACCCCACTTCTGACCCAGAGACATAAAAAAGCCAGGCTGGAGTTTGCAAAAACTTACCTGAGAAAGCCAAAAACTTTTTGGAAGAATGTTCTCTGGTCAGATGAGACAAAAGTAGAGCTTTTTGGGAAAAGGCATCAACATAGAGTTTACAGGAAAAAAAAGAGGCCTTCAAAGAAAAGAACACGGTCCCTACAGTCAAACATGGCGGAGGTTCCCTGATGTTTTGGGGTTGCTTTGCTGCCTCTGGCACTGGACTGCTTGACCGTATGCATGGCATTATGAAGTCTGAAGACTACCAACAAATTTTGCAGCATAATGTAGGGCCCAGTGTGAGAAAGCTGGGTCTCCCTCAGAGGTCATGGGTCTTCCAGCAGGACAATGACCCAAAACACACTTCAAAGAGCACTAGAAAATGGTTTGAGAGAAAGCACTGGAAACTTCTAAAGTGGCCAGCAATGAGTCCAGACCTGAATCCCATAGAACACCTGTGGAGAGATCTCAAAATGGCAGTTTGGAGAAGGCACCCTTCAAATCTCAGGGACCTGGAGAAATTTGCCAAAGAAGAATGGTCTAAAATTCCAGCAGAGCATTGTAAGAAACTCATTGATGGTTACCGGAAGCGGTTGTTCGCAGTTATTTTGTCTAAAGGTTGTGCTACCAAGTATTAGGCTGAGGGTGCCAATACTTTTGTCTGGCCCATTTTTGGAGTTTTGTGTAAATGATCAATGATTTGACTTTTTTTTCATTCTCTTTTGTGTTTTTTCATTGCAAGCAAAATAAATGAAGATATTATTACCAAAGCATTTGTGATTGCAATCATTTTCTGGAAGAAATTGAGTATTATCTGACAGAATTGCAGGGGTGCCAATACTTTTGGCCAGCACTGTACATATATGGAAGATGGCAATAGTTTAAGTCTGTCAGCAGTAAACTGGTTATAAACTTACTGAAAGTACCTAGTAGAGGTGGTTTTACAGTTTTCAGCTTTGGAGCCCCATTTTCATGTAAATTGCTGTTTTATTCATATGAAAATTAGGGAAGCCCAGACAAGCTAAGGCATGCACTTTTCCCCTCTTTTGCATATATATATGTAAAAGTTTTTAAAAATATAAAAAATAAACAAATATAAAAGTTCATGTCAAACCCCTTTCCCTAGAATACGTGGAAAAATAAACAAACACAAAATACAGCAAGCACACAAAATGCCTGGAATATTAAAATGTAAAAAATATTTATCCTCTACACCATAGCCAGAAAAGAAATCTAATTGGCCAGATTGCTGTTCTTTTATCATTTTACCTCCCCAAAAAATTTGACAAAAAAAGTGATCAAAAAGTCGAATGTGCCCCATAATGGTTCGGATTTAAGAAAAAAATGCTGTAAAAAAAAATGTTGATTTAAATAAAATGTTATTTTGAGAAACATTTTTAAATAATATTTTTAAAATTTAACAAAACTATATAATTTAGTATAGCTGTGCTCTAACTGATCTGCAGGTAATGTGTCATTTTTACAGTGATGTAGACAAAACACATAGCGGGCACCACATATTGTAAGTGTGGGGCTCATCTCATGTATGGTAAATATAGAACCAAGAAACAAAAATAAGAGAAAAACTTGCATACATATAAACGAGATGCTCAACCCAATATTATGAAAAAAGTTACAAAAATCTATATTGGCAGATATCATCTGAGATAAAAACAATTTAAATCAGAAAAAAAAAAAACCTACTCATTTAGTCCTTATGATATGATGAGTAACTTTAATGCAAGAAATAAATATATACAGCAGAAGTCGGGGGTAAATATCCAAAGTGAATTTGCTAAATGCATATAATAAATGCCATATTGAACTGAGAAATCACTTGATAACACGTCACTTACAATCCTAACTCTGTCCCTTTGTTAACATACACTCCAAATCAGTGCAAATCTGAAATAGAGAAAGAAAGGGAAAACCATTGCAACAAATATTTGTTATAAACAAGATGATGCAAAATAGTCAGCTTAGCACCACCACATTGATATAAGTGAATATCCAACAATTACACCAAGACATAAGGTCCACAGAAGACCTGGACGAATACCCCACGGTAAGCACCATAAAAACCAAATGTGTAATTAAGTGGGACAATTTGATTTTTTTTCCAATTCCACCCCAATCTGATCTTTTTCAGCTTCCCAGTACATTTCACATATTCAAATATTAAATGTTGCCATTATAAAGAACTTTTTTCCTACAAAAATTAGAAAGTTATGGCTTTTGAGAGTTGATGACTAATAATAGAAAATAAAAAATGTCTGCAGCAGGAAAGGGGCTAATGAGTTACATGAAACTGATAAAACTAAATATTAAAGGGGTTGTACATTTGCTGCAAAGATGAAGTGGTCATGTGATGGACACAGGTGCACAGCTCATTACAACACACGTCTGATTACCGTGCTGTGATTGTAACGAGCTGTGCAACTGTGCGTCCATCACATGACCATAGACTGACAATCACATGACCATGGACTGATTTTTAGCCACTGAAAGTAAACAATGAATGACAGCAAGCAGAGATCTAGAAAACTGTGAGGAATTGATACAGAAAGTATGGTGGAAAATTGTATAACCTTTCATTCTGCAAACAATCACATTTTTTATTGAAACTGTGAGTAGTCCATAAGTGGAGAATGAAAGTATCCTTGAAGATTATTGGAAGCCATACAATTTATTAGCCCAAATTACAACTTGTCTGAAAAAACAAAAAACAAAAAAACCAATAGAAATACAAAAGGTCTTACCTGGAGTTGGTGGATGCTATTAAGCTGTTGTCAGTTGCTTCATTCATAGCCTGGATACAGAGACCACAGGCTACGATCTGCTTGTGAAAAGAACTGAGGTTTTTAGTGGCGTTGAGGGTAGCCCCTATAAACATCTCTTTTTCATAACAGTCCCTTTAAAGTATTCTCAGTCTGTGGACTAAATATAATTTTCTTCTAGCATAATAATAAGGTTATATTAATAATTTCACTTTAATATGTTGCACTAGTTCAGGCTAAGCCTCTGTTCAAATCTTCGTCAGGATTTCAATTTTTCTGTTCCATTATAGTAATATAAGGTGCACTACATTAGGTATCCATTATGATGTCCGTCATTTTGCCAGATTAAAAAGTCCCCTATGCAGGACTTTTTTTCTCTATGATTCTCGATGGAATCTGCAATGGAGGCTTCTACCTCTACATGACTCAAAAGTGAACATAGCCTAAACTAGAAACATTATACAGTATATGTTGGATATAAGTATAACACACATTATCATGCATAAGTCGTATTGTGTTAGTAATACCCCCTATAATGACTCCCTTTATATTAATGTGTGTCTTTCTTCTTCTTCCCAACCCTTTTGTTTTCACCTGTCTTCTCTCCTCTTGGCGTTTCTCTCTTCCCCATATAAAAGTGGCTGTTCCTCTGTCTCCAAGTTTCTCCTGCTCTTCTGCAATAGACCAGTTCCTGTGTGAGTTCTAAACATGCGCTGTAAGTCTATTTGCACCCTGCTTTTGCAATGTTGTCCTTTATTTTATTTTTGATGTACGTCTTATGTGTTTTGACCCCTTTTCTATGATCATTTATGTGTCAATGTCATTGTCTAATGCTTGTACTTGAAAGCAAATCTAAGGTTGGACATACACTTTAGACATCTGTCAGCTATTGTTTGAGACCACTCCATACATATGCATGCTAGGTAATAAGGGGACTAAACTGCTGCCAGACACTTCTACCTTAAGACAAAAGGATTAAACATGTTAAAGTAGTTTTCCAGGCTTAAAGGGAGTCTACCACTTCCTGCAAACATATTCAACTGTCACCACCATGTTACAGAGCACATTACAGTGCTAAACAACATATCTTTATTATATATGACACTTTTGGAGAAAAACTTTGAAATCTTATGCAGATGAGGCATTTTGTGCATGGGGGCAGGTCATCTGCTCCCTGGAGCACTGCTGTGACCACTCAAAACCCCTACCATATCCTGACTGTTCAACCCTGTTGAACCCCACACTGCCATGACATCACTCATCCTATTTGAGTGGCAAGATCAGTGCTCCTAGGGCTGAAGGCCCGCCCCCAGTGCTCCAACTGCCTCATTTGCATAGGACTACAAAAGTTGTTTTGCTTCAAATCTACAAAAATGACATACATAACTAAGGTATATAGTTTATCACTGTAACATGCTCTGCAGCTGAGTATCATTGGGGAGGTATAAGACTCCCTTTCATAACTGATGACCTATCCTTAAGTTAGATCATCAATTAATGATCGGCAGGGGTCCAACGCCTGAACCCCCAGCCAATCAGCTGTTTAAAGAGGCTGCAGCATTTACATGAGCTCTGCAGCTACATCAGTATGTAGCCAGCACAGTGCTGTACATTTGTACAGTGGCTGGACTTTCGCAAGGCAGTGATTCACTTGAATGGGACTGAGCTGCATTCAGGCCATATAACTGTATTTTATGTGGCCTGTGAAGCAGGAGCGGTGCTCACAAATCCTTGGGGGTTTCAGGTGTTGGATCCCAATGGATCTTCAATTATAACCTGTCATTAAAGAGTCGGAAAAAAACACTTTAAAATCCAACAGCCCCATCCTTCTTTCCCCCAACATCAGCAGTAAGGGGAGAATCAGGATACTTCCATACACATTAGATGAACCTCTATTCCTACAGCAGGTTTGTCCAACATTAATCTAATATGTATGACCATCTTAAGCCATGCACAAGATAGATATTAAGTATAGCTATTATCAATCAGATATATAGAGAGATAAATACAGAAAACCTGAATGCAACTGCGCACACTGGTTATCTGCACTGAAGATTAACTAATCTTTATAATTGGTTAAGTAAATGGGACTGATTTAATCATAATTTATCATAAGGCAATTAAAACATATTAATATACATAAAATAGGTTTTAATTTTTCTGTCAAGCTATGATTTATTAACCCTTTAACAGCTAAAGTGTTTTCATTCTAAATGACCAAACACTTGTTAGCAAATCTAACTCCCAAAACATTTTTGGTTTTAGGCTACCAAAAACTATTTAGTGCCTTTTTTCTTAATACTTAAGATTGTGTTTTAATAGCTTCTAATAGAATTTGGCAAAGCCATACAAGGGCAAAACTGTACAGGGTGTGTGGGGGGGCTATTCTGTGGGGTACCTGACAATGGTTCCCAGGGCTCTCTCTTGTTAATGACTGTTATAGAATAATAATTGTACTACTGGTATGGTATGAACAAATAGGTGTACATTTTTCAGCAAAAAAAAAAAGTACTTTTAAAGCTAAAAAAAACAAACACACACTAGTTTTTAAATAAAATATAGTTTATCCGTTTTATCATTTTATGTGGTCCTAAAGTATAATAATATAAGACGTTATTGTTTTGGTTTTACTTTCATGGTAAGCACTATTCCTGTTGATCCTGTTAAGAAGCTTTATTCAATGTTTCCCTATAATAGAACATTTTATATGCCCTGTTTATGCAGAGCTGGAGCTAGACTTTATTGCACCCAAGGCAAAGTGGCTTACTGGGGCCCCCTCTGGCATTTAGCACCCGGGGCACAAGCTTCTGTTGTCTCCCCTTGGCTACACCCCTAGTGTATGTATTGGGATTTTTTTTTCTAATACTGGAAATAGCATATCAGTGAATTTGTTTCTACCCAAATCTGCAGTTATTGCTGTCACTACATGGGTGTTATTGATAATTGTAAGATGTCAATCAGCCTTAGCAGGACATTTGTCTACTTCCAAGATATATTGGTTAAACATTGATCTCTTGTACAGCTCGATTGTACTGTGAGTAAGACATGATGATACCACACCACAATTTCATCACTCTCTCTGTGGTCTACCTCCATGGCAGCCTTTCATGTCACCAATGTTATTTATTTTATGCAATTATAAGCCTGCATAGATCTGCTAAACAAATTGTACTTCTAATTAGATTTTAAGCCATTTGATATTGAGCCAAATGAGTAAGTAATATTACAAATTTTCTACTACATATAGGTGCCTGGAGAGCCTTCAGATGTGAAAATCATCATTATAAGATTTGCAGACACACAGCTATGCCTATGTATGATACTTCAATATAAGACTTTTATCTTAAATAAAAGCACAAGAAATATAAGCTCATGTACATAATTGTCCATGCATTGTAGTAGTGCAACATGCGGTAATTATTGTATTTTAATGTAGCACTATAAGGTGGACTTAATACATAATTATTTGGCTTTTCTCTGCATAGACAGTGTTAACGTTGTAGCTGCTTTTCTAAACTCCCACTCACTGCGTGGGATCATATCTCATTATGGCAGATTTCCCTGTCAAACATTTTGCTTTCGTCTCTCTAGTCTCAGTGGGACCCCCCTTCATAAAAATAATTTACCGCTGCACCCTTTCACTGAATCCCTATCATAAACATCATTCAAGGAGAAACCCAAGCTGTGACTAGTGTGACTACTATTGTATACAACATCTGCTGGAATGTAACCTGTGCAGTATGGTACTGAATAGGAATAATGACCCTTCCAATCATACCCAGGTGATAGGAATTTTGTATGTATGGTGTCATTCAGCAAGAAAATAGATTGACTCCGTATATGACATGAGTCATACAATCAATCCAGCAATTGAACCTAGGAGCCCCTATAGAAGCAATCTCATCACATTCAATAGGTTGCAACACCGAGAGTAGATTTACTGAGCAACCCCACTGTCCCTTATTCACTTTTCTTGTTTGTAACATCAAGCTTTCATCATGCTCATAGTGTTATTTTTGTTCACCATATAGTGCAATGTTTCTCATCAGAAAAACCTAAAATAGTTAGTTTATCATTACAATGTGTAAAATGTAAGCACTGAATTGTTCCCATGAGGTACGTTATAGAATGTACAGTAGATAAAACTTTATATGTATGGCTAATACTGCTCAACAATACTATTGTACATGTGCACAGATCCACTTAAAAATGTTGACATTGCACTCATTTAATACTTTGATACAATGCAAATACTCATAAATGCACATAAGACTGTTTACACTAGCAACATTACATCTGTTTCTCAATGAAGCCATGATACTGTAACATATCTGTCTTACAACAAATCCAACTGGTGGCCAATGGACCTCATTGATTTATAAGGTGTTCAGCAAATTGAAACTTTCTGTATCAATTCTTTATAGTTTTCAAGATTTCTGCTTGCAGTTATTCATTTGAAAAGCTTCACTGTTTACTTCCAGTGGAAAGCGAGCCTGGCTACTTGATAGACACAGGTCTGCACAACTTGTTACAAGACAAAGTTCTAACTGTAAATTAACTGTAATCTGTATGTCCATAACATGGGCAGGACAGACATTGATCCCTTAGAAGTATGTTGAGTGCTTCCAGAAAGTTAGCCAGACTACTTTAGGGTGAACAAGTAAACAAACACGACGGAAGAAAGGGTCCGTCATGTTTTTTATTTTCTAGTCATTGGGAACAGACACAGAAAGAAGGGGCTCCGTCACTCTATCACTGTTAATGTCTGTTGCTCTCGTCCTATGATGGATGACAGTGAACCCCAATAATTGTAGTGTGAACATTCCCTTTGTGGGGAAGGTAGCTCGGTGGCAGCAGTGGTGCGGACGAAACCAGTTGGAGACAGGGACATAAAACTGTAGCAAAACAGGTTTATTTAGAAAAAAATACAGCAAAATAAATAAACCTTCACTTCAGGTACAAAAGGAGCAAAATATAATACAGCCTTAACTTCAGGCAAAACGTCAAACAAAAATCTGCTCGTCCGAGCACTAACTAAACAGTAACAAAAACTAACTATACGTGTGGCTTACTACCAGCCACACGACTTGGCACAATATAGTCTCACCAAACTCAGTGTATCAGGACAGATCCAGACGCTTCCTCTAACTCCCAGGATCTGTCCTGAAGTGCAGGCTCTGTAGGCTTTTATGGCCCATTAATGGGCCCAGTACGCACAACTGGGGCTGAGACCTATTCCAGACCCGCCCTGGACCACACGTATTTCAGAAACCTGGGGCTGATATATCGGGACTCCAGCACTCTGCCTGTCACCTTCTCACACCTTATAACTGCAATTAAGCATTGGAGCTTATTGTGCCTGATTGTCTCATGCCACATGTGGCATCATCTTATATATCATGCTTTCTGCCATTACCTCCCTCAATAGTCTTGAACTAGATTCTTAATACTTTCTGACTGTTGGAGTTCTTAGAATACATCACAATGCAGTTTATAGAGTTTCTACCATTCTACCTTTTTCATTATCTTTGTGTTGATCACCCATAGAGCTACCTAAAATTTCCCATATGAGTAGGTGTAATATATTCACAATAAGCATCACTTGCAGTGTTTGGGATATTTTGTGCAGTTCTCAGTTTTCATTCTTGATCTCTAACAGTTCAGAAAGTATTTAAAGGAAATCTACCATCTTGCCCAAGCATATTCCCCTGCTTCCACACTGTTACAGACCACATTACAGTGATAAACAACATTCCTTTGTTATGTAGGGCACTTCCTGACTGTGCCACCCTGTGCAGTGAGAGATGACCCTCCCACTGTTATGACATCACCCATCCTACTTGAGCAACAAGAGCGATGTTTCCAGGGCTGAAGGCCTGTCTCCAGTGCACAACTGCCTCATTTGCATAAGACATCAAAAATTACATACATAATAAAGATATGTTGTTTATCACTGTAATGTGCTCTGTAACATGGTGGTAACAGTTGAGTATGTTTTGGAGAGGTGGTAGACTCCCTTTAAGATGTAATAATCACTGGTACATCTGTAATTCCTTAGAACAGACAATGCTAGCGCTGACTTGATTAAATAAGACAGTCTCTGTAGAAAATAATTATTAAATTTCTACCTAATGCTCTTGCCATAAATCCAATTTCTCCTTGAATGGTAAGACACATACTGTGACACATACATAAAGATGATGAGAGACCGCTGCTTCTACCTTATTGTGTTCCCCTCTGCAGTCATGACGAACATGTAGACCTAGAATATTTCTAACATATATGTTTGTTAGTCAATGAATAGTTGTTGTGAACAAAGTTCATGGCATGAATCAGGTTGTTGAGTTCCACATTAGTTTTATAAATGCCTATAAAAATATATATATAATATATGACCAAGTCTATGTGGAAATCTATTTATAGTTATGGAGTTAAAAAATTAGCAGCTGTGCAATCCCTATAGCTAAAAACTGATGGTAGAGTTGGTAGTGCTCAGTCACTTTAAAAGTGGGGCTGTCGTCATCCATAGAGTTTACTAAAACATTAATAAGTGATGTAAGAAAGAGGGTCTTTACCACGAGGTATTTAAGTAAATATTTCCTGTCTTACTGGCCAACTGTAAAGGCCCCTTTAGATGTGTAGAAAACTGCAACTATGTGACAAGCAAATGGTTGGGATAGTAGTTTACGTGTAAACGGTGGGCCCTGTCTGGCAATTTTCTCCTCTGTTCTCCATTTTATAAAGGATTCCTGTTGGAACAGGTGGATTTTTACATCAACATAAAAGATATAACTGATCACAAAGATGCAAAAATAATCATTCAACGCTGTAAACTGCTCAGTAATTGCATGTTTTACAAGATTTTCACACCATTATCCACACATGTAAAAGGGCTTTTAGCACTGTAGTGTAATGTTGAAGTGTCTAGAAGTATCCTCAGCCATGTAGCAGTAGACCACACACAATCACAGAACAATGTCACAGAGTGCTGAAGCAGGTGGGTCGTACAAATAACCTACCCTCTGTTGTGCCGCTCCACTACTGAGTCCCAAACTGCCTCAAAAAGAGGCATGCTCAGAAGTGTGAGCTGGAAACTTCATGAACCGGTCCATGGTCAAACAATTGCACACAAGCCACCTCTGGTATTTGAAGTAATGAATCGTGTTTCAGTATCTGGAAGTCTCATGGATGAACCAGAGTTAGGTGGATGCCTGGAGAACACTACTGGATCTACCTACTAGAATGTGTAACATAATTAGTTAACAAAGTATAATTACAAGGGCTAAGATCAAGTGATCAGTGAGACCAAAGAGCTGAAGATTGATGTGAATGTAATGAGTAGGTTTAAAGAATTAATGGCTGCAGCATAGGAGAAAGGTTTGTGGGTCACTGGCTGCACGAGGAGCAGGAGTGTGCTGGTAGATGGAGATGAGAGCTAAATATATGATGGTATAGCACCATGAAAAGATTTATAGACTATTAGGAGGGTGAAAATAGCAGTGGCTTCTGCGATCAGCATCGACTGAAGTGATACAAGTCAAGGCTAACTTAAAGACATTGGTGTAAGGCCTCATAAACATTACTGTCAGTTTCATAAAAGTGAATGGTGAAATGGCCATGCATGTGCACTATGACTCCATTCACATCCTGTAAATAGAGGTTGATAATGGGAAACCCCCTTTAAGCCATTCTACTTAAAAAGGTTCCTTCATAAAGTTATTCAGTCCAAAAGCATAGAGATTTATGCTGCATGAAAAGATGCAATCACCCGATGGGTATTTGGCATTTGGCCAAAAGGTCACGCCTTATGGTCGCGCCTTATGTACACACATATGACAGCTTATCCTGAAAAGTCCCTTGAAACAACTGGATTGCCTTAAGGGGAGTCTACCACTTCTCGCAAGTATATTCAACTGTCTCCACCACATTACCGTGATAAACAACTTATCTTTATTATAATTCACTTTTGCAGACTTGAAGAAAAACAAATTAAGTTTTATGCAAATAAGGCAGTTGGTGCACTGGGGGTGGACCTTCTGTCCTGGGGGCACTGCTCTTGCTGCTCAAATAGAATGGGTGATTTCTAGAGATGAGAGAATTGAAGCTGCAGAAGTGGAATTCGATCAGAATTTCAGGAAATATTCAATTCACATCGAGTCCGAATTTCCTCACACTTCGTGGTAACGAATTGCATTTTGTTCAGAATGGCTGCTGTACATATTAGGACATGGGGCAAGGAATTCTGGGAACGTGGGATCACCCACAATGCCATGTGTGCAGCCAATCAGCAGGCAGCCTTATGATGTCACATCCCTTTTTTTACCCCTTTGCGAGCACCCACGGCATGTTTGACCACTGCATCCAAGATGTTAAAACCCTCGATCGGTTATGGAGCAGGGTGTTAGCTGTAACTGACAGCTAACACCTTGCTCCATAACTGATTGGGGGTTTTAACACCTTGGATGCCGCGGTCAAACATGACCACGGCATCCAAGGGGTTCCGCCATTTTGCCGACCGCCCCGGCTCTCTGCAGCCAATAAATACCTGTTTTTTTAACGCAATTCCCCGAGATTTAAATCGGACTGAATAGAATTGTATCAGGAAATTCGGCGAAGTTGCCGAATCGAATTTTTTAATACTTCGCTCATCTCTAGTGATGTCATAGCATTCAGAGGATCATCTCCCAATGCAAAGGGTGGTGCAGGCAGGAGATAGCAGGGATCTGAGCAGCAAGAATAGTGATCCAAGGAGCTGAAAGTCCTCCAGCAGAGCACCAACTATCTAATTTGCATAACATTTTAAAGTTGTTTTTCTTCAAATCTACAAAAGTGACATAACAGAGGTACGATGTTTATCTCTGCAATGTGCTGAGTAACACAGTGGTGACATGTTTGAGAGAAGTGGTAGACTCCCTTTAAAGAAAAGGTAAAATTCCCATAATGAAGCACAACAAATTAAAAATAATGAAATAAAATTAAGTATAAAAAAATGTATGTTACAGCACAATAAATATAAAAAAATTATATATTAAAAAAAAAAAGTTTTACCAAATAAAAGTAAATAAACCCTTAAAAAGTCTTACATATGATACAGTTATGGTAACTCCTGCACAGGTTTAAAGCAATGGATAAAACTTGTAGCAGTAATTGACATGCTGTGGGTTTAACACACAGGTCCCTTACGCTGCAGGTGAATGGGATAACTCTCCACGTCTCCCCAGCCTTAGGGTTTAATAAGCAGCTACCTATTTTATGTTTCACAGTCTGGTTTTTGTATTGTGTTTCCATGGGACAGCTACAACTGCATTTTGTTCACCAAAGGATTTGCACATTTTTAATGATCTCTGGAGGGGAGAAAAGTATGTTGTTAACCAGACCAATACATCATGTGTTTCTATAAAATGTGTGGTGTGTCACTAGGAGAAATGCTGAAACCTACTGTATCTGTTCAATTGTATTGTGCATGTAATGGTTTATCAATGGTGTAGATATTGTGATTTTGCTATATGACTTGTAATCATCATCTAGGGTACCTTTCCAACTTTCAATGTGGTACAGATGGCAGCGCCATTTTCTGAGCTATAACACTATCAATGTCATAGCTCTTTGAATGGTACTACCATATGTGCTGACAAATCAGCGTGTGGCGTATGCTGACGTCATTCACTCCAGAGGAGATGTCGCCTACGTCGGAGATTGGTAATGATAATGACTTCTTTCATTACATTTTTGCCACTTGTTGTATCTTGTTGAAATCGCATTTTTTCATCTTATTCAGTTCACCTTTTCTTTTCTCATGTTGTACATGCCCTATCAACATTCACCAGGTAGGTTAGCTAAATGCGACAATAAAGGAAGAGGCTTATGAGACACTGCTCTCTGTTGAGAAAGCTTTTGAAGCTCTGCTTTTCTTGATCAGCTGCCAACTAAACCGATAAAGAATCCTGTATAGCTCTTAAATCTTATTTAAAAGAAAAAATGATATATCCTGGCTTATGGAAAAGCTGTGAACTCTACAAAACATACTTCACTAGGATCACTGATAGATCTGTCCATATGAAAGCAGCGCATTGAGGGCTCGAAGGCAGACTTGTAGGTTCAGCAGGTAAAGAATACATTTGCATGATCTTCTTGAGTATAACAGTCTCCTGCTGAAGATTTTAAGGAATGTTTAAGATATATGTAAATGTGAAATCCTGCATACCATATACATACATTTAAGTTGCTGCTTTTTATTTTAGCTTCAAGCCACAACAGCTTTCTATAATCTAAAGCTGTCAGTTTACGATCTTTGCTCACTGTGAATATATTAGGACCTTCATATGTTTGCAGCAAAATATATTATGGAGCTCTACAGAGCACAGGGGTCACTTGTATCACCATCTGAATGGAACAACCGTCACACAAGTATGCTGCCACTTCACGCCAAAGAGAAGCCATCTACTACATCCAGTAGTCACATAGTGCTACCAAAAAGAAGTCTAGCTGTAACCCCTGGTTAATAGGCATGGACTCCTCCAACACCAATGAAAAACATACATGGTGGCTTTAGGTTCATAGAACCAAATGTAGCATTGAAGGCTCAGAGAAATTGGAAATATCAGCCACAGGCCTGATCACATATGTTGTTATGTACTATACAATTACTTACAAAATCTAATTGAGAGAAAATCAGAAAGTGATGATTACAACATAAGGGAATAACTTGACAGCATTTCGGCTGTTTGTATAGTAAGAATGTTATGTAGGTGTAAACGTATTAGATAATTATACAGAATGCCAAGATGCGAAATCCAACCTGCCACTGTGGATTTCTACCCTTCCTATTCATTTTCTTAATTGAATCACCTTATATTTTTGTAATTAATGCCTTTTCTGTGGAATGCATCTGCCAGCAATCCAGGATGTGTGGGCAGCAGTAATGTGTTGCTACTGTAGTTTTATGTGCTTATTGTTCTGAGTGCAATGTAGAGGCAGCTACTGTAATTACTATCCATAGGTAATTGCAGAACGACTACTATATAGTTGTGTGCTGCCACAAAATACCTTGTTCAACTAGCATAATGTATAGGAGGTCAGGATCTGAAGACCTGTGTCTATATTATGTGATGTTCTACGGTTGCCATTTACACTTTAGTAATGGAGAGCTTTTAGAAATGGAAATTCTATGATAAATTCTGTAATATCAAACACAACAGATATTGTTATAATCGACAAATGCCTCTCCCGGCAGGGCTGACCATTACATTCATCACATGTAAGTAGGGTGAATTCATAAGATGCTTTATTATTGCAGTTTACACATACACGTTTTGTGACCGAACTGGGGCCTTGGTCAGTTTATTACATAGTTATTGTTACAAATACTAAAATAAAAGGTTCTGTCCAATGGAAATCTGGTAATTGTGACTGGTGTTATAGGTAATTTCATGTTTGGAAAATTATTAGTACAGAAAGAGATATCATTACCATATACTTGCACTATATGAAGAAAAGTATTGGTCCCAGGCTCTTAATGATTGAATTCAGGGGTTTTATTCAGTCCTCTTATCAAAGGTGTATAAAAATAAGGACCTAGCTAAGAGGTTTGCATTGTATATAGTGTTTTTAGAAAAAAAGGCCACTGCAATTTTTGATGCCAAAGCCTGAAGTGACTATAACACGAAGAAGAAATTTAAGTTCTTCCTTTATATTTCCCATTTCTTTGGAATCCTCTTGTGGGTTTGTCTCAAAAATGGAAAACTGTCACAAACACACAAACTGTGGCGTATTTCCAAAAATGCTGTGTGTGTGAAACTACCCTCACAAATATCTTAAGAAACGCCTCACTGAGCCTCAAGTATGGTACTCCAAAGACATACTGAAAGGGAATTTAGATTGTTAGCCCTATATGGGACACTGGCTTTTCAATGTCGGGCGCTATACAAGTAAAAAAAAATAAATACTGTAATAGGATGCCACCTTTGCATGGTATTATTAAATGTGGAAATGCTTTGGAACAGCAAAATACAGCAACTCAGCCATAAAGTGGCAGCCATAAAGTTACAGAGCGGGGTTGCTAAGAGCTGAGGAACATAGTGTTGCTAACATTATAATGACTCCAAACTTCCTCTGCATTGCTAGCATCTGTATACAAGCCTTACATCACCAAGCACAATGCCAAACTCCAGGTGGAGAGGTGAAAAAACACATCACTGGTGAAATATATACAGCAGTGGGAACATATTCTGTAGAGAAATTAATCGGGATTCTCTATCTGGCAGTCTGATGGACAAGTCTGGATTTGGCAAATGCCAGGAGAATATTACCAACCTTGTGCCAACTATAAAGTTTGGTGGAAGAGGAATAATGCCATGGGGTTGTTTGTCAGGGATTGGCCTAGGTCCCTTAGTTCCAATGAAGGGAACTCTTAAAGAAGTGTTTTCATCTGAGGCAAGATTACCCATGACTTTGCCACACTGAAGTGGTTGGGAGTTATAGAAACGATGTAGCTCACTTTGCTACACTGTCTCAGTAACTCCTGTTTACTTTGATGGTGGTTATGGAAACTGTGTGGAAAAGCTGTATTGAACTGCTTATGAGCGTCCCGACCTCGTATTCCCATCTCATCCATGACTAGCTGAGATGGAAATAACCTTTTCATTCTTCAGCATACCAGGACATTTTGGAGAAATGAGAAAGGACCAATTTCATATTGATGCCATATTACATATAGATAGATATAGATCTATATAGATATATCTTTTTTTTTCATAAATATTTTTGTTTTTATTATGCAAAAGTACTATAATGTAAAATAAAATACTATATTGTACTTATTTGGCACCATATGGGTTTTGGAAGGCAAGCATAACAAAAATGTTAATTATTTGGCCATTAACTGATAAACAAGTCTGTTCATTCATGGGTTAAAATTTCCCTGGGCGGTGCTTTCTTGTGTTATCTCTATAGACAGTGTAGGGAGGGCCTATTACAACTGCAATGAATGAAAGTTAAGGGACAGAGAAGGGTCCATAAACAAGGGCGGTCCACTCCAACATAGCAAAACCACATGAGGTTTTGCTATGTTTTGCTAGAAACCTCACAAGATCACAAAGTGCTAACCTGTATAATCTTGTAATAGTTGGCCGCACACGGGCAGTGTTTCATCCACATATTACCAGTACATGAGAGCGGACACAAAACTCGTGCAAAAACTAAGGAGTGGTAGGGTAGCTGTCTACATAGCCTTCTGTATTGTATGGTGTTGCTGTTTTACCTTCTCTGTGCTTTCAACATTACAAAAGAATCCTCATGTGTCATTAAAAGGGTTGTCACATCTTAGATTTTTTTTTCTGAATGAATTATATAAGACAGGGTAAAAGCTTAAAGAAACAATTTTGCCATTTTTATTTTCATTTTGTACTTTTCAGCCTTTTTTTTAATCATTTTTGATCCAATCACTGTTGCAATTTACTTATTGGTTACAGGCAGACTGACAGTCCACTCCTGTTTGACTTCTGTCCATGCAGTCCCCTACAATCCTACCCTAGTAAAAATACTAAGGGTTCTGTTAGGTGCTTGCTCCTGCCTGTTTCCCCCATGAAAATAGTGTTGAAAGGGTCGGAGTAGCACATCACAGGATAGCCTATGCTACAGTCCTTGCTTCTACATTTGCATAAGCCACCCTGTGGTGCGCTACTTTGATACTCTTAGTTTTTCACTGAACATGCATTGATGGAGCTAATGCTCAGAAGTCTGTGCATTTTATTATTGACAGCAGCAAAGTATAGTGACCACTGCCAACAATGCTTTAGGATGCACAGAGACACTTGCAAGCAATGACAGCTGCAAGACTTGAAGTGTGGGGCTTTACAATTATAAGAAACTTTGTAATATATCCTATCGGAGAGAAAATGCCTCTTCATGCTCTTATTAGGCTAATTTCCTTCTTCTCCTCCCTCTGTGAATCTGCCTTTCACTCTGAAAAGCCCTGCTATATCCATCTTGAGATGGACTACAAGTCACATTACTCATATTACTTAATTTTTTAGAAGTCTTTGGAGTGGGGAGCGGAAGGAGTAAGCAGGAAGTGCAGAAGATAAAAGAAGAAATAAGCTTCTGTTTAGCTCCAGCATCAGACTTAGCCTAACACAACCCAAACAATTTATTCACATTAGTTAGTACTTTATGGATGAAATAGACAGTTGCAGTGCAGCAGTTTCCATCAACCAGTTCAGAGAGGAATGCAAACTACAGATAGTTACTAAAAACTGCAGAATGTAAGTCATACGATGACCGGAAATAGTGTTACTCCTCATGTACACAACTATAATAGTTATTCTGAAACATGAAATAGAACGACGGGTACGCTTTTATCACTTGGGCTACTTGATCTTCTTTTCTTCATAAAACCCACAAAAACTTGGATATTTTTTTTTTACTCTCATTGTTTTTACGTTTTTTTTTTTTTTTATAAAGGTTAATTTGACTTTTATTGTTATGTTTAATTCATGCAGCAATGTTAAATTGTGTGAGCTCCACTCACTTTAAGTATCTGCTGTTTGCTTTTTTTATTACACGCGGCAGTGCACTAAATGATGTCATTGCCTTACTATTGCTGTGTATTTTTAGCAGTCTGTTCTGACTTTAATTACAACTAGTATGTTTAGATGAATTCATGAGTGAACTGCAGTGAGTCAGACTGGAAGGGGATTTAAGAGGCTTAAGAGCGATTTACACTGCCATTCTACTTACTTATCCAATGATGATGAGCCCTTTAAGAAATATAATTCAATCACTGGTCTTTCCTGGTCTTTAATATGAAAAATCATATGTGATTTTATTGGATTTATGTAAACAGATGGCCATCCATTTGCATAGTGATCAATAAAAAAAAATGATGTTTCTGTACATTTTTTTCTTTCACAGAATCAAAAGTTTGGTATTCTATGTTTTTTTTTAATGGAAATTCATTAGAAATTCTTAGAAACTCCTTTTTTCAAAATGGGAGTGTTCTCACATAGTTGGCATTTTCAGCACTGATTGGACTCTATCAGACTTTGTAGAGGCACCCCCTCCAACTAGGAAAGCTCCGTTTTTAGATAATTCATAAATTTATGCAAGAAATAATAGAGAAACAGGACAGTGCCTAACTATAAGGAAAGATGATGCAAGATTATTTCATGAAAAACACATTTATTAAAATGTCAGGAGGGGGACCATGTCCTCTTTAACTGTAGTTCTTGATGACATGGACATTTTGGTGATTGGTACATTAGGTTTCACAAACCACTTAGTCACTTTCCTCTTTTTAATGTAAAGAAAGTAACTAGTCAGGAGTCTTATTTTCGAGCAATGGCTGCATTTGTATTACAATCATTTGACCCACCTGGACTGTACATAGGTAATTATGTAACTTTTCCCTGGTTATGATGATTAAACTTGGTTATAGCAAGAGGGATAAATAGTTATTAAAGGGGTTGTCCAGGGAGTTAAGATTAGTTTACCTCATTTAGCGGGCTCTTGATGATGGTCCCAGGGGTTCTGGTCTGGTTCTGTGCCCCGGGTCACATGATGAGTACCAGCGCTGTGACGCCTTCCTTCTTCCCTAATCTCACAGCTAATTACCTGTGCTATTGGTGCTAACTTTACTATAGTGAGCCATCCCCATAGCACAGGTAATTACCTGGGAAATCATTGAGGGAGACGTTGGAGTGACCCAGGGAGGAAGGCTGGTTCTAATCACGTGACCTGGGGGTTCGAACCAGGCCAGAACCCCTGGGTCCATTATTGGAAGTCTTCCAAATCAGGTAAGCTAATCTTAACTCCCTGGACAACCCCTTTAATTCACTTATTTTATGTTTAACCATTTTACACTATATGACAAACAGTATATAACAGCTGTAAGCAAAGTATAGTTAGTGCTCTATGATTGACATATATATCTTAGTGATCTTGCAGGAACTGCCACTGTCAATAACCTACATTAAATAGATGCTATGGTGCAGGAGCAATATTTTGTGCATGTATCATGCAAACTGTAAATGTAGGAGCTGCCAGTCAATTCAAATGAATTGCTGGGCGACTCCTGCTGACTTGTCCATCAAATCATTTCAATAGTTGGAAACTCCTGCCCCCTAGATACAGTAGGCAACCAGCATTGGCTGGTTTAGCCTACTGTATTTGATCATGATTTCTATCGATCAAAAACCACTTTTAGCTCAAACCACACACTACTTAATAGTTGTGACATATCTCAAGAGGTCCAGCCACATAATAATATCATCCTGCAACTGCCCTGATTCAAATTGTCACTTCATATGATCAGGAACTGAATGGAAACCATCTCTTCTCGGTACCTCTGGTGGCAGTGGCTACTGGAATAATATAGTGGGGGGTTAGTGTTAGCCTTTTTACCGGCTAAAACGAATCCTGAGCTTTAATTTAGGATGCTGCTAAAAATTATAATTGACTATAAAGCAAGATTCAACACAAGACAAACTAATCAATGCTGAACATTGTATAGTGTGTAATTACGGCAATGGGATCCACTCTTTTCAGTGGTCTCTGCTGTAGAGTTAATCTTTCTCTTTTTCCTGACCCCTTGGTGCCTTGCACCAGCGTCTTTCTGACCTTAGGTCAGCTACCAAAATATGTCTGAACTAGTCTGAGAAGTAGCGACCGGGTAGTCTTTGTGCACAAAAGTCCTGATCCTAGTACAGGGAGGTTGCTTAGATAATGCTCCAGGAAGTGGCCTTAAGTAAAACTGGTTAGGTGGCACAGTGAGTCCACAATCCACTGTCCATAACACAGCGTATAGTATATGTAAAATTGTATGTAAAAGGATCATGCACATACAATTTGGAATACTAAATGTAGCTATTTATGGCTATAGTTTTCATATTGGGTAACTCTCAACTTATCCCTATTTACCTGTGATACTGGCCTGTAGGCATTGTATTTTTCTGTGCTTAGCAGATGTTCAGCTTCAAATATCTTTGGCAATATGTAAAGGAAGTTCATTTAGACATGACAGTAATTAACATGTTGAACACAACTGTGACACAGTAATGAAAAACAAATATGTTTATTGCTTTCTGTCAAGTGTTTCTTCAGAAAGATTAAAAATGGCAAATTCAATTCTGCAGTACACCTAACATCAACATCCAAGAGAGTGAGAAGAAGGACTGACAGAAACAGGGGGCCAAATCAAAATGAAAACAAAAAAACAAGTAAATGGAAGCAAAATAATATTCTGCAGCTTCCAAAATATTAAATGAAAAAAAATGCAAACAGCTCCATGACCTTAAAGAGGACTTGTCAACTGGGTGTTACCATTCCCATTGTCAAAGAGGTGTGTGCCTACACAGTCTAAGAGTAGCTTCCGAACCTGATTCAGCTGTACTAAAATCAGATGCTGAGTTCAGGTCAATTGAGCCGCATTCAGGCCGATAAATCCTAATAGCTACTCTGCCCAGTTAAGTAACTCTGAACACAAGGGAATGCTTGATATTTAGGGGTATGTTTTCCAAAAGTGACAGTAGGTAGTGCCAGTTTTACCTAGACTTCTTAATGGCTTGGTTATATATAGAAGAGAAATATATGGCTAAAATAGGTGATGGCATCTATTATTTGTTGCCACCTTTGGCATAAAAGACATGGAAGGAATACTGTGTACCGATAGATATATGGATGTTAGATGGAGTAGAATGAATGGAGAGATGAATGGGGAGATACCACGGAGTAAGTATATAATTGTACAAATAATTGTCATACCTTTTGTTGGCTAATGTAAGTTTATAATTGTTTCAACTCAGGATTTACATTAACAAAGGTCTTTATAGTGCAGCCTAAAATCAAAATTCTGTGTGTGACATTTTGTTTGATTAATATGGGTAGAAAAATTTTAGTTAGCATATATAAATTATAGGTATTTAGATAAAATGTTCACTTTTAACCGGTCGCTTAAACTAACATTTCACGTTAGGAAATGTTATATCAAGAAACAGTGTAAATGTTTACTAGAATGATAAAGACCAGAAGTAACCAGAGTGGTCTGTAAATTTGTACAGTCACTAACATTTAGGAATAATGGTAGGAGACATACATTGGAGCGATCATGTGAGTGACCAAAATCTTTTAAACTTTGTGGAAGATTGGTAGAACCAGGCTACATTTACCATAACTTTGCATGGATATATTATATTGTTTGCAGGTATTAGGCTGACATTTTATATATATTTTTTGTAGTTCTGTTAAACAGTAGTTATACTGTTGGATGACACTAGTATCCACTTTTTTTTTTTTTGCTAAAAGGACACGTTTGTATTGAATGGGTACATTACAGCATGTGTCTGTATGCAATCTCTTTTGAATAGAGATGTATATGCCAGATGTAAACCAAAAATATGGTGTGAGCATAACCATAGCCTAATAAAACCACACATCCATAGATGCACACCTTGAAGTGGTGGCAGATGTACAGCATAAGTGAACATCTGATATTAACATTTAAAAGCAGACCTGACTATTTGATTCATTACTGTGTAACACTTGGGGGTAGTTTAGCAGCAAAGGTTGCAGCTTCCTGGACTTTACAGAGGTGTGTGTGCCGATGACTGCCAAGTAAACAGCATAGTAGCTCTTGGCAATCCAAAAGTAAATGGCTTTACTTAGCTGGTTGCAGCAATAAAATCAACAAAACAGCCTGTCTCACACACAGGGCAAGAGCTCACTTCTTGAACCCTGACAAACTTCTAAGTGCAATATACTGTACTGAGGCTTCGCCTCAGCGGTCTTGCTCACACTGGGCTCAACTAAGTCCTTTTTGGGTGCCACTTCTCTTGGGGCAGACCACCTATCTGTCTCCAACTGGTCTACAGTCCACCAGCAGCACTCTCCTGCTGTGTGCTCGTTCTCTCTCTCAGGAGATGGGCCAGGAATTTGTGTGGTGAAGGTCCTTTTCAACCCTGTTTTTAGGATGCTCTCTAGCGCCTTCTAGGTTCACACTCTCACAACTGATACACTAATGTCACTTTGCTGAACTATATTTTTAGGTCTAGAGAGATCTATAGTACTTTTTCATTGCTGCACACATTAGATGGTGCTCTTAAAGTTCAATTTAGTTTGTAAGAATCACAACCCGTGTAGATGTGTGGGTGACAGAAGCAAAGGTCCGTGAGATTTCTTTTTAACTCTGTTATATTTTGTTTTTCAGATGCCCTTATTTAACATGCTACTGATAAAAGATAGGGATTCTGTAGATGAAACCAAATAAAACAGTCATGGTATCTTAAAACACTGTAGGTGATGGTATTACACTGTCAAAAATACAATAAATAGGGTAGTTGCATACAGCAACCAATTGGATCACTTTACCTACCAACCAGATTTTATTAATCGTGTGAATAAAGTGCCTCCACTTCTTTGTGCGCATGTTATGCATGATACCTAGTATATAAGTACATCAGGTAGGTTCAATATTAGTCCTTTATATCAGAGCCTATTGATGTCAAACATTTTAGTGTTAAATGGCTCATCCACCTTTAAATAAAAAATTAAAACACCTGCAAATGGTATAAAGTGAAAAAAAAACAGTACTCTCCTTCTTTCCTCTGGTTATCCAGCACTATCACTCCAGCTGTCTATATGGTCTTTGATTACAAGTCATCACCATGTGACTGCTGTAGCCGATCATTGGCTGCAGCAGTCATGTGAACAGATACCATATAAAAAATACCCCTGCAGTGCCTGTGGGCATGCTGGCAGCTTTGCACAAAAAAATAGCCAGACCTTCCCCCATAATCATTTCATAATCAGTAAAGCTACTGTACATTAGAAAAAAAAATGCATGTTTAGTTCTAAAAAAAAACAGTGTACCATGATCTGACCATAGTGTTGTTTAGAGTTATTAGTAAGGGTGCAGAGACCAGCAGATTGACCGTGCCACTTGACTTTTGGTGCCAGCAGCAAAAAGGCCTATGGTGATGTCCCTACACATTAATGTTGGCTGATTTGCCAGCAATCTCATATGCATGGGAGTTTCCCTGCTCTCCCCGTTGTCAGATGTCAGGGAAGAAGAGGAAAAGGCATGTTGGTTTTCAAAATCCCCAACCTTTTTGTTTTGCTGAGAGCCATATGGATACAAGCATAAGCATGTTTATCGGGAGGTCAGGGTAGATGGCCATACTTGAGAACCTATAGATTGATAAGTGGTTTTGTTTTTCTTGTTGGAACTCTCTCACTTGTTAGTTGTGTAAAGAACAGCCTCCAGTGTTCAGCATATTTCAAGACACAGAAGGTTCTGGATACCAGTGAATCCTTCAATTAAAACCACTGTGCATTTTCTTCTATCAGAAGAGACAATGGAACAATGTTTTTAGGAAAAGTGGGAGCGATTGCTTCCAGCTTTGTATACAAATGATACTTATGTTCTTACCTAGAATAAATCTTTGTGAAATATATGTTAAAGCAGTTTGAGAATGTAGCTAAACCACTCAATGCTGACATCACAAGATATTTAGTCTGTTTATTGTAGAAAATTGTCTAATGCTAAGGCCCCACATAGCGGGAAAAACTGCGGCGGCATTGGACTTTCTGCTTCCATTATACCTATAGGGAAACTGCCAATGTTTCCTTAGGTATAACTGACATGCTGAGATTTCCAAAACTGCGACGGTTTTAGAAATCGCAGCATTTCCGCTGCATGTATTTTTGTGCATGTGTGGATGGAATTCGCTAGTTACTGTAACATGCAGGGGTTTTCTACCGCGGCATTTTTGCCATGTGGGACCCCGGGCCAAAAACCTGACTCAAACTTTACTAAAGATCCAGCATGTGTCAGTGCAATAATAATTGTAGCCCATAGCTGGCAGTGAGGATACTACCTAACAATGGTTTATTGAACTTTTACTAGGGGACAAAGGACACCATATTATGAGATATATAGTAACAAATGCCTCATGTAGTACATGTCTATGTTGCAATAAAACAGACTCTAGTAAAATGTACAAAAAAGTGACAGAAACCAAGAAACCAGAGGGTAAAAAAAAACCAATGGATTAAGGTGGCACTGTCAAACAGATACTGATCTGGATAATCGATCCATCATAGATCCTGTAATAAGCAAACCATTACACTAGTGAGAACAGAAATTTACACTGATCAACTATACCATTACAACCATAACAATATTTAATATTATTATTACTATTATTATATTTGTACCTGTCAAGGAGTGGGATGTAATAATGACCAAGTGAACAGTCAGTTCTGGAAGCTGATGTGTTGGAAGCAGAAAAATTGGTCAAGTGTAAGGTTTTTGAACTAAGTTGTGATGATCAGACGTCTGGGTCAGAGCATCTCCGTGTCTTGATAATCCCCCACCATCATGGAAATTTGCGCCTAATAAATGATTAGATGTACTCCTCATCATAAATTACTCGCATCCTCCAGGGTTGCTGCATCTAAACAGTAATTTATGGAGTAAATAATGCCAAGAATCTACACCAGCAAGGAGTTGGCATAAATGTCTCACTAAATCTGGTAGAAATGATGATAAATCTGACGTGGCTAATGGTCTTGCTCTCACCATGCCCCTTTGAGAAAAGTGGATTGTGGGATGTAGAACTGAAAAAGTCAATGTTTGAGAGAAAGTCTGACTTGCACAAAAATTGCAATTTTTTCATGGCTTGTAGGCCAGGTTTCCGGAGTGCAAGCCATGATATATAAGCCCTTAGGTCTTGTTAGGTGACCTTGGTTGCAGTACTGATGTCACTTCCAGAGGCAATTTGGAACTCTGACAACAGAGGATAGACAATTAGACTCCATGCACTTCCGTACTGGGAGGTCCTGCGATATCAGTTTATGTGGTTTACTGCTTTGTGCTGAGATGCTTTTACTCTATGACTGCGGTCCCCAACCTTTTTTGTACCAAGGACCACTTTCAGGTAGGCCAATTTTCCCATGGGCCGGCAGGGGGCAGGGTTTTTGGTGGCAGGGCAGGGTTGGCTGGCTCATAAGAAAAGGGAGATCTCTCTCCATATAATGCATAACTTATGGGTGGTATTGACAGTTCCCTTAATAAAAGTAAAGGTGGGACGGGGGGCTCTCTTTATATCACCACTACTTAAGTTTAGGTAGGGCAGGGGGGACCATAACTCAGGGGGCACTATTACAAATAATAATACCTGTGTGGGGGGGCACTACTAGGGCATTATTACTGTAACAGTGCCCCCATAGTTAATAACATTACATGTGTGTGCAGGGGGGCACTATTACAGTAATAGTGCCCCCCACAGTTAATAACATTAATGCCCTAATAGTGACCCCCACAGGAAATTTTCTCCCCACCCACACAGAGGTAATGTTATTAGCTGGGAGGGGGGCACTATTACTTTAATATAGCCCTAGTAGTGACCCCCAAAGGTAATATTACCTGTGTGTGGTGGTGGTGAGGTGCACTATTACAGCTATAGTGCCCTCCCCAACAGGTAGTACCATTACCTGTGTGTGAGGGATGTGTTATTAACTATGAGGGGCACTATAACTGTAATAGTGGCCCCCACAGGTAATATTCTCCTACACACAAACACAGGTAATGTTATTAACTGTGGGGGAGGCACTATTATTATAATAGTGGACTAATAGTCCCCCCTCCCTCCCACATACTGTTACTATAGTTACAATTACATTACACTTACCAGGTCACTAATGCAGATCCCGGGATCTCTTCTGACACACAGGATGTGTGTATCTTCTATTCTGCTCCTGGGCCCCAGTTGCACCATAGCGAAGATTCTGGGAGCAGAATACAAGATGTACACATCCTGTGTGTCAGAAGAGATCCCAGGAGCTACATTAGTGACCTGATAAGTGGAAAGTGATCTGCTGGTGTAGCCTACATCAGTAGATCACTCTCAGAGGTCCTTTGGACACTACTAGGTGTCGACTGAAGCTCGTATGCTGCTTGTAATATGCAGCATACGAGCATTAGCTGGCATCTGGTAAGACTACAGAGGTCCAAGTGATCCACGACTCATTGGGAATCTCTGCTCTAAGAGACTTCCATACACAATTATAGCTCTTCTAGTTGATTAATGAAGATCAGAACTGTCATGAACTGAAAGATGACGTCCTATGACAGCTACTCACTTATACAGAGCTCTTCAGTACTTTCCATGCTATCGCCAGTGTTTATCTATGGAGATTTCATGGCTGTATGATAGATTTTATTGACTCATTTGCAGTAGGTGTGGCTGAAACACCTGAACTCAATAAGAGGGATGTCTACATACTTTTAGCAATATAATGTAATTGTAATATTTGTGGTAATAACTATACATTGATAAGGTAAAACGCTTCTCTTCTGTGATAGTGAATGTTGCACTCAGGGACAATATATTGAAGGCTGGTAATCCTTACAAAGTCATCAGTTTTCACTTTGTGCTTTCTGTTACAAGTTCCACAAGTTGCCTCTTGCTCTTTCCGCTAAAAGATTTACAGTATGTTCAGCTCCTCTAATTCCTATGAGATTTCTGAAGTTGTATGCGGGGATTTGAATCAGCGACTGCAGCCAAATAATGCAATTATAACGAAAAGCTAATCATCTTGAGAGCCAATTAACTACTTTCAGCACGACTTGGTGTAATCTGCACTGACACGGTGTCCTATTCCACAATGTTCTTAAACACATTTCCTTAAAAATCATGTACAATTGCCTAGAACATTGCAATGGGGAGATTTATGAAAGCATCTCAAAAGAATATTGTCTTTGTTGCCCATAACAACCAACCACAAAGCTGCTTTTATTTTAGTGCTCTCAAAAAATGAGATCTGAACTGTGATTGGTTGCAATGGGAAAAAAAAGTTTTTGCTTTCCATGGTTTGAATAAACATGCCATTGCTTGCAGAGTGAGCCAAGTATTCAGTGGGTAAAAGTACGCTGAAATAAGGTGAACTTGAATTGCAATATATATACAGATATAACAAGGTTATCCCAAACTTCTGCAGTTGGTTAAACTGCTGCCACGTGATATCTTATCACAGAAGACAACAAAATCCAATGAAAAGTCATTGTAAAAAGATGTTTATTGATTTTTGTTGTCACTGTGATCACGCTGCAGCACTTTTGGGTTTGGGTTAACTCTGCTACATCTGTCTATACATATATAGCCAACAGACTTGACAGGGGCATCAGGGAAGAAAAGTTGCCAGCATCACACTGGAGCAGAGGGCCCATGTCTTAGTAAATCTATGACTACTGAACAATGGAGACTGCAATCTGCCTCTGAGGTGCCAAGCATATATGCCAACAAGCCCAGCTTTGCCAGGACAATTTCAGTAACTAGCCCACACAGGGAATATGTTTTATGTATGCCTTGCACCATAATGGGCATTATTGGGGATTTTGCAAGTGGGCCTTAAAGTTTAGATTTTGGCCTATGAAATGTCAGCAAGTATCATCAAGGTTAACCGTCAACAGTGAAGGAGGAAAATGGAAAGGGGGAGCCATGACTCCCACAAAGACTGGTAACTAGGATTAGGAAATAGCCATAGGTGCCAAGATTTAGAGAGGCAGTATGCTTGAGACCAAGAATGATGAGAGTCATCTTGAGTTAGGAAATGTGTAGGTCACCTGGGGAGTAAGAGAAGAGTTGGAGCCCCCTTAATTTATGTATGTGGCTGTTTTACAGTTTAGGCCTGTGTCTCTGTAATATCTTTATGTAATACCAATACATGATTTTTTCTGTTGGTCTTTCATGATAATTTGGGGGGTGGGGCTGTACATCCTTGCTGATCCCACTAGACACTGTAACCTGCATTCTGTATACTTTTCTTTGAGAAGACTACCCCTATCACGCAATACAAGTTTCACTATGTGTGTATATATAATATATTAATGGTTTGGTTCACACAATTTGGGTCCAAACGGCCCCAAAGAACGGAAACCCGAATGCAAGTGTGAACCTAGCTTCACAGTACCTTATATACGTGATTCTACAGTTTCCAAATATGCCTCTGTTATTTAGCTTTAGAGCACCATTTTCATGTAACTTGCCATTTTTTATATGCAAATGAAGGAGAATGCATTGGAAGGCATGCCTTAACTTGCCTGGGCTTCAGTATCATATCTAAATTCCAGGCCAGAGTACTTTCTCCCCTTATTTGCATATGGATAAACAATGATTTACATGGAAATGCATCTCCAAAGCTGAATAACAAGGGCATATTTGGAAACTGCACATTTACTTATACAAGGTACTGGAATTAGGTTTATAACCAATTTACTGCTGACAGGCTCCATTTAAAGGGGTTATCTATTGAATAATAATTTGGGACCATGTATCAGGAAAGCCAGTAATATACACCTGGGACTTCGATTGTGCCGATGCTCACATTTTCATTGTACCACAGGAGCTGGAAGTCTCTCTGCTCTGCCTCTGGCTTCCAAACCCCGCAGCACTGTATGAATGTAAGCATTGGTGTGACATGGGACCAGGGTGTATATTACTCACTTTCCTAATATGGTGCAGTGAATACTCTGCCCAAAATTATTATTCCCCACATAACCCTTTTTAACTGTAATTTTGCTTGTATATAAAAAATAAATAAAATAAATAAAAAAATTTGGGGAATGTTTTAATAGTTTTGCACTAGTTTTCTAGCACAAAAGTGGGACATTTTTTGGCACACTGTCATTTAAAAAAGTGGGTGCAGCGGGACAGGAATCAAGACGGGCCAGGGATGCCTTGGCCTGACAGATCTGTTATAGCTCATGCCAGAAAACTGGTGTGAGAGTTATAGCTGTTATATGCCAGCCTCGCAACACACCTTCCACGATGTGTCAGAATTATTAAGATGCCGGAGCCTCTTAAAAATTCTGGTGTATCTGTCGCCAGTGCTCACAGTATTAAGACCCCATTATCTTCTATGTTGTTTTCACTTACAGCTTACGCTAGATTCACACCTGCACCCGGACCCGAAAAACAGAAACCCAATCTGCTTAAAAAGCGGTTAACCATGGAGACCCGCAGACCCCAAAGACTATAATGGGGTCCGCCGGGTTTCCGTCCAAAAAATGCAGGACTTTTCTCTCTGCATTTTTTAAGCAGGATGGGGGATGGAATCCCCTAACAGAATTCGGGCGCATGTGTGAACCTGGCCTTAGTTTTAATTTTGGTTAAGAACTTGTCATGAAACAAATTCAATACAAAGCTACAAAATGCTCAAAAGGCTGCAATGCACAACACAACCACTAGATGACCACACATACACATATCGGATGTTACATTTTGTGTAACAACATTGTGAAATAATATTGTCTTGAAAAGCTAGTTATCTTGATAGCTGGAATGTACAGCTAAGAGGAAATGTGAGGAAGCACACATCTTTGTGCCAATTGAATACACAAAATTCATCATTTGCACCAGTTTACCTTTTCTTTTTTAAAAAGTGCCTATGGTATTACATGTTTATGGCTGTGTACATGCAATCTGTACAGAGTCCTTAGGGCTCTACTGTTTTAGAAATTTGGCACATCATATGCACCATTTGTAAATAGATGTTACTACATTATTAATTGTTATATTTTCCTAACAGGTACACAGTTCTGTATAATGGACATCATCAGGAAAACGAGAAACTTCCTATCCACAATGATCCAGAGTCACAGGAATCCTGTTTGTAGCCAACTCCTATCATCCAGTGTGCTGGATCTGAGATCAGAAGCCAATTGTGGCACAAAGAAGCTGTTGGCAACCATACTGGTTGCAAGGGCGACAGAGAAATAAATGCAAACACAGTATGTGTACCTGTTCCAACAACATCTCTTCCTGCACTACTCTACACTGGGTTCTCCTGATATATGGGAATGAGACCATTCACATAGTTGCTGTATGGATTTCTATTTCAGTGGTCACCACTTCATAAGTACAGCTTTAGACTTTAAAGATCATAAGGCATTTCAAATCAGGTGAACCTGAAAACCTAAAGAAAAAAATAACCAAAGACTGGATCAGCATGGCAGGCTTTGTTTTCCTCTGCAAAAGTGTGTATATGAGTGTATGTATACATATATTATTACACATGCACACATATATACTGCCCCCCCCAGTGCCTAACTGATGGAAATAATCGGACAGGCAGCAAATGTGTGGCGAATACCGAGACACTGATGAAACAGGACTGAGGACATTGATAACAGTATATCATATGATGTATCTGCATGTATGGTTTTGTTCAGAGTAACATAATTCATGTCCATGTAGGTGAGACATATCCCTCTCATGTATTCTCGTAATGCTTGGCTGCTCAGCAGCCTTGTAAAATCGAAGGATCTTCCAGAAGCTTTGGTGTATTGTTGTTGTTTCACCACCAACTAATAGATGTTCTATGAAGGTCTGCTTAACATGCACAATATAATGTTGCTGCTAATAGTGATATATGTGGGAGACTTGAGCTCTGTACCGGTATCTGGTCAGGTATACAGTAAATGGTTTGCCATTGGATAATAATTCTGTACATTAGAGGGGCACATCAAACAAGAGTACACTTTTTGGTTACCTGTGGGGTCAAAGTTCTTCAGCACTGTATTAGTCTCGCCATCAAACTGTATGAAAGTCTTGTTGGACCCAATATCTTTCCTAGGATAACCTAATAAAAATGTTAATGATGTACAGTATTTATGAAGCAACAGACAATCCAAACTTGAGGAGAGTGTTAGGAGAGGTGGGGTATATGACACTTTAGTAATTTTATAGATATGCAGCTTATACAGTAGTATGGGTCTCAAAACAACTGAAATTAATTTGGCAATCCATTAGTTATTTAGAAAGAGAAGTGTTGACCAATCACACTAGTTACTGAGTTATGGCATTTATAATCTAGTGGTGAAATTGTGAAGGGTCATCCACATACAGACACACGTACATCAAAGATCTGCAAATACGAGTTTGTACTTGGTAGAGATGACCCGATTGTTTTTAAAATGTCCTTAAAATTTTGGAAATGTTTGAATTTGATCAAGTTTGAACATTTTGTGGTTTGATGCATATGAGCAGACTAAAATGGCAGTCACGATGTGAAAGGCATGGAGAAAGGGATCACATGACCTCAGAGACCAGGGGTTACCCATAATGCCTTGCAAGCAGCCCTCATGACAGAGGAAAGCCAATAATGAGGGACTACAGGTGTAAGGTCATTGAAGTTGCATAGGCAACGCATAGGCAGTATAAAAAGCCAAAGCAAAAAGGTGTGTCCATTTTGTGGGGAGAGATTAGAGCTATAGGGTCTGTCAGTCAGACTGGGAGAATAATATACAGATAATACAGTATGGAGGTTCTGGAAATTAGTGTATTTAGGACTGGAGAAGGAGACTTAGGTTTGATTTCATTAATAGATAGAGATAGTAGACTGAATGAAAGTATCTCTCTCATCACAAGTACAACACAGTTACAGTAGTTAACAGGGCATTGTAGGTATATATATAGTCCAGTCTGTTCCATGTGCGATGCTGTACTGCATTGTACAGCAGTTGAGTCAGTCACAATTCTCAGAGTCAAATAAACTTCAATCTGTAATGTGTGTGTCCAAGACGACAAAGAATAATTTAGACACTCCAAATGGACTTTTACTATACGTGTCTTGCGTGATTTGACTATGTTTTTACTTGCCAAAAACCCAATGAAGTACTATACCCTAGCAACATTACCTCTGCATAAAAGTGCTTGAATAAAAAATGTCTGGTAACGTAAGAAAACGAAACGCTCATACCTGTGGTGGTGTCAAATACAGTTGCAGACATGTTCAAGTTTTAGTAGTGGCTCGATGTGGACATCTCCCATGTGGCAATTTTTGCTTCATCACAGTGCACCAGATTTGCAGGCAAAAAGTATGCCTTGATTATGGAAATGCAGGAGTCATATAGGATAAATTAAATGGCAGCGGTGGGCATAGGAAGCAATGTGAGCAAGACCATCTGACTGCCCCCCTCACATTACTGTAGCCAGTCCACAACTACAACTTGTATATATTTATCATCATCACTGTTTGCTTATAGTCCTCTCACACTTATGCATAACTGTATGCAAACAATAATACGCACCATATCATTGATACATCAACTAAACACGTACCTGACCAAGTTGCATGTGGTGCAGTCACTGCCATTCAAGTGGTTTCCATTACTTTTAGGCAACTAATGATGTGTGTTCAGCCTTGATGGAGGACATTTACGTCACACATGGTGGACAACATGGCTCACTAGCAGCAATTATGCAGTCTTACATGTCCTTCATGGCCCCTTAGTTAATGTTTTGAGCAGCATCAGCAACAGTGCACCATCAAACCAAGGCCATGTGCTAGTAATGACACCTTCAAATTTGTGCAGGCCTGGTTTGGAGTCTTCCGATACCAGACATTGCCTATATACCTCCTTAATTGACATTGTCCCCCGACTGCAACAAGACATAGCATTGCTTCCACCCCCTCCTTCCCTCCTTTCATATATGTAAGCTGAAGTGCTGCCATGATGTCCTTAAAACGGATGAGTCTGGGTGATAAATGCCACACAGGAGGAGTTTTTCCTTTGCATCAGGCAGCAGATTTCTCAGTGGATATCTCAACATTGATTGCAAATATAATTAAAAAAAAAAAAAATTTATTGCCCCTATATGTCATAAATTTGGCATTTTCTAAAACATATATAGAGCTCTGAAGGAAGTACTGCATATAGCCAGGAAAGTGTCTTGACATTTTAGCCACTTAAAATAAAAGAACTTTCTCCCTTTGAACCAGTTGGTATGTGATACAAAAACTAGCTGGAATTCCACCTTGCATATGCTAGACTGTCTATATGAGAAGCAGAAAGCAGTCAATGATTACTGCATGCAGCAGCTCCAGTGGACCACAGGGACAATGTGTTAATATTTTGAGATCAGGCAGTGGAAGCTCATCAGGGAAGTCTGTAGTAAGGAAAAGTGCAACATCAATGATGTCATCCTTTTATTTTAGAGGAAATGCTCACACCTTTGCAACAAGTTACGCAAGTCAGAACAACAGCTTCCACAACTTACTAACCACACTGGGTCTGCTGCAGGTCAAAGCAGGAGGAAATTGAGGAGGATGAGGAACTGTGTCTGGGTCCTGGACTTGAGGAGGAGTTGGAGGATGTATATGATGGCCCTTATCATGGTAATGATGATGATGAAATAGCCAAGACCGACCATGGCAGTACAGGGTGGAGAACCACACCGGGTCCTTGGTGAGCATGGCAAGATGCATGTCCTATTGACTACATGCTGACAAGCATACCGTTAGCATCAAGCAAAGTGATGATTACTGGATAGCCATGCTTTTAGACCTTTCCTATAAAGGCAAAGTGAGGGAATTTTTTTCCTGCCTCAAAAAGGAAGGCATAATTGGAGTATTGTAAGGAAGTGCTCTATAGCCAGCTCACCACAGCTTTCGCTGAGCAGACACCTGCCAGTGTGAACCTTATGTCTGACCAGATGGCCTGTCACTTTACCACCATCTTAGCTAATGCTACTGCTACAAGCAGCAGTAACCAATACATGTCAGACAATAATTGTACTTCAGATAGATTTGTCTGTCTGTTGAATTGCTGGTGATTTAGAGCCCTACTGTTTCATGTCTAGGATTCTGAGAGACCTTTATGTCCAATGGTTACTGTGCATCTTATGACAGTGTTCATAGGGTAGTGCACTATTTCTGGTTTACAGAAATGCTTGTTTCCCTATTATCTTATCCTTCCTAGATAGGAATCTTTATAAATGCACTGATCTCTGTCACAAAAAAGAAATGGCTATCTTTTGACAGTATTATAATATGCCCCTACATTCCTAAAGTATCAAGCTACACACGCCAAGGCTGTTGCGTCTTCTTACTGCTCATCCAAGTTCCTCAGATATGAATGAGACAGTGAATTTCAGCTTTTGAGACATATCAGGCATCAGATGCACTGTACAATCATCTGTAAGAATTTTCTAGGACAAAGCTGGTTCCTTCATTGGGTATTTGTCCAGATCCCGGAGACCACATCGCCACCTCCACCAGACAATGGAACCTGTGTTGGTCAAACAGTTCCATGTTCAACTTTTTAATCTATAGACTCAACAAAATAATTTGGTCTCTCTCATTTCCCAGAATAATATTTAAGAAACCTCCATTTCATTGCTTTTTTTCTGGGATATTTATTGACTTCCTGTATTATTTCATTACAAAAAGGAATGAAAAGCTATTTTTAGAATGTACCTTGCTCTGAGGCAATTTTTGTGCACTTTAATATTGAGTAAAGTTTTCAGAAGTGTAGGCTAGAACACAACAATGGTAAAACAAAGCTTAAAACAGTTTGGTCAGTCTGTAGCAATTTATACAAGGACTTGGTCATGGGAGAGAAAAAATAGGTATGTAATAAGAGTTTTTTTACTAATACATTTTATGGCATATCAATTAAACGTAGATACCAGCTTTTTATCTTTCAAGCAGAGCAGTCATGTGGAGCTTCCCAGGCTAAACCGAAAACCCAGGGGTGGCTGGTGCAGTGTAAAATAAAAAAAAAAAAACAAAAACAAAAAAACAAAACAAAACAAAAAAAAAAAAAAAAAAAAAAAACACGTGATGCCTACCTCCAATTCTCCATTCAAGCGGCGTCCTTCATTCTCTCAGGTGCCATGACCGCTGGAGACAATCACTAACCTAAGCGGTACTGAAAACGAGTCAGCAGTGGTGTCTCAGTACCATACATGTAACCATTGAGGTCAGTGATTGGTTGCAAAAGTCATATAAGACTCAAAACTCTTCCAGGCTGGCCAGTCACAGCAAGGCAGAGAAGGAGGGACGCACCGTGAAAATGGAGTTCTAGTAATAGGTAAATATCACTTTTTTTTTTTTTTTTACACCACCTTTTGCCATCCCTGGGTTTTACATGTACACTGAAAAACCCCTTTAATGATGGAGACTGGCACACCACCCCTTGTTGTTGAATGAGCCTATAAATGAGGTTATAATTAATAGAATACAAGCTAGAACATATCTTTTCCCACAAAACTATATATCAATCTGCTCAGCGCCCCATGCTCTTTCACATGCTACCCCCAGATTGGACTGTATTTTCACTCTGACTGGTAAATGGCAATAGCATGGCCCAGCTTCTTATTCTATATTCTGTATACAGTACAGAAATCAGAAGATTGGTGGGGGTGAGGGGTCTCATATTAATGACCTATCCTAAGTATAGGTAATTTATATTAAATGAGTTATCTCGTATCTAGATTGATGACCTGTCCTTAAGATAGGCCATCAATATTAGATCTGCAGGAGTTCAACACCCGGGACCCCCACAGATCACCAGTACTATGGCAGCGCAGAAGAGCAGTGCTGCTCACTCGCTGTACAAACAGTAGCTGAGAGTGTAAGTTCTACAGCCCTTCCCCATAGACTTCAATGGGGTAGCGCTGCAGTACCAACACTTGCTGCTACAGTTTGCACAGTGAGTGAGCAGAGATACCAGTGATGTGTTGGAGCCCAGCAGATCTAATATTGATGGCCTATTTTAAGGATAGGCCATCAATGTTAATAACTGGATAACCCCTCTAAGTCTTGGACAACCCCTTTAATGAAATTCAGGACTGAGCGTTGAGTAAGATTCAGTGCACATTGGAGTAGTAGGGGTGTGGGACAGTGGTCCAAAGGTATGTCCTAGTAAAACTCTTTTTCTTTACTGACAGGTCAGTGTTGTATCTGAGCTCTACTACCATATATGTGTTTTGTGTACATGTTTCTTTTGGTATGAACTTATGGTTGTGTTCTGCATGAGCGTATTTGAAGCTGGCATATGGATGTTCCCATATAACCTTTATTACCCTGCACAGTAAATACATCAGGCAGATCATCTATCCATATGATATAGCCTTTAAGTGAGATGAGCAGCATTTGGAAACAGGATCTCACCTTTTATGTTTTCTATTGATATATCTTTATTGATAAGTTTATGTACAGTATTTTTTATTTTATTATTTATAAAGAAATCACAGGCCCAGATATACCTGGAGGTGATACTGCAGTAGGAAACTTACTTTGGAATGAACCTAAAATGCACAAATTAGGTTTAATGGAATGTTCTGATCTGTACTTCAGTTTGTATGTAGTAGCACCACATAAATAATTCAGTTTTGTGAATATATAAAAAAAAAAACTAAAAGACAACTATTTACAGGGATATTTATCTTTGTGAAAACTGTCAACAAAATGAAAATAAAAGCAAACTGCTCCTTATCTCTGCATATTTTCTCAGATTTTAATTGGTGCTCCATAAATTACATTACAGTGCAAAATACAACTTCTACCATGGACAATCCAGTTTATATATGGTACCTTGCATGGAGTGCTACAAATAAAATACAAGTTGCACTTTATTTTATTAATTTGCACTATGTTAAAGGGAGCCTGCGAGCTGTAAATTGGTTATAAACAAATGTGGGAAAAAGTGCTTTGCCAGGGAATCTAGACCCGAGAAGAAGTCCAGGCAAGCTAACACACTCTCTCAAAGTATATATAGTATATATAAATAAAACCATAATTTGCATTAAAACGGGGCTCCAAAGCAGATTAAATTAACCTCTGCAAGCTTTTGTGGTTAGGTTTATCACTAATTTACTGCTGACTTACTGACTTTAACCCGCTGTATTATAATGCAGTGCCCATAGTGCATTGTATTAGTGACAGTTAAAAAAAAAATAAAAAATTAAAAAATAGAAAAAAATAAATCAACCTTCCTTCTCTAGAACACATATAATAAACACATTAAGTATTCCTGTTTCTGAAAACGTCTGGTCTACAAAATTACCAAAATATTTTTTCTGTATGGTGAATGTCGTAGAGGGGGAAAAAAAAAAACAAACAAAAAAAAAAACAGTGCCGTATTTTCGCTGTTTCACCTCCCATAAAAATTTGGATAAAAAACGATCAAAGCAATAGACATTCCCTAAATTGGTATAAATAAAAAAAACATCTGCCCCAACAAAAAAATGCCTTATGCATCGCCGATCATGGAAATGTAAAAGTTATGGGTGTCAGAATATGGTGACTTTTTTTTTTGCAAAGTTTTGGAATTTTTTTTTATGTATATAAAAAAAAAAAACACTATACAAATTTGGTATCGTCTTAACCATACTGACCCATAGAATACAGGTGACATGTCATTTTGACTGAATGCTGTAAAAACAAACTCCACAAACAAAAACACTTTTTCTCTAATTCCACCCCTCTCTGAATTTTTCTCCAGCTTTCCAGTGCATCATATAGAATATTAAATGGTACCACTATGAATTGTAATTTGTCTGGCAAAAATTAAGCCCTCATATGGCTCTGTGAACAGAAAAAAAAAAGTAATGCCTTTTGGAAGCCGTGGAATCAAAAAGGAAAGTCAAAAAATTCCTGCGGTGGGAAGGGGTTAACGGTTTTATGCCAAGCTTACAATATATTCCCTATCAACAGGATAGGGGATAATTTGTTGGACCACCCACTGTTTCAGTCAACACTCTGGGACTGCTGGAGTTTGTGAAGCAGTCCCACAGAGAAAACAGAACAGCAGTATACTTGCATGACCACTGCTTCATTCATACAGAGATACAAAGGACCCTAGTCCTCATGATCAGTGGGGATCACAGCAGTCAAACCCCACTGATGTATAATTTATTTCCTATTCTGTGCATAAGGGTTGTTACAAGTCTGTAACAGTGAATAACTTGCAAAGTTGGCAAAGCCCATTTAAAAGGGAACCTACCTGCAATCTATCTGCAGGCAGAATGTTATAGAGTGGGAGGAGCTGAGCAGATTGATATATAGTTTCATAGAAAAAGATTCAGTATAACGTGTACTTTATTGATTGAAATATCTGCTCATTCCAGGATTAGGAGTTCAATGGGCGGTCCTATCCGTGATTGACAGCCTACCCTTTAGGAGTGTGCCCACAGAAATAGTTGATGTTCAGTGGGCATTCCTGCTTGGCTATGTACAATCTACTCAGCTCCTCCTGCTCTATAATATGCTGCCTACAGACATGTCAGAATGTACAGGTTCCCTTTAAGCAGAAGTGTAACTAGGTTTTCCTTCATCTGGAGCAAAAATTCAGTTTGCTATCCTTGTCCTGTATCTAAACAATTGTTGAGTGGCTTTTGGCACAAACCACAGAACACCTCAACACTTGGTACAGATGCCTTGACTGAACCCCTAAACGATTCCTCTGTGTTTCGTTCAGCAATTCAGTCATGAAGAACAGATGCTGAGAGCCACAGCTCAATCTGCTGCTACAGATCTTACTTGGTCTAAATTCCAAAATAATACACTGGTCTGCACTGGTGGTGAACTGGTTTCTATAAGCCTCATTTACTAAATCTGGGATGTCATCTTATTGCACGGATTAATGAACATGCTGCAGATTTCATGCTGTCACTGTTAAGATATTATCACTGGAGCAAATATCAAAAATTGCAGGATCTGGCTGTCAACCAGGAGTAGTAATATAAGCTATGTAAATCTCACACAGTGCTGAGAGATAGATCCTGGGCACCCATACATTTTCACTAACACCATCCACACCATCCTGATGGACTGAGTTTGGACCCACATTATCATCACAGAAACTAGTATAAAACACTCTACAAACCAATGTCAAACCAAAACCCACAATAAACACAAGGCAGATCTAAAGCAGAGGGATGAATCAAAAGAGTGAACGTGTCCAAACCAAAAGTTAAATGCGAGAGGCATCGTCAGAGCCAAAATCAGGAGACAAGCAAATCTCCTGTAACAGGTCAATGGTCAGTAATACAGCAATCCAACACAAACAATCTGAGTTCAGAGCCTCAATAAAGTACATACTAATAGCAGGCATCTAGGTGGTCAAGAACAGAGTTTAACTATTCCTCCTCAGTTGTGGATTGGATCAGCATAGCAGAGCTCTGAAAACTGCAGAAGCTTCATATGTTGGCATGGTAACCAATAGCAGCTAGCTCTTTAGCACACTAAGATATCGAAGAGGTACACTGTGGGTTAGTTCTAATGAATTATAGCGGCGCGCAGATTTGCTGGCCAGTCCCTTGCAGAATTACGTCAGCTGCAGATTTTTCCCATGGATTATCTAAATTATCTGTGCTATGTAAACATAGTCTTAGATGTTCAAGAAAGAAGAATACAAGAACTTATGTGGGAATATTTTTCATCTTCTATTATTCTTGTCATTAATATTGTTTTGATTTTGTTCCCTCCATTTGTAGCATGAATAAAACAAATCTTTTCCAGAAAACTGAAATATAGTATTTCTATGGCTTGAGTTAAAGGTGTAAGCATATCCCCATATCCACCTTTCTGGACCCCAGTGTAAGGTAAGCTCCATCCCTACTCAGTGACGCTCTTGGTTACCCACTTTGCAGGAGCACTTCTGTCATGAAAACCAGAATAGACTTTATCTTTACAAAAACATGTTTAATAGAATATGAAAAATAATCCCATTTCTTCTATCAGTTTACACATTTCACATGCAATGTGAACAACATACACCTGGAATACTGAAAAACCTAGGGAATAGATGAGGGTATCTAAAGGCAATATTATTTTTAATGGTCATAGGGTACAGGAGGGTGATTTCACTTAGAAAGAGCAGCAACATCAGTGGAGGTCCAACAATCGGGATCCCCACTGATCAGCAGAAAGGAAGTCTTGTGTCCATTCATGAGCAGAACACTGCCAGGAGAAATTATGTGGCGGTAGTGTATGTGCACTGCAGCTCCATTACGTTCTATGGGAATTTTGGAGATAGTTGAGCAATGTACTCAGCTTCTCTTTGGCAGTCCCATAGATTTGAAATGAACTACAGAGTGCATGCATGGCCAGTGCTCCATTCAACTCCTCTTGGTCTTGCTGCTGGGGACAATGAGGAGCAGCCCTGTACTGGTGATAAGTTAATATTGTCAGAATATTTATTTAACATAGTACAGTTGATCATTGAAACTTCATCTCACTATATATATATATATATATATATATATATATATATATATATAGGGGGGGGGGGTGTGTGTGTGTGTGTGTGTGTGTGTGTGTGTGTGTAGATATACTCTAAATTGAATGTGGGCTCATTGCCAGTAACATACATGGTTTTGGAAGTTATTCCAATGAACTGCAACTATCCATCTGTCATGAAACATGTACTAAAACATAAACCCTTATGGTAAGGATCAGGCAGATCAAGCTGTACCCAGTACTTTCATTAGACCTATAACAGCTACAATGTACTTATTTCTGTAGTAACTATACAACATACACTGCCAAATTATTTCTAGGTGTTTCATATCTAAATCCCATCTGTGCCTTTCATGTAGATGTTCCCCTTTTGCAATTCTTGATGTTTTATAACTTGGCTGTTGCCTAAAGGAACAAATAGAAAATGAATAATATGATGTATTTATTATATGTCAATAAATACTGGATGTTGTGTAATGGATTCTGCAAATGAAGGAATGTATTTTTATGACCCAACTCTTCATGAAGTGACAGTCTCCTGTTTCAAGCATCTTAAGTGTCTGTAGACACACATGTATAGTTTATGATAAAACTATAAAAATGCTCAATTTGTGCGCTTTGTCCATATCTGCTATATTTAGAGAGTTCTCTATGTATGAATAAAGTGTTGCATATTTTTGTCAATTGGGGAAATGTCCATATAATTGAATGTGTATGACTCTATATGAAAAGGTTTGAAGTATAAAAAAGTTATTTGTATAACACTAAGCCTACAAATTAATGAAAAAAAACAGAATGCGTCAGAAGACCTTCTGCAAGCTCTTGAAGAAGCCTTATGTGAATCTGGCAAAAAAAAAAAACAACCTCTTGAACAGCTTCATCTTCACCTGATGGATGGCGAGGATAAACATGGGTTGTTACATTACAGACTGCATGGTCAGACTAAGAAATCAGAATGCCCCTGTACAAGACAGGCATATTGGCCTCAGGTAATTTAATAAGAGTGGGGAACACTTTTATAGAAAAAGCATTGCCAGTACACTAGCAATTGTGGTACATGAGAGTTAACATAGTTCCTTATATGAGATATATAACAGTAGGATATGTTGTTTTATTTTATAGAGGCTACAGACCCCTTTGCCCACAGGACCCCTGTGCAGTTGCACAAGGTGCACATATGGTATTGACCCTGCTAAGGTTTTATTCACATTGAGATATATCTAGTACAAAATAATATCACATCATGTGAAAGCACAACAATTTTTCTACAAATAACCTTGGGTTTTCCTGCACTCCCTTAAAGGAATCTTAGCAGTTTTAAAAGTCTGCAAGTATGAGGTTTGTAGAAATGGTAAAACCTGGACCGAATTAGTAGCTTATAAGTTTCATATAAAAAAAAAAAAAAACAACAACTCAGAACTTTTTTGTAAATAATTCATGTAAATTTGCTTCCCAGATAAAAATCGACCCAAATGATAAAGGGGTTATGGAATCCCCACCCAAAATTGGACTTTTCCATTCTGTTTGGGAAAGTCCTGGTAGGAGTTACTTGAAAGGATTCTGCCACAAGTGACACTTTTCCACTATCCACAGGATTGCTGAGAACTAATAGAACCATCAGGGAACTGGAAAACAAGAACTTGAAAGTTCCCCTAAAAGATCTAGAGAGTAATGACCATCACATACTGTACTACTATGGGTCTTCTGGGGTAGCAGTCTCTGGCAGCCCCAGAGAAATGATTACAAATGTCCATTTGTGCGCACCAGGGGAATAAGTGTCAGTCATATCACAACCCCTTTAAATGTCCCATATTTGACAACTTAAATATTGGTAACTACAGAAAAGTGAAAACCATGGTGCATTCCCCTTACTTTTAATGAAGTCTATAGCCTATTGTACACAGATTTATATTACTTGCTAATGTTGCCCTCACACATCATTGAACTAAATATGAAGGGCCCATTTTATACCCGCAATCGTTGCCAGTTTGTTTTCAGGGTTGAGTGGTAGCATGGACTTACATAGGTAAAGCTGCCTTTCATATTAAATTTATATATATATATATATATATATATATATATATACATGTGTTAGTCATGTTTTTCATGGCTAGCACACTGATACATTCATCTGTATAGCCCCATTATCACAAGCCTGTGTATGTTGTAGTGAGTCCAGAGAGAAACTCAGGAAAGAACCTATACCTGTCTGTACAGAAAGCATGGTTACTGTTTTCAATATACGGTTAGTCAGGCATTTTTTCCCTCTCTTTTTCCTATTCTCTGCAATGTTAATTTCTTCAAATTTTTACTCTACGTAGACACTATGCTCCAGCCATGTTTATCTCTGCTACATTTTAAACATGACCCATATAAGTTAAAGGGGCTATCCTACATTGCAGAACATATCTGCTTTCTTGAAGAAACCACACCACATCTGTCTATGGGTAGTGTTTGGTATTGCGGCTAGGTTTATGGGTCTGAGACATAACCTGTGGTAACCCTTTGAATCTATACTGATGCACATAAACCTGTTTGTAATTCTGCATTTTGCAATAGACAAATTTGTCTGCTTATTACTTCATAAGAAAGGAGATTTGCAACATTTTTATCAAGTGCTCAACCTATCCTAAATCTTTGGTTACTGGCATGTGTGACCTTCCAGTGCACAAGAAAAATTTCATGTTAAATGCTTGGTGCCCTCTTTTTTAATCTTACTTGCATGGATTTTCCAATTCCCAGTCCCATCTTAATTTCTGTAAAATGGATACTAGATTCTGACATACACACATGGACAAAATTGTTGGTACCCCTCGTTTAATAAAAGAAAAACCCACAATGGTCACAGAAATAACTTAAAGCCAGACATGAATTTGTCAAACTACATGTTGATAAGCCACAAAGCTTCTAGGAGAATGTCCTATGGACAGGAGACAAAAATCGAAATTTTTGGCAAGGCACATCAGCTCTATGTTCACAGACGAAAAAATGAAGCATATCTTGAAAAGAAACACTGTCCCTACTGTGAAACATGGAGGAGGCTCTGTTATGTTCTGGGGCTGCTTTGCTGCATCTGGCACAGGGTGTCTTGAATCTGTGCAGGGTACAATGAAATCTCAAGACTACCAAGGGATTCTAGAGAGAAATGTGCTGCCCAGTGTCAGAAAGCTTGGTCTCAGTCGCAGGTCATGGTTCTTGCAACAGGATAACGACCCAAAACACACAGCTAAAAACACCCAAGAACGGCTAAGAGGAAAACATTGGACTATTCTGAAGTGGCCTTCTATAAGCCCTGACCTAAATCCTATTGAGCATCTTTGGAAGGAGCTGAAACATGCCATCTGGAAAAGGCACCCTTCAAACCTGAGACAACTTGAGCAGTTTGCTCATGAGGAATGGGCCAACCTACCTGTTGAGAAGTGCATAAGTCTCATTGACAGTTACAGGAATCGTTTGATTGCAGTGATTGCCTCAAAAGGTTGTGGAACAAAATATTAAGTTAAGGGAACCATCATTTCTGTCCAGGCCTGTTTCATGAGTTTTCTTTTTTTAAAAATTCTGTTGAAGCATGGTTGAAAAGCAATGTCTGACTTTCATTTGTTCATTTTCATAGAATTTTTATATATTATTACTTTTGTCAGATTCAAGTTATTTCTGTGACCAATGAGGGTTTTTCTTTCATTAAACGAAGGGTACCAACAATTTTGTTCTTGTGTGTAGATCTATGCACACAGTGCTTTGGTAGGTCAGAGACCCTAGCCTTTGGTCTTGGATGGACCAGCCATTAAAGGGGTATTCCCATCAACATAACCATATCTATATTTGAAGATAATTAAAAGTTAAACATTTTTGCAAATATAAGTAGTTAAAACTTCTGCAGACTTTTAAAGATTTTCTCTAACCATCTTAGTATTGACATCTGTTGTCTTGATCGGTTGCCAATGGATACGACCACGAATGCAAAAACTTTCTATGGTCTGGGACTTGTCAAAAACCCAGCCATGATTTTCTTATTGTGGGCAGGTTATCAGGCAGGGACATTACATGTATGAGGAGATAACCCAGTCACAAAAAGGACATCATTGCTGATTTTCTGACCTTAGAAAGGTCCTGCATTCATGGTCGTATCCATTGGCAACCGAACATGACAACAAGACTGTGTTCACAAGATATAAGAGAAAATCTTTAAAACTCTGCAAAATATTTAATTATTTATATTTGCAAAAATGTTAAACTTTTTATTTATTTACAAATTTTAAAAAGGTTATGTTCGTGGGAATACCCCTTTAAGTGGAGGAAGTTTCTTATACTACTAAAGCACAAGTGTGTACACAAAGATTTGAGAAGCCAGTAGCCATTTTGCAAACATGAATAGGAAATGATAGGAGGGGACCAGGTATTTTAACTATGCATTGGGCACCAATTTTGACATTTTTATTGTGAACCAGAAAACTGCTTCAACGTTTGGATTTTCCATAGTGTGGTTATATTTTGTGTTTATAAAATGTAACTGCGGAACCTGTCCTACTACAGTCCATCAAATTCTGTACAGTAAAACCACTGAACAAAAAATATACTTCTTGCTCTAATGCTACATACAGCAAAGTATGTTAGTTGAATTGGATAAGAATTAAAGTCTACGAGGAGAATCTACAATAGCAGGCTGAAACGATCTGGTGTAAAGTAACAATGAATAGATGTGTCAATGCTAAAAGACGGCATGCTTAGGCAGAAAAAGAATAGAGATGTTACAATCCTGTATTTCTACACTGTGATATAGCACTTTCTTCCTTCATCCTGACACACTGTCAGAAAAATTGTCTATTCCAACATATATTAAGAAATGGAAAATGAACCCTGGTTCAAGTCATCATAAAATATGTATAACTTTTCAACATTAAATGTGTTGTAGAACAATATTTCACAGCAAGAAAATATCATAAATAGATAGTAAGAAGTATGGTTGTTTCCATTATATAGTAGTGTTAAATAAATAAAAAAAAAAGCTTTATATTTTTGAATATTTTACCTTAGAAATGTACCGATCAAAACCTTATGACACTGCACACCAAATATAGCAAAGCAACACTCTCAAGGGTTGCATGTAAAAAAAAACTTGTCATGTCCTTACCCCTCCAAGCTCCTAACCTCCAAACCGTACTAACCCCCTTAGATTCTACCACTCTCACCAAGATCTTTCATCACAAACTTTGCAGTTACTATTTTTGTCATCGACATGTCTCAAAGATGTATACACATGCTCAATACACTGTAGTGGATATTTTGTCAAATGTTTTGCTCTGTAGTGGCTGCAGGGTAGTTTGTTAGAGAAAGTATTGCAAGCAAAACTTTTATACTGAATTATTTGCAAGACTGGTTTTACATACATCATTTACAACGCATTTTGGTGGCGATTTCTACAGTTTTTTTTATGTGCTATTATACCAAAGACTATAGTAAAATTCTGTAACATCTGCTTACACAACTCATTGGTTTGTGGAATTTCTGTACAGTGTTTGGTGTTGCTGGCGTTATAATCAACAGGCAGCATGCTTTGGTTATAGCACAGGGGAGGGCAACCCCCGACACGCGTGCCAAGAGTGGCACGCAAGGCTTATTTCCCTGGCACGGCAGCGGACTCCTCACCCAGCGGTTTCGATTGGACCAAACATAGCCGAAACGAAACTGCTATTATTATACTGGGGGGGTCTCTTCAGACCCCAGAGTATAATAAGCGGAGCCCCCACAGGGAGGTGATCAAACATAAAAAACAATGTTACTCACCATTCCACGCTCCGCAGCCGCTCTGTGCTCTTCGAGCGCTTCTGTCTGAAGTGTGCTGACAGGGCCTCAGGTGTCACATCTGCGTCTGGAGTCATTACGCATAATGAAGCGACGTGACCCCGAGACCCAATGAGCGGTAGCTGACTACAGGGAGAAGTGCCCGAAGAGAACACAGCGGCTGCGGAGTGTGGAATGGTGAGTACATTGTTTTTTTTATGTTTGTCACCTCTCTTTGCCCTCCACTTATTATACTCTATAATAGCTAGTGAGTGGCACAAATTGGAATATTATAGAAGTTAGAATATTATACCGTGTGCAGGGGCCATTATGGAACATAATACCGTGTGCAGGGGCCACTACTGGACATAATACCGTGTGCAGAGGCCGCTATGGAATATAATACCGTGTGCAGGGGCTGCTATGGGACATAATACCGTGTGCAGGGGCCGCTATGGGATATAATACTGTGTGCAGGAACTGCTATGGCTGTGGGACATAATACCATGTGCAGGGACCACAATGGGACATTATTCTGTATAGCGGTGTGTTTTTGCACAGAAAACTCAGGCTTTGGTTTTTTTTTTTGTGCAAAAATGCACCAGTTTTACATCGAAGTAAAAGATCCAGTGGCCTAAGAATATAGCTGCATCCAGAAACAGTGTGTTTTCACCATAAGATTGCTACCATACAGTGCTCCTGGACACTTACATTTACCACTAATTGTGGGATGTACATGTACTTTCATTACTTCTAATTGGAAAGTACAGGAGCGTCCCAGGAAATAGCAGTAAACGCGTGTGTCCTAAAGCATCTGGTGGCAGCACTTCTGTGATATGGTTTGTGGTATATGACTTTAGTTTAGGGGTCGTCAGACTTACAATTATTGACCGGCACTCCGAGTACCTCATCTTTGATTTTTTAATTAAAATCGGCACGCCGAACAATAAAGGTTGCCTACCCCTGTTATAGCATGTCTTCTGCAATGTGGTTCTTTAAAGGGAACCTGTCAGATGGTTTTTCGACCATAAATTGGCCCCATCAAGTGCAGGATGAAGTCATTAGTTTACTGGAACAGCAAGATTACAGAGGGCAGCAAAAGGAAATCTATAAATGTTTGAAAGCATTAAAAGTTATATGCATTTTAAAGGGGTTATGCCATGAGATGAGAACAGGAGGTCTTTTTTTCCGCTACATATTAAGCCTGACCACAGCCATGCTGAATGTAGGTGTGACTGGTGGTTGATGGTGCTCCCATTCACTTCAATGGAGATAGCTGAGCAGCATCCACTACCAGTCGCAACTACAGTGAGTACGGAAAGTATTCAGACCCCTTTAAATTTTTCACTCTTTGTTTCATTGCAGCCATTTGCTAAAAGCAAAAAAGTTCATTTTATTTCTCATTAATGTAAACTCAGCACCCCATCTTGACAGAACAGAAATATAGATATTTTTGCAAATTTATTAAAAAAGAAAAACTGAAATATCACATGGTCATAAGTATTCAGACCCTTTGCTGTGCCACTCCTATTTAACTCACATGCTGTCCATTTCCTTCTGATCCCCCTTGAGATGGTTCTAGTCCTTCATTGGAGTCCAGCTGTATTTAATTAAACTGATTGGACTTGATTAGGAAAGGCACACACCTGTCTATATAAGACCTCACAGCTCACAGTGCATGTCAGAGCAAATGAGAATCATGAGGTCAAAAGAACTGCCCAAGGAGCTCAGAGACAGAATTGTGGCAAGACAAAGATCTGCCCAAGGTTACAAAAGAATTTCTGCAGAACTCAAGGTTCCTAAGAGCACAGTGGCCTCCATAATCCTTAAATGGAAGAAGTTTGGGATGACCAGAACTCTTCCTAGACCTGGCCGTGCAGCCAAACTGAGCAATCATGGGAGAAGAGCCTTGGTGAGAGAGGTAAAGAAGAACCCAAAGATCACTGTGGCTGAGCTCCAGAGATGCAGTAGGGAGATGGGAGAAAGTTCCACAAAGTCAACTAGCACTGCAGCCCTCCACCAGTCGGGGCTTTATGGCAGAGTGGCCCGAAGGAAGCCTCTCAGTGCAAAAAATATGAAAGCCTACATAGAGTTTGCCAAAAAACACATGAAGGACTCCCAGACTATGAGAAATCAGATTCTCTGGTCTGATGAGACGAAGATTGAACTTTTTGGCGTTAATTCTATGTGGTAAGTGTGGAGAAAACCAGGCACTGCTCATCACCTGCCCAATTCAATCCCAACAGTGAAACATGGTGGTGGCAGCATCATGCTATGGGGGTGTTTTTCAGCTGCAGGTACAGGACAACTGGTTGCAATTGAAGGAAAGATGAATGCGGCCAAGTACAGAGATATCCTGGAAGAAAACCTCTTCCAGAGTGCTCTGGACCTCAGACTGGCTGAAGGTTCACCTTCTAACAAGACAACAACCCTAAGCACACAGCTAAAATAACAAATGAGTGGCTTCAGAACAACTCTGTCACCATTCTTGACTGGCCCAGCCAGAGCCCTGACTTCAACCCAATTGAGCATCTCTGGAGAGACCTGAAAATGGCTGTCCACCAGCGTTCACCATTCAACCTGACGGAACTGGAGAGGATCTGCAAGGAAGAATGGCAGAGGATCCCCAAATCCAGATGTGAAAAACTTGTTGCATCATTCCCAAAAAGACTCATGGCTGTACTAGCTCAGAAGGGTGCTTTAACTCAATACTGAGCAAAGGGTCTGAATACTTATGACCCTTCTTTTTTAATAAATTTGCAAAAATATCTACATTTCTGTTTTTTTCTGTCAAGATGGGGTGCTGAGTGTATATTAATGAGAAATAAAATGAACTTTTTTGCTTCTAGCAAATGGCTACAATGAAACAGAGTGAAAAATTTAAAGGGGTCTGAATACTTTCCGTACCCACTGTACACTCAGCCTGGCTGCAGTCAGTCTGAATGCGCAGCGGGGTGGAAGGAAGTATGAGTAGCAAAGATACAGCGTGACTAGGCTGAAGCTGCTCCCCCATCCACAGTGACTACTTAGGGTAATTTGCATATAAATTTTTATTTTTTCATACATTTATGACTTCACTTTGTGCCAACACAAAGATTACAGAGGGGCAGCAATGGAAAGAGAATTACTTCATCCTGCACATGATGGGGCCAGTGAATTAATGGGGGTTTATGGATTAATTCTGTTGCTGTACCACCGCTATACTCCATTACTTTGGTCTCTAGATTATTGGGTGGCTTGTGCCACAAATATATGAAATGTAATTTCATATGTTGTGAAGAGGTCAACCTTGATCTGTGGGTTATGCATGTATTCAACATGCTATTATGTTTAGGTTATGTGGGCTTTTTGTTTGACTCCTTTCTAAGGATAGGTTTACATCGGCGTCGGAGTCTCCCCAGATTCCGCCGAAAATTGGCAGAGAGAAAAGTCTTGCACGGAGGATTTTTCTCTCCGCTGCTTTCAGTATAAAAACGTCGGAAACCCGACGGCCACCCAGGTGGTCCCGATTATAGTTTATGGGGTCTGCGGGTAACCGCTGTATTAGTGGACAGGCTAACCAAGTGTGCACCTAGCCTAAGTATGATTTGGATTAACAAATCCTTTTTGGTAGTCTAATGGAAGCAGAAATAGACAGAAAACATAAGACATTTTTACAAGTGGGTTATAGTTTTAGGTCAAAGATCCTCAAAATCACTTACCAGCTTACCACACAAACATGTTTACTCTGCACTGCCTTGTTAAGAATTAGTACTAATGTCATACATTTTCTATTTCCACTGTGGTTCATTGCTATGGGTGCATGTTTCTAGGTCATGTCAGGAGATATAAAATTGTATACAAAAGGTACAAAAAGTCTTTCCCTGTATAAATGATAGCTTCAGGAATAACCAAACAATGATGACATGGCTCAATTATCTAAATGGTCTTACAGAAGAAAAATGTCCTTGTTGCCTATAGCAACCAATCACAGAACAGCTGTCAATTTTTCAGGGCAGTTTAAGAACTAGTTTTGATAAATAAGGTCTAATGTATTTTCTTAGTCTGGGTAACATTACTTAGTATACGCACTGATTATGATGTACAGTATACAAAATGACTTTTTATGCCTTTTGGATATCGAATCAAGGCAGAGGTTTTATGACAAACTGCTAAGACTCCTTATTTAATTGTATTTTCAATGTAAGATTCATAGGACTACAGAGTGACATAAAAACTACAGTGAGAAGCCTTTTCCAAATGTTCTTTTCATCACATTCCCAGCTGGTTCAAAGACAGAAATGTTCTAGGGTCTGGCATTGAAATGATAATATACAGATAGTAAATATACACATTCATAGCTTCATTCCAACTTACTGTCAAAAGTCCATAAGGCTATTTGTTAATGCTGCTTTTTTTTCTACCTTCTCAGATTTTCAGTGTTTTAGCTGCTATTTACATAAGGTTTTCAACATATGGAGGGATTGAAAATGTTTCATGAATAAAACCACCAGTTTATGCTTAACCTTTGTACCACTACTATGGACATGCCATGATTTTTATGTCAATGAGGGAGAATGATGAGATATAGGGTATACTGTATTTGTGATTATATTCCAGTATAATCTTAGAAGACGTATAGTATACACATCTTCAAGTTTACAACACAGAATATTTCAATAGGTCTTGAAAATGAAGGTTAACTAAAATATAGCTATGATTTAAGATTTTACATGTATATTTGAGTATCTATGAACCTCATGAAGGGACTAGCGCAGATCATAGTGATCCTCAATAAAAGAAGTTAAGAGATGCATCATATAGCCATCTTCTCCCATAGCAATCTGGCCAGACACATCACACAGTTTACTTTTCAGAATATCTCTTACATACCTGTGGTTGACATGCAGGTTCAAAGCGCAATAAAGCTGCAGCCTGCTTTCCTCCCTGCCAGCTCAATGTCTTAGGCCGGTTGCAGACGGCTGTGCATTAAAAGCACGGACTGCACACGGGGGACACAGGGATATCCCCATGTACGGCCTGTGCACAGGCCGTGCTTCTGCAACTCCTTTCATGAAAATCATGGTCGTGTGTACAGGCCCATAGAAAAGAATTGGTCAGTGTGCACTCCGTGAAATACACGGATAGCACACTGGCCCACAGCACGGTCGTCTGCAACCGGCCTTAGCCTGTGTAGTTGTATTTTTATCCATTTCTATTTAATCACTTATTAGAAAGATAAAAGTGAGAACATGAATTTATTTTCTGGCCTTTTGCACTTTTTTTTTTACTTTGTAACAAAGTCCCCCTGGCTGCTTGCGTTAGTAATCTTATTCCCTTACTCATCTAGTTTCCAGCTCTTTTTCACTGTCATAACTCTTTTTTTTTTATTTTATAAAAAAAAACTTGCTCACATAACCCTATTGCTACAAAAATCTCTCTTGTCCATCCTACCCTACTAATTTCCCCTTCATCTCCTTCTGACCCATGATGAGACCTCTCACAGCAAGCCAGTACCGCACTGATGAGAGACAATAACCTTGAAGCAGCTATTTGCGGATGGGTTCCTTTTTCCTTTTGGAGGAGTTATTCTGGCTTGGCTATTATTCATAAATTATACAATTAGGTTTTATGAAAAACTATGCACTAATCTATAAGCGCCACCTTTTGGAAGGTAGCACCCAGCAGCAAGTTCCCCTTTTCCACCAAGGTGTTTTAAATTGCATATTCCTTTACAAGAATTATTAGCAGGGCATGCATGGTCTAATATGTACCGTCTCAGAGTGGTACCAGTGAGACATAGTATCCTCTTTAAACTCCTGGAATGATTGATCTACTCTTCCCTACTCAGCTATCTTCCTGCAAACATTCTTCTGTAGTCCTAACAATATGGCTTATACAAACTGCCCTTACTATACAAATGATCTTCTGATGGCTAGATGTAATGGCAACTGCTCTGTTGATTCTTCTGGATCTGTCTGCTGTGCTCAACACTCTCGACCAACCAAGTTCTGTTCCACACTGCACTGCAGCGCATCGCGGTCTTTCCCACAGTGCTTTTCGCAGACTTTCTGCTTCCATTATACCTATGGAAACGCCGGCGCTTTCCCTATAGGTATAATTTACATGCTGCGATTTCCAAAACCACAATGTTTTTGAAAATCGCAGCATTTCCGTTGCGTGTATTTTTCTGCAATGTGTGGATGGGGTTCGCTAGAGACTGTGAAATGGCCAAACAACGGTGTTTACGCCACATGGGGCCCTGGCCTAATGTTGCCACTGCTTCCACCGCTCAGCCAGAAATCTCTGGCGGCCAGGTCTGTCATATTCCACACTGAACTGACACTGATACTGACACAGCTACCAGTAACACACCCACTCACCCTGGTCATTCATTCTTCTAATAACAATGCCATGTTGGTGTGGCATTTTCTCCAAAAAGTTATAATTTTAGGCAGATTTTTTAGCAAGCAGCCAGGCACACTGTTTCTCTGTCAGTTTGCTACAATTGCAATTTTTCTTCAGATTCTGTTATTGCCACTGCCACACTGTTGCCATAATACAATCCAAATAAAACCCATTGCTAATTCCAATACTAATATCGTGTGTGCAGCATCTGCTCCCATAAAGAGATTAAAAAAATAATTTCCCTTTCAACCAGGCACACTGACATTTTGCCACAAATTTTTGTATAAATTTTAGTTTGTCACTCCTCCCCAACACTGCCACATAACATAATAAAAACCCCCCATCTCTTCCAATACCAATATCATGTTGGTGCGGCATCTGTTCCCTAAAAGGGATATTTTTAGTTAAAAGCTATTTCTTCCCTTTTCAACCAAGCTCACTTCTAGAATAAAAGATGGAAAAATGAACTCAACAAACACAGAGACCTATATATTGCACCTTATTCTCTGATAATGGTGGCGTGGTGAGCTAGACTTACCTTAAAGGGAATGTGTCACCAGAAAATGATCTGTTTTTTTTTAAACCAACTTCTCCTTATTACCAAGAACTGAATGTGTCACCCGTTTTCTCATATTTTTGATTTGGTAATTAGTGTGCCACTATAATAATAATTATTAATTATTTCAGTTATTATTATCTGTTGCATCAACTGCTCATAGATCTTTATAGGAACTGTGGAGGGGATGGAAAACAAATTTATATTTTTGGTGAAGCTCTTTAATGGGATAGACAGATCTGAAAATAGCTAAAATGTTACAGGTGCATCTCAATAAATTAGAATATCTTTGAAACGTTCATTCATTTCAGTAATTCAGTAATACAATCCATAATCAGCGTCTTCCATGATTGTGTGTCCTACTGAACCAGACTGAGGGACCATTTAAAGGCTTAGGAAACCTTGGCAGGTGACACACTGAATTTACAATACTGAACTTTTTTACAATAGTCAAATTTTCTTAGATTTGGGTTTTCATTACCTGTAATCCATAATCAACATTTACAGAAATAAAACACTTGAAATAGAACACTCTGTGTGTAAAGAATCTAGAAAATATAGGTCACTTTAATTACTGAAATAAACGTTTCAAAGATATTTTTGATATAATTATAATAATTATTTGTTTGTTCTACTTTATTTTTTCCCAAAGCATAAAATAGGAAAACAGAGATTTTGCATGTAAGACTATGAAGGCTGTCAGCAATGTGTTTCTATTTCTCTGCACTCCGAATAAAGTACTTTCTAAATTGCCCCATCTGTTATACAGTCATATGAAAAAGTTTGGGCACCCCTATTAATCTTAATCATTTTTAGTTCTAAATATTTTGGTGTTTGCAACAGCCATTTCAATTTGATATATCTAATAACTGATGGACACAGTAATATTTCAGGATTGAAATGAGGTTTATTGTACTAACAGAAAATGTGCAATATGCATTAAACCAAAATTTGACCGGTGCAAAAGTATGGGCACCTCAACAGAAAAGTGACATTAATATTTAGTAGATCCTCCTTTTGCAAAAATAACAGCCTCTAGTCGCTTCCTGTAGCTTTTAATCAGTTCCTGGATCCTGGATGAAGGTATTTTTGACCATTCCTCTTTACAAAACAATTCCAGTTCAGTTAAGTTTGATGGTCGCCGAGCATGGACAGCCCGCTTCAAATGATCCCACAGATGTTCAATGATATTCAGGTCTGGGGACTGGGATGGCCATTCCAGAACATTGTAATTGTTCCTCTGCATGAATGCCTGAGTAGATTTGGAGCTGTGTTTTGGATCATTGTCTTGCTGAAATATCCATCCCCGGCGTAACTTCAAATTCGTCACTGATTCTTGTATATTATTCTCAAGACTCTACTGATACTGAGTTGAATCCATGCGACCCTCAACTTTAACAAGATTCCCGGTGTCGGCATTGGCCACACAGCCCCAAAGCATGATGGAACCTCCACCAAATTTTACAGTGGGTAGCAAGTGTTTTTCTTGGAGTGCTGTGTTTTTTTGCCGCCATGCATAACGCCTTTTTGTATGACCAAACAACTCAATCTTTGTTTCATCAGTCCACAGGACCTTCTTCCAAAATGAAGCTGGCTTGTCCAAATGTGCTTTTGCATACCTCAGGCGACTCTGTTTGTGGCGTGCTTTCAGAAACGGCTTCTTTCGCATCACTCTCCCATACAGCTTCTCCTTGTGCAAAGTGTGCTGTATTGTTGACCGATGCACAGGGACACCATCCGCAGCAAGATAATGCTGCAGCTCTTTGGAGGTGATCTGTGTATTGTCCTTGACTGTTCTTACCATTCTTCTTCTCTGCCTTTCTGATATTTTTCTTGGCCTGCCACTTCTGGGCTTAACAAGAACTGTCCCTGTGGTCTTCCATTTCCTTTCTATGTTCCTCACAGTGGAAACTGACAGGTTAAATCTCTGAGACAACTTTTTGTATCCTTCCCCTGAACAACTATGTTGAACAATCTTTGTTTTCAGATCATTTGAGAGTTGTTTTGAGGAACCCATGATGCCACTCTTCAGAGGAGATTCAAATAGGAGAACAACTTGCAATTGGCCACCTTACATACCTTTTCTCATGATTGGATACACCTGGCTATGAAGTTCAAAGCACAGTGAGGTTACAAAACCAATTTTGTGCTTCAGTAAGTCAGTAAAAAGTAGTTAGGAGTATTCAAAACAATAAAATGATAAGGGTACCCAAATTTTTGCACCGGTCAAATTTTGGTTTAATGCATATTGCACATTTTCTGTTAGTACAATAAACCTCATTTCAATCCTGAAATATTACTGTGTCCATTAGTTATTAGATATATCAAATTGAAATGGCTGTTGCAAACACCCAAATATTTAGAACTAAAAATGATTAAGATTAATAGGGGTGCCCAAACTTTTTCATATGACTGTATGTGGGTAAGAGATTGGATATTTTTTATCAGAGAGCACAGAGACACGGATCAAGATATATGACGAACGTTCACGAGGGAATACTATATAATAAATATGAGAAATGGTTTACCATTATAAAGTTTCATCCAAAGTGTAAAGTTTTGTAAATGGAGCCTTAGAAGTAGCATGTTAGCAGAACAGTTCCTTTGGGACCCATTCTGACAGGTATACTGTAACACAAAACTACCAAGAGAATAGGATAAATAGATATACACACACAGATATATCTATATATATCTATATATATGTATATTTTTCTTCATATCTACATGTTCCAAAAATCTGTAGATTTCAGATAAGTACCACAACTAATGGTCATGGTAAGGTCAAAGTTTTCCTATAGACTTTATATACTTTATAATATAAAACTACTTAATTGAACACCATTTAGTACTCTTTATTGACCAAAGTGAACATTTGGTCAGTTTTAATGTTTATGAGCTTGAAAGTTAATATGGAGTTGAGAAAGTCCTCTGGGAAAGCTTTCTATAAGATGTACGTGGGAATATTTACTCATTTCAGCCAAAAGAGCAAGTTCTGGCTCCTAAGCAGTGTTTCAATGCATCTCAAATATGTTAGATGGAGTTAAGGTCAGGACACTGTGTTGACTACTCTAATTCCTCCACCTCAGATTCAACCAACCGTGCCTTGGGGCATAGTTACGCTGGAGCAGGAAAGGGGCTTTCCCATACAGTTCCCTCAAACCTGAAAGATTACAATCATCTAAAATTATTACCCTTAAATGGAGATAAGGGGCCTAGTCCAAATGCTAAAAAAACACATACCATTATCACATCATGTAATTTTACATTAAGCCCTATTCATTATGGTGGCATAACCATGTAATGTCATTGAACTGATCAGTGCAGCCCATACAACTACCAATGTTTGGCTATGGAGATTGCATGATTAAGCACCAGGATATAATGGGTTTAGCTAAAACACCCAAACTCAATCATTACAGGGGTCAACTTTTTTTTTTTTTTTTTCTTTAAATATAGCACAAGATGAATTTTTACTACACACTTAGCAGACACCTGCCATTAATGCAAATATCCCACCTGCAAATCATATTCTAAATTTTGTATTATTTTGCATATTGTTCAATAAATGAAAACTAGGTATCAGTCCTGAATGTAGGAAAAGTGTAAGGCCTCATGCACACAACAGTAAAATGCAACAGTGTGATGGCCATTTTTACATCAGTGAAAGTCTGTGTGTATTCCCTTCTGTGTTTTTAACAGACCATGAATAATGTCTGTCAAAAAATAGGACATGTTCTTTTTTTGGCCATTTTGAAGGCTGGA